>CM062288.1:185406875-187806875 GCA_031216915.1 Pictodentalium vernedei | reverse complement strand
ACAAACTTTCGAATTATTGAACGACGCTATATATATTATTATTTTATGCTTGCTATCCAAGCATTTCTGGTTTCTTGTTCGAAGAGTTATGGAGATGTCTTTCAAAAGTGTGCCTCTGTCGTCATAGTTAATGAAGAGTTAGCGGCAATAAGTGCTCATGGAATATGTCTATCGCTTACGGAATGACATTCGCTAGCTCACCCGGTGTAGCATACATTCATCGAATGGTTCGGCTGCCGGGTTCGTCCGTTGCGGTCTAGGAAGGAGATTTGGGTGATGCGAGCACTTTAATTACTTTAGTACTCACCCAGTGACGGCAGATTGAGGACAGATCGGAGGAAGCCAACAACATAGGGGACCGCATGTTGTGGTTCAGATATTTTACATTCGGAGCATATGTCCGTTGCTCGGGACGCTCCGTTATATTGACAGTCCGAGAGACTGTCTTTAATGCTTCCTCATCCTCACAGCAGGGCACACGACCGCACATTGGCTACGTGACCTCGAGTATCCGATCAGTTTCGGCATTCAGTGATTCCACAGCGAATAGGTCGCGCCATCCGGTAGCCAAGGGACACGAGGCCTATACACTCCGTTCGCTCGCATATTGGAAGTATGCACGGGGTAACGATCTCGGAGCTTCCTGCGGCAATGCATCGTAAGACCGCTGCTCCTCAGGCCTCGGTGACGGACGTGCTATCCGAGTTAGCACAGTTGTTTCGCAGCATCCCAGCAATTGACGGTTTCTCGGTCGAATCAGGAATTATCCGACGGCGCTGGGTCGGTGCGGTCCGCGGTTGCATCAAGCTACGGACGACCGAACGCTTTATAGGGTCCGACAGGATGGCGAAAGGGATTCGAAAGATTTCGAGTTTTCCCTTTAGTAGTATCGGAAGATGCCTTTCATATCTTCTGGCATTTCTTCCAGTGATTATTTTTCGGACTTCATTGCTGCGATCTTGGATAAGAGACTTATAGCGTCATTGGACTCGGATTTTTCGATCGGTACAGGGACTTTGTCCCTGACTTACCGACGCAGTCCAATATTGTCATTACAACATGTGTTTTATTTTTCGACGCTATATATTATATATATATATACAAGCCTGCTACTAAGCATGATAGTTTAGTTTCTTGTCCGCGTGGCTCATTTCTGCCATTTTATCTTTTTTACATATAGTTTATTTTGGCAGAGCAGGGCAAACCGAGAGTTCATATGCGTCTAGACGGTGTGATTAAAGACTGCATATATTCTTTTTCGCCGTTTATGTCTTTTCCAATTTCAATATTGGGAACGACATTATGTATAGTAGACTTAACTTAGACGCTTTATTATACGTAATCCGCCTTACTGAGGCGTTTTCATTACGTCTTCAAGAAAAGATTTACGGGATATTATTCTCAATGTAATTTCTTTTGAGGGCAGTATTTTGTTCACGTATAACTCCGCCCTTCAGTGGCTGATTGGAGTGTTTAGACGTGATGCAGCCCTAGCTACATCCACGCGTGGATAGTAGGTTAAGAACTCTCTCAGAGTCGCTTCGTTCTCGGAGGAGCTTCTCTTCGACGGCAACTTTCCGGCAATCCATGAATTGCTTGGTTTATACATTCTCTTGTCTATCTACTGTTACAAGAGATTCAGACTGGGGCAAACATTCGGTGGTTGACTCAGAGAGTGCCGCCGCAGTTGCCGGACCCTAGTGTGGCTGTTATGACGGTTGCCAGTCAAACAGATTGGGATATATACTGATCCCTACGGATTCGAAGTGCCAGGGTCTTTGGGTTCCGCAGTCTTTTAGCTATCAGTTTAACTTCCGCGGAATAATGTTTTTTAGGCTTGCTTTATGTCATTGCATGAACATTATTCAGAAATGCATGCCCAAATTCCTGTCCTTTAATTCGACAGTAGTGGCGTATCTCCGGAACCAGGGAGGCACTCTTTCGTTTCCGTTATTCAATTTAATGGAAAGAATCCGTCTGTTGGTTATAGTACACCAAGTTCAGTTTTGGTCCGTCATATTCGGGGTCGTCTGATTGTTTTATCGCACTCCCGTTCTCTTACGGGTCGCTTGTTGCTGTCAGAATGGACTCTCAACAAACAAGTATTTAATCAGATTTGCTATCTATGGGAGCGCCCAATGATGTTTTATTATGACACAGCTTGCTAATCTATTGCAGACGTATGTGTTGGCTTGTCCAGATCTCTGAGCTAATACTGTTAACGCTCTATTGATCTATAGGACGCAATGATAGGATACACGTATCCTCCGGCGCTGTTGTTTTAGCAGGTATTGCTAAGATAAACAACCACAATACATTTCTGTTGATAGCATCTCTATCTTCACAGAGATCATGAGTAATTTACTCTCTTGTCTACTGTGGATCTTAACGTGAAATCTTCCTCTATGTGAGGATCTTTTTTCACTGGGTAAATCGTGTCATCTTTATCACAACCAGCAAGGTCGCAACCTTCATGTATTCCGTTGTGTGGTCCGTATTGCATTGTAAGCACTGTACTGGACGAGCTTTGGACGCGATTTCTTACTATAGGAGATCCTCTTCTTCGCTATTCTATGCGACTAAAGTGGAGGCTCTTCCGTCGTGGTGTAGGGATCATTATGTTCATATGGTTGATCCCTCCATACTACGCATTGCTAGTTTTTAGTATACTTGTTTCACAAGATCTACTGCAGCCTGTTGTTATTTAGGTTATAGGTTTATGTTACCTCATACCTATGCACTCTACGATAGTTTACAATTGAGTCTTTTGTCTCTTTATCTAAGTCAGTTAGTAACTTTTTGATAAATAGACTTAGAATCTTTAGATTAAATTCCTATACGGATTTTAACTTCGGTTCTTATTTAGCTAAGTAATCATTTGAGCCTCTGGAAACAGTAGTTTTCAAATTCTGACCTTTTAGACAGTAATTCTGTTGGTTTCTCTTTTACTGTAGAGTCAGTGAGTTTCATGCACTATCGATGGATGATTTTCACTTTCATAGTTTCGGAATCAATACTTCCGTTACTATTTAGGTTGGATTGTTGCATAAGAGTTAGGCTCCTATTATCCGGAACCTATTATTTTAAGGTCCTTCCGTCTTCGTATGGGCATAGGCCTTTACTCTTTCCGGGTACAGTTTATGTATTTATAAACAGATATCTGTTTATTACAAGGGCGTAAGCTTCTTCTGTCTTTGATGTCTAGTAGAAGGACGTTACGCTCCATTTTATTGTTAATCGATTCTATTAACTAGCGTACTGCTTATGGTATATCATTGGCTTAGCAGTTGTGCTTAAGATTTCGGCTCTTGAAGTAAGAGTTCTTCTACTTCTTGGGCTTACATTAATAGTGTTGCTATTATAGATTTTTGAAGGCTGCTCATTGCGCTCAGCCATCCATTCATGAATTTTATCTCAGAAATATCGAGTCCATTTCTGGAGGCCTCTATTGTTAGGTCTATTATCTACTGCTCAGAATGTCATTCACTTAACAGTTGCTACTATAGCTAGGTAGGCTGTCTGTTTCGGCAGTGTCTCCGTTCGGCTGCCCTCTTCGCTCTGGGCTATTTGACCCAGGGCAAGAAAAAGGGGGGGGGGAGGGTGTTCCCTTGGGTCACCTGTTTTTACTATGAAAACAAGGGGATACCTCCTCCGGAGTTAGTAATTCTGAGCTGTTATTGGGATGGTTGTTTAGTGAGAAGTTTAAGTTTATAAAATTCATTCAAGTCTTAGTTTTTAAAGTATAGCTTTTGAATATTGCATATGTCAACGGACATGATTATGCAATTCTCACACACTTTTAGGAGTATAAGAGTCTCTATTCTCTAGACTTACTTTATTATTGGCTTACTTTAAAAATTATTAGTATAAGGATTATTGGATATTAATAGAGTACATGGATGTATGAAGCTCAATTTTTGGAAGGTGTTGTATCTTTCTAATTTATCATAAATAAGAAAGATACATGTAAGGCCTATTACTTCTTTTCCCTACAGGGGATGACTCTATTTTATTTTATTGAGCGTATTCCATTTTGCTCTATGTCCTTGGCCCTCCAGCCTTTTTACTATTCAGCTATGTCTGGGTCATTGGTACAGTATAAAAATGTTAAAAAATTTATAGTAATTTATATATTTTTTATACTTACCAATGACCCAGACGGGGATGGCCCTCCCAGGAGTTGGGAACTCTTGCCTCCCCGCTGAGTACATAGCGCTTACCAGGCACTGGTTATTAGAATGATAAATGGCGCCAATTTCGGAACGTCCTGGACACTGCGCATGCGCAGTGGGGGCGAGGTGTGGAGGGCCTTTCAGGACATGTTTTCTTTAGTTTTAGATGCAAATTTTGGGGATTGGGGGGCAAAATTTGTGTTTGGCCCTATATTTTAAGAGTTAGCACCAGCTATGTCTGGGTCATTGGTAAGTATAAAAAATATATAAATTACTATAAATTTTTTAACTTTTTTGACAAAATTATTTCATGTTTCCCAATTTCAGAACATGGGCCCAATGTCATCGTTCTTGCTAATGATTTTGCCACTGTTTGTTAAGTGTTCCTTCCCTATCCTTCCTTGAAGCCTCCCAGTTAAACTCCCATGCTTTTTGGCTTTTTTATTGAAATTTTTTTGTAAATTTCTTGGGAGATTAACGTGTTTCATAGAATGTTTATTCTGTGTATCCCCATGGTTACGTCCTCACCCTAGGGGTGTTTAGGCATTTTTGGTCATGCATCATCCATCCGATGTATCGTATTTTCTTCTAATGAAGATCTTGCTTTGCATCGGATAGTTTAAAATCTGTTACTGACTTCGGGCCATGTTGTTCAGTACCTGGTGTCTTGTTTCTGGTCTTCATTTGACATTGTTTACATTGACAATGCTTTCCTTATACATGTAGTTTCCTATGAATTAATCATGTTAGGATTATTATAAGATACATTTTATATTCTGGTAGTGTAGTTTTAATTTTTGGAGAAAAAAAAAAAAAAAATTTTCCCCACTTAAGCTCTATCGGGATCCATTTGGGCTCATCGTTCCCTTCGGGAACTTGGGCTCATCTCAAAAAATTTTTTTATTTTAAATTATTTTTCGAATTATTGATTTGATTAATATTATGATACATCTTTTTAAGACATTTATTGGGAGTTGGTGCGAGTACTGTTGACTTATTTTATTCAAATGAAAGCTTTTTGCTCAAATTGTAACTCGAGGAAGTCTTCCTCAGATTCACATGATAATTGTATCAGTTGTAGTCAGTGTACTCACACTAATTCCCGTGCAACTTGTGTCAATTGGGGTGACAAATGTTGGAGACGTGTGTCATGGTACGTTGTTAGCGGTGAGAGGACAATGCCGGTCCTCTCGCCACAGAGTCACTCTAGTTTTTCAGTTTCTATTTCAGAGGAACAAGAACATTGTGATGTTTTCGTGACGCCGTCCATCCATCAATCGTCGCAATTAGATAGTCAGTCAGAGCTAGCGGCAAAAGTGCTCTTAAATATTAGACAGGGCAATAAATCATGCGCCAGTGGTTTCAGATCCCTGTTGCTAGCTAGCTCGACTGGTGAAGCGGTGGGCACCGCAACACCGGATGTGTCCGTTGCGGTCGAGGAGAGAAAAAAGGATAGAGCGAGCACTATAATATATAAACAGGCTCACTCTGCGACAACGGAAAGAAGGAAGCTGGCAAGTTCGACAATAAGCTAGGTGAGGACTGACAAGACCGCGAGTGAGGAGGGTCCCCTCTCTTTCACAACATCTGGGGCCAGATGTTGTAGTTTGGAACTTGCAACAGTCGGAGCTTACGTCCATGCCTCTGGTCCGGGACGCTCCGTCAAATTTACAGCCGGGGTCGGCTATAATTACGGCTTCTTCTTTATCTACTAAGCACACACGACCACACCTTGGCTATGGGACTTTTGATATCCAGCCTGCATTGCTGAGAAAGGACCTCTCTTCGTCTGGAAAGTCACACCATCCGGTAGCCAAGGAAACGAGGCCTCGTTCGTTGGGACGTCCGCAAAAAAGAGCCATCTCGGACACACTGGCAGCCGACGGCCAAGCAACAAAAGACCGCTGCTCCTCAGGCCTCCGCAACGGACTTACTGTCACAAATTGCACAGCTTATCGCAGCATCCAAGCAGGTACAGGAGCAACCTACGGCAGTCTCGGAACACGAGCTGTCTGAGACGCTGGGTCGTCCAGTCATCTGCGTATTCAGATGCCGATGACCGTGAATATAATCTGATTCCATCGGATGGTGAAAGGGATATAGAGGAAAGTGACCCTTCCCTTTCGGAACAACATATGGTAGCGACGGATTTTATCCATCAATACTTTCCAGAACTTGTTCCTGAGAATCAGACTTCTGCGACCGCTCATAAGAAGCTGCTATCGTTGTTAGACGCTGACTATATCCGGTCAAGGGAGGAGGTCCTCTCCCTTCCGGTGCAGTCAAAACAGGACTCACAGACTTTTGCTCTTCTTAACGACGCCATATTCAATCTTTCAAGTGGAAATAAAAAAGGCAGCTTTTTTTACCTCCGTCATTCTCAGTTCGCTCGAATACAATTGAAATGGCAATCTCTTCTAACAGAGCAAATTTAAATGCTATGTCTTACGCAGATCACCTTACGAGAGCTATGGCACAACGTCTGAATGGGAAGGAATTTGAGGACGTTCGTACCTCATTACGAGTTCTTTCCAGGGCTATAATGTTTACCACATATAACTCCGCCCTTATAGTGGCTAATTTGGAGTTAGACGTGATGGAGCCCTTGCGTCATCATCTTGAAAAACTCCCTTTTAGTCGCTCCGGTTTCGGGACACGATATTTTTGGCGGCAAGCTTTCTTTGGTCTATGACCAAGCCACAAAGAAAGCATCTAATACTCTGCTACTGAAGTCGGCATCAAATAAACCCGCAACAGCAGAGAAGAGTAAAGCAGGAGGTTTGGCACAAAGATCGTCCAGAGGGAACTCCTCGCGAGGATATAAAAGATCCTCATATAATACTCTCAAAATCCTCAATTTAGCGACTCAGGTCGGGGGCGTGGGTCTGGCCAAGGCAACCGGTCAGACGCCCCCAAGCCGACGAGCTGAGGCTCATCTCGAGGAGGACATGGTTTCTCCTCCCGCAGGCCTCACAGGTCCTACAGGTGATGGTCTGGACCTCTATTGCATCCCAGTTGGCGGAAGGTTATCAAGATTCGAGAGAAACTGGATAACTATTACGGAAGATTGGTGGGTGAGAAGTGTCATTTCGGACGGCCTAAGGCTATCATTCCAAGCAAAACCACTGCTAACACGAAGTCCACATTAGACTCAACTTCTGCCAAATCCTGTCCTTTCGGAAGTAAAGTCTCTATTGGAAAAGGATGCAATAGAGGTCATAGAAAACCAAGAGTCTCTAGGTTTTTACAGTCACCTGTTCCTCATATTGAAGCCAGACGGCTCGTTCCAACCGTTAATGGACTTGAGCTGGATAAACAGACTTATCGTAGCTCCAAAGTTCTGTATGGAGATCATTCGGTCAGTAAAGGCGAGCATACGAGTGAACGACTATGCTGCAAGCATAGATCTAAAGGATGCATACTTTCATGTCATGGTTCATCCGGCATTCAGAAAGTACCTACTGTTCGCCGTTCAAGGGATAGTATATCAGTTCCGAGCAATGTGCTTCAGTCTGAATCTAGCACCCTGGGTGTTCACTCGAATAATGAACTCGGTAATGTCTTATTTTTTAGCTCATTCGGCTGCGGTAACGTCGGCTTACTTGGACGACATTCTTCAGAGGTACGGCAACAAAATGACTCTTTAGAACGATGTTCAGAGTCTGCTATTATTACTCCGACGTCTTGGTTTATTTGTAAACAAGAAGAGGTCGGATCTAGCTCCATCCAAGTCGTTCATTCACTGCAGGATCAGCTTCGAGACTCACAACAATCTGGTTCATTACCCAGAGTGAAATTAGTCAGTTGTTATGCTCGCTTTTGTCTGCACTCAGACGCATTAACAACGAGGGAATTTATGCGACTGATGGGGTTGTGCGGAGAAGCTGCGGATCTCATTCCGATGGGCTGCTTATGCACACGTCCACTCCAGATATACTTTACTCAGAACTGGAGTGTGAAGACACATTCGCTCGAGACCAATATTGTTTTAACGCACCAAGTAAAACAAAAAGTTCAGATTTGGGAAGACATTCAATGGTTAACTCAAGGAGTTCCACTGCAGCTGCTGGATCCGGCTTTCACGATTATGACGGATGCGAGTCAAATAGGTTGGGGCATGACCCTGAACCCGACAGACTCGAAGTGCCAGGTTCTTTGGGACCCAGAGTTCCTAGGAAAGCACATAATTATCAAAGAAATGATGGCAGTTTGGCTAGCACTACAACAATGGATTCACATTATAGAGAACACTCATGTTCAAATATTGTTGGACAACTCAACAGTAGTAGCATATATAAGGAACCAGGGAGGCACACATTCGATTCCATTATACAAACTAACGAAAAGAATCCTTCTATTTGTCTTGGAACATCAAGTTCATCTATCGGTCCGTCATATACCGGGTCATCTGAACGTATTAGCAGACTCGCTGTCTCGGAAAATTTGCCTGTTGCCTTCAGAATGGACTCTCAACAAGCGAGTATTCAGACAGATTTGCTACCAGTGGGATCATCCTATGATAGATTTATTTGCAACACACCTCAACAATCAGTTGCAGACTTACGTGTTGCTATACCCAGATCCTCGAGCGTACGCAGTAGATGCTCTCTCAATTCCATGGGACGGAATTATAGGATACGCGTATCCTCCAACGTTAATTCAACAGATCTTGTTAAAGATCAAGCAATCTTATTGCAAGATTCTGTTAGTAGCATCTCTGTCGTCACAGAAACCTTGGATCAATCTTCTCAGGTGTCCGTTATGGGACGTTCCCCGGAAGCTTCCTCCGCGGGTGGACCTTCTTTATCAGGGGAAGTCATGCGCACTGCATCACAACCCACAAGGTCTCAACCTTCACGTATTTCCATTGTGCGGTCCTCCTTGCACGGCAACCATTTTACAGGATGAGCAGTGGACACGATTTCTAACTGTAGGAGGACCTCCTCTTTGCTGAATTATGCAGCAAAATGGAAGGTTTTCTTCCGTTGGTGTAAGGATCAGTCAATAGACTTTTATGATCCGTCCATACCGATCTTGCCAACTTTCTGGTCTACTTGTGTGACGTTTTCAAACTGCAGCCCGTCACTATTAAGGGCTATAGGTTTGTGCTATCAGACACTTACGCCCATCATGATAGCTTGGCGATTGGATCTAATGCTTCATTATCCAAACTAGTAAGAAATTTTTCTATAAATAGACCTTGAACTCTCAGATTAATTCCGAAGTGGAATTTAACTTGGGTTCTGTTGAAGCTCAAAGAAGCTCTGTTTGAGCCGTTAGACGTTGTAGAGTTCAAATTCTTGACCTATAAAACAGCATTTCTCTTAGCCTTTGCTTCCACTAGAAGAGTTAGTGAACGCCATGCTTTATCTGTTGATGAATCTCACTACCGTAGTATTGGAAATACCATCACTTTAACTACACAAGTGGGATTTTTGGCCAAGAATCAAGTTCCAAATTTACGGCCTGAGCCAATTATCATAAAAGCTCTGCCATCTACGGACAACCACAGACCTTTGCTGTGTCCAGTCATATATAAAAACGCCGATCAGAGTTTATTAGAAAAGGAAGAAAACACTTCTTTTTATCATTAATTCCTAACAGAAAAGATATATCTGTTCAGTCTATTGCTGGATGGATTCAGATGGCAAAACATATTGCCTATGAAAATCTATCTTCGGATCAGCTTTCTGTTAATAAGATATCAGCGCATGAAGTTAGAGTGCTGTCCACTTCTTGGGCCTATTCTAACAGTATAGCCATTACTGATCTCATGAAAGCTGCGTACTGGATACAGCCTTCCACATTTACAAAGTTTTACCTTAGAAATATAGAGTCCGTCTCTGGTGACCTTAGGTGTTTAGGTCCTTTATCTGTTGCTCAGAATGTCGTCCACTAAAGGATTACAGCTATTGTTATTTAGGCTTTCTGTTGCAGCATTGACGCTGTTCTGCTGCCCTCTTCGTTCTGCGGTTTTGTGACCCAGAACAAGGGGAAGGGGTGGGGTGGGGTGGGGGGGCAGTGGGGGGGGGGGATGGTTTTCCCTTAATATCATCTGGCTTTATAGTGAAAAGGAAGGGAAGACCTCCTCCAGTGTCAGTAGTTCCGAGTCGGTACTGGGATGGTTTTAATGTGTAGCTCAGTGGAAGCAATAATTATGTCTCATTTATGTAATATTTTTAAAGTGTAGCTCGGTGTGAAGCATTTGTGTATGTCACGTGTCAAATGAGCATTAATATACAATCGTCGGACATTTTTAATGAGTATAACGAGTCTCATTCTCTGGACTATCTTTATATAATGGCTTCCCTTCACGGAATTAGCGTAATGGGTTTTGCTGGCATTAAAAATGGTAAATTATATATTATGTAATGCTCAATTACATTGTTGGTGTTATGTCTTTCTTCTTTCGAGTAAATGAGAAAGACATATGTAATTCCGTTCTCTCCTATTCTCCTGTAGGAAATATCCTTTAAGCAGTGATTGAGTAATTGGATTTTCCTTTATGTCCTAGGCCCTCCAGCCTATTTACTATTCAGCTAAGTCTGGGCCATTGGTTGTTGTGTAAAAATATTATAAATTCATAGTAATTTGTATATTTTTATACTTACCAATGGCCCAGACAGGGATGGCCCTCCCATGAGTGGGCACTCATACCTCCCTGCTGATTATAACATTTAGCAGGCACTGTAGAAAGAATGATACTTGGCGCCAATTTTGGTGCTTCCTGGACACTGCGCATGCACAGATGTCAAATGTATGGAGGACCACATAAGGCATTCAATTTTCGGTTTTGCATGCAAATTTTGGGGATTGGGTGGCAAAATTTGTGTTTGGCCCTGGATGGATAATTTTGAGTTAGCACCAGCTAAGTCTGGGCCATTCGTGAGTATAAAAATATACAAATTACTATGAATTTATAATATTTTTTCACTGTACCTATGGCCCAGACTTAGCTGGTGCTAACTTCAAAATATTGAGGGCCAAACACAAATTTTTCTCCACAATCCTCAAAATTTGCATGTAAAACCAAAAATTAGAAGTCATATCTGGTCCTCCATACATTTACTATCTGCACATGCGTAGACGCCAGGAAGTAACCGGAATTGGCGCCAACATCTTTCTTTGTTTGGCCCTCTGTCAGATAACAACAAACTGACTTCTGTGCTTTTAAATCTCAGTTTATAATGATGCCAGACACAAAAATCAATGGTTAATTTGGTGGATTCAAGGACACAACTGGATGAAGGAAGAAAGAAATGGTGGTTTGAAAGGTTCAAGGCTGTAATTTTATAATATTTATAAAAATTAGTTCATGTTCCCCAATTTGGGGACATGGGCCTGACGTCATCATTGTTGATAATGATTTTTCCATGGTTTGTTAAGTATTCCTTCCCAACCCTCCCTTGATCCCTCCCAGTTAAACTCCTAAGCTTTTTGGCTTGTTTTATTGAAATTTTTCAATAAAATTTCTTGGGAGTTTAACGTGTTACACAGAATGTTTATTCTGTATATCCCCAGGGTTACGTCCTCACCCTTGGGGTGTTTAGGCATTTTGGTCATGCATCATACATCCAATGTATCGTTTTTTCTTCTGATGAAGATCTTGCCTTACATCGGATAGTTCAAAAATCTGTTACTGACTTTGGGCTGTGTTGCCTGGGGTCTCTTTTCCGATTTTCATTATGACGTTGTTTACATTAACAACGCTCTTTTTATATATGCAGTTTCTATTTATATACATGGTAGGTCTGTTGTAAGATACATTAAATATTCCGGCAGTGTAGCAGTTAATTTTTGGATAGAAAAATAATTTTTGTCCACACTTGGGCTCTATCGGGATACATTTGGGCACATCGTTCTTTTTGGGAACTTGGGCTCTTGTCAAAATTTTTTGAAAATTTTTTTGTGTAAATTATTTTTCGATTTATATTTTGAATGTTTTTAGTTATTTATCTTTTTATAATATTTAGTGTGGAGTTGGTGGGAGTACGATCGACTTAGTTTGCTTCATTATGAAAGCATATTGCTCAATAAGCAAGGCGAGGAAGTCTTTCCTCTGATTTATATGTTGGTTGCCTTGCTTGTAGTCGATGTACTCCCACTAATTCTAGCTCAACATGTGTCGCCTGGGATGACAAACATTGGAGACGGATGTCACAGTACGTTGTTAACAAGGGGCCACTGCTGGTCCTCTCACGGTGAGAGTCTGCCTCCTAAAAGTCTTCTATTTACAGGGGAACAAGAACATGGTGATGTTTACATGACGTCATCAGAGAGTGTGCTTCCATCGTCGGATTTAGATAGTCAATTAGAGCTAGCGGCTAAAGTGCTCATGAATATTAGACAGGGCAATAAACCACAGTGTGATTTCAGCTCCCTGTCGCCAGCTAGCTCGATCGGTGAAACGGTTACACCGTCCGAGGGTACCATGACACTGGGTATGTCCGTTGCAGTTGAGGAGAGTAGAAAGGGTAGAGCGAGCACTATAAAATAATAACAGGCTCGCCCTGCAACGACGGAGAGGAAGAAGCCAGCAAGTTTCAGCAGGAAACTTGGCGAGGTCTGAAGGACCACGAGCGAGAGAGCCCCCTCTCTCTTTCATAACAACATCTGAGGCCAGATGTTGTGGTTTGGAACTTACGTCAGTCGGAGCATACATTCACGCCTCCCATCCAGGACGCTCATCGCAGCATCCCAGCAAGTGCAGAAGCAGCCGACAGCAGTCTCAGAACCTGTGTTGGGTCGGTCCTGTCATCTGCACGTTCAGATGCAGATGACCGTGAGTATAATCTGATTCAGTCGGATGGTGAAAGGGATTTGGAGGAGAATTACCCTTCCCTTTCAGAACAACACAGGGTGGCAATGGATCTAATGCATCAATACTTCCCTGAGTTCGTTCCTGAGAATCAGAATGCTGCGAACGCTCGAAAATAGCACTATTCAGTAGCTAAGAGACGAGGCCTCATATATTGGGACATCCGGAGAAAAGAGCCACACTGTCCCGGGAGCAGCCGGCGCCAGAATAGAAGACTGCTGCTCCTCAGGCCTCCGTAACAGATTTGCTGTCGCAGATAGCGCAGCTCATTGCAGCGTCCCAGCAAATGCAGAAGCAGCCGACGGCAGTCTCAGAACCTGAGCTGTCGGACGGTGCTGGGTCGGTCCAGTCATCTGCGCCTTCAGATGCCGCTGACCGTAATTTTCAACTGATTCAGACGAATGATAAAAGGGATATGGAGGGGGATTACCCTTCCCTTTCGGAACAACACATGGTCGCGATGGATTTAATCTATCAACACTACCCTGAATTTGTTCCAGCGAATCAGAATGCTGTGACTACTTGCAAGAAAACTCTAGCGTTGTTGGACACTGACTTTATCCGGAAAAAGAGGAGGAAATGTCTTTTCCAGTTTTGTATAGACAGGTGTCGCAGGCCTTTGGCCTTTTAGACGATGCCATATTCAACTTTCCAGTGGAAAGAAATAAGGCGGTTTCTTGTCCTCATCTTCCGTAATTTTACCGATTAACGGAAAACGGGGAAGATGTATTGAGAGTTCCTCTGCGTTTGAATGAACAGGCAAAGGACCTAGTTATGGCCTTAACTTTGTCATTCACTATTCGCTCGGACACAATTGAGGCGGCATTTCTTCATTCAGAGCGAATTTAGACTCACTGTCTTACACAGATCACCTTTAAAAACTGTGACACAATGTCTCTATGGAAAGGAATTTGAGGACTTTCGTACCTCATTTAGAGTCCTTTCCAGGGCTATTATATTTATCACATATAACTCTGTCTTAACAGTTGCTAATTTGGAGTTAATCAGACGTGACGGAGCCCTTGCGTCATCATCCTTAAAAGATAACAAGCTACAAAGCTACAAAGAAAGCATCAATACTCTGCTCCTTAAGTCAGCATCTAATCAACCCGCAATAGCAGAAAGGAGTAAGGGAGGACGTCCTAGAAGGAAAGTCGTCTAAAAAGGACTCCTCGCAAGGGTATAGGTAACCCTCCTATAATTACTCTTGGGATTGTCAATACAGCGGTTCGGATAGGGGGCTTAGGTCTGATCGAGGCTACCGGTCAGATGCCCCTAAGCTGTTGGCTCGGGGCTCTTTCCCGAAGGAGACATAGTTTCTCCTTCCGTAGGCCTCACAGGTACTACAGGTGAGGGTTAGGACCTCTATTGCTTGGCAGTTGACAGACGGTTATCAAGATTCACTTCAAACTAGATAACTATTATGGAAGACCAGTAGGCGAGAAGTGTGGTTTCGGACGGCCTACAGCTATCTTTCCGAGAGAACCACAACTAACTTAATGTCTGTGATGGACAATGCTTCCATCAAATCCTTGCATAAGAGTCTCTCCTGTCGGAGGTAAAGGTTCTCTTGACAATGAAAGTAATAGAGGTCGTCGAGAATCAAGATTCTCTAGGATTGTATAGTCACCTGTTACTCGTACCGAAGCCATAGAGCTTGTTCCGACTGATAATAGACTGGAGCTGGATAACAAGCTTATCAATGCTCTAAAAGTTTATTTATGGTAATCATTTAGTCAGTAAAAGCGAGCGTTCGAGTGATCGACTATGCTACAAGCATAGATCTAAGGATCCGTTTTTTTCATGTCCTGGTATGTACGACATTCAGAAAGTACCTATGGTTCGCCGTCCAAGGGATAGTATTTCAGTTCTGAGTGATGTGCTTCGGTCTGAAGATAGCACCCTGGGCTGTCACTCGAATAATGAACTCGGTAATGTCTCACAACAATCTGGTTCGTCTGCCATTATCCAGAACGAAATTAGTCAGTTGTTCTGCTCTCTTTTGTCTACTATCAGATGCATTAACAGCGAGAAATTTTAGGCGACTGATAGGGTTGTACGGAGCGGCTACGCATCTTGGTTGGAACAATTAGTTACCATTGTTTGTGTCGCCATGTCCAAACCATTGAGCACATGCAGTAGACGCTCTGCAGAATTTATGGGGATGAATGATAGGATACACATATCCTCCAATTCATTTGATTCAGTAGATTACGTTTAAGATTAAACAGTCTCGTTGTGAATCCTACTAGTAGCACCTCTGTTGTCACAGAAACCTTGGATCAGTATACTCAAGTGTCTGTTATGGGATGCTCCCCAGAAGCTTCCTCCAAGAGATGGCCTTTTTCAGGGGAAGTTTTATTCTTCACGTCCTTCTCTGCCAATAGTGGCATAATGGAGTCAGTTAGGAACCATCGCGGTTCCTATGTTATTTGATAACTGACACAGGATCGATTAAATAATGTGGGTGAGGAGATTTCAATATGACTTCGAATTCCCCCCCACCCCCACCCCCTCCACACCCACACACACTGCCTATGTGTTTAGAAGCAATTACCAGGCAAGACATAGTTTTCTTCTCGCAAGCCTGATATAATTTAATACATACATACTAAGCATTTGGCTCGTGTTCAATGGCGACCTCATGAGCACATCCGCTTTTTAGTTGGATTAGTGTCCTGTTATTATTTTTTATTTTTTAATTTGTAATATACAAGCGCTTATTTATAAATCATCACAATTAAATTGCTACTCTTGAGTACCTCGCAGGCTGCATAACCAGTTAACTGGTATTCAGATGATTACATGCTAAATATAAATGCTCTTGCACATTATATTATTAGGCTAAAGCTTTATTGTATTTTGTGGACCTTGAAATCATAATCTATTTTGGAGGCGGTCCGTTTCGGAGCTTGTTAATCATACCTACTTCCATTTCTAGATCCAGGTTTCTATTATGTCTGTACTCAATTAACACATGTTTTTACTATCGTAGAGTGTTGTTACTGGAATTTATTGTACAGAGGCCACCTGAGGATTACCTAGGAAGTGTGTTTTCTTTTCAGGGATCATTCAGTGTGGTTTGACATGTGTATGTTATATTTTATATCACCGGTTTTCGACGTATCTGTGTATGCCGTCTGCGGTGTATGTTATATAGCGAGCAGTATTAATTACTAGGATCGTCACTATAGCCTTAACTTCTGAAGTGGCATTAAGCACCATTTATTAATCATGAATTAATATCTGAGTGCCTGTTCGACGAGTATTTATATTGTTTTTTGGTACTGCTCTTATTGATTCCAGAGCTCTCTCCTCTTTCTTTTGAAGATTCCTCGTCTTGTTCCCATTGGGGAACTTGGGCTCCTGTCAAAATTTTTTAAAAATTTTTTTGAAAATTAATTTTTCGATTTCTATTTTGAATGTTATTTGTTGTGTATCTTTTTCATATATTTATTGTGGAGTTGGTGGGAGTACTGTCGACTTTGTTTTGATTCATTATGAAAGCTTATTGCTCAAAATGCAAGGCGAGGAAGTCTTCCTCGGATTTACATGCTTGTTGCCTTGCTTGCAGTCCCACCAAAATCTTGTTCAACATGTGTCGGATGGGATGACAAACGTTGGAGATGGGTGTCACGGTATGTTGTTAGCGGCGAGAGGACAATGCCGGTCCTCTCGCCACAAAGTCAATCTAGTTTCTCAGTTTCTTTTTCAGAGAAACAAGAACATGGTGATGGTTACGTGATGCCTAGAGATAGTGTGCTGCTGTCGTCATATTCAGATGAACAAGCAGAGCTTGCAGCAAAGGTACTCATGAATATTAGACAGGGCAAAAAGCCACTAGTTGGTGGTTTTAGTCCCTTGTCGCCAGCTAGCTCAACCGGTGAAGCGGTTACTCCTTCCGTGGGTACCGTGATGCGGGGTGTGTCCGTTGTGGTCAAGAGGAGTTAATTGGGTAGAGCGAGCACCTTAAAATATAAATAGGCTCACCCAGCGACGACGGAACAGTGGAAGAAGCAGTGGGAAGCTCGGCGAGGTCTGAAAGGACCGCGTGTGAGAGAGGCCCCTCTCTTTCCCAATAACATCTGGGGCCAGTCAGAGCTTACGTCCACGTCTGCCATCCGGGACACTCCGTATTAGTTCGCAGCCGGCCTCGGCTACAGTTATGGCTTCTACATTGGCATCTTCAAAGCACACATGACCGCACCTTAGCTACACCACTTCGGATATCCAACCTGCATCACCGAAAAGGGACCACTCATCATCTGCGAAGTTGCACCATCCGTTAGCTAAGGAGACGAGGCCTCATATATTGGGACGTCCGGAGAAAAGAGCCGTCTCGGACACACCATCCCAGGAGCAGCCGGTGTCCAAGAAACAGAAGAACGCTGCTCCTCAGGCCTCCGTAATGGACTTGCTGTCACAGATTGCTCAGCTCATCGCATCATCCCAGCAAGTGCAGGAGCAGCCTACATCAGTCTCAAAACCGGAGCTGTTGGATGGTGCTGGGTCGGTCCAGTCATCTGTACATTCAGATGCCGCAGACCGTGAGTCTCAACTGATTCAATCAGATGGTGAAAGGGTTACGGAAGAAGATTACCCTTCCCTTTCGGAACAGCACATGCTTGCGATGGATTTAATCCATCCATACTACCCTGAATTTGTTCCGGCGAATCAGAATGCTGCGGCTACTAGGAAAAAACTGCTGGCGTCGTTGGACGCAGGCTTTATCCGGACAAAGGAGGAGATCCTGTCCTTTCCGGTTCAGTCTCGACAGGTGTTGCAGGCCTTCGGCCATTTAGATGATGCCAAGGATAGCTGTAAATCCTCAGCCAGCTCATCCAAATGCAGAGGAAGTCTCTGTACAATTTCCCCGACCATTTTAAATGAACATTGTCCCAGAAAGGGTAAATTTACTGAAGATGATGACAAGAAACCACCTTTCTTCTTCCCTCTGGAAAGTTTGAATATGAAAAAAATTTAAAGTAATTTATATATTTTTTATACTTACCAATGGCCCAGACGTAGCTGGTGCTAACTCTAAAATATTCAGGGGCAAACACAAATTTTGACCCCCAAATCCCCATCCAAAATCAAAAAACTGATATCCTATATGGTCCTCCATACTTTTACCTACTGCGCATGCGCTGTGTCAAGGAAGTACCGAAATTGGTGCCAAACCTCATTTCTTTGTTTGGCCCTTCTGTCAGATAACATCTCTCTGACTTCTGTGCTAGTAAATCTCTGTTTATATGATGCCAGACACAAAGTAATGATGAATATGGTGGATCCAAGGTTGCATTAAGAGGATGAGAGGAAGAAACAGTGGTTGGATGTGTTCAGGGCTGTAACTTATAATTTTTATTATAAATTATTTCATGTTCCCTAATTTCGGGACATGGGCCTTATGTTTTCATTCTTGCTATAAAATTCCACTGTTTGTTAAGTGTTTCCTCCATCTCCTTCCTTGAAACCCCCCTAGTTAAGTTCCCATGCTTTTTTAACCTTTTTTGAAATTTTTTTAATTAAAATTTCTTGGGAGTTTAACTTGGTTACAGAATGTTTATTCTGTTTGTCTCCATGGTTACGTCCTCACCCTTGGGGTGTTTAGGCATATTTTCTCTTGCATCTACCATCTGATGTATCGCAGTTTCTTCTGATGAAGATTCTGCCTTACATTGGATAGTTATTTAAAAATCTGTTACTAACTTTGGGCTGTGTTGTATTAGTGCCTGGAGTCTTGTTTCTGTTTTTATAGATTTTTGTTTACGTTGACAACGGTTACTTTCTATCAGTAATTCCGTGTCTTCTGTAATGTTAGGTATGTAATTAGATATATTATTATACTCCGGAAGTGTAACACTAATTTTCTAGTTTAAAGAAAAGATTTTGTCCACACTTAGGCTTTTTTGGGATCCATTTGGGCTCATCGTTCCCTTTGGGAACTTGGGCTCATGTCAAAATTTTTCGAAAAATTTTTTGTTATGAATTATTTTTCGAAATTTTGTTTAATGGATTGTATTATTATGTATCTTTGTGTTATTATGAGGGTTAGTGCGAATACTACGGCTTGAATATTTCTGATAAAATGAAAGAATATTGTTCAAATTGTAAATCGAGGAAGTCTTCCTCGGATTCTCATGATCATTGTGTTTGCTGTAGTCATTGTACTCGCACTAACTCTTGTTCTGTTTGTACCAATTGGGATGACAAACGTTGGAGACATGTGTCACAGTATGTTGTTAGTGGTGAGAGATCGATGCCTGTTCTCTCACCACAATGTCACTCTAGTTTTTCAGTTTCTTTTTCAGAGGAACAAGAACATGGTGATGTTTCCGTGATATCATCTGGAAGTGTGCTGCCGTCGTTGAAAATTAACAAAGAGCTAGCAGCAAAAGTGCTCAATGAAATCAGACAAGGGCATAGATCTCAGAATATGGGACTTATGTCCTTGTCGCCAGCTAGCTCAACCGGTCGATCTATCACGCAGAATATGGGTGGTGTGACGCGGAGTATGTCCGTAGCGGTCAAGGAAAGGAAAAAGGGTTTTGCGACGGAACAGAGAAAGCCAGTCAGTTCGGCGCTCGGCTCGTCCAGGTCCTTCCGGACCGCGAGCAAGAGAGGTCCCTCTCTCTTGCAACATCTGGGACCAGAGGTTGTTGTTCATGACATTTATCAATCGGAGCATACGTCCGCACCTTCCGGGATGCTCTGTCATATAGGCTACCGGTGTCGGCTAGCCTATCGGCTTCCTCTTCATCGCATCAGCACAACCGCACCTTGGCTATGTGACCACAGAAATCCAGCCTGCATCGCCGACGAAGGATTCGATGTTGTCAAGGTCACTCCATCCAATAGCCTGGGACACGAGGCCTCAGTCAGGACATTCGCATAAGAGGATTATGTCAGACACCCCGTCCCAGGAGCTACCAGTGGCTAAACATCAGAGATCTGCAGCTCCACAGGCCTCTGTGACGGACTTGCTGTCGCAAATTGCGCAGCTTATCGCAGCATCCCAGCAACCTCAGGAACATCCTACAACAGTTTCTGATCAGGAACTGTCGGATGAAGCTGGGTCAGTCCGTTCCTCTGCACGGTCAGACAGGGATGACGGAGATTCTCATCTGATCCAGTCGGATGGTGAAAGGGAAATTACAGACCTGGATTTTTCCCTTTCCGAACAACATAAGGTGGCGATAGAGTTTATCCGTCAACACCTTACAGACGTTGTTCCGTCAGATCAGATTGCTGCGACCAAAGATAAGAGACTGATAGCATCTTTGGATTCTGACTTTTTTGGCCGGGTTAAGGAGGATGTTCCTGATTACCCGGTACAGTCCAGCAGTGTCTCTCGGACGTTTGACTTGCTTAATGATGCTATATTCAATTTAGCCTCGGATCCGAGGCAATACAGTTTCTTATCTTCACATGCTCTGGATCTGCTGTTTATCAATAGTGGAAATACATTTACAACGGCAAGTCCGGGCATCTCGAGAGTTCCTCTGCGTTTAGACGATCAGGCTGAGGACTTGGATTTGTCTCTTCCTGCGTCTTTTAATAGTCACTCTAGTACTATGGAGACTATGATTTCTTCTAATAGAGCAAACCTAGACGCCTTGTCATACGCAGATCACCTTACTAGAGTGTTAGCACAACGTCTCTGTGGGAAAGAATTCGAGGACGTACGTAGCTCTTTAAGAGTTCTTTCTAGAGCTATAGCTTATTCCACGTACAACTCTACCCTATCAGTGGCTAATTTTGAGTTGGTTAGACGTGATGCAGCCCTGGCTTCATTCACTATGGTGGATTCTAAGGTGAAAAACTTCTTTTTGATGGTAAGCTTTCATTAATCTATAATCAGATTACTAAGAAAGCTTCGGAAACTCTGCTTCGAAAGTTGGTTTCTAAAAAAACCTGACTCAGCAGAAAAGAGTAAAGCAGGAGCTTCTACTGCAAGTACGTCCAAGGGAAGCTCCACTGAAGGATATAAGAAATCCTCAAGCTCTTACTCTAGAGACCGTCAGAGTAGCGACTCGGGTTGGGGACGTGGTTCTGGCCGAGACAACCAGTAAGACGTCCCAAGGTCAGCAGGTTGAGGCGCTGCACGGGGAGGATGTAGTTTCTCTTCCTGGTAGGCCTCACAGGTCCAGGAGGTGATGGCCAGGACCTCTATTGCAGTCCAGTGGGCAGAAGGCTGACAAAGTTTTTGACCAATTGGTTGTCCATTACAGATGACCAATGGGTAAGAGGGGTTATCTCAGAAGGCCTAAGGCTATCTTTCTGAGAAAAACCTCCGTTAACACGAAGTCCATGCTGGACTCAGCTTCCATCAAATCTTCAAAAAAGAGATTCTCTTCTATCAGAGGTGCAATCTCTTTTGGAGAAGAATGCAATAGAGGTCGTGGAAAACCAGGAATCCCTGGGTTTTAACAGTCAACTGTTCTTGTTACCGAAGCCAGACGGCTCGTTCCATGCAGTTATAAATTTGAGCTGGATAAACAAACTGATCGTGGCTCCAAAGTTCTATATGGAGACCATACGATCAGTAAGGGCGAGCATTTGAGTGGACGATTATGCACCAAGCATAGATCTAAAGGACGCGTACATTCATGTCATGGTAAATCCCGCATTCAGAAAGTACCTACGGTTCGCCGTCCTAGGGGTCATTTATCAGTCCCGAGCGATGTGCTTCGGACTCAATCTAGCAACCTGGGCATTCACTCGAATAATGAACTCAGTAATGTCTTATTTCCGAGTTCATTCGTCTGCGGTAACATCGGCCTACTTGGACGACATTCTTCAGAGATATGGCAACAAGACGGTTCTTCAGAACGATGTTCAGAGTCGGCTTCAATTGCTCCGATGTCTAGGTTTCATTGTAAACGAAAAGAAGTCGGATCTAGCTCCATCCAAGTCATTCATTCACTTGGGAATGAGCTTCGAGACTCGCAACAATCTAGTTCGTCTTCCGTTACCCAGAGCGAAGTTAGTTGTTATGCTCACTTTTGTCTACACTCAGATGTAGTAACAGCGAGAGAGTTCATTCGACTGATGTGTTTGTGCAGAGCGGCAGTGGATCTAATTCCGATAGGCCACTTGTGTACACGTCCACTCCAGATATTTTGTACTCAGACTTGGAATGTGAAGATTCATTCGCTCGAATCAAACATTGTGTTATCAGACCAAGTAAAACAAAGGATTCAGATTTGGGCAGACATTTAGTGGTTGACTCAGGGAGTTCCGCTGCATCTGCCGGATCCGCCTTTTACAATTATGACGGATGTGAGTCAAACAGGTTGGGACGCGACATTAAGCTCAACAGACTGGAAGTGCCAGGGTCTTTGGGACCCAGTGTTCCTGAACAAGCATGTAAACATCAAAGAAATTATATCAATATGGCTAGCGCTATGTCATTGGATGAATATTATACACAATTCCCATGTTCAGATTTTGACGGATCAATTCGACGGTAGTAGCATACATTTGAAACCAAGGAGGCACTCATTCGATTCCGTTATTCAATCTAACTGAACAAATTCTTCTGTATGTTTTAGAACATCATGTTCTTCTTTCGATCCATCATATACTGGGTCGTCTGAACGTTCTAGCAGCAGACTCGCTCTCTCGGAAAGGTCACATGTTGCCGTCGGAATGGACTCTCAACAGGTGTGTATTCAATCAGATTTGCTACCAATGGGATCGACCAGTGATAGACTTGTTCACGACACACCTCAACAATCAGTTGCAGACGTATGTGTCGCCATGTCCTGATCCTCCAGCGTATGCAGTAGACACTTTCTCAATTTCTTGGAATGGAATGATAGGTTATGCATATCCTCCAACTCTGTTGATTCAACAGATCTTGCTAAAGATCAAACAATCGCACTGCGAGATACTGTTGGTAGCATCTCTGTCGTCCCAGAAACCATGGATAAATCTACTCAGGTGTCTGTTATGGGACGTTCCTCGATAGCTTCCTCCATGGGAGGACCTTCTCTTTCAGGGGAAATCTTGCACACTGCATCACAACCCTCAAGGTCTCAACCTTCACGTATTTCCATTGTGCGGTCTTTCTTGCACGAGAAGTGCTTCACAGGTCATATAAAACAGCTTTTTCTCTTAGCCTTTGTGCGGAGTGACTGCGGATCTTATTCCGATGGGTCACTTGCGCACACGTCCCCTCCAGATATTCTTTACTCAGAACTGGAGTGTGATGACGCATTCACTCGAGACCTGCATTGATTTAATGGACCTGGTAAAACAAAAGGTCCAGATTTGGGCAGATATTCAATGGTTAACTCAGGGAGTTCCACTGCAGCTGGCGGATCCGGCTTTCACGATTATGATGGATGCGAGACAAACAGGTTGGGGCGCAACCCTGTGACCCACAGACTCAAAGTGTCAGGGTCTTTGGGACCCTCGGTTTCTAGAGAAACACATAAACATCAGAGAGATGATGTCAGTATGGTCAGAGTTACAACATTGGATTCACATTATAGCGGCCGCTTATGTTCAGATATTGTCGGACAACTCGACAGTAGTACCTTACATCAGGAACCAGGGAGGCATGCATTCAATTCCGTTATGCGAACTAACTGAAAAAATTAATCTGTATGTCATGAATCATCATGTTCATCTATCGGTCTGTCATATACCGGGTCGTCTAAACGTACTAGCAGACTCGCTGTCTCGGAAAGGTCAACTGTTGCCATCGGAGTGGACACTGAAGAAGTGGGTATTCAGACAGATTTGCTACCAGTGGGATTGACCTATGATGCAGAGATACATGTCGCCATGTCCAGACCATCGAGCATACGCAGTATATGCTCTGTCAATCTCATGAGACGGAATGATAGGATATGCGTATCCTCCAACTCCATTGATTCAGCAGATTCTGTTAAAAATCAAACAGTCTCGTTGCAAGATTCTGTTAGTAGCACCTCTGTCATCACAGAAACCATGGATCAGTCTTCACAGGTGTCTGTTATGGGACGTTCCCTGGAAGGTTCCTCCACGAGAGGACCTTCTTTATCAGGGGAAGTCACATACACTGCATCACAACCCGGTAGGTCTCAACCTTCACATATTTCCAGTGTGCGTTCTTTCTTGCACGGCAAGCAATTTACAGGACGTGCAGTGGATGCAATTTCTAACAGCAGGAAGTCCTCCTCTTTGCTGAATTATGCAGCAAAATGGAAAGGTTTCTTCCGTTGGTGTAAGGATCAGTCAATAGACGTCTAGGATCCGTCCATACCGGATATTGCCAACTTTCTGATCTACCTATTTGACGTTCTCAAACTGCAGCCTGTCACTATTAAGGGCTATAGGTCTATGTTATCGGACACTTATGCTCACCATGATAACTTGGCAATTGGATCTAATGCTTCATTATCCAAACTAGTTAGAAATTTCTCTATAAATAGACCTAGAACCCCCAGATTAATTCCGAAGTGGAATTTGGCTTGGGTTCTGTTGAAGCTTAAAGAAGCTCCATTTGAGCCTTTAGACGTTGTAGAGTTCAAATTTTTGACCTATAAAACAGCATTTCTCTTAGCCTTTGCTCCCGCTAGAAGAGTTAGTGAACTTCATGCTTTATCTGTTGACGAATCTCACTACCGTAATGTGGGTAATACCATTACTTTAACTACAGAAGTGGGATTTTTGGCTAAGAATCAGGCTCCAGATAAACGGCCTGAGCCTATTACCATAAAGACAACCGTAGACCTCTGCTGTGTCTTGTCAGGGCTATGCGCGTATATAAACGCCGATCAGAGTTTATAAGAAAAGGAAGGAAATGCTTCTTTTTGTCATTGATTCCCAACAGAAAAGATATTTCTGTTCATTCGATTGCTAGATGGATTCAGTGGGTAATACGAATTGCCTATGAAAGTCTATCTTCGGATCAGCATTCTGTTAATAAGATATCAGCGCATGAAGTTAGAGTGCTGTCCATTTCTTGGGCTTATTCTAACAGTACAGCCATTACTGATCTCATGAAAGCTGCGTACTGAACACAGCCTTCTACATTTTCCAAGTTTTACCTTAGAAATTTAGATTCCATCTCCGGTGACCTTAGATGTTTAGGTCCTCTATCTGTTGCTGAGAATGTCGTCCACTAATTGATTACATCTATAGTTATTTAGGCAACCCGTTCTGCTGCCCTCTTCATTCTGTGGTCATGTACCTCAGAACCTTATGATCATCTGGCTTTATAGTGAAAAGCAAGCGAAGTCCTCCTCCGGTGTCAGTAGTCCCGAGTCGGTGCTGAGATGGTTTTAATGTGTAGCTCGGTGTGAAGCAAATTAATATGTCTCTTTTATGTATTGTTTTTAAAGTGTAGCTCACCGTGAAGCATTTGTATATGTCACGTGTCAAACGGGCGTTAATATACAATCCTCGGACACTTTTAAATGACTGTCTTTATATATTGGCTTCCCATCAACGAATTAGCATAATGGGTTATGCTGGTATTAAATGGAGAATTGTATATTATGTAATGCTCAATTACATTGTTGGTGTTATGTCTTTCTCATTTCTCATAAATGAGAAAGACATATATAATTCCTTTCTCTCCTATTCTCCTGTAGGAGCTAACCTTTAAGAAGTGATTGAGTAATTGGATTTTTCTCTTTGTCCTAGGCCCTCCATCCTTTTTACGATTCAGCTAGACTGGGCCATTGGTTTTTGTATACAAATATTATAAATTCAAAGTAATTTGTATATTTTTTATACTTACCAATGGCCCAGATGGGGGTGGGCACTCACACCTCCCCGCTGTTAACAACATTTAGCAGACAGTTTCTAGAAAGAATGATGGTTGGCGCCAATTTTGGTGTCTTCGTAGATACTGCGCATGTGCAGTTCGCAAAAGTATGGAGGACCAGATAGGACATGATTTTTTCTGTTTTGCATGCAAATTTTGGGTGTTGGGGGAGGGGGGGGGGGGGGAATTTGTGTTTGGCCCTGGATAAATTTGAGTTAGCACCAGCTAGTCTGGGCCATTGGTAAGTATAAAAAATATACAAATTACTTTGAATTTATAATATTTTCAAAGGGTTGAAATACAACTGACCTGGTAAGTTTGTGAGGTCCCAAAATTAGAAAAATGTGAAGGTCTGCAGTTTGGTTATTCAACGGACAAGATCCACTGAGTACTTAACTATTTTATGTATGGCTCTGTTCATTTTTTTCCTCTTCATCTCACTTATAACATTTCTGGCACTGCTTTTTATTCTTCTTGAAAAACATTGGAAGAAAATCATATTTTCTTCAAACTGAATCAAAAGCACGTCCAGTTTTGAAAACTTTTATCGTAACTGGTATTTTCAATAAAGTTGTGGATTCCATAGATGAGACACTTATTATTTATTTATTTATTGGGGTTTAATGACACTTTTGATAGCCAGGGACAGTTTTACTAGTGGAGGAAGCGGAGTACCCAGAGAGAACCACTGAGCAGGAACAAGCTATTGTCAGATCCCCAGAATACTAACTCTGTACAAGCAGGGTTAGCACTGGTTGAAGACAAGTGCAATACACCTTTGTACACAGTGTCACCATATAGGCAATCAGGATCAAGTGTCTTTCCCAAGCACACAATGCATTTACCACTGACAGGGATCGAACTGTGGACCTTTCGGTTTGAAGTCCAATGCCATAGCCAGTGAGCCCCTGCACTCCCAAAGGAGACAGATAATGATGCTATTAAATCCACAGTTGTGATGCTTTTTCAGTCATGTTTGATGGAATGATTAGAAAAAATTGTTCAAACTAATTTTTATAATGAGTATTTCTTTTGTTTAATCATTTTTTTGTTGTTGTTAACTCGATCACAAAATAATGTATCTTTAATTGATTTAGCTTTCAGTGGAAACACTTTTTGTTTCCTTCAAAATTTCATTTTGTCACAAAATAATGCTATTTGGTAATTTTCTTAAACTTTTTAATTATTTTCATTGCATAAATTTTCAGGTCACAGAATGGAGAGAAAGGAAAATGGAAGCTTTAGCTATAGAAATGGAACTAGAGGAAATATATAATAAAGAGATGGAAGAAAAATTAAGAATTCAGGAAGAAAATGAAAAACAAAAAAGACAGGAACAGAAGAAAAATGTACAATAACCATTTATATTGCTCAAGCAAAGTCACATTTACATATTTAAGTGCTGAACTAATTTCGAAAGACAGAAAGAAAGACCCAGGATTTCTTTTTCAAATATTTAAAAACTCTTATTACCAAACAGAATCTTCTGATATCTGGTACACTGCATCCTTGGTAGTCAGATTCAAGTTTGTTCAAATCAAGTCCCTGGGTTCATATTTGGGTTTCCTAAAGGAGCCTGAATTTTAACTTAATATATACTAAATGTGAGGAAAATTCTTTGAAAATCTTCTTCTTCTTCAGATTCACTAGTCAAAATAGTATGATATTTTAGTACACAGCATTATTAAGGGGTGAAGTGGGGGAAGGGACAGATTCATATTTGTTCAGTTCAAGTAACTGTGTTCATATTTGGGCTCCCCATGGGGACTCAAATTTTAACTTGCAATATAAGGAATATTGTTTAAAGATCTTCATCTTCAGATTCACCAGGAAGAATCTTTTGATGTTTGTTATGTAGCATCCTTAGTGAAGGTCATGTTAAAGTTTGTTCAACTTATATCTATGCATTCATATTTATGGGAGCCAAAATTTTAACATCCTGCAATATGAAGAAAATTCTCTAAAAATCTTCCTTCAGATCCATCAGTATCTTTTTATATTTAGTATTCAACATCTGGGGGAAGAGGGTCAGATTCAAATTTGTTTAAATAAAGTCACTGGGTGCCTATTTGGGCACCTTATGGGAACCCAAATTTGCAATATGAGGAATATTCTTCAGATGTTTTCATCTTCAGATCTACCAGGTGGAGTTTTTTGATATATGGCAATAGCATTACATTAACTCCTGCATGAAAGTCAAATTTGATCAAGGTATTACGATGTACTGATTTTGGAGGACATTAGAGTTGTTTTATATTTAATAAAGAACCCTACAGAGAATTTAGTTTTCTTTTGTGTAAATGAATTCTGCTCATGAGTCACCAGGTGGATTGTGATTAAATTCAGATGGGGCTCACCAGGCCATATGAGTCCCTGGAGCTTGAACAATTTAATGATTTTGAGTGATTATGTGCAAAAAAATGAAACAATTGACCCTGTAGGGGCTGTCTATTTTTTCTTTTAATTTTTGGGGCTTTAAATTGATAATAGGAGAGCTCACCTTTATAAGTCCCAAGGATTAACAACAGTCCACAGAAGTCCACCATTGATAACATTCACAACAAAACTAAAATTCCCTCCAAGATTGTCTCCCTCTACTACCTGTGTCCAGTATGGTCTATTTATAGTAACTGAGATAAGCTGTCTGCTATTGTCTATTTTTAGATGCAGTGTTAAGCTGTCTGCTGGTGTATTTATACTTTGTACATTGATATTTGCAGAATATTAACAATCTCCCACTCTTTTCTGTTTCTTGTATATATACACTATTTACAAGTTCTGGAACGGCATCTATAAATGGCCATCTCGCAGCAAAACAAGTAGTGTGATATTACTTGCTCCCTTCTTTGTCAGTACATTAGCAATCTGGTGTTTTACTTTCAATCCATTCAATTCGTACTTCATGTTTGTTTACCATCTCTTTGACTATGGCAATTTCAACTCTCAGTCTCTTATCAGATACAACTTTAGTGAAGAATACAGAGTCAAACAATGATCTATTGTCTGTGAAACAACATATGGACAGTCTCTTTCCAAAACATTCTTCAATTACAGTGCCAAAATACAAGCTTGCTTCAGCACATTCTACCAGTGCTAGAGTCTCAGCTGCCAGAGTACTTTAACAATTCTTTACAACTTTTTCGATGACCAACATATAACACTTGCTTGATTGAGTTTGTTTTTGATACAAATCACATAACCACCTTGTGAACCTCCACAAGGTAGGTCAGCATAAGAGGCATCTGAGAAAGCCACAAGTTCACAGTCATCAAAATATCCAAGAGAAGGAATTTCCACCTTAAGTTTATCAGTTTTTAGCTCACCGAAGGGAGCTTAACTTATCACTTGTCGTCTGTCGCCGTTGTCCGTCGTGAACTTTACATTAACGACTACTCCTCCCAAACTACTGAATCAAATTGAAACAAATTTGGTGTGCATGTTCCCTATCATATGTCAATTCAAACTTTTACAAATAAACTTCCCGCACCCACAGGGGGCATCACAAGGGGCATAACTCTGATAGCACCCATGAATTTCTTTCCAAAATTAAAAAAAATCTTCTTCTTCAGATCCACCAGGCAGAATTCTTTCCTATTTGGTATACATCATTTCTAGGGGGGTCAGATTCAAGTTTGTTCAAATTGGCTCCCTGGGTTCATATTTGGGCTCACTATAGAAGCCTGAATTTGATCTTAGTGCATTTCAGGCAAATTTCTTGAAAAATCTTGTTCTCCAGATCCAGCAGGCAGAATCTTTTTATATTTGGTATGCAACATTGTGGGCTGGATCTGATTCAAGTTTATACAAATCGGCCCCCTGGGTTCATATCTGGGCTCAGTATAGGAGCCCGAATTTCAACTTAGTGCATTTCAGGCAAATTTCTTGAAAAATCTTCTCCAGATCCAGCCGGCAGAATCTTTTGATATTTGGTATACAACATTGTGGGGTGGAACTGATTCAAGTTTGTTTAAATCGGCCCCCTGAATTCATATTTGGGCTCACTATAGAAGCTCAAATTCGAACTTAGTGCATTTAAGGCAAATTTCTTAAAAAATCTTCTTCTCAAGATCTAGCAGACAGAATCTTTTGATATTTGGTATGCAACATTGTGGGGTGAATCTGATTCAAGTTTGTTCAAATCGGTCCCCTGGGTTCATATTTGGGCTCAGTATAGGAGCTCAAATTTGAACTTAGTGCATTTCAGGCAAATTTCTTTAAAAATCTTCTTCTCAAGATCCAGCAGGCAGAATCTTTTGACATTGGGTATGCAGCATGCTTAGGGGGGTGAGATTCAAATTTGCTAAAGAAAAGTCCCTGGGTTCATATTTGAACTCACTGTGGTAGCCCGAATGATAACTTAGTTCAAAATGAGGAAGTTTCTTTAAAAATCTTCTTCTTCAGATCTAGCAGTCGGAATGTTTTGATATTTGGTATGCAGCATCCTTAGGGGGGTGAGATTCAAGTTTGTTCAAGCCATGTCCCTAGGTCCATATTTGGGCTCACTGTGGAAGCTTGAATTGTAACTTAGTTCGAAATGAGGAATTGTCTTAAAAAGTCTTCTTCTTCAGATCCAGCAGTCGGAATGTTTTGATATGTGGTGTGTAGCATCCTTAGGTGCTTGAGATTCAAGCTTGTTAAAGCCAAGTCCCTGGGTTCCTATTTGGGCTCACTGTGGGAGCCTGAATGATAACTTAGTTCAAAATGAGGAATTTTCTTTAAAAATCTTCTTCTTCAGATCCAGCAGATGAATGCTTTTGATATTTGGTATGCAGCATCCTTATGGGGGTAAGATTCAAGTTTGTTTAAGCCATGTCCCTAGTTCCATAAAATTTGTCTCTCATGACTTCATTCCTTTGTAGTGTTGATGAACCATGTCTAACTGAATGTGACCCCAAATACTTCTTTGAACCACTTTGGCCAGTGAGCGATTAAGGCTCCATGGGGCCTCTTGTTAATCTATTGATCACCTTGTTAATTTTTTTGTACGTCTTTAACTGTACTGCTGTGTAGTACTGTACTCAGCTGATACACATCGAATGAAACATCTGGTCTAGTTTGTCCTGTAACCAAGTTTATTTGTCCACACACACTCCTAAATTCTGATTGTTTCTTCAAATTTAATTCTGCATTAGTATGCATCATTCTTGAAGTCGTCATTTGAATAGGATGCATGTTCTCTACATATTGGTTCTGATCAATAGAAATACTGAAATTGTCTCTCTGATTCACATTCACGTGCATGGCAAGAATGCCTTGATAGTCATTCTCAAATATCCAGTAGAATAAAGCATTATCATACTTTGATACAGACATAACTAATCTGAGCAGATACCATCCACTTGAAGCATCTACAAGTCCATAGACACATTTATTCAGTTTCCAAAGTTTATCATTTGCTCCCGGCTCAGGAGGAGGTTTTACATTCAATGTTCTTTCTATAGAGTTTCCTTGAAGGAATGCTGTCTTCACATCTATAGAATGACATACCCATTTTTTCGATGCTATAAATAGCAGAACCAATCTTAGATTTTCTTTTGCACAAGTTGCAGAATCAATTTTAAGTTCATGTAGATTTTCTTCCTCAAAACCCTGGGATGCAAGCCTTGCTTTTGTCAGAGACTTTCCATCTTTTACTTTATTGGTTATAACCCAGCGAACAGAAATAGCTGTTTGTCCCCTGTCATCAATTTCTGTAGAAATATTATTTGTTTTCCAGCTTTCCAATTAAAATTGTTTGGGTATATCTATATCATTGTCTAAATCTAAATTTTCAGTGATAAGGATTTCATTATTGGAATCATATTTCATTACATAATTCCCATTCTTCTATACTATTTTTCCAGTCGATGTAAGAAGTGTTTCCAACTTTATCTCTTATGTTTTGTATTTTCCTGTTGCTTTACCAGCTCTGCTTATTACTGTTGCTTCCATCCAATCATTGCCATTCACAGGAAGATATCTGACAGTATCTTTGACTTTTGGAAGTTTAAATTCTGTTATTGTGTCCTCCTTTTTCTTTTCGCTGTTCTCTTCATCATCAGAATCAAAAACATATTGCATGTGAGGTGAAGTATCACTTGATTTATCAACAGATTCTACTTGCTTCTCAAAGTCATGATTGTCATTAACATGAGACAGTCTGTGGGTGTGCACTCGAATGTATGTTCCTCCATGTTTCACAAAAACTTGTTTATTCTCTATTCCTATAACCGTACCAGGCCCCATCCATCGATCATCATCATTTCTTTTGAAAAATACCTGATCACCATTATTGAATTCAGTTTCATTTGTTCTAACATTAAGCCTCAATGCTCGTCTGAGTCTTTCTGAAGTTTCATTTTTCACAAATTGTTCTCTTGCTTTATGTAATGCATTGAGATTTTCTGCAACTGCCCTGGTGTATGGCTCGAAGTTTTTCCTTCTAAAGCTGGCAGCTTGTCTGTGAGAATATTTGGAAAATTAAGATTTTGGCCAAAGACAAGTTGATTTGGACTGTATCCATTATGATTCTGCAAACAGTTTTTTGCACTCACTGCCTAAGAGAAAACAGTTTCCAGGGAGCAATTTGAATCAGACATTATTTTCCTTATATTTTCACAAACTCCATTCTGCCATGGACTTTCAGCAGCGGTCGTTGCATGTACAATATTTAGATTATCACACATGTCTCGGAATTCTGTGTTATTGAACTCTCCTCCATTATCACATAGGAATCGCCTGGTTGCTCCAAAATAACTGACCCAGTACTTCATTATTTTATCAATAATTACTTTTGCCTCTTTAGACTTTATAGTTGTGGCAACAGAGTATATAGTAAACAAATCTACAAGATGTAAAACCCACACATTTTTTTCCGAAAGAAATTAGATCCATACCAACTGTATCATTGAATGCATTTCCCATGGGAAATCCAACAACAGGTCTGGGTTTGTGACATTTGAATCTCTGACAAATTTCACAATCATTTGTTACTTTTTCAAGAATTTGGAAAACTTCAAGAGACGAAATCCCAGAATCAACTAAAAGCTTTTTGAGTTTGTCATATGAGGGGGTGGCTAAATTGTCTGTGTAATTTTCTAATAATTTTTCTCTTCTCCAGAACAGATTTATGTTCAAAGTCTACAAACAATGTGACATTTGGGTAAATAGTTTGTTTTTCACAAGAGTGACGACAAATTGGAACATAGTAATGCCCTGATGAAATGAACTGCAATTTTATTTCTTCTCCAAGCATTGAAACAGTATCATTGTCAAAGTTCAAAATTATTGAAGCCTTTTTCATTGAACTTTTACTCATTAGCAAAGGAAAGTTTCCATTTATGACTTCAGTTTTTAAGAACACCTCTTGAGTTCCAATGCATATTGGCATATCTACTTGCTGGAATGAGTATATGGGCTTTCCATCTCCAAACTTGAATGTTATATTACTTTGCTTAGGAGACAACATTTGTTTCTCATCTTGTGTTAACGTATCCACATAACAGTTAAGCCATTCACTGCCACAAACAGTTCTTGTGCAGCCAGAATTGAGGATTGCACATCCTAATGTCTCAGCAAATAATTGTTCAATCTGCTCGTCATTAATCTCACTTTCTGATTGAAAAAGAGTCATTTTTTTCTTGTTGAAATCTTCTGTCTTGTGGAACATTTTGTCTGTGTCGGACATTTTCATATGAATGTGGGCATAGACGAGCCCAATGATAGATTGACTGACAAATAAAACACCTAGTTATATTTCAATCTTTGTCCAAAGGATTTCTGTGTCGCATATTTTGTGTGTTATCTACTTTTTCTCGACTCTGAGGATAGTTTTTTGTAAACTGAGGTTGGTATTTTTTTAGTTCTATTCTGAGTATAAAATACACCATTTACAGGAACTTCACACTTAACAGCAGTCTCCTGTTCAGCTGAAGAAATTGTTCCAAAAATTTTCTTCAACTGATCAATCATATTGTTGTATGTGAATTCACTCATTGTTGCTCTTGCAAGCTGTTCTTTTTCTTCTGTTATGTTAGCACTTTTCAGAACACTATATGCAAAAACTCCATCTGGAAGTTCCATTCCAAATTTTTTTATGTTATGATACAAGTGTTCAAATTTTGAAATGTAGTCTTTTATTTCCATAGTAGCCAACCGTTGATATTTTTCAAATGCTTCATAAGTTTCGAAAGCACATTGATCACGATCCTTCAAAAATAATTTATCCAAATGATCAATTAAATTTTTAACACCATCTTTGTCTTTTAGTTTTTTTGTTTCAAGTTCAAGAACTGCTTCACAAGCTTTTCCACTAAGAGTTAAATAAATTGCTGGTGTCTGCCTCTCTTCAGTTAAATCAGTAACTGTTTGCCATATTTCAATTTCTTTCTTCCAGTTCTCATAGTTCACATCACTGTTCAACAAAGATCCAAAAACTTTTGATATTTGGTATACAGCATTTTGATATTTAGGTATACAGGAGGGGTGAGAGGTGGGGGTGGGTGGGGGGACAGATGCAAGTTTGTTAAAATTAAACCCCTCTGTCCATATTTGGGCTCAATACAGGAGCCCAAATTTTAACTTAGGGAAATATAGGGATTATTCTTGAAAAATCTTCTTCAGATCCACAAGTCAGAATCTCTTAATATTTGGTGGACATCATTGTTACGAGGGTCAGATTCAAGTATGTTCAACTCAAGACCCCCAGTTAATATATGAGAACCCCTAATCAGAATCTTTTGATATATGGTATACAGAATCGTTACGGGAGTTGGATCAAGTTTGTATAAATCAAGTCCTTAGATTAATTTTTGGGCCCCATATTGGAGCTCGGAATTTTTTCTTGGTGCATTATGAGGAATATTCTTAAAAAAAATCTTCTTTTCATGAACCCCCAGTTAGAATCTTTGATTGCATGGTAGGAGTGTCGGATTCCAAGTTTTTAAAATCAAGTCCCTATGTTAATATTTGGGCCCCCTATTGGAGCCTAAATTTTAACTTAGTCCAATATGAGGAATAATGTGAGGCAATTTTGAGTTTTTAGCTCACCTGGCCCAAAGAGTCATGTGAGCTATTGCCATCACTTGGCGTCCGTCATCCGTAAACTTTGTACCCTTTCATCTTCTTCTCTGGAACCGCTGAGCCGATGTGAACCAAACTTGGCAGGAATTGTCTATGGGAGGTCCTCTACAAACAATTCTTATTTTGTTCCTGTCGGATGGAAAACATGGCCATCGGAGGCATTCTTTGATTCTGATTGGTAGATTTTTGAAAAATCTTCTCTGAAACAACAAGGCCAAATTTTTTGAAAACATCACATGATTGATGACTGAGACACCCTCTACCAACGATCTTCACTTAATGTTGATCGGGTTGCAGACATGGCCATAATTGCAGCTTATAGTTACTATAGAAACACTATGGAAAACACATTTTCATCTTCTTCTCTGGAACTACTGAGCCGATGTGAACCAAGTTTGGCAGGAATGGTCCACGAGAGGTTCTCTATGACTGTTTCTCATTTTGTTCCTGTTGGATGAAAAACATGACCACCAGAGACTTCTTTGATTCTGACTGGTCCCTTTTGAAAAATCTTCTCTGAAAGTACAAGACCACATGTTTTGGTTGCAAACATGGCCACAATTGTGGCTTATAGTTACCATAGAAACCCAATGGAAATCACATTTTCATCTTCTTCTCTGGAACTACTGAGCCAATGTGAACCAAACACAGCAGGAATGGTATATGGGAGGTCTTGTACAAACGATTCTCATTTTGTTCCTGTCGGATGGAAAACATGGCCGCCAGAGGCATTCTTTGATTCTGGATGGTGGATTTTGAAAAATCTTCTCCTCTGAAACCATAAGGTCAAATGTTTTGAAACTTCACATGATTGATAACTGGACACCCTCTACCAATGATCCTCATTTAATGTTGAGCGGGTTGCAAACATGGCCACAATTGTGGCTTATAGTTACCATAGAAACCCAATGGAAATCACATTTTCATCTTCTTCTCTGGAACTACTGAGGCGATGTGAACCAAGTTTGGCAAGAATGGTCCACGAGAGGTTCTCTACGATTGTTTCTCATTTTGTTCCTGTTGGATGAAAAACATGACCACCAGAGACTTCTTTGATTCAGACTGGTCGCTTTTGAAAAATCTTCTCTGAAACTACAAGACCACACGTTTTGAAATTTCATGGCACCCTCTACCTATGATCCTCATGTAATGTTGATCGTGTTGAAAACATATCCTCAATTGCAGCTCATAGTTACCATGGAAACCCAACCCTTTGGGATATAACTTTTTTATATGTAGTTCTGCCAGGCTCTTCAGAGCCTCAAGTTTTCAAATAAAGTCCCTGTGTTAATATTTGGGCTCCAGTGCCCTAATTTATATATACATACAAAAAAATCTCTTTAGATCCACCATTGATATTTGGTATACAGCATCCTGAGGGTGGAGAGGGGGGGGGGGGGTGGTGGTCAGATTTAAGTTTGTTCAAGTTTAGTCCCTAGGTTGATATTTGGACCCCCTAGTTTTGCGTTACTGGAAATCTAGGAATTATTTCTGTGGTAGCTTCCCAATACTAGAAAAAAATCATCTGGCATGCACAACAGAGTCAAAATAATTAAATGATTTCATTTCTGCAGTGTTAACTAGTCACAGGTGTTAATTAAATCATTCTTTAAACAACTTTATCAGATGAGTGCCTCAGGGCCCCTGCAGCCTCTTGTTAATATTTCTGTGACTAATTGAAAATAATTAAATAACTTCATTCCCCTGTAGTGTTAACTAGCCCAGATGCTAATTAAATCCTTTAAACAACTTTGGTCTAGTGGGTGCCTCAGGCCCCATGGGGCCTCTTGTTTTAATTCATTTGTTGGCACTAAATCACTCAAAATGCTTCAAAACACATTTTAAAGCAAAAAGTAAATTAATACACCAATGCCCCCCCCCCCCCCCCAACCACCCCCAGGTAAGATCAGAATGGAACAAGCCTCCCTGCTACACACATTGATATAGTGAAACTTTCACATCATCAAAGAATTGACTGGATATGCATGGTTCATGGAAAAAAACTGACAATGGGGGAGATAATTTTAGTGATTTTTTTTTCTCTGAGGGAATAGCTATGTGTACTATGCACTTCCAAATCCTGACAACTTGGTTTGGCTGTTCTCTGTTGTCTTTTTGACAGTTATAGTGTCCCACAAGCCTATTTTGAGATTCACTTCTAAATATTGGTGCATTTACAGAAGGGTAACAGAAATATACAGGAGCAGGTTGTTTAGATATTATGGTAATTTTTGTAAAGACATTTTAAAAGAAAAATTTTATTTAAGTTAGTTATCAGTATTAACAAAATTCTGGACAATGGAAACTTCAGGTTTTTTCAGTATTTTTGACTGACAACATTTGTATTCAATTAAAATGATTCTACCATATTTCTAAAAATGATAGCTTATTAGCAACGTGTAGCTTGGTACTTAAGGGCCCGATTAAAACTTTGATCACTTTTTACTGCAACAAACAGTTCCCCAAATATGCAGCTTTTGAGTAACCTTGCAGTTCACATTCTTAGAACCTCAGCAGTTGTTTGTTGGCAAGTCTTGGCTGCCTATATAGGCAGCCAAGACTTGCTTAGAAACACCTGCAAAGAAACAGAATGTAGACTGTCAAAGTGCCAGTAAAAATGAATAAAAATCTCCAGGCCTACAAGGGTTAAGGTGTGAATGTTTACAATTTCAATCTCATTGATGTAGCCCTAATAACTTTTTTTAATAGCTTCAAGATTATCATGATGAGCAGAATAAAGCAAGAAAGATAAGGGAAGATGATGCTAAAAAACGATTACATGAGATACAAACAGAGCTTCAAGAACAAGCAAGAATTGACATAGAAAGGTATTTTCTAACATTTTTAATAAAAAGTCCTTTGACCGGGAGCCGTTTTTCTTTTACCCAATCATTTTCAACACATTCAGGAGAAATATGACATATCACCTGTACAGAAATGTATGTGTGCTTGAAATCCATGAAAATGTTTTAATTTTACGTCCTAATAAGGCCTTGGTGCCCTTGATCAACATGTATTTTTTGCTCGCCTGACAAAGAAAGGTATATTTTTATACTGTACCAATGACCCAGACATAGCTGGTGCTAACTCTTAAAATATAGGGCCAAACACAAATTTTGCCCCCAATCCCCAAAATTTGCATCTAAAACTAAAGAAAACATGTCCTGAAAGGCCCTCCACACTTCGCCCCTACTGCGCATGCGCAGTGTCAAGGACGTTCCGAAATTGGCGCCATTTATCATTCTAAGTTTGGCCCTTCATCAGTTAACATCTGACTGATCTTTGTGCTTTTAAATCTCAGTTTAAATGATGCCAGACACATAAATGTTAGTGAAATGGTGATTCTAAGGAGGATAGAGAAGGAGGAGAGGAAAAGAATGTGTGACAGAATATTATCAGGGCTGTAACTTAAAATTTTTTAATGAAATTATGTTAAGTTACCTATTTTCAAGGCAGCAGCCATTTTGTTGTCATTCTGATTATTAGTTACACTGTTTTTACAAGGGTTTTCCTCTCTCCCTGTCCTTTAAGTTCCCCCTTGCTATTCTCCCATGCTTTTGGCATAGTTTCTGTAATTATTATTACAAAAATTTCTTGGGAGTTTTAGCTGAATAACAGAATGAATTCTGTTCTTTCCCCATGTTTACGTCTTCACCTACGGGTGGTTAGGCATTGTGTTCTGCATCTACCATCTGATGTTCTGCAGTTTCTTCCCTGGAAGTCTCTGTTTTGCATCAGATAGTGTATTTTTGGTAACTGATTTCGGGCCTGGGTGCCTGGAGTCTTATTTTAGTGTTTTTACACTCATTGTTTACATTTACAACAGCCCTCTGTGTGAGGGGGGGATTTCTAATAAATAATATCTTTATGTTATTTTAATCATAACTAGATACATTATTATTGTTCGTAAGTGTTGAATAAATTGTTTAAAATATTTTTAAAATTTTTGTCCACACTTAGGCTTGGGATCCATTGGGGCTCAACGTTACTTTTTAGAAACTTGGGCTGTTCTGAAAAAATATTTTTTCAAAATATTTTGATTTCAATTATTTTTTCTATATTAATGGATCATATTATTATTATGTATTTTGATTGCCAGGGGTTAGTGCGAGTACCAGGACTTGTTTTCTTTTCACATTGAAAGGATATTGATCAATTGTTTTAAGAGGAAGTCTTCCTCTGACTTTATTATCATTCTATATGTGGTCAGTGTACTCGCATTAACTCCTGTTCTGTATCGTATGATTTCGATGACAATATGGGAAGCGTATGTCACGGTATGTTGTTGGGGATTTGGACACTCCGGTCCTTTCCCCGCAGGGTCACTCACTTTATCAATTTCTATTTCAGACGATCAAGATTAGGGTGATGTATCTGTGATGTCTTCCAACAGTGTGCCTCCGTCGTCACTATTAATGAAGGGCTAGCGGAAAAGTGCTCATGTTATACGCCAATTGCCTAAGAGGACCCTAGTAGGTTCGACGGCCTTTGACGTCCGCTAGCTCGCCCGGTGTAGCGTCCATTCACCGAATGGTTCGGCAGCCGGGTTCGTCCGTTGCGGTCTAGAAGTAATTTTGGGGTGATGCGAGCACTATAAAATTAACTTAATGCACACCCAGTGACGGCGGATCGGAGGGAGAACGGAGGAAGCCTTTTAGTCCGATTCATAGCTCGTTCCGGTCCATCCGGACGGCAAGCGAGAGAGGCCCCTCTCTCGTTCAACAACATCTGGCCCCAGATGTTGTGGTACAAAATGTGTCGCTAGCGGAGCATACGTCCGTCGCTCGGGACGCTCCGTTGTATAGGCAGTCCGCTGAGACTGCTAAGGCTTCCTCTTCTCGTCAGCGCACACGACCGCACCTTGGCTGCGTGACCGCCGATATATTACCAGCTTCGCCGATCAAGGATTCTTCGGCGACCAGGTCACACCATCCGGCAGCCAGGGATTCGAGACCGATGGACTCCGGACGTTCGCATAGGAAAAGTATGCGGGAGCCATCTGATGCGGAGCTGCCCTCGGCGAAGCAGCGATAGACTGCGCCTCCGCAGGTCTCGACGCCGGACATTCTTGTGCACATAGCACAGCTTATCGCAGCATCCCAGCAGCCGACAGAAACGGTGTCGGATCGAGAATTATCCGACAGCGCTGGGTCGGTAGCCGGGGACTCGAGGCCTGCAGACTCCGGACGTTCGCATAGGAAGTGTGCGGGAGTCAACGTACACGGAGCTTCCGGCGGCAATGCATCGTAAGTCCGCTACTGCACAGGCCTCGGGAACGGACGTGCTTTCCTTAATAGCACAGTTTATCGCAGCATCCCAGCATCAACTGAATCTGTCGCATATATTTTATCCGACGATGCTGGGTCGGGACGCTCCGTGGAAGCGGGTACGGACGTCCGAAAGTTTCATCCGGTCCGACGGGATACCGAAAGGGATTCGGAGGATTTCAAGCTTTCCCTTTCGGAACAACATATGCTGCGATGCCGGATAAGAAACTGATAGCGTCAGTGGACTTAGAAATTTTTAGTTCGGTTCAGGGACATCGTCCCTCAGTTCCGACATAGTCCAATAATGTCACACAAACTTTCGAATTATTGAACGACGCTATATATATTATTATTTTATGCTTGCTATCCAAGCATTTCTGGTTTCTTGTTCGAAGAGTTATGGAGATGTCTTTCAAAAGTGTGCCTCTGTCGTCATAGTTAATGAAGAGTTAGCGGCAATAAGTGCTCATGGAATATGTCTATCGCTTACGGAGTGACATTCGCTAGCTCACCCGGTGTAGCGTACATTCATCGAATGGTTCGGCTGCCGGGTTCGTCCGTTGCGGTCTAGGAAGGAGATTTGGGTGATGCGAGCACTTTAATTACTTTAGTACTCACCCAGTGACGGCAGATTGAGGACAGATCGGAGGAAGCCAACAACATAGGGGACCGCATGTTGTGGTTCAGATATTTTACATTCGGAGCATATGTCCGTTGCTCGGGACGCTCCGTTATATTGACAGTCCGAGAGACTGTCTTTAATGCTTCCTCATCCTCACAGCAGGGCACACGACCGCATATTGGCTACGTGACCTCGAGTATCCGATCAGTTTCGGCATTCAGTGATTCCACGGCGAATAGGTCACGCCATCCGGTAGCCAAGGGACACGAGGCCTATACACTCCGTTCGCTTGCATATTGGAAGTATGCACGGGGTAACGATCACGGAGCTTCCAGCGGCAATGCATCGTAAGACCGCTTCTCCTCAGGCCTCAGTGACGGACGTGCTATCCGAGTTAGCACAGTTGTTTCGCAGCATCCCAGCAATTGACAGTTTCTCGGTCGAATCAGGAATTATCCGACGGCGCTGGGTCGGTGCGGTCCGCGGTTGCATCAGCTACGGACGACCGAACGCTTTATAGGGTCCGACAGGATGGCGAAAGGGATTCGAAAGATTTCGAGTTTTCCCTTTAGTAGTATCGGAAGATGCCTTTCATATCTTCTGGCATTTCTTCCAGTGATTATTTTTCGGACTTCATTGCTGCGATCTTGGATAAGAGACTTATAGCGTCATTGGACTCGGATTTTTCGATCGGTACAGGGACATTGTCCCTGACTTACCGACGCAGTCCAATATTGTCATTACAACATGTGTTTTATTTTTCGACGCTATATATTTATATATATATACAAGCCTGCTACTAAGCATGATAGTTTAGTTTCTTGTCCGCGTGGCTCATTTCTGCCATTTTATCAATTTTACAAATAGTTTATTTTGGCAGAGCAGGGCATACCGAGAGTTCATATGCGTCTAGACGGTGTGATTAAAGACTGCATATATTCTTTTTCGCCGTTTATGTCTTTTCCAATTTCAATGTTGGGAACGACATTATGTATAGTAGACTTAACTTAGACGCTTTATTATACGTAATCCGCCTTACTGAGGCGTTATCATTACGTCTTCAAGAAAAGATTTACGGGATATTATTCTCAATGTAATTTCTTTTGAGGGCAGTAGTTTGTTCACGTATAACTCCGCCCTTCAGTGGCTGATTGGAGTTGGTTAGACGTGACGCAGCCCTAGCTACATCCACATGCGTGGATAGTAAGGTTAAGAACTCTCTCAGAGTCGCTTCGTTCTCGGAGGAGCTTCTCTTCGACGGCAACTTTCCGGCAATCCAGGAATTGCTCGATTTATACATTTTCTTGTCTATCTAGTGTTACAAGAGATTCAGACTGGGGCAAACATTCGGTGGTTGACTTAGAGAGTGCCGCCGCAGTTGCCGGACCCGAGTGTGGCTGTTATGACGGTTGCCAGTCAAACAGATTGGGATATATACTGATCCCTACGGATTCGAAGTGCCAGGGTCTTTGGGTTCCGCAGTCTTTTAGCTATCAGTTTAACTTCCGCGGAATAATGTTTTTTAGGCTTGCTTTATGTCATTGCATGAACATTATTCAGAAACGCATGCCCAAATTCCTGTCCTTTAATTCGACAGTAGTGGCGTATCTCCGGAACCAGGGAGGCACTCTTTCGTTTCCGTTATTCAATTTAATGGAAAGAATCCGTCTGTTGGTTATAGTACACCAAGTTCAGTTTTGGTCCGTCATATTCTGGGTCGTCTGATTGTTTTATCGGACTCCCGTTCTCTTACGGGTCGCTTGTTGCTGTCAGAATGGACTCTCACCAACAAGTATTCAATCAGATTTGCTATCTATGGGAGCGCCCAATGATGTTTTATTTATGACACAGCTTGCTAATCAATTGCAGACGTTTGTGTTGGCTTGTCCAGATCTGTGAGCTAATAGTGTTAACGCTCTATTGATCTATAGGACGGAATGATAGGATACGCGTATCCTCCGGCGCTGTTGTTTTAGCAGGTATTGCTAAGATAAACAACCACAATACATTTCTGTTGATAGCATCTCTATCTTCACAGAGATCATGAGTAATTTACTCTCTTGTCTACTGTGGATCTTAACGTGAAATCTTCCTCTATGTGAGGATCTTTTTTCACTGGGTAAATCGTGTCATCTTTATCACAACCAGCAAGGTCGCAACCTTCATGTATTCCGTTGTGTGGTCCGTATTGCATTGTAAGCACTGTACTGGACGAGCTTTGGACGCGATTTCTTACTATAGGAGATCCTCTTCTTCGCTATTCTATGCGATTAAAGTGGAGGCTCTTCCGTCGTGGTGTAGGGATCATTATGTTCATATTGTTGATCCCTCCATACTACTCATTGCTATTTTTTTTTAGTATACTTGTTTCACAAGATCTACTGCAGCCTGTTATTATTTAGGTTATAGGTTTATGTTACCTCATACCTATGCACTCTACGATAGTTTACAATTGAGTCTTTTGTCTCTTTATCTAAGTCAGTTAGTAACTTTTTGATAAATAGACTTAGAATCTTAGATTAAATTCCTATACGGATTTTAACTTCGGTTCTTATTTAGCTAAGTAATCATTTGAGCCTCTGGAAACAGTAGTTTTCAAATTCTGACCTTTTAGACAGTAATTCTGTTGGTTTCTCTTTTACTGTAGAGTCAGTGAGTTTCATGCACTATCGATGGATGATTTTCACTTTCATAGTTTCGGAATCAATACTTCCGTTACTATTTAGGTTGGATTGTTGCATAAGAGTTAGGCTCCTATTATCCGGAACCTATTATTTTAAGGTCCTTCCGTCTTCGTATGGGCATAGGCCTTTACTCTTTCCGGGTACAGTTTATGTATTTATAAACAGATATCTGTTTATTACTTGGGCGTAAGCTTCTTCTGTCTTTGATGTCTAGTAGAAGGACGTTACTCTCCATTTTATTGTTAATGGATTCTATTAACTAGCGTACTGCTTATGGTATATCATTGACTTAGCAGTTGTGCTTAAGATTTCGGCTCATGAGGTAAGAGTTCTTCTACTTCTTGGGCTTACTTTAATAGTGTCGCTATTATAGATTTTGAAGGCCGCTCATTGCGCTCAGCCATCCACATTCATGAATTTTATCTTAGAAATATCGAGTCAATTTCTGGAGGCCTCTTTTGTTAGGTCTATTATCTACTGCTCAGAATGTCATTCTCTTAACAGTTGCTACTATAGCTAGGTAGGCTGTCTGTTTCGGCAGTGTCTCCGTTCGGCTGCCCTCTTCGCTCTGGGCTATTTGACCCAGGGCAAGAAAAAGGGGGGGGGGGGGGGGAGGGTGTTCCCTTGGGTCACCTGTTTTACTATGAAAACAAGGGGATACCTCCTCCGGAGTTAGTAATTCTGAGCTGTTATTGGGATGGTTGTTTAGTGAGAAGTTTAAGTTTATAAAATTCATTCAAGTCTTAGTTTTTAAAGTATAGCTTTTGAATATTGCATATGTCAACGGACATGATTATGCAATTCTCAGACACTTTTAGGAGTATAAGAGTCTCTATTCTCTAGACTTACTTTATTATTGGCTTACTTTAAAAATTATTAGTATAAGGATTATATTGGATATTAATAGAGTACATGGATGTATGAAGCTCAATTTTGGAAGGTGTTGTATCTTTCTAATTTATCATAAATAAGAAAGATACATGTAAGGCCTATTACTTCTTTTCCCTACAGGGGATGACTCTATTTTATTTTATTGAGCGTATTCCATTTTGCTCTATGTCCTTGGCCCTCCAGCCTTTTTACTATTCAGCTATGTCTGGGTCATTGGTACAGTATAAAAATGTTAAAAAATTTATAGTAATTTATATATTTTTTATACTTACCAATGACCCAGACGGGGATGGCCCTCCCAGGAGTTGGGAACTCTTGCCTCCCCGCTGAGTACATAGCGCTTACCAGGCACTGGTTATTAGAATGATAAATGGCGCCAATTTCGGAACGTCCTTGACACTGCGCATGCGCAGTAGGGGCGAAGTGTGGAGGGCCTTTCAGGACATGTTTTCTTTAGTTTTAGATGCAAATTTTGGGGATTGGGGGGCAAAATTTGTGTTTGACCCTATATTTTAAGAGTTAGCACCAGCTATGTCTGGGTCATTGGTAAGTATAAAAAATATATAAATTACTATAAATTTTTTAACTTTCTAACATTTTTAATAAAAAGTCCTTTGACCGGGAGCCGTTTTTCTTTTACCCAATCATTTTCAACACATTCAGGAGAAATATGACATATCACTTGTACAGAAATGTATGTGTGCTTGAAATCCATGAAAATGTTTTAATTTTACGTCCTAATAAGGCCTTGGTGCCCTTGATCAACATGTATTTTTTGCTCGCCTGACCAAAAGCCCGAGTCTGTAGTGTTCACCCTTCGTCGGTCATACATGGACATAGTGTTCAAGACTTCTCCAAAACAACTGAACTGATTTCAGTGAAATTTGAGGTGGTTGTTGGCTCACCAACGTTAGTTGTGTGAGCCTATGGCATAGCCCTCATGTCGGCGTCGGCGTCAGCGTCGGCGTCCGCTCTCAAATATTTTGAACTTTTGTGTACAGGTTTTGATTTTTTGGCTTTTCAAATTTTTTTTTAGTTTCAGCATATTGCTATAGTGGTTCACTATAACATTTAACTCTTTTCCATGGTATTTTGTCGTAATTTTAACCCTTTGAATCAAATTTTAGACTTATTTTGATGTTTGCGTGCAGGTTTTGATGTTTTTTTTTTCCTTTCTTTCAAGTGGAGACTTACCTTGCAGCATATGTCCATGCTTTCTATTGTATGTAAACATGCATCTTAGGGCTATGTTTGTATTATTTAACCCTTTTCCTGCTGAATTACTTCAATTTTGTACTTTTATGTACAGCTTTTGGACTTAGGCTTACAACTTCTTACTTTTATGTACAGGTTGTGATAAAAAAAAAACAATTTCAAGTGAGGTTGACCTCACTGCATATTGCAGTGGTGGTTATTATAACATTGATATCTTTCCAGTGCATTTTTAAAAAGTTTTTAACCCCTTCAATAGATTTTTAGACTTATTTTCACGTTTGCGTGCAGGTTTTCATGGTTTTTTTTTTTTTCCTTTCTTCCAAGTGTAGAGTTTCTGTATATTGCTATGGTGTTTCACTATAACATTTAACTCTTTTCCAGGGTATTTTGTGTTCATTTTAACCCTTTGAATCAAATTTTAGACTTATTTTGATGTTTGCGTGCAGGTTTTGATGTTTTTTTTTTCCTTTCTTCCAAGTGGAGATTTACCTTGCAGCATATGTCCATGCTTTCTATTGTATGTATACATGCATCTTAAGGCTATGTTTGTATTATTTAACCCTTTTCCTGCTGAATTACTTCAATTTTGGACTTTTGTTTACAGGTTTGGATTTTTGTGCTTTTTAAAAAAAAAATTTCTTCTTTGCATATTGCTTTGAGGGTTCATGATAACATTTAACTCTTTTCCAGGGTACTTTGTCTTAATTTTAACCCTATGAATCAAATTTTGGACTTATTTTGACATTTGTGTGCAGGTTTTGATGCTTTTTTTTACTTTCATGTGCAGGTTTTTAGGTTTGTCTTTCTTCTCTTCCAAGTGGTGACTTACCCTGTAGCATATTGCCATGGTTCCTATTTTATGTTAGGATGCTTCTTGGGGGCTATTATTATATTATTTAACCCTTTAGCTGCTTATTTACTTTAATTTTGGACTTTTGCGTGCAGGTTTTGTACTTTTGTGTGCAGGTTTTGATATTTTTTTTTAAGTGGAGTTTTACCTCACTGGCATATTGCCATGGTGGTTACTGTAACATATTCAGGGTATTTTTCTAAATTTTAACCCTTTGAAACAAATGTGATACTTTTTTTACTTTTATGTGCAGGTTTTGAGGTTTTTCTTTCTTTTCTTCCAAGAGGATATTTTTCAGTTAGGGTTTCACCTTACAGGCATATTGCCATGGTGGTTACTGTGACATTATCAGTGTAATTTTCTCAATTTCAACCCATTGAAACAAATGTGATATTTTTTTTTTTTCTTTTATGTGCAGGTTTTGAGGTTTGTCTTTCTGTTTTTCAAAGTGGAGACTTACCTTGTAGCATATTGCCATGGTTCCTATTTTATGTTAGCATGCTTCTTAGGGGTTATTATTATATTATTTAACCCTTTAGCTGCTTATTTTCTTTAATTTTGGACTTTTGTGTGCAGGTTTTGAACTTTTTTTTTTACTCCAGCCACCCCTTTACATTGGCCACCTGTTGGTGAGCCACGGGGTACTGATACCCCCTCTAGTTATGACATCGCATTTGGATTTTGTTGAAGTCAAGTTGCCCCATAGGGAGGGGGGTGGGGGAAATGTTCCCAAATTTTAAAAAAATCTTCTCTTGAACTGAATGGTACAATGACTTTATTATATTCACTACTGAGATTCCTTTTGAGATGTAGTATAAAGTTTGTTCAAACAAAGGTCTTAGGGCAATATTTGCCTTTGTACAATGGGAGGTGCAAGATTTTTGGCCCTGCCCAAAATTTCTATATTTTTATACTGTACCAATGACCCAGACATAGCTGGTGCTAACTCTTAAAATATAGGGCCAAACACAAATTTTGCCCCCCAATCCCCAAAATTTGCATCTAAAACTAAAGAAAACATGTCCTGAAAGGCCCTCCACACTTCGCCCCTACTGCGCATGCGCAGTGTCAAGGACGTTCCGAAATTGGCGCCATTTATCATTCTAAGTTTGGCCCTTCATCAGTTAACATCTGACTGATCTTTGTGCTTTTAAATCTCAGTTTAAATGATGCCAGACACATAAATATTAGTGAAATGGTGATTCTAAGGAGGATAGAGAAGGAGGAGAGGAAAAGAATGTGTGACAGAATATTATCAGGGCTGTAACTTAAAATTTTTTAATGAAATTATGTTAAGTTACCTATTTTCAAGGCAGCAGCCATTTTGTTGTCATTCTGATTATTTAGTTACACTGTTTTTACAAGTGTTTTCCTCTCTCCCTGTCCTTTAAGTTCCCCCTTGCTATTCTCCCATGCTTTTGGCATAGTTTCTGTAATTATTATTACTAAAATTTCTTGGGAGTTTTAGCTGAATAACAGAATGAATTCTGTTCTTTCCCCATGTTTACGTCTTCACCTACGGGTGGTTAGGCGTTGTGTTCTGCATCTACCATCTGATGTTCTGCAGTTTCTTCCCTGGAAGTCTCTGTTTTGCATCAGATAGTGTATTTTTGGTAACTGATTTCGGGCCTGGGTGCCTGGAGTCTTATTTTAGTGTTTTTACACTCATTGTTTACATTTACAACAGCCCTCTGTGTGAGGGGGGGATTTCTAATAAATAATATCTTTATGTTATTTTAATCATAACTAGATACATTATTATTGTTCGTAAGTGTTGAATAAATTGTTTAAAATATTTTTAAAATTTTTGTCCACACTTAGGCTTGGGATCCATTGGGGCTCAACGTTACTTTTCAGAAACTTGGGCTGTTCTGAAAAAATATTTTTTCAAAATATTTTGATTTCAATTATTTTTTCTATATTAATGGATCATATTATTATTATGTATTTTGATTGCCAGGGGTTAGTGCGAGTACCAGGACTTGTTTTCTTTTCACATTGAAAGGATATTGATCAATTGTTTTAAGAGGAAGTCTTCCTCTGACTTTATTATCATTCTATATGTGGTCAGTGTACTCGCATTAACTCCTGTTCTGTATCGTATGATTTCGATGACAATATGGGAAGCGTATGTCACGGTATGTTGTTGGGGATTTGGACACTCCGGTCCTTTCCCCGCAGGGTCACTCTACTTTATCAATTTCTATTTCAGACGATCAAGATTAGGGTGATGTATCTGTGATGTCTTCCAACAGTGTGCCTCCATCGTCACTATTAATGAAGGGCTAGCGGAAAAGTGCTCATGTTATACGCCAATTGCCTAAGAGGACCCTAGTAGGTTCGACGGCCTTTGACGTCCGCTAGCTCGCCCGGTGTAGCGTCCATTCACCGAATGGTTCGGCAGCCGGGTTCGTCCGTTGCGGTCTAGAAGGAATTTTGGGGTGATGCGAGCACTATAAAATTAACTTAATGCACACCCAGTGACGGCGGATCGGAGGGAGAACGGAGGAAGCCTTTTAGTCCGGTTCATAGCTCGTTCCGGTCCATCCGGACGGCAAGCGAGAGAGGCCCCTCTCTCGTTCAACAACATCTGGCCCCAGATGTTGTGGTACAAAATGTGTCGCTAGCGGAGCATACGTCCGTCGCTCGGGACGCTCCGTTGTATAGGCAGTCCGCTGAGACTGCTAAGGCTTCCTCTTCTCGTCAGCGCACACGACCGCACCTTGGCTGCGTGACCGCCGATATATTACCAGCTTCGCCGATCAAGGATTCTTCGGCGACCAGGTCACACCATCCGGCAGCCAGGGATTCAAGACCGATGGACTCCGGACGTTCGCATAGGAAAAGTATGCGGGAGCCATCTGATGCGGAGCTGCCCTCGGCGAAGCAGCGATAGACTGCGCCTCCGCAGGTCTCGACGCCGGACATTCTTGTGCACATAGCACAGCTTATCGCAGCATCCCAGCAGCCGACAGAAACGGTGTCGGATCGAGAATTATCCGACAGCGCTGGGTCGGTAGCCGGGGACTCGAGGCCTGCAGACTCCGGACGTTCGCATAGGAAGTGTGCGGGAGTCAACGTACACGGAGCTTCCGGCGGCAATGCATCGTAAGTCCGCTACTGCACAGGCCTCGGGAACGGACGTGCTTTCCTTAATAGCACAGTTTATCGCAGCTCCCAGCATCAACTGAATCTGTCGCATATATTTTATCCGACGATGCTGGGTCGGGACGCTCCGCGGAAGCGGGTACGGACGTCCGAAAGTTTCATCCGGTCCGACGGGATACCGAAAGGGATTCGGAGGATTTCAAGCTTTCCCTTTCGGAACAACATATGCTGCGATGCCGGATAAGAAACTGATAGCGTCGGTGGACTTAGAAATTTTTGGTTCGGTTCAGGGACATCGTCCCTCAGTTCCGACATAGTCCAATAATGTCACACAAACTTTCGAATTATTGAACGACGCTATATATATTATTATTTTATGCTTGCTATCCAAGCATTTCTGGTTTCTTGTTCGAAGAGTTATGGAGATGTCTTTCAAAAGTGTGCCTCTGTCGTCATAGTTAATGAAGAGTTAGCGGCAATAAGTGCTCATGGATTATGTCTATCGCTTACGGAGTGACATTCGCTAGCTCACCCGGTGTAGCGTACATTCATCGAATGGTTCGGCTGCTGGATTCGTCCGTTGCGGTCTAGGAAGGAGATTTGGGTGATGCGAGCACTTTAATTACTTTAGTACTCACCCAGTGACGGCAGATTGAGGACAGATCGGAGGAAGCCAACAACATAGGGGACCGCATGTTGTGGTTCAGATATTTTACATTCGGAGCATATGTCCGTTGCTCGGGACGCTCCGTTATATTGACAGTCCGAGAGACTGTCTTTAATGCTTCCTCATCCTCACAGCAGGGCACACGACCGCACATTGGCTACGTGACCTCGAGTATCCGATCAGTTTCGGCATTCAGTGATTCCACGGCGAATAGGTCGCGCCATCCGGTAGCCAAGGGACACGAGGCCTATACACTCCGTTCGCTCGCATATTGGAAGTATGCACGGGGTAACGATCACGGAGCTTCCAGCGGCAATGCATCGTAAGACCGCTTCTCCTCAGGCCTCAGTGACGGACGTGCTATCCGAGTTAGCACAGTTGTTTCGCAGCATCCCAGCAATTGACAGTTTCTCGGTCGAATCAGGAATTATCCGACGGCGCTGGGTCGGTGCGGTCCGCGGTTGCATCAGCTACGGACGACCGAACGCTTTATAGGGTCCGACAGGATGGCGAAAGGGATTCGAAAGATTTCGAGTTTTCCCTTTAGTAGTATCGGAAGATGCCTTTCATATCTTCTGGCATTTCTTCCAGTGATTATTTTTCGGACTTCATTGCTGCGATCTTGGATAAGAGACTTATAGCGTCATAGGACTCGGATTTTTCGATCAGTACAGGGACTTCGTCCCTGACTTACCGACGCAGTCCAATATTGTCATTACAACATGTGTTTTTTTTTTCGACGCTATATATTTATATATATATATACAAGCCTGCTACTAAGCATGATAGTTTAGTTTCTTGTCCGCGTGGCTCATTTCTGCCATTTTATCATTTTTACAAATAGTTTATTTTGGCAGAGCAGGGCTTACCGAGAGTTCATATGCGTCTAGACGGTGTGATTAAAGACTGCATATATTCTTTTTCGCCGTTTATGTCTTTTCCAATTTCAATGTTGGGAACGACATTATGTATAGTAGACTTAACTTAGACGCTTTATTATACGTAATCTGCCTTACTGAGGCGTTATCATTACGTCTTCAAGAAAAGATTTACGGGATATTATTCTCAATGTAATTTCTTTTGAGGGCAGTAGTTTGTTCACGTATAACTCCGCCCTTCAGTGGCTGATTGGAGTTGGTTAGACGTGACGCAGCCCTAGCTACATCCACACGCGTGGATAGTAAGGTTAAGAACTCTCTCAGAGTCGCTTCGTTCTCGGAGGAGCTTCTCTTCGACGGCAACTTTCCGGCAATCCATGAATTGCTCAATTTATACATTCTCTTGTCTATCTAGTGTTACAAGAGATTCAGACTGGGGCAAACATTCGGTGGTTGACTCAGAGAGTGCCGCCGCAGTTGCCGGACCCGAGTGTGGCTGTTATGACGGTTGCCAGTCAAACAGATTGGGATATATACTGATCCCTACGGATTCGAAGTGCCAGGGTCTTTGGGTTCCGCAGTCTTTTAGCTATCAGTTTAACTTCCGCGGAATAATGTTTTTTTAGGCTTGCTTTATGTCATTGCATGAACATTATTCAGAAACGCATGCCCAAATTCCTGTCCTTTAATTCGACAGTAGTGGCGTATCTCCGGAACCAGGGAGGCACTCTTTCGTTTCCGTTATTCAATTTAATGGAAAGAATCCGTTTGTTGGTTATAGTACACCAAGTTCAGTTTTGGTCCGTCATATTCTGGGTCGTCTGATTGTTTTATCGCACTCCCGTTCTCTTACGGGTCGCTTGTTGCTGTCAGAATGGACTCTCAACAAACAAGTATTCAATCAGATTTGCTATCTATGGAGCGCCCAATGATGTTTTATTTATGACACAGCTTGCTAATCAATTGCAGACGTATGTGTTGGCTTGTCCAGATCTCTGAGCTAATAGTGTTAACGCTCTATTGATCTATAGGACGGAATGATAGGATACGCGTATCCTCCGGCGCTGTTGTTTTAGCAGGTATTGCTAAGATAAACAACCACAATACATTTCTGTTGATAGCATCTCTATCTTCACAGATATCATGAGTAATTTACTCTCTTGTCTACTGTGGATCTTTATCTGAAATCTTCCTCTATGTGAGGATCTTTTTTCACTGGGTAAATCGTGTCATCTTTATCACAACCAGCAAGGTCGCAACCTTCATGTATTCCGTTGTGTGGTCCGTATTGCATTGTAAGCACTGTACTGGACGAGCTTTGGACGCGATTTCTTACTATAGGAGATCCTCTTCTTCGCTATTCTATGCGACTAAAGTGGAGGCTCTTCCGTCGTGGTGTAGGGATCATTATGTTCATATTGTTGATCCCTCCATACTACTCATTGCTATTTTTTAGTATACTTGTTTCACAAGATCTACTGCAGCCTGTTATTATTTAGGTTATAGGTTTATGTTACCTCATACCTATGCACTCTACGATAGTTTACAATTGAGTCTTTTGTCTCTTTATCTAAGTCAGTTAGTAACTTTTTGATAAATAGACTTAGAATCTTTAGATTAAATTCCTATACGGATTGTAACTTCGGTTCTTATTTAGCTAAGTAATCATTTGAGCCTCTGGAAACAGTAGTTTTCAAATTCTGACCTTTTAGACAGTAATTCTGTTGGTTTCTCTTTTACTGTAGAGTCAGTGAGTTTCATGCACTATCGATGGATGATTTTCACTTTCATAGTTTCGGAATCAATACTTCCGTTACTATTTAGGTTGGATTGTTGCATAAGAGTTAGGCTCCTATTATCCGGAACCTATTATTTTAAGGTCCTTCCGTCTTCGTATGGGCATAGGCCTTTACTCTTTCCGGGTACAGTTTATGTATTTATAAACAGATATCTGTTTATTACAAGGGCGTAAGCTTCTTCTGTCTTTGATGTCTAGTAGAAGGACGTTACGCTCCATTTTATTGTTAATGGATTCTATTAACTAGCGTACTGCTTATGGTATATCATTGACTTAGCAGTTGTGCTTAAGATTTCGGCTCATGAAGTAAGAGTTCTTCTACTTCTTGGGCTTACTTTAATAGTGTCGCTTTTATAGATTTTTGAAGGCCGCTCATTGCGCTCAGCCATCCACATTCATGAATTTTATCTTAGAAATATCGAGTCAATTTATTGAGGCCTCTTTTGTTAGGTCTATTATCTACTGCTCAGAATGTCATTCTCTTAACAGTTGCTACTATAGCTAGGTAGGCTGTCTGTTTCGGCAGTGTCTCCGTTCGGCTGCCCTCTTCGCTCTGGGCTATTTGACCCAGGGCAAGAAAAAGGGGGGGGGGGAGGGTGTTCCCTTGGGTCACCTGTTTTACTATGAAAACAAGGGGATACCTCCTCCGGAGTTAGTAATTCTGAGCTGTTATTGGGATGGTTGTTTAGTGAGAAGTTTAAGTTTATAAAATTCATTCAAGTCTTAGTTTTTAAAGTATAGCTTTTGAATATTGCATATGTCAACGGACATGATTATGCAATTCTCAGACACTTTTAGGAGTATAAGAGTCTCTATTCTCTAGACTTACTTTATTATTGGCTTACTTTAAAAATTATTAGTATAAGGATTATATTGGATATTAATAGAGTACATGGATGTATGAAGCTCAATTTTGGAAGGTGTTGTATCTTTCTAATTTATCATAAATAAGAAAGATACATGTAAGGCCTATTACTTCTTTTCCCTACAGGGGATGACTCTATTTTATTTTATTGAGCGTATTCCATTTTGCTCTATGTCCTTGGCCCTCCAGCCTTTTTACTATTCAGCTATGTGTGGGTCATTGGTAAAGTATAAAAATGTTAAAAAATTTATAGTAATTTATATATTTTTTATACTTACCAATGACCCAGACGGGGATGGCCCTCCCAGGAGTTGGGAACTCTTGCCTCCCCGCTGAGTACATAGCGCTTACCAGGCACTGGTTATTAGAATGATAAATGGCGCCAATTTTGGAACGTCCTTGACACTGCGCATGCGCAGTAGGGGCGAAGTGTGGAGGGCCTTTCAGGACATGTTTTCTTTAGTTTTAGATGCAAATTTTGGGGATTGGGGGGCAAAATTTGTGTTTGGCCCTATATTTTAAGAGTTAGCACCAGCTATGTCTGGGTCATTGGTAAGTATAAAAAATATATAAATTACTATAAATTTTTTAACTTTCTGAACTGATGAGCTGATTTGAACCAAATTTCGTATGTGGTATAAGTGAGTCATAATTACTTGATTTGTGCCCCAAAAAATTGTCTGCATCCCTCATGGTTACCCCGAAAGCTAAAAATAGAAATATTTTCAAATGCTCATGTTTCCCAAACCACACAGACCAGAGAACTGTTATTTGATAGGAAGCATCCTTAGGACCAGTAGAATCGAGTGGTAAAATAATGCAGATGGTTGTGTCATAGTGTACCAGGAAATTGACAAAATGCTAAGTCAGCTTTTAAACATTTCTTATTGAAATGATTATGTCTTGCTTGACAGAGCTCACAGTTATGAATCATTTTTGGATCATTATATTCTAGAGTTAAATTCAGAGAAGAGCAATTAATGTTGAAAGCAGAAGAACAGAAAAGACAGCACTTGATGAGAGAAGAAGAGGAAAAAGAAAAAGAAGACAGACTTGAAGCTATTCGAGAACAGGTGACGAATAAACTATATTTAATCCTTTACCCAAAATAGATGATATCAAAATTTGTTATTTTTATACTGTACCAATGACCCAGACATAGCAGGTGCTAACTCTTAAAATATAGGGCCAAACACAAATTTTGCCCCCCAATCCCCAAAATTTGCATTTAAAACCAAAGAAAACATGTCCTGAATGGCCCTCCACACTTCACCTCTACTGCGCATGCGCAGTGTCAAGGACGTTCCGAAATTGGCGCCATTAATCATTCTAAGTTTGGCCCTTCATCAGTTAACATCTGACTGATCTTTGTGCTTGTAAATCTCAGTTTAAATGATGCCAGACACATAAATATTAGTGAAATGGTGATTCTAAGGAGGATAGAGAAGGAGGAGAGGAAAAATGTGTGACAGAATATTATCAGGGCTGTAACTTAAAATTTTTTAATGAAATTATGTTAAGTTACCTATTTTCGAGGCAGCAGCCATTTTGTTGTCATTCTGGTTATTTAGTTACACTGATTTTTCAGTGTTTTCCTCTCCCCCTTTCCTTTAAGTCCCCTCTTGCTATTCTCCCATGCTTTTGGCATAGTTTCTGTAATTATTATTACTAAATTTCTTGGGAGTTTTAGCTGAATAACAGAATGAATTCTGTTCTTTTCCCCATGTTTACGTCTTCACCGATGGGTGGTTAGGCGTTGTGTTCTGCATCTACCATCTGATGTTCTGCAGTTTCTTCCCTGGAAGTCTCTGTTTTGCATCAGATGGTGTATTTTTGGTAACTGATTCCGGGCCTGGGTGCCTGGAGTCTTATTTTAGTGTTTCTACACTCATTGTTTACATTTACAACAGCCCTCTGTGTGAGGGGGGGGTTTCTTGAAAATAATATCTTGATGTTATTTTAATCATAACTAGATACATTATTATTGTTCGTAAGTGTTGAATAAATTGTTTAAAATATTTTTAAAATTTTTGTCCACACTTAGGCTTGGGATCCATTGGGGCTCAACGTTACTTTTCAGAAACTTGGGCTGTTCTGAAAAAATATTTTTTCAAAATATTTTGATTTCAATTATTTTTTCTATATTAATGGATCACATTATTATTATGTATTTTGATTGCAGGGGTTGGTGCGAGTACCAGGACTTTGTTTTCTTTTCACATTGAAAGGATTTTGATCAATTGTATTAAGAGGAAGTCTTCCTCTGACTTTTATAATCATTCTATATGTGGTCAGTGTACTCGCATTAACTCCTGTTCTGTATCGTATGATTTTGATGACAACATGGGAAGCGTATGTCACGGTATGTTAGTGGGGAATTGGACACTCTGGTCCTTTCTCCGCAGGGTCACTCTACTTTATCAATTTCTATTTCAGACGATCAAGATTAGGGTGATGTATCTGTGATGTCTTCCAACAGTGTGCCTCCGTCGTCACAATTAATGAAGGGCTAGCGGAAAAGTGCTCATGTAAATACGCCAATTGCCTAAGAGGAATCTAGTAGGTTCGACGGCCTTTGACGTCAGCTAGCTCGCCCGGTGTAGCGTCCATTCATCGAATGGTTCGGCAGCCGGGTTCATCCATTGCGGTCTAGAAGGAGTTTTGGGGTGATGCGAGCACTATAAATCAACCAAATGCACACCCAGTGATGGCGGATTAGAGGGAGAACGGAGGAAGCCTTTTAGTCCGGTTCATAGCTCGTTCTGGTCCATCCGGATGGTGAGCGAGAGAGGCCCCTCTCTCGTACAACAACATCTGGCCCCAGATGTTGTGGTACAAAATGTTTCGCATTCGGAGCATACGTCCGTCGCTCGGGACGCTCCGACATATAGTCAGTCCGGAGTAGACTGTCAATAAGGCTTCCTCATTCTCATGGTAGCGCACACGACCGCTCTTGGCTACGTGACCTCGGATATCCAGTCAGCTTCGCCAGTCAGAGAATCATCGGCGACCAGGTCACACCATCCGGTAGCCAGGGACACGAGGCCTGCAGACTCCGGACGTTCGCATAGGAAAGTGTGCGGGAGTCAATGTACACGGAGCTTCCGGCGGCAGTGCATCGTAAGACCGCTACTGCACAGGCCTCGGGATCGGACGTGCTTTCCTAAATAGCACAGCTTATCGCAGCATCCCAGCATCAACTGAATCTGTCGCATATTTTTTATCCGACGATGCTGGGTCGGGACGCTCCGCGGAAGCGGGTACGGACGTCCGAAAATTTCATCCGGTCTGACGGGATACCGAAAGGGATTCGGAGGATTTCGAGCTTTCCCTTTCGGAACAACATATGCTGTTGTGTATGTCATCTGACTTCATCTTCTACAGGTTCTTTCGTCGGACCAGAATGCTGCGATGCCGGATAAGAAACTGATAGCGTCGGTGGACTTAGAAATTTTTGGTTCGGTTCAGGGACATCGTCCCTCAGTTCCGACATAGTCCAATAATGTCACACAAACTTTCGAATTATTGAACGACGCTATATATATTATTATTATATGCTTGCTATTACCAAGCATTTCTGGTTTCTTGTTCGCAAAGTTACGGAGATGTCTTTCAAAAGTGTGCCTCTGTCGTCATAGTTAACGAAGAGCTAGCGGCAATAAGTGCTCATGGAATATGTCTATCGCCTAAGAGGTCCCTTGTAGGATCGACTGAGTGACATTCGCTAGCTCACCCGGTGTAGCGTACATTCATCGAATGGTTCGGCTGCCGGGTTCGTCCGTTGCGGTCTAGGAAGGAGATTTGGGTGATGCGAGCACTATAATTACTTTAGTACTCACCCAGTGACGGCGGATTGAGGACAGATCGGAGGAAGCCTGTTAGTCCGGTTCCTGGCTTGTCCAGGTCCGCCCGGGCTGTGAGCGAGAGAAGTCCCTCTCTCGTCCAACAACATAGGGGACCGCATGTTGTGGTTCAGATATTTTACATTCGGAGCATATGTCTGTCGGTCGGGACGCTCCGTTATATTGACAGACCGAGAGACTGTCGATAATGCTTCCTCATCCTCACAGCAGGGCACACGACCGCACATTGGCTACGTGACCTCGAGTATCCGATCAGTTTCGTCATTCAGTGATTCCACGGCGAATAGGTCACGCCATCCGGTAGCCAAGGGACACGAGGCCTATACACTCCGTTCGCTCGCATATTAGTAGTATGCACGGGGTAACGATCACGGAGCTTCCAGCGGCAATGCATTGTAGGACCGCTTCTCCACAGGCCTCAGTGACGGACGTGCTATCCGAGTTAGTACAGTTTTTTCGCAGCATCCCAGCAATCGACAGTTCTTAGTCGAATCAGGAATTATCTGACGGCACTGGGTCGGTGCGGTCCGCGGGTGCATCAGGTATGGACGACCGAACGCTTTATAGGGTCCGTCAGGATGGCGAAAGGGATTCGAAAGATTTCGACTTTTCCCTTTCGTAGCATCGGAAGCTACCATTCATATCTTCTGGCATTATCTTCCAGTGATTGTTATTTCGGACTACATTGCTGCGATGTTGGATAAGAGACTTATAGCGTCATTGGACACGGAATTTTGGATCGGTTCAGGGACATTGTCCCTGACTTACCGACACAGTCCAATAATGTCATTAGAACATGTGTATTATTTATCGACACTATATATGCATATAAGCCTGCTACCAAGCATGATAGTTTAGTTTCTTGTCTGCAATGCTCATTTCTGCCTTTTTATCATTTATACGAATAATTTATTTTGGCAGAGCAGGGCATACCGAGAGTTCATATGCGTCTAGACGGCGTGGTTAAAGACTGGTAATATTCTTTTTCGCCGTCTATGTCTTTTCCAACCACAATGTTGGAAACGACAATGATGTCTAGTAGACTTAACTTAGACGCTTTATCATACGTAATCCACCTTACTGAGGCGTTATCATTACGTCTTCAAGAAAAGAATTACGGGATATTATCCTCAATGTGATTTCTTTTGAGGGCAGTAGTTTGTTCACGTATAACTCCGCCCTTCAGTGGCTGATTGGGGTTGGTTAGACGTGACGCAGCCCTAGCTACATCCACGCGCGTGGATAGTAAGGTGAAGAAGTCTCTCAGAGTCGCTTCGTTCTCGGAGAAGCTTCTCTTCGATGGCAACTTTTCAGCAATCCATGAATTGCTCGATTTACACGTTCTCTTGTCTATCTAGTGTTGCAAGAGATTCAGACTGGGGCAAACATTCGGTGGTTGACTCAGAGAGTGCCACTGCAGTTGCCGGATCCGAGTGTTATAATTATGACGGTTGCCTGTCAAACAGGTTGGGATATAATATTGATCCCAACGGATTCGAAGTGCCAGGGTCTTTGGGTTCGCAGTCTCTAAGCAAGCACTTATCTTCCGCGGAATAATGTTTTTTAGGCTTGCTTTATGTCATTCGATGAACATTATTCAGAAACGCATGTCCAAATCCTGTCCGTTAATTCGACAGTAGTGGCATATCTCCGGAACCAGGGAGGCACTCATTTGTTTCCGTTATTCAATTTAATGGAAAGAATCCTTCTGTTTGTTATAGTACACCAAGTTCTGTTTCGGTCCGTCATATTCCGGGTCGTCTGTTTGTTTTACCGGACTCCCGTTCACTTATGGGTCGCTTGTTGCCGTCAGAATGGACTCTCAACAAACAAGTATTCAATCAGATTTGCTATCAATGGGAGCGCCCAATGATAATTTATTTACGACACAGCTTGCTTATCAATTGCAGACGTATGTGTTTGCTTGTCTGGATCTCTGAGCTAATGTTGTTAACGCTCTATTGATCTAATAGGACGGAATGATAGGATATGCGTCTCCTCCGGCGCTATTGTTTCAGCAGGTATTCCTAAGATGAACAACCACAATACATTTCTGTTGATAGCATCTCTGTCTTCACAGAGACCGTGGGTGAATTTTCTCTGAAGTCTTCTGTGGGACTTAACGCGAAATCTTCCTCAATGAGAGGATCTTTTTTCGCTGGGTAAAATCGTGTCATCTTTATCACAACCCGCAAGGTCGCAACCTTCACGTATTCCGTTGTGTGGTCCGTATTGCATTGTAAGCATTGTACTGGACGAGCTTTGGACGCAATTTCTTACTATAGGAGATCCTCTTCTTTGCTATTCTATGCGGCTAAAGTGGAGGCTCTTCCGTCGTTGGTGTAGTAACTTTTTGATAAATAGACTTAGAATCATTAGATTAAATTCCTATATGGAATTTAACTTCGGTTCTTATTTAGCTAAGTAATCATTTGAGCCTCTGGAAACAGTAGTTTTCAAATTCTGACCTTTTAGACAGTAATTCTGTTGGCTTCTCTTTTACTGAAGAGTCAGTGAGTTTCATGCACTATCGGTGGATGATTTTCACTTTCGTAGTTTCGGAATCACTACTTCCTTTACTATTTAGGTTGGATTTTTGCATAAGAGTTAGGCTCCTAATATCCGGAACCTATTGTTATTAAGGTCCTTCCGTCTTCGTACGGGCTTAGGCCTTTACTCTGTCCGGTTAGAGTTTATGTATTTATAAACAAATAGCTGTTTATTACTACGGGCGTAAACTTCTTCTGTCTTTGATGCCTATTAGAAGGACGTTACTCTTCATTCTATTGCTAATGGATTCAATTAACTATCGATACTGCTTATGGTATATCTTTGACTCAGCAGTTGTGTTTGAGATTTCGGCTCATGAAGTAAGAGTTCTTCTACATCTTGGGCTTACATTAATAGCGTCGCTATTATAGATTTTTGAAGGCTGCTCATTGCGCTCAGCCATCCACATTCATGAATTTTTTATCTCAGAAATATTGAGCCCATTTCTGGAGGCCTCTATTGTTAGGTCTATTATCTACTGCTCAGAATGTCATTCACTTAACAGTTGCTACTATAGCGAGGTAGGCTGTCTGTTTCGGCAGTGACTCCGTTCTGCTGCCCTCTTCGCTCTGGGCTATTTGACCCAGGGCAAGAAAAAGGGGGGGGGGGGGGGGGGGGGAGGGTGTTCCCTTGGGTCACCTGTTTTACTATGAAAACAAGGGGATACCTCCTCCGGAGTTAGTAATTCTGAGCTGTTATTGGGATGGTTGTTTAGTGAGAAGTTTATGTTTTAAAAATTCATTCAAGTCTTAGTTTTTAAAGTATAGCTTTTGAATATAGCACGTGTCAACGGACATGATTATGCAATCCTCAGACACTTTTAAGGAGTATAAAGAGTCTCTATTCTCTAGACTTACTTTATTTATTGGCTTACTTTAAAAATTATTAGTATAAGGATTATACTAGATATTTATAGAGTACATGGAGGTATGATGCTCAATTTTGGAAGGTGTTGTATCTTTCTAATTTATCATAAATAAGAAAGATACATGTAAGGCCTATTACTTCTTTTTCCCTAGAGGGGATGACTCTATTTTATATAATTGAGCGTACTCCATCTTGCTCTATGTCCTTGGCCCTCCAGCCTTTTTACTATTCAGCTATGTCTGGGTCATTGGTACAGTATAAAAATGTTAAAAAATTTATAGTAATTTATATATTTTTTATACTTACCAATAACCCAGACGGGGATGGCCCTCCCAGGAGTTGGGAACTCTTACCTCCCCGCTGAGTACATAGCGCTTACCAGGCACTGGTTATTAGAATGATTAATGGCGCCAATTTCGGAACGTCCTTGACACTGCGCATGCGCAGTAGAGGTGAAGTGTGGAGGGCCATTCAGGACATGTTTTCTTTGGTTTTAGATACAAATTTTGGGGATTGGGGGCAAAATTTGTGTTTGGCCCTATATTTTAAGAGTTAGCACCAGCTATGTCTGGGTCATTGGTAAGTATAAAAAATATATAAATTACTATAAATTTTTTAACATTTTACATATTTGCTTCTCAAATTTTTCAAAACATTTTGACCAAACCCTTTCATGTGACCCTGCATTGGAGCCAGCTAAATGAGCTTGTTCCAATGAGGGGGTCATATGATATGGTTTTGTTGAAATTTTTTTTTTTCAATCATTTAATTTGTAGACTACACAGGTAGATGTAGCCGGTTCATTAGGTAAAGGGTTAAATTCAGAAGTTATTTTAGAAGAGCTCACACTATCGTTTGTAAAGTTTAATATTTGAGTTTATTGACCAACTATGCACTCTAAAACATAAATTTGATAGCCTTTCTGACCATTTGATAATTTATTTTAGATTGTATAAGTGAAATAAAAACTGGAATATTTAGGAATTGGTTAGTTTTTGAATACCTTGTTATGGTTGATGGAATTCATATGTTGATCCGTCTGTTCTTCAATCCATTCAGGCTTATATGTACTACCTTAAGCAGTAGGAGATGTGGCTTAACACAAAAGATTTCCATTTTCTATTATATATATTAGGTATTGTTTCCATGAGTGGTGATTCTTAAGTGATTAGGAGTTGGGTTTACAACAAAAGAAAACTCACTTAAGGGTCCATCCATAGTGCCAGCTTTCTGTCTGCCCATCGGATCATCTGTCAATCTGTTCATTCATCAATTTGTTTATCTGTCCAGTCCAGACAAGTCCAGTCCAATCAAATTCTTTCACTCTTAATCAAACATCTCTTTGTTTAATTCATTAAACTGTTTGCTATGGCCACAGCTTTATGTGCACTCACACTTGTTATATCCCCACTGTGAAGAAGTGATGGCTATATCATTGTCACCCTTTACCTCCGAATGTCCATATACCTGTCAGTCCATTCATATGTCCGATATTCTTGTGCATGGAACTCCTCCTAATTTTTTAACCGAATTTGATCAAGATCAAACATTTCAAACATTATGACTTACAAATGGATATGTGCATATTCCAAATTTTTTTATTTTTTATTTGCAACAATTTTAACTAGGTTATCTCACTTAAAGTTAGATGTATTATGTGTTTCCAAATGAGATTCTTGTGTGCACAACTCCTCCTACATTAATGAATCAATATTTTTATACTGTAACCAGTGACCCAGACTTAGCTGGTGCTAACCCAAAACTATCTAGGGCCAAACACAAATTTTGCTCCCCAATCCCCAAAATTTACATGCAAAACCGAAAATTAGAAGTCCTATCTGGCCCTCCATACATTTCACCCTCCACGCAGGCGCAGACGCCAGGAAGTCACCGAATCTGGCACCAATAAATCATTCTTTGTTTGGCCCTTGTCAGATAACAATAAACTGACATTTGTGCTTTTTAAATCTCAATAATGATGCCAGACACAAATCAATGGTTAATTGGTGGATCCAAGGACAGAACTGGATGAAGGAAGGAAGAAACGGTGGTTTGAAACGTTCAGGGCTGTAATTTTATAATATTTATAAAAATTAGTTCATGTTCCCTAATTTTGGGACATGAGCCTGACGTTATCACTGATTGATTATGATCTATCCACTGTTTATTTAGTATTCCTTCCCTACCTTCCCTTGATCCCCCCAGTTAAGATCCCAAGCTTTTTGGCTTGTTTTAATGAAATTTTTTTATAAAATTTCTTGGGAGTTTAACATATTATACAGAAGATTATTCTGTACATCCCCAGGGTTACGTCCTCATCCTTAGGGTGTTTGAGCGTTTTGGTCATGCATCATACATCCAATGTATCATTTTTTCTTCTGGGGAAGATCTTGCTTTACATCGGATAGTCTTGTTTCTGTTACTGACTTCGGGCCGTGTTGCCTGGGGTCTTGATTCTGTTTTTTTGTTTACATTTACAATGCTCTAGGTAGTTTCCTATTTTGTTTAGGAACGATAGTTGTAAGTAACATTAAATATTCTGATAGTGTGGTAGTTAATTTTAAAACAGATTTTTATAATTTTGTCCACACTTAGGCTTTTTTGGGCTCATAGTTCCCTTTGGGAACTTGGGCTCTTATATAACAAATATTTTTTCAAAAATGTTTGTTTTTATTTTTGAAAGAGTTTTTAGCTGCGACTAGCAGCTCTATAAGTGGCAGTGTCGGTCTGTCGGTCTGTCTGTCGGTCGGTCTGTCGGTCAGTCTGTCTGTGACCAACGAGTTTGTCTGTGACCAATGAGTTTCAAAACTCAATAACTTTTTAAATACTTGATGGAATGACTTAATATTTGGCATGTAAGTGTATCTTATTGATGTCTAGCCACTGTTCATTGCATGTGTTGTTCCAAGTATTTTTCTTGGAGTTATGGCCCTTGATGAATTTAGAATTTTGTGAGATTGCACCACCCGTCGCAGCTACAGCATCGATGTCGCGATTTTTCTTTTGGATATATTTATTTCATCGATTATACTTTACTATTATCTTATATTCTATGTGGATTTGGTGGTGGTACAATGACATATATTAGAATTTAGGTAATAATATTCATCTAATAGTAAGGCAAATAGAGGAAGCCTTTCCTCTATTTACAGGGTCGTTGTAACGAGTTACTTGATGTACTACCACTAATTCTACTCCATGTGTCAGATTTGATAATCTGGATGACAGGTGTCATGGTTTGTCTTAGGCGATTGGACGCTATCAGTCCTATCGTGGCGAGGGGACACTACTGGTCCTCTCGTCAAAATGTCACTATTATTTTTTAGTTTCTATTTACAGAGGAACAAGAACCTGGTGTGGTTTCGTGACGCCGTCAGGGAGTGTGCTTCCGTCGTCGCATTATACTATAAGAGCTAGCTGAAAAGTGCTCAATGATATTAGACAAGGGCTAGGCTTCAAAAGAGGTTTACGTCCCTTGTCTTCAGCTAGCTCAACCGGCAGATCTATCACGACATAAAATATGGGTGGTGTAATGCCGGGTATGTCTGTAGCGGTCGAGAAGAGGAATAAGGGTGTAGCGAGCACTATAAAACTACGAACATGCTCACCCTGCAACAACAGAAAGGAGGAAGCATGGGAAGGAGGAAGTAGACAAGTTCTGAGGTATGCTCGTCCAGGTCTTCCGTGATCGCAAGCAAGAGAGAGACCCCTCTCTCTTATAACAACTTCTGGGGTCAGAGGTTGTTGGTAGGAACTTGTGTCAGTTGGAGCTTACATCCATGCCTTCCTGTCCGGGACGCTCCTTCCATAGACTGCGGGGTCGGCTAGTCTTATAGCTTCCTCTATGTTCAAAAAGCACATACGACCGCACAAAGTCCGTTGTTGCCAGCTAGCTTGACCGGTGAAGTGGTTACTCAGGTCTCTGAGAACTGTGATGCCGGGTGTATACGATCCGGGCTAGGAGATGATGTAGGGTGGAGCGAACACCATGATATGCAACCATGCTCACCCAGCGATGACGGAAGGAGGAAACTGGCAAGTTCTGAGGTACGCTCGTCCAGGTCACCCAGGACTGCGAGCAAGAGAGAGGCCTCTCTCTCTTACAGCATCATCTGGGGACAGATATTGTTGGTAGGAACTTGCGTCAGTCGGAGTATATGTCCATGTCTCCTGTCCAGGACATCCCGTCTAATAGGCAGCCGGGGTCGACTAGTCTTATGGTTTCCTCTACATAACGTATAAGTGATCTTTATATTGCACAGGGCTATAAACCGCAATGAGTGGTTTCAGTTCCCTGACGCCGGTGAAACGGTTAAGATTGAATATGAGGACCGGGACACCGGATGTGTCGCATGTGCATTGTATTCAGAGCTAGCGGAAAAGTGCTTAATGATATTAGACAAGGGCTAGGCTTCAAAAGAGGTTTACGTCCCTTGTCTCCAGCTAGCTCAACCGGCAGATCTATCACGTAGACTAGTGGTATGACGCCAGGTATATCTGTAGCGGTCGAGAGAAATAAGGTGTAGTGAGCACTATTTAATCAAATCATGCTCACCCTGTGTTGAGGGAAGGAAGAAGCCGGCAAGTTCTGAGGTATGCTCAGTTAGGTCCTCCTGGACCACGAGCAAGAGTGAGACCCCTCTCTGTCTTTTAACAACATCTGGAGCCGGGTATTGTTGGCAGAACCTTGCGTCAGTCAGAGCTTACGTACATAGCTATTGTCCAGTACGCTTAGTTCAATTCTTAGCTGGGGACGGCTACAGTTTTGCTTCTTTAGCATCTACCAAGCACTCCCGACTGCACCTTGGCTAAGTGACTTAGGATTTCTAGTCTGTATCATCAAAAGGTCCATCTTTTGTGAAGAAAGTCACACCTTCTAGTAGCCAAGGAGATGAGGCTTCATTCATCGGGTCATCCGCAGTAATAGCTATCTTGGACACCCTGTCCCAGGAGCAACAGGCGGACAGGCTATTCATGACCGCTGCTCCTCAGGCCTCCATAACGGTCTTGCTGTCGCAATTGCGCAGCCAATCGCAGTATCCCTGCTAAGGCAGAAGCACTCAACGTCAGTCTCAAAACTTGAGCTGTTGAATGGTGCTTGATCGGTCCAGTCATCTGCCTGTTCAGATGCTGGTGACTGTGATTCTAACTGATTTAGACGAATGATGAAAAGGATAACTTTCCCTTCTGGAACAACTCTTGGATGATATAGATACTATACATTATCGTTTCCTTGATCTTGTTCCAGTGAATCACAATGCTGCGAGTAATTATGAGAAACCGCTAGCGTAGTTTGCCGCTGACTTCATCCGGATAAAGAGCAGGGTAATAAGATCTCTTTCCGGTTAAGTCTACACGGGTGTCACAGGTCTTCTATAGTGTAGACGACACCATATTTAACTTCCTGTGGGAAAAAGTAATTCGGTTTCTTATCTTCTTCCTCTGTATTTTTAATCGTTTGTGTTTGTTCACATACTTTTAAAAACATCAGGGGAAAATGTGTTGAGAGTTTTTTGTGTTGAATGAGCAGGCTAAGATCTGAGTTGTAGCCTTACCTTCATCATTTAGCTGTTCGCTCGGACACAGTTGAGAAGATAATTTCTTTTTCAGAGCGAATTTAGTCTCATGGTCTTATGTACTTCAATTTTAAGTACTCTGACACAATGTCTATATGGAATGGAATTTTGTGGTCGTTTGTACTTTTTAAAAATTCTTTCCAGACCTATTATATATATATCTCTGTCTTAAGAGATGTTAAGTGGGAGTTATTCTGATGTGACGAAGCCTTGTGTCTTCATCTTTAACATTTGATGAGGTGGAAAACTTGCTACAGGTCGCTTTAGTTTTCCAAACTCTAGTCTTTGATGGTAAACTTTCATTAATGTAGGATTAATCTACAAGAAAGCATCAATACTCAACTCTTTAAGTTGGGGTCTAATCGACCACAACAACAGAAAGAGTAGGAGAGGTTGTCCTAGACTCAGTTCGCCTATAATGGCTCATAGCGAAGGTACAGGTATCTCTCCTATATATTTCTTCAGGATTGTCTTTTCAGCCACTTTGATAGGGGGTTTTTGTCTGTTTGAGTTACTGATCAGACTCCCCTGAGCCGGTGGCTCAAGGCTCTTATAGAGCTCGGTCCGACCGATTTTGACTGGAAGTGGATAATTAGGTTATTTATGATTATCTTTCAGTCGAAAAGTGAGTGTTCGGCAATTGTAGCGAGTATAGTTCTTTAGATCACTTGTATTGTGAACTAGATAATGTCTCATGGGATTAATGATAGGATACACGTATCCCACAATTCATTTTCATATGGCTGGTTCATCTGTTGTTTCACAGAGTGAATTAGCCAGCTGTTTGGCTCGCTTTTATCTGTTATCTGACACATTAACAGCGAAAGTTTTATGCGACGGATGGAGTTGTGCAGAGCGGCTTTGAATGTTATTTCAATGGGTTGCTTACACACATGTCCACTCCAGTTATTAACTGGAGTGGTAGACATTTTCCCTCTAGACCTGATTTGTTTTAGAAAATCTTTTAACATAAGGTCAAGTTTGGGCATGTATTAACGGTTTTCTCAATTATTTCGGACGTGAGTTCATATATTGCATTACAATCCGGAGTCCAAGGGTCTCTCTATGCAGGGATCTTGGGACCCTCGGTTCTTGGAAACCACGCATTCAGAAATGATGTCTCATAATCTTTTACATTACATCATTGAATTATTTCCGGTCATGTATTTATAGACACAGATTAGAGTTTATCAGAAGAGAAGTAACGCTTCTTTTGTCATTATTTTCCAATAGAAGGGACGTTTATGTTCATTCTATTGTTAAATTAGTCAGCTATTTGTACTGCTTTGGTTATTTTATCTTCCAATCAGCAGTCAGTGCTTAGGATTTCAGCACATGAAGTAAAGCACTGGCTACATTTTGCGCTTATTCTAACTGTATGGCTATTACATGATTTTATATGGGATCACTTCAGGATAGTTAAGTTTACGGCGCACGGGAATAATAGTTTCCATTATTTGTGTCGCTAGTATTAGGCATTTGAGCGCATACATTTGATGCTCAGCCGCTTCCATGGGAATGAATGATAGGATATGTGTATCCTTCAATTCATTTGTTTCTATTGATTTCATTGAGGTTATGGGGTCTGTTATTGAACATTTGTCAGAAGCTTCCCCACGAGAGGGTTTTCTTCTTTAAGGGAGTTTTGTTCCTCTCGTCATTCTCCGCTCTCAGTTGCATTACGGAGTATGTCAGATGTGAAAGAGCTTTGTGGTCACTATATTATTGCTGTCTGGACCAGCAATGATTAAGTAATGTGGGTGAGGAGGTTTCGGCGTATATTCAAATCCCCCCCCCCCCCACCCCACACACACACACACACACTTACACTGTCGTGCATGGGGGCGCGGTGGCTCAGTTGGCAGAGGTGCAGGCTGCAAGCCGAGAGGTCCTCGGTTCAAATCCCATCTGCGGCAACCGCATTGTGTTCTTGGGCAAGACACTTCACCCCGATTGCCTACATGGGGGCACGATGACGCTGTGTACTGAGGCGTACTGCACGTCGATGGTGTGCATGTCTTCAACCAATCTAACCCTGCCTGTGCTGCGGTGCAGAGTTCAGAGTTACGATGTTGGAGAGCTGACAGCTGCTCGTCGTTGCTCGGTGGTTCTCTCCGGGTACTCCGGCTTCCTCCACCCGTAAAACTGTCACGGTCACGATTAGCCATTGTGCATAAGTATGTGACCTTAAACACCAATAAATAAATAAATAAATAAATAATAAACACTGTCGTGCATATATATTTTAATACATACATACTTTGCGTTTGGGGCATGTTGGATGGCACCCTCATAGGCATATATGCAGTTCTGTTGCATTTGTTTCCGGTGTCTGATTTCTAATATACAGGCACTTATTTTATCATCATAATGGCTGCTATTTGAGCTCATAGGTTACGGCATAGCCATTTAGTGGTTTTTAGATGATTACAGGCTGAATTTTTTTTTTTTTTGCACTCGTGTAATATGTGATTACGCTATCTCTTTGGTGGACCTTGAAATTATTATATATTTCGGGGGCGGTCTGTGTTGGAGCTGGTTGATCATACCTACCTCCATTTCTAGATCCGGGTCTCTATTTTGTCGGTTCTCAAATCGCATATTCTCACATGTTTATGGTTGTAGATACCAGATAGTACAGGTTGGAGAGAGTTCTTACCAGATTTAATATTACAGGGGCCTCCTGTGAATGATCTTGAAGCGTGTTTTCTCTTCAGAGATTATTCATTCTATTTCGCATTTGTATGTATATGTTATATTTTATTTCACTGATTCCATCGCATCTGTATACGGCATCTGCAGTGCATATTTTGTAGCGGATAATGTTATTTACCAAAATCATCGCTATAGCCTTGGCTTGTGAAGTGGCATTAAGCACCATTTATTATTCCTGAATTAATTTTTGAGTGCCTGATCGATATTTATTTATATCGTTTCCGGGTTCTGCTTATTGATTCCAGAGCTCTCCCCTCTTTCTTTTGAAGATATGTTAAAAAAAAGGGGGAGGGGGGGAGGGGCATTTTGTCCACTTCTCTGTCTTATGGGGTATGTAACTATTAAGGAAGCTGTTTTGTCTGTACTATATTCGGCGATCAGCTGCAGTATTATTGTTTGGCATAGGTTTATGGGCAATTTTCTCTCATTCTCAATATGCCATTCTAATTTTTAGGGCCTAGTCCAGACTTGTCTTAAAAATTGTTTATTTGTTACATCCTAATTAACATGATTTCATGCTTAGATTTAGGATTTACTTAATTGGGATTCATATTAGGATATGTCTCCTCTATTATGGTATTAAGAGACATGTATGTAAATTCTAATTTCTTCATCATGGATTGAAGGATTTGATCTATGTTGATCTACTATTTCGGAAGTTCTAGGCCCTCCGCCTTTTTACGATTCAGCTAAGTCTGGGTCATTTATACAGTATAAAACTATGAAAAAATTTATAGTAATTTATATATTTGAGTGGGCAGTACTGGGCACTCATACCTCCCTGCTGAATTATTATAATCTTTTTTTTACAAAGAATGATTTATTGGCACCAGATTCGGTGACTTCCTGGCGTCTGCGCATGCGCGGAGGGTAAAATGTATGGAGGGCCAGATAGGACTTCTAATTTTCGGTTTTGCTTGCAAATTTTGGGGATTGGAGGGCTAGATATTTTGGGGTTAGCACCAGCTAAGTCTGGGTCATTGGTAAGTATAAAAAATTTTTAAATTACTATAAATTTTTTCATTTGCTAAAACTTCTCAAGCATGACAACTAATGAGTGAACATGTGCCTATTTCCAAATATCCCATCTGTGATGATTTTGACTAGGTTATTCCTTCAGCTTAGACTTTGATTTCTACACAGGATTCTTGTGAGCGCAATTCCTCCTACATTTTTTAACCAACTTTTCCTACATTATGATTAATAAGTGTACATGTACATATACAAAGCTTTTTATTAATCTTGGAAGTTTTAACCAGGTTCACTGCCCTTCAACTTAGAAGATTTAATATAAATTTCTTTTTCAGGTTCTTGGGTGTGCAACTCCTCCTGTGTTTATGAATCGATTTTGATGAAACTTCTCAAACATTAGGACTGACAAAGGGTCTTGTATATTCCAAAATGTTTGGTCTGCGGTAGTTTTAACCAGGTTAAAGGGAGGGAAATGGCAAAGAGCTCCTTCCGTCTGTCCATCCATGCATCCATATCCATCCATCCATCCATCCATCCCATCCATCCATCCATCCATCCATCCATCCATCCATCCATCCATCCATCCATCCATCCATCCAATCATCTGTTCATCCAAACATTGTTTATGGCATAAGTTGAACAATAGTTAATGGATTTCAGTTCTTTCTGATTTATGTCTCTATAATAATAATAACACTTTGGCCAGCCGCTGATTTGTCGCGGTTCTCGGATGAGAAGGCCATGGTTACCCCTGTACTCCCAACTGCCTCCCTATTCCCACGCTTCTCCTCTCCTCCCAACACTCGGAGACGAACTGCTTGATGATATCCCTTGTCCCATTCTTCCCAATCTCTCCGATTAGCATATTAACCCTCTCCTTTGAGTCTCCCCCTAACCACATGTCCTTCATTCTCCCATCCCACTTCCCCATTATACTCCCAGTGAATCTCATTCTTTTAGGCTGATACTTTGGGCATTCTAGAAGAAAGTGTTCCAGGGTCTCCACCATGTCCAAGTTACACATCTGGCACTCCCTTTCACCGTCTTTCCCAATTTTTCCCCTCAGCTCCAGGGATCGCGACCTCAGCTTGAACAACAGTGACCCCCCAAAGGTGCCATCAAGGTACTCTTCAAAACCTGGCTTCTCTTTATCACGCAGGCCACCCAATAGTAACAATGTTTACGTCAAGTATGATGACCACCGATATCGCTTGAAAATTATGGGATTTATAGCCCTTTGTTATAAAAATATCCTGTAAAACTTGTTTATGGCATAACCTGAACAATAGTAATGTTTTCAATTCTTTATGGTACATCTCTCTATAGCAATGTCTGCATCAAGTTCGATGACCAGCGACATCCGATGAAAATTATGGGAGCTATTGCTCTTTGTTTAAAAAATACCATGTAATGCTTGTTTATGGCATGACTTCAACAATAAAAATCAGATTTAAAGTCTGTAACAATGTCTATGTCAAGTTCTATTACCAGCGATATGTGATGAAAATTATGAGAGTTATTGCCCTTTATTGAAAATATCATGTAATGCCTGTTTATGGAATAACTTAAACATTAGTAACCAAATTTCATTTTTTGGGGGAATATATCTCTTTAGGAACAATGTCTACCTCAAGTTCGATGACCTCCGTTATTTGCTGAAAATTGTAAGAGTTATTGCCCTTTGTTAAAAAATATTGCGTTATGCTTCTTTATGACATAACTTTAACAATAGTGACTGGATTTCAATTCTTTTTGATATATGTCTCTATAGCAACAATGTCTATGTCAAGTCCGATGACCAGCAATATCCAGTGGAAATTATGGGAGTTAATGCCCTTTTCAAAAAAATATCGTGTAATGCTTGTTTATGGAATAAGTTAAACATTAGTAACCAAATTTCAAATTTTTGGAGAAAATATCTCTTTAGGAACAATGTCTACCACAAGTTCGATGACTACCGTTACCTAATGAAAATTGTAGGAGTTATTGCCCTTTGTTAAAAAAAATATTGCATAATGCTTGTTTATGACATAACTTTAACAATAGTGACTGGATTTCAGTTCTTTTTAGCATAATTCTCTATAGAAACAATGTCTACGTCAAGTTCCAAAACCACTGCTGTATGACGAAAATTATGGGAGTTATTGCCCTTTGTTAAAAAAATAGTGTGTTAAGCTTGGTTGTGATTGGTTTCGAATATATTTGGTTGCAGGGGGTTTGGAATCGCTTTGCAATGTTTTTCTTGTTTTATTATGGATTTCCAAATGAAATTTTTGTGTGTGTGCAACTCCTCCTACATTAGTGAAGCAATTTTGATGAAACTTTTCAAACATGACCACAAATGAATGAACATACGCATATTTCCAAAATTTTAACCTGCGATGATTTGAACCAGGTTATCTCTCCTTCAGTTTAGAATATTTAATATAGATTTGTATAGGAGATTCTTGTGTGTGCAACTACTACTACATTTATGAATTAAAATGAAATGTCTCAAACATGACCACCAAAAAGTAAACAAGCGCATTGCCCAGAATGTTCCATCTGTGACAGTTTTAACCAAGTAACACCACTTGAACTTACAATTAACTTTGAATTGCCGCATTTAGAGGTGCATTCTGGAAAGCATGAAGTGGTAGTATTAATCACCTTCAGTTATAGTTTATTTTGGCCTAGTATACTCTCCAGTTATTATGCATTTGTCATTCTGTATATTTCTTATCAGATTTTTCTTAAATATTCAGTATATTCTGAGCTCAGAACCGGTGCCCAGCATGCAATCTTAAGAAAGAAGTCGTCCAGACAATAGTCAGATTACCTTGTCAATCAGCAACAAAGCCTCAATGGGATTGGGGAGTGGGGAACTCAACCTCCACGACCTCTTGAAAAATGTATTATATACCACCCATGCCCTAAGAACCTGACCCTGATCTAAGTACTCTCACCCTGATATGTCTTGAGTAATTTTGTTATGCTTATGCTTTCATTTTCTGGTACCTAAGTCTGAAAGAAAGTACTCAGGGTGCCCTAATTGTCATGAAAAGTTCAAATTATTTCCTAGGGATGAGCCTGAACCTTCATCTGTGGGAAATGCACACTCTTAACCCAGCACAAGGTAAAATGAATTGGGAGAAAAACTAGTAACAAATTAAACTTTGACAGCAAAGACATGAGTACAAATCATGTCATACCACTGACTTTTAAGGTTGTGGCATTATGAAAATTCAGAGAAATTATCTTGCCCCCCCCCCCCCCCCCTCCCCCCTCTCCCCAAAGGATTAATTAGTCAATCATACTCATGCACATTGCTTGATAATGTGTAACTACATGAGCACTATTACAGCATGAGTGTTAATTCTTTTTTTTATTATTCAGGTCAGAGTCATTGCTGAAAGTGATCCTGAAAGACTTACACAGAAAACTGAAGTAAAAACTTGTTTTATAAACTCATATGATAAAATTCTTTCCATGAATGTCATATTATTGTCACAGGGCACAGCATGTTATAGCCTTTTTAATTTTGTTTCACTTTTTGTTCATTAGCAAATCAGAATTGTTTTCTTGCATGTTATTTGCGAATCTTCAATGGACAGTTGATTGAGGAAAAAATTTATTTGAACATTCTGTTATTTGCTTGGTTTGATATTAAGAATGTGCATTGATGGCATTTGGTATTGAGTCCCTCACTGGGTGTTGTATTCAGTTAATAGGGTTATTCAATTAAGAGAAATCCAATTAAGTGGATCCACAATACTAGATTCAATGTTGGTATTTTATTTGTTTACCATGTCTTCCATCATCAACAATATACATGCACATCCTTAACCTTTCAACATGGTATGCACAACTTAATTCGGGAAGTATAAATTGACAGTGGACAAGCAGACAACACAATAAATAATAAATTGGTAGGGAGGATCTGTAATAATTTAATCAAACATCCCTACAGAGCTGTAGGATTAAATTGCCACTGTAAAATAAAGAATGGACTCACCCTGACCATTCTACTGTCGATTTATTTATTTATTTATTGGAGTTTAACAACACTTGACCAAGCATGAAAATAAGCAATTTGTCATTTGCAGAATGAGGTCCCCAGAGGGTGATTTTGCTGATGCTATCCCATACAGTCTGCCAATTTATCCTCTGGTACCTTTTGCCGTTTAGGTTTGAGACCTTGATTCAGATTGAGGTTCACAGAGGGTAAATTTAGTGATGCTACCCTGCTGTGTAGGGTAGCATCACCAAATTCACCCTCTGGGATCCTCATTCTGAAGATGACAGTTTACTTATTTTTAGGCTTGCTTTTGACAGCCAGAGTCACCTTGTGTCAGACAGTTTTATGAGTGGAGGAAGCTGGAGTACCCGGTGAGCATTGGTTGAAGACAGGTGCACCATATACATGCAGTTCGCCTTAGTACACAGCACCATGGCTCCTCCACGTGGGCAATCAGGATTAAGTGCCTTGTCCAAGGACACAACACAGTTACCCCTGGCAGGAATCAAACTATGGACCTCTCGGTTTGAAGTTCAATGTCATAACCACTGAGCCACCACGCACATTTTACTAATTACTTAAACAGTAAATCCCAATTCATCAAACTAGCTTCTTTTGTGAGCATGCAGCATGTTTACAATAGGGTCCTGCAAGGCTACAAACTCAAAATCGTCCTGGTAATTCAATTTGAATCACATTGATTTGGACATTTTCTTATTTTCTAATTGCCAAGATGGTCTCAAAATCCTACAAAGTATTTCTTCTTGAACTCTTCTGTCATCAGGTCTCCTGTATAAGAGACCTGATGATAGAAAAAGAGTTCAGGGAGGTTCCACTTCTGAAACTTCATTGATTCCATTATAGAATATTCCATCTTTTTAATTGACTTTCCCAAACAGATGAGTCGCTATTGAATATAATACCTGAGTGGATACTAGCAATATTTACAGTTGTAAGATAGCCTGGTTCACTAGCCCTAACTAGGACCTCTGGTTATTACCCTATTCTCCCACTTCCTCACAAGGGAAGTGGGAGGGTGGGGTAATGAACAGAGGAGCCTAGTTAGGATTATGCCTAAACTCTAGCATATAAAATTATATAATTGTGATCATGCGATTCTTCAGCATTTTTATTTTGTGAATATTCTAGGCTTTTCAAGGCTTACCAATACATATTTTTATACAACAACCAATGGCCCAGACTAGCTTGTGCTAACTCAAAAATTAATCCAGGGCCAAACACCAATTTTGCCCCCCAATCACCAAAATTTGCATGCAAAACCGAAAATTTAATGTCCTATCTGTTCCTCCATACTTTTTGAATCTGCGCATGCGCAGTATCCAGGAAGACACCTAAATTGGCGCCAACCATCATTCTTTATTTGGCCCTGAAGTCAGCAACAATGAACTGACATCTGTGCTTTTAAATCTCATTTTTGAGGATGCCAGACACAAATCAATGGTAAAATTGGTGGATCCAATTGGATGATGGAAGTGAACAACAGTGGTTTGGAGCGTTCAGGGCTGTAACTTTTTATCCCAATTTTGGGACATGGGCCTGACATCATCATTCTTGCTAATGATTTATCCACTGTTTCTTAAGTGTTCCTTCCCAATCCTTCCTTGAAGCCCTCCTGTTAAACTCCCAAGCTTTTTGGCTTATTTTGATTGAAATTTTTTTAAAAATTTCTTCGGAGTTTAACGTGTATTACAGAATGTTTATTCTGTATATCCCCAGGGTTACATCCTCACCCTAGGGGTGTTTGGGCATTTGGGTCATGCATCTTCTGTAAGTCAAATTTTTAGCTCAATTTTGACGTAAGTCAAATTTGAGGTTATGCCATGGCCTGTCGTCCGTCTGTCCATCTGTCCGGGCTGACCGTCTGTCTGTCAACAATTCAATGCAGCTTGGGCTAGAGGCCGGATTTATGAACCGTTCTTTACGTAACTTCTTGAGTACCTTTGTTATCACTGTGGGACGAGAACGAGTGTTTTGGCGTGCGGTCCGAAATTCAAGATGGCCACCAGCAGCCATTTTGTACTTTAGTTAGTGCAATCAGTTTTTTTGTACAGAACTTCTGTATGAAAGTTCTGATTTGAATAAATTTTTGTCTGAATGTTTAGTAACATGGAATACATCACATATATTACGGGTTTTTTTCTCGTGCAGAAATTCTGCAAATTAGATGAACTTTGTTTTTTTCAGTGTAACTTACACACAGTAAGTACACATGTCAATACGGCCCGGGCTAGGGGCTGTATTTATGAACCGATCTTCACGAAACTTCTTGAGTACCTTTATTATCACCTTGGTATAAGAACGAGTGTTTCTGGGTGCGATCCAAAATTCAAGATGGCTGCCAGTGGCCATTTTGTACTGAAATTAGGTCCAATCAGTTTTTTGTACACAACTTCTATACGGCTCAGGCTAAAGGCCGTATTTATGAACCGATCTTTACAAAACTTCTGGGTACCTTTGTTATCACCGTGGGATGAGAACAAGTGTTTTTGGGTGCGGTCCAAAATTCAAGATGGCCGCCAGCAGCCATTTTGTACCAAAATTAGTGCAATCAGTTTTTTGTACAGATCTTCTGTATGAAAGTTCTGATTTGAATAAATTTTTGTATGAATGTTTAGTAACATGGAATACATCACATATAGTACGGGTTTTTTCTCGTGCAGAAATTATGCAAATTAGATGAACTTTGATTTATTCAGTGCTACTCATACACTGTAAGTGCACATGTCAATACAGCTAGGGCTGGAGGCTGTATTTATGAACCGATCTTCACAAAACTTCTTGGGTACCTTTGTTATCACCTTGGGACGAGAACGAGTGTTTCTGGGTGTGGTCCAAAATTCAAGATGGCTGCCAGTGGCCATTTTGTACCATCAATACTACCCCGAATTTGTTCCATCGAATCAGAACGCTGCGACGACAAGGAAGAAACCACTGGCGTCGTTTGACGCAGACTTTATCCGGTCAAAGGTGGAAGTCCTTTCATTTCTGGTCCAGTCTAGGCAGGTGTCACAGGCCTTCGGCCATATAGACGGCGCCATATTTAAACTCTCGAGTGCGTGAAGTAAAGGCGGTTTCTCAACTTTATCTTCCATAAACACACCGTTTCTTGGACCACTTTCATTTAAAACGGTCGGGGAAGATGTTCAGAGAGTTCCTCTGCATTTGGATGAGCAGGCCGTGGATCTAGCTATGGCGCAATGTCTCAACGGAAAGGAATTTGAGGATGTTTGTACCTCGCTTAGAGTTCTTTCCAGGGCAATTATGTATACCACGTATAACTCCGTCCTTACAGTGGCTAATCTGGAGTTAATCAGACATGATGCTGCCCTTGTGTCATCATCACTGAATGATGACAAGGTGAAAAGCTCTCTCCGAGTCGCTCCGGTCTCCAGACATACTATTTTTGATGACAAGCTTTTGTTAGTCTATGATCAGGCTACTAAGAAAGCGTCTAGTACTCTGCTTTTGAAGTCGGCGTCTCAAAAACCCACTTCAGCAGACAAGAGTAAAGAAGGACATTCCAGACAAAAATCGTCAAAAGGAAGCTCCTTACGAGGGTACAAGAAACCCTCTTATAATTACTCTGGAGGTCGTCAGTATAGTGACTCAGGAAAGGGGCGGAGGTCTGATGAGGACTATCGATCAGATGCCCCTAGGCCGACGGGATGAGCCTCTTCACGGTGGGGGCATGGTTTATCCTCCGTTAGCCTCGCAGATCATACAGGTAATGGTCAAGACCTCTATTGCTTGCCAGTTGGCAGAAACTGGATAGCAGTCACGGAAGACCAGTGGGTGAGAAGTGTAGTCTCAGACGGCCTATGGCTATCATTCTGAGTGAAACCCCCACTAACAAGATGTCCGCGTTGGACAAATCTTCCGTCAGATCCTTTAAAAAGAGAGTCTCTCCTAGCGGAGATACAGGCTCTCTTATCAAAGGAAGCAACAGAGGTCGTCGAGAATCAAAGTTCTCAAGTTTTTTACAGTCACCTGTACCTTGTACCGAAGCCAGATGGCTCGTTCCGACCGGTAATAGTCTTGAGCTAGATAAACAAGCTTATCGTGGCTCCAAAGTTCTATATGGAGACCATTCGGTCGGTAAGGGCGAGCATTCAAGTGAACGACTATGCGGTAAGCATAGATCTAAAGGATGCGTACTTTCATGTCCTGGTACATCTGGCATTCAGAAGTACCTATGGTTCACCATACAAGGGAAGGTGTATCAGTTCAGAGCAATGTGCTTTGGCCTGAACCTGGCTCCCTGGGCATTCACTTGAATAATGAACTCGGTAATGTCACCCTTCCGAGCTCATTCATCTGCGGTAACGTCGGCTTACTTGGACGACATTCTACAAAGATACGGCAAGAGAATTATTCTTCAGAATGATGTTCAGAGTCTGCTTTTATTACTCTGACGTCTCGGTTTCATCGTACACGAGAAAAAGTCAGATCTAGCTCCGTCCAAGTCATTCATTCATTTGGGAATGAGCTTCGAGACTCATAACAATCTGGTTCATTTGCCGTTACCCACAGCAAAATTAGTCAGTTGTTACGCTTGCTTTTGTCTACACTCGGATGCATTCACAGCGTGGGAATTTATGCGACTGTTGGGGCTGTGCAGAGCGGCTTTGGATCTTATTCCGATGGGTCGCCTGCGCATGCGTCCCCTCCAGATATTCTTTACTCAGAAATGGAGTGTGAAGACGCATTCACTCGAAACCAGATTGTTTTAACAGACCTCGTAAAATAAAGGGTTCAGATTTGGGCAGATATTCAGTGGTTAACTCAGGGAGTTCCAGTGCAACTGCCGGATCCAGCTTTCATGATTATGACGGATACGAGTCAGACGGGTTCGGATACGACCCTAAGTCCCGCAGACTCGAAGTGTCAGGGTCTTTAGGACCCTTGGTTCCTAGAGAAGCACATAAACATCAAAGAGATGATGTCAATATGGCTAGCACTACAACATTGGATTCACATAATAGCAGACGCTCATGTTCAGATTTTGTCGGACAACTTGACAGTAGAAGCATACATCAGGAACCAGGGCGTCCCTCATTCGATTCTGTTATGCAAACTAACAGAGAAGATTCTTCTATATGTCATGAATCATCATGTTCAGCTTTCTGTCCGTCATATACCGGGTCGTCTGAACATACTAGAAGACTCCCTCTCTCGGAAAGGTCACCTGTTGTCATCGAACTTGATGCTCAACAAGCGAGTATTCAGGCAGATTTGCTACCAGTGGGATCGCCCAATGATAGATCTGTTTGCCATGCACCTGAACAATCAGTTACTGACATTCGTGTTGCCATGTCCAGACCATCGGGCATACGCAGTAGACGCTCTGTCTTTCTCGTGGAACGGAATGATAGGATATGCATATCCTCCAGCTCCGTTGATTCAGCAGATTCTGTTAAAGATCAAACAGTCTCATTGCAAAATTCTACTAGTAGCACCTCTGTCGTCACAGAAACCATGGATCAATTTTCTCAGGTGTCTGTTATGGGACCTTCCCCAGAAGCTTCCTCCACGAGAGGACCTTTTTTATCGGGAAGTCACGTGCACTGCATCACAACCCAGAAGGTCTCAACCTTCACGTATTTCCGTTGCACAGTCCTTCTTGCATGGAAAGCAGTTTACAGGATGAGCAGTGGACACAATTTCTAACTGCAGGAGGTCCTCCTCTTCGTTGAACTATGCAGCAAAGTGGAAGGTTTTCTTCTGTTGGTGTAAGGATCAGTCGATAGATGTTTATGATCCGTCCATACCAAATATTGCCAATTTCTTGGTCTACTTGTTTGATGATCTCAAACTGCAGCTCGCCACTATTAAGGGCTATAGGTCTATGTTATCAGACACTTACGCTCATCATGATAACTTGGCTATTGGATCTAATGCTTCATTGTCCAAGCTGGTTAGAAATTTCACTATTAATAGACCTAGAACCCTCAGATTATTTCCTAAGAAGAATTTGGCTTGGGTTCTGTTGAAGCTTCAAGAAGCTCCATTTGAGCCGTTGGATGTTGTAGAGTTCAGATTCTTGACCTATAAAACAGCATTTCTCTTAGCCTTTGCATCTGCTAGAAGCGTTAGTGAACTTCATGCTTTATCAGTGGATGATTCTCACTACCGTAGTGTGAATAATATCATTACCCTAACTATGGAAGTGGGATTTCTGGCTAAGAATCAGAGTCCAGATAAACGGCCTGAGCCTATTACCATTAAGGCTCTGCCATCCTTGGACAACCGAAGACGTCTGCTGTGTCCAATCAGAGCTATGCGCATATATAAATGTCGATCAGATTTTATAAGAAAAGGAAGAAAATGTTTCTTTCATTGATTCCTAACAGAAAAGATATTTCTGTTCATTCCGTTGCTAGATGGATTCAGCTGGCAATATGCATTGCCTATGAAAATCTATCTTCGGATCAACATTCTGTAAATAAGATATCAGCACATGAAGTTAGAGTGCTGTCCACTTCTTGGGCTTATTCTAACAGTATAGCCATTACTGATCTCATGAAGGCTGCAAACTGGACACAGCCCTCTACATTTACCAAGTTTTTCCTGAGAAATTTAGAGTCCATCTCTGGTGACCTTAGATCTTTAGGTCCTCTTTCTGTTGCTGAGAATGTCATTAATGGTTACACCTATAGTTATTTAAGCAGCCTGTTCCAGCAGTGATGCTGTTTCGCTGCCCTCTTCATTCTACGATCTCGTACCTCAGAACAAGGGGAAGGGGGGGAGGGGAGGCATTTTTTTCCCTTATGATCATCTGACTTTATAGTGAAAAGCAAGGGAAGACCTCCTCTGGTGTCAGTAGTCCGGAGTCAGTGCTGGGATGGTTTTAATGTGTAGCTCGGTGTGAAGCAATAACTATGTCTCATTTATGTACTGTTTTTAAAGTGTTGCTCACTGTGAAGCATTTGTATATGTCACGTGTCAAACGGGCGTTAATATACAATCCTCGGACACTTTTAAATGAGTATAAAGAGTTTCATTCTCTGGACTATCTTTATATATTGGCTTTCCTTCACCGAATTAGCATGATGGGTTGTGCTGGCATTAAATGGACAATTATATATTATGTAATACTCATTTACATTGTTGGTATTATGTCTTTCTCGTAAGGGAGAAAGACATATATAATTCATTTTTTCTCCTATTCTCCTTTAGATGATTGAGAGATTGTATATTTTTATACTGTACCAATGACCCAGACTTAGCTGGTGCTAACTCTAACAAAACCAGGGCCAAACACAAATTTTGCCCCCCAATCCCCAAAATTTGCATCCAAAACAAAAAGAAATCATGTCCTAAAGGACCTCCATACTACGCCTCTACTGCGCATGCGCAGTGACGCAGACGTCCCAAAATTGGCGCCAATTATCATTCTCTGTTTGGCCCTTCATCAGTCAACATCTCACTGATCTTTGTGCTTGTAAATCTCAGTTTAAAGGATGCCAGACACGTAATTTTTGGAGAAAATGTGATTCTAAGGAGGATAGAAGGAGGAGAGGAAAAAGAAGTGACAAAAAATAATCAGGGCTGTACTTAAAATTTTTTGATGAAATTATGTTAAGTTGCCTATTTTCGAGGCATGGGCCTCTTGTTGTCATTCTTGCTAATTGTTGCACTGCTTATTCTGTGTTTCCTCTCCCCTAGCCTTCTAAAGTCCCCCCTTGCAATTCTCCCATGCTTTTGGCATATTTTTGAGAAATTTCATTTCTAAAATTTCCTGGGAGAGTTGCTTGGTTACAGAATGTTTTCTGTTATTTTCCCCATAGTTACGTTTTCACCCATGGGTGTATAACGTTTGTGTTCTGCATCTTCCATCTGATGTTCTGCAGATTCTCCCCTGGGAGTCTCTGTTTTGCATCAGATAGAGTGTAATTGATGACTGATTCCGGGCCAGTTTTTTCAGTGCCTGGAGTCATGTTTTCTGGTGTTTTTACACTGTTTGTTTTCATTGGCAACAGCCTTTTTTGAGGGGGGCTGTTTGCCTTTGCTGTAGTTTATCTCACTATAAGATACATTTATATTATCCGTAAGTGTCTCATTAATTATTTAATATAAATTTAAAATTGTTGACCACACTTTGCCATCGGATCCATCGGGGCTCAATGTTACTTTTCAGCAACTTGGGCTTCGCTGAAAAAATATTTTTTCAAAATTATTTTGTTTTGCAATTGTTTTTTCATTTATTAATGGATCATGTTATTATGTATCTTTGTGTCAGGGGTTTTTGCGAGTAACTAGGACTTATTGTTGTTCTTTCACAATGAAGGGACGTTGTTCAAATTGTAATAGGAAGAAATCTTCCTCTGACTTTCATGATCATTGTATTAATTGTAGTCAGTGTTCTTGCATTAATCCCTGTCCTATATGTGAACATTGGGATGAGAAACATTGGAAACGTGTGTCACGATATGTTGTTTCTGGAGAAAGAGCGATGCCGGCTCTTTCTCCGCAAGGTCACTCTACTCTCTGAGTTTCTATTTCAGAGGAACCAGAACAGGGTGATGTTTCCATGTTATCTTCTTCAAGTGTGCGTCCGTCGTCACAAATGAATTCAGAGCTAGCGGCAAAAGTTCTCATGGAGATTAGACAAATGTCGTCCGCCAGCTCGCCCGGTGTAGCATCCATTCACCGAATGGTTCGGCAGCCGGGTTCGTCCGATGCGGTCCAAGAGGAAATTTTGGGTGATGCGAGCACTATAAACATAGTAGATGCACACCCAGTGACGGCGGATAGTAAGCGAGAACGGAGGAAGCCTTTGAGTCCGGTTCCTAGCTCGTCCAGGTCCAGCCGGGCCACGAGCGAGAGAGGCCCCTCTCTCGTACAACAACATCTGGGACCAGATGTTGTGGTACAAAATGTGTCTTTAGCGGAGCATACGTCCATCGCTCGGGACGCTCCGTTGTATAAGCAGTCCGCAGAGACTGTTAAGGCTTCCTCTTCTCGTCAGCGCACACGACCGCACCTTGGCTGCGTGACCGCCGATATATTACCAGCTTCGCCGGTCAAGGATTCTTCGGCGACCAGGTCACACCATCCGGCAGCCAGGGATTCGAGACCGATGGACTCCGGACGTTCGCATAGGAAAAGTATGCGGGAGCCATCTGATGCGGAGCTGCCCTCGGCGAAGCAGCGAAAGACTGCGCCTCCGCAGGTCTCGATGCCGGACATTCTTGTGAAGATAGCACAGCTTATCGCAGCATCCCAGCAGCCGACAGAAACGGTGTCGGATCGAGAATTATCCGACGGCGCTGGGTCGGTACGCTCTGCCGAAGCATCGGGGGCGGACGACCGGGAACATCATGAGGTCCGACCGGATGGTGAAAGGGATACGGATGACTTGGAGCTATCCCTTTCGGAACAACATAAAGCTGCCGTGGACTTCATCCGGCACTTTCTCCCTCAAGTTGTTCCGTCGGGCCAGACTGCTGCGCTTCCGGACAAGAGAATTATAGCGTCATTGGACTCTGAATTTTTTGAGCGGTTCAGGGACATCGCTCCCGAGTTTCTGTCGCAGTCCAATAATGTTGCAAGAACATTTGAATTATTGAACGACGCTATATTTAAACTTGCTTCCAAGACGGGGAAAGCAGGTTTCTTGTCCGCTAATACTCTCAACCTGCCTTTCATTAATGCAAGGAATAAATTCGATACGGCAGGACAGGGTATACCGAGAGTTCCTCTGCATATGGACGACGAGGCGGAAGACTTAGAGCTATCATTACCGTTGTCAGCTTCTATTCCAACCGCGGTGTTGGAAACAGCTATTGCGTCTAACAGAGCCAATTTAGATGCCTTATCTTAAGCAGATCACCTTACTAAGGCGTTATCACTGCGCCTTCAGGGGAAAGAGTTTCAGGATATACAATCCTCTTTAAGACTTCTTTCAAGGGCAGTAGCTTATTCCACGTGTAACTCCGCCCTTTCAGTGGCAAATCTGGAGTTGGTTAGACATGACGCAGCCCTAGCTACATCCACACTAGTGGATTCTAAGGTGAAGAACTCTCTTAGAGTCGCTTCGGTCTCAGTAGACCTTCTCTTTGACGGCAAGCTTTCCGCTATTTATGATAAAATTACAAAGAAAGCTAAGGATTCTCTGTTGTTCAAATCTGCTCCTAAGAAGTCGGATACAGCAGACACGAATAAGACAGGCACTTCTGGGTCTAATGCGCCCAAGAGAGGTTCCTATAGAGGTTCCGGTGCGTCCTCTTGGTCTTATTCGAGAGACCGTCAGGATAGCGACTCTCGTTCGGGACGTCCTTCAGGCCGGGACAATCGGTCGGACTCCCCGAGGTCGACGGGGCGAGGTGCGGGTCGTGGAGGACGTGGTTTCTCCTACCGCAGGCCTCGCAGGTCCAGGAGGTGATGGCTTAAACCTCTATCGCGTTCCGGTTGGCGGAAGGTTGTCGAGCTTTTCACAAGAATGGGCGTCGATTACGGACGACCCTTGGGTGAGAGGAGTGACTTCGGAAGGTCTAAAGATATCCTTCAAACGAAAGCCTCCATTAACTCGAAGTCCAAAGTGGACTCATCTTCCGTCAAAATCCGCAGAAAAGAGACGCTCTGTTATCAGAGGTGCAGTCTCTTTTAATGAAGAACGTGGTAGAGGTCGTAGAAAACCAGGAATCTCCGGGATTCTACAGCCATCTGTTTCTGGTTCCGAAACCAGACGGCTCATTCCGTCCAGTCATAGATTTGAGCTGGATAAACAAGCTGATCGTCGCTCCGAAGTTTTATATGGAGACGATTCGATCGGTCAGAGCGAGTATTCGGGTGAACGATTATGCAACGAGCATAGATCTCAAAGATGCGTACTTTCACGTCATGGTACATCCGACATTCCGAAAGTATCTACGCTTCGCAGTCCTAGGAGTGGTGTATCAATTCCGGGCGATGTGCTTCGGATTGAATCTAGCACCCTGGGCTTTCACTCGGGTAATGAACTCGGTAATGATCTACTTCCGAGCTCATTCGTCTGTGGTAACGTCGGCCTACCTGGACGACATTCTTCAGAGGTACGGCAATGAGTTAACGCTTCAGAACGATGTTCAGAATCTTCTTCTATTGCTCCGACGTCTCGGTTTTATAGTAAACGAGGAGAAGTCGGATCTGGTGCCGTCCAAGTCATTCACTCATCTGGGAATGAGCTTCGAGACGCACAACATTCTCGTTCGTCTGCCGTTAACCAGAGTGAAATTAGTCAGTTGTTACGCTCGCTATTGTCTGCACGCAGACAAAGTTACGGCGAGAGAATTTATGAGACTGATAGGTCTGTGCGGAGCCGCCGCGGATCTCATTCCGATGGGGCGGTTACGCACACGTCCTCTTCAAATTTTCCTGACTCAGAATTGGCGTGTGAAAATTCATTCGCTCGATGTAGACGTTCTCTTGTCAGATCAAGTGAAACAAGAGATTCAGACTTGGGCAAACATTCAGTGGTTAACTCAAGGAGTTCCGCTGCAGTTGCCGGATCCGAGTTTTACCATTATGACGGATGCCAGTCAAACAGGTTGGGGTGCATCATTAATCCCAACGGATTCGAGATGCCAGGGTCTTTGGGATCCGCAATTCCTGTGCAAGCACATAAACATCAAGGAAATGATGTCAATTTGGCTTGCGTTACGTCACTGGATGGACATTATTCACGATGCTCATGTCCAAATCCTATCTGACAATACGACAGTAGTGGCGTATATACGGTATCAGGGAGGCACTCATTCAGTTCCGTTGTTCAATCTAACGGAAAGAATCCTTCTGTTTGCGCTAGAACATCACGTTCTTCTTTCGGTCCGTCACATACCGGGTCATCTGAATGTGCTAGCAGACTCCCTTTCACGAAAGGGTCGCTTGTTGCCGTTGGAGTGGACTCTCAACAAACAAGTATTCAATCAGATTTGCTACCAATGGGAACGGCCAATGATAGACTTATTTGCGACACATCTCAACAATCAGTTGCAGACGTATGTGTCTCCGTGTCCGGATCCAAGAGCATTTGCAGTAGACGCTCTGTCGATCCCTTGGGATGGAATGATAGGATATGCGTATCCTCCAGCGCCGTTAATTCAACAAGTATTGCTAAAGATAAAACAATCTCAATGCAAGATTTTGTTGGTAGCATCTCTGTCGCCACAGAGACCGTGGATAAATCTACTCAGGTGTCTGTTGTGGGACCTACCGCGAAAGCTTCCTCCACGGGAGGATCTTCTTTCGCAGGAGAAATCGTGCCAACTCCATCACAACCCGCAAGGTCTCAACCTTCACGTTTTTCCGTTGTGCGGTCCTTCTTGCATGGCAAGCACTTTACAGGACGAGCAGTGGACGCGATTTCTAACTGTAGGAGGACCTCCTCTTCGCTAAACTATGCGGCTAAGTGGAAGGTTTTTCGTCGTTGATGTAGGGATCATTCTGTAGATATATTCGATCCCTCTATACCAGACATTGCAAACTTTCTAGTATACTTGTTTGACGAAATCAAACTGCAGCCTGTTACTATAAAGGGTTATAGATCTATGTTATCTGATACCTATGCACATCATGATAGTTTACAAATTGGATCTAATGTCTCTTTATCGAAGTTGGTTAGAAACTTTTCGATAAATAGACCCAGAACTCTTAGATTAATTCCTAAGTGGAATTTAGCTTGGGTTCTTCTTAAATTGAAGGAAAAGCCATTTGAACCTCTTGGGACAGTAGATTTCAAATTCTTATCTTATAAGACAGCTTTTCTCTTAGCTTTCTCTTCTGCTAGAAGAGTCAGTGAGCTTCATGCACTATCGGTGGATGATTCTCATTATCGTAGTGTTGGGAACACTATCACCTTCACTACCAATGTGGGTTTTTTAGCTAAGAATCAGGCTCCTAATAAATATCCGGAACCTATTGTTATTAAGGCTCTTCCATCTTCAGACGGGCGTAGGCCTTTACTCTGTCCTGTTAGAGCATTACGTATCTATAAACAGAGATCTCAGTTTATCAGAAAGGGATGGAAATGTTTCTTTCTGTCTTTGATGCCTAATAGAAAGGACATTTCAGTCCATTCTATTGCTAGATGGATTCAGTTAACTATCCGTACTGCATATGAAGATTTATCTTCTTCTCAGCAGTCTGTGCTTAAGATTTCTGCTCATGAAGTAAGAGCTCTTTCTACTTCCTGGGCTTATGCTAATAGTGTTGCTATTACAGATTTAATGAAGGCTGCTTATTGGTCTCAGCCATCCACATTTACGAATTTTATCTCAGAAATATTGAGTCCATTTCTGGAGACCTGCATTGTTTAGGTCCGTTATCTGTTGCTCAGAATGTCGTCCTCTAAACAGTTGCAACTATAGTTATGCAGGCTTTCTGTTCCGGCAGTGACTCCGTCCGGCTGCCCTCTTCGCTCTGGGCGATTTGACCCAGGGCAAGGGGAAGGGGGGGGGGGGGGGGGGGGCGGGTGTTCCCTTAGGTCACCTGCTTTATAGTGAAAAGCAAGGGAATGCCTCCTCCAAGTCAGTATTTCTGAGTCGCTTCCGGGATGGTTTTAAAGTGTAATATTAATGTTAAAATTCATTCATGTCTTATTTTTAAAGTGTAGCTCGGTGTGAAGCATTTGTATATGTCAAGTGTCAAACGGGCTTTAATATACAATACTCGGACACTTTTAAATGACTGTAAAGAGTCTCAATTCTCGGGACTACTTTATTTATTGGCTTGCTTTAAAAATAATTAGTATAAGGGTTATACTGGATGTTAATAGAGAACATGAATGTTATTGTGCTCAATTATTAAGGGTAGTGTATCTTTCTAATTTAATATTAAATAAGAAAGATACATGTAAAGCCTAATACTCCTTTTCTTCTTAAGGGGTTACCTCTTTACTATATATAGTTGAGCTTATTGGATTTTCCTCTATGTCCTAGGCCCTCCAGCCTGTTTACTATTCAGCTAAGTCTGGGTCATTGGTACAGTATAAAAATGTTAAAAAATGTATAGTAATTTATATATTTTTTATACTTACCAATGACCCAGACGGGGATGACCCTCCCTGGAGTTGGGAACTCTTGCCTCCCCGCTGAGTACATTGAGCTGACCAGGCACTGCCAGTAAGAATGATAATTGCCGCCAATTTCGGGACGTCTGCGTCACTGCGCATGCGCAGTAGAGGCGTAGTATGGAGGTCCTTTAGGACATGATTTCTTTTTGTTTTGGATGCAAATTTTGGGGATTGGGGGGCAAAATTTGTGTTTGGCCCTGGTTTTGTTAGAGTTAGCACCAGCTAAGTCTGGGTCATTGGTAAGTATAAAAAATATATAAATTACTATAAATTTTTTAACTTTCCTTTATGTCCTAGGCCCTCCAGCCATTTTACGATTCAGCTAGTCTGGGCCAATTGTTGTTGTATAAAAATATTATAAATTCTAAGTAATTTGTATATTTTTTATACTTACCAATGGCCCAGACGGGTATGGCCCTCCCATGAGTGGGCACTCATATCTCCCCACTGTTTACAACATTTAACAGGCAATTATAGAAAGAATGATGGTTGGCGCCAATTTCGGTGTCTTCCTGGATACTGCGCATGCGCAGATCCAAAAAGTATGGAGGACCAGATAGGACATTAAATTTTCGGTTTTGCATGCAAATTTTGGGGATTGGGGGGCAAAATTTGTGTTTGGCCCTGGATTAATTTTTGAGTTAGCACCAGCTAGTCTGGGCCATTGGTAAGTATAAAAAATATACAAATTACTTAGAATTTACAATATTTTTTACACTGTAAACCAATGGCCCAGACTGGCTGGTGCTTAACTCAAAGTTATTAAGGGCCAAACACAAATTTTGAGCATATGTCCGCCTGCCGCTCGGGACGCTCCCTCTAGTCTGCAGCCAGGGTCGGCTTCAGTCATGGCTTCCTCCGCTACGTTATTTAAGCACACATGACCGCATCCTAGCTACCCGACTTCAGATATCCAGCATGCTGCACGAAGAAGGAACCACTCTTCACCCGTGAAGTCAAACCATCTGGTAGCTAGGGAGACGAGGCCTTGATCATCAGGATGCTCGGAGAAAGGATCCGTTTCCAACACACCATCCCAGGAGTAGCATGTGGCTAAGGAATGGAAATCCACTGCTCCTCAGGCCTCGATGACGGACTTGCTGTCGCAGATTGCACAGCTAATCGCAGCATCCCAGCAAGTGCAGATGCAGCCTCCTCTCAGATTCAGAATCTGAGCTGTCAGACGATGCTGGGTCGGTCCAGTCGTCTGTTCGTGCAGATGCAATGGACCGAGATTTGCAGCTGATTCTCTCGGATGGTGAAAGGGATAAGGAAGAGGATTACCCTTCCCTTTTGGAACAGTACATGGTTGCGATGGCTTTCATACATCAATACTACCCTGCTTTTGTTCTGCCAAATCAGAATGCTGCAACGACAAGATAGAAACTGCTGGCATCGTTAAGCGCAGACTTTATCCGGACAAAGGAGGAAGTCCTTTCTTTTCCGGTTCAGTTTATGCAGGTGTTGCGGGCCTTCGGCATATAGACGATGCCGTATTTATCCTCTTGAGTGCAAGGAAGAAGGCAGTTTCTTATCTTCATCTTCCGTATACATACCATATTTTTATACTGTACCAATGACCCAGACATAGCTGGTGCTAACTCTTAAAATATAGGGCCAAACACAAATTTTGCCCCCCAATCCCCAAAATTTGCATCTAAAACCAAAGAAAACATGTCCTGAAAGGCCCTCCACACTTCGCCTCTACTGCGCATGCGCAGTGTCAAGGACGTTCCGAAATTGGCGCCATTAATCATTCTAAGTTTGGCCCTTCATCAGTTAACACCTGACTGATCTTTGTGCTTGTAAATCTCAGTTTAAATGATGCCAGACACATAAATATTAGTGAAATGGTGATTCTAAGGAGGATAGAGAAGGAGGAGAGGAAAAAAATGTGTGACAGAATATTATCAGGGCTGTAACTTAAAATTTTTTAATGAAATTATGTTAAGTTACCTATTTTCGAGGCAGCAGCCATTTTGTTGTCATTCTGATTAATTAGTTACACTGTTTTTTAAGTGTTTTCCTCTCTCCCTGTCCTTTAAGTCCCCCCTTGCTATTCTCCCATGCTTTTGGCATAGTTTTTGTAATTATTATTACTAAATTTCTTGGGAGTTTTAGCTGAATAACAGAATGAATTCTGTTTCTTTTCCCCATGTTTACGTCTTCACCTACGGGTGGTTAGGCGTTGTGTTCTGCATCTACCATCTGATGTTCTGCAGTTTCTTCTCTGGAAGTCTCTGTTTTGCATCAGATAGTGTATTTTTGGTAACTGATTTCGGGCCTGGGTGCCTGGAGTCTTATTTTAGTGTTTTTACACTCATTGTTTACATTTTCAACAGCCCTCTGTGTGAGGGGGGGATTTCTGGAAAATAATATCTTGATGTTATTTTAATCATAACTAGATACATTATTATTGTTCGTAAGTGTTGAATAAATTGTTTAAAATATTTTAAAAATTTTTGTCCACACTTAGGCTTGGGATCCATTGGGGCTCAACGTTACTTTTCAGAAACTTGGGCTGTTCTGAAAAAATATTTTTTCAAAATATTTTGATTTCAATTATTTTTTCTATATTAATGGATCATATTATTATTATGTATTTTGATTGCCAGGGGTTAGTGCGAGTACCAGGACTTGTTTTCTTTTCACATTGAAAGGATATTGATCAATTGTAATAAGAGGAAGTCTTCCTCTGACTTTATAATCATTCTATATGTGGTCAGTGTACTCGCATTAACTCCTGTTCTGTATCGTATGATTTCGATGACAATATGGGAAGCGTATGTCACGGTATGTTATTGGGGAATTGGACACTCCGGTCCTTTCCCCACAGGGTCACTCTACTTTATCAATTTCTATTTCAGACGATCAAGATTAGGGTGATGTATCTGTGATGTCTTCCAACAGTGTGCCTCCGTCGTCACAATTTATGAAGGGCTAGCGGTAAAGTGCTCATGTAAATACGCCAATTGCCTAAGACGACCCTAGTAGGTTCGACGGCCTTTGACGTCCGCTAGCTCGCCCGGTGTAGCGTCCATTCACCGAATGGTTTGGCAGCCGGGTTCGTCCGTTGCGGTCTAGAAGGAATTTTGGGGTGATGCGAGCACTATAAATCAACCTAATGCACACCCAGTGACGGCGGATCGGAGGGAGAACGGAGGAAGCCTTTTAGTCCGGTTCATAGCTCGTTCCGGTCCATCCGGACGGCAAGCGAGAGAGGCCCCTCTCTCGTTCAACAACATCTGGCCCCAGATGTTGTGGTACAAAATGTTTCGCATTCGGAGCATACGTCCGTCGCTCGGGACGCTCCGACATATAGTCAGTCTGGAGTAGACTGTCAATAAGGCTTCCTCATTCTCATAGTTGCGCACACGACCGCTCTTGGCTACGTGACCACGGATATCCAGTCAGCTTCGCCAGCCAGAGATTCATCGGCGACCAGGTCACACCATCCGGTAGCCAGGGACACGAGGCCTGCAGACTCCGGACGTTCGCATAGGAAGTGTGCGGGACTCAACGTACACGGAGCTTCCGGCGGCAATGCATCGTAAGACCGCTACTGCACAGGCCTCGGGAACAGACGTGCTTTCCTAAATAGCACAGTTTATCGCAGCATCCCAGCATCAACTGAATCTGTCGCATATATTTTATCCGACGATGCTGGGTCGGGACGCTCCGCGGAAGCGGGTACGGACGTCCGAAAATTTCATCCGGTCCGACGGGATACCGAAAGGGATTTGGAGGATTCGAGCTTTCCCTTTCGGAACAACATATGCTGTTGTGTATGTCATCTGACTTGGTCTTCTACAGCTTCTTTCGTCGGACCAGAATGCTGCGATGCCGGATAAGAAACTGATAGCGTCGGTGGACTTAGAAATTTTTGGTTCGGTTCAGGGACATCGTCCCTCAGTTCCGACATAGTCCAATAATGTCACGCAAACTTTCGAATTATTGAACGACGCTATATATATTGTTATTATATGCTTGCTATAACCAAGCATTTCTGGTTTCTTGTTCGCAAAGTTACGGAGATGTCTTTCAAAAGTGTGCCTCTGTCGTCATAGTTAATGAAGAGCTAGCGGCAATAAGTGCTCATGGAATATGTCTATCGCCTACGGAGTGACATTCGCTAGTTCACCCGGTGTAGCGTACATTCATCGAATGGTTCGGCTGCCGGGTTCGTCCGTTGCGGTCTAGGAAGGAGATTTGGGTGATGCGAGCACTTTAATTACTTTAGTACTCACCCAGTGACGGCAGATTGAGGACAGATCGGAGGAAGCCTGTTAGTCCGGTTCCTGGCTTGTCCAGGTCCGTCCGGGCTGTGAGCGAGAGAGGTCCCTCTCTCGTCCAACAACATAGGGGACCGCATGTTGTGGTTCAGATATTTTACTTTCGGAGCATATGTCTGTCGGTCGGGACGCTCCGTTATATTGACAGTCCGAGAGACTGTCCTTAATGCTTCCTCATCCTCACAGCAGGGCACACGACCGCACATTGGCTACGTGACCTCGAGTATCCGATCAGTTTCGTCATTCAGTGATTCCACGGCGAATAGGTCGCGCCATCCGGTAGCCAAGGGACACGAGGCCTATACACTCCGTTCGCTCGCATATTGGTAGTATGCACGGGGTAACGATCACGGAGCTTCCAGCGGCAATGCATTGTAGGACCGCTTCTCCTCAGGCCTCAGTGACGGACGTGCTATCCGAGTTAGCACAGTTGTTTCGCAGCATCCCAGTAATTGACAGTTTCTTGGTCGAATCAGGAATTATCCGACGGCGCTGGGTCGGTGCGGTCCGCGGTTGCATCAGGTACGGACGACCGAACGCTTTATAGGGTCCGACAGGATGGCGAAAGGGATTCGAAAGATTTCGAGTTTTCCCTTTAGTAGTATCGGAAGCTGCCTTTCATATCTTCTGGCATTATCTTCCAGTGATTGTTATTTCGGACTTCATTGCTGCGATCTTGGATAAGAGACTTATAGCGTCATTGGACTACCAAGCATGATAGTTTAGTTTCTTGTCCGCGTTGCTCATTTCTGCCGTTTTATCATTTATACGAATAGTTTATTTTGGCAGAGCAGGGCATACCAAGAGTTCATATGCGTCTAGACGGTGTGGTTAAAGACTGGAAATATTCTTTTTCGCCGTTTATGTCTTTTCCAACTTCAATGTTGGAAACGACATGATGTATAGTAGACTTAACTTAGACGCTTTATCATACGTAATCCGCCTTACTGAGGCGTTATCATTACGTTTTCAAGAAAAGATTTACGGGATATTATTCTCAATGTAATTTCTTTTGAGGGCAGTAGTTTGTTCACGTATAACTCCGCCCTTCAGTGGCTGATTGGAGTTGGTTAGACGTGACGCAGCCCTAGCTACATCCATACGCGTGGATAGTTAGGTTAAGAACTCTCTCAGAGTCGCTTCGTTCTCGGAGGAGCTTCTCTTCGACGGCAACTTTTCGGCAATCCATGAATTGCTCGATTTACACGTTCTCTTGTCTATCTAGTGTTACAAGAGATTCAGACTGGGGCAAACATTCGGTGGTTGACTCAGAGAGTGCCACCGCAGTTGCCGGACCCGAGTGTGGCTGTTATGACGGTTGCCAGTCAAACAGATTGGGATATAATACTGATCCCAACGGATTCGAAGTGCCAGGGTCTTTGGGTTCCGCAGTCTCTTAGCAACCAATTTTCTTCCGCGGAATAATGTTTTTTAGGCTTGCTTTATGTCATTGCATGAACATTATTCAGAAACGCATGCCCAAATCCTGTCCGTTAATTCTACAGTAGTGGCGTATCTCCGGAACCAGGGAGGCACTCTTTCGTTTCCGTTATTCAATTTAATGGAAAGAATCCGTCTGTTGGTGATAGTACACCAAGTTCTGTTTTGGTCCGTCATATTCCGGGTCGTCTGATTGTTTTACCGGACTCCCATTCACTTACGGGTCGCTTGTTACTGTCAGAATGGACTCTCAACAAACAAGTATTCAATCAGTTTTGCTATCTATGGGAGCGCCCAATGATGATTTATTTACGACACAGCTTGCTAATCAATTGCAGACGTATGTGTTGGCTTGTCCAGATCTCTGAGCTAATGTTGTTAACGCTCTATTGATCTATAGGACGGAATGATAGGATACGCGTATCCTCCGGCGCTGTTGTTTCAGCAGGTATTGCTAAGATAAACAACCACAATACATTTCTGTTGATAGCATCTCTATCTTCACAGAGATCATGGGTAATTTACTCTCTTGTCTACTGTGGGTCTTAACGTGAAATCTTCCTCAATGTGAGGATCTTTTTTCACTGGGTATATCGTGTCATCTTTATCACAACCCGCAAGGTCGCAACCTTCATGTATTCCGTTGTGTGGTCCGTATTGCATTGTAAGCATTGTACTGGACGAGCTTTGGACGCGATTTCTTACTATAGGAGATCCTCTTCTTCGCTATTCTATGCGGCTAAAGTGGAGGCTCTTCCGTCGTTGGTGTAGGGATCATTATGTTCATATTGTTGATCCCTCCATACTACTCATTGCAATTTTTTAGTATACTTGTTTCACAAGATCTACTGCAGCCTGTTATTAGTAAGGTTATAGGTTTATGTTACCTCATACCTATGCACTCTACGATAGTTTACAATTGAGTCTTATGTCTCTTTATCTAAGTCAGTTAGTAACTTTTTGATATATAGACTTAGAATCTTTAGATTAAATTCCTATATGGATTTTAACTTCGGTTCTTATTTAGCTAAGTAATCATTTGAGCCTCTGGAAACAGTAGTTTTCAAATTCTGACCTTTTAGACAGTAATTCTGTTGGTTTCTCATTTACTGTAGAATCAGTGAGTTTCATGCACTATTGATGGATGTTTTTCACTTTTGTAGTTTCGGAATCACTACTTCCGTTAGTATTTAGGTTGGATTTTTGCATAAGAGTTAGGCTCCTAATATCCGGAACCTATTGTTATTAAGGTCCTTCCGTCTTCGTACGGGCATAGGCCTTTACTCTTTCCGGGTAGAGTTTATGTATTTATAAACAGATATCTGTTTATTACTATGGGCGTAAGCTTCTTCTGTCTTTGATGCCTAGTAGAAGGTCATACAGGTGATGGTTTAGACCTCTATTGCTGGCCAGTTGGCGGAAGGTTATCAAGATCTGCAAAAAAATGGATAACAATCACAGAAGATCAGTGGGTGAGAAGGGCAGTCTTGGATGGCTAAAAGCTATCATTCCGAGTAAAACCCCACTAACAAGTTGTCCGCGTTGGACAAATCTTCCATTAATTCTTGCATAAGAGAGTTTCTCCTGCTGGAGGTATAAGCTCTCTTATCAAAGGAAGCAATGCAGGTCATCGAGAATCAGGATTCTCAAGACTTTTTACAGTCACCTGTTCCTCGTACCAAAGCCAGACGGCTCGTTCCGACCGGTAATAGACTTGAGCTGGATAACAAGTTGGCTCAAAAAGTTTATTTATGGAAATCATTCAGTCGGTAAAAGTGAGCATTCGAGTGATCAACTATGTGGCAAGCATAGATCTAAGGATCTGTACTTTCATGTCTGGTACATCCGGCATTCTAAAAGTTCCTGCAGTCCACCGTACAAGGGAAGGTGTATCAGTTCAGAACAATATGCTTTGGTCTGAATCTGGCCCCCTGGGCATTTCACTCGAATAATGAACTCGGTAATGTCTTACTTACGAGCTCATTTGTCTGCGGTAACGTCGGCTTACTTGGGCGACCTTCTACAGGAATATGGCAACAGAATTATTCTTCAGAACGATGTAGTCTGCTTCTATTACTCCGATATCTCGGTTTTATCGTAAATGAGAAAAAGTCGGATCTAGCTTCGTACAAGTCATCTATTCACTTGGGATTTAGCTTTGAGACTCACAACAATCTGGTTCGCCAGCCGTTACCCAGAGCAAAATTAGTCAGTTGTTATGCTCGCTTTTGTCTACACTCAGACACATTAATAGTGAGGGAATTCATGCGACTGTTGGAGCTGTGCAGAGTGGCTGTGGATCTCATTCCAATGGGCTGCCTGTGCGTACGTCCCCTCCAGATATTCTTTACTCAGAACTGGAGTGTGGAGACACTTTTGCTTGAACCAGTATTGTTTTAACTGACCTAGTAAAACAAGGGTTCAGTTGGGCAGATATTCAGTGGGTAACTCAAGGAGTTATGCTGCAACTGCCGGACCCGGCTTCTGGGTTGGGGCACTACCCTAAGTCCCACAGTCTTGAGGTGTCAGGGTCTTTGGTACCCTCGGTTCCAGGAGATTGATTGATTGATTGATATTTTATTTGCCAGTATACGAAAATGATACAAAGTTTACATATTGTAATTGTAACATAAACATTTCCACCAAAACATTTTACACATTGCACATTTTCCAAAATAATTGTATACTGGCAGGGAAAGGCATAGTCAGATTGGCTGTCTTCCTACCTTTCCCTGTGAAAGAGAGAAGAAAAGAAAAGAAAGAAAGATAATAAGTAGGGAAAAAAGGGATAAATAATTGCAACATTTGAAACACATAAACATCAACGAGATGATGTTAATTAGCTAGTGCTACGACATTGGATTCACATAATAATGGACGTCCATGTTCAGTTTGGTCGTACAACTCTACAGTAGTAGCGTACATCGGGAACCAGGGTACAGTTTTGCTACCAGAGGGATCGCCCCATGATAGATCCGTTTGCGACGCATCGGCACAATCAGTTACCGTTGTTTGTGTCGCCATGCCCAGACCATTGAGCGCATGTAGAAAACGCTCTGCTGATCTCATGGGGATGGATGATATGATACGCATATTCTCCAATTCATTTGATTCAGTAGATTATGTTTAAGATCAAACAGTCTCGTTGTGAATCCTACTAGTAGCACCTCTGTCATCACAGAAACCTTGGATCAGTCTTCTCATGTGTCTGTTATGGGACGTTCCCCGGAAGCTTCCTCCACAAGAGGACCTTCTTTATCAGGGGCCGTCTTTGTTCTTCATGACCTTCTCCGCCCATAGTGGCATAATGGAGTCGGTTAGACGTGAGGGACTCATTGCGGTTCCTATATTATTCTATTACTAACACAAGAACGATTAAGTAATGTGGGTAAGGGGGGGTTGATATGACTTTGAATCCAATGCCCCCCCCCCCCCCCCCCCCACCGCCAATGTGTTTTGAGGTAATTACCGGGCAAGACATAGTTTTCTTCCTGCAAGCCTCGTATGAGTTTAAATACATACATGCATTTCTTCACTTTTCGATTGGCGGCTGGGTCATGTTCTATGGCGACCTCATGGGCACATCCACTTTTTAGTTGGATTGGTTTTGTGTGATTATTCGTCTATATATCATATACAAGCACATATTTCATCATAATTAAATTGCTAGTCTTTGGGTACCTCGGAGGCTGCATAACCAGTTAACTGGTTTTCAAATGATTACATGCAGGATTTTAATGCTCAAGCGCATAATAATTATTAGGCTGACGCTTTATTAGCTCACCAAAGGGAGCTCAACTTATCACTTGCCGTCCGTTGTCTGTCGTCCATCGTCGTGAACATTTTTCAAACGACTTTTCCTCTGAAACCACTGGTCCGATTTTCATGAAACTTCATGTGGATGTTCATTACAATACGGCAATTCATGTTTGTTCAAATGAAATGGCCACGTCCCTTGGGGGCTCTGTATGTGGCATAACTCTGATAGCACCGTATGAATTATAGAAAATTATTGAAAAGTCTTCTTCTCCAGAACCAGTGGGCAGAATCTTTTGATACTTGGTATGCAGCATCTTGGTATGGGTCTGATTCAAGTTTGTTCAAATCGGCCCCTGGATTCATATTTGGGCTCACTATAGAAGCCCAAATTCGAACTTAGTGCATTTCAGGCAAATTTCTTAAAAAATCTTCTTCTCCAGATCCAGCAGGCAGAATCTTTTGATATTTGGTAGGCAACATTGTGGGATGGATCTGATTCAGTTTTGTTCAAATCGGCCCTCTGGATTCATATTTGGGCTCAGTATAGAAGCCCGAATTCGAACTTAGTGCATTTCAGGCAAATTTCTTTAAAAATCTTCTTTTCCAGATCCAGCAGGCAGAATCTTTTGATATTTGGTATGCAACATTGTGGGGTGGATCTGATTCAATTTTGTTCAAATTGGCCCTCTGGATTCATATTTGGGCTCAGTATAGAAGCCCGAATTCGAACTTAGTGCATTTCAGGCAAATTTCTTCAAAAATCTTCTTCTCCAGATCCAGCAGGCAGAATCTTTTGATATTTGGTATGCAACATTGTAGGGTGGATCTGATTCAAGTTTGTTCAAATTGGCCCCCTGGTTTCATATTTGGGCTCAGTATAGGAGCCCAATTTGAATTTAGTGCATTTCAGGCAAATTTCTGTAAAAATCTTCTTCTCAAGATCCAGGAGGCAGAATCTTTTGATATTGGGTATGCAGCATGCTTAGGGGATGAGATTCAAATTTGTTCATGCCAAGTCCCTGGGTTCATATTTGGTCTCACTGTGGTAGCCCGAATTATAACTTAGTTCAAAATGAGGAATTTTCTTTAAAAATCTTCTTCCTCAGATCCAGCAGTCGGAATGTTTTGATATTTGTTATGCAGCATCCTTAGGGGGGTGAGATTCAAGTTTGTTCAAGCCATCTCCCTAGGTCCATATTTGGGCTCACTGTGGAAGCCCGAATGATAACTTAGTTCAAAATGAGGAATTTTCTTTAAATATCTTCTTCAGAACCAACAGTCGGAATGTTTTGATATTTGGTATGCAGCTTCCTTAGGGGAGGTGAGATTCAAGTTTGTTCAAGCCATGTCCCTAGGTCCATATTTGGGCTCACTGTGGAAGCTTGAATTGTAACTTAGTTCGAAATGAGGAATTTTTAAAAAAAATCTTTTTCAGATCCAGCAATCGGAATGTCTTGATATGTGTTGTGTAGCATCCTTAGGGGGGGTGAGATTCAGGTTTGTTAAAGCCAAGTCCCTGGGTCCATAGTTGGGCTCCCTGTGGGAGCATGAATTATAACTTAGTCAATAAGAGGAATTTTTCTTTAAAAATCTTCTTCAGATTCAGCAGTCGGAATGTTTTGATATTTGGCATGCAGCATCCTTAGGGGGTGATATTCAAGTTTGTTCAAGCCAAGTTCTGGGTTCATATTTGGGCTCAACTGTGGGAGCCTGAATGATAACTTAGTTCAAAATGAGAAATTTTCTTTAAAAATCTTCTTCTTCAGATCCAGCAGATGAATGCTTTTGATATTTGGTATGCAACATCCTTGGGGAGAAAGATTCAAGTTTGTTCAAGCCATGGCCCTAGTTCTATAAAATTTGTCTCTCATGACTTCATTCCTTTGTAGTGTTGATGAACCATGTCTAACTGAATGTGACCCCCAAATACTTCTTTGAACCACTTTGGCCGGTGAGCAATTAAGGATCCTTGGGGCCTCTTGTTGTATGTTATGGACATTTGAAATTATGACTTATTTCGGGGGCGGTCCGTGTCAGAGCCTGTTAATCATACCTACTTCCATTTCTAGATCCAGGTTTCTATTAATGTCGGTACTTCATCAATTGCATACACCTTGTTTACAATCTTGCATATTTGCACGTTTATTGTATCATAGATATCGGATAGTACACGGGGAGTATTCAGATGATTACATGCGGGATTTTAGTGTTCACATGCATAATAATTATTAGGCTGATGCTTTATTGTATATTATGGACCTTTGAAATTATGAATTATTTCGGGAGCGGTCCGTGTCGGAGCCTGTTAATCATACCTACATCCATTTCTAGATCCAGGTTTCTATTAATGTCGGTACTCAACTCGTATATTCGCACGTTTATAGTGTCATAGATATCGGATAGTACATGTCGGGGAGTGTTGTTACTGGAATTTATTGTACACCTGAATGGGGTCGCCTGTGGGTTGCCTCAGAAGTGTGTTTACTCTCCAGAGATCGTTCATTATGGTTCGATTGGACATGTGTATGTTATATATGATATCACCGGTTTTCAACCTATCTGCCTATGCCGTCTCCGGTGTACGTTTTATAGCGGGCAATATTAATTACTGGGATCGTCGCAATAGCCTTAACTTCTGATATGGCATTAAGCACCATTTATTAATAATAAATTAATACCTGAGTGCCAGTTCGACGAATATTTATATTGTTTTTTGATCCGCTTTTACTGATTCCAGAGCGCTCCCCTCTTTCTTTTTGAAGATTCCTTCAGTAAGGAGGTGGGGGGGGGGGGTGATTTTTTGCCTCTCCCCCGGCTTAATAAATAAGTATGTAACTATGAGTGAAGCTGTTTTGTCTGTAATTATATCCTGCATATAGCTGGAGTTTTATTGTGTATGGCGTATGTTTATGGGGATATTCTCTCATTCTCAAATACGCCATCCTAATTTTGGGGGCTTAGTCCAGGCTAACCTTAAAAATTGGGAACTCGTTACATCCAATTATTATAGTCTTCATGCTAAGTATGCAAAATTACTTGAACTGGGCACCTTTTGTATGATATGTCTTCTCTATTACTGTATAGAGAGAAATACATGTAATTCCTAATAATTTTAATTTCCTTTCACCTTGGATTACAGGATTGGAACTATGTTGATCTACTAATTCTGAAGTCCTAGGCCCTCCACCTTTTTACGATTCAGCTAGTCTGGGCCATTGGTTTACAGAGTAAAAGTATTATAAATTCATAGTAATTTGTATATTTTTATACTTACCAATGGCCCAGATGGAGATGGCCCTTCCATGAGTAGGCACTCATACCTCCCCACTGAATTTTTATGTAGTACTCTCTTCTACAAAGAATGATGTTGGCGCCAATTCCGGTCACTTCCTGATGTCCGCGCGGAGAGTAAATGTATGGAGGGCCAGATAGGACTTTTAATTTTCAATTTTGCAAGCAAATTTTGGGGATTGGGGGTTCAAAATTTGTGTTTGGCCCTTGATAACTTTGAGTTAAGCACCAGCTAGTCTGCGCCATTGGTAAGTATAAAAATATACAAATTACTATGAATTTATAATATTTTTATACTGTACCAATGACCCAGACATAGCTGGTGCTAACTCTTAAAATATAGGGCCAAACACAAATTTTGCCCCCCAATCCCCAAAATTTGCATCTAAAACTAAAGAAAACATGTCCTGAAAGGCCCTCCACACCTCGCCCCCACTGCGCATGCGCAGTGTCAAGGACGTTCCGAAATTGGCGCCATTTATCATTCTAAGTTTGGCCCTTCATCAGTTAACATCTGACTGATCTTTGTGCTTTTAAATCTCAGTTTAAATGATGCCAGACACATAAATATTAGTGAAATGGTGATTCTAAGGAGGATAGAAAAGGAGGAGAGGAAAAGAATGTGTGACAGAATATTATCAGGGCTGTAACTTAAAATTTTTTAATGAAATTATGTTAAGTTACCTATTTTCAAGGCAGCAGCCATTTTGTTGTCATTCTGATTATTTAGTTACACTGTTTTTTCAAGTGTTTTTCCTCTCTCCCTGTCCTTTAAGTTCCCCCTTGCTATTCTCCCATGCTTTTGGCATAGTTTCTGTAATTATTATTACTAAAATTTCTTGGGAGTTTTAGCTTTATAACAGAATGAATTCTGTTCTTTCCCCATGTTTACGTCTTCACCTACGGGTGGTTAGGCGTTGTGTTCTGCATCTACCATCTGATGTTCTGCAGTTTCTTCCCTGGAAGTCTCTGTTTTGCATCAGATGGTGTATTTTTGGTAACTGATTTCGGGCCTGGGTGCCTGGAGTCTTATTTTAGTGTTTTTACACTCATTGTTTACATTTACAACAGCCCTCTGTGTGAGGGGGGGATTTCTAAATAATAATATCTTTATGTTATTTTAATCATAACTAGATACATTATTATTGTTCGTAAGTGTTGAATAAATTGTTTAAAATATTTTTAAAAATTTTTGTCCACACTTAGGCTTGGGATCCATTGGGGCTCAACGTTACTTTTCAGAAACTTGGGCTGTTCTGAAAAAATATTTTTTCAAAATATTTTGATTTCAATTATTTTTTCTATATTAATGGATCATATTATTATTATGTATTTTGATTGCCAGGGGTTAGTGCGAGTACCAGGACTTGTTTTCTTTTCACATTGAAAGGATATTGATCATTTGTTTTAGGAGGAAGTCTTCCTCTGACCTTATTATCATTCTATATGTGGTCAGTGTACTCGCATTAACTCCTGTTCTGTATCGTATGATTTCGATGACAATATGGGAAGCGTATGTCACGGTATGTTGTTGGGGATTTGGACACTCCGGTCCTTTCCCCGCAGGGTCACTCTACTTTATCAATTTCTATTTCAGACGATCAAGATTAGGGTGATGTATCTGTGATGTCTTCCAACAGTGTGCCTCCGTCGTCACAATTAATGAAGGGCTAGCGGAAAAGTGCTCATGTAATACGCCAATTGCCTAAGAGGACCCTAGTAGGTTCGACGGCCTTTGACGTCCGCTAGCTCGCCCGGTGTAGCGTCCATTCACCGAATGGTTCGGCAGCCGGGTTCGTCCGTTGCGGTCTAGAAGGAATTTTGGGGTGATGCGAGCACTATAAAATTAACTTAATGCACACCCAGTGACGGCGGATCGGAAGGAGAACGGAGGAAGCCTTTTAGTCCGGTTCATAGCTCGTTCCGGTCCATCCGGACGGCAAGCGAGAGAGGCCCCTCTCTCGTTCAACAACATCTGGCCCCAGATGTTGTGGTACAAATGTGTCGTTAGCGGAGCATACGTCCGTCGCTCGGGACGCTCCGTTGTATAGGCAGTCCGCTGAGACTGCTAAGGCTTCCTCTTCTCGTCAGCGCACACGACCGCACCTTGGCTGCGTGACCGCCGATATATTACCAGCTTCGCCGATCAAGGATTCTTCGGCGACCAGGTCACACCATCCGGCAGCCAGGGATTCGAGACCGATGGACTCCGGACGTTCGCATAGGAAGTATGCGGGAGCCATCTGATGCGGAGCTGCCCTCGGCGAAGCACCGATAGACTGCGCCTCCGCAGGTCTCGACGCCGGACATTCTTGTGCACTTAGCACAGCTTATCGCAGCATCCCAGCAGCCGACAGAAACGGTGTCGGATCGAGAATTATCCGACAGCGCTGGGTCGGTAGCCGGGGACTCGAGGCCTGCAGACTCCGGACGTTCGCATAGGAAGTGTGCGGGAGTCAACGTACACGGAGCTTCCAGCGGCAATGCATCGTAAGTCCGCTACTGCACAGGCCTCGGGAACGGACGTGCTTTCCTTAATAGCACAGTTTATCGCAGCATCCCAGCATCAACTGAATCTGTCGCATATATTTTATCCGACGATGCTGGGTCGGGACGCTCCGCGGAAGCGGGTACGGACGTCCGAAAGTTTCATCCGGTCCGACGGGATACCGAAAGGGATTCGGTGGATTTCAAGCTTTCCCTTTCGGAACAACATATGCTGCGATGCCGGATAAGAACTGATAGCGTCGGTGGACTTAGAAATTTTTGGTTCGGTTCAGGGACATCGTCCCTCAGTTCCGACATAGTCCAATAATGTCACACAAACTTTCGAATTATTGAACGACGCTATATATATTATTATTTTATGCTTGCTATCCAAGCATTTCTGGTTTCTTGTTCGAAGAGTTATGGAGATGTCTTTCAAAAGTGTGCCTCTGTCGTCATAGTTAATGAAGAGTTAGCGGCAATAAGTGCTCATGGAATATGTCTATCGCTTACGGAATGACATTCGCTAGCTCACCCGGTGTAGCGTACATTCATCGAATGGTTCGGCTGCCGGGTTCGTCCGTTGCGGTCTAGGAAGGAGATTTGGGTGATGCGAGCACTTTAATTACTTTAGTACTCACCCAGTGACGGCAGATTGAGGACAGATCGGAGGAAGCCAACAACATAGGGGACCGTATGTTGTGGTTCAGATATTTTACATTCGGAGCATATGTCCGTTGCTCGGGACGCTCCGTTATATTGACAGTCCGAGAGACTGTCTTTAATGCTTCCTCATCCTCACAGCAGGGCACACGACCGCACATTGGCTACGTGACCTCGAGTATCCGATCAGTTTCGGCATTCAGTGATTCCACAGCGAATAGGTCGCGCCATCCGGTAGCCAAGGGACACGAGGCCTATACACTCCGTTCGCTCGCATATTGGAAGTATGCACGGGGTAACGATCTCGGAGCTTCCTGCGGCAATGCATCGTAAGACCGCTGCTCCTCAGGCCTCAGTGACGGACGTGCTATCCGAGTTAGCACAGTTGTTTCGCAGCATCCCAGCAATTGACGGTTTCTCGGTCGAATCAGGAATTATCCGACGGCGCTGGGTCGGTGCGGTCCGCGGTTGCATCAAGCTACGGACGACCGAACGCTTTATAGGGTCCGACAGGATGGCGAAAGGGATTCGAAGGATTTCGAGTTTTCCCTTTTGTAGTATCGGAAGATGCCTTTCATATCTTCTGGCATTTCTTCCAGTGATTATTTTTCGGACTTCATTGCTGCGATCTTGGATAAGAGACTTATAGCGTCATTGGACTCGGATTTTTCGATCGGTACAGGGACTTTGTCCCTGACTTACCGACGCAGTCCAATATTGTCATTACAACATGTGTTTTATTTTTCGACGCTATATATTATATATATATATACAAGCCTGCTACTAAGCATGATAGTTTAGTTTCTTGTCCGCGTGGCTCATTTCTGCCATTTTATCTTTTTTACATATAGTTTATTTTGGCAGAGCAGGGCATACCGAGAGTTCATATGCGTCTAGACGGTGTGATTAAAGACTGCATATATTCTTTTTCGCCGTTTATGTCTTTTCCAATTTCAATGTTGGGAACGACATTATGTATTGTAGACTTAACTTAGACGCTTTATTATACGTAATCCGCCTTACTGAGGCGTTATCATTACGTCTTCAAGAAAAGATTTACGGGATATTATTCTCAATGTAATTTCTTTTGAGGGCAGTAGTTTGTTCACGTATAACTCCGCCCTTCAGTGGCTGATTGGAGTTGGTTAGACGTGATGCAGCCCTAGCTACATCCATGCGTGGATAGTAGGTTAAGAACTCTCTCAGAGTCGCTTCGTTCTCGGAGGAGCTTCTCTTCGACGGCAACTTTCCGGCAATCCATGAATTGCTTGATTTATACATTCTCTTGTCTATCTAGTGTTACAAGAGATTCAGACTGGGGCAAACATTCGGTGGTTGACTCAGAGAGTGCCGCCGCAGTTGCCGGACCCTAGTGTGGCTGTTATGACGGTTGCCAGTCAAACAGATTGGGATATATACTGATCCCTACGGATTCGAAGTGCCAGGGTCTTTGGGTTCCGCAGTCTTTTAGCTATCAGTTTAACTTCCGCGGAATAATGTTTTTTAGGCTTGCTTTATGTCATTGCATGAACATTATTCATAAACGCATGCCCAAATTCCTGTCCTTTAATTCGACAGTAGTGGCGTATCTCCGGAACCAGGGAGGCACTCTTTCGTTTCCGTTATTCAATTTAATGGAAAGAATCCGTCTGTTGGTTATAGTACACCAAGTTCAGTTTTGGTCCGTCATATTCTGGGTCGTCTGATTGTTTTATCGCACTCCCGTTCTCTTACGGGTCGCTTGTTGCTGTCAGAATGGACTCTCAACAATCAAGTATTAATCAGATTTGCTATCTATGGGAGCGCCCAATGAGGTTTTATTATGACACAGCTTGCTAATCAATTGCAGACGTATGTGTTGGCTTGTCCAGATCTCTGAGCTAATACTGTTAACGCTCTATTGATCTATAGGACGCAATGATAGGATACGCGTATCCTCCGGCGCTGTTGTTTTAGCAGGTATTGCTAAGATAAACAACCACAATACATTTCTGTTGATAGCATCTCTATCTTCACAGAGATCATGAGTAATTTACTCTCTTGTCTACTGTGGATCTTAACGTGAAATCTTCCTCTATGTGAGGATCTTTTTTCACTGGGTAAATCGTGTCATCTTTATCACAACCAGCAAGGTCGCAACCTTCATGTATTCCGTTGTGTGGTCCGTATTGCATTGTAAGCACTGTACTGGACGAGCTTTGGACGCGATTTGTTACTATAGGAGATCCTCTTCTTCGCTATTCTATGCGACTAAAGTGGAGGCTCTTCCGTCGTGGTGTAGGGATCATTATGTTCATATGGTTGATCCCTCCATACTACGCATTGCTAGTTTTTAGTATACTTGTTTCACAAGATCTACTGCAGCCTGTTGTTATTTAGGTTATAGGTTTATGTCACCTCATACCTATGCACTCTACGATAGTTTACAATTGAGTCTTTTGTCTCTTTATCTAAGTCAGTTAGTAACTTTCTGATAAATAGACTTAGAATCTTTAGATTAAATTCCTATACGGATTTTAACTTCGGTTCTTATTTAGCTAAGTAATCATTTGAGCCTCTGGAAACAGTAGTTTTCAAATTCTGACCTTTTAGACAGTAATTCTGTTGGTTTCTCTTTTACTGTAGAGTCAGTGAGTTTCATGCACTATCGATGGATGATTTTCACTTTCATAGTTTCGGAATCAATACTTCCGTTACTATTTAGGTTGGATTGTTGCATAAGAGTTAGGCTCCTATTATCCGGAACCTATTATTTTAAGGTCCTTCCGTCTTCGTATGGGCATAGGCCTTTACTCTTTCCGGGTACAGTTTATGTATTTATAAACAGATATCTGTTTATTACAAGGGCGTAAGCTTCTTCTGTCTTTGATGTCTAGTAGAAGGACGTTACGCTCCATTTTATTGTTAATCGATTCTATTAACTAGCGTACTGCTTATGGTATATCATTGGCTTAGCAGTTGTGCTTAAGATTTCGGCTCATGAAGTAAGAGTTCTTCTACTTCTTGGGCTTACATTAATAGTGTTGCTATTATAGATTTTTGAAGGCTGCTCATTGCGCTCAGCCATCCATTCATGAATTTTATCTCAGAAATATCGAGTCCATTTCTGGAGGCCTCTATTGTTAGGTCTATTATCTACTGCTCAGAATGTCATTCACTTAACAGTTGCTACTATAGCTAGGTAGGCTGTCTGTTTCGGCAGTGTCTCCGTTCGGCTGCCCTCTTCGCTCTGGGCTATTTGACCCAGGGCAAGAAAAGGGGGGGGGGGAGGGTGTTCCCTTGGGTCACCTGTTTTTACTATGAAAACAAGGGGATACCTCCTCCGGAGTTAGTAATTCTGAGCTGTTATTGGGATGGTTGTTTAGTGAGAAGTTTAAGTTTATAAAATTCATTCAAGTCTTAGTTTTTAAAGTATAGCTTTTGAATATTGCATATGTCAACGGACATGATTATGCAATTCTCACACACTTTTAGGAGTATAAGAGTCTCTATTCTCTAGACTTACTTTATTATTGGCTTACTTTAAAAATTATTAGTATAAGGATTATTGGATATTAATAGAGTACAGGGATGTATGAAGCTCAATTTTTGGAAGGTGTTGTATCTTTCTAATTTATCATAAATAAGAAAGATACATGTAAGGCCTATTACTTCTTTTCCCTACAGGGGATGACTCTATTTTATTTTATTGAGCGTATTCCATTTTGCTCTATGTCCTTGGCCCTCCAGCCTTTTTACTATTCAGCTATGTCTGGGTCATTGGTACAGTATAAAAATGTTAAAAAATTTATAGTAATTTATATATTTTTTATACTTACCAATGACCCAGACGGGGATGGCCCTCCCAGGAGTTGGGAACTCTTGCCTCCCCGCTGAGTACATAGCGCTTACCAGGCACTGGTTATTAGAATGATAAATGGCGCCAATTTCGGAACGTCCTTGACACTGCGCATGCGCAGTGGGGGCGAGGTGTGGAGGGCCTTTCAGGACATGTTTTCTTTAGTTTTAGATGCAAATTTTGGGGATTGGGGGGCAAAATTTGTGTTTGGCCCTATATTTTAAGAGTTAGCACCAGCTATGTCTGGGTCATTGGTAAGTATAAAAAATATATAAATTACTATAAATTTTTTAACTTTCCAGGATTTCAAGGCCTTGAATAGCTGTGAGATTCGATTCGAGATTTGATTTGAAATACTTTGTCTTATTTGACTCATGATTCAATTTTTTCCAAAATTTTAGATTCGCCTTGCCCACATTTATCGATGATTTATTATATTGTATATTGAGAATGGTTGTTTTGAACTTTTGAGAATGTTGTGAATATTTTTCCTTATTCAATGTTGGAAATTAGTGGTATGGTGGCTTAGTGGTTAAAGCATTGACCTTCAAAGTGAAAGGTCCACGATTCGATCCTGACCAGCAGTAATGGTGTTGTGTTCTTTGGCAAGACACTTGATCCTGATTGCATTGCAGTGGTGTGGGGTATGCTGTGTATAAAGCGTGCTGCAATTCAGTGTTACACATAAGCTTGCCTTCAGCTGCTACTAATACATGGTTAGTGAGTTGGAGAGACTGACAGTTGCTTAACACTGCTCAGTAGTTCTCTCTGGGTATGCCAGTTTCTTCCACTCATAAAACTGTCTGACATAACGTGACTTTGTGATGTTGTTAAAAGTGGCATTAAATCCTAATAAAACAAACAAACAAAACAAACAAAGAATGTGTTGAAAAAGTTTTGCAATTCCGGTGAAGATGTATGAAGTAGAGGGTTAGTGATTATCATATTGACATAGAGCTATCCGGTGCACCATCAGCTCTACTCGGTTTCGGTCCATGACAAACCGGATTGTTGGCTTTTTATTTTTCCCAGCAATATACAATAGACCAGAAAAAAAACAAATGTTGGGATCTTCTGTGTTTTGAAATACTATTCTCAATATAATTGCAACATAGGGAGTGATATTTTATTCAAATAAATCATTGCTCCGGTGTTGTTCTCCTTACTCATTTATCATCCATTTTTGATTGTAAACTAAAGAAAATTCTCAGTACTCATGCTCAAGGTATTCACCACTTCTTACTTCAGTCATCTGTCAAGAATTAAACATAGAACATGCCTACAAAGGAACTACAACAAATGAGCATCCAGTCATAGTGTCATGACTCCAGTGCAATGCAAATGAGCAAAGTGTCCCCCTTCTGTCTTGATTAAACAACATAAATTATTCTTGCAATGTTTTGATTCTCTGATGTAAGTTTTCATCCAGTGAATTGATGTCAGAAGGTTGAGTGAATCTGACCTGTTATACCCTTGAGCAAGTGACCACACCCCATTTGCTCTTGTGGGAGGGTGGATGTAACATGTTTTAACTGTTAACCTGCTGAGTATTTTGAAAAATGTTTTTCACTGAATCAAGTCATGGTTGCTGTGGAGCAACAATGACTGAGTTTGATGAAAATTTATATCACCATTCAACTCAAGAAATTTTAGGTCAAAACTTTAATTCAGTTTACACTGAAACATTTCGTCAAAAGTACTAAAATTATATCAGTAAGAGTGAAAGTGTGGCAATGGATTTGCTGTCTTGGGCTGACATATCTACCCTCAGCCAAGCGCAGACTTAAGGAATATCAGACAGTAGTAGTGTACATGCCTTCAACTAATGCCATATAGGTGTTGCATTTGCTTGGATTATAAGTTGAAAATGCATGTTTTTTGTAGAATTAATTGTACCCTGATTGCATAACATTGAACTCAATTATTTTTCAGTCTTCTTTCTTTCTGGTCAGGTGTTCAAACAATGTTATCTTATTTTGTCATAGAGTGTTTTGGAACGTGATGGCTCAGTGGTACGGCATTGAACTTCAAACTGAGAGGTCCCCAGTTCAATTCGCACCAAGGGTAACTGCATTGTGTCATTGGGCAAGGCTCTTAATCCCAATTGCCCATGTGGTGACATGGTGGCACTGTATACTAAGGCGTAATGCATGTTGATGGTGCACTTGTCTTCAACCAATGCTAACCCTCCTTATGTGGAGTTAGTATGTTGGGAAGTCTGACAGTTGCTAACCATTGCTTGGTGGTTCTCTCCAGGTACTCTGGCTTGTTCCACCCATAAAACTGTCTGAAGGAAGGTGACCCTGGCTGTGAAAAGTGTTTTTAAACTCCAGTAAATAAATAACATAGAGTGTTTCATTTTGCAGGCATGGAAGAATCGACTTGATTTTGAAGAGGAGAATATTCATCCTCAGAAGCCTTTGTTTGAAGTTAAAACTTTTACTTCAAACCAGGTACGTCTTATATTCAATCATGAACATTTTTTCTCTTCTGTACGTCTCAGTTTCACAATTTAATGATAATTTTTTTTTAATTATTGAAAATGTTAACCAGTTTATCAAATCCCTTTCATTGTAATACAGACTTATCTATCCCATTTTATAGGACTCAGATACATCAGAGGTCATTTTACCAAGTACAACCAAACTATGGAACGACCTCCCCATAAACTTACAAGAAAGCAATTCACTCGGTCAGTTCAATAACTACTTGAATCGCGACCATTTTGTTCCACAATTCTACTCTCAGTTTTTGTTCCACAATTCTTTCTCACAATAAATTACAAAAAGCTCAGATACAACTTTGTAGATTGTGCCTATCTTGTAGTAACTTAAATGATAACCTTTTTAGAAATTATCTCACCATCACCACTCTCTGTAGATGTGGCTTACATGAAACAGATGAACACTATCTTCTTTACTGCCCGGCTGACACAACCAAACGAAATGAAACCGTTGGCATCGAGTTCAACAAAGAAATATTTGGAAAACTTCACGAGTATATAATATCCACAAAAGATTTGACCTCCCTATTGTGTGATCAAGAAAAACTTGTTATCTTATGTATCTATTTCAAACTGAAATAAAGTATTGTTTAGACTAAATCCCTTTAGCTCGCCTGACTGAAAGTGAATGTGGTATATTGCCATAGCCTGGCATCTTTTATACTTTGACTTTTGTTTTCAGTATTCTTCACAATCATTGACCCAAATCCAGCCAAATCTGGCAAAAAATATCTTTAGGGAAACCTTTCAGGTTTGTTCATTAGATGTTAATCCCCATTAGGTGGAGGCAATTCCCAAACAGCAACAAATTCTTGAGAAATTGACTCATGAACCACAAGTCACAATGCTTTGAGCACATCCTGGGAGGATCAGAATTTTATGACCAGACCCCAAATTTCAAATTTTTATACTGTACCAATGACCCAGACTTAGCTGGTGCTAACTCCACAAAAACCAGGGCCAAACACAAATTTTGCCCCCCAATCCCCAAAATTTGCATCCAAAACAAAAAGAAATCATGTCCTAAAGGACCTCCATAGTACGACTCTACTGCGCATGCGCAGTGACGCAGTCGTCCCGAAATTGGCGCCAAATATCATTCTCTGTTTGGCCCTTCATCAGTCAACATCTCACTGATCTTTGTGCTTGTAAATCTCAGTTTAAAGGATGCCAGACACGTAATTCTTGGAGAAAATGTGATTCTAAGGAGGATAGAAGGAGGAGAGGAAAAAAGAAGTGGCAAAAAATAATCAGGGCTGTACTTAAAATTTTTTGTTGAAATTATGTTAAGTTGCCTATTTTCGAGGCAAACGCCTCTTGTTGTCATTCTTGCTAATTGTTGCACTGCTTATTCAGTGTTTCCTCTCCCCTAACCTTCTAAAGTCCCCCCTTGCAATTCTCCCATGCTTTTGGCATATTTTTGAGAAGTTTCATTTCTAAAAATTCCCTGGGAGAGTTGCTTGGTTACAGAATGTTTTCTGTTATTTTCCCCATAGTTACGTTTTCACCCATGGGTGTATAACGTTTGTGTTCTGCATCTTCCATCTGATGTTCTGCAGATTCTCCCCTGGGAGTCTCTGTTTTGCATCAGATAGAGTGTAATTGATGACTGATTCCGGGCCAGTTTTTTCAGTGCCTGGAGTCATGTTTTCTACTGTGTTTACACTGTTTGTTTTCATTGGCAACAGCCTTTTTTGAGGGGGGCTGTTTGCCTTTGTGGTAGTTTATCTCATTATAAGATACATTTATATTATCCGAAAGTGTCTCATTAATTATTTTATATAATTTTAAAATTTTTGACCACACTTTGCCATCGGATCCATCGGGGCTCAACGTTACTTTTCAGCAACTTGGGCTTCTCTGAAAAAATATTTTTTCAAAATTATTTTGTTTTGCAATTGTTTTTTCATTTATTAATGGATCATGTTATTATGTATCTTTGTGTCAGGGGTTTTTGCGAGTAACTAGGACTTATTGTTGTTCTTTCACAATGAAGGGACTTTGTTCAAATTGTAATAGGAAGAAATCTTCCTCTGACTTTCATGATTATTGCATTAATTGTAGTCAGTGTTCTCGCATTAATCCCTGTCCTGTATGTGAACATTGGGATGAGAAACATTGGAAACGTGTGTCACGATATGTTGTTTCTGGAGAAAGAGCGATGCCGGCTCTTTCTCCACAAGGTCACTCTACTCTCTCAGTTTCTATTTCAGAGGAACCAGAACAGGGTGATGTTTCCATGTTATCTTCTTCAAGTGTGCGTCCGTCGTCACAAATAAATACAGAGCTAGCGGCAAAAGTGCTCATGGAGATTAGACAAATGTCGTCCGCTAGCTCGCCCGGTGTAGCGTCCATTCACCGAATGGTTCGGCAGCCGGGTTCGTCCGATGCGGTCCAAGAGGAAATTTTGGGTGATGCGAGCACTATAAAAATAATAGATGCACACCCAGTGACGGCGGATAGTGAACGAGAACGGAGGAAGCCTTTTAGTCCGGTTCCTAGCTCGTCCAGGTCCAGCCGGGCCGCGAGCGAGAGAGGCCCCTCTCTCGTACAACAACATCTGGGACCAGATGTTGTCGTACAAAATGTGTCTTTAGCGGAGCATACGTCCGTCGCTCGGGACGCTCCGTTGTATAAGCAGTCCGCAGAGACTGTTAAGGCTTCCTCTTCTCGTCGGCGCACACGACCGCACCTTGGCTGCGTGACCTCCGATATTTTGCCAGCTTCGCCGATGAAGGATTCTTCGGCGACCAGGTCACACCATCCGGCAGCCAGGGATTCGAGACCGATGGACTCCGGACGTTCGCATAGGAAAAGTATGCGGGAGCCATCTGATGCGGAGCTGCCCTCGGCGAAGCAGCGAAAGACCGCTCCTCCGCAGGTCTCGACGTCGGACATTCTAGTGCAGATAGCACAGCTTATCGCAGCATCCCAGCAGCCGACAGAAACGGTGTCGGATCGAGAATTATCCGACGGCGCTGGGTCGGTACGCTCCGCCGAAGCATCGGGGGCGGACGACCGGGAACATCGGGAGGTCCGACCGGATGGTGAAAGGGATACGGATGAATTGGAGCTATCCCTTTCGGAACAACACAAAGCTGCCGTGGACTTCATCCGGCACTTTCTTCCTCAAGTTGTTCCGTCGGGCCAGACTGCTGCGCTTCCGGACAGGAGAATTATAGCGTCATTGGACTCTGATTTTTTCGAGCGGTTCAGGGACATCGCTCCCGAGTTTCCGTCGCAGTCCAATAATGTTGCAAGAACATTTGAATTATTGAACGACGCTATTTTTAAACTTGCTTCCAGGACGGGGAAAGCAGGCTTCTTGTCCGCAAATACTCTCAACCTGCCTTTCATTAATGCAAGGAATAAATTCGACACGGCAGGTCAGGGTATACCGAGAGTTCCTCTGCGTATGGACGACGAGGCGGAAGACTTACAGCTATCATTACCGTCGTCAGCTTCTATTCCAACCGCAGTGTTGGAAACAGCTATTGCGTCTAACAGAGCCAATTTAGATGCCTTATCTTACGCAGATCACCTTACTAAGGCGTTATCACTGCGTCTTCAAGGGGAAGAGTTTCAGGATATACAATCCTCCTTAAGACTTCTTTCAAGGGCAGTAGCTTATTCCACGTGTAACTCCGCCCTTTCAGTGGCAAATCTGGAGTTGGTTAGACGTGACGCAGCCCTGTCTACATCCACACTAGTGGATTCTAAGGTGAAGAACTCTCTTAGAGTCGTTTCGGTCTCAGGAGATCTTCTCTTTGACGGCAAGCTTTCCGCTATTTATGATAATATTAAAAAGAAAGCTAGTGATTCTCTGTTGTTTAGATCCGCTCCTAAAAGGTCGGATACAACAGACACGAATAAGGCGGGCACTTCTGGGTCTTATCCGCCCAAGAGAGGTTCCTATAGAGGTTCCGGTGCGTCCTCTAGCTCTTATTCGAGAGACCGTCAGGATAGTGACTCTCGTTCGGGACATCCTTCAGGCCGGGACAATCGGTCGGACGCCCCGAGGTCGACGAGGCGAGGTGCGGGTCGTGGAAGACGTGGTTTCTCCTACCGCAGGCCTCGCAGATCCAGGAGGTGATGGCTTAAACCTCTATCGCGTTCCGGTTGGCGGAAGGTTGTCGAGTTTTTCTCAAGAGTGGGCGTCGATTACGGACGACCCGTGGGTGAGAGGAGTGACTTCGGAAGGTCTAAAGATATCCTTCAAACGAAAGCCTCCATTAACTCGAAGTCCAAAGTGGACTCATCTTCCGTCAAACCCTCAGAAAAGAGACGCTCTGCTATCAGAGGTGCAGTCTCTTTTAATGAAGAACGCGGTAGAGGTCGTAGAAAACCAGGAATCGCTGGGATTCTACAGCCATCTGTTTCTGGTTCCGAAACCAGACGGCTCGTTCCGTCCAGTCATAGATTTGAGCTGGATAAACAAGCTGATCGTCGCTCCGAAGTTTTATATGGAGACGATTCGATCGGTCAGAGCGAGTATTCGGGTGAACAATTATGCAACGAGCATAGATCTCAAAGATGCGTACTTTCACGTCATGGTACATCCGACATTCCGAAAGTATCTACGCTTCGCAGTCCTAGGAGTGGTGTATCAGTTCCGGGCCATGTGCTTCGGATTGAATCTAGCACCCTGGGCTTTCACTCGGGTAATGAACTCGGTAATGATCTACTTCCGAGCTCATTCGTCTGCGGTAACGTCGGCCTACCTGGACGACATTCTTCAGAGGTACGGCAACGAGTTAACGCTTCAGAACGATGTTCAGAATCTTCTTCTATTGCTCCTCCATCTCGGTTTCATAGTAAACGAGGAGAAGTCGGATCTGGTGCCATCCAAGTCATTCACTCATCTGGGAATGAGCTTCGAGACGCACAACAATCTCGTTCGTCTGCCGTTAACCAGAGCGAAATTAGTCAGTTGTTACTCTCGCTATTGTCTGAATACAGACAAAGTCACGGCGAGAGAATTTATGAGACTGATAGGTCTGTGCGGAGCCGCCGCGGATCTCATTCCGATGGGACGGCTACGCACACGGCCTCTTCAAATTTTCCTGACTCAGAATTGGAGTGTGAAAATTCATTCGCTCGATGTAGACGTTCTCTTGTCAGATCAAGTGAAACAAGAGATTCAGACTTGGGCAAACATTCAGTGGTTAACTCAAGGAGTTCCGCTGCAGTTGCCGGATCCGAGTTTTACCATTATGACGGATGCCAGTCAAACAGGTTGGGGTGCATCATTAATCCCAACGGATTCGAGATGCCAGGGTCTTTGGGATCCGCAATTCCTGTGCAAGCACATAAACATCAAGGAAATGATGTCAATTTGGCTTGCGTTACGTCACTGGATGGACATTATTCACGATGCTCATGTCCAAATCCTATCCGACAATACGACAGTAGTGGCGTATATACGGAATCAGGGAGGCACTCATTCAGTTCCGTTGTTCAATCTAACGGAAAGAATCCTTCTGTTTGCGTTGGAACATCACGTTCTTCTTTCGGTCCGTCACATACCGGGTCGTCTGAATGTGCTAGCAGACTCCCTTTCACGAAAGGGTCGCTTGTTGCCGTCGGAGTGGACTCTCAACAAACAAGTATTCAATCAGATTTGCTACCAATGGGAACGGCCAATGATAGACTTATTTGCGACACATCTCAACAATCAGTTGCAAACGTATGTGTCCCCGTGTCCGGATCCAAGAGCATTTGCAGTAGACGCTCTGTCGATCCCTTGGGACGGAATGATAGGATATGCGTATCCTCCAGCGCCGTTAATTCAACAAGTATTGCTAAAGATAAAACAATCTCCATGCAAGATTCTGTTGGTAGCATCTCTGTCGCCACAGAGACCGTGGATAAATCTACTCAGGTGTCTGTTGTGGGACCTACCGCGGAAGCTCCCTCCACGAGAGGATCTTCTTTGGCAGGGGAAATCGCGCCAACTACATCACAACCCGCAAGGTCTCTACCTTCACGTTTTTCCGTTGTGCGGTCCTTCTTGCATGGCAAGCACTTTACAGGACGAGCAGTGGACGCGATTTCTAACTGTAGGAGGACCTCCTCTTCGCTAAACTATGCGGCTAAGTGGAAGGTTTTCCGTCGTTGGTGTAGGGATCATTCTGTTGATATATTTGATCCCTCTATACCAGACATTGCTAACTTTCTAGTATACTTGTTTGACGAAATCAAACTGCAACCTGTTACTATAAAGGGTTATAGATCTATGTTATCTGATACCTATGCACATCATGATAGTTTACAAATTGGATCTAATGTCTCTTTATCGAAATTGGTTAGAAACTTTTCGATAAATAGACCCAGAACTCTTAGATTAATTCCTAAGTGGAATTTAGCTTGGGTTCTCCTTAAATTGAAGGAAAAGCCATTTGAACCTCTTGGGACAGTAGATTTCAAATTCTTATCTTATAAGACAGCTTTTCTCTTAGCTTTCTCTTCTGCCAGAAGAGTCAGTGAGCTTCATGCACTATCGGTGGATGATTCTCATTATCGTAGTGTTGGGAACACTATCACCTTCACTACTAATGTCGGTTTTTTAGCTAAGAATCAGGCTCCTAATAAATATCCGGAACCTATTGTTATTAAGGCTCTTCCGTCTTCAGACGGGCGTAGGCCTTTACTCTGTCCTGTTAGAGCACTACGTATCTATAAACAGAGATCTCAGTTCATCAGAAAGGGACGGAAACGTTTCTTTCTGTCTTTGATGCCTAATAGAAAGGACATTTCAGTCCATTCTATTGCTAGATGGATTCAGTTAACTATCCGTACTGCGTATGAAGATTTATCTTCTTCTCAGCAGTCTGTGCTTAAGATTTCTGCTCATGAAGTAAGAGCTCTTTCTACTTCCTGGGCTTATGCTAATAGTGTTGCTATTACAGATTTAATGAAGGCTGCTTATTGGTCTCAGCCATCCACATTTACTAATTTTTATCTCAGAAATATTGAGTCCATTTCTGGAGACCTGCATTGTTTAGGTCCGTTATCTGTTGCTCAGAATGTCGTCCACTAAACAGTTGCAACTATAGTTATGCAGGCTTTCTGTTCCGGCAGTGACTCCGTCCGACTGCCCTCTTCGCTCTGGGCTATTTGACCCAGGGCAAGGGGAAGGGGGGGGGGGGGGGGGGGCGGGTGTTCCCTTAGGTCACCTGCTTTATAGTGAAAAGCTAGGGAATGCCTACTCCAAGACAGTATTTCTGAGTCGCTTCCAGGATGGTTTTAAAGTGTAATATTAATGTTTAATTTCATTCATGTCTTATTTTTAAAGTGTAGCTCGGTGTGAAGCATTTGTATATGTCAAGTGTCAAACGGGCTTTAATATACAATACTCGGACACTTTTAAATGATTATAAAGAGTCTCAATTCTCTGGACTACTTTATTTATTGGCTTGCTTTAAAAATAATTAGTATAAGGGTTATACTGGATGTTAATAGAGAACATGAATGTTATTGTGCTCAATTATTAAGGGTAGTGTATCTTTCTAATTTAAATATTAAATAAGAAAGATACATGTAAAGCCTAATACTCCTTTTCTCCTTAAGGGGTTACCTCTTTATTTTATAATTGAGCTTATTGGATTTTCCTCTATGTCCTAGGCCCTCCAGCCTGTTTACTATTCAGCTAAGTCTGGGTCATTGGTACAGTATAAAAATGTTAAAAAATTTATAGTAATTTATATATTTTTTATACTTACCAATGACCCAGACGGGGATGGCCCTCCCTGAGTTGGGAACTCTTGCCTCCCCGCTGAGTACATAGCGCTGACCAGGCACTGCCAGTAAGAATGATATTTGGCGCCAATTTCGGGACGACTGCGTCACTGCGCATGCGCAGTAGAGTCGTACTATGGAGGTCCTTTAGGACATGATTTCTTTTTGTTTTGGATGCAAATTTTGGGGATTGGGGGGCAAAATTTGTGTTTGGCCCTGGTTTTTGTGGAGTTAGCACCAGCTAAGTCTGGGTCATTGGTAAGTATAAAAAATATATAAATTACTATAAATTTTTTAACTTTTTAGCTTAACTTGACATAGTCAAGATAAGCTATTGCCATCACGCGTGCGGAAGTCTGTTCGTCTGTGAGTCTGTTAGTCTGTGACGTCTGTTCACATTTTCCTTTAGCACAGGCTACACCCCGCAGTTCTTGTCTGATCGCCACGAAATTTCATATGCAAGTTTGGGGTCATGTCTAGATGAGAACGTCCCCTTTTGGTCGCGATCGGGCAATCGGTATGGCTGCCCGAGCCCAAAACCCGAAAACCATTAGCACAGTCTACAGGTCGTATTTATGAAGGGATTTCATTGTAACTTGGTAGGATGCCTCTGTATAATGCCTAGATGAGAACGTCCCCTTTTGGGCATGATCTATCAACCGTGATGGCTGCCCAAGCCCGAAACCCAAAAACTTTTAGCACAGTCTGCAGGTCATGTTTAATGTGGAGGGATTTCATTGTAACTTGGTAGGATGACTCCTTTTGATGTCTAGATGAGAATTTCCCCATTTGGTCATGATCTGCCAACCGTGATGACTGCCCGAGCCCAAAACCCGAAAACCTTTACCACAGTCTACAGGTCATATTTATTGAGGAATTTCATTGTAACTTGGTGGGTTGACTTCACACAATGTCTAGATGAGAAAGTCACCTTTTGGGCATGATTGGGCAACTGTGACGGCTGCAGGGGCCCAAAGCCCGAAAACCTTTAGCACAGTCTAGAGGTCATATTTATGAAGGGATTTCATTGTAACTTGGAAGGATGACTCCAAATAATGTCTAGATGAGAATGTCCCATTTTGATCGCGATCATGCAGCCTTGATGGGTGCCCGAGCCCAAAAACCTTTAGTATAGGCAAAAGGTTATATTTATGGAAGGATTTCATTGTAACCTGTTAGGTTGACTCCATGTAATGCCTAGATGATGACATCCCCTTTTGGTCGTGATTGGTCAGTTGTGATGGCTACTAGTGCCCGAAGCCCGAAAACCTTGAGCACAGTCTACAGGTCATATTTATGAAGGGATTTCATTGTAACTTCTTAGGATCACTCCAGATGAGATTGTCCCCTATGGTTGCGATCATTCAGCCATGATGGCTGCCCGAGCCCAAAGCCCGAAAACCTTTAGCACAGTCTACAGGTCATATTTATGAAGGGATTTCATTGTAACTTCGCAGGATCACTCCAGATGATGCCCAGATGAGATTGTCCCCTTTGGTTGCGATCATTCAACCATGATGGCTGCTCAAGCCCGAAGCCTGAAAACCTTTAGCACAGTCTACAGGTCATATTTATGAAGGGATTTCATTGTAACTTGGTAGGTTGACTTCATATAATGTCTAGATGAGAACGTCCACTTTTGGACACGATTGGGCAACTGTGATGGCTTCAGGGGCCCAAAGCCCGAAAACCTTTAGAACAGTCTACAGGTCATAATTATGAAGGGATTTCATTGTAGCTTGGTAGGATGACTCCAAATAGTGTCCAGATGAGAATGTCCCCTTTTGGTTGCGATCATTCAACCATGATGGCTGCCAGAGCCCAAAGCCCAAAAACCTTTAGCACAGTCTACAGGTCATATTTATTAAGGGATTTCATTGTAACTTGGTAGATTGACTTCATATAATGTCTAGATGAGAACGTCCCCTTTGGATGCAATTGGGAAACTGACGGCTACAGGGGCCCGAAGCCCAAAAACCTTTAGCACAGTCTACAGGCCATATTTATGAGGGGCTTTTAATGTAACTTGATAGGATGACTCGTTTTGGAATAATTTCACTGTAACTTGGTAACTTTTGTTGATATACGTTAACTGTGAGGGCCACATACATTAACTGTGAGGTCATATTAACCCACCCCTCAGCTCTTTAGTACAGTGTACACCTCATATTATTTTTATCATAAACATAGCACACAGGGAACAGAAATGAACATATTCCCAATTATCACAATTCTTGTCTTATTTCATAATCCTTTCATAAACATTGAACATTATCATTTTCATCAAACACAACACACAAGTTAAGCTACAGTGTCATTGACACTTTCATTGGAACCAGTTGGCTGATCTGAACCCATTGCAGTATTATTCGGTGAAATGTACTTGATTTATGCCACACATTGCAGTATTATGGGGTGATATGTACTTGATTTATGCCACACAATTGATTATCAATCCCATTTAACAATGATGGTAACAAAGAAACATAGAACTACTATGATTGATTTGACATTTGGTATGCAGTATCCTTCAATGATAATACAAGTGTGATCCAAGAATGTTTCTCTTGGTAATATTTGGACTTGACCTAGGAAGTGTAATAGTTACAGCCTGGCCCAAAATGTCAACTCATCAACTTTGCACAACCACTCAACTGATTTGAACCAAAATAATTGGTACGCACTATTATTTGTTAACCCTTTACCCAACATAATGGCTAAAACCGGTCTGGGCTATTCTAAAAAATTGGCAATTAATTTTTATTATTTTTTGTCTCTAAAACATAGGTTATGACCCCTCTTTGGAACGAGCTCATTGAGCTCGATTCAAAGAAGGCTCATAACCTGTGTTTTGGAGATAAAAAATGAAAAAAATTAGCTATTCAAGAATTTTGATTCATAAAAACAAAAGATTCCTGCACCACCCCTATTCGAACCTCAGAAATGAAAAATAGAAAAAATCCACACACATCCCCCCCCCCCCCCCCCCCCCCCCATATTTCCTAAAGACATGAGAGAGATACTTGATATTTGGCATGATACTTCCATTTGAGTAGTAGAAGCAAGTGTACTAATAAAATTATCAACAGCCTCATGGGAACCCCTGTTTTAGCATTGTTGGTAATGGAGAAAAGCACTGAACAGTTATGGCCTCAAGTACTTTTAGCATTCAAATTTGACAAAATTGGGAAATAACAGCTTGAAGTAATATGCTACTCAGATATCATTTTTATGTGTACCCATACTATGTATGGTACACATAATGCCGGCATCCGGGGTGGCCATCTGTCGTTCGTCCATCCTTTGTCCATTTGTCTGTCTGTCCATCCGTCCGTCCATCTGTCTGTCCATCCGGCGTCCATATCCATTTCTTTGGCATTCGATAAAATAAAAAATATTGCTTAGATTGTCAAGTTACTTTATATTTGTGTTCAGGTTATTGACGTGCCGAGCTGTATAGTTTTTGGTGTAAATCTGATAATTTGATTCTGAGATATTAACCCTTTATCCTTCAAATTGAAAAATCCTCCAATCCCTTTGGCATTCGATAACTTGAAAAATATTGCTTGGATTGTCTAGTTACTTTATATTTTTGTTCAGGTTACTGATGTGCCGAGCTGTATAGTTTTTGGTGTAAATCTGTTATTTTGATCCTGAGATATTAACCCTTTATCCTTCAAATTGAAAATTCCTCCAATCCCTTTGGCATTCGATAACTTGAAAAATATTGCTTGAATTGTCAAGTTACTTTATATTTGTGTTCAGGTTACTGATGTACCGATCTGTATAGTTTTTGGTGTAAATCTGATAATTTAATCCTGAGATATTAACCCTTTAACCTTCAAATTGAAAATTCCTCCAATCCCTTTGGCATTCGATAACTTGAAAAATGTTGCTTTCATTGTCAAGTTACTTTATATTTGTGTTCAGGTTACTGATGTACAGAGCTGTGTAGTTTTTGGTGTAAATCTGTTATTTTGATCCTGAGATATTCACCCTTTATCCTTCAAATTGAAAATTCCTCCAATTCCTTTGGCCTTTGATAACTTGAAAAATATTGCTTGGATTGTCAAGTTACTTTATGTTTGTGTTCAGGTTACTGATGTGCCGAGCTGTGTAGTTTTTGGTGTAAATCTGATAATTTGATCCTGAGATATTAACCCTTTATCCTTCAAATTGAAAATTCCACCAATCCCTTTGGCATGAGATAACTCAAAAAATATCAATCCAATTGTCATGTTACTTTATATATTTATTCAGGTTACTGATGTGCTGTGCTGTATAGTTTTTTATGTAAATCTGATAATTTGATCTGGAGATATTAACCCTTTATCCATGAAATTAGACACTTCTCCAATCCATTGTATGGTGTACATAATGTCGGCATCCGTGGTGGCCCTCCGTCATACAGCTTTCTACTAGTTGTGCATATGGGTACACATCTGACGATTTCATCGGCCTATTTTTAGTTCCATGTGTTGAATAATATGTTATCCTTGAAAATTATTGTATTTCATAATATTTTGGACTTGAAAATCTCAGAAAATTTTCAAGAAATGGCACGAAATGGCCTGGAATTTCATTGATATGATTGGCATGCACACTGTTAGGGTTGTAATGGACATGCTTAAATTTTAAAACTGAAATTCCAGGCCCTCAAAAGTTCTTTGAAATTAGAGCTTCCTGGAAAGTCATAGAAAGTCCTCATAAAAAAAAACATGTTTAATTAGTTGCTTAGTTCGTTTTGGTCAAAATATGTACTTCAGCATTCCTGCAAGGCCTTGGATTCAAGGATCAGCCTTCAATTTGACTAAGTGTCATTCAAAGCCTTGAAATCCTGGAAAATGTGTCGGGAAGCTTTGAAAAGACTGGAATATTCACAAAATAAAAATGCTGAAGAAGTGCATAATCATAATTATATAGTTTTATATGCCAGAGTTCGTGAAAGCATAGTCCTAACTGGGACCCTCCGGTTATTACCCCACCCTCCCACTTCCCTTATGGGGAAGTGGGAGGATAGGGTAATGACCAGAGGTCCTAGTTAGGGCTATTGAAGACATAGCCTTGTAAATCCTTGAATTTGTCTAATTGTGGAGACATGGAAAATGCTGAAATATATCGAGAAGCGACTTTGAATTTGAGCAGTCTTTGTCTTTAAGAACCCTGTAATAATATGCTTTGGTATTTATTTCTTTGTTAATTAATTTTATTTTTTTAACCATGGAAATAATACTTGCCCTGGATGCTTCTGAGAGATAGCATCCCAATGCCCAGTGTTACATGCAGATATTGGATATTATTTCTTTGGAATATATGTTCCAGAATTGTCATTTATGTATACAAGCATCAGAGATGATATAAATTGTTTTAGGCAAAGGTCTTGGAAAGTGCTTGAAAATTCCCAAGAAAAGTCCTTGAAAATCCTGATTTTTCTTCTCACAGAGGTATCTGTACTCAGTATTTCTGTTTTGCTCTATCATAAGATAAAGTATTGCCTGAGTGGAAACACCACTCAGCAGATATTTTAAAGTTAATCCTCTCTTGGTTTCTTGTATTTAACTTAGGTCATATTGTGTGGTGGAGGGTTGCTTTGCAACTCTTGAATGGTATAATTCCAATAAGCTTATATGAAAATGTCTCTCTTTTCAGATAACCTCTGATCCAAGATTGAGACTTGAGCACAAGTTAAGAGAAGCTGGTCTTCATAATTCTGAATATGCTCGTCAAATCATGTCTCAGGTTAAGCCACTCAACCCTCCAAGAAAGGACATGGAGTCATCAATATTCAAATCTTGATGTAATAATATTTTGTGTGGCCATTCAGATATATCTTCCAGTTTTTATTTGACTTGTGATGTGCTTTGAAAGTGTATTTGTGTTGTATTTCAACAACATTCCTGGAAATAGTCACAACATACTTTTTATATACAGAGAGACTTCTTCTGCCCCAAAAAGGATTATTAAAATATACGACTCACATTTTACTAGGATCACTCCCCCCATTCATTTACAAATTTGTACATGTGCAAGGTAAATGTGTACATTTAAAGTCTATTTGTTTATTGAGGTTTAATGACACTTTCAACAGCCTGGGTCATATGGCGTTGGACAAATTTCGGGGTGGAAGAAGCCGGAATACTCCATGTGAACCACTGATCCAGTAACCAGCCTAGGAGTGAATTTTAGGGAGAAGTGACTTCTCTCCCTCTCAGAAAAATGGGGAGAAGTGGAACTCTTCATTGAGAAGTGAAATTTCTAAAAACAAAATTCTGAGAAGAGAATTGAATTTAATATTTCAAAATTTGTCAATAGACCTGTCAAATGCTAAAAATGAAGTTAGTGAGATCCAGTGGTGGAGCCATTATGTGCCTTGCGAGTCCAGCCCACTACCCAAATCCCACTTACTTCTACCGCCCCCAAATTTGAGCTTATGCCATGGCCCGTCGTCCATCTGTCCGTCAACAATTGGATACGGCTCGGGCTAGAGGCCGTATTTATGAACCGATCTTTACGAAACTTCTTGGGTACCTTTGTTATGACCGTGGGACGAGAACGAGTGTTTTTGGGTGCGGTCCGAAATTCAAGATGGCTGCCAGCCACCATTTTGTACCGACGATGCAGAAATCTGTTTTTTGTACAGAACTTCCATATGAAAGCTCTGATTTGAATAATTTTTTGTATAAATGTTTAGTACCATGAGATACATCACATATAATACGGGTTTTTTTCTCGTGCGTAAATTATGCAAATTAGACTAACTTTGATGTTTTTTGGTGTTACTTTCAGCACTGTAAGTGCAAATGCCAATACGGCTCGGGCTAGAGGCCGTATTTATGAACCGATCTTTACGAAACTCCTTGGGTACCTTTATTATCACCGTGGGACGAGAACGAGTGTTTTTGGGTCGGGTCCGAAATTCAAGATGGCTGATGGCAGCCATTTTGTACAAAATTTGGTGCAATCAGATTTTTGCACAGAACTTCCATATGAAAGCGCTGATTTTAATAATTTTTTGTGTGAATGTTTAGTACCATGGGATACATCACATATAATACGGGTTTTTTTCTCGTGCAGAAATTATGCAAATTAGATGAACTTTGATTTTTTCAGTGCTACTCATACACTGTAAGTGCACATGTCAATACAGCTAGGGCTGGAGGCTGTATTTATGAACCGATCTTCACAAAACTTCTTGGGTACCTTTGTTATCACCTTGGGACGAGAACGAGTGTTTCTGGGTGTGGTCCAAAATTCAAGATGGCTTCCAGTGGCCATTTTGTACCGAAATTAGGTCTAATCAGTTTTTTGTACACAACTTCTATACGGCTCAGGCTAGAGGCCGTATTTATGAACCAATCTTTACGAAACTTCTTGGGTACCTTTGTTATCACCGTGGGATGAGAACGAGTGTTTTGGGTGTGGTCCGAAATTCAAGATGGCCACCAGCAGCCATTTTGTACCAAAATTAGTGCAATCAGTCTTTTGTACAGAACTTCTGTATGAAAGTTCTGATTTGAATAAATTTTTGTATGAATGTTTAGTAACATGGAATGCATCACATATAGTACGGGTTTTTTTCTTGTGCAGAAATTATGCAAATTAGATGAACTTTGATTTATTCAGCGCTACTTATACACTGTAAGTGCACATGTCAATACGGCTCGGGCTACAGTCTGTATTTATGAACCGATCTTTACAAAACTTCTTGGGTGCCTTTGTTATCACCTTGGGACGGGAACGAGTGTTTCTGGGTGCGGTCCAAAATTCAAGATGGCTGCCAGTGGCCATTTTGTGCCGAAATTAGGTCCAACAGGGTTCCCGCAGGGCCTTGAAAACCTGGAAAAGCCTGGAATTCATCAAAAGGTCATTCAAGGCCTTGAAAGCCTGGAATTTCCGATGGGAGCCTTGAAAATCCTTGAAAATCAGAGAATTTTGCGACACGTAATTTAATCCGAACATATTTTACAGCATTTACAGCAATCGTAATTGCGTGTTTATTAATCCGGTCATATTTTGGAGTATTTACGGCAATGCCGATGCATGCATTATTGATGGAACTTTGCAGTGATGTGACACTGAAATCCTTTGAATCAAGCATTGTGAATGGTTGCTATTGATGTGGGCGAGCACAATGGTGTAGATTTAAGCCAATGGATAGATTTATTGTAAATTCTGCCTGTTCAAATGTTGAGCGCACGTGCGTGGATAATTTATTCATATTGAAAATATTACAAATGGATGATTGTTCAGTTGAACTATTTGAGTATTTCCGAAGCATGTATGTCTGATGAATTTGTCACAACGTCATCTTAAAGTCCTGGCACGGGCAGTCACCATCACGGTGGATTCCGAGTTTGGATTTCCAGATGAAAGTGTTATTGTCTTATTCACCTTAAAATGTTAACATGTGCGATTTTAAGGATGATTCGCCCATGTATGAAACATTAAAAACTTTTCAACACTTTAGCTGAATACCGTTCAACTGGAACAGGCAGTAACCAGTTATAGTATGCAGTTGATTTGATCCAAGCTTGTTGGAAGGTACACTTCCCCTCAATGGAATTACATTTTGCTTTTCGAATGACATTTCCGGAGACATTGTGGGTTACGAAATGTGTCATTTACATGTAACATGTAGTTTACTCATTGGGAGAAAGGATGACATCAATTCATTTGCATTCAGTAAGTATTCAGTTAGAATAGCGGTACATGTACAAGAGACATAGCTATTGTGCCACCTGGTAATTACACTGCAGTTGTAGGATAAACACAAGAAAATGTCTTTCTCAGGCTCACTAATTCTAATCAGTGATATCATTGCTTGGATTGCTTTCAGAAAGAGTTTTCTAAGAAATGATGTCAAGTGTTAGAATTACCAACAAAGAGAAATATAAGAGAAAGTTTCTAGTCGTTATCTGATAATTTAGGGTACTTTGCCAGCCTCAGCCTTGAAAAGCCTTGAATTTCATAAATGGGGGCCTTGAAAATCCACGAAAATTGTCGAGAAATGGCCTGGAATGGCCTTGAAGTTCAAAGATTTTAACCTGGGGGAACCCTGTCCAATCAGTTTTTTGTCACAACTTCTACACAGCTCATATTTGTGAACTGATCTTCACGAAACTTCTTGGGTACCTTTGTTTTCACCTTGGGACAGGAATGAGTGTGTTTTGGGGTGCCTTTGTTATCACTGTGCTATGAGAACAAATATTTTGGGGTTCAGTCAGACCCACTCTGAGACTCAAAAGATTTTTTTATAGTTTAGCATCTGACTGTCACCCACCTTTACAATACTTTACCTATACATTTGTTACAGGCAACGGTCAGTATTTATGTACAGACCGTTACAATACTTTATATGTACCTTTGTTATCAGGTCATTACCTAGATGTTTGTCATTGCTGTGTCACATACTATACATGTACATGTCTTTGTCTTGACAAGTTGAGCTACAGTGTCATTGACACTTTCATTATGATTTCCTGCCCACAGCATAGATTTGAGATTTGGAGCTTTGTCAAGATGGAAAAATTGACAAGAAAAGTTACATTTTAGCAAAAATCAACATTTCCTTATTTTTTGAGGAGTCACTAAGCTCTTGCCATGGTTTTGAAGGATAATATGTAATTGTTGTGCACATTTCAGTACTTAGACATTGCATTAAAATACACCAGAAAACTGCTCTTGTGTCTTGATGGTTCCTGCTTCAAATGCCAGTGACATAAAAGAAACACCACACAAATCATATTTCTTGTGATTTTGATATTTTTATTTTAAGTAAGTCGTGATATACAAATCACTTTTGTTGGTTACTCACTCCAATGTTTTCACCAATATCTCACCTAATTTTGACTAGTGCTCAAACGATTAGTCGACGTTTTTTCACCTATAGTCGACTCTGGTTTTTGTCGTTGACTAGTCGAAACACAGTAGGAGGACTCGCAAGCCAACACAATCTCAGTAGAAAGATCAATGAAATCACATCTCTGGGGAAATACGGTTACAAAATGCTTGGAAAAAAACGTGCTGCCGATCACTGGCTTCAGATAGTGGATGCGACAATGTAACAACCGACCGGAAACTCGATAAACTTCAAAGAACTTTATAGACAGCTTGTCCGCAGCATGTGTTGTGTCACGCTCCCTGACTCCCACGCAATGTCTCAGTGTCTTGGTTTGACCCTTCCAGTGCTGATGCTCCAACATGTGATGTGATGTACAAATTTAACTTTTCATGTACAAATATGAGGACTAATCTGATGCAATGGGGTGCAGTGGCTCAGTGATTGGAGCATTGGACTTTAAACCGAAAGGTCAACCCAGACCAGCGGTAACTGCATTATGTTCTTGGTCAAGACACCTAATCCCAATCCCATATGTGGGGGCAAGGTAGCACTGTGTACTAGCACACACTGCACATCGATGGTGCACTTGTCTTCAACCACTGCTAACCCTGCTTGTTGAGAGTTAGTAAGTTGGGGAGTCTCACAGTTGCTCGCCACTGCTCTTTGGTTCTCGCCGGGTACTCTACTTCCTCCACCCATAAAACTGTCTGACATGATGTGATCCTGGCTATTGGAAGTGTCGGTGAACATCAATAAACAATCCTTTGTAAAATATGAGTAGTACAAAATTATTATTGAGAAGTTTTTTGTGTTATGATTTATTTATTAATGATCATCGAAAATTCTTGTATCTTTGCCGTGGCTGATGAAGTGTTACTATAAACAATGGAACTTGCCTAACACATCAGTGGAAGTAGAGCAGTGCTTGATTATATAAGTAAACATGGGCTGTTTTGCTGGTATAATGGGACCCAGTAACCAATGCTTGGGGTGTTCTCTAGTGTGGGCAACATTGAACTGAATGATAGGCTAAACTTGACTTGAACTATCTGCACATTGATATTAAAATGTCAAAATTTCAAGAAATGAATATTTTGATGAAAGTTGGCAGGCATCCGTAGCATGATAACTTGAACAAACGATTTTTACCGAATTTTGTCAGTGAGTTAACTTCGAGAATGTCTTGGATGAATTAAAAAATGAGCCCAAATCTTTTCAGGAGTTATGCCTCTTTGATTGTTTTCTTGTTTTAATTTTCAACTTGTGAGCAGTGTCAGCACAATGACGAATGTTTCCCGATTTTTACCCAAATTAGTCTGTGGGGTCTACTCCAGAAAATGTCTCAGATGAGATTGAAAACCAGACCTTCTTTTCTTTTCAGGAGTTATGCCTCTTATATTGTTTTCTTGTTTGACTTGTGGGTAGTGTCAGTATGATAACCTGAACAAACGCTATCAAATATTTACCAAATTTGGTCTGTGAGCTAGAAACCCAGTTCTGCCTGAATTTTTTTCAGGAGTTAGGCCTCTTAGATTGATTTTTTGTTTGAATTTCTAACTTGCAGGCAGTGTCAGCAAAATAACTTGAACCATTGTTATCCATTGTTTACCAAATTTGTCCTTTGGTTCTTAGATTGTTTCTTAGTTTATGTTTGAAGCACAGATTCCTTATTGGATGTCCTGAGGCCAAATAGGTCTATAAAAAAAGGAAAACTTGGGAGAGTCAGGGTAATTTCATGATAGGTTACAAGATTATTTTTACTCAATTTAACAGGAGTTTACTCTATAACTTATATTCAATTAACAGGTCAAATTTGTACTGGAGGTATGGTAAATTGTTTTGTGTTGGGAAATTATACTCAATTAAGAGGGTTATTCAGTTAAGAGATATCCAATTAAGTGGGCTCCACTATACCTGCACTTCAGAATAAAGGCCAATTATGGGCTTCCAGCACTCGACCAGTTAAAAGAAAACTCTTAAGACATCTTTGAAGTGATTTTGATGTACCATTACGCTTCCCAACCTTTCTCAAAATAGTTTCTTTGAGAACTTTTCCAGTTTATCTTTGGTAGGAATAATTAGCACAATAATTGAAGTTTACTAGATAAACTTAAATTTTACAGTAATATATTAATTTCTTTCTATCAGTTCCAATGTCATTTATCTTCATGCTTGAATAGTGTTTTAAAACACTGATGTCAAAAGATACAAATGTATCAGTGTTGTAAATGTGGTTATACATATTTATTTCAAATATATACGAACTTAAACAGCCTTTATTTTGATTTAATAATTACACCATACCCTGCCTTTGCTACCACATTTATCAAGCTGTTGCCTAACATAAAGATGACTCTTAACCCTTAAAGGTCTACTTCCGACTTTTACGACCTCAGAAAAGGTGCCCTCAACAGACAAATTAGATAGGCAGTGGTTTCTAGTCAAGTCTTTACTGTCTGTTAAGGCAGCCAAGACTTGACTAGAAATCACTGCTAAGCCACTGGGCATGTAGAGGCTTGGGCTGGTGGAAATTCAGGACACTTGTCCAGGCCCTTAAGGGTTAAGTCAACCCAACAGAAATTACTCATTTTCATCACTTTCTTTAATACTTTAACAAACACGGCTGGGAAAAGAGCATTTTAAAAAAACGTGTCTTTGAAGAACTAAAAATTTCATTTTTTGCACCAAATCATAGCTTATGACACCTCTCGAACAATGAACTCAGCCATTGCATCCTAATGGTGTGTCATACACTATGTATTGGAATTCAAAAATGAAAAATTTAATAAAATTTGAATGGCAGTTTTTAGCTTAACTTGCCATCACGCTTGCGGAAGTCTGTGAATCTGCGAGTCTGTTCACATTTTCCTTTACCACGGGCTACACCCCGCAGTTCTTGTCTGATTGTCACAAAATTTCATATGCAGGTTTGGGGTCATGTCTAGATTGGTCGCGATCGGTCAACCAGTATGGCTGCCCGAGCCCAAAACCCGAAAACCATTAGCACAGTCTGCAGGTCGTATTTATGAAGGGATTTCATTGTAACTCAGTAAGATGCCTCTGTATAATGCCCAGATGAGAACGTCCCCTTTTGGGCATGATCTGTCAACCGTGATGGCTGCCCAAGCCCGAAACCCCAAAACTTTTAGCACAGTCTGCAGGTCATGTTTAATATGGACGGATTTCATTGTAACTTGGTAGGATGACTCCTTATGATGTCTAGATGAGAACATCCCCTTTTGGTCACAATCATTCAGCCTTTATGGCTGCCCGAGCCCAAAAACCATTAGCATAGTCTATAGGTCGTATTTATGGAAGGATTTCATTGTAACTTGTTAGGTTGACTCCATATAATGCCTAGATGATGACATCCCCTTTTGGTCATGATTGGTCAACTGTGATGGCTACAGGTGCCCGAAGCCCGAAAATTTTGAGCACAGTCTACAGGTCATATTTATGAAGGGATTTCATTGTAATTTTGTAGGATCGCTCCAGATGATGCCCAGATGAGAATATCCCCTTTTGGTTGCGATCATTCAACCATGATGGCTACCCGAGTCCGAAGCCCGAAAACCTTTAGCACAGTCTACAGGTCATATTTATGAAGGGATTTCATTGTAACTTGGTAGGTTTGACTTCATATAATGTCTAGATGAGAACGTCCCCTTTTGGACACGATTGGGCAACTGTGACAGTTACAGGAGCCTGAAGCCCAAAAACCTTTAGAACAGTCTACAGGTCATAATTATGAAGGGATTTCATTGTAGCTTGGTAGGATGACTCCAAATAATGTCTAGCTGAGAACATCCCCTTTTGGTCGTGATCATTCAGCCTTGATGCCCGAGCCCAAAAAACCTTAACATAGTCTATAGGTCGTATTTATGAAAGGATTTCATTGTAACTTGTTAGGTTGACTCCATATAATGCTTAGATGATGACATCCCCTTTTGGTCATGATTCGTCAACTGTGATGGCTACAGGTGCCCAAAGCCCAAAAATCTTGAGCACAGTCTGCAGGTCATATTTATGAAGGGATTTCATTGCAACTTCGTAGGATCACTCCAGATGATACCCGGATGAGAATGTCCCCTTATGGTTGCGATTATTCAACCATGATAGCTGCCTGAGCCCAAAAACCTTTAGCACAGTCTACTGGTTATATTTATGAAGGGATTTCATTGTAACTTGGTAGGTTGACTTCATATAATGTCTAGATGAGAATGTCCCCTTTGGATGCAATTGGGAAACTGACGGCTACAGGGGCCTGAAGCCCAAAAACCTTTAGCACAGTCTACTGGCCATATTTATGAAGGGATTTCAATGTAACTTGATAGGATGACTCGTTTTGGAATAATTTCACTGTAACTTGGTAAGTATCGTTGATATACGTTAACTGTGAGGGCCACATACATTAGCTGTGAGGTCATATTAACCCACTCCTCAGCTCTTTAGTACAATGTACACCTCATATTATTTTTTATCAAAAACATAGCATACAGGGAACAGAAATGAACATATTCCCAATTATCACAATTCTTGTCTTATTTCATAATCCTTTCATAAACACTGAACATTATCCTTTTTATCAAACACAACACACAAGTTAAGCTACTGTGTCATTGACACTTTCATTATGAATAGTGCTAGCGGGATATTATTGTTATGTTTAATAAAAGGTTAAGTGATATTATTTTACACAGCCAGTGGCCTCTGTGGCCCCAAATATTTTTGTTGAACGCCTGGGAAGTGCCATTTCCGGCAATCGGGGAGGCATTTTTTGCCAAAATTTTTGGGCATGTAACCGATGGTGGCACTCCGCTTAGATGGTGTTACCGATTCCCCCCTCCCTACCCCCCCCTGATTTTTTCCTAGCATGACGCCCCTGGGTAGCATCACTTAATTTACTCTCTGTGAACCTCAATCTAAATCAAGATCTCAAGCTTAAACAGAAAGAGGTACCCAGAGGATAAATTAACCCACTGTATAGTATTGCATCAGCAAATTCATCCTCTGGGGACCTCATTCTGCAAATAATAGATTGCTTATTTCCAGGCTTGTCTGCACCCCACCTCAATTTAATTCAGAATGGAAAAGTTATCAGTTGTTAACAAAGCCCCTCCTCCCCAACACATATATATATATTTGACTCCATACCACAAATTTGTCCCTCACATATTGTAACCCTCACCCCCGAGTAACATTCTGTGAACTGAGTTGAGTACACATGCAAAATTTAGAGGCGATTGGATAAAGAAGTAAGGAAAGAAACTGAAGCATGGTGGCTCAGTGGTTGGGGCATTGGTCTTCAAACTGGAAGGTCCACGAATCAATCGCAACCAGCGGTAACTGCATTATGTCCTTGGGCAAGGCACTTAATCTCAATTGCCTAAGTGGGGGCACAGTGGAACTGTGTACTAAAGTGTACTGCAGGCTGATGGTGCACTTAACTTCAACCAATACTAGCACTGCTTGTGTGGAGTTAGTACATTTGGGGAGTCTGACAGTTGTTCACTACTGCATGGTGGTCTCTCCAGGTACTGTGCCTTCCTCCACCCATAAAACTTCAGATGCGAGGTGACCCTGACTGACGAAAGTGTCATTAGCCCCAAATAAATAAATAAGGGAAGAAACACAAACTTTTTAACAAATAAAAGTTTACTTGAGAAGTTCAGAAGTGTACAAGAGGGATAATTCCAAGTAGAATTTGGCCATACAATAGGCTAACATGTAGGCTTTTTGATTCAAATAACATGAAGATGTGTAAATTACAAAAGTAATACATCATGTGAAAGACAGGTAGAGGGATGGGGGGGCAGGGAGGGGGGGGGGATGGGGGCAACTTTCAGGATAGATACTTTTAACTAATTTGATTTGATTCAAAACAATCTGGATTATTTGAAAAAAATTGAATCCCATGGAGTTTGTAGGTCATATAATTCTTTATTGTCATCTTACTGAAAAAGACTGAGGAACAAGGTTGATGGCGACCAGCCTAACTAGATAACTTAAATTTAGTTGGAAAATTCCTTAAAATGTCATTTGAAGCAATAGAGCAATCTCTCCTAAACCACTGGCCACATTTTAATTAAAATTCATGTAAGTAGTGGTTATATAGGGGCATTTGGGTTTTTCTTCAAATTGGATTTCTGCTCATATTGTGGAGTGGGGTGGGGCCAAAATGCACAAAATTTTAAAAATTCTTCTTCTCATGAACCAGCCATAGCAGAGACTTGATATTTGGTATGCTGCTTCCATTTGAGGTGTAGACTCAAGTTTGTTCAAGAGAAGTTTGACGGGCAATGTTTACCTTTGTTCTGAGAGGGGCAAGAATTTTTGCTCCGCCCAAAATTTCTATTTTCTGAACCCAGAGGCCGATTTGAACCAAATTTAATATGAGGTATTATTGGGTTATAAGTACTTGATTTATGCCAAAAAAAATTTTCCTGCAGCTCCGTGGGAAGCACAGGAGCTAAAAATAGAAAAAAATTAAAACGCCCATATCTCCAAAACTGCATGGCACCGAGAATTTTTATTTGGTGTGAAGCTTCCTTAGGACCAACAGTAAGGATTGGTTCAAAAAAATTGCCATCGGTTTTATCATAGGGTACAGTTTCGGAACTTTGAAAAAGTTCTGAGTCAGCACTTTTTAAGACTGTAGGCAATGGGAAAAACATTAAAAAATCTTCTTCTCCAGATCCAGCAGGCAGAATCTTTTGATATTTGGTATGCAACATTGTAGGGTGGATCTGATTCAAGTTCAAATTGGCCCCCTGGGTTCATATTTAGGCTCAGTATAGGAGCCCGATTTCGAACTTAGTGCTTTTCAGGCAAATTTCTTAAAAAATCTTCTTCTCCAGATCCAGCAGGCAGAATCTTTTGCTATTTGGTATGCAACATTGTGGGGTGGATCTGATTCAAGTTTGTTCAAATCGGCCCCTGGATTCATATTTGGGCTCACTATAGAAGCTCGAATTGGAACTTAGTGCATTTCAGGCAAATTTCTTTAAAAATCTTCTTCTCCAGATCCAGCAGGCAGAATCTTTTGATATTTGGTATGCAACATTGTGGGATGGATCTGATTCAAGTTTGTTCAAATCAGCCCCCTGGATTCATATTTGGGCTCACTATAGAAGCCCGAATTCGAACTTAGTGCATTTCAGGCAAACTTCTTAAAAAATCTTCTTCTCCAGATCCAGCAGGCAGAATCTTTGATATTTGGTATGCAACATTGTGGAGTGGATCTGATTCAAGTTTGTTCACATAGGCCCCCTGGGTTTATATTTGGGCTCAGTATAGGAAAATCGTCTTCTCAAGATCCAGCAGGCAGAATCTTTTGATATTGGGTGTGCACCATGCTTAGGAGGGTGAGATTTAAGTTTGTTCAAGCCATGTCCCTAGGTTCATATTTGGGCTCACTGTGGGAGCCCAAATGATAACTTAGTTCAAAATGAGGAATATTTTTATACTGTACCAATGACCCAGACTTAGCTGGTGCTAACTCTAACAAAACCAGGGCCAAACACAAATTTTGCCCCCCAATCCCCAAAATTTGCATCTAAAACCAAAAGAAATCATGTTCTATAGGACCTCCATACTTCGCCCCTACTGCGCATGCGTAGTGTCAAGGACGTTCCGAAATTGGCGCCAATTATCATTCTCTGTTTGGCCCTTCATCAGTCAACATCTCACTGATCTTTGTGCTTGTAAATCTCAGTTTAAAGGATGCCAGACACGTAATTATTGGAGAAATGGTGATTCTAAGGAGGATATAGAAGGAGGAGAGGAAAAAGGAGTGACAAAAAATAATCAGGGCTGTACTTAAAATTTTTTATGAAATTATGTTAAGTTGCCTATTTTCGAGGCATGGGCCTCTTGTTGTCATTCTTGCTAAAAAGTTGCACTGCTTATTCAGTGTTTCCTCTCCCCTGGTCTTCTAAGTCCCCCCTTGCAATTCTCCCATGCTTTTGGCATATTTTTGAGAAAGATCATTTCTAAAATTCTCTTGGGAGAGTTGCTTGGTTACAGAATGTTTTCTGTTATTTTCCCCATAGTTACGTTTTCACCCATGGGTGTATAAACGTTGTGTTCTGCATCTTCCATCTAATGTTCTGCAGATTCTCCCCTGGGAGTCTCTGTCTTGCATCAGATAGAGTGTAATTTTGATGACTGATTTCGGGCCAGTTTTTTCAGTGCCTGGAGTCATGTTTTCTGGTGTTTTACACTGTTTGTTTACATTGGCAACAGCCTTTTTTGAGGGGGGCTGTTTGCCTTTGGTGTAGTTTTTCTCACTATAAGATACATTTCTATTATCCGTAAGTGTTGCATTAATTATTTTATATAAATTTAAAATTTTTGACCACACTTAGCCATCGGATCCATCGGGGCTCAACGTTACTTTTCAGAAACTTGGGCTTCGCTGAAAAAATATTTTTCAAAAATTATTTTGATTTGCAATTGTTTTTTCATTATTAATGGATCATGTTATTATGTATCTTTGTGTCAGGGGTTTGTGTGAGTAACTAGGACTTGTTCACTTTTCACAATGAAAGGATATTGTTCAAATTGTAATAGGAAGAAATCTTCCTCTGACTTTCATGATCATTGTATTAATTGTAGTCAGTGTTCTCGCACTAATCCCTGTTCTATATGTCAATATTGGGATGACAAACATTGGAAACGTGTGTCACGGTATGTTGTTACTGGAGAAAGGGCTATGCCGGCTCTTTCTCCGCAAGGTCACTCTACTCTCTCAGTTTCTATTTCAGAGGAACAAGAACAGGGTGATGTTTCCATGTTATCTTCCGCAAGTGCGCTTCCGTCGTCACAAATGAATACAGAGCTAGCGGCAAAAGTGCTCATGGAGATTAAACAAATGTCGTCCGCTAGCTCGCCCGGTGTAGCGTCCATTCACCGAATGATTCGGCAGCCGGGTTCGTCCGATGCGGTCCAGGAGGAAATGTTGGGTGATGCGAGCACTATAAACATTCAATGTGCACACCCAGTGACGGCGGATAGTAGGCGAGATCGGAGGAAGCCTTTGAGTCCGGTTCCTAGCTCGTCCAGGTCCAGCCGGGCCGCGAGCGAGAGAGGCCCCTCTCTCGTACAACAACATCTGGGACCAGATGTTGTGGTACAAAATGTGTCGCAAGCGGAGCATGCGTCCGTCGCTCGGGACGCTCCGTTGTATAGGCAATCCGCGGAGACTGCTCAGGCTTCTTCCTCTCGTCAGCGCACACGACCGCACCTTGGCTGCGTGACCGCCGATATTTTACCAGCTTCGCCGATCAGGGATTCTTCGGCGACCAGGTCACACCATCCGGTAGCCAGGGACACGAGGCCGATGGACTCCGGACGTTCGCATAGGAAAAGTATGCGGGAGCCATCAGATGCGGAGCTGCCCTCGGCGAAGCAGCGAAAGACTGCGCCTCCGCAGGCCTCGATGCCAGACGTACTTGTGCAGATAGCACAACTTATCGCAGCATCCCAGCAGCCGACAGAAACGGTGTCGGATCGGGAATTATCCGACGGCGCTGGGTCGGTACGCTCCGCCGAAGCATCGGGGGCGGACGACCGGGAGCATCATGAGGTCCGACCGGATGGTGAAAGGGATACGGATGACTTGGAGCTATCCCTTTCGGAACAACATAAAGCTGCCGTGGACTTCATCTGGCACTTTCTCCCTCAAGTTGTTCCGTCGGGCCAGACTGCTGCGGTTCCGGACAAGAGGATTATAGCGTCATTGGACTCTGAATTTTTTGAGCGGTTCAGGGACATCGCTCCCGAGTTTCCGTCTCAGTCCAATAATGTTGCAAGAACATTTGAATTATTGAACAACGCTATATTTAAACTTGCTTCCAAAACGGGGAAAGCAGGTTTCTTGTCCGCCAATACTCTCATCCTGCCTTTCATTAATGCAAGGAATAAATTCGACACGGCAGGACAGGGTATTCCGAGAGTTCCTCTGCGTATGGACGACGAGGCGGAAGACTTAGAGCTATCATTACCGTCGTCGGCGTCTATTCCAACCGCGGTGTTGGAAACAGCTATTTCGTCTAACAGAGCCAGTTTAGATGCCTTATCTTACGCAGATCACCTTACTAAGGCGTTATCACTGCGCCTTCAAGGGAAAGAATTTCAGGATATACAATCCTCTTTAAGACTTCTTTCAAGGGCAGTAGCTTATTCCACGTGTAACTCCGCCCTTTCAGTGGCAAACCTGGAGTTGGTTGGACGTGATGCAGCCCTAGCTACATCCACACTCGTGGATTCTAAGGTGAAGAACTCTCTCAGAGTCGCTTCGGTCTCCGGAGAACTTCTCTTTGACGGCAAGCTTTCTGCAATTTATGATAAAATTACAAAGAAAGCTTCGGATTCTCTGTTGTTCAAATCTGCTTCTAAGAAGTTGGATATGGCAGACAAGAATAAGACAGGCACTTCTGGGTCTAATGCGCCCAAGAGAGGTTCCTATAGAGGTTCCGGTGCGTCCTCTTGGTCTTATTCGAGAGACCGTCAAGGTAGCGACTCACGTTCGGGATGTCCTTCGGGCCGGGACAACTGGTCGGACGCCCCGAGGTCGACGGGACGAGGGGCGGGTCGTGGAGGACGTGGTTTCTCCTACCGCAGGCCTCGCAGGTCCAGGAGGTGATGGCTTAAACCTCTATCGCGTACCGGTTGGCGGAAGGTTGTCAAGCTTTTCACAAGAATGGGCGTTGATTACGGACGACCCTTGGGTGAGAGGAGTGACTTCGGAAGGTCTAAAGATATCCTTCAAACGAAAGCCTCCATTAATTCGAAGTCCAAAATGGACTCAACTTCCGTCAAATCTGCAGAAAAGGGACGCTCTATTATCAGAGGTGCAGTCTCTTTTAATGAAGAACGCGGTAGAGGTCGTAGAAAACCAGGAGACTCCGGGATTCTGCAGCCATCTGTTTCTGGTTCCGAAACCAGACGGCTCGTTCCATCCAGTCATAGATTTGAACTGGATAAACAAGCTGATCGTCGCTCCGAAGTTTTATATGGAGACGATTCGGTCGGTCAGAGCGAATATTCGGGTGAACGATTATGCAACAAGCATAGATCTCAAAGATGCGTACTTTCACGTCATGGTACATCTGACAGTATCTACGCTTCGCAGTCCTAGGAGTGGTGTATCAATTCCGGGCGATGTGCTTCGGATTGAATCTAGCACCCTGGGCTTTCACTCGGGTAATGAACTCGGTAATGATCTATTTCCGAGCTCATTCGTCTGCGGTAACGTCGGCCTACCTGGACGACATTCTTCAGAGGTACGGCAACGAGTTAACGCTTCAGAACGATGTTCAGAATCTACTTCTTTTGCTCCGACGTCTCGGTTTTATAGTAAACGAGGAGAAGTCGGATCTGGTGCTGTCCAAGTCATTCACACATCTGGGAATGAGCTTCGAGACGCACAACAATCTCGTTCGTCTGCCGTTAACCAGAGCGAAATTAGTCAGTTGTTACGCTCGGTATTGTCTGCACGCAGACAAAGTCACAGCGAGAGAATTTATGAGACTGATAGGTCTGTGCGGAGCCGCTGCGGATCTCATTCCGATGGGGCGGTTACTCACGCGTCCTCTCCAAATTTTCTTGACTCAGAATTGGAGTGTGAAAATTCATTCGCTCGACATAGACGTTCTCTTGTCAGATCAAGTGAAACAAGAGATTCAGACTTGGGCAAACATTCAGTGGTTAACTCAGGGAGTTCCGCTGCAGTTGCCGGATCCGAGTTTTACCATTATGACGGATGCCAGTCAAACAGGTTGGGGTGCATCATTGATCCCAACGGATTCAAGATGCCAGGGTCTTTGGGATCCGCAATTCCTGGGCAAGCACATAAACATCAAGGAAATGATGTCAATTTGGCTTGCGTTACGTCATTGGATGGACATTATTCACAATGCTCATGTCCAAATCCTATCCGACAATACGACAGTAGTGGCGTATATACGGAATCAGGGAGGCACTCATTCAGTTCCGTTATTCAATCTAACGGAAAGAATCCTTCTGTTTGCGCTAGAACATCAGGTTCTACTTTCGGTCCGTCACATACCGGGTCGTCTGAATGTACTAGCAGACTCCCTTTCACGAAAGGGTCGCTTGTTGCCGTCGGAGTGGACTCTCAACAAACAAGTATTCAATCAGATTTGCTACCAATGGAAACGGCCAATGATAGACTTATTTGCGACACATCTCAACAATCAGTTGCAGACGTATGTGTCTCCGTGTCCGGATCCAAGAGCATTTGCAGTAGACGCTCTGTCGATCCCTTGGGACGGAATGATAGGATATGCGTATCCTCCAGCACCGTTAATTCATCAAGTATTGCTAAAGATAAAACAATCTCAATGCAAGATTCTGTTGGTAGCATCTCTGTCTCCACAGAGACCGTGGATAAATCTACTCAGGTGTCTGTTGTGGGACTTACCGCGAAAGCTTCCTCCACGGGAGGATCTTCTTTCGCAGGGGAAATCGCGTCAACTCCATCACAACCCGCAAGGTCTCAACCTTCACGTTTTTCCGTTGTGCGGTCCTTCTTGCATGGCAAGCACTTTACAGGACGAGCAGTGGACGCGATTTCTAACTGTAGGAGGACCTCCTCTTCGCTAAACTATGCGGCTAAGTGGAAGGTTTTTCGTCGTTGGTGTAGGGATCATTCTGTAGATATTTTCGATCCCTCTATACCAGACATTGCAAACTTTCTAGTATACTTGTTTGACGAAATCAAACTGCAGCCTGTTACTATTAAGGGTTATAGGTCTATGTTATCTGATACCTATGCACATCATGATAGTTTACAAATTGGATCTAATGTCTCTTTATCTAAGTTGGTTAGAAACTTCTCGATAAATAGACCCAGAACTCTTAGGTTAATTCCTAAATGGAATTTAGCTTGGGTTCTTCTTAAATTGAAGGAAAAGCCATTTGAACCTCTTGGGACAGTAGATTTCAAATTCTTATCTTATAAGACAGCTTTTCTCTTAGCTTTCTCTTCTGCTAGAAGAGTCAGTGAGCTTCATGCACTATCGGTGGATGATTCTCACTATCGTAGTGTTGGGAACACTATCACCTTCACTACTAATGTCAGTTTTTTAGCTAAGAATCAGGCTCCTAATAAATATCCGGAACCTATTGTCATTAAGGCTCTTCTGTCTTCAGACGGGCGTAGGCCTTTACTCTGTCCTGTTAGAGCGTTACGTATCTATAAACAGAGATCTCAGTTTATCAGAATGGGACGAAAACGTTTCTTTCTGTCTTTGATGCCTAATAGAAGGGACATTTCGGTCCATTCTATTGCTAGATGGATTCAATTAACTATCCGTTCTGCTTATGAGAGTTTATCTTCTTCTCAGCAGTCTGTGCTTAAGATTTCCGCTCATGAAGTAAGAGCTCTTGCTACTTCTTGGGCTTACGCTAATAGTATTGCTATTACAGATTTAATGAAGGCTGCTTATTGGTCTCAGCCATCCACATTCACAAATTTTTATCTCAGAAATATTGAGTCCATTTCTGGAGACCTGCATTGTTTAGGTCCGTTATCTGTTGCTCAGAATGTCGTCCACTAAACAGTTGCAACTATAGTTATGCAGGCTTTCTGTTCCGGCAGTGACTCCGTCCGGCTGCCCTCTTCGCTCTGGGCTATTTGACCCAGGGCAAGGGGAAGGGGGGGGGGGGAGGGTGTTCCCTTAGGTCACCTGCTTTATAGTGAAAAGCAAGGGAATGCCTCCTCCAAAGTCAGTATTTCTGAGTCGCTTCCGGGATGGTTTTAAAGTGTAATATTAATGTTAAAATTCATTCATGTCATATTTTTAAAGTGTAGCTCGGTGTGAAGCATTTGTATATGTCAAGTGTCAAACGGGCGTTAATATACAATCCTCAGACACTTTTAAAAGAATATAAAGAGTCTCAATTCTCTGGACTAACTTTATTTATTGGCTTACTTTAAAAATAATTAGTATAAAGGGTTATACTGGATGTTAATAGAGAACATGAATGTTATTGTGCTCAATTATGAAGGGTATTGTATCTTTCTAATTTAACATTAAATAAGAAAGATACATGTAAAGCCTAATACTCCTTTTCTCCTTAAGGGGTTGCCTCTATATTATATAGTTGAGCTTATTGGATTTTCCTCTATGTCCTAGGCCCTCCAACCTTTTTACTATTCAGCTAAGTCTGGGTCATTGGTACAGTATAAAAATGTTAAAAAATTTATAGTAATTTATATATTTTTTATACTTACCAATGACCCAGCCAGGGATGGCCCTCCCAGGAGTTGGGAACTCTTGCCTCCCCGCTGAGTACATAGCGCTGACCAGGCACTGCCAGTAAGAATGATAATTGGCGCCAATTTTGGAACGTCCTTGACACTGCGCATGCGCAGTAGGGGCGAAGTATGGAGGTCCTATAGGACATGATTTCTTTTGGTTTTAGATGCAAATTTTGGGGATTGGGGGGCAAAATTTGTGTTTGGCCCTGGTTTTGTTAGAGTTAGCACCAGCTAAGTCTGGGTCATTGGTAAGTATAAAAAATATATAAATTACTATAAATTTTTTAACTTTCTTTAAAAATCTTCTTCAGATCCAGTAATCGGAATGTTTTGATATTTGGTATGCAGCATCCTTAAGGGGGTGAGATTCAAGTTTGTTCAAGCCATGTCCCTAGGTCCATATTTGGGTTTACTGTTGGAGCTTGAATTGTAACTTAGTTCGAAATGAGGAATTTTCTTAAAAAATCTTCTTCTTCAGATCCAGCAGTCGGAATGATTTGATATGTGGTGTGTAGCATCCTTAGGGGGTGGGGGGGGGGGGGGTGGATTCAAGTTTGTTAAAGCCAAGTCCCTGGGTCCATATTTGGGAGCCCGAATTATAACTTAGTCAATATGAGGAATTTTTGGCATGCAGCAACCTTAAGGGGCTGAGATTCAAGTTTGTGCAAGCCAAGTCCCTTGGTTCATATTTGGGCTCACTATGGGAGCCCGAATGACAACTTAGTTCAAAACGAGGAATTTTCTTTAAAAATCTTCTTCAGATCCAGCAGATGCATGCTTTTGATATTTTTTATGCAGCATCCTTAGGGGGGTAAGATTCAAGTTTGTTCAAGCCATGTCCCTAGATCCATATTTGGGCTCATTGTGGGAGCTCGAATTGTAACTTAGTTCAAAATGAGGAATTTTCTTTAAAAATCTTCTTCTTCAGATCCAGCAGTCGGAATGTTTTGATATTTGGTGTGCAGCATCCTTAGGGGGGTGAGATTCAAGTTTGTTAAAGCCAAGTCCCTGGGTTCATATATGGGCTCCCTGTGGGAGCCCAAATTAAAACTTAGTTCAATATGAGGAATATTTTTTTAAAATCTCTTTTTTTTTTAGATCCACTGGTCAGAATCTTTGGATATTTGGTCTAAGCTTTACTTTGGAGGAGCAGATGCAACTTGTTGAAATCAATTCTCTGGGTTGATATTTAGGCTACCATGTCATGTGAGGGCCCTCAGGCCCCCTGGGGCCTCTTGTTTATACAACCAATGGCCCAGATTAGCTGATGCTAACTCAAAAATTAATCCAGGGCCAAACACAAATTTTGCCCCCCAATCCCCAAAATTTGCGTGTAAAACTGAAAAATCTATGTCCTATCTGGTCCTCCATACTTTTGCGAACTGCACAGTATCCAGAAAGACACCAAAATTGGCGCAAACCATCATTCTTTGTTTGGCCCTCCAGTCAGTAATAACAAACTGACATCTGTGCTTTTATATCTCAGTTTTAATGATGCCAGACACAAATCAGTGGTAGAATTGATGGATCCAGGGACATAATTGGATGATGGAAGGGAACAATGGTGGTTGGAAATGTTCAGGGCTGTAACTTTATAATTTTTATCTAAATTATTTCATGTTTCCCAATTTCAGGACATGGGCCTTACGTCACCATTCTTGCTAATGATTTTTCCACTGTTTGTTAAGTGTTCCTTCCCTATCCTTCTTTGAAACACCCCAGTTAAACTCCCAAGCTTTTTGGCTTATTTTGTTGAATTTTTTTTATAAATTTCTTCGGAGTTTGACGTGTTACACAGAATGTTTATTCTGTATATCCCCATGGTTATGTCCTCACCCTAGGAATGTTTGGGCGTTTTGGGTCATGTATCTTACATCCGCTGTATCGTTTTTTCTTCTTTTAAAGATCTTGCTTTACATCGGATAGTTCTAAATCTGTTACTGACTTTGGGCCTCTTTATTCAGTGCCTGGGGTCTTGTTTCCAGTTTTTCTTCTAACGTTGTTTACATTGGAAATAGGGTATAAATGTATGTAGTTTCCTATTTATTTTATGGTAGGATTGTTGTAAGATACATTTATAATATTCCAGTAGTGTAGCAATTAATTTTTGGAATTTTGTCCACACTTATTCTCTATCGGGATACCTTTGGGCTCGTCTTGTTCCCTTTGGGAACTTGGGCTCCTGTCAAAATTTTTCGAAAAATATTTTTTGGGGAAATTAATTTTTCAATTTATATTTTGAATGTTATTTATATTTGTGTCTTTTTCATATATTTATTGTGGAGTTGGTGGGAGTACTGTCGACTTTGTTTTGATTCATTATGAAAGCTTATTGCTCAAAATGCAAGGCGAGGAAGTCTTCCTCGGGTTTACATGCTTGTTGCCTTGCTTGTAGTCGATGTACTCCCACTGATTCTTGTCCAACCTGTGTCAGATGGGATGACAAACGTTGGAGACAGGTGTCACGGTACGTTGTTAGCGGCGAGAGGCCATTGCTGGTCCTCTCGCCACAAAGTCAATCAAGTTTCTCAGTTTCTTTTTCGGAGGAACAAGAACATGGTGATGTTTACGTGATGCCTAGAGATAGTGTGCTACCATCGTCGTGCTCAGATGGGCAAACAGAGCTAGCTGCCAAGGTGCTCATGAATATTAGACAGGGCATAAATCCACTAACCGGTGGTTTTAGTCCCTTTTTGCCAACTAGCTCGACCGATGAAGCATTTACTCTGTCCGTGGGTACCGCGATACCGGGTGTGTCCATTGCGGTCGATAGGAGTGGATTGGGTAGAGCGAGCACCTTAAAACATAAACATTCTCGCCCAGCGACGATAGAACAGAGGAAGAAGCCGGCAAGTACAGTGGGAAGTTTGGTGAGGTCTGAAAAGACCGTGAGCGAGAGAGGTCCCTCTCTTTCCCAGCAGCATCTGGGGCCAGATGTTGTGATTAGAAACGTGCATGAGTTGGAGCATACGTCTGCACCTTCCGTCCAGGATGCTCCATATAGTTTGCAGCTGGCCTCGGCTGCAGTTATGGCTTCTACAACATCATCTTCAAAGCGCACATGACTGCACCTTAGCTACACGACTTCGGATATCCAGCCTGCATCGCCGAGAAGGGACTACTCATCGTCTGTGAAGTCGGACCATCCAGTAGCTAAGGAGACGAGGCCTCGTTTATTGGGATGTCCAGAGAAAAGAGCCATCTCGGACACACCATCCCAGGAGCAGCAGGCGGCCAAGAAACAGAAGACCGCTGCTCATCAGGCCTCCGTTACAAACTTGCTGTCACAGCATCACAGCAAGTGCAAGCGCAGCCAATGGCAGTCTCAGAACCTGAGCTGTCGGACGGTACTGGGTCGGTCCAGTCATCTGCACGTTCAGATGTGGTAGACAGAGAGTCACAACTGATTCAATCGGATGGTGAAAGGGATATGGAAGAAGATTACCCTTCCCTTTTGGAACAGCACATGGTTGCAATGGATTTAATCCATCAATACTACCTTGAATTTGTTCCGGCGAATCAGAATGCTGCGACTACTAGAAATTGGACGCAGACTTTATCTGGAAAAAGGAGGAGGTCCTGCCTTTTCCGGTTCAGTCTAGACAGGTGTTGCAGGCCTTCGGCCATTTAGACAATGCCATATTCAAACTCTCCAGTGGGAAGAAGAAAGGTGGTTTCTTGACATAATCTTCCATGAATTTACCATTTCTTGGACCACGTTCATTTAAAACGGTTGGGGAAGATGTACAGAGAGTTCCTCTGCATTTGGATCAACAGTCCGAGGATCTAGAACTATCCTTGCCTGGGTGATTCACAATTTGCTTGGATACAATTGAGACAGCAATTTCTCCAAATAGAGCGAATTTGGACGCTATGTCTTACGCAGATCACATTTCAAGAGCTATGGCGCAACGTCTCAACGGGAAGGAATTTGAGGACATTCGTACCTCTTTAAGAGTTCTTTCCAGGGCAGTTATGTTTACCACGTATAACTCCACCTTAACAGTGGCTAATTTGGAGTTAATCAGACATGATGGTGCCCTTGCGTCATCATCCTTAATAGATGACAAGGTGAAAATCTCTCTCCGAGTCTCTCCGGTCTCCGAACACACAATATTTGACAACAAGCTTTCATTGGTTTATGACCAAGCTACAAAGAAAGCATCTAATACTCTGCTTTTAAAGTCGGCATCTAATCGACCCGCTACAGCAGGAAAAAGTAAAGGAGGATGTCCCAGACAGAAATCGTCAAAAGGGGACTCCTCATGAGGGTATAAGAAACCCTACTATAATTACTTAGAGATCATCCATATAGTGACCGAGACTACGGTCAGATGCCCCAAAGCCGACAGGTCAAGGCTCTTCACGAGGGGGACGTGGTTTCTCCCCCTGTAAGCCTCGCAGGTCCTACAGATGATAGTCAGGACCTCTATTGCTTGCAAGTTGGCGGAAGGTTATGAGGGATTCGCAACAAACTGGATAACAATAACGGAAGACCAGTGGGTGAGAAATGTAATCTCGAACGGCCTTCGGCTATCTTTCCAAGCGAAACCACTTCTAACAAGGTGTCCGCGGTGGACAAATCTTCCGTCAAATCCTTGCAAAAGAGAGTCTCTCCTAGCGAAGGGACAGGCTCTCTTATCAAAGGAAGCAGTAGAGGTCATTGGGAATCAAAATTCTCTAGGATTCTACAGTCACCTGTTCCTCGTACCGAAGCCAGATGGCTTATTCCAACCGGTAATAGACTTGAGCTGGATAAACAAGCTGATCGTGGCTCCAAAGTTCAAAATGGAGACAATTCGGTTGGTAAGAGAGAGCATTCGAGTGAACGACTATGCGGCAAGCATAGATCTAAAGGATGCGTACTTTCATGTCCTGGTACATCCGGCATACAGAAAGTATCTGCAGTTCGCCGTGCAAGGGACAGTGTATCAGATCCGAGCGATGTGCTTCGGTCTGAAGCTGGCACCCTGGGCTTTCACTCGAATAATGAACTCGGTAATGTCTCACTTCTGAGCTCATTCGTCTGCAGTTACGTCGGCTTACTTGGACAACATTCTTCAGAGATACGGCAACAAAACTATTCTTCAGAACGATGTTCAGAGTCTGCTTCTTTTGCTCTGATATCTCGGCTTCATCATAAATGAGAAGAAGTCGGATCTAGCTCCGTCCAAGTCGTTCATTCACTTGTGGATGAGCTTCGAGACTCACAACAATCTGGTTCGTCTGCCGTTACACAGAGCGAAATTAGTCAGTTGTTATGCTCGCTTTTGTCTACACTCAGACGCATTAACAGCGAGGGAATTCATGCAACTGAAGGGGTTGTGCAGAGCAGCTGTGGATCTTATTCCGATGGGTTGCTTGCGCACACGTCCTCTCCAGATATTCTTTACTCAGAACTGGAGTGTGAAGACTCATTTGCTCGAGACCAGTATTGTTTTAACGGACCTAGTAAAACAAAGGGTCCAGATTTGGGCAGATATTCAGTGGTTAACTCAGGGAGTTCCGCTGCAGCTGCCAGATCCGGCTTTCACGATTACGACGGATGCGAGTCAAATGGGTTGGGGTGCGACCCTGAGCCCGACAGACTCAAAGTGTCAGGGTCTTTGGGGCCCTTGGTTCCTAGAGAAACACATAAACATCAAAGAGATGATGGCAATATGGCTTGCGCGACAACATTGGGTTCACATTATAGCGGACGCTCATGTTGAGATATTGTCTGTCAACTCAACAGTAGTAGTGTATATCAGGAACCAGAGAGGCACTCATTTGGTTCCGTTATGCGAACTAACGGAGAAAATTCTTCTGTATGTCGTGAATCATCATGTTCAACTATCGGTCCGTCATATACTGGGTCGTCTGAACGTACCAGCAGACTCGCTCTCTTGGAAAGGTCGCCTGTTGCCATCGGAATAGACACTCAACAAGCGGGTATTCAGACATTTGCTACCAGTGGGATCGCCCCATGATAGATTTGTTCGTGACACACCTGAACAATCAGTTGCAGATGTACGTGTCGCCATGTCCAGACCATTGAGCGTACGCAGTAGACGCTTTGTCAATCTCATGGGACGGAATGATAGGATATGCGTATCCTCTAACTCCGTTGATTCAGCAGATTCTGTTAAAGATCAAACAGTCTCGTTGCAAAATTCTGCTAGTAGCATCTCTGTCGTCACAGAAACCGTGGATCAATCTTCTCAGGTGTCTGTTATGGGACGTTCCCCAGAAGCTTCCTCTGCGAGAGGACCTTCTTTAGCAGGGGAAGTCACGCACAGTGCATCACAACCCGGAAGGTCTCAACCCTCACATATTTCCGTTGTGCAGTCCTTCTTGCACGGCAAGCAATTTACAGGACGAGCAGTGGACGCAATTTCTAACTGCAGGAGGTTCCCCTCTTCAGTGAATTACGCAGCGACTTGGAAGGTTTTCTTCCGTTGATGTAAGGATCAGTCGATAGACGTCTATGATCTGTCCATACCAGATATTGCCAACTTTCTGGTCTACCTGTTTGACGTTCTCAAACTGCAGCCTGTCACTATTAAGGGCTATAGGTCTATGTTATCGGACACTTACGCTCATCATGATAACTTGGCAATTGGAACTAATGCTTCTTTATCCAAACTCGTTAGAAATTTCTCTTTAAATAGACCTAGAACCCTCAGATTAATTCCTAAGTGGAATTTGGCTTGGGTTCTGTTGAAGCTTAAGGAAGCTCCGTTTGAGCTGTTGGACATTGTAGAGTTCAAATTCTTGACCAATAAAACAGCATTCTCTTGGCCTTTGCACCTGCTAGAAGAGTTAGTGAACGCCATGCTTTATCTGTTGACGAATCTCACTACCAGCGTTGGTAATACCATTTCTTTAACTACAGAAGTGGGATTTTTTGCTAAGAACCAGGCTCCAGATAAACAGCCTGAGCCTATTACCATAAAGGCTCTGCCATCTACGGACAACCGTAGACCTCTGCTGTGTCCAAATTATGGAGAACCAGATAGGACGTAAATTTTTCGGTTTTGCTTGCAAATTTTGGGGATTGGGAGGCAAAATTTGTGTGTGGCCCTGGATTATTTTTTGAGTTAGCACCAGCTAGTCGGGGCCATTGGTAAGTATAAAAAATGAATTTATAATATTTTGCATAGAAATTTTGGCATAGACGAGTGCATAAATATGATTTGCAACATACTTTCCTAAATTAGAACCATACAGGATGGGATTCTAATGCATCAACATTAGTTGAGTATTACTGGGCATTCGGGCCCACTAAGCAATGTATTTCAAGCCCACTCCAAAATTAAGCTTGAAAGCAATGGGCAGTGGCAAGCTTTAAAAAAAAATTAGTCAATTTTTGCCTGGGCTCGTATTCGAGGAGAGATCATCTAATGTTAATACAATGGGGATTATTTTAGAAAAAAATAAAACTCGAAGTGGGCTCAAATGAACGTTTTCAGAGACCTTTTTTCCCATACAAATTTCCCATTTGAAATTGTAAAAATAAGAAGATTGCCTCCCTCAAATATTTGTGAAAATGATTTTTTTTCCCATCATCACCTTTTTGCTCAGTGTTATTCCAATGGGAATTTTTTGGACAATTGTAGAAAGTGGAGTTTTCCGCCTTTCTTTTTACTCCTTTTGAGCACACAACATCCCTCAGATTTCCACTTTTCGTCATTTTGCTCAATGTTAATCCAATGGGGAAATTTTGAAGAACTGTAAGAGACAGTAAGTGGGCTCGAACAGATGATCTCGGCGATCATTTTTTTTCATACAAATTTCCCATTGGAATTTATAAAGTACCGCAACCTCAGATTTGTAATTTTCTAATTTTGCTCCATGTTATTCCAAAGGAAATTTTGAAAAATTGTAAGAAACTGGTTTTTCTTCTCCTCCTTCATGACTTTGAGAAATCTCTGAGACATCGCAAGACTGAGAGGAGTAAAAAAAACTGATGCGATTTTTTTCTCTTATATATTTAAATAGAAAAAAGTGAAAAAAGATAAATAGAATAAATTTTTAAAAAACTTAAAATATCGAGCCTGTCATTTTTAAAGATCAAAGATTCCAAGCTGAGAGATGAGACATTCATCGATTTCTAGAACTGAAGAGGAATATTCAAGAGAGCAATATGATGAAATGAATGGGTGCAATCAAGATGAAACGAGAGATGACTAAGTTGTTTAAACTGGTGATAGACACTCAGGGGAGAGATCGTCGACGAATTGAGACCCTTGAGAGAGGGTTCTCTGATGGGTTCACTGAGAGGTATATCTGGATAGAGTCCTCTGAGAATAGAGACCAATCGCAGTAGCGACATGAATGGTTCTGTTAGTATTAGTCTGGTGATAGCATGATAGGTGATGCCAAAGATATGGAACCAAGATTTTAAGAAAAGTTATATGTGACAAATCTATTGATGGTGGACCCTCTCTGTGGTTTACTTTGTGGCCTGAATGAGCGTGCAGTCTACATGGGTGATAAGAGAGTAGAAATAACTGACGACAATGATCTGATCATCAAAGGTTGAATGTACAAAGGCATTAAGGGACTGTGGAATCTGATTGTGTTGGCTAAACCTAACTATTACAATGAGGAGGATTATAAATATTATGGCGATCTCTTGGTTCAGACAAATGTCAGGAAAAGGAATAATGATCCCATGATTTTATTATACACTACACAAAGTTTTCTAAGCACCAAATATTTGACACATTATTGTGAAATATGCTTGTGTCATATTTGCGATATTTTTGGTGGATATGATTGAGGAATGTATTGAGATTGTCGCCAGTGTTTACATCAGCTCTCTTGACAGGCAGACTTTTCGTGACAGTCATGGAAAGCATTTACCCCTTGATTTTCATGATGTTTTCGTGTACTGTCTACATGTACATGACATGTGTTGGGTATTCAATCTTCATTTCAACACAAACCCTTGGGATTTAATGACTGAATATTGCAAATGCAAATGTAAGAAGACATTTGACTGAAGTAGAAATGTGGTGGGCTGTAGGGATGGTGGAGCAAGGGCAACCTATCGTCAGGTTGGCGAAGCCCTTGGTGTGCACCATACGTTGATCACCAGAGCCTGGGCAAGATTTCACCAGTATGGCACACCAGTAAGATGGCATGGTGATGGCAGAGTCAGGGCAACATCTGCAGCTTAAGACCGTTTTTTTATCTTTCATGCCCGTAGGAACCGCTTTGCCACAGCAACCCAGCTTCACAGTGAACTTCAGAATGCATTCGGGGTAAATGTTACAATGCAGACTATCCAGGCAAGGTTGCACGAAGGCAGTCTCCGATCGAGAAGACCATGTATTCGCATTCCGCTGTCCCAGAGCCACCGCCAGGCACGATATGAATGGGCCATGGACCACGTTGGATGGACCAGAGAAGATTGGCAACCTGTCCTTTTTACAGATGAGTCAAGGTACAGCCTAGACCACACAGATAAGCGTTCTAGGGTATGGAGAAGACCAGGAGAGCGATTCCTGCAGCCAACATTGCTGAGCATGACCGCTATGGTGGATGGTGGAAGTTCAATCATGGTCTGGAGCGGCATCAGCAGGGATGGACGTACAGAGCTCTGTGTCCTTGAATGTGGTACATTGACTGCACAGCGGTATATTGATGAGATCCTGGATGTCCACGTCAGATTGTATGCAGGTGCAATGGGTGATAGATTCATTCTGATGAATGATAATGCCTGTCCTCATGTTGCCCATGCTGTCGGGGAGTACCGACAGAGGGAGGGGATTGAGCGTATGGACTGGCCAGCAAGATCTCCTGACCTCAATTCAATGGAACATGTCAGCCAAGAAGTGTCCAGGAGCTTGGTGCCATGCTGGTCCAAGAATGGAACAACATCCCACAAATGACTACCAGGAACCTGATTGGGAGCATGAGAAGTTGTTGTCAAGCTGTAATTAACAGTAATGGGTCTCATACTCGATATTGAACCCATACCAGTTCGCCCCGTCAACTTTTTGGCAAATTGAAAAATTTTCTACTTTTACCAGTAATATCCATTTTCCATGGTTATCATATTCAAAAGCTAAAAAATAATGTCAAACACAAATAAAATCTTAATTTCTGTACTTAAATCATTAAAGATATAATTAAATAAAAAATATGTACACTTTTCATTACAATATTTCAACTAAAACATTGAACAGGTAATTGGATATACTTGGTGCTTAGAAAACTTTGAGTAGTATCTTTTAAAAATAAACAAAAAGAAGAAATAGTTTTAAATAAAACTTAGTTAAGATACTTGAAAAAAAAACCGAGATGGAAATCAAATATCAATCGTGGAATGAAATGAAGACCAAGAGATTGAATCACAAACTCTTTCCCAGAAGCATAAAAGAATTGATATTGTGAAAATCGAATTGTGGAAATATGAATCTGTTGTTGCGCCCAGATTGGGTTCCGACAGATTGTTTGTGTTTGACAAGAGTCTCTTTGAACCCAAATACAAATTATTGCAAAAAGCCCTTAGTGCAAAATTACCGAAGGAGGTGATAATGAGAAGCACCAGGACAAGTTTGAAAAATGCAATGCATCAGTCACAATGATCTTGTAAGAGACATCGATAGAACTCAGAAATAATAAAACATTGATCGTGGAATGTCAATTTTATGAAAACACGAATGACGTGCCCAATCCTCATGACTTATTTCAAAGCACAAAAATCTCTTCGACAACCTTCTGTTGGAAAAACAGAAATGAAGCAAATCTTACTACATTCAATCGTGCATTGTTTCTATCCGCCTCAAAATTATTTCAGATTGCCCAGACAGACCATAAGTGAGAACGCAAATTTTATATCTCTGTTTCCTCAACATCTTGAAGGGTGGTGTGGGATTGTGGACCTTATATTTTTGTGACCATCGATCTGATGAGTCACAAATATCACAGAAAATATCGGAATGGATTCAACAATTTTTATATTCCATCTGATGCGATTAATCATGAATAGAGAGAAAAAAAAAATCAATAATATTAAACAGAAAAGAAAAAAAAATAAATATAAAAAAATAATTATTAAATTTTAAAAAAATGTCAGCAATACAAAACTCAATTATTAGAAAGGATAGCAGAGAGCATGACTGCAAAAAGATTCTTTTTCGATTGTGGTGAACAACAAGACTCGATTCATGACAAAATTCAATCTCCCAATCGAATTGAAGAGGGATAAGAGATACGAAATGGTACTGGTGAATCTTGAGACATACTATTTGTTTCCCAACATCATGGAGAAAAATAATACCTTCAGGTATTCTGACTGAATGGATTGGTTCACAATTCGCATTCCCAAAGGCAGTTACGACATAGTTGATCTGAACAAATGCATCCAGACTAGATGAAGATCGACGGTCACAACAGAACCACCATAAACAGAATGGCCAATGTCAACACTCTGCAAACGATACTGGACATGAGAGAGTGTTATAGAGTTGATTTCAGAGGAGATGACACTTTTGGGAAGATGTTGGGATTCGATTGAAGTATGTATGAGGGACATGACATCAGAAAATATGGTGGACATTCTCTCAATCAATAGCATCTTAATGAACGTGGACGTGATCTCTGAAAGTTACATGAATAGTGGCACACAGCCCATAATTTAGTCTTTCTTTCCAAACCTATCGCCAGGCTCCAAGATCATATCTGCCCGTGATAATGCATGCCTTGTGCAGTATCACCACTGAATTGATAGATCAAAATGGGGAGTTGTTAGATCTTTGCGGCGAACATGCGACGATGTGATTTCACATGAGTTTTTTTTTTTGTTAAATCTGTTACATATAGATATATTTTATTAAATTAAAAAACATAATTTTTTTTTAATTTTTTTACATAATTTGTTTTTACAGAATTTTTTTTTTGGGGGGGGGGGGGGGGAGGGGGTGGTTATCCTCTATAAATTCTCACATTATCTCTTCACATTTCTTTAATGTGGGAAACATCTCTTCCATAGACAATTCTTTCTCCCAATTTTCTTCTTTTTCTTGGCAAACCTCTCCTGCTACAAAAACAATTCATCTTCCCAATTTTCTTCTTTTTTCTGAGAATGAATTTTTCTTTTACAAATCATTTTTTTTTACTAAAAATAATTTTTGCTCTCCAAAAATAAATTTCGTTTTACAAAATAATTTTCGTTTTACGAAATAATTTTTTTGAATTTCTATTTTTTTTTTAAAATACAACTCCATTTTTTTTGTATAATAGGAAATTAATAATAAAACTAAAAATTAACAAATTTCCTTTTTTTAATTCAAATCAATTTTTTTATATATATAATAGGAAATATAAAACAATAAATTATCAATAAAATTAAACAAATTAAAATTAAATTTAAAAAAAATAATGAGATACATATTACAAAATGTAAACATATCCAATGGTCAGAAAGATAAACTTTGTAGAGCATCAGAAAATTGAGGCGAAGCGGTGAGATTGAAAATAAGTCATCAAGACTTGAGCAATGGTTACGACAAAATCATGTGGACTAAAACACAAATCAATAGGATAGCCAAAGTGCAGCATTATCGAAGAGGATTGGTGGTGAGACTGAGACCTGCTCAATTGAGATATAATTTGAAAATGAAAAGTATTTTTTTAGGATTGTTGGTGGGACTAGCTCCCAAAGCATTTCTCATACTCACCAAGATCGTGTTGCTGTGTTGGGTATAGGTGCTTTATCAGAATTGGCCAGTTCTGGTGTGCAGAAAATAATGGGAAATGTTCTGATTCTGAAGAGAGGAGGACTGGTGCTTCGGATCAAAATGGATGGTAAAGGATTGTATCTAAGACCTGTGAAAGGTAGCAGTGTATTCCACACTCAGGAATGATGGTCTCTATCTGAAGAGAGTGAAGAAATTGAGTGACAGTCGAGGTCTGAATTCACCATTTAAAAACACCCATTCTCAGTTTGTTATTATGAGACATTTTTTTAAAAAAAGAAGGGAAATAACTCGTGCATAATATTTATTTTTATGTATATATGTTACAGTAAATCCACAGACTCAGTAAATACGTGTATTTACTGAAACATTTAGTAAATACACGTATTTCCTAAATGGGTCAGTAAATACATGAATTTACTGGAAGTTTCAGTAAAAAAAGAATAACATTGTGCTAATATTTTATTCAGAAATGACACATATGTAACATATAACATACAATACATTTTATATTTTGTTTACGTAATTAATACTGTCGTAACATTTTGAGTTACATTTTAATTTTGCTTTAAAACATTCACACCTGTTGGTTTGACATCTCTTTGGTCCTTTACAGTTACATTTTACAAAGCCTTGCCCGCCACAGTTTAACTCTGCAGTCACGGCAGTTCTAAGGGATACTGTACACTCCTGGCTTACATCATTAAGGTTTAGTATGGGATGTGGGCAAAGGTCAAACTGATTTCGGGAATACAACCCCTTTAACACACCAGCTTTAACAGCAATCCCGTATAAGTCATTCTCAACTTCTACAATAACACCTAGAATATTTCTAGGGTCACCTCTTCCTCTATCAACAAAAGGGATCGGAATGGCTACATTATCACCACATTTACCAGCTTTGTTTTGAATTTTACTTCTCTTCACCATTCTCTCTGCTTGTTTATGCTGACCAGCACATGCCAGTGCCCTCTTTTTGTTAATGTCATTTTTGTGATCAGTTATTTCTGATGACTGAGATACCTGATCAGTTATTTCTGATTCCAGAGATAACTGATCAGGCATTTTGGACATATGAGATAGCTCATCACGGATTTCCGACTCCAAAGATGACTGATCAGGTATATCCGACACAGGCGACAACTCAGTTGATATTACTGAATGCTGGGGCACATGTAATTCATCAGTTATTTCTAATGTCTGAGATGGCTGATCAGTTATTTCTGAGTCCAGAGACACCTGATCAGGCATTTCAGACACCTGAGATAGCTGACCTAGATTTACTGAGGGCTGAGGTAGCAAAGAATGAAGTTCTTCCTCAGCTGTGAGCCTTGCAATTATTTCTTTGGGTAGTGTGGAAGAGGTTAACCCTACTCTGGCATCACATCCAAACATTACAGAATACGGAGAGCACTTTATGCTGGAGTGACAGGCTCTGTTGTGAGCCTTGCAATTATTTCTTTGGGTAGTGTGGAAGAGGTTAACCCTACTCTGGCATCACATCCAAACATTACAGAATACGGAGAGCACTTTATGCTGGAGTGACGGGCTCTGTTCTTTTGAAACTGGACAAACTTTATCCCTGTTGCCCAATCTTGAGTGTTATTGTCAGCCATCCAAGCCACAAACATATCTTTAATGTTACCATTTTCTCGTTCTACTGTGCCTTGACTCTGCAGATGACGAGGCTTGCCATGGACCATCACCACATTTGTTTTAGTTCATTTATGACATGTGATGTAAATTCTGACCCATTGTCACTTTGCAAAATTGCTGGGGCACCAAAAAGTAAAAAGATGTCCATGAGGTTAAAAGCAACTTCAGTAGCCCGTTTTGATGTTAATGCTCTCAAGACACAGAACTTAGTAAGATGGTCTTGGTACACCATAATCCACTTGTAAGATGATGTTGGCATTGACTGCATGCCAATTAAATCCACTTGCCCTCTAGATGAAAATTCTTTAGTCATACGGGACGCACAACAACACCTTTTGTCATAGGATGGTTTCTCTTCTTCGGACATTCTGTGCATAATGATTTATAAAGTTCTAGCGTTTTTACCATGATATTTGCATACTTCTTCTTGAGTTCTTTCATCATTCTGTTGCGTCCTCCATGGTCAGTGGCTATGTGGGCATTTTTGATAATGTTGAAGACATCTTGGATTGTAGCAAAGTAACTTGGAGGTTCTGATGGATCTTCTCCTAATTAGCTTTTCAACATCACCACATTGAAGGATCTCATACTTTGATAACAAATAAAATTCCCTTCTACTTTTGTTGCTAGATTTTGTTGTGCTTTCTTTAACTTCTTCTAAAATGGAGAAATATTCTTGCTTTGGTAATAACACAGTCTACCCTTCATTGTACCACTTAAACAGAGTTGAATGAATGAAAGGTTTTAGCGTGCCGAAGGCTCGCAGGGACGATGTGGGATTTACAAATCCCTTGTGACCTGGTTAACCTAATTTTATTTCACTTGGATCACACAGGCCCAGCTTTCCTATTGACTCAAATGGGGTCTGCGGGGGTATGCACGTGGTTAGAATTCCTGGTAGTTTACGTGATAGATTGTTAATAATCAATCCCTCAACGCCATTAAGACTGTTAGAGAGTGGGCTCTATCCAGTTCTAGCTTGGCGATGGTAGAGGTTTGAGTCCCACCATGGTGGCGAGCCAGAATATAATGTTGTGCGATGGCAAATTTAAGGGGAAAAGAGAAAAGAAAACCAAACAGCAATGCCGGTTTGGTAGTGGCCCGGTATATGACCATAGCGGTTAAAAAAAAAGGAATGGAGAAAGCTCCAACAGTTTAGTTTGAAAAACCGGGAGTCATCCATCAAGCCTTCTGGGAGATAGGATGCCGTATGTGATTATGCGGTATCTGGTTATCGTTCGGGAATTCCAAATGACCTCCCCCCCCCAAAAAAAAACAAAAAAAAAACACCCTCTCACAGACACACACCCTCAAGCCCTTAAAAGGGCTGTTAAAACTTTATTCAAATGCTTATTTATATAAAATTTACACTCGTCCCCAGCCAGACAAGCTTGTTTCAATCCTTGCCTCGTGTTTGGTGGTTTCTTGTGTATGTTAACAGAAAGGTAGGTTGCGCCAATTCCTCCTACGCTTTGTCTACCATTTCCATGCGTCTTCTTGATAAGTGTGTTGCAAGAAAATTTGAGAATGTTATTAGAAAAGTTATAGGTAGAGAGAAAGATAGGTATCTGCTATTGTGTATTGTGACTATTGTGTGATTGTTGCTATGACTGGGGTAAGGGGTGTGTTTCTTCGGAGCCCACTCCCCACACGCAGAGTTGCGAGGCAATCCTCACAGACTCAATCCTAAAGATCTCAATGAGTAGAGAGGCAATCCTCACTGACTGCACGCAGTTTAATTCTATTGAGTAATTTTAATTTACTGTGGCTTGTATTGTTTTTCTGTTAAGGATTCGGTGTTCGCTCAGCTTCATCATTGATTCACTATCCTGGAGTATGTAGAGGGTTTTGTTATATAGGTCTTATTAAACGCATTTCAGTCCCGCTTCAGCAGAGTTGCGAGGCAGTCCTCACAGACTCTATCCTAATAATAATAATAATAACAACACTTTGGCCAGCCACTGATTTGTCGCGGTTCTCGGACGAGAAGGCCATGGTTACCCCTGTACTCCCAACTGCCTCCCTATTCCCACGCTTCTCCTCTCCTCCCAACACTCGGAGACGAACTGCTTGATGATATCCCTTGTCCCATTCTTCCCAATCTCTCCGATTAGCATATTAACCCTCTCCTTTGAGTCTCCCCCTAACTACATGTCCTTCATTCTCCCATCCCACTTCCCCATTATACTCCCAGTGAATCTCATTCTTTTAGGCTGATACTTTGGACATTCTAGAAGAAAGTGTTCCAGGGTCTCCACCACGCCCAAATTACACATCTGGCACTCCCTTTCACCGTCTTTCCCAATTTTTCCCCTCAGCTCCAGGGATCGCGACCTCAGCTTGAACAACAGTGACCCCCCCCCAAAGGTGCCATCAAGGTACTCTTCAAAACCTGGCTTCTCTTTATCACGCAGGCCACCCAAAGACCTCTTTGATTTGACCCCCTCTCGCCAATTACGGTTACAATCCTCCATGACCCTTTCTCTCCTAAAGTTCTCAATGAGTAGCGAGTCGATCCTTACTGACTCCACACAATTTAGTTATATTGTATAATTTTATTTTATTTTTTATTTTCTGGAAACTTATTTTGTTTTTCTGTTAAGGGATCGGTGTTCGTTCAGCTCAACCATTAATTCACCATCTTGGAGTCTGTTGAGAGAGTTTCTTTGAAAACAGGTTTAAAATTTTCTGAAGACATGATGCTCATTTGGTGATTCTTAGATAAATTGAAGATATGATAACTTTAACCCATACTTATACCTTTATGTGTTTATCTTGAAGCCCGTCCTGTCAACACAACTGCTAATTACATGAAACCAACTAAAGAAACTATATCACTTAATTACTTTTTATTAATGCAAACAACTCATTGAAACCCGTCCTGTAAAAACAACTGATCATTACATGAAACAAACTAATGCAAACAACTCATCAAATAATTGAGAACAATTCTATGTATTCATAGACCTTAATTTAACATTGTTTAGTAAATACACGTATTTGCAAACAAAATTGAGAACAATTCTAATTCACGGATTTACTAAAATTAACTTAGGAAATCTATGTATTCATAGATCTTAATTTTCAGTAAATACATGTATTTACTGCATTGTTTAGTAAATACATGTATTTGCATGGTGAATTAGAAAATACACGTATTTACTAAAAAAAATCAGTAAATACGTGTATTTACTGAATTCATGGATTTACTGTAACATATATATATAAATAAGAACAAAGAAGAAAAAAAAGAAAAAAATAAATAAGTAAAAAAAAAATGGAAACGAGAAATAGTATATATCCTGACTTACCAAATGTACTACTGACGGCGCCCCTTTGGAAGACAGAGGCAATGCATTTTGCATCGATCTGATAAATAAAATACAACATTATTTGATGACAAAAAGAGATAGACATCTCAACAAGAAGTACATGTGAATGACTAAATTGGCTGATGGACTGAAGCTGACTCTCATCACCGTATCCATGGGTTTGGGTGCTGCTGGAATATGTCTCATATCGACCAGAGCCACCATTTCAGGCATTCTGGTGATAGACGGCATTGCTCTGATGACTGGATTCTTGAATTATTGTTGAAGGCTAAAAAAGATCCAAGTTGTGACCGATGTGAAAATCATTTCCATAAGTGACATGTTATCAGCTTTTCTGAAAGATGGAAGGATATCTGATAAGGAGTATCACTACATTCACAAAGAAAAGGATAAATTCGACATGTTGAAAGAGGGTATAAAAATAAAGTCTCATCAGATTCTTAAAGAGGAGATGAAACATAATCTGATTGAAAAAAGGTTGAGAAGAAGCCAGGGAATCTTTTCGTAAACTCTTGGGAAAAAACAAAGATCCACAAATAGTGACAAACAAAGATCCACAAATAGTGACAGATTTAAAACAACATAATGATATTATATAATATAAGAAAAATAATTAAAAAAAATAAAATAAAATAAAATTAGCAAAATTAGTCAAATGCTTTGTGGCACTTGTTCATTAAAAGAGATGGAGAAGTGGTCAACAGACTCACCAATAATCTTCCCTTCGAAATGCGTCTGCCAGGGCATTAATTTATGGGTCCAGACACAAAATTGAACAAGACATTGAATAAAGATCTGACGCCCAAATCGTGGAGCAAACTCATCAGTAGAGTGGATCAAGTGGCCTACAACATGTTGAGAGATTGGTGGGAGTCAGAATAAGATAATGTGACATTGCAAACGTTCTAATGTTGACTCAGTTCAATAGGAGATTGTCAGTGAAATCTTCAGAAATACCATGTTTCATCATAGTGGGATTTCAATGCAGATACCATAGAAGAAGTGGCTTCAGGATTAGTTGTCTTTGTCTTGAAATTAATTCTATCTCCCTCTTCGACTCTCAAAGGTGTCCCAAATTTGCTCATATTGGAATATTGATGCTCCATCTTTTCAACTTTATATCTATCGTTTTCTGTGCATTTACCACCACATTGATGTCTGCTCTATTTTTCAAGTCATTAGAAGTCAGACACATTCAAATGATGCATCCTCCTATCAACATGGGATATCCTACCTGATCATGTAGCAGTCCTTTCCAAAGGACCATTCTGATTTGCCAGAATCTAATGCATCGCTTTCCTTGGCCCACATGGTTATCAACTGTCTTGCATATTTTATTTTTCCATGACCCAAATCATACTACAGGTGTCAATCATCAACTCAGAATCATGTGGATTCGTGATTTGAGTTCCTCCGATGTCCAGATTGTCTTCCATCACATCACCAGTTTTCTTGACTTCAGTGTCGTCTATGTATTTGCATTCGAATCATTTTCCAGATCAGCCTCAAGACCAAATAGTTTATTATCATTCATGTCGATGCCAGATTCCATCATTCCTCCCAATCATTTGTTCAGATAGAGATCATTCACATACTCTTCGAGATAGGTTTGAGATGTAGTCAGGGCAGAAATTACATAGCCTTTATTGACTGCCGTCAATTTGGAATCTTCATCAATTTGTGCTAGATTCATGATCTTATTGATTCAGATCGATCTTCATTTCATTTTTCTTATCGTTCACGGCATCGTATCTTTCATTCTGTGATGTCCACATATTGTTTGGTGGTGGCATCTCTGGGGTGCTCATTTTCTCCAAGATTCAATATCTTGTGAGAATTTGCATCCACTTCAGAATTCATGCTTTTTGGAATGTAGCATTCTCTCAGATATTCACTGAAACGTCTGTATAAATTGTCGGCATAATTTTTCATGACTGCATCATTTAGATTACAAGTCTAGATAGTTAGTCATGTTTTATCCATGTAATTAGCTCTCATGTACTTCTCGAAATCTGCAACTCTCTGATCGGCATACCTTTTAGTTGCAGCATTGCAGAGATCTACTGGTTCAGGAACATTTATAAAGCTTATGATTATTCATGTTCAATGGTTACTCTCGATGTTCATATCTCACCATGAAATGATCATTCAAGTATCTGACAGATTCCTTCATTGGCAATCTTTTTTTGCAATTTCATCAATTCTTCAAAATCTATTGACTTATTTTTTTTCAGTTTAATAATAATAAAAAAAAATTATAATTAATTTTTTTATCTATATATATATATATATATATATATATATATATATATATATATTATATATATATATATATATATATATATATATATATATATATATATATATATATATAAGATATTTTTTCTCCCTCAAGACCATCTCTTGAGAACGTAGAGACACAAGTGTCCACAAAACACTTGATTGTGAGGTTGCACACATTCCATATTGCAATAACTGATGATTTTAAATAATCCATCAATTCTTTGTGTGGTGAAATTCCAAAACTGTTGAAATAATTTCCTATTGCATCCTGAATACCATGGTACCCAATGAGTACCGTCTCCCGAGAAATTGTGTAGATTCAAGATTCTGCATTCATCATTGTCTAGCAGTTTTCTTCACAATGCATCTCTCAAAAAGATCCTCAATGCTTTGATGCATGCAACAGATTGATGTTGGACAGGGGTTCGTTTGGTAAAATGATAGCTTCTACCATTATGTTTGTATTTCCCATTTTTGTTTATTTATTTTGAATTTATTTATTTTTTTAATTTTATTTTATGTGTTGTGTGAATTTTATTTCTCAAAAAAATGTATTATTTTTGTTTCAGCAAAACAAACAACATTTTTTTTCATTTTTTTATTTTTTTCTTTGTGACTATTTATCTTCTAGATTTTCTATGTCCTTATCAATTTGCAGTATTGTGTACTCGTCTAATCCTTCTTGGTTTTGAGGAATCATTAAATAATGTTTTGGGATATTCTACATTTACCTCCAGAGTACAGGGATTGTCTCTCCATTTTTCCATCTCACATTTTTCAACCCATTTGAAATTTCCCGTGGATAATGGTTGACTCGTGGCCTAACCATATAAATTATTAGCGTCTAGGTATGTTATGTATCTTCTTGGTTCTTGTGCATCGAATCTCTTCCATGTAGCAATTGTTCGTTTTCACATATCTGTGAGATATCATCGACGCCCTGCCTCTCACACCCTTTTCGAACATGAGCAACATGTCCATGTTGGATAATAATTCCAAATGGATTTCAGCCATCTTCAGCAGAACATCCTAGGTGAGGCTGGGAGCCGTGTAATACCAAGGTGGATCTAGATCATAATGTCTCTAAAAGACGTCTCGAAAAGTTTCAAACATGTCGGTAAGAGAAGCATGTCGGTTTTCAGATTCAGATCGTGATAATCTCTCATGGAATATTTTCCACACTTTTTGAGCGGGCTGGTAGTCAACATCAGAAACGTCAGTGTTATAGAATTTTGAATAAAAATCATCTTTGAAGGGTAGCATCAACTCGTCAAATCCATCCAAACCATCCATGTAATGGTAGGAATAGACTCCTTTCCTCAGTACGCTCTCCATTTGGTGCTTGTCTCAAAAGTGTTTGGTTGTGATCTTGAATTTCACTATCTATGAAATGTATTTTTCTCTTGATATCGACTACTGACATCTCTCCATCTATTTTTTCTTTCTTCTTCTTGTCTTTGACAATCCATTTCATAAAATAAATGTATTGTTCCTCGCTTTTCGTAATGCAGTTTATATATTCTTCACTGACACTCCCAAGATTCTTCATGAACAGATGACTGTCATAATCCGACAAATTGTGGAATATCACTAGAAAGAACTTAGCATCTTGATATTTTAGTTTGCAATTGCTGTTCATGGCACCTCAAATTTTACCTGTGTAGTAATCATGATCTCTCACTTTCTTCTTGTATTCGGATGCCAAATTTTCAGTATATGGTAGTCTACAGATGTGACATTTGGTGGCTCTCTCATAGTCTTTTGCTTGCTCATCTGTGATGATCATCTTTGCAGGAGTCTTGAATTGCTCGTATAACATTTTGTTTCGAGATTCCAAATCTTCCACAAACTTTTGAGCCACGTCATAGTCATCCAATAGTTTCATGTAGGGACCCGCAGAATGTCGATCAATGAAAAAACATTATACAAGAAACAATTAACAATATCCCTCATCATGAAACATTCGAAATTGGCATACACCATGAAAGTCACTCTCACTCTTCTGTTGTGATATATGAATTTGATGTGAGTGTGAGGTTTGGGCATGTCGATGGCAACACATTGATTTGAGTTGCAATATTTCTCATGAAGTTCCAGCGATTCTTTGCTATGGAAGGAATTCAGACAGTTGAGACAAAAATCTATCTGCATGGTGCCCGTTAGTCTGTGCCAACAATAATTGACTCATGCTCTTGATCCAACAGTAATATTGATTGTCATCTTCCAAAATTAGTAATAAATTGAGGTTTTCTCGCGATTATCCTTAGAGGAAATATGTTTTTTTAGTCGTATCCCAAAATGTTGATGGCAATCATGGGATTTTGATTTTCAAACTGATTGTTGTCACATAGCCACATGCGAAAATCCATTCCCGACCAGTCAAAATTCTTAAAAGTGTGACAGAGTCACGTTTTTTTTTGTAACTCACCTATTTTCATCCTGATTTTCATAGGAAAATCTGAAAGTTCTATCTAAAAGTATTATTTCATACATGGGCAGTAATGTCCATCCAATTCACCTATTTTCTGCAGTTATTTTGATTTTTTTTGACATACAACTGTTTGGCGTTTTGGAATGCTTGCTCTTGGCAACTCTCCTATTTTCGCCATGTTTTCCACAGTAATGCTTAAAAGTCAATCTAAAATCATTATTATGTGGATGGGCGATGATATCCATCAAATTTACGTATTTTTCACATTCATTTGGCTAAGTTTTTCACCTGTAACTCTTTGACGATCTAAAAGTCACAGAATTTTTGGTCAAGTTTCTCGTATTTGGCAAAGGTCGAAAATCGCCATTTTGCCTTCTTCATGGTCACCAAAAGCAGTTAAAACAAGCATTTTGATTGGCTTAGACATTTAAAAAGGGAGATAATTTTAACTCTGGAATAATCTTTCTACTGATAGGCCCAGAGTGTTGGTCAAACTATCAGTCAGCCAATGGACCTAGTCACAGACTTTTCATGTTGAATTTTGGCTATAAATTCGTAGTTTTTTCTCACTTCAGTGTTCAGTTGGTGATTTTTCCCTGGGCAATTACTAGCCCTTCTGAAAGGTCAGCCTTTTGAGCCATGCCTCTTTCGAATCATTTAACTCCAGTACTTTAAATAAATGTGAAACAAAATGATTTCATTTATGTTAAACAATTTAACTTCAAAAATTTCAAAGTCAAATAAATAAATGTCAAACAAAATGATTTAATTACTTTTAAACAATTTAACTTCAAAAATTTCAAAGTCAAATAAATAAATGTAAAACAAAATGATTTAAGGTAAAAGTAAATTAAAGTTTCTAAATTTTACTGAAATAATGCCCCAGTGAATAAAGACAGATTAAAAGTATCTACAGTTTAAACAGATCTAGACAATGGTTATAAAGGTTGTTTTTTTTTTCTTCAGAGTAAAATCGACACAACAAACAAATGTACAAATTTCACAAAATAAACTGTTATAGATTCCATTTCAGAGTTAGTGATTTATAGAACCTGGTCTAGTTTGGGTAACACAGCCACCCATTTCGTGAAGTCCTAACAATCACCCGAAGCCCGAACTGTTACATTTGGTGCCATGACCAGGATGGGTTTTTGGCGGTGAAATTGGGTATAAAATAGTAACTTGTAAGATATTTTTTTAAATTATTCTGTTTTTCTGTGTTTTTTTTACGGGCAAGGCCAAAATGGTTGATTCAGAAAAGGGTTACGATAGGTCCATGGCATTGGAACCAACTGGACCGAGAGCACCAGGGGGGCTAGAAGTTAGGTACTCACCCTCCTGGGATGTAAATAAAAGAAGGGAGAAAAAAACAAATAAATTTGGAACCTTGTACAGATTATTCTCCTGTAGATTTAAGTCAAACACAAGTAATTATCTCCCCTTCTGCCACAAAAAGTGATCAAAGTTTTCACTCTCGGCATTTCCCAGTGTTGTCATCTTACACACCTACTCCTTCTACCAACACTGAAACAGATGTTTGGATTCGTTCCGTAGAGGTTGAAGATAATAAACTTAGAGGTTCTGCAAGTAGTATAGGTAGACAGTCCCCTCTAAAAAAGACGTGTGAAGGTCATGACATGTATGGTAACTTGTATGTTTCAGAAGATTCTAGTGCTTATTTATCTTCTAAATCAAATATATTTTCTGACAGTGATGAGGTATTGACATCGATTCGTAAAATTTTGCCATTTTTCTGAACAAAAACATAAGCAAACAAAGGTGGTAGAGTCCCGGTTTGAACACATTCCAGATAATGCCAGTTTCCCCAAGGAAGATGACTCTTCTGAACTGTTTAATAAGCAGCAGGGAGATGTGGTTTTAGATGAAAAAGTCTTGGAAAGGGGTACAACTGCTTTAGGTTTAACTAGAGTTGCTGACTCTAGCTCTCTTTCTGTAGTCTTACCAACTGAGTCAATGAGTAAGAAGGATTGTGAATTACCTGAAAGGAAAGGCATAAATGATAATGGGGATATACAATCAGTTAAATTGTTATTAGATCCGAATAAAGAGTCGAAAACCCAGTCGCCATTTTTATCAAAAGACTGTGATTTTTCTTGTTTGTTTGCCAGAGCTTTTGTGAATGAGTCAGTTTGTGTGTTTCTAGTGGATACTGGATCTCCTTGTTCAATTTTGGATATTGAAACATTTCATCAATTAGGCTTTGCGGATTCTATGTTGAACGGAACAGATAGGCATCTGGTTACAGCTAACGGAAGTAAAATACAAGTAAAGGGTGAAATGGAGTTGGAGTTGAAATTCAGGTTCTTAACAGTTACCCAGTCATTTTATGTGGCAGAGTTAGATGGTCTACGTGGTATTTTGGGATATGACTTCCTGAAAATAAATAAGGTCATTCTTGATGTGAAAAAGAAAACATTAACCACTTCTAAGGGTCTCATAGAATTATTTTCAAGGCAAAGTTATAACCAGGCAATTGCTGTTAATGATAAAACAAACATTACATCAAATGAAGTAAATAAAACTCAACTAATTTGCCCTTTGAACACTACTAATGCATCATCTGATTTAACAACGGGAATTGCATCTCCTGCACCTTCCTCCTGTAGTAATTGGGTAGATTGTTGGACAGTTGAAGAGTTAGTTGACATGCAGGGAAAGGATGTAGATATTGCTTGGATAATTAGTGCAAAACAAAAATCAAATGTTAAACCTAATCAGGCAGAGCAATCACAGGCCCCTGTTGATGTCAAATGTTTCTGTAATCAATGGGAACAATTGTTTATTGAAAATGGATTGTTGTATAGAGTTCTACACATTGTACACCAAATTTATTAATGTTTGGACGTGAGATTCAATTGCCACTCGATTTGATGGTTGGATTCCCGCCCAACTCATCTCCTGAATGTCCAATTGCTTATGTAGAATGGCTCCAGAAAACAATGGTGTCTTCATTTGAGTTTGCAAATAAAAAGTTACAAACATCTGCAAAAAGACAGAAAACAAATTATGATAAAAACATAAAAAATCGGTCATATCAAATTGGGGATTGGGTTTGGCGGTGGTATCCACCTACAGGTAAGAAAAAATTAGGACTAGGTTGGACCGGACCTTATTTGGTGGTACATCTCATCTCAGATGTAATAATCAGTATTCAGAGTGGACCTGATGCAGTAATAAAAAATGTACATATTGATCAATTAAAACCTTATGTAGGTACAAATCTTCCAGATAAATGGTTGCAGGCTCCAGATAACAATCCTCCAATAATTAATACTGAAATTAATCTAAACAAAACAGATATTAACCTTCTTTCTGATTTAATAATAACTTCTGGTAGTGACACTGAAATAGATAATGATAGTGTTTCTGATTTAGTAAGTCCTCAAATTAAAACTAGGAGAGGCAGGCTCATTAAGAAACCTGAGGTATATAGTCCATAATAAATTTGGTAGAAAGAAAATGGAGCTCCTAGAAGGAATTGATAAAGAACTGAAAGAATTTGAAGAAGAGAACCGAGGAGTGTTTAATTTACTCGGACAGACCTGCCCTGTACCAAATTGTACAGAAAGAATATACTATAAACCTGCCAACTTGTATGAACATTGGAACAATGTACATAAAAGGACTAAAACGTTATTCAAGTGTTCCTCATGTGGGAAGAAGTTTAAGAGAAAATGTGACATTAATCGTCATCATAGGGTTTTTGGACATTCTGATTTGGAAACTGTGGAAGCAGATAACTTGGGTTACATGAGTCCAGGAGATGTTTTGCCACCACGTGTGCCATCAGCTGCTGATAAACTGTCAATAAGGGATCAATTAAGAGTTCAGGCCAGTCAGAAACGGAAGAGAGGCAAGGACAATGTAAATGACTATTCTGCAGTTGGAGAAGTTGTGTGTCGGGATGAGGAGGTCATCGAGTGTGATGGACAAGTTGTAAAAAAAAGAAAACAGAACTGGATTAGAGAAGGAGAGAAACAAAGTATAAAAGAAATTAAGAACTTTGAGGGTTTTGTGTCAGATTAAAAAAAACAACAACCTATGTTTTTTGTTTTTTTAAAGCAGTGAGGAATGTGACAGAGACACGTTTTTTTTGTAACTCACCTATTTTCGTCCTGATTTTCATAGGAAAATCTGAAAGTTCTATCTAAAAGTATTATTTCATACATGGGCAGTAATGTCCATCCAATCCACCTATTTTCTGCAGTTATTTTGATTTTTTTTGACATACAACTGTTTGGCGTTTTGGACTGCTTGCTCTTGGCAACTCTCCTATTTTCGCCATGTTTTCCACAGTAATGCTTAAAGGTCAATCTAAAATCATTATTATGTGGATGGGCGATGATATCCATCAAATTTACGTATTTTTCACATTCATTTGGCTAAGTTTTTCACCTATAACTCTTTGGCGATCTAAAAGTTACAGAATTTTTGGTCAAGTTTCTCGTATTTGGCAAAGGTTGAAAATCGCCATTTTGCCTTCTTCATGGTCACCAAAAGCAGTTAAAACAAGCATTTTGATTGGCTTAGACATTTAAAAAGGGAGATAATTTTAACTCTGGAATAATCTTTCTACTGATAGGCCCAGAGTATTGGTCAAACTATCAGTCAGCCAATGGACCTAGTCACGGACTTTTCATGTTGAATTTTGGCTATAAATTCGTAGTTTTTTCTCACTTCAGTGTTCAGTTGGTGATTTTTCCCTGGGCAATTACTAGCCCTTCTGAAAGGTCAGCCTTTTGAGCCATGCCTCTTTCGAATCATTTAACTCCAGTACTTTAAATAAATGTGAAACAAAATGATTTCATTTATGTTAAACAATTTAACTTCAAAAATTTCAAAGTCAAATAAATAAATAAATGTCAAACAAAATGATTTAATTACTTTTAAACAATTTAACTTCAAAAGTTTCAAAGTCAAATAAATAAATGTAAAACAAAATGATTTAAGGTAAAAGTAAATTAAAGTTTCTAAATTTTACTGAAATAATGCCCCAGTGAATAAAGACAGATTAAAAGTATCTACAGTTTAAACAGATCTAGACAATGGTTATAAAGGTTGTTTTTTTTTTCTTCAGAGTAAAATCGACACAACAAACAAATGTACAAATTTCACAAAATGAACTGTTATAGATTCCATTTCAGAGTTAGTGATTTATAGAACCTGGTCTAGTTTGGGTAACACAGCCACCCATTTCGTGAAGTCCTAACAATCACCCGAAGCCCGAACTGTTACATTTGTCTCCACATACATTGATACTCTCAATGTGTTCTTATGTACAGGATATAAGGTAGACATAAAGGCCCATTTGAAGCATTGGCTGTCCTCGTTATTTTCCATGTTGATCACAGCTTATTTCTTTCCAACGAAATAAGACAATTTTATATACGAAGACATTCGCAATGGATCCTGCTTGTAGATGTGAATCTCTAAATCTAATCTTTTATGAATCTCCAATTGCTACCTTCGTTTTGATACTGTGCCAAAGATTGAATTATCATTTCTTTAATGTCATCAAAGATATCGGACATCACAGAACTTTTGGTCATGGTCTCCATGCTGGATTCTCTCAACTTCACCAGTGTTCAGATGGATCTTCTCCATCCTACCCTTCAATACCATTTTCGTGTTGATACCCACGCCTTGTGTCTGACTAAATAAATTCACCATGCTAGGTTTTATCTTGATCAAGAAATTTTGGGGATGAAGCTTTGTTCTGCCCTCGATGTCAAGTTTTGAAAAATCCCTTTATGGCTTGCTCTCCTTCTATGGGAGTGGGCAACAATTGTTTGCATATGACTTTAGCTATGTCATCATCGCTACCCTTTTTTGAGTTCGACCATCGCTGTTTCCACGATGTTCATTATTTGATCCATTCTTCTCTTTGTTATTTCTGCTGTTGGAATGATTTTGTTTTTGTTTCCTTTTTCCACCCATTTGAATTGTTTTTCTCATCTCATCTCCTCCGAGCATCGATTCTATCAACTCATTTTTATTTTGCGGCCATACACGTTTTAACCTCAAATGGCACGCCTTAGATTCAATTCTGTCAGCGTTTTCTCACTGATCTCAGTCTCAGCCTAGTTGATTTTAATAATTTGTTGATTGGTTCGATAACTCAACGATTTTATGATGCCAAGATTCTTAATGTAACTTTTCAATTGAGCTAAACTGCACACTTCTAATGTATGACATTTTTTAAATTATTAATATTACATTTTGTAATGTAAACGAAATAAAAATTTAAAATCAGTCAATTTTTTTTATAGTATATATACTACTCAAAGTTTGCTAAGCACCAAATATTTGACACATCATTTTGAAATTTGCTGGTGACCTATTTGCGATATTTTTGGTGGATATGATTGAGGAATGTATTATAATAATAACACTCCGGCCGGCCGCTGATTTGTCGCGGTTCTCGTATGAGAAGGCCTAAAAGTTGAGTTGGTCCCCAGTGTTAACATTTGCTCTCTTGACAGGCAGATCTTTCGTGACAGTCATGGAAAGCATGTACCCCTTGATTTTCATGATGTTTTCGTGTACTGTCTGCATGTACATGGCATGTGTAGGGTATTCAATCTTCATTTCAACACAAAACCTTGTGATTTAATGATTGAAGACATTTGTCTGAAGCAGAAAAGTGGCGGGCTGTAGGGATGGTGGAGCAAGGGTCTACCCATCGTTAGGTTGGTGAAGCCCTTGGTGTGCACCATATGGTGATCACAAGAGCCTGGGCATGATTTCAGCAGTATGGCACACCAGTAAGATGGCATGGTGGTGGCAGAGACAGGGCAACATCTGCAGCTGAAGACTGGTTTTTGATCATTCAGGCCCATAGGAACTGCTTTGCCATAGCAACCCAGCTTCACAGTGACCTTCAGAATGCATCCGGGGTAAATGTTTTGATGCAAACTATCCGGTCAAGATTGCACGAAGGTGGTCTCCGATTGAGAAGACCATGTATTCGCATTCTGCTGTCCCAGAACCGCCGTCAGGCACGATATAAATGGACCATGGACCACGTTGGATGGACCAGAGAAGATTGACGACCTGTTTTTTTTTACAGATGAGTCAAGGTACTGCCTAGACCACACAGATAGGCGTTCTAGGGTATGGAGAAGACCAGGAGGGCGATTCCATGCAGCCAACATTGCTGAGCATGACCACTATGGTGGAGGGTCAATCGTGGTCTGGGGCAGCATCAGCTGGGATGGACGTACAGAGCTCTGTGTCCTTGAACGTGGTACATTGACTGCACAACGGTATATTGATGAGATCCTGGATGTCCACGTCAGATTGTATGCAGGTGCAGTGGGTGAAAGATTCATTCTGATGGACGATAATGCCCGTCCTCATGTTGCCCATGCTGTCGGGGAGTACCGTCAGAGGGAGGGGATTGAGCGTATGGACTGGCCAGCAAGATCCCCTGACCTCTATCCAATCGAACATGTCTGGAATGCGTTGCAGCTTGCAATTTCAGCCCACCCAGTCCAGCCAAGAAGTGTCCAGGAGCCTGGTGCCATGCTAGTGCAAGAATGGAACAACATCCCACAAAGGACCACCAGGAACCTGATTGGGAGCATGAGAAGGCGTTGTCAAGCTGTAATTAACAGTAATGGGTCTCATTCTCGATACTGAAGCCATACCAGTTCGCTCTGTCAATTTTTTGGCATTTTGAAAAGTTTCCTCTTTTACCAATAATATCCATTTTCCATGGTTATCGTATTCAAAAGCTAAAAAATAATGTCAAACACAAACAAAATCTTAATTTCTTACTTAAATCATTAAAGATATAATTAAATAAAAAATATATACACTTTTCATTACAATATTTCATCTAAAACGTAAAACAGGTAGTTGGATATTCTTGGTGCTTAGCAAACTTTGAGTAGTATATAAAAAATAAAAAAAACAAGAGATTCACTCAGAAGTGAGTATGCCCCCCTACCTGGCAATGACCTTGATCTGTGACCTTGACCTCCATCAAACAAACAAAAATGTAAAAAGTTTAATATTTGTACTTTGGTTCGTTTCTGAGTTATGGCTGAGACACGAATATTGATGATTTTCAGTGTGACCTTGAAATTTGACCTTGACCTTACGGACCTGGCTGTGATGTGTGACACATCCACCCATTGTCCTTTATAATTGAGCGAAGTTAGATGATTGTAGCCCTAATAGTTTTTGAATTATGCTTGAGACACGATTTGTGACCCTGAACATATGAAAGTCAATTGTGACCTTCACCTTGCAGATGCGGCGGAAACTATTGTACGCGACACACCTTCTGACTATCCTTACCATTTGTAAAAAGTTGAACAATTGTACTATGATTCGTTTCTGAGTTATGGCTGAGACACGAATATTGACCGATTTTTAGTGTGACCTTGAAATGTGACCTTGACCTTGAAGGTACGAACTCGGCTATGGTGTGCGACACATCCTCCCATGGTCCTTTATAACTGTGTGAAGTTTGATGACTGTGGCCCTAACAGTTTTCGAGTTATTGGCTCGGACTCACACACACACACACACGGACGGACGGACGGACGTACACACGCACACTTCAATCACTATATGCCACCCGACTTAAGTCGGGGGGCCTAAAAATTAAAAGTAATCAAAAAAAAGAAGAAAAAAAAGAAAGAAATGGCAACAGTAAGAAAAATCGAATTGAAAAGAATCATTCCATTCAAGATATATGACAAATCTTTTCTTTTGAAACCTCACCCAATCGAATTGAAGGACGTCGAGGTGATAAAGTTTCAATATAAATATGAGAATTATAGCATGGGATTAATACTGAACAAACATCAAGTTGATTTGTTTTCAGATTTGGGACATTTGTCTTGTAAGCTCCTGAAAGAAGAGAAAACTTCTAAAGACTTTAATCTAATCTATGACAAAAACAAGATATATCTGAAAATTGATAAAGGCATCATAGATGGCCTTGGAGAAGAAGCTCTCAAGAATGTGAAAATTTTAAAGGAAATAGACATGGTCATCGAGCATTTACATAAAAGTGAAGAGAGGAAAGTGATAGCTCGCATACTTTATTTTTTTTTACAAATAAATGTTTACTATATCGATTTTCTTTTTTAAATTTAAAAAAAAAACAAAAAAACTTTTTTGAAGGTTTTTTTTCTCTTTCTCTCTCTTCTCAGGAATTGGATACAAAATCATTCCAGTCTCTTTTTTTCATTAACTAATAAAATTCTCTTGCGATGATAAGTATCATCACACTCATTTATACAAATACATTTAGGAGGAGTCACCATAAAATATTTTTCCAAAGTCTTAGAAGGAATTTTTTTTATTCTTTCTCTATAATATTGCATCATGATATTGTGATATATATGATATTTCGAACAATTCATTTTAGGGAAAGGGGGGGGGGGGGGGGTATTTTAAATTTATTTTATTTTTTGTTCTCCTTCACAAGATCTGAGTCATATACTTTCTATCCAGTTATAAATACAAAATACTTCCTCGATCGTAGTTTGTGTAACGGATTTGGTAACAGCAGTTGAAAAATAATATACAGTAGAAGTTCTAAATTACTCTGTTTTAATTCGTCTGCACATAACGGAGGTTTAGTTCTATTTTTCTTGGCTTCAAGTCATTTCCATGTTTAAAATGAATCGATGTACCTAATTGGTTCACGCCGTAGTGCATTGTGCTGTTGTTTCATTCGTCGAGGTGAAAGCGAGGGATCAATCAGATTCCAGTATTCGAAATCTTTCCCCGCGAAATTATCCTATATAAGAGCAGTCTCGCTCATAATTCGCCGCCCACGTCTTGCCATTAAAGCTCTAATTCAGCTGCGCCAGCACGACTGCCTGTTGAGGTTAGTTATGGGGACACTTTGTAACCTGTAAAAAGGTTAATCGTAATGGGTACCGTCATCTTCGGACCCATTCAACTCGACCCAGGTGAGAATCACCGTTTCTGACACTGATTCTTTCCAGGTCCGAGTTCTGTGGGAACCATTCAAGTTAATACACATGTTGGGTGGAATTTAAACCCCTTTTGGTTGAAAGTGTAGTGGGCCCGTGGTTTTTGATCCGTCATTCATATTCATGTCCATTTCATATCATACTATTTTTTGGCTTCTTAATAAACCACGTATGAACTGTTTTTTATTGTGAATGTATCCAGACCACAACACATAACTTAATGGTTATTCGACATCTAGAGTTGAGTTATATTTTATCCATGGTTTGGATGTCACTATACTGGGATTAACAGGGACCGAAATAACCCCCCCCCCCCCCCCCCCCCCCCCCCCCCACATACACACACGGCTCGTTGGCGATCGGAGTAATTTGAGCCAGAGAATTTGAGATGGTCTGAGCTGATTTGTCAACTCAGCCCAATCACTTATGACACGAATGTGAAAAATACTCAATAAAGGCTTTTTAGCATCTTGTTATAGATGGATTTATTTTGAGACTGGTAAAGGTGTTGAAGGTTAAATGTTCAGCCATATTATTTGTCATTTGAAGCGCCAGTGTAGCTCAAAAAGCTTGTTCGTGAAAAGCTGTGAGTGGTATTGAGTCATAAAAAATGTCTGCAGTTGAATTACAATTTTTCTGAAATATCTTCACTTTCCGGGTTCATTATGAAAATGACTCATTTTGTGAATCAATTTATAGGGCATATGAGGTAACTCAATCATGGGTAAATAGACAGGGAAGTCGAGTTATATGCCCTTAAGTACAAAGTAGCATTGGGTTCATGCGGGATTTAACCCCACAATTTTTCTTTCAACTTTTGAAAATGTTTAAGGTCAACATTAAATCTAATAACCAGGTCCAAGTTAGATGTTCGTTAAGGCATTAACTGTTAGGTAAACTTGATTCAAGAAAGAATCTTTTAGTAAGTCGATATTAAAAGCTAAAATGCTAGATGATTGCATTGCTCATTAGTTTGGATGTATTTTTTTACCGTAGGTAACACTCGGTAGTGACCAGAAAGGACTTTTTTCCCCTTGGAAGCGAAATAAGACCTCGTAGTCTGCTTATTTAAAGTAGGTAGTACACAGTGTGTTGGTGTGTCAAATTTCTGTTGGCAATAGGCATTGACCTACGTGGAACCTTACCTATTAAACAGCAATCGCGACGTGTAGGAGTTTGTAAATATTTGTACATTTCTTTTTTAAGTTATGCTCCCGGCGTCTTGGATTCTGATAATAATAGGTGGCTTGGCTTCAGAAGTCTGGGTGCTGTTTTAATATTACGTAGATAATATTTGTGGATGTCATTGCGATACATCCTTTAGCTCTGGAGAAAACTGAAGCTGTTACTGATATGTCAGATTGAACTAACCTTAGAGGTGTACATTTGGAGTGTCTTATATAGGACAAGTAATTTACAGTAGAGGAAATATTGCAATCCTGAGGCTTGTTGTTTTATGGGTAGTGGCCAATCTCTCGTTCGTTTACTAAAATGTAAACACTTTTCTTGAATGCTTGTGTAAAATAGTTGGTTGTTAGGAATTGTGTTCTCCGTGGATAGCCCAAAATATAATTTCCAAATTGACCATTAAATTTAAAATGGGGCACAATTGTGAGCAGTCTATATATATAAAAAAGCTGAATACAGCTGCTTATTCTGCTCGAATATTGATATGTCCCATTGATAGTAATATATGGTTGATAGTGGAAGAGCCCGAGAGCTATCACATATGTTAGATTAGTGGAAACCACGTGGCCTTGTTGACCTTTAGAACGTTACAATTAAATTTTGAATAGTTTTCGAATTATTGGCGGAATTGTAAAATCCAGAGAAATAATTTTATCCAGAATTTCATATATATTAATTGTATTCTGGATATATCATCTATGTTACTGGAAAATTAACCAGTATATCCAATATTTCGTAGTTTGGAATTTCTGTAAAACTATATAGCAGAGGAAGCAATTATAATTGCTGTTACTGCTGTAGATTTAATTTGTTTGCTTCTCCCAGTAGAAATTGAATGTCTGTTTAATATTAATGGAGTGTACATCATCACAAGAAGCTGGCAGCGGAGTAGGGCGATGTAGCTTGCAGTGTGTCAGAAAAGAATTCGTGATTCTGCTGACGCAATTTTGCCATGCTTTTCGGTGCTAGCAGAGAGAGCAGACACTGATGAACGTGTTGCAGCAGATCCGAGATGAGTGGTGGTAGTGGAAGAGAACTTCACTTCTCCAGAACAGAACGGCGTATGGTTTAGCATGCTGCGAAGAACAAGAGAATTATCTTATTGTCGAGTAGTGAAAAGAAATTGGAAACTTTCCATCAGTGAACACAGGAGGACTACTTCAGAAGAAGCAGAGAGACAAGATCAAGACTTTACAGAATTTCTAGAAAGAGACAATAACTTAAACTGTATAATAGTCGGTAGAGAAATCATGTGTAATTTTGTAACACCTTGTTCATCTCCTTCATATCATCTATTTAAATTTTGCATATAATGTTTTCAGGGGAATTGGCTTTGTGAGCCGGGTCTCGTGATTATAGAGAATGTTTTATGTGGAACGCCACATTTTAAATGAAAATTATAAAATATTAAAGATTTATTGTAAATCTATTTAACAACTGCTGTATGGTTCTAAAAATGTTACACATTTTCTTTTTAAGGAGGGGGAAGTGTAAAGGATTTGGTAACAGCAGTTGAAAAATAATATACAATAGAAGTTCTAAATTACTCTGTTTTAATTCGTCTGCACATAACGGAGGTTTAGTTCTATTTTTCTTGGCTTCAAGTCATTTCCATGTTTAAAATGAATCGATGTACCTAATTGGTTCACGCCGTAGTGCATTGTGCTGTTGTTTCATTCGTCGAGGTGAAAGCGAGGGATCAATCAGATTCCAGTATTCGAAATCTTTCCCCGCGAAATTATCCTATATAAGAGCAGTCTCGCTCATAATTCGCCGCCCACGTCTTGGCATTAAAGCTCTAATTCAGCTGCGCCAGCACAACTGCCTGTTGAGGTTAGTTATGGAGACACTTTGTAACCTGTAAAAAGGTTAATCGTAATGGGTACCGTCATCTTCGGACCCATTCAACTCGACCCAGGTGAGAATCACCGTTTCTGACACTGATTCTTTCCAGGTCCGAGTTCTGTGGGAACCATTCAAGTTAATACACATGTTGGGTGGAATTTAAACCCCTTTTGGTTGAAAGTGTAGTGGGTCCGTGGTTTTTGATCCGTCATTCATATTCATGTCCATTTCATATCATACTATTTTTTGGCTTCTTAATAAACCACGTATGAACTGTTTTTCTATTTTATTGTGAATTTATCCAGACCACAACACATAACTTAATGGTTATTCGACATCTAGAGTTGAGTTATATTTTATCCATGGTTTGCTAGTTGACCCAGATCCTCACGAATCTGAAGAACAACAGGGAGATTTCGGCCAGGGTTCTAGCCCCTGGGGAGTCGTTCACCCCACCCCTGTTACATTTGTGAGATCTCTCAACATTTTCCAAATACACTCAATATCGAAATCCAAAGGCCTTGGTTGCCCTTGACACTTGATCATTTTCTTCCACCAATCTATCACCTCGTCTTTGTTCAGCTTTTCCAACACCAATCAAAACACTAGATGATGTTGTCTGTGTTCCGCAGTATAACTGGTGTGCTTTTTGATTAATCCCTCTGGTGAAGCCCTTCTCGAAATCACAAAAAAACATAACCTACATGTGGTTATGAACGATAACTCACCAACTTACATTAGTAGCAACCCGGACCTTGCTCAATCCAAATAGCCAACGACCCACTCAGGTACCCCCCCCCCCCCCCCACACACACACACACTCTCTCCGCAGGAATCTTAGAAACATCAACTGGAACCTCTACCGCGACATCGTTGGTGTCAAACTCACAAACATCTCCCCATCAAATGCAAATGAACTCGAAACCCAATGCGAGGGCATAGAAAAACTCATCAACTTGACCCTAAATGAAATATGCCCAAAAGAAGAAGTGCAGCCCTGGAGAAACACTATCTCGGGCGACACACTTTCACTAATCAAAACCAAACGGAAAGCTCTTCGCGCTCTAAAAACCGAAACTGACCCTATTAAGAAAGCTGACCTCAAAAAACATACAATCGCCTTCACGGCGAGGTAAAGAAAGCCCTCCAAGCCGAAAAACAAGACAACTGAGAAAAGGCAACAGCCAACCTAAACGGGGTCTCGGATGCTAAAAAATTCTGGGACTCTTTCAAAACCCAAACTGGACAAAAAAACAAAAGCCGTTAAGCCGCAACCAAACCCCTTAAAAGGGAAGATGGCTCTTTCACGCGCACCGACAAAGACAAGGCCGTCACCTTTGCCGACCTCCTTAGAAAAACGGATCGCCCGTATCAAGGTCCGGGCAACGATGACATCATCATAAACGCAACTGATGACTTCATCAATGAACACCCGGATATCTACCGTGACCCCAAATTTGATAACGAGCCAGAAGACGAGGATGACGATGACCTCGTCACCCCCATCACCAATGACGAAATCATCAACATCATAAAAAAAATGCAGAAATTCTTCCACGTCGGGTGAGGATGAAGTGAGTTACAAAATTCTGAAACAAAGCCCAAACTGCCTAATCGACAAACTCAACAAACTATTCAATGGATGCCTCACCCATGGCTACTTTCCTAAATGTTGGAAAAAAGCCATCGGTGTCATGATACCAAAACCTGACAAAGACCCTTCCGATCCGGTATTTGAACGAATCCTTACCGATCGACTCAGGGGGCACCTTGAAGATAACGAGTTTTTTAATAAATGACAAAGAGCCTACAGAAACCGTAAAGAAGGCATCGAGCATGTCTACCGCCTAGTCACTAAAATGAAAACCACGATTGACAATCAGCAAATAGGCGCGACAGCCCTGTTAGACGTCGAAAAAGCATTCGACTCTGTATGGCACAATGGAATGCGCCTCAAATTATCTAAAATGAAACTCCCCATGAAACTACTCTCCTCCTTCCTAAATGATCGCGAAATTAAAGTCAGAGTACACAATGAAATGTCCGACAGTGTCCCTCCAGAAGCCGGCACCCCAAGGGTCCGTCCTCAGCCCCCTCCTGTACATCATCTATGTAAATGATCTCAAATTCTCTGAGGATCGTGTTCAAGTCTCCCAATTCGCAGACGACAAGGGCCTCTGGGATCATAATAATACGGCCAATCTACTCCAAAAACCTTTGCAACGCGCTCTCGAAGACCTAGACTGAGCAATGGTGTGCCAAATGGAGATTAAAGCTGAACGCCAGTAAAACCCAGCGAATCACCTTTACCCACAAGACAAGCAAAGTGACTTTGACCTGAAACTATTGGATAAAGTCCTCCCAGAATGCAACGAGGCGAAATTCATAGGCATCACCATTGATCAAAACATATCCTTTAATAAACACACAACGATATGGCCAGTAAAGCAACCAAACGCATTAACCTATTGAAAATGTTAAAGGGAACTTCCTGGGGAGCCAATCAGTCTACCCTACTTAAATTATACAGAGCCTTTGTGCGCCCAGTACTCGATTATGGGGCAATCATCTTAACTGAGCTCAATCAAACAAATATGGGGAAACTTCTGAGAAGGTCCAAAATCACGCGCTTAGGGTCGTCTCCGTGCCCCATGGGATACACCTATCAAAACACTCCACGACAGAGCCGATATCCCCACCATAAAAGACCGCCTTGCCTCCCTATCTGCGAAAAATCATGACCGGTTAGCCGACAGCCAACTGATTTCCGAGCTTGAAGCACTTTGCGAAAGCCGACAAATACCCCAACTCATCCTAAAAATTATATAGGGAACGAGAAGGTGAACTAACAGGCAGATTAACAGCTCAGCTGTGGCCTTCTACCAGAAAGGGCTGCCTTCACCGACTCATCTAAAATCACTCAAAATCGGAAGCCTCAAAACAAAATAGGGAACGAGTAGGTGTATTAACAGCAGCTCAACTGTGGCCTTCTACCTGAAAGGGCTGCCTTCACCGACTCAACTAAAATCACTAAAAATCGAAAGCCTAAAAAAATCTAGAAAATGAGAAGGTGAACTAACAGGCAGATTAACAGCACAGCTGTGGCCTTCTGCCAGAAAGGGCTGCCTTCACCGACTCAGCTAAAATTACATTATATCTAACATGCTATTTTATTTCTACATACTTTAATGAAAACTAATTCTGCCTTCTTCTTTTAGCAGGTACACAGAAGATGTTTTTTGACCAGCACCCCAATAACCGCTATGGAAACTGGAAACTATAACCGTTGTGGAATCTGTAACCCCTGAACATCCTCCGCTCTTTCCCTAGAAGTGGTCAACCACTTCAAGGGAGGCGAGCGTTGGTCCTGCGTCCTCCTCTGCCCCTTTTTGTAAGCAACTATTTTGCGCATCCTTTGACCCAGCCAAATAGGATCATAATGCATGCCTGCCCCCGAACCAGGGAAGTTCGGGTCTCCTTACTGGTGGTCCCCGAAAGGGGTCGTTGTTGTTTTCTTTCCAAAGACGTCCTATCACGAACCTGAAAACCGACTAAGATAGCCTGAGGCTGACTATACTTGCCAATGATGGCCCTCCATCGAAACCATCTCCGAAGTGCAGACCATACTTGCCCGAAAAACTTAACACTACAGCACCCTCGGGGAGAGGTGGTACCTTTGTGAGCGGACCCAACCTCCCACACTGGTCCTCACTCGAGGGTTCAATAAACATCAGTCAACGAAGCCACACACCCGTGACACCTTAGCCAGAGACATCTGCCGAATACCTAAACCTCTTCCTCCTTCAACACGCCTTAACATGAGACCAAATTGATCATAAACAGTCACTGAGGGTCGAAGGGAGCTTGCCCTATAACGTCCCTGCGCGCCTTCGGCACGCAAAAACCATTCCGTCCCCCAATCCCTCTGACATGCAACCTGGACATCTTTCGCTCATAAAGAATGTTCATATCTGGGAGATGGGCACATGCCCTGTAGAAGATATCTCTGAGAAACTTCTCTCGCAGAAGATCTCTTTTCATATTTTCCGCTTTCTCCTTTTGATCTTTGACCTTTAAAAATGACATGCTCGATATTTCAAGTTTTTTCAAATTTATTTTATTAATTTATTGTTTTTTTCTTTTTATCTATTTGAATACATAGGTGTTTTTTATGGAATTCCTGGACCGACCCATAGTTTTTTTCTCTTTATTTCACTACCTCGAAAATTGCATCAATTTTTTTTTCTTTTTGGTGGTGATTGCGACTTTATTATTATTCTCGGTCTCGTGATGTCCCAGAGATTCCCGAAGTCATGAAGGAGGAGAAGAAAAATGCACCGTTTCTTACAATTTTTCAAAATTTCCCCATTGAAATGACATGGAGCAGAATGGCGACAAATGGGAAATTACAAATCTGGTGGATGCCTGGGTTTTATACAAATTCCAATGGAAAATTAGTATGGAATATAAAGAGATCTCTGAGATCGTCTGTTGGAGCTCACTTACCGTCTCTTACAATTCTTCAAAATTTCTCCATTGGATTAACAGTGGGCAAAATAACGAAAATTGGAAACCTGAGAGATGTTGTGGATTCAAAAGGGGTAAAACGAAAGGAGGAAAACCCACCTTTCTACAATTTTAAAAAAAAAAATCAAATTGGAATAACACTGAGCAAAAAGGCGATGATGGAAAAAATTCATTTTCGCAAATTTTCGAGGGAGGCAATCTTCACACTTTTACAATTTCCAATGGGAAATTTGTATCGAAAAAAGGTCTCTGAGAATGTCTTTTCGAGCCCACTTCCAGTTTTTTTTCTAAAATAATCCCCATTGGATTAACCTTACCCAGTCGCTCATCGAATACGAGCCAAGGCGAAAATTGGCTAATAAGTTTTTTTAAGCTGGGCTCGAAAATTCTCAAGCTCAATTCCAATTGCTTTCGTGCTTGTTTGTTCGTGAGCTCGAAATGCATTGGTTAGTAAGCTCGAGTGCCAAATTATACTCTACTAACATTCAAATTATCCAAAGCTATTACTTGAATGTATCACCATCAAAAAGAGTTTGGACATTTTTCTGTTCTTAGTCCAGTGATGACAACTCAACCTGCAGTTATCTTATCAACAGCACAAGATTCAAATGAGAATTGACCAGCTATGACCAAAGTGAATGAAGAAAATGCCATATATCATCAAGGCTGGAAAAAAGTAATCATTTGCAGAATGAGGTCCCCAGGTGGTGAATTTGCTGTCGCTATTCCATACAGTGGTTATCCCCTGGGTTCCTCTTTCTGTTTAGGCCCGAGACCATGATTCAGATTGAGGTTCAAAGAGGGTAAATTTATCCCTTGAGTGTAACAAGGCACCCTCTACATTGCTTGAGCATTGCAAAGCATGTCTTGTTACACTCACGAGGTGATATATTGAGCAAACTATACACAACACGATTTCCACTTATTGCTTCAAATGACATTTTTAGGAATTTTCCGACTAAATTTTGTCATCTAGTTAGGCTGGATACAGTCAATCTTGGGTCTCAGAAAACAGTTGGCTGAGTTGCCATCTTTAAAAGGTTGACAATAAAGAAATGTATGAAATCCAAAACTTTTCAGGATTCATTTTTTTTAATAACCAGGATGGCTTCAAATCAAATCAAATTAATGAAAATGTTTTAAACTGAATTGAATCTGTCTGAAGTGCCCTAGGAGAGGACCATAATAAAATCGAAGGAATTTGGAAAAATGGTAGTGAATTTATTGAACAGAACAATTCTCAAGACCGCTTTCCTCTCAGTTGTATCCTTTCAAGTCAGACAGACATAATTTTTTTCCTCTTTACCATCATTCAAACAATCAGTATCAGACCACCTACTGCACAAAACCAGGTCACGTAGTCGTACTCAACTTTAAACCTTAAAGGCTGGGGATTTTTGTACAATATTTCTACATGCAGAGTTTAAATCATTAGGCTTTGCATTTGCTTCTAGGCAAGTCTTGGTTGCTTATATATAAGCAGGCAAGAATTGCCAAAAAAAAAAAAAAAAACACATGTCAAGGTAGTTTACCCAGAGACAGCATGATTGGGCATGTGTCTCATTTATCCATCTCAAACACAATTAAGACTCATAATTCTTATTCTATTCAACTTAGGGATAACAACCTTGATATGCATATGTTACAGTCAATGTCTGAAACCAGTTAATTTGTAAAATGACTGAAACTTGCTTTGTGCATATTGCCAAGTGTTGGATCGGCCTCAATTCAGAAACATTTCTCAGTTATTGAAGTGATCAACAAGTTAATTAACAAGTGTACTCCTATTAGATAGACAGCATAGCGGGTAGTTCATGCTGGGTGACCAGCGCATGTAGTCTGTGTTTCTTATTGGGTAAAAGGTCTCGCTGTTTTATTTTGACCGAGTCTGTCAAAGCTGCGTTTGTTCAGTGTACAGTGTACAGTGGCGTGATTGTGAAGTTCAAGAATGATTGTAATGTTGTGTGAACAAGGTCATGGAAAAGTTGGGAATGAGCCGTTTCCTTGGGACGATCAGAGGTTTGTGTATTTGCTGTTGTGCCATAGGTTATTCACTATTTTAAATGAATTTTGCTTTAAAGTTTGTTATTTTCGATAATTTTGTCAATTTACCACTTTTAAGGGCCTATATAAGTAATGGAATTTTGTTTATTTTGAAATTCTCACCTCTCATATTCCTTAAATTAAGATGAAATATACACAAAGTATACATCAAAATGAAGGTTGGGGTGTATAAAACACGAAACACATATGCAATCAACTCATAGCGTCCACTGTAGGCACCACTGGTTCCTGGAAGTCTGCTATCGTATTCGCATCAGAACTGATTATAAAATAATATTTCACCAGAACAACTTGTGGCCAAATGTGCTTCATATATCCAGGAATAAAGCTAGGCATTCAAAACACTTTCGAATACAGCGATAGGTCTGCATTTTGGAAAATGACAACACTGTCTGCATTTTTTATTGAAGATGGTTTCCGTGCTCAACAGACATGCGCAAATCACTCGTTACCACGAATTTCCATCAAAAAACAAAATCGTAATTCTAAGAAATTTCAACAGGTATCATGATACCTTGTATTGAATATGGCAACTTGCAATCTCTATCTAATAACAGTATACTGTATGGAGGCGATCTTTTTCATTATTTGATTTTAGACGGCGTTGTTGTTACATGCTTTTTCTGTCCGATGACGTCGACCGGAAATCGAAAGTATACTCATACGTAAACAAAAGCAAAGGCTTTGGAATTTTCCCCCATGCAACTCTGTTGCCGTGTTTTGAAGAATTTTTATCCCCTAGCTGTGTTCTTGGATATGTAAAGCACATTTGGCCACAAGTTGTTTTTGTGAAATATTATTAAATTATCAGTTCTGGTGCGAATACGGCAGCAGACTTCCAGGAACCTGTGGTGCCTACAGTCGACTCTATGAGTTGATTACACATGTGTTTCGTGTGTTATACATCCCAACCTTCATTTTGATGTATATTTTGTGTATATTTAATTTGAATTGAAGGAATATCAGAGGTGAGTATTTTCAAAATAAACAAAATTTCATTACTTAAAAAGGCCCTTAAGGAGACCTATTCAAAATAGCCAAAGATTTTATAGTATTGCAACTTGTAATTGTACCTTCAGTGTACAGTACAGTTGCCGTGGTCAAATCGTTTTCCACGCGGGAACAGTGATGTCCACACATGCGTTTACCAGGTAGTAAAATCATCATCAGTAAAATTTTAATTAATCAAGCACTGGGTTGTATCCGGTGCTTCATTAATTAAATTTTTGATGATTATTCCTATAATTAGTGTTTGGGATCTAGTATTACTGCGTCCGTGGGGATATTGACCACTCGTGGAAAGTGATCAGTCCACGGCGGCCGTACTGTAGGCTTGGTTATTGTGCCATCCATTGGTATCGGTACGTGTTGTGCTTCGAATAACACGTGTATTGTGCGCTCACGGTATGTGTTATTTTGTGCCATTGCATGACATGTGGTTCTCGTTGTTTTAAGGTGCTATATGAATAATAGAATTTTGTTTATTTTGAAATTCCCACCTCTTATATTCCTTAAATTCAAAATAAATATACACAAATTATACATCAAAATGAAGGTTGGGAGGTATAGAACACGAAACATGTATGTAATCAACTCAGAGGATTGACAGCAGGCATCACTGGTTCCTGGAAGTCTGCTACTGTATTCGTACCAGAACTGATAATAAAATAATATTTCACGAGAACAACTTGTGGCCAAATGTGTTTTATGCATCCAAGAACAAAGCTAGGATATCAAAGCTTTTCATAACACAGTGACAGAGCTGCATTGGGGGTAAATTCCCCAAAACCTGTGCTTTTGTTTACATTCAAATGTACTTTAGATTTCATGTCAACGTCATCGAATAGAAAAAGTATCGATATACAACGCCTTACAAAATCAAATAATGAGAAAGATCGCCTTAATACAGCATACTATTATTATATAGAGACTGCACAGCTGCCATATTCTATGCAAAATATCATGACAGCTGTTAAAATTTCTTAGAATTACGATTTTGTTTTTCGATGGAAATTCGTGGTATCAAGTGATTTGCGCAGTCTGTCGACCATGGAATCCATCTTCAATGAAAAAATGCAGACAGTGTTGTCCTTTTCCCAAATGCAGTCCTATCTCTGCATTTGAAAGTTTTTTGAATGCCTAGCTTTGTTATTGGATATCTGAAGCACATTTCGCCAAAAGATGTTCTCGTGAAATATTATTTTATTATCAGTTCTGGTTCGAATACGGTTGCAGACTTCCAGGAACCAGTGGTGCCTGTCGTCAACTCTATGAGTTGATTACATATGTGTTTCAAGACCAGGAGTGATCGTTAATAAGCCATGTTGCCCATTTTAGAGAGGGTTTGCACCTCCCAAGCATTAATGACTAGGTCCTATTTTACTAGTAACACAGAGCCTGTTTACCGCAGTGAACAGGCACTGCTTCACTTCCTGGGGTTTATAAATAATAAATAATTGAACTATTTATGGGAGCCCGAATTTTAACTCTGCGATATGAGGAATAATCTTTAAGAGTCTTCTTCAGATTCGCCAGTCAGAATCTTTTGATATTTGGTATACAGCATCCTTAGAGAGGTCAGATCTACATTTGTTCAAACCAAGTCACTGGGTTAATATTTGGGGGGGGGGGGGAGGGGGGAGTTAACATTGGGCAAAATTGGTAATATTCTCAAACTCTTCTCCAGAAACACCAGTCAGAATCTTTATGTTCCCTACTGGGGTGGGGCAAATTTTAACACAGTGCAAAATTGGTAATATTCTCAAAATCTTCTCCAGAACTACCAGTCAGAATCTTTTGATATTTCACATACAACATCCTTCCAAGTTTGTTCAAGTTAAGTCGCTAGGCTGATATTTGGGCTCCCTATAGTTGTGTATTACTTGAAATCTGGGCTTTATTTCCGCAGTAGCATCCCAGTTCTAGAAATGAAAGTATCTATTCATAAATGTGCCCTATAGAGCGTGCCAAATGAATATGTTGATGCACAAATGCACCAAGTTCAAAGGCCGTTGCTACGGCAACGTTTTTTTGACGAACTTGAACCAAGTTTCAAAGCAATCCATTTATAAATGTGCCCTGTAGGGCATGCCAAAGGAATATGTTGATGTATAAGTAACCTAAGTTCAAAGGTCGTTGCCAAGGGTAGCGTTTTTGACGGAAATGGAAGAAAATCGATAGTTCCATCTAGCTGTCGCCCCAAACAAGCATGCCAAAGTAAATTGTCGACGCACAAAAGGGCGAAGTTGAAGGTCGTTGCTAACGGCAAATGTTTTGACAGGATTGAAAGAAGATCCCATCTGGAAGTCAGTCCCAAAAATATTCATGAATATACCTTGTTGGGCGTGGCAAAGGAAAATGCAGCGAGTTCAAGGGTCATTGCTAACGGCAACATTCGACATCGTTTTTCGAGAGAAATGAAAGAAGATCAATAGCTCGCATCTAAAGATTGCTGCAAACCAGAAGATCAAGTTTCGAAGCAATCTTATCATAAATGTGACCTGTGCGCTGTGACAAAGTAAATTATCGGCGCACTAAAGGGTAAAATTGAAGGTCGTTGCTAACGGCAACCTTTTTGAAGGGAATGAAAGAAGCTCCTATCTGGATGTCGACCCAAAAACAAAGTTTCAAAACGATCTGTTTATGAATCTACCTCGTAGGGCGTGCCAAAGGAAAATGCTGATGCACAAATGCACTAAGTTTGAAGGTTATTGCTCGATAGCTCCCAACTAGAGGCCACCCTGGCCCAAATAAGCATACCAAATTTCAAAGCAATTCGGTGATAACTGCGACCTGTGCAGTGTGCCAAAGGAAGTTGTTGACGTCCAACTTAAGTTGAATGCCGTAGCTAACGGAAATGGAATAAAATCCAAAGCTTCCATCTAGAGGTCAGCCCAAACAGGCATACCTAGTTTCAAAGCGATCCATTCATTCAGGGCATGCCAAATGAAAATATTGATGCACAAATCCACAAAGTTCAAAGGGCAAGGTAACAACATTTTTCAACGGAAATGAAAAAAGTTGATATCTCTTATCTAGAGGTCACCCCGAACACGTATATCAAGTTTCAAAGCGATCCAATGATACAAGAGACCTGTGCAATGTACCAAAGGAAATTGTCGACGTACAAAACGGGTATGTTAAACATCGTTGCTGATGACGTTTCTCAACAGAAATGAAAGAAAATAAAAAAAACCCTCCCATCTAAAGGTCATCCCAAACAAGAATGCCAAGTTTCAAAGCGATCCGATCATAAATGTGACCTGTGCGGTGTGCCAAAGGAATATATTGATGTAAAACTGCGCTAAGTTCAAGGGTCGTTGCTAACGGCAACGTTTTTTGACGGAATTGTAAGAAAATCGACAATCCCCTCTCATCTCGAGTTTACCCAAAACAAGCATACCAAGTTTCAAGGCAGTCCGATTATAAATGTGCCCTGTAGGGCATGCCAAAGGAATATATTGATGCATAACTAACCAAAGTTCAAAGGTCGGTGCCAAGGGCAGCGTTTTTTATGGAAATGAAAGAAAATGGATAGCTCCATCTAGCCGTCATCCCAAACAAGCATACCAAATTTCAAAGCTATCCGATCATAAATGTGCCCTGTAGGGTGTGCCAAAGTGAAATATTGATGCATAACTACACCAAGTTCAAAGTTCGTTGCCACCGGCAACGTTTTTTGACAGAAATGCAAGAAAATCGATAGCTCGCAGCAAGAGGTCACTCCAAACATGTATACCAAGTTTCAAAGCAATCCGATCATAAATGCGACCCGTGCAGTGTGCCCAAGAAAATTGTTGACGTACGTACGTATGCCGACGGACTGGAAGTGACGACAATAGCTCAACTTGACTTCGGCAAGTTGAGCTAAAAAATAATCTGGCATGGACAACAGAGTTATAAATAATTAAAGAACTTCATTCCTCTGTAGTGATAACTAGCCACAGATGCTAATTAAATCATTCTTTAAACAAGTTTGGTCAGGAAAGATACCAGAAAGAGTAGTCTTAGTTTAGCTAGACTTTGTTCATAAATAATTGTTTTGTTATAATTTATTGAAAAGTGCCAACAAACTCTGGAGATCTTTCTCTCAGAATGTCCAAAAAATCAGTCTGGCAGAAAAAGATTCACTGGAAGTATAACAAGGGATGGGAGAATGACGGTCGTGTTGTTATTTGGTGATACAAAGGAGAGGTTTTGTATGCCTGCGTGAAATTGGAAGGAAAGAAGAATAGGATAGCATTGAACAGTTTGCTTCTGGATGCTGGGAGAGGGGGAGCAAGGGAGTAAGCAGCATTTGTGAGCACAGGGATAATTGAGGAGGCCTTCTCATTTGAGACCTGTGACAAATTAGTAGCTGGCCAAAGTATTTATTATTATATGCATGTCTTTAGTTCCCAGAGAGAAAGAACAAGATTTTATGTGGTTACCATTATGAAGAAAAAGAAAAAATGGTTCAGGCAATGTGTAAAAAAACTGCCTAAATATTTGTCAGTAAAATGACTTGAATTTTCAGGTAATTTGTCAAGTGACTGGAACTTCCAGTCATTTTACAAAGTGACTGGTTTCAGACATTGACTGTGACACTTATAATCTTGATCTGGTCTGATCAAGTACAGAAAAGTCTTTAAATAATCATGGATGTTAAAGTTTGTCTGGACCAAGGCATCTCAAAATACGGAGCCAGGGTAAAGTCTGACAAGGGGGAAGTAAGCAATGACCATTAATACATTGGAAGATCTATGATGACTAGTTCTTCAGAAAAATATGAAATCTAATTGTGTATTGTTTAGCCAACTGAAAAGACAGATTTAGTTCGATAAGTTCATCTAGATCAGAATGCAGGGTGTGACCCAACAATACACTTTGACTTATTATCTTGTGAGGCAACAAACAGTGCACATTTCTATAAGACCCATTCACACAACTGTGAAACATCAGCCGCATATGCATTGAGAATAGGTTATTAATATACTGTTTGCCATGTAACTAACACATCCATTTCGAGTTAGGTGGGACTCTCTCCCCACTCAACGTTACATGTCAATCATGTCTGGAATTTATGACACTTGCTTATGTACTTTTGCCTTGTCATGATCAAAACCTTGCCAGCTGATTTCTATAAAGCTTTATGGGGTTATTCAACACCATGAGGAGAGGTAATTTTTTTTTGCTGGGGGTGGGTTGTCCGTTGCAATTATGTTGCATGTGTTTAACCCTTATGGGACTAATTCCAACTTTGATAACTTTTTAATGCAAAGGAACAGGTACATCAACATGCATTGTTTGGGTAAACTCAAAACTTGTTTTCTAAGTACCTTGTCAGTTGTTTCTAGGCTAGTCTTGGCTGCCTCTAGAAACAACTGCAAATCCACTGGAGGTAGACTTTCAAAGTGTAGCGAAAATGTATAAAAATCTTCAGACCCTTAAGGGGTTAAAATATTCAAGTGCTTTTTGGCCTCAGCAATTTTTAACTCAATTATAATGTTGGGGAGGGGGTTGGTTTGGAGTCAGGAAGGGGGGCAATTGGATATTGGGTAAAAAATTTTTCTCCAAGCTTTTCTATCGCCTAGAACTTTTTAGCCACTGAAGATAATTCTGTTAAACTTTATGAGGTAATTCAACACCAAACAGTGATGTGTCACAAGCATGTCACTAGATTCAAGGACAAGGTGGTTGTTACTTAAAATAGAATGTCATGTCAAAATTAAGTTTTATAGGAACATTTTTCAAATGGCTATGACTTTTTAACCATTGAAGATAATTTTGTAAAACTTTATGGGGGTTTTCAATACCATGATGTGAGGTGAATGTTTTGTTGTTTAAAATTAGTTTTGGAGTGATTTGATGCCACAATCCCCCCCGCCCTCCCCCCCCCCCCCCCCCCCAATTTAATGGAGTGGGGGAGGGGGGCTGTTGAGGGGAGCATTTTTGTTTTGTTTTTTTAAAGTGAGTTTGTAAAGACATCAAGTGATTTCATGAAAAAAATCACCCAATTTAATTGACCCCACTAAGAGAGTTGCCTTGTTGTTCATTAATTTATTATTTGCTTGTTGGGGTTAAACAGTGTCACCTTGTGTCAGTTTTATGGGTGGAAGAAGCCTAAGAACCCAGAGAGAACTGTCAGACTTACCAGTGTACTAACACTCCACAAGCAGGCTTAGCATTGTTTGAAGACAAGTGCATCATCTACGAGCAGTGCATCTTTGGACACACGTGCTGCCATGCCCCCATGTGGGTAATCAGGATTACATGCCTTACCCAAGGACACAATACCATTTGAAGTTCAATGATCTAACCACTGAGCCACTTTTTATACGCCCGTCATTTTTTGACGGGCATATTATGTTATGGATTCATCCGTCTGTCAACAATTTTTGTGTCGCCTACTCCTCCAAAGGTTTACATACATTCCATTTGTATTTCCAGAGTTATGCCCCCTTTTAGTACTTAAAACATTACAGTATTGTATCTCCAACTCCTTCAACATTTTACATGCTATATTGTTAAAACTTTGCACACTTGATGATAACCAATTGTCGTTGTGCATGTGAGAAGAACAGGTAACTGTTTTGTATTTCCAGAGTTATGCCCCCTTTTAGTACTTAAACATTACAGTATTGTGTCGCCTTCTCCTTCCAACATTTTACATGCTCTATTGTTCAAATTTTGCACACATGTTGATCACCAATTGCCATTGTGGATGTGACAAAAGCAAGTAACTCTGTTTTGTATTTCCAGAGTTATGCCCCCTTTTAGGACTCAAAACATTACACTATTGAGTCGCCTACTCCTTCAACATTTTACATGCTACATTGTTCAAGCTTTGTATACATGTTGATCACCAATTGCCGTTGTGCATGTGACAAGAGCAGATAACTCTGTTTTGTATTTCCAGATTTATGCCCCCTTTTAGTACTTAAAACATTACAGTATTGTGTCGCCTTCTCCCTCAACATTTTACACGCTATATTGTTCAAACTTTGCACACATGGTGATCACTAATTGCTGTTGTGCATGTGACAAGAGCAGGTAACTCCATTTTGTATTTCCAGAGTTATGCCCCTTTTAGTACTTAAAACATTACAGTATTGTGTCGCCTCCTCCTTCAACATTTTACATGCTATATTGTTCAAACTTTGCACACATGCTGATCACCAATTGCCGTTGTGCATGTGAGAAGAGCAGGTTACTCTGTTTTGTATTTCCAGAGTTATGCCCACTTTAGTACTTAAAACATTACAGTATTGTGTCGCCTACTCCTTCAACATTTTACATGCTATATTGTTCAAACTTTGCACACATGGTGATCACCAATTGCTGTTGTGCATGTGACGAGCAGGTAACTCCGTTTTGTATTTCCAGAGTTATGCCCCTTTTAGTACTTAAAACATTACACTATTGTGTCGCCTACTCCAGCATTTTACTTGCTTTATTGTTTAAACTTTGCACCCATGTTGATCATCAATTTTTGTTGTTCATGTGACAGGAGCAGATAACACCATTTTATTTTTAAACGACGACAATCCTCACCGTTTATAGCTGTTATGATCCTCAAAATGTCCTTTTCCTTGGTGCCACCTATCGTTAATCGTTATCAATGAAATTAACCTGTCAATGAATGGACACTACCATTGTAAACGGCAAGGAGAATCTTCTACAGCAGCCTTGCAGCCCTTCAGAAGTTTCCTTATGAATAAAATGGATGCTACCATTTTTTTTATTTTGTGAAGACCTCAGATCGCTTAATATGAAAATGTGAAAACAGGTGAATTACCCTTTACCCCAGACAGAGCAGGGGAATGTGCAATGTTTAGAGGGGGGGAAGGGGCAGACATAGTCGAGTCAACAAAAATTTCAAACTTTACCCCGAGAATCTTGTGCATGTTCCGATTTTAATGGGCGTATGTTACCCCACTAGGCAGTGCTCTTGTTAACTTTAGAGATGATCTGGTTGTATTGTTGCCCCCTCCCCACAACTTTAATGTTAGCCACTGACAAAGATTTAAGGCCAACAATTTGGTCGTTTTTAGTGAGGATTTCACTCTGTATTGAGAATCTAAAAATAAAGCACACATAATTTACAATAATTTATTGATTTCATAAATAACAGGTAACAAAAAAAACATTCAATAAAAACTAGATGGACATGTGCGCAGTACAGAATGAAATTTCCACTCATAAACAAAAATAACTCTCAAATCCTATGAAATGATGAGTGCTTTGAGGAATAATTACCTTTTATTTACATAATTTTTACATAAACTAGGGCTTTACTGTTGCAAATTGCAGTTTTATTATCACAGGTGGTTACTCTGCAAAAATAAAATCACCATGTGCATCCTCCAATCAACAAATAGAAGATTGTTAGAGCTGAGGCCAAAAAAATTGTTTTCATTCTCAGGCAATCCCTCACAGAAACTGAACTGCCTCATTGGATGTTTTATTGCCTTGGAGAGTCTTCCAATATTACAACAAAATTGGGAGACTCAAAACTCGGGGTATTTTTTTTTTTACTGATGTATGCAACTGAAATCTGAAGAGTTTATTTGAAAGACAGTTTACATCCTATGGCATTGCAGTTGTTTCTTGGCAAGTCTTGGCTGCCTGATCAGGCAGCTAAGACTTGCCAAGAAATGACTGTCAAGGCAATTGGAATATAACTTGCAATTTTCACCAGAGGCAGCACATTGGGGCATCTGTTCTGTTGCAGTAAAAAGTGATTAAAGGTGGATTTAGGCCCTTCAAAGTTAAACTTAAACTAGTTAAGTAGTATAATTATGAACTTTCTACAAATTGCAAGTGTGAAAAGATAGTGGAAAGGCTCTGAATCCATGCTCATTATATGCAAGAAAAAAAAGAAAAATTAAAAATAAAACCATCCCTCCCTCACTGATATGAAAAAAAAATGCCTGAGAATCAGTTTATTTTGTGTGGTCTAATCACTACTGAAGTGTAATTATCTAAAACTGTTCTTTCTTGTAAAATGGTTACTTGTTGACACTTTGCCAAAACAGGCCAATTGTTGTTTACCTTGAATATGCTCAATGTGACCTGGATGTTGCCTGAGATAAAGGCTTTGTCCTGCCTTCCACCATAGAATATTGTTTACAGTAGTTTCAACAATTCTAATTGGAATTTAAAGAGAGCCAGTTGAGGTCAAAGGATATTGTTAGCATCTGGATGCAGTATGTTTGACAAATGGGAAACAAAGGGGTGAGCTCATATCACCTGAATGTTTTCAAAGATTGTCTTTATTTGACGGCTTCCTGACCTTTTTAATTCTTGATCTGGCTGCTTGCTAATTAACTATTTTCTAACTTGCATCTTATCTTCAAAGTGCATTGGCTGTTGTTTCTAGGCAAGTCTTGACTGCCTAAATAGGCAGCCAAGACTTGCCTAGTCACAGCCTCGAAGTTACGGAAGGTGATGTAAAAGTGTATTAAAAATGTATAAAAATCTTCATGCCCTTAAGAGTTAAAGACATAACGAAAAACTGCCAGATTTTTATCCAATTTTTTTTTAAAGGTGACGAGGACAGGCAAATTTTTATTTTTTATTTTTATTTCACAACAGTATAAATATTGTATAATCAGGGACTATGAGTCAACTGATAGGCTGGTTGATCATGATTCAGTACCACTTGTAGTCTGTAAGCCTGTATATGTCACAACAGAATGACACCTTTAGAAAATGGAAATTATTTGTACCTCTGCTCAAACTTATATGGTGCTGTAAAAGTCTTAGACAAAAATAATGGTTTATAATGTTGGCAGGCATGCAAATTTCATGGAAACGATCTTTCCGTTTCTGTGCAAGTTCCAGCAGGATAAAATCACGGAAACAAAAAACTGCTTGACATAATTTTTTTCAGTATTTTGTTTTTCATCAAGGGGCACTTAAAACACACACGTTTTCTGCCAAGACTAAAATTGTGTTATTTATCAATGATAAAACAGTGATAAGATTCATAACAGTAACAACGGAGTGTTCACTGTGACAATCTCAGTCGATTCAGTTTGTTGATTCTTAATTACTACAATCGAATGCACCCAATTTCAGTGTGTTTGACAACAAAACCATGTGAAGCCGAACACACAAAATTGTATCATTAAAAACAAAATCACTTTTTATCACTGAAACTGACAATGGGGGAAAAATTTCTTTGTAAAATGCAAGATGTGTTCTTCTAATTTCACAGTGCTTCATGTAGAATCAAGGAACGGAGGTGTGTTCAACCTTTATTTATAATCTAGATTTTCAGACATTTCTTCCCAATCAATTCAGTATTGTTACCTTCCTGAATGGGATGTTTCAAACTTGGACAATTCACCCCTTTTGAATCAGAATGCACTTAAGAGTTTTTATTTAATTATTTTTCTGTTCAACTTTAAAGTAAAAAAATAGGCATATGTGCAACTAGTAGAAAGCTGTATGATGGAGGGCCACCACGGATGCTGACATTATGTACACCATACAAGGTATGGGTATATATAGAAATGGATTGGAGAAGTGTCTAATTTGATGGATAAAGGGTTAATATCTCCGGATCAAATTATCAGATTTACATAAAAAACTATACAGCACAGCACATCAGTAACCTGAATAAATATATAAAGAAACATGGCAATCGGATTGATCTTTTTTGAGTTATCTCATGCCAAAGGGATTGGAGAAATTTTCAATTTGAAGGATAAAGGGTTAATATCTCCAGATCAAATTATCAGATTAACACCAAAAACTATACAGCTCGGCACATCAGTAACCTGAACACAAATATAAAGTAACTTGACAATCCAAGCAATATTTTTCAAGTTATCGAATGCCAAAGGGATCGGAGGAATTTTCAATTTGAAGGATAAAGGGTTAATATCTCGGGATCAAAATAACAGATTTACACCAAAAACTATACAGCTCGCCACATCAGTAACCTGAACACAAATATAAAGTAACTTGACAATCCAAGTAATATTTTATTTTTCAAGTTATCGAATGCCAAAGGGATTGGAGGAGTTTTCAATTTGAAGGATAAAGGGTTAATATCTCGGGGATCAAATCATCAGATTTACACCAAAACTATACAGCTCGGCACATCAGTAACCTGAACACAAATATAAAGTAACTAGACAATCCAAGCAATATTTTTCAAGTTATTGAATGCCAAAGGGATTGGAGGAATTTTAAATTTGAAGGATAAAGGGTTAATATCTCAGGATCAAATTATCCGATTTACACCAAAAACTATACAGCTCGGCACATCGGTAACCTGAACACAAATATAAAGTAACTTGACAATCCAAGCAATATTTTTCAAGTTATCGAATGCCAAAGGGATTGGAGGAATTTTCAATTTGAAGGATAAAGGGTTAATATCTCAGGATTAAATTATCAGATTTACACCAAAAACTATACAACTCGGCACATCAGTAACCTGAACACACAAATATAAAGTAACTTGACAATCCAAGCAATATTTTTCAAGTTATCGAATGCCAAAGGGATTGGAGAAATTTTCAATTTGAAGGATAAAGGGTTAATATCTCTCAGGATCAAAATAACAGATTTACACCAAAAACTATACAGCTCGGCACATTAGCAACCTGAACACAAATATAAAGTAACTAGACAATCCAAGCAATATTTTTCAAGTTATCGAATGCCAAAGGGATTGGAGGAATTTTCAATTTGAAGGATAAAGGGCTAATATCTCAGGATCAAATTATCCGATTTACACCAAAAACTATACAGCTTGGCACATCAGTAACCTGAACACAAATATAAAGTAACTTGACAATCAAAGCAATATTTTTCAAGTTATCGAATGCCAAAGAAATGGATACGGACAGACAGACAGACAGACAGACATACAGATGGACAAAGGATGGACGAACGATGGATGGTCACCCCGGATGCCAGCATTATGTGTACCATACATAGTATGGGTACACATAAAAATGAAATAATTATTTCATTGTCCTACAGTAATGATTGTTTTTCTTTATCTTTTTCATTTGCAAGTAATGCTGTACTCATTCTTCTGAGTGATCATTGCCTCAGTTCATCTGTCGCAATTAAAGTGAGTGTTCAAGGGCACAAAATACACAAATGAAAATACAGATGATTTGTTTTACTTTTTTATTTTATCAAATGTTTTCACCCTCTCATCTATAGCAATCCACTTCATATTCTAGGTCCTTCTTAAACATTGTAGGTCTTAAACTGGAAACCAGAATAAGAAAGTGGGTACAGAATAAATAAGAAATAAAAATAGGTTCCTCGATAATTCTTGTTGGAACCCAAAAATAGGTTCTGTAGTGTTCCCAGACATCAAAGACATGGAACCTGTTTTCAGGTTCCATGAATTTCTGAAATCTGCATGCCTGTGTAGGAATTATGTAATGACAATTTTAACTTATTCTTTTTATTCAATAAGTCTTAGACCATTCAAGATGCCTTCCTTAACAATGAGAAGGGCCAAAAGCTTGCCGAGTAAAAGAAATAATTTGACAGTATTGGTCCTGTATAATTAACAGGCTGCAATATTTAGTATAAATACAATTTATCAAGGCAGGCCTGAAAACTCTGCGGGGTGGGGTGGAGGGTAGAAATCTTGCTATTTCTTAATTGTGGCCTAACAAAACGTCCACTTTACCAAGGACAATGCTACACAGACTTATATTCTAGTGATAAGGCCTAAAAAGTTAAAAACCTGTTACTCAGGCCCTCCTACATGGTCCTTTTGGCTGCCACATGCTCTCTTTTTATAACCAAAGCAAACTTAAAAAAATAAAAATTAAATTGTTTATGTCTGATATTTTACCCAAGTTAATAAAATTGATAAATTTGTCTGTTGAGTGCAACAAGGCTTTGCAATGCTTTAGCTAACATAAAACAAACCAAAAATAAACTTTTGATGGCAAAGAAATAATTACAAAAATAAAAAAATAAAATAAAAACCGCCCACCCACATGCAATTTTACAAAAAATGGTCTGAAAAACAGTAGCTCTATATTGTGGGGCCTAAATTGGGGAATTTTACTATTTTAATTTATCTGACAGGGCCCATGGAGCTCTGTCAAACAATATGCAATGGATTACAAGCTTTGAATGAATCTACTGGGGCCAATATGTTTTTACAAATAATAGGGATTCACTCTATAACCTCAATGCAACTACCAGGTCAAACGTACTAAAGGTTTGGTAAATGGTTTGGTGTGTGAAAGTTATATGCAATTAACGTGGTTATTTTATTAAGAAATATCCAACAGAATGGGCTCCACTGTATTATATAAATACAAATCTGCCATTTTTGCTGATTAGCTTGTTTACTGTTAGCCCTCTACACACTGATGTCAAAAATCCCGAAAGTGACATTATTTTCCCATATCACAACTAGGAATTTACCCAGTTCAATCTAGCTTGATAGAGCTCAACAAGCTCACTCAAGCAAGAACGAATTGACTCAATTCAAAGTTGAATGTTTACACCACAACTAAAATTTTCTTCACTGAGCACTACATAAGCAGTGGATTCTCAGGTGATGTTATTTTCCCAGGAATACCAGTTGGTTCTGTGACATTCAAACATCGGGCATTGATATTACACTCTACATTCGATTTTCCAGAGTCTATTTTTAAATTCTGTAATTTCTGTTTACGTTTAATAAATAGAAGGTTTCCCCGACTTGAGTGTGAGTTGTATTTTAGGTACTATATTGACAGTTTGTGGGAACTATTTTGTATCAGAAGTTACGTTGTTTTGGGTTTTTTAGGAATACACCTTGACCGAATTATGGTTAGTCAAGGCGGTGCCTTGTAGATAAACCAACTCGATATGCTGTTCGGATATAAAATAATTCTGTTTTATGAAGGGAATAAACATAAGAACTGAATCATGACTGTTCAAAACCCATGAGGTGATGAAACAAATTGATCATGCAAAAATTTACCATGAACTACGAATTTGTATGTGATCAATTTGTTTCATCACCTTTGAACAGTCATGATTCAATTCTTAAATGAGATCATACAGGCACTATCCAATAGACTGTGAAATAAGTAATGTGTCTGAAATATATCTCCTTTATTGTTTGGTCAAAATCAAGACCCTGCATGAAGTGAACATAGCAATCTGGATTGGGTGGGGTGCCACATTTCAATCATAGGTTATGATGTGAAGCATCATCAGGTGCATGTAGTGGCAAGTTAGGAATGTGCACAAGAGGGGTATTTCACTCTGACTGGTGGGGTCCAGGAATCTTACTGGGGAAAATTTGGGAAAATGGTAGGTCATTTTGGTCCTCCAGTGGCTTCTTTTTTGAAAAAAAGGCAGCCAATTCATGACAGCTCACAGGAGACCTACACCACATCTATAGTTGTATGCGTGGGGTATAGTATTTCTCATAATACATGGACAGTCTCTGTTAGAGAAAGTCTAATTGTTATTGTGGATAATACCGAGTCCTCTGGTCTCAGTGCTTGTGAAAAAACAAATTTAATCATGACCACAACTTTTACCGGTGGAGGAAGCCAGAATACCCGGAGAGAACCACAGAGAATTGGCAGGCAACTATCAGCCCCCCCCCCCAAACATACTAACTCCACAAAGGCAGGGTTAGCATTGGTTGAAGACAAGTGCATCATCAACATGCAGTACGCCTTGGTACAGAATGCCACCGTGACCCAACGTGGGCAATGGGGATGAAGTGTCTTGCCCAAGGACACAAAGCAGTTGCCCCAGGTGGATTTGAACCGAGGACCTCTTGGCTTGCAGCCTGCACCTCTACCTACTGAGGCACCGCACCCCAATTGGTTACCAAAAATAGGAGGTGGGGGGCATGTGCCAAGTGCAACCTGCCTTGGATCCATCCATTCTCTCTGAACAGCTTTCAACAGAGCCTGATAGTGATGTCCAGTTCTGAGGAAGTTAATTTGTTAATTTGAAATTTTCTGATTCTTTCCAACAGCCAAACATAAAAAAAACATCTATCACTGAAGTCTGTTATCTGAGTAAATAGGTTGAAGACAGAATCGACTCCTAAATGGTTATTATTTTACAATCAAGTCAGCAGTTTCAATATCATATAAAAGAACTAAGATGGCACTAAAATGGTTTCATCTCATAAAATTGGTTCTGAACCATTCCAATCTATCTCTGCATCTTCCCATCTGTAAAAAAAAAATGTTTTTTGTAGTTTAAAAACATAACATTAACTTATGTCGGTCTACTGAATAGTTTCAATTAGGAAGAATATTCCTTAATCAAACACTTTGTTTAACCTTTAACCCTTAAAGGCCTGGAGATTTTTATACATTTTTTATTACACTTTGGCAGAGTACATACAGTGGTCTTGCAGTTGTTTCTAGGAAATTCTTGGCTTCCAAAATAGGCAGCCAAGACTGGCCTAGAAACAACTTCCAATGTACATAGAATGTAACTTGCAAATGTACCTAAAGATTGCCTACAGGGACACTGCTTTGTTTCAGTAAAAGTTGGAATTAGGCCTTTAAGGGTTAACAATCAGAGTGTTTATTTTTTATGATTATCTTCTGTGACAGTGCTCTGAGAACTCTATCAAATAAGCCATGACAAATGGAACAGTTAATATTTCATTGTAAAGAAGAAATAATACAATGATATGTTTTTATTAAAATTTGAAGAGAAAAATAACTAAAATAAAATAACAAATATTGATACTGTATATTTGGTAAAAAAATGTTAAGTAAAAGCTTAAAAGCCCTTATCCATGACAAACTCTGAACATGAAACATATTTGACATTGTCAGAAAGGGCTCTAGAAACTTTCATCAAAAGTGCAGAAGAGCTTATGATACTGAAAGTTAAATCTACTGACACAGAAACAGGTCTTAGGTTCTTAAATCGCTAGGGGTATTAAAAATCAACCGATGGCATTCAACAAGGTGAGGGGTGCTCTATCAGGAAAGCTTGAAGGGACCACCTCTCTTTTCTTGGTAGGGCCACAATTTTATTTTTCAAATTATCAAAGGACAAAGGGCTTACTGAACATATGATGTGAATCTACTAATCATTAACTGGTCGAGTCTTGGAAGCACATATTTGGGTTATATTCTGAAATGCATGTACTACAATGTAAAGGCTTCAAATTCAGTGGCTGTGCTTCATATTATCTTTAATATTTAATATATTAGGGTTTGCCTTGTTACAATTTATGGGAGAGTGCCTACAGGCAAAGATATGTGGACAAATTTTGATGGCCAAAAATAATTTAGCACTCTACCAGTTAACAAAACAACTCAACAACACCTGATTATGGAGAAATGCTGAACAAACACTCATCCCTACAACAACAAACAATCAATGCCATATAAAGCACCTTATTACATCAAATCTGAAACAGGCTGAGATGACAAGACACACAAAAGTATTGTGCAGTTGGGCATATAGTGCATTTTGACCAATGGTATTCCATTGAATCATTTGCCCAATTTTATATGATTCAGTTTTCAAATAACCAATGACGATCATGGAAACTTATGCCACTTCTTTTCGTGTATATTATTATACATTCTAATTATTTCTTGCCAATTTCGTTAATATCAAGAATTTTATGGTTAAATGGTCAGTCAGAGCTGTAAGGTTGTTAGTAGTTTAATAGTCGGTAGCCAGGCACAAATAAAACAAGGGCAACGCCCCCGGTCCCCCGACCAAGATGGCAAATTCAAGGGAGCTGTTAGGATGCAATTTGTTCGCAGAGCATGGCCATTTTTTAACTTGACCTGTATTTCCAACCAATTAAACCACATACTTAGTTTCGTTTCAATCAAATGATCCAAAGTAAAGTTATCATCCGGACAACACAAAAACCGTATTTTCTAAGTCGAAAAAGGGGAATAAATCCAGTAAAAATCAGTGGAGCGTGCCCATTTTCGAACTTGACCTGCATTTCCACCCAAATAAGCGGCATACTAAATTTCGTTTCAATCAAATGATCCAAACTAAAGTTATCATCCGGACAACACAAAAACTGTATTTTTTAAGTCGAAAAAGGGGAATAAATCCAGTAGAAATCAGTGGAGCGTGCCCATTTTCGAACTTGACCTGCATTTCCACCCAAGTAAGACACATACCAAATTTAGTTTCAGTAAAATCATCCAAACTAAAGTTATCATCCGGACAAGGGTGTGACGGACGGACGGATGGACGGACGGACGCACGCACGCATGGGCGGACGGACGGATGGACACTGCTGATTACAATAGTCCCCCGAAGGGTCGGGGGACAATCATTAGAGGCAACCGAGCAGATGTCATGTTAGAATGCATGCATGTGTAGCAGATGTATTTATTTATTGGTGTTTAAGGCCATATACTTCTGCACATTAGCTAATCATGACCACAACATGGAGATAAAGTCAGGGTGAGTCAATCATTTATATCAAATGTTGCCTATTTTAGAGGACTTGCACCCTGAGCATTTGTGACTGGGTCCTATTTTACCACTGAAACAGAGCTTGTTTACCACAGTAAACAAGCACTGCTCACTTCTCCGGGTTCCAGTGGGGGTGTAGCAGCTGTACAGAAGGCAGAACAATGCATGAACTTGAAAGGGCGTCAATCTGAGAGAGGTGTCAACTGTGATCTACGCAGTCACCACACATACTGTCTGATTTGATTCGAAATTGAACCTAAAACACACAATTCGATTCATATTCAAACAGAAAAAGATTCACAGTGCCCTAGGATTTATAACCGTGAAATTTTTTAAGGGATTACGTGATCCCTCTGCATGAAGGGATTACCTGTGTTTTATCATTTATTTCAAAGTGATTGGCTATTTGCACACACACACTGAAGTCATGATAGCATATTACCCAAAAAATTGTATGCACAAAACATGTTTGATAATAAGCACTATGCAACTTGAGGTACCTTGTTTTTTAAAATAAACAAAAGCATACCATTTGTTCTTTTGTTGCCAAGATAAATATGATGATATTTGACCAGTTCACTATTACTATCCTTTTGAGGCATGCTATTTCAAGTGTCAAAGTGTGCTGATTTTCGCATATCTTGTTAAGTGAGGCATGTGATAAGCATTCATATGCCTCAGAATCGAAGAACTGAGAAATGTTTATACAAAAACGTAAGTAGTCTTCTTTGAACTCCAATGTGGTTTAAACTCACATTATGTGAATAAGTAGTTTGCAAGAGAAAAGTATGCAATCAAATTACCAAATTGCCCAGTGTGGTTCATAAAAATTGCCATTCAATTTTTCTTTTGTCCAAACACACAGCTTATGACCCCTCAATGCACTGAGCTCATTGAACTTGTTCCAATGAGGGGGTCATTAGCTATATATTGGCAAAATGAATTGTTTAATTATTCAGTTTTTGGTTGGGAAAAGGGTTAACAGAGTTATCCAGTGGACCAGAGTTTTTAATCCATTATACTGAGAAAATAAAAGAGAACTAGAACCTTGGGGTAAATAATACCCCCACACATACACGTGATTCTGGGAGGGAGAGGGATATTTAACACATTAATTTTCAAACCCAAATCAAAAATAAATCTAAGTTCAAGAGGAGACAATTTAGTTAAAATTTGTCCTAAATTGAAATTTGGGTGCTTGGACATGTAAGCTTGCCAATGATTATGTATGAGGCACAAAGCACACAAGAACAAAATAGGGTGGATGAATGGGTGGGATGGACCAACAGATAGGATGGAAGTGACATTCAGGTGTTTCCAATATGGACCCCACTTCTGAAAAACAGTTGAGGAAATAACTCAATATTTACATTGTACTTGAAAGCATTGGAGCTGAAATTTCTGCAAAACAAAGGAAGTTTATGGCCATCTCTATCAATTTCCTTTGGATTTGACTATTCAGTTAAGAGGGATTTACTATCTATTCTGAATGCAACATATCCAATTTGGGCTACAGGTACAGTAAATAGTCATGTTTTTTGACAGCAGTAGGAGTCAATGGGTGGATGTGGCCAATTTGTTAGGTAATGGTAATTTGTTAGGTAAAGCAAATTCATCAGTACCTAACACTTTCTTTGGGGAATTATTGGCTGGAAGGACCAGTAAATTTGAGATATTAAAACCCTCACCTCACAAATCAGCTGGAAAAAACCCACAGAAAACATTATTCAAATTTTATCAGTTTTTCATTATTTCTAAAATCAGTGTGTGTAACTCAAATGAGCTTGTCAAACCATTCCAGTGTATCATGAGCTGTGTTTTGGAAGTAAAAAAAATAAAAGGTGTGAGTTGTTTTGGAATAAATGGTGTTTATATATTCCACTGGAAGCATCCTGAAACTGTCTTTGATGAGTTTATTTCTTCAAGGTTGGACTGGGAATTTAACTGGTTGCGTGCTAAAAGCCATTATCAGGGTTTTAAAAAAAATTAGGATACCAGAGCAAAAGCGAACATGTTCCTTGCTCATGTTTCCTATTCAGTCAAATGAAAATATTTTGTTTATACAAGTTTGTTCTATTACAAATTATTGGAGAGTGCCTGTAGGCACTCTCCAATAATTTGTAATAAAACCAATTTTGTACAACAAATTTAGACCACAAAAAATAATCTTTCCCTCCACCAGTTAACCAGATGTATCTTATATATATAGCTCAATGATGGTAACTTAGGTAAATCTGAAATTGCATCATGGGAAAACTTTGCTGCTGAAAAGCTTTACTTATTTATTTGGTATGAAGTCAAGATTTTCCACTCACTTATGCCCATTTTAGATGACTTCCACCCCAGACATTGGTTCAGGGACCTATTTTACCAGTAAAGCAGAACTTGTTTCCTACAGTAAACAAGCAGTGCTCCCAGGGTTTCTGTGATGGGCTGGAAGCTTTCGTATTTTAACATTAGATTGAAAAGGGTTAATGTCATCACTATATCCCTCAGTCAAGAGTTAATAATGCTGCACTTAACAAGTATAGAAAATGGAAACTTGATCAACTGCCAGAAAACTATAACTTTTGCAGCTAGAAATTTATTTTTCAAAAAATTGTATTGACATATGCAAAGCTGTTAACCCTTTAGGGTTGGGGATTTTGATTAATTTTTTGGCTACACTTCACAGGCTACCTCTGGTGGCTTTGCAGTTGTTTCTTGGCAGGCATCCAAGACTTGCCCAAAAACAAATTCCAAGGTACTCGGAAAGAAACTCGCAAGTTTACTAAAATGCTATATATTGGGACACTTGTTTTGTTGCAGTAAAGAGTTGGAGTTAGGCCCTTAAGGGTTAATGCATTCTAACATGCAAGTGAAAAACCCTTCAAGCCAGATAATACTTACTTTGTTCTGATACACAATTCCAATGGTGGTATAAGTTCATCATCTGTAGGTGGCTTATAATATTTATTTGTTGTATCTGAAATACACAACATTTAAATTATTTACTTGTAATTTAAGAGAAATAACAAAGACTAAACTGAGACAAAATTAACTTTAGTTTGCTCTATAATCTCTATGTAATTAACATCAAAACATTTTGCAATGAAGGGATGGTAAATGGTTTGGTGCTTAAAAGTTAAAAAATTTATAGTAATTTATATATTTTTTATACTTACCAATGACCCAGACTTAGCTGGTGCTAACTCTAAAATATCTAGGGCCAAACACAAATTTTGCCCCCCAATCCCCAAAATTTGCATCTAAAACCGAAAATTACATGTCCTATATGGTTCTCCATACTTTTACTCCACTGCGCATGCGCAGTGTCAAGGAGGTCTCGAAATTGGCGCAATTATCATTCTTACAACCAGTGCCTGGTAAGGGATATATACTCAGCAGGGAGGTATGAGTTCCCAACTCATGGGAGGGCCATCCCCGTCTGGGTCATTGGTAAGTATAAAAATATATAAATTACTATAAATTTTTTAACATTTTTATACTGTACCAATGACCCAGACTTAGCTGAATAGTAATAGTAAAAAGGTAGCTTAATAGTAAAAGGGTTGGAGGGCCTAGGACATAAAGGAAAACCCAATAGACTCAATTACATATAACAGAACTATCCCCTTTTTTGTATCAAAAAGAAAGACACAACACCATTCTGTAATTGAGCGCTATAACATCAATGATCTCTATTAACATCCAGTATAACCCTTTATACTAATATTTTTTAAAGGAAAGCCAATAAATAAGGAAGTCCAGCAAAATAAGACTCTATATACTCATTTAAAAGTGTCTGAGGATTGTATATTAACGCCCGATTAACACGTGATATATACAAATGTCTCACACCGAGCAGCACTTAAAAAATATTACATAGATGATTAAACATTAGCTTTACTTTAAAACCATCCTGGTACCAACTAGGAATTACTGACTCCAAGGGAGGTATTCCATTGCTTTACACTATAAAGCAGGTGACCTAAGGGAACACCGCCCCCCCACCCCCCCCCCCCCCCACCTTCCCCTTGCCCTGGATCAAATACTCCAGAGCGAAGAGGGCAGCAGGATAGAGTCACTGCCGGAACCAAAAGCCTCCATATATATAGTTGCCACTGTTTAGTGGACGACATTCTGAGTGAAAAATAATGGACCTAAACAATGCAGATCTGCAGAAATGGACTCCATATTTCTCAGATACAAATTCGTGAAAGTGGAGGGCTAAGACCAATATGCAGCCCTCATTAGATCTGTAATAGCAACATTATTAGCGTAAGCCCATGATGTAGAAAGAACTCTTACTTCATGAGCTTAAAACTAAAGCACAGACTGCTGATTGAAGATATCATAAGCAGTACTGATAGTAAATTGAATCCATCTGACCAAAGAATGGACCGAAATGTGGAGGAAGCTTCCACGGCATGACCCACAACAGACGCCTGAGTAGATTAATCCACGGTCTTTGTGGAGCTAGAAATGCTACCAACAGAATATTGCATTGAGATATTAACTTGAGCAATATCTGCTGAATCAACGGCGCTGGAAGATACGCATATCCTATTATTCCGTCTCACGAGATCGATAGAGTGTCTACTGCAAATGCTCAAAGATCCGAACATTGTGACACATACATCTGCAACTGATTGTTGAGATGTGTCACGAATAAGTCGATCATTGGCTGCTCTCCTTGGTAGCAATCTGATTGAATACCTGTTTGTTGAAAGTCCATTCTGGCGGCAACAAGTGGCCCCTCCGTGAAGGGAGGAGTCCGCTAATACGTTCAGACGACCCAGAATATGACGGACCGATAGGAGAACTTGATGTTCTGGTACAAACAGAAAGATTCCTTCCGTTAACATGAATAACAGAATGGAATGAGTGTCTCCCTAGTTCCGAAAATACGCTAATACTGTCGAATTGTTACATGAATTAGCACATGAGCATTCTGAATAACGTTCATCCAATAACGTAGCGCAAGCCAACATGACATCATGCTTGATGTTAATGTGCTTGATTAGGAACTACAGATCCCAAAGACCCTGGCCCTTCAAATCCGTTGGGCTCAATGATATGACCCAACCTGTTTGACTGGCATCCGTCAAAACTGTAAAACTCGGATCCGGCAATTGCAGTGGAACTCCCTGAGTTAACCACTGAAAACCTGCCCAAGTCTGAATCTCTTATTCACTTGATTGACAAGAAGATGTCCGCATCGAGCGAAAAAATCTTCGCCCTCCAAGAGAAGAAATTGGAGAGGACAAGTGCGTAACCGCCCCATCGGAATAAAATCACGGCAGCTCTGCACAAACGTATCAGTCTCATGAGATCTCTCGCTGAGACCTAGTCTGAGCGAAGACAATAGTGAGCATAACAACTGATTAATTTCGCTCTGGTTAACGGCAGACGAATGAGAATGTTGTGCGTCTCGAAGCTCATCCCCCGGTGGGTGAATGACTTGGACGATACCAGATCTGACTTCTCCTCGTTTACTTATGAAACTGAGACGTCAGAGCATTAGAAGCAGATTCTGCACATCGTTCTGAAGCGTTAACTCATTGCCGTACCTCTAAAGAATGTCGTCCAGGTAGGCCGACGTTATTGCAGATGAATGAGCTCGGAAATGAGTCATTACCGAGTTCGTTATTCGAGTGAAAGCCCAGGGGGCTAGATTCAGACCAAAGCACATTGCTCGGAGCTGATACGCGACTCCTATGATGAAGATGCGAAAATACTTTCTGAACGCCTGATGTACCATGACGTGAAAGTATGCAACTTGAGATCTAGGCATGTAGCATAGTCGTACACCCGAAAACTCGCTCTGACCGATCGGATGGACTCCATATATAAACTTGGAGCCACGATCAGCTTGTTTATCCAGCTCAGATTTATGAGTGGATGGAATGAGCCGTCTGGTTTTGGAACCAGAAAAGGATGGTTGTAGAAACCTGGAAATTCCTGGATTTCTATGGTCTCTGTCGCGATCATTCCAGAAGAGACTGGACTTCTGATGGAAGCGAGCCTCTTCCCTGCAGACTTGACGGAAGCTGAGTCCATCTTGGACTTCGAGTTAATGGAGGTTTTCGTTTGAAGGACAATTTAGTCCTTCCGAAATCACCCCTCGAATCCAAGGTACGTCCGTAATCTACTCCCAATTAATTGAGAAACTTGACAGTCTTCCGCTCACTGGTACACGATAGAGGATAATACCATTACCTCCTGGTTCTGCGAGGCTTGCAGAAGGAGAAACCATGTCCTCCACGGCCCGCACCTCGCCCAATTGACCTAGGGGCGTCAGACCGGATGTCTCGGCCAGAATTACGGCCCCTACCTGAGTCGCTACCCTGACGGTCTCTAGAGTAAGACCTAGAGGACACATAGGAACCCCTATAGGAACTTCCCTTGGACGTATTCGTCCCAGAAGTGCCTGTCCTACTTTTCTCCGCTGAATCCGACTATATGGAAGCGGATATGAATAGCAGAGAGTCTGAAGCTTTCTTAGTTATCTGATCATAGACTGCAGAAAGCTTGCCATTGAAAAGAAACTCTCCGGAGACTGGAGCGACTCTGAGAGAGTTTTTCACCTTACTATCCACACGCGTGGATGTAGCCAGGGCCGCGTCACATCTAACCAACTCCATATTGCCACTTAAAGAGCGGAGTTTTATGTGAGGCCCTTGAAAGAACTCTTGAGGTTGCACATCCTGGAATTCTTTTTCCTTTGAGACGTAATGATAACGCTCTGGTAATTAATAAGGTGATCATCGTACGATGATGCGTCTAAGCTAACCCTGCTAGACGATATTGTCGTTTCCAACATCGTGGTTGGAATTGACACTGACAACGGTATAAACAATACTAGGTCCAGGCCTGGTCGTCTAGATGCAGAGAACTCTCAGAATGCTCTGTCCTGCTGTTTCAAATTATTCCTTGAATTGATGAAAGGCAGATGTAGAGCATTTGCCGATAAGAAACCTGTCCTGCCCATTTAGGTAGCAAGTTATATACATATAGTGTCATTCAACAGATCAAATGTCCGTGAGACAGTTCTGGACTATGTCGGAAACTGAGGGATGATGTCCCTATACCAATAAGAATTCTGAGTCCAGTTGCGCTATCGGTCTCTTATCCGGCAATGCAGCAATTTTGGTCTGGAGGAACAACGTCAGAAGATAATGCCGGATGCACTCTACAGCAATTATGTTGTTCCGAAAGGGAAAATACAACTCATCCGTATCCCTTTCGCTATCCTGTCGGACCCCTTGTAATTCTTGGTCGTCCGTGCCTGAACCTGCAGTGGAACATACCAACCCAGCTTCCTCAGATAATTCTTAATCCGACAGAGTTACTGTCGGGTGCTGGGATGCTGCGATAATTTGTGCTATCTGCGATAGCACATCCGTAACGGAGGCCTATGGAGCTGCGGTCTTACAGAATTTAGCCGCTGAAAGCTCCTTGGATGTTGACTCCTGCATATTTCTTATATGCGAACGTCTGGAGTATGAAGGCCTCGTATCCTTGGCTACCGGATGGCGTGACCTGGTCGCCGTAGAATCTCTGGTCGGCGATATTGGTTGAATATGACTGGTCACGTAGCCAAGGTGCGGTCGCGTGTGCTGCCGTGAGGATGAGGAAGCCGAAAGAGCAGTCTCTCTGGACTGCCTATATAACAGAGCGTCCTGAACGGTGGACGTATGCCCCGACTGAGGAACGTTTTGTACCACAACATCTGTGCCCAGATGTTGTAGTACGAGAGAGGGACCTCTCTCGCTCGCAGCCCAGATGGATCTGGACGAGCTAGAAACCGGACTAATAGGCTTCCTCCGTACAATCCTCGTATCCGTCATCACTGGGTGTGCACATTGTATTTATAGTGCTCGCATCACCCAAATTTCCTTTCGGTGAATGGGCGCGACACTGGGCGAGCTTGCGGATGCCAAAGCCATCGATCCTACTAGGGAACTCCAGGCAATTGACGCATCTACATGAGCACTTTTGCTACTAACTCTTCATTTGACTGTGACGACTGAAGCACACTTAACGAAGACATCATGGTAACAACACCTTGTTCATGTTACTCTGTGAGACCTGTGAAGCCGCGGTCCTACGTAAATTATCTGCTGGAAGCTCCAGGGACGTTCATTCCTGCATTTATATAATATGCGAACATCCCAACTGGAAAGGTCTCGTATCCTTGGCTAGCAGATGGAGTGACCTGGTCGACGTGTATTCCTTGGTTGGCGAAGCAGGAGCACCAGTGACGTTCAATCCTGCATTTATATAATATGCGAACGTCCCCTGGAAATCTGTGGTCACATAGCCAAGGTGCGGTCGTGTGTGTTGACGAGAATGAGGAAGCCAATATAACAGCCGCGTCGGACTGTCATGCGACGGAGCGTCCCGATCAGGAGGAGTGGACGTAAGCTGCGACTAAGTGAACAAACATACAACATCGCAGCGCAGATGTTGATGCAAGAGAGAGGGGGCCTCTCTTGCTCGTGGTCCGGGTGGACCTGGACGAGCTAGCTACCGGACTGACAGGCTTCCTTCGTACTATCCTCGGATTCGTCGTTGCTGGGTGTGCACATTTGATGTTTTATAGCGCTCACATCACCCAATCTGCTTCCCTGGACCGCGACGGACGAACCCGGGTGAATGGTCGCGACACCAGGTGGACTAGCGGGCAATCAATGCCTTCGATCAAACTAGCGAACTCCCGGCAATTGTCGTAGTACCTTGACCACTTCCCGCTAGCCCTAATATTGCAACGACGGAGACACACTTGTTGAAGACATCACGGAAACATCACTCTGAATTCTGAAAAAGAAACTGATAATGTAGAGTGACCCTATGGAGAGAGGACCGTAATGGACCCCTCACTGCTAACAAAATACTGTGACACATGTCTCCAACATTGTCATATCAATCAACACACACAGAGCAAGAATTAGTGCGACTACAATGACTATAAGAAACACAATGAACCTGTGAATAGAGGAAGATATCCTCGCATTACAATTTGAACAATATTTTTTCAACATGAAAAAATATTCAGTCAAATTACTCGCACTAACCATTGAAATAAATATACATAATATATTATAATCCATTATAACATTTCAAAAGAAAATAATTTCAAAAAAAAAAAAATTTTGAAAAAGTTTTCAGAAGAGCCCAAGTTCCCAATGGGAACAATGAGCCCAAATGGATCCCGAAAAAGCCTAAGTGTGGACAAAAATTTTAAAATCATTTAAAAAAATTAATGTAACACTTACGGACAATATTAATGTATCCTGCTATGAACTGAACTAAGCAGAGGACAAGTAATCACTACAAGAAGTAACCGTTGTCAACATAAACAAAAAGTGTAAACAAACCGGAAACATGACTCCAGGCACTGATAAACATGGCCCGAAATCAGCTACCAATTTAAACACTATTTGATGCAAAACAGAGACTTCCAGAGAAGAAACTGCAGAACATCAGATGGTAGATGCAGACCAAAACGGCTAAACACCCAAGGGTGAGGACATAAACATGGGGGAAAAAAACAGAAAATAATTCTGTTTCCAAGCCAAAATTCCCAAGAAATTTTAGTAATAAACATTACAAAAAATAAGCCAAAAGCATGGGAGAATAGCTAAGGGGGAATAAAGGAAAGGGAGAGAGGAAACACTGATTAAACAATGGAACATTCATAGCAAGAATGACCACAACAAGGTCATGCCTCGAAAATAGGTAACATGAATAATTTCGTAAAATAATTATAAGTTACAGCCCTGAACATTTCTTTCCACTGTGTTTCCTCTCCTCCTTCTATTTCCTCCTTATATCCACCATTTCTCTCAAAATTATGTGTCTGGCATCATTAAAACTGAGATTTACAATCACAAATAACAGTGAAGTGTAACTGTATTGAGGGCCAAACAAAGAATGAGAATTGCACCAATTTCAAGACCTCCTTGACACTGCGCATGCACAGTGGAGTAAAAGTATGGAGGACCATATAGGACATGTAATTTTCGGTTTTAGATGCAAATTTTGGGGATTGGGGGGTAAAATTTGTGTTTGGCCCTAGATATTTTAGAGTTAGCACCAGCTAAGTCTGGGTCATTGGTACAGTATAAAAATATTATATGCAATTAACATGGATATCAATTAAGATATCCAGTTCAGTGGGCTCTACCACACCAGGTTACCTAGTGAAGGTGTGTTACTAGCTCTTGTTAACAACATATTGGACTACTAATAGGAGAGGAGTGGACCTCTTATCAATAATTTATTGATGCGAAACTCTGTAAAATTTCTTATGAAATCAAGTCATGGCTGCTTTACAGCAGCCATGACTGGATTTTAGGAGAAACTCAGAAAAATACTAAGCAAGTTAAGATTTATTCACTTATTTATTGAAGTTAAAACACTTTTAACAGCAAGGACCAAATCTTACCAAACAGTTTATTGGCAGACGAAACTGGATCATGCAGAATAATCTAGAGCACTGGCAAGCAACTGTCAAACTTTCCCTCTTAATAACCTGGCAGAAGCAGGGTTAGCATTAGTTGAAAGCATGTGTATCATCAACATATAGTTTGCCTTAGCACCAAGCCTGAATATAAGCAACCTGTCATTTGCAAAATGAGGTCCCCAGTGGGTGAATTTGCTGATGCTATCCCATGGGTACATCCTTCTGTTTTGGCTTGAGACCTTGATTCAGACTGAGGTTCACAGAGAGTAAATTTTGTGATACTACCCTGTGCAGGGTGGCATCACCAAATTCACCCTCTAGGGACCTCATTTTGCAGATGACAGTCTGCTTATTTTCAGGCTTGCTTAGCACACAGTTAGTTGTATTATGCTTCCACATGGGCAAATAGGGCTAAGTATCTTGCTCATGGACACAAAGCTGATGATGTGGGTCAGGATGGAACCTACAAACTTTCGATCAGGAGTCCAGTGTGCTAACCAATGACCTACAGTACAAACATCGACTTTTTTGCTATGTCGTCCACTGTTTAGTGGACGACACAACACCATTCTGTACTTGAGCAAAATAACATCACTGATGTCTATTAACCTCCAGTATAATCCATTATGGTAATTATTTTTAAAGGAAAGCCAATAAATAAAGTAGTCCAGATAAATGAGACTCTTAAATTCATTAAAAGTGACCGATAATTGTATATTAACGTCTGCATGATATGTGACATATACAAATACTACACACCGAGGTACACTTGAAAATATTACATGGATGAGTAAAAAATAATCTTTACACTTTAAAAATCATCCTGGTACCGACTAGAATTACTGACTCTAGGGGAGGTATTCCCTTGCTTTTCACTATAAAGCAGGTGACCTAAGGGGAACCCCCCCCCCCCACCCTTCCCCTGGGTCAAATACCCCAGAGCGAAGAGGGCGGCAGCACAGAGTCACTGCCGGAACCAAAAGCCTACACAACTATAGTTGCAACTGTTTAGTGGACGACATTCTGAGCAACAGATAATGAAACTAAACAATGCCGGCCTCTAGAAATGGACAAAATATTTCTGAAGTATAAATTCGTGCAAGAGAAAGGCTAAAACCAGTATGCAGCCGTCATTAGAACTGTAATAGCAACGCTATTAGCATAAACCTCTGAAGTAGAAAGAACTCTTACTTCATGAGCTAAAATCTTAATCGCAGACTGCTGTGTTGAAGGTATTATCATAAGCAGTACTGAAAGCTAATAGAATCCATCTAGCTGTAGAATGGACTGAAATGTGGAGGAAGCTTCCACAGCATAAGCCACAACAGACACCTGAATAGAGTAATGCACAGTCTTTGTGGAGACAGAGGTGCTACCAACAGAATTGCATTGAGATTATTTAACTTAAGCAATATCTGCTGAATCAATGGCGTTGGAGGATACCCATATCCTATTATCCCATCTCACAAGATGGATAGAGCGTCAACTGCAAACGCTCGAGGATCCGAACATGTTGACACATACACTTGCAACTGATTGTTGAGATGCGTCGCAAATAAGTCCATCATTGGCCGCTCTCATAGGTAGCAAATCTGATATAAATACTCGTTGTTAAAAGTCCATTTGACTGCAACAAGCGGCCCTTTCGTGAAAGGGAGTCCGCTAATACGTTCAGACGACCCGGAATACGACGCACCGATAGAACTTGATGTTCATGTACCAACAGAAGGATTCATTCCGTTGCAGTGAATAACAGAATGGAATGAGTACCTCCCTAGTTCCGAAAATACGCTTATACCGTCGAATTGTCGGACAGAATTGCCTGTGGGCAATCTGGATAACAATCATGCAATGATGTAACGCAAGCCAAAATAACATCAATTCCTGATGTTTATGTGCTTGATTAGGAACTACGGATCCCAAGGACCCTGGCACTTAAAAAACGTTGGGCTCAATGTTGGGTCCCAACCTATTTAACTGGCATCCGTCAAAACTGTAAAACTCGGATCCGGCAATTGCAGTGGAAGTTATTTCCCTGAATAAACCACTGAATATCTGCCCAAGTCTGAATCTGTTTCACTTGACTTACAAGAGGATGTACGTAACGAGCGAAAGAATCTTCACCCTCCAACTCTGTTCTTTTTGAGTCAAAAAGATTTGGAGAGGACAAGTGCGTAGCCGCCCCATTGGAATAAAATCCGCGGCAGCTCCACACAACCCTATCAGTCTGATGAATTCTCTTGCTGTAACTTTGTCTGAGTGAAGACAATAGCGAGCGTAACAACTGATTAATTTCGCTCTGGTTAACGGCAGATGAACAAGATTGTTGTGCGTCTCAAAGCTCATTCCCAGATGAGTGAATGACTTGGACGGCACCAGAACCGACTTCTCCTCGTTTATTATAAAACCGAGACTTCGGAGTAATAGAAGCAGATTCTGCACATCGTTCTGAAACGTTAACTCCTGCATATCTCTGAAGAATGTCGTCCAGGGAGGCCGACGTTACCGCAGACGAATGAGCTTGGAAATATATCATTACCGAGTTCATTATTCGAGTGAAAGCCCAGGGCGCTAGGTTCAAACCGAAGCACATCGCTCGGAACTGATATACAACTCCTAGGACTGTGAAGCGTAGATACTTTCTGAATGTCGGATGTACCATGATGTGAAAGTACGCATCCTAGAGATCTAATCTTGTTGCATAGTCTTTCACACGAATACTCGCTCTGACTGATCGAATTGTTTCCATATAGAACTTGGAGCGACGATCAGCTTATTTATCCAGCTCAAATCTATGACTGGACGGAACGAGCTGTCTGGTTTCGGAACCAGAAACAGATGGCTGTAGAAACCCGGTGATTCCTGGTCTTCTACGACGTCTACCGCGTTCTTCTTCAGAAGAGACTGTACTTCAGATAAAAGAGCGTCTCTTTTCTGCGGATTTGACAGAAGCTGAGTCCATTTTGGACTTCGAGTTAATGGAGGCTTTCGCCTGAAGGATATTCTTAGTCCTTCCGAAATTACCCCTCGAACCCAGGGGTCGTCCGTAATTGACGCCCAATCGTTTATAAAACTCGATAATCTTCCGCCTACCGGAACACGATAGAGGTTCAAACCATCACCTCCTGGACCTGCGAGGCTTGCGGAAGGAGAAACTACGTCCTCCACGACCCGCACCTCGCCCCGTCGACCTAGGGACGTCTGACCGGTTATCTCGGCCAGAATAACGTCCCCCACGTGAGTCGCTGCCTTGACGGTCTCTAGAATAAGACCTAGAGGATGCATAGGAACCTCTACAGGAACTTCTCTTGGGCGTACTTGTCCCAGAAGTGCCTGTCTTAGTCTTATCTGCTGAATCCGACTTTTTGGAAGCGGATTTGAATAGCAGAGAATCCGAAGCTTTCTTAGTTATCTTATCATAGATTGCTGAAAGCTTGCCGTTGAAGAGAAGCTCTCCAGAGACCGAAGCGACTCTGAGAGAGTTTTTCACCTTACCATCCATGCGCGTGGATGTAGCTTGGGCTGCATCACGTCTAACCAACTCCAGGTTTGCCACTGAAAGGGTGGAGTTATACGTGGAATAAGCTATTGCCCTTGAAAGAACTCTTAATGAGGATTGTATATCCTGGAATTCTTTCCCTTGAAGACGTAATGATAACGCCTTAGTAAGGTGATCTGCGTATGACAAAGCGTCTAAGTTAACTCTGTTAGACATTATTGTCGTTTCCAACGTCGTGGTTGGAATTGACATAGACGACGGTATAGACAATTCTAAGTCTTCAGCCTGGTCGTCTAGATGCAGAGGAACTCTCGGTATGCCCTGTCCTGCCATTTCGAATTTATTCCTTGAATTGATGAAAGGCAGATTTAGAGCATTTGTGGACAAGAAACCAGCCTTGCTCGTTTTGGTATCAAGCTTATATATAGCGTCATTCAATAATTCAAATGTTCTTGTGACATTATTGGACTGTGTCGGAAACTCAGGGATGATGTCCCTGAACCGATCAAAAAATTCTGTGTCCAATGACGCTATCAGTCTCTTATCCGGCATCGCAGCATTCTGGTCCGACAACCTCTGGAAGATAATGCCGGATAAAATCTATGGCAGCTTTATGTTGTTCCGAAAGGGAAAGCTCCAAATCCTCTGAATCCCTTTCGCCATCCTGTCGGACCCTATGAAGTTCTCGGTCGTCCATACCTGATGCTTCAGCGGAGCGTACCGACCCAGCGTCGTCGGATAATTCCTGATCCGACAGAGATTCTGTCGTCTGCTGGGATGCTGCGATAAGTTGTGCTATTTGGCATAGCACATCCGTCACTGAGGCCTATGGAGTAGCGGTCTTACGTTGCTTTGCCGCTGGAATCTCCGTGTATGTTGACTCCTGCATACTTCTTTTATGCGAACGTCCGGAGTCTACAGGCCTCGTGTCCCTGGCTACCGGATGGCGTGACCTGGTCGCCATGGAATCCCTGATCGACGAAGCCGGCTGGATATCCGTGGTCATGTAGCCAAGGTGCGGTCGTGTGCGCTGCCGTGAGGATGTGGAAGCCATATCGATAGTCTCTCTATAACGGAGCGTCCCGAGCGGCGGACATATGCTCCGAATGCGAAACGTTTTGTACCACATCTGGTCCCAGATGTTGTTGTATGAGAGAGGGACCTCTCTCGCTCGCAGCCCGGATGGACCTGGACGAGCTAGGAACCGGACTAATAGGCTTCCTCCGTTCTCTCCTCTGATCCGTCGTCACTGGGTGTGCACTTTCTGTTATTATAGTGCTCGCATCACCCAAATCTCCTTCCTGGGCCGCAACGGATTAACCCGGCTGCCAAGCCATTCGATGAATGGTCGCTACACCGGGCGAGCTAGCGGACGCCAATGCCGTCAATCCTACTAGGGACCTCTTAGGCAATTGACGTAATATCATGAGCACTTATCTGCTAGCTCTTCATTTGACTGTGACGACGGCAGCACACTTTTGAAGACATCACAGAAAATCACCGCATTCTTATTCCTGAATGAGGCCTGTGGAGCCGTGACTTACATAATATCCACTGTCAGCTCCAGGGACGTTCATTCCTGCATTTATATAATATGCGAACGTCCCCTGAAACTCTGTGGTCACAAGCCAAGGTGCGGTGGTGTGTGTTGACATGAGGATGAGGAAGCCCATAACACAGCCAGTTCGGACTGTGTATGTGACGGAACGTCCCGAACAGGAACGTTCCGACTAACAAACAAACATGCAACAACACTGTGGCTCAAATGTAGTTGTAAGAGAGAGGGTGCCTCTCTCGCTCGCGGTCCAGATAGACCTGGATGAGCTAGCTACTAGACTGACAGGCTTCCTCCGTACTATCCTCGGATCCGTCGTTGCTGGGTGTGCACGTTCCAAGTTTATAGTGCTCGCATCACCCACACTGCTTCCCAGAACCGTAACGGACAAACCCGGCTGCCGAGCCATTTGATGAATGGTCGCTACACTGGGCGGACTAGCGGATGATCAATGCCTTCGATCCTACTCATCACTCTGAATTCTGAAAAATAAAATTATAATACAGAGTGACCCTACGGAGAGAGGACCGGTATGGACCCCTCCCCGCAAACACAATATCATGACACACGTCTCCAATGTTGTCATTTCAATCAACACACACAGAGCAGGAATTAGTGCGAATACACTGAACCTGAGAATTAGAGGAAGATATCCTCGCATTATAAATAAAAAATATTTTTTCATCAATAAAAAAATACACAGTCATATTAGTCGCACTATCCCTTGAAATAAAGATACATAATATAACATAATCCATTATAATCTTTGAAAGAAAATAATTTTCAAAAAAAAAATTTTTGGAAAAAATTTTTCAGAAGAGCCCAAGTTCCCAATGAGAACACCGAGCCCAAATGGATCCCAAAAAAGCCTAAGTGTGGACAAAATTTTTTAAAACATTTCAAAAAATTAATGCAACACTTACATACAATATTAATGTATCTTGCTATGTCTAAACTAATGTAAAGACAAGAAATCACTATCAGCAGTAACCGTTGTCAATGTAAACAAGAAGTTGTACAAAAACCGGAAACATGACTCCAGGCACTGATAAACATGGCCCGAAATCAGTTACCAATTTAAACACTATCTGATGCAAAACAGAGATTTCCATAGAAGAAACTGCAGAACATCAGATGGTAGATGCAGATCACAACGCCTAAACACCTTAGGGTGAGGACGTCAACATGGGGAAAAGAACAGAAATTCATTCTGTTACGAAGCCAAAACTCCCAAGAAATTTTAGTAATAATTATTACAGAAAATATGCCAAAAGCATGGGAGAATAGCAAGGGGGGAATAAAGGAAAGGGAGAGAGGCAACATTGATCAAGCAGTGGAACTTTCATAGCAAGAATGATAACAACAGACTCATGCCTCGAAATTAGGGAACATAACATAATTTCGTAAAAAAATTTAAGTTACAGCCCTGATTATTTCCTGCCACTGAATTTTCCTCTCATCCTTCTATTTCCTCTTTAGATCCACCATTTCTCTCATATTTATGTGTCTGGCATCATTTAAACTGAGATTTACAAGCACAAATATCAGTCAGATGTGAACTGATGAAGGGCCAAACAAAGAATGACTTTTGGCGCCAATTTCGAGACATCCTTGACACTGCGCATGCGCAGTGGAGGAAAGGTATGGAGGACCATATAGGACATGTAATTTTCGGTTTTAGATGCAAATTTTGGGGACTGGGGGGTAAAATTTGTGTTTGGCCCTAGAATTTAAGAGTTAGCACCAGCTAAGTCTGGGTCATTGGTACAGTATAAAAATATGAGTGTTGTTTGTCACGAACCAATAGAAACGTATCCCCAAATCACATGATCAACATGGTCATGAATATTGAATATATTTATCGCTTGTCTGAACTGCACCAACTTCGTGGAAGACCCCACCACATCCGATTGTTTTATGGACTTGAAATTCCAAACTTACTTTTATTGTCATGTGATTTGAATAAGTAAAATTTTTAAAATGAATGTTTGAAATCGTGTGTATAAAGTTTTTTTCTATTTAAATACTTACCTCACCAACTATTACAAATATTATTCACCAAGATTAGGGACACACTAAAATGTGTACCCCAGCCCCAGCTCTGGCTCCGGAAAAGGTGTGCCCGAGAAATATAAAGTTGCATTTCTTTCTTATTCGTATGTATAATGTGATCAGTTTTGGTATGTAGCATCCTTTAGGGGTACTTTAAAGGTTTATGGAGAAATATTTAGAATTATTTTATTTTTGTGAGTTTTATCGAAGTTTTCCCTTCAGAAACACACTAAAAAGTGTACCTCGGCCGGGTCGTTAATTAATTAGCCACAGTTTATCTGATGATTATATACTATAATCTGATCACACCTTCATGGAAACAATGGAAGTATTGTAGGAGTGCATTCACAGTTAACTTGATTGAATTGTTTTCATCTTTTGAAAGCTATGTTTAGCAACAAAAAAACCCCGCAATTCGATTAAATTCGGTAGTATTTTTATATGTGCACGGCAAAGGCTAAATTGTTTGTTAAAGGGTAATATTTGGACTAATATATTCTCAGTGTATTGCCTCAAAACAGAGCTCATGCTCCCTCACTGAAACGAACTGAATTGATGTCATTGCAATGATGAATCATGAGCAGTGTCCAGTGACCTCGACCCATGTCGACCTCGTCCCAAAGTGGCCTCGACCCGATTTGGTGACTTCGACCCACTTTTGGTGATCTCGACCCAGAGTGACTTCGACCCACTTTTAGTGATCTCGACCCACTGTTTTTCCGGTCCAGGAGTGCGGTACTGGCCAGGGGGGGATCTCGACATTCAGAAGCTACAGAGGGTTCAGAGGTAATTTGGAATTCCTGAAGGATAACCAGATACCTCATAATCACATACGGCATCCTATCTCCCAGAAGGCTTGATGGATGACTCCCGGTTTTTCAAACTAAACTGTTGGAGCTTTCTCCACTCCTTTTTGTAACCGTTATGGTCATATACCGGGGCCGCTACAAAACCGGCATTGCTGTTTGGTTTTCTTTTCTCTTCTCTTTTTCCCTTACATTTGCCATCGCACAACATTATATTCTGGCTCGCCACCATGGTGGGACTCAAACCTCTACCATCGCCAAGCTGGAACCAAATAGAGCCCACTTTCTAATAGTCTTAATGGCGTTGAGGGATTGAGTATTGACAATCTATCACTCCAATGTCAACTGCCGGGAATTCTAACCGCGTGCATACCCCCTCAGACCCCATTTGAGGCAATAGAAAGCTAGGCCTGTGTGATCCAAGGAAAATAAAATAAGGTTAACCGGGTCACAAGGGATTTGTAAATCCCACATCATCCCTGCGGCGCGCCAAAACCTTTCATTCATTCATTCATACACACAGAAAGTCTTCTGGTGTCATTGAACACCACATTGTTATGGGAAAGGAAACTGCAAAAGTGTCAAAGAAAGCAATATAGACAAATACAAAGTAAGCTCTTCGAGGTATGGAATAGTTACATTCATGGTGAGGTGAACACAAAACAATTGTTAAAAGTTTGTTCCAACTTAAACGGACCTACAATGTAAAACATTGACATTACAAACTATATTTGTGTACAAAAATTTAAAAAATATTTGCAGAGTGGCACGTTTGTAACCATCTATATTTATGAAAATTGAATGTATCAACGTGAATAAAGCCTTGATTTTCTTCAAAGATAATTCATGTTATATTTCGTCCAAACTCCCGACATTACCATATATATATAGTCACTCCCGACTTTACCATATCTAGTCACAGGAACACGCTACAAACAATTTTTAAGAACTAAATAATATTTAAAATAACAAAATCATAACTGGATACCCCCATCATACTATGATCAGGGTAGTCAGTTACGATTTTTAAACAAATAATATTTTGTACATAAAAATCGTTTGTAACGTGCGCCTGTGATTATAATATCCAAAGTGGGTCGAGATCACCCCCTGGCCATTACCGCAGTTCTGAACGGGAAAAATAGTGGGTCGAGATCACTAAAAGTGGGTCGAAGTCACTCTGGGTCAAGATCACCAAAAGTGGGTCGAAGTCACCAAATCGGGTCGAGGTCACTTTGGGACGAGATCATCATGGGTCGAGGTCACTGGCATTCTCATGAGCTATGTATAGCGGCAAAAGAAACCAAAATTCGATTATTCGTTAATTTTTTTATATGTACGCGGGCCATCGCGACAAATGCTAAATTGATAAAGGGTTATTCTTTTTTACTATACTCTCCCCAAAAAGAAAGTGTGCATGCTAAAAAATAACACTAAAAAAGATATATATCATTTTCATTCATGGAAATTTTATTCAATCACAGATGAATCAATTTGTGATCAACACGAGAAATTTCATTACGCTACGACGAATACTCTTGGTGCCATGGAGAGTCAAAGAAACTAAGGGTCCAACACAAAAGTCACACACTCAATATCTGGTATGACCTCCATCTGCATCGACTACTGCTGTGCATCTACGCCTCATGGAAGTGAACAAGTTAGCATGGAAGTGTTGTGGGTTGTTGTTCCATATTCTGATAAGCTGTCTTTGGAGTTCCACAAGCGTTGACGGTGCATGGGGAAGCCGGCGTAGCTGACGTTTCATTTCATCCCATACGTGCTCAATGGGTGAGATATCGGGCGAATTTGCAGGCCAGGGAAGAACATCCACTTGTTGTTGCTTCAGATACTGTTGAACAACACGAGCTGCGTGGGGTTGGGTGTTGTCCTGCTGTAGAATGATGCCGGGGCCGTGACGTTGCAGAAATGGGACAACAACAGGTGTAAGCACTTCATCACGATATCTGGCTGCATTGAGATTGCCATCAATAATGACCAGCTCAGTTCTGTTACGGGCAATGATGCCACCCCACCCATGAGAGACCCTCCCCCATAACGGTTTCGCTCCACGACACACGGATCTGTGTAGCGTTCGTTTCGACGTCTGTACACTCTCTGGCGGCCATCTGATGATGAAAGATGGAAACAACATTCATCTGTGAATAAAACACGTCGCCACCAGTGTAAGGGATGCCTGAGATGTTGTCTACACCACTGCAGTCGAGCACGACGATGACGTAACGTCAAAATCGGACGAATTGCAGGTCTTCGAGGACGTAAGCCATATTCTCTCAGCCGGTTGATTACTGTTTGAGGATGTATCCGTCTCAGGTTAGGGATGTTCCTGGCTGTCGTCGTTGCCATTTGTTGCCGGTTCCGGAGATGGACGACACGGATATACCGATCTTGTGCAGGGGTGGTAACTCGGGGTCTCCCGGAGCGGGGTTGGTCTCGAACGTCATCATGTTGTACATGTCGATGGACTAGCCTGTCTACAGTGTTACAGTGGCAGTTCAAATGCTGGGCAACCTCTCTGTGTGTTCTGCCAGCTCTAATCATACCCAGGGCAAGGAGACGTTGATTCATTGTCAATCTTGGCATGCTAATGTGGAGTCGTTTTAACAGCAGCGCAAGTTTGAATGTGAACGATAGGAAGGCCTTACTTTAGTGTTTAAATACCCAAGGATTCACACTGCTGCATGAATTTTCAGACTCTCCACGTGCAAAACATGCCTTTTCACAAACGTGCAGCACACCATTTAACGTTAATGCAATTTTAACGGGGAAAGCTGTTTTTGTGTTCAATATAACTTATTCATGAACAGGTTAACACTCTTTACACCTACAAAATTATTTTTTTGGAGTTTGATCAATTTCTGCAATGCACACTTTCTTTTTTGGGCGAGTATATATCTTCAGTGTTTTGCCTTAAAACATGGGGGGAGGGGGGGGGGGGGGTAGGCCGGGGAGCTCCTCTTCTTATAATCCACTTGCGAACTGGTAGGGCAATTAATCAAATTTTATACACTCAACTTGTATAACACCTCCATTGTCATCGGATTAAAGTGCGAGTAAATTAATTAACGACCTGGCCGGGGTACACTTTTTAGTGTGTTTCTGAAGGGAAAACTTCGATAAAACTCACAAAAGTTAAAAAATTTATAGTAATTTATATATTTTTTATACTTACCAATGACCCAGACATAGCTGGTGCTAACTCTTAAAATATAGGGCCAAACACAAATTTTGCCCCCCAATCCCCAAAATTTGCATCTAAAACTAAAGAAAACATGTCCTGAAAGGCCCTCCACACTTCGCCCCTACTGCGCATGCGCAGTGTCAAGGACGTTCCGAAATTGGCGCCATTAATCATTCTAATAACCAGTGCCTGGTAAGCGCTATGTACTCAGCGGGGAGGCAAGAGTTCCCAACTCCTGGGAGGGCCATCCCCGTCTGGGTCATTGGTAAGTATAAAAAATATATAAATTACTATAAATTTTTCAACATTTTTATACTGTACCAATGACCCAGACATAGCTGAATAGTAAAAAGGCTGGAGGGCCAAGGACATAGAGCAAAATGGAATACGCTCAACAAAAATAAAATAGAGTCATCCCCTGTAGGGAAAAAGAAGTAATAGGCCTTACATGTATCTTTCTTATTTATGATAAATTAGAAAGATACAACACCTTCCAAAATTGAGCTTCATACATCCATGTACTCTATTAATATCCAATATAATCCTTATACTAATAATTTTTAAAGTAAGCCAATAAATAAAGTAAGTCTAGAGAATAGAGACTCTTATACTCCTTAAAAGTGTCTGAGGATTGCATAATCATGTCCGTTGACACGTGCTATATTCAAAAGCTATACTTTAAAAACTAAGACTAGAATGAATTTTTAAAACAAACTTCTCACTAAACCATCCCAATAACAGCTCAGAATTACTAACTCCGGAGGAGGTATCCCCTTGTTTTCATAGTAAAACAGGTGACCCAAGGGAACACCCTCCCCCCCCCCTTTTTCTTGCCCTGGGTCAAATAGCCCAGAGCGAAGAGGGCAGCCGAACGGAGACACTGCCAAAACAGACAGCCTACCTAGCTATAGTAGCAACTGTTAAGTGAATGACATTCTGAGCAGTAGATAATAGACCTAACAATAGAGGCCTCCAGAAATGGACTCGATATTTCTGAGATAAAATTCATGAATGTGGATGGCTGAGCGCAATGAGCGGCCTTCAAAAATCTATAATAGCGACACTATTAATGTAAGCCCAAGAAGTAGAAGAACTCTTACTTCATGAGCCGAAATCTTAAGCACAACTGCTAAGTCAATGATATACCATAAGCAGTACCGATAGTTAATAGAATCCATTAACAATAAAATGGAGCGTAACGTCCTTCTACTAGACATCAAAGACAGAAGAAGCTTACGCCCTTGTAATAAACAGATATCTGTTTATAAATACATAAACTGTACCCGGAAAGAGTAAAGGCCTATGCCCATACGAAGACGGAAGGACCTTAAAATAATAGGTTCCGGATAATAGGAGCCTAACTCTTATGCAACAATCCAACCTAAATAGTAACGGAAGTATTGATTCCGAAACTATGAAAGTGAAAATCATCCGTCGATAGTGCATGAAACTCACTGACTCTACAGTAAAAGAGAAACCAACAGAATTACTGTCTAAAAGGTCAGAATTTGAAAACTACTGTTTCCAGAGGCTCAAATGATTACTTAGCTAAATAAGAACCGAAGTTAAAATCCGTATAGGAATTTAATCTAAAGATTCTAAGTCTATTTATCAAAAAGTTACTAACTGACTTAGATAAAGAGACAAAAGACTCAATTGTAAACTATCGTAGAGTGCATAGGTATGAGGTAACATAAACCTATAACCTAAATAATAACAGGCTGCAGTAGATCTTGTGAAACAAGTATACTAAAAAATAGCAATGAGTAGTATGGAGGGATCAACAATATGAACATAATGATCCCTACACCACGACGGAAGAGCCTCCACTTTAGCCGCATAGAATAGCGAAGAAGAGGATCTCCTATAGTAAGAAATCGCGTCCAAAGCTCGTCCAGTACAGTGCTTACAATGCAATACGGACCACACAACGGAATACATGAAGGTTGCGACCTTGCTGGTTGTGATAAAGATGACACGATTTACCCAGTGAAAAAGATCCTCACTTAGAGGAAGATTTCACGTTAAGACCCACAGTAGACAAGAGAGTAAATTACTCATGATCTCTGTGAAGATAGAGATGCTATCAACAGAAATGTATTGTGGTTGTTTATCTTAGCAATACCTGCTAAAACAACAGCGCCGGAGGATACGCGTATCCTATCATTCCGTCCTATAGATCAATAGAGCGTTAACAATATTAGCTCAGAGATCTGGACAAGCCAACACATACGTCTGCAATTGATTAGCAAGCTGTGTCATAAATAAATCATCATTGGGCGCTCCCATAGATAGCAAATCTGATTGAATACTTGTTTGTTGAGAGTCCATTCTGACAGCAACAAGCGACCCGTAAGAGAACGGGAGTCCGATAAAACAATCAGACGACCCGGAATATGACGGACCAAAACTGAACTTGGTGTACTATAACCAACAGACGGATTCTTTCCATTAAATTGAATAACGGAAACGAAAGAGTGCCTCCCTGGTTCCGGAGATACGCCACTACTGTCGAATTAAAGGACAGGAATTTGGGCATGCGTTTCTGAATAATGTTCATGCAATGACATAAAGCAAGCCTAAAAAACATTATTCCGCGGAAGTTAAACTGATTGCTAAAAGACTGCGGAACCCAAAGACCCTGGCACTTCGAATCCGTAGGGATCAGTATTATATCCCAATCTGTTTGACTGGCAACCGTCATAACAGCCACACTCGGGTCCGGCAACTGCGGCGGCACTCTCTGAGTCAACCACCGAATGTTTGCCCCAGTCTGAATGTCTTGTAACACTAGATAGACAAGAGAACGTATAAATCGAGCAATTCATGGATTGCCGAAAAGTTGCCGTCGAAGAGAAGCTCCTCCGAGAACGAAGCTACTCTGAGAGAGTTCTTAACCTTACTATCCACGCGTGTGGATGTAGCTAGGGCTGCGTCACGTCTAACTAACTCCAATCAGCCACTGAAGGGCGGAGTTATACGTGAACAAACTACTGCCCTCAAAAGAAATTACATTGAGAATAATATCCCGTAAATCTTTTCCTGAAGACGTAATGACAACGCCTCAGTAAGGCGGATTACGTATAATAAAGCGTCTAAGTTAAGTCTACTATACATAATGTCGTTCCCAACATTGAAATTGGAAAAGACATAAACGGCGAAAAAGAATATATGCAGTCTTTAATCACACCGTCTAGACGCATATGAACTCTCGGTATGCCCTGCTCTGCCAAAATAAACTATTTGTATAAATGATAAAATGGCAGAAATGAGCAACGCGGACAAGAAACTAAACTATCATGCTTAGTAGCAGGCTTGTATATATATATATATATAGCGTCGAAAAATAAAACACATGTTGTAATGACAATATTGGACTGCGTCGGTAAGTCAGGGACAATGTCCCTGAACCGATCGAAAAATCCGAGTCCAATGACGCTATAAGTCTCTTATCCAAGATCGCAGCAATGAAGTCCGAAATAACAATCACTGGAAGATAATGCCAGAAGATATGAAAGGCATCTTCCGCTACTACTAAAGGGAAAACTCGAAATCTTTCGAATCCCTTTCGCCATCCTGTCGGACCCTATAAAGCGTTCGGTCGTCCGTAGCTGATGCAACCGCGGACCGCACCGACCCAGCGCCGTCGGATAATTCCTGATTCGACCGAGAAACTGTCAATTGCTGGGATGCTGCGAAACAACTGTGCTAACTCGGATAGCACGTCCGTCACTGAGGCCTGAGGAGAAGCGGTCTTACGATGCATTGCCGCTGGAAGCTCCGTGATCGTTACCCCGTGCATACTTCCAATATGCGAGCGAACGGAGTGTATAGGCCTCGTGTCCCTTGGCTACCGGATGGCGCGACCTATTCGCCGTGGAATCACTGAATGCCGAAACTGATCGGATACTCGAAGTCACGTAGCCAATGTGCGGTCGTGTGCCCTGCTGTGAGGATGAGGAAGCATTAAAGACAGTCTCTCGGACTGTCAATATAACGGAGCGTCCCGACCAACGGACATATGCTCCGAATGTAAAATATCTGAACCACAACATGCGGTCCCCTATGTTGTTGGGCGAGAGAGGGACCTCTCTCGCTCACAGCCCGGACGGACCTGGACAAGCCAGGAACCGGACTAACAGGCTTCCTCCGATCTGTCCTCAATCTGCCGTCACTGGGTGAGTACTAAAGTAATTAAAGTGCTCGCATCACCCAAATCTCCTTCCTAGACCGCAACGGACAAACCCGGCAGCCGAACCATTCGATGAATGTACGCTACACCGGGTGAGCTAGCGAATGTCACTCCGTAGGCGATAGACATATTCCATGAGCACTTATTGCCGCTAACTCTTCATTAACTATGAGGACAGAGGCACACTTTTGAAAGACATCTCCATAACTCTTCGAACAAGAAACCAGAAATGCTTGGATAGCAAGCATAAAATAATAATATATATAGCGTCGTTCAATAATTCGAAAGTTTGTGTGACATTATTGGACTATGTCGGAACTGAGGGACGATGTCCCTGAACCGAACCAAAAATTTCTAAGTCCACCGACGCTATCAGTTTCTTATCCGGCATCGCAGCATTCTGGTCCGACGAAAGAAGCTGTAGAAGACCAAGTCAGATGACATACACAACAGCATATGTTGTTCCGAAAGGGAAAGCTCGAAATCCTCCGAATCCCTTTCGGTATCCCGTCGGACCGGATGAAACTTCGGACGTCCGTACCCGCTTCCGCGGAGCGTCCCGACCCAGCATCGTCGGATAAAATATATGCGACAGATTCAGTTGATGCTGGGATGCTGCGATAAACTGTGCTATTAAGGAAAGCACGTCCGTTCCCGAGGCCTGTGCAGTAGCGGTCTTACGATGCATTGCCGCCGGAAGCTCCGTGTACGTTGACTCCCGCACAATTCCTATGCGAACGTCCGGAGTCTGCAGGCCTCGTGTCCCTGGCTATCGGATGGAGTGACCTGGTCGCCGAAGAATCCTTGATCGGCGAAGCTGGTAATATATCGGCGGTCACGCAGCCAAGGTGCGGTCGTGTGCGCTGACGAGAAAAGGAAGCCTTAGCAGTCTCAGCGGACTGCCTATACAACGGAGCGTCCCGAGCGACGGACGTATGCTCCGCTTGCGACACAATTTGTACCACAACATCTGGGGCCAGATGTTGTTGAACGAGAGAGGGGCCTCTCTTGCTTGCCGTCCGGATGGACCGGAACGAGCTATGAACCGGACTAAAAGGCTTCCTGCGTTCTCCCTCCAATCCGCCGTCACTGGGTGTGCATTAAGTTAATTTATAGTGCTCGCATCACCCCAAAATTCCTTCTAGACCGCAACGGACGAACCCGGCTGCCGAACCATTCGGTGAATGGAGCTACACCGGGCGAGCTAGCGGACGTCAAAGGCCGTCGAACCTACTAGGGTCCTCTTAGGCAATTGGCGTATTTACATGAGCACTTTTCCGCTAGCCCTTCATTAATTGTGACGACGGAGGCACACTGTTGGAAGACATCACAGATACCTCACCCTAATCTTGATCGTCTGAAATAGAAATTGATAAAGTAGAGTGCCCCTGCGGGGAAAGGACCGAAGTGTCCAAATCCCCAACAACATACCGTGACATACGCTTCCCATATTGTCATCGAAATCATACGATACAGAACAGGAGTTAATGCGAGTACACTGACCACATATAGAATGATAATAAAGTCAGAGGAAGACTTCCTCTTAAAACAATTGATCAATATCCTTTCAATGTGAAAAGAAAACAAGTCCTGGTACTCGCACTAACCCCTGGCAATCTATATAGAAAAAATAATTGAAATCAAAATATTTTGAAAAAATATTTTTTCAGAACAGCCCAAGTTTCTGAAAAGTAACGTTGAGCCCCAATGGATCCCAAGCCTAAGTGTGGACAAAAATTTTAAAAATATTTTAAACAATTTATTCAACACTTACGAACAATAATAATGTATCTAGTTATGATTAAAATAACATAAAGATATTTTTTTGAAATCCCCCCCTCACACAGAGGGCTGTTGTAAATGTAAACAATGAGTGTAAAAACACTAAAATAAGACTCCAGGCACCCAGGCCCGAAATCAGTTACCAAAAATACACTATCTGATGCAAAACAGAGACTTCCAGGGAAGAAACTGCAGAACATCAGATGGTAGATGCAGAACACAACGCCTAACCACCCGTAGGTGAAGACGTAAACATGGGGAAAGAACAGAATTCATTCTGTTATTCAGCTAAAACTCCCAAGAAATTTTAGTAATAATAATTACAGAAACTATGCCAAAAGGATGGGAGAATAGCAAGGGGGAACTTAAAGGACAGGGAGAGAGGAAAACACTTAAAAAAAACAGTGTAACTAAATAATCAGAATGACAACAAAATGGCTGCTGCCTTGAAAATAGGTAACTTAACATAATTTCATTAAAAAATTTTAAGTTACAGCCCTGATAATATTCTGTCACACATTCTTTTCCTCTCCTCCTTCTCTATCCTCCTTAGAATCACCATTTCACTAATATTTATGTGTCTGGCATCATTTAAACTGAGATTTAAAAGCACAAAGATCAGTCAGATGTTAACTGATGAAGGGCCAAACTTAGAATGATTAATGGCGCCAATTTCGGAACGTCCTTGACACTGCGCATGCGCAGTAGGGGCGAAGTGTGGAGGGCCTTTCAGGACATGTTTTCTTTGGATTTAGATGCAAATTTTGGGGATTGGGGGGCAAAATTTGTGTTTGGCCCTATATTTTAAGAGTTAGCACCAGCTATGTCTGGGTCATTGGTACAGTATAAAAATATAAAATAATTCTAAATATTTCTCCATAAAACTTTAAAGTACCCCTAAAGGATGCTACATACCAAAGATGATCACACTATACATACGAATAAGAAAGAAATGCAACTTTATATTTTCCAGGCACACCTTTTCCGGAGCTGGGCCCGGCGCCGGGGTACACATTTTAGTGTGTCCCCAAGATTATATGCCCCAATTTCCCAATAAATTTTGATGGTTCTTGGTCCGTACAATCTGGTGAGTTACTGTGTGTGTGTGCGGGATGGGGGGGGGGGGGGGGGGGGGGGGGGGATAGGGGCAAGCCCCTTCTATTTTTCAGAGGGAGGGAAAGGGAGAACAGTTTGATCCTGTGGAGAGTTTCATTGAAACTTCATGGGCCCTCTTTTGGGGGTGTTGGAATTCTCCTGCTGCGACCGCTGTACCGTAAGCGTACTGAAAGTTAAAAAATTTCTAGTAATTTATATATTTGTTATACTTACCAATGACCCAGACTTAGCTGGTGCTAACTCTAACAAAACCAGGGCCAAACTCAAATTTTACCCCCCAATCCCCAAAATTTGCATCTAAAACCGAAAATTACATGTCCTAAATGGTCCTCCATACTTTTCCTCCACTGCGCATGCACAGTGTCAAGGAGGTCTCGAAATTGGCGCCAAAAGTCATTCTTACAAGCAGTGCCTGGAAAAGCGTTATGTACTCAGCGGGGAGGTATGAGTTCCCAACTCATGGGAGGGCCATCCCCGTCTGGGTCATTGGTAAGTATAAAAAATATATAAATTACTATAAATTTTTTAACATTTTTATACTGTACCAATGACCCAGACTTAGATGAATAGTAAAAAGGTTGGAGGGCCTAGGACATAAAGCAATCCAATAACTCAACTATATATATACAGAATTATCCCCTCAAGGAGAAAGGAAAAATAGGCTTTACATGTATCTTTCTATTCTGCATCTAAACGAGAAAGACACAACACCATTCTGTACTTGAGCATAATAACATCATTGATGTCTATTAACCTCCAGTATAATCCATTATGGTAATTATTTTTAAAGGAAAGCCGATAAATAAAGTAGTCCAGATAAATGAGACTCTTAAATTCATTAAAAGTGACCGATAATTGTATATTAACGTCTGCATGATATGTGACATATACAAATACTACACACCGAGGTACACTTAAAAATATTACATGGATGAGTAAAAAGATTATCTTTACACTTTAAAATCATCCCGGTACCGACTAGAATTACTGACTCTAGGGGAGGTATTCCCTTGCTTTTCACTATAAAGCCGGTGACCTAAGGGAACACCCCCCCCCCCCCCCCCCCCCCCCCGCCCTCCCCCCCCCTCCCTTCCCCTTGGTCAAATACCCCAGAGCGAAGAGGGCGGCAGCACAGAGTCACTACCGGAACCAAAAGCCTACGCAACTATAGTTGCAACTGTTTAGTGGACGACATTCTGAGCAACAGATAACGAACCTAAACAATGCCGGTCTCTAGAAATGGACTCAATATTTCTGAGGTATAAATTCGTGCAAGTGAAAGGCTAAAACCAATATGCAGCCAACATTAGAACTGTAATAGCAACGCTATTAGCATAAGCCTCTGAAGTAGAAAGAACTCTTACTTCAAGAGCTAAAATCTTAATCGCAGACTGCTGTGTTGATATTATCATAAGCAGTACTGAAAGCTAATAGAATCCATCTAGCTATAGAATGGACCGAAAGGTGGAGGAAGCTTCCACAGCATAAGCCACAACAGACACCTGAATAGATTAATGCACTGTCTTTGTGGAGACAGATGTGCATTGAGATCATTTAACTTAGGCAATATCTGCCGAATCAACAGCGCTGGAGGATACCCATATCCTATTATCCCGTCTCACGAGATAGATAGAGCGTTAACTGCAAACGCTCGAGGATCCGAACATGTTGACACATACACTTGCAACTGACTGTTGAGATGCGTCGCAAAAAAGTCCATCATTGGCCGCTCTCATAGGTAGCAAATCTGATATAAATACTCGTTGTTAAAAGTCCATTTGACTGCAACAAGCGTCCCTTTCGTGAAAGGGAGTCTGCTAATACGTTCAGACGACCCGGAATATGACAGACCGATAGGAGAACTTGATGTTCTAGTACGAACAGAAGGATTCATTCCGTTACAGTGAATAACAGAATGGAATGAGTACCTCCCTAGTTCTGAAAATACGCTTATACCGTCGAATTGTCGGACAAAATTGCCTGTGGGCATTCTGGATAACATTCATGCAATGACGTAACGCAAGCCAAAATAACATCAATTCCTGATGTTTATGTGCTTGATTAGGAACTACGGATCCCCAGGACCCTGGCACTTAAAAAACGTTGGGCTCAATGTTGGGTCCCAACCTATTTAACTGGCATCCGTCAAAACTGTAAAACTCGGATCTGGCAATTGCAGTGGAAGTTATTTCCCTGAATAAACCACTGAATATCTGCCCAAGTCTGAATCTGTTTCACTTGACTTACAAGAGGATGTACGTAACGAGCGAAAGAATCTTCACCCTCCAACTCTGTTCTTTTTGAGTCAAAAAGATTTGGAGAGGACAAGTGCGTAGCCGCCCCATTGGAATAAAATCCGCGGCAGCTCCACACAGCCCTATCAGTCTGATGAATTCTCTCGCTGTAACTTTGTCTGAGTGAAGACAATAGCGAGCGTAACAACTGATTAATTTCGCTCTGGTTAACGGCAGACGAACGAGATTGTTGTGCGTCTCGAAGCTCATTCCCATGTGGGTGAATGACTTGGACGGCACCAGATCCGACTTCTCCTCGTTTATTATAAAACCGAGACATCGGAGTAATAGAAGCAGATTCTGCACATCGTTCTGAAGCGTTAACTCATTGCCGTAACCCTGAAGAATGTCGTCCAGGGAGGCCGACGTTACCGCAGACGAATGAGCTCGGAAATGTATCATTACCGAGTTCATTATTCGAGTGAAAGCCCAGGACCGAGTTCATTATTCCAGTGAAAGCCCAGGGCGCTAGGTTCAAACCGAAGCACATCGCTCGGAACTGATATACAACTCCTAGGACTGCGAAGCGTAGATACTTTCTGAATGTCGGATGTACCATGACGTGAAAGTACGCATCCTAGAGATCTATGCTTTAGCATAGTCGTTCACCCGAATACTCGCTCTGACTGATCCAATTGTCTCCATATAGAACTTCGGAGCGACGATCAGCTTGTTTATCCAGCTCAGATCTATGACTGGACGGAACGAGCCATCTGGTTTCGGAACCAGAAACAGATGGCTGTAGAAACCCGGTGATTCCTGGTCTTCTACGACCTCTACCGCGTTCTTCTTCAGAAGAGACTGTACTTCAGATAAAAGAGCGTCTCTTTTCTGCGGATTTGACAGAAGCTGAGTCCATTTTGGACTTCGAGTTAATGGAGGCTTTCGTTTGAAGGATATTCTTAGTCCTTCCGAAATTACCCCTTGAACCCAGGGGTCATCCGTAATTGACGCCCAATTGTTTATAAAACTCGACAATCTTCTGCCCACCGGAACACGATAGAGGTTCATACCATCACCTCCTGGTCCTGCGAGGCTTGCGGAAGGAGAAACTACGTCCTCCACGACCCGCACCTCGCTCCGTCGACCTAGGGACGTCTAACCGGTTATCTCGGCCAGAATAATGTCCCCCACGTGAGTCGCTGCCTTGACGGTCTCTAGAATAAGACCTAGACGACGCATAGGAACCTCTACAGGAACTTCTCTTGGGCGTACTTGTCCCAGAAGTGCTTGTCCTACTCTTTTCTGCTGTATCCGACTTTTTAGAAGCGGATTTGAATAGCAGAGAATCCGAAGCTTTCTTAGTTATCTTATCATAGATTGCTGAAAGCTTGCCGTCGAAGAGAAGCTCTCCAGAGACCGAAGCGACTCTGGAAGAGTTTTTCACCTTACCATCCACGCGCGTGGATGTAGCTAGGGCCGCGTCACATCTAACCAACTCCAGGTTTGCCACTGAAAGGGGCGGAGTTATACGTGGAATAAGCTATTGCCCTTGAAAGAACTCTTAATGAGGATTGTATATCCTGGAATTCTTTCCCTTGAAGACGTAATGACAACGCCTTAGTAAGGTGATCTGCGTATGATAAAGCGTCTAAGTTAACTCTGTTAGACATTATTGTCGTTTCCAACGTCGTGGTTGGAATTGACATAGACGATGGTATAGACAATTCTAAGTCTTCAGCCTGGTCGTCTAGATGCAGAGGAACTCTCGGTATGCCCTGTCCTGCCGTTTCGAATTTATTCCTTGAATGATGAAAGGCAGATTAGAGCATTTGCGGACAAGAAAACAGTCTTGCTCGTTTTGGTAGCAAGCTTATATATAGCGTCATTCAATAATTCAAATGTTCTTGTGACATTATTGGACTGTGTCGTAAACTCAGGGACGATGTCCCTGAACCGATCAAAAAATTCTGTGTCCAATGACGCTATCAGTCTCTTATCCGGCATCGCAGCATTCTGGTCCGACGGAACAACCTCTGGAAGATAATGCCGGATAAAATCTACGGCAGCTTTATGTTGTTCCGAAAGGGAAAGCTCCAAATCCTCTGAATCCCTTTTGCCATCCTGTCGGACCCTATGAAGTTCTCGGTCGTCCGTATCTGATGCTTCAGCAGAGCATACCGACCCAGCGAAAATTCCTGATCCGACAGAGATTCTGTCATCTGCTGGGATAAGTTGTGCTATTTGGGATATCACGTCCGTCACTGAGGCCTGTGGAGTGCCGGTCTTACGTTGCTTTGCCGCTGGAAGCTCCGTGTACATTGACTCTTGCATACTTCTTTTATGCTAACGTCCGGAGTCTACAGGCCTCATGTCCCTGGCTACCGGATGGCGTGACCTGGTCACCTTGGAATCCCTGATCGGCGAAGCTGGCTGGATATCCGTGGTCACGTAGCCAAGGTGCGGTCGGGTGCACTGCCATGAGGATGAGGAAGCCATATCGACAGTCTCTCCGGACTGTCTATATAACAGAGCGTCACGAGCGGCGAACGTATGTTCCGAATGCGAAACGTTTTGTACCACAACATCTGGTCCCAGATGTTGTTGTACGAGAAAGGGACCTCTCTCGCTCGCAGCCCGGATGGACCTGGACGAGCTAGGAACCGGACTAATAGGCTTCCTCCGTTCTCTCCTCTGATCCGTCGTCACTGGGTGTGCACTTTGTGTTATTATAGTGCTCGCATCACCCAAATCTCCTTCCTGGACCGCAACGGACAAACCCGGCTGCCGAGCCATTCGATGAATGGACGCTACACCGGGCGAGCTAGCGGACGCCAATGCCGTCGATCCTACTAGGGACCTCTTAGGCAATTGACGTAATATCATGAGCACTTATCCGCTAGCTCTTCATTTGACTGTGACGACGGAAACACACTTTGAAGACATCACAGAAAATCACCGCATTCTTATTCCTGAATGAGGCCTGTGGAGCCGTGACTTACATAATATCCACTGGCAGCTCCAGGGACGTTCATTCCTGCATTTATATAATATGCGAACGTCCCATCAGGAAAGGCCTCATATCCTTGGCTAACAGATGAAGTAACCTGGTCGACAATATTCCCTGGTCGGCAAAGCAGGAGCTCTAGGAACGTTCATTCCTGCATTTATATAATATGCGAACGTCCTCTGAAAGTCTGTGGTCACAAGCCAAGGTGCGGTGGTGTGTGTTGACATGAGGATGAGGAAGCCCATAACACAGCCAGTTCGGACTGTGTATGTGACGGAACGTCCCGAACAGGAGGATTGGACGTATGTTCCGACTAACAAACAAACATACAACAACATTGCGGCTCAAATGTAGTTGTAAGAGAGAGGGGGCCTCTCTCGCTCGTGGTCCGGATAGACCTGGACGAGCTAGCTACTAGACTGACAGGCTTCCTCCGTACTATCCTCGGATCCGTCGTTGCTGGGTGTGCACTTTCCAAGTTTATAGTGCTTGCATCACCCACACTGCTTCCCAGAACTGTAACGGACAAACCTGGCTGCCGAGCCATTCGATGAATGGTCGCTACACCAGGCGGACTAGCGGACGATCAATGCCTTCGATCCTACTAGGGACTTCTTCGGCAATTGTCGTATTACCCTGAGCACTTAGCCGCTAGCCCTAACACTGCAACGACAGAGACACACATGTTGAAGACATCACAAAAACATCACTCTGAATTCTGAAAAATAAAATGATAGTATAGAGTGACCCTACAGAGAGAGGACCGGTATGGACCCCTCCCCGCAAACACAATATCGTGACACACGCCTCCAACGTTGTCATTTCAATCAACACACACAGAGCAGGAATTAGTGCGAATACATTGAACCTGAGAATTAGAGGAAGATATCCTCGCATTATAAATAAAAAATATTTTTTCATCAATAAAAAATACACAGTCATATTAGTCGCACTATCCCTTGATATAAAGATACATAATATAACATAATCCATTATAATCTTTGAAAGAAAATAATTTTCAAAAAAAAATTTTTTTGGAAAAATTTTTCAGAAAAGCCCAAGTTCCCAATGGGAACACCAAGCCCAAATGGATCCCAAAAAAGCCTAAGTGTGGACAAATTTTTTTAAAACATTTCAAAAAATTAATGCAACACTTGCATACAATATTAATGTATCTTGCTATGTCTAAACTAATGTAAAGACAAGAAATCACTATCAGCAGTGACCGTTGTCAATGTAAACAAGAAGTTGTACAAAAACCGGAAACATGACTCCAGGCACTGATAAACATGGCCCGAAATCAGTTACCAATTTAAACACTATCTGATGCAAAACAGAGATTTCCATAGAAGAAACTGCAGAACATCAGATGGTAGATGCAGATCACAACGCCTAAACACCTAAGGGTGAGGACATCAACATGGGGAAAAGAACAGAAATTCATTGTTACGAAGCCAAAACTCCCAAGAAATTTTAGTAATAATTAATACAGAAAATATGCCAAAAGCATGGGAGAATAGCAAGGGGGGAATAAAGGAAAGGGAGAGAGGCAACACTGATCAAGCAGTGGAACTTTCATAGCAAGAATGATAACAGGCTCATGCCTCAAAATTAGGGAACATAACATAAATTCATAAAAAATTTTAAGTTACAGCCCTGATTATTTCCTGCCACTGAATTTTCCTCTCATCCTTCTATTTCCTCTTTACATCCACCATTTCTCTCATATTTATGTGTCTGGAATCATTTAAACTGAGATTTACAAGCACAAATATCAGTCAGATGTGAACTGATGAAGGGCCAAACAAAGAATGACTTTTGTCGCCAATTTCGAGACCTCCTTGACACTGCGCATGCGCAGTGGAGGAAAGGTATGGAGGACCATTTAGGACATGTAATTTTCGGTTTTAGATGCAAATTTTGGGGATTGGGGGGTAAAATTTGTGTTTGGCCCTAGAATTTAAGAGTTAGCACCAGCTAAGTCTGAGTCATTCGTACAGTATAAAAATATTAGGCTGAATGAACCGAGTATTGTACCGTGGAAAAATACCGCGGGCAGTGCACCGAGACCGCGGTGAACCGTTGCAGCCCTAGTTACCTCTGAATCATTCTCAATTTCTGTGATCGTTGGGTAGGTTTTTCTTAATAATTTGACACCGTCAGCGGTTATTGAACAAATCATGAAACCCAGCCAGAATCGCATCCATGCTGGAATTTCTCGATAGCCGTGTCGTCTCTCGCTCAAGTTAATCGTGCAGCAACATGATCGAGATTTTACACGTCGTGGAAAAGGCAAAAAAGTCGATGTCTGTACTGTACCACACTCCCATAGTAATTTATCTATTTATTTATTGAGATTTAATGATACTTTCGACAGTCAGGGTCACCATGTGTGGGACAGTTTTCTGGGTGGAAGAAACTGGAGTGCCTGGAGAGAACTGACGAGCAACTGCCAGACTTGCCATCATAATAACTTCACACAAGCAGGGTTAGCATTGGTTGAAGACAAGTGGAAGACAAGTGGACCATCGATGTGCAGTTTACCTTAGCACACAGCGCCATCATGCCCCCATGCTGGCAATCAGGATTAAGTGCTTTGCCCATGGACACAACACAGTTACCCCTCATGGGGATTGAAATGTCTACCTTTTGGTTTGAAGTTCAATGCAGTAACCACTGTGCCACCACACTCCCAATCCCATAGTAAGTTAAGAGTATAGGGATATATTAGAAGCTTTACAAAATTGTAAAATATATTTACCTATTGTTAATTTAATTTCTTCTTGTTGTTTTGCTAAACCATCATAATAATACAGGTCAAATCTCCTCTCAGCCTTCCAGTCATTCACTAAATCTTTTTTTGTAGAAAATAAAACACTAAAATGACTTTCGCTGCACACAACCCATATGGGATATTTAGGTGTTTTGAAATATGTGCCAACCTGCAACAGGAAAACAAAAATGAAACATTAAGTTCGAAGCACCTGCGATAATTCGATTCAGAAAGAGAGTTTTTTTACCTGCACTCATCGAAAACTGATTACACAAGTCAAGGCCACCATTTTGATAACAGTAATTAAATGATAAATCAATCACAAACTCAGCGAAATAAATTAGACTACATAATTTTTTGCCATGATGACATTTTTATTTTGGTTTACCGTGCATTAACCCTCAACATAAAACAAAGAAATGCACAGTTGAAACACTACTACTATAAACTTTGGATGTAAAAGTACAAGTGGGTCAATGAATGGGGATTACATCATGCAGCTCAAGAATGTAATGACATGATGCCATGATCTTCATTCATAAAAAAATGATAAATTTAAAGTAATTTGTATATTTTTTATACTTACCAATGGCCCAGACTAGCTGGTGCAAACTCAATATTATCAAGGGCCAAACACACATTTTGAACACACCAATCCCTAAAATTTGCATACAATGTCCACAATGACATTAAATGTCTTGACGCCAAGGAATACAACACCGAGAGGGAATCGACATACCTATTCCCTCTAAGGCTCTATTTCAAACAAGACAGCTGTCTTAGCCTGTCTATGCACTATCCGTCCGGTTTCAGGACGAGAAACAGGTGATTTGAAAAAATCTAGAGAATATTTTGACGACCTCTATTACTTTTCTTCAATAGGAGAGCCTGTATCTCCGCAAGGAGAGACTCTCATCGAAGAATTTGCCGGAAGATTTGTCCAACATGCATTTTTTGTAAGTGGAGGCCGGCTGCAGACTAGACGGAGCGTACCGAGCTGTGGTGTGGACGTATGCTCCGGCCGGTGCAAGTTTCTCAAAACAACATCTGGCACCAAATGTTGTTGGGTTAGAGAGGGACCTCCCCCGCCCTTGATAGACCTCACCGAACCTCCCTAAAAGAAACTTGCTGACTTCCTCCCTATTTCCATCGTCGCTGGGTAAGCTTTTGATTTTGAGGTGCTCATCTACCCAAATCTACACTTCCTTCCACCGCAACGGACATACCCGGTGTCACGGCTCCCATGGACGGAGTAACTGCTTCACCGGTCGAGCTAGCTGGTTGCAAGGGATTAAGAACACTAACTAGAGGCCTTATCCCTTGCTTATATTCATGAGCACATTGCAGCTAGCTATATTTTTCTCATCAGAGTGCAGCGACGGTAGCACTCTTGAATGGATGTCACAATACCATCACCATGTTCTTGTTCCTCTGTAAATAGAAACTGAAAAACCTGAATTATCCTGCGGTGAGAGATCCGGCATAGGAACCTCACCACCACCAACGTTCTGTGACACCCGTCTGTCATCCCAATGTACACAAGTAGGACAAGAATCTGCAAGAGTGCATCGACTACAGGCAAGGCAACAAGCATGTAAATCTGAGGAAGACCTCCTCACCTTGCATTTAGAGCAGTAAGCTTTCATAATTCAATCCCAAAACAATGTCGATAGCATCCAAAAACAATGTTGATAGCATTCCTACAAACTCCACAATAAAATGTATGATAAAGATACATGAATAATTGCAATCAAAACCAAATTTGAAAAATTAAATCCAAAAATGTTTCGAAATCTTTTTGAAAAAGCCTAAGTTCCCAAAGGGTACATGATGAGCCCAAGGGCATCCAGATAGAGCTTAAGTGTGGACAAAATTCAAATTTTTTGAGCTACACTACCGGAATCATAATTTACAGTACAGTCGCCGTGGACGGTCAACATTCCACCGACAACCGTGATGGGGCCTCGCACTTCCACGGCTGCAAAATTCCCCGCAAATGGCATGGAGTTTAGTGGACAAATTTCCCGTGGCAAATGCTTGTGGTAGTCACGTTAGCACATCAATGAACAGACCATTATGCAGCTTTATCTTAATCTCAAACACGGAACCTCTCGCGTATCGCGTGGAAGTGATTAAGTCAGTTTGAGCTGTGTGTTCAGTTCGCATAAAACCTTCAAGTGGAGAGCAATTTCTAATTAGACTCATTTGCTCGATCTTCGTTCGAGAACTTAGTTTAAACAATATTTATTTCCAAAGTATGAAAGTACAAGTTTCACAATTCAATAGAAGCATACAACTAATAAGGAAATGGATTCAGCATTTCAAATGTTAAAACAATTACTGACCGCGTGAAATAAATTACCGGTACGTACCACGCCCAAAGTTTGTATTACCGGGCGGTACCGACTTCGGATCCAAGTTTGGACTAATGGGACTGAATCCTTATCGAAGATAAGACGGCACCGATATGGTAGATAGGAGAGTCAAACATGCCCCCCCCCCCCCTCCCCCCCGATTATGAAAACTGCCCTAAAAAATTATTCCCTCCAGCTCCACCCCGGTCCATGCCTTTTGGTTTTCCTCCTAACTTCCAACTTGTCTTTGGTAATCGTATACTATGCCAGGTTCGTTTTATTTTTAAGTGACTAATCCCTTCAGACTTGACGCGAACGACGGTCCCATTAAATAAATTCCCTTAAAAGTTAAATGGAAAGCGTTGTGTGAAAAGTAATGGCGACTTTATTCCCAGTAGGTTATGATTGGAAGACTTCAGTGGACAGCTGTTGGGGTAAATTGATATTTCGATTACACGCAGCAAATCGTTTGGAAATCATTCTTCCCCTTTACCCCAAGAAAAGAATGAAAAAAGAACATTCTTCCCATACAAATATTTTATTCAGGAAAAAATGAGCCTATATTGCGATTGCATCTCGCTAGTCTCAGAGCAAATGACCTGTCAATCTGACACGGTTTTACAATTCACAGAAACATGATGGCGTCTGTATTCGAGTGTTAGACAAAACGCCCACAACAATTTCGACCCGTGTTAAATATCATTCTCGATACACTGTACTTGTGAAAGCATGGGCAGACTGAAATGTCTACATCTTCCGCCAGCTTCATGGTTACAAATGTATAAATAAACAATCAGTATGGTAATACTAAAATATTGCCCTTGTCCCTTTACCTAACGTAACGGCAAAAACCGGCTGCCAGTGATATATATACACGAAAATTGCCATTCAATTTTTTTATAGGCCTATTTTCATTTTTGGCTTCAAAAACATAAGTTATGGCTCCCTCATTGAAACAAGCTCGTCGCGCCAATGATGAGTCATAACCTATGTTTTGGAAGCAAGAAATGAAAAAAAATTTACTTGAAAGAGGATTTTTTTCCAAGTGTTGTCTGCAACCCACGTTTGGTAGAAGATTAAATAGCATAATAATAAAAAAGATCGTGTTCTTAAATTAAAAGTAGGCTATATGTACTTGCCTGTAGTTTGACTCTTCATGTGTCTCCTTGAATGAATGAATGAATTTTTAGCGAATTCGCCATTAAACATTTTATCTTCGTACTGTTCAGAGCACACCAAAAAATTAGAATAATGGTCCGTCAACATTTTAATTAGTTTTCGATGGATTGCAACCGTGTTGTGACAATTGTTAGCACATGTACCAGTTCAGCCTTTTTAACAACCCAAACTGGCGCACAGGTAATAAAAACAATCCACCTTTGTCCAAAAACCTGGTTCACTTTTAGATAAAGAATAGTTGTTTTTTTTTACCCTTGTGCCAAACCTTTGTTGCCCTTGACAATCCCAAGCCTCGAATGTTGAGTGACATGCTGGCCCTAACGGTAAAAACAACATAAGCTCGGGGAGCGCTTTTGAAAAAGTTTCGACACTCACTGTCACAGTTGAGAAGTTTACACAAGTAACAATAAGCAAGTCAAACAACAAAGAGCTGTTTAAAGCTTGCAGTTAGAAAAAACACATCTCCATGTGCATAAAAAACCCTTGACACCATTTGTCACAATCAAAAATGTACAACTGCATTATTGCTCTTCGACAAACCATACGCGATCAACTGGGCTCCAAACCGACTCATTTTCTTGTGCAGTATCATGAAGATCACAAGTTTCAAATAAGAAAACATAATCATTTCACTGAACTGAATGATCAGAATGTCATTGTTGGTGAGCAATAACGTATTCAGTGGGACAGCAAGAGAGATATTGCCACAGCGACTGTTAAGGGAGCTGGTGATTACGATTCGATGAAAGCTCTGATGGACAAAAAGAAGAAAGAAAGGATGCCACTTTCACCCCAGAGTCGGCCAGTAAAGAAGAAAAAGGTAGGTCTATTGCCTAATTCAACAAAATGAAGACATTTTAGTTGGTCAAGTGCTGTCGTTGGTTGGGGTGCCCCTCCCCAGGACACCATTGAAAAGTGGGGTTCAAACCTCGTGATCTCGGCGATTCTGAGGTCGCTGTGACCTACTCCTGTAAGCTGTAACTTGTTCTTGTGACCATAGATTCAAGTGATATAAATGATGCAGTCTTAGCGTGGCATCGATTCGTTTTCGTGAGAGACCTCAATAAACAAGAACTGCTTCACGTCCGGGGGTTCCGATGGGGGGGGGGGGGGGGGGGGGGGGGGGACAACTTCTGCTTTCGGCTGCCCGGCCTGTATAAACAGTGAAGCCCCACACCCTACTGAGACTTTATAAATGTTGTGCAGACAGTACGATAATGAATTCACCGAATATACTTTCTTCAGTATGTTGGAGAATGTAAATTCATTTACAAACTGTCAGTAGGGTGTTTATTATTTGGTGGTGGTGTGTGTGTGGGAGGGAGGGGGGGTGGGAGGAGGCAAGACAAGAAATGTTGTATATACTAAGTTCATTTGTCACAGAACATTGATAATTCGGTCTTGTTGAGGAAAATGGATGTCATGCAAAAGACACTAATGAGTCTTGTGGCCAAGGTGGACATTTTAATGTCAAGTAAGAATGCTCCAGTGGCGATGGAGCCAGAACAAGACGCACCATCCCTATCTGAATCAGTGCACCCCAATGGTATCGATGCCGAGACATTAAAGGGCCTTAGTTTGTCGTCTCGAGGTGTGGGCAATTTTGCCAAAAAAATATGTGAAAGGTTATATCCGGAACTTTTTGGTCCAGATCATCTCCGAAGACATTTCAGTTATAATGGGGGTGGGGTTCAGAATAAGGAAGAATTAGATCCTGAAAGAAAAAAACTGATGAAAAGATACATCCTTCATTTTCACCCTGAATATGCGTCGAAAATATTATGGAAAACAGTGATTGATTCTATTAATGAAGGTCTTCGGAGACCGATTAAAAAAGTGACAACCCAAAGTTCATCACTTCCTTCAATTCAAGAGGCTATGTTATTTTCAATGATTGTTATTAATATGTACCATAACATTGCAAGATTATAATTACTTTTTGCTAGTCCTTTATTACGACTTTACGACTGGATAACAACTGAGACCCACTTAACTGTACATCTCTTAATCGAATAACCCTGTAAATTGAATGTAATTTTCAAACACAATGCCATTTACCATATCAGCATTACAATTTGACCTGTTAATTACATATGGGCTGTAGAGAACTCCTGCTATTATTATTTATTCTGTTATATCTTGTTTGACAGAGCTCTATGTGTAATAACATCGATGTTATTTTACATAGGGCCTATGATGGGAGGGGTGTCTAGAATGATATTTAATAAATGTTATTTGGGACTTAAAAATCGTTTGTAACATGCTCCTGTGTACTGTGCCGATACCGGCGGTATCGGCACAGTACACAGGAGCATGTTACAAACGATTTTTAAGTCCCAAATAATATTTATCGGCCGATACCGATAACCTATACAGATAAACGGCTCATCACTGGATACCGGTGACAAATAAGCGGGCTTCTTACCCGGCGAAAAAAAGTATGTCACTCTCATTAACTACTTATATTTTTCGTAATGATACCTGTAGGTAATCGCTGCGAACACAATACATATTTGTCGGTTATCCATAAAGGAAGAATGAAGTCATCGCGGGGATAAATGGAAATAAAAAATAAGGCGGCGAATTTAAAACTTTGCCGATGTGTGTTGTCATTATTATTGACTGTCATATATGTAATACAGTCAATAAATACCAATCAATTCTTGTCACTTCTGTCCGACTACTTTTACGCTTTTGAATGAGATGAAGTCGACAAACAATTAATTGACATACAATGAAGTTTAATCCTTTCAGTAGCCTCACAAATTACTTTTTCCGACCACCTCATCTGCACTTACGCTACAAGCACCCTTCCCGCCCGAATACAGGAACTACATTCGGTGCGGGGACGGTAGAAGCTAAAAAAAAGTGTGGGGGGGGGGGGGGGGGGGTGGGCACAATTTTTTTCTGGGTAACCGCAGGGTTGTAAGTTTTTAGGGGCTCAATGTGAAGGATGAGCGTGGGACATGGGTTGGAGGGGTACTTTGTCACCAAGTATGTCACGAATACGGAACGAAATTAAGTGCAAGTTTAGAAAGGGAATACATGCACACATTTTACCATAGTCGAAATTTGGACCCAAATTCCGTAATATAATTTTTGGGTTTGGTACGTCCAAAATTTACATTACGGAATTTGGGTCCTAGTTCGGACTATTTTACTATTACTATAGTCTGTTATGACAAGTTGTGAATTTGCGATGTGTAATGTCTCAATATATAAATGAACCGAGACGTCATCACTATTGTGTTGCTAATTTTGTTAGAACTATTACTATCTCCCACAGCCAATGTGGTCATAGGAGTTGTGTACGTTACATTCTATGTCAGAATACGTCCTGTTAGGGTACCCATACTTGGTGGAAAAAGTGGGGGGGGGGGGGGGGGGGGGGGCACATGCCCCCTGTGCCCCCAGCTGCACCATCCCTGATTCGGTGTGTGCCGAAAGTGGGGGAGAGGGGGGGGGGGGGTTAATATTAAAATATATCATGTGCTATTTTAGTGGAGATCGTTTTGTATGTTATAACTATACTTCGTTTGATATTGTTACTTTTATTTTTCATTTGAAATACACAATAAACTATAAGCTTAGGTTGAAATGGGTTGTTGTTATTGTTGATGTCCGGACACAATACTGTTCGGCACTGCATTTTTGTCGCCGCTGCAGCAATGTCACGCTGGATAATGACCAACAAAATGTCAGGTCACCCGACAGAACATGAAAAAATAGGAAGAATATACCCCTACTCTCCCCTACCCCCCCCCCCCCCCCCCCCCCACCATATTCAGGGTGACTTGCTACTAAATGGAGTTGAACAAGCAAATTATGAGCTAGGCCCACTTGTGTTTTGTTCCCAGAGGCTGATAATAATCGTTTGGCGGGGGTGGTGGGGGGGGGGGGGGGATGGAGATCTATCCACAGCGATTCAGTAGTGACCCACTCTCCACACACTGTATTGTAGGACGCCCGATGGGCCACAAGAATCAATTTGCAATCCATAAACGATATGAGAAATCGCTTCGTGACGCAGTGGGTCAAACTCTTCATTTTGACTGCGCAATTAAAATTTTAAGCGCACTGACGTTTGAATCGTCACTTTACAGGAAAAGAGTGCCAACTGCAGTTCAAAACCACTGCAGTTGATGCCTTCTTCCACTGACATTTTTGTTCACTTCGTGCAAGTGGCTTTAGGCGTCAATATTTAAATTCCTCAAACACAATAAACCTCAAAACACATTTACTATGGTCCTATGTGCCGATAGGTACGAAATGTTATACCCTCACCCTAGTAAATGTGTTTTGGGGTTTATTGTGTTTGAGGAATTTTAATATTGACGCATAAAGTCAAATGACACCACGTGTTACTGAACTCGTACAGACCCGTCGGTAAGCCCAGATTATCAATGTTAGTCAATTTTTGGGAGATCACAAGTTTGTCGTGTTTTATATGGTACCAAAATTGAATGGGATATGTGACCCACGTCTCAATTGCCTCGCAATGGACAGCTTGTCAATATTCGTTAAGTTCGAAGTTCATCATAATGGGCTTCGCACTTTTCATCAATTCATGTCACATTCGACAATGTGGATATTAACTGAAAATCAAAGGTGCTCATTCTTGTTTCACTTCGTATATACAGGTTTTACATGTAGTCAACCAACACATTTTTATGGGGCAATAATACAGCCTGAAATTATTCTTTATGAAATGGGATTGGGTCAATTTGGGAATTTCCCATTCGTTTCTAAATATAAAACACAGAGATGTGATTCCGTAATGACAATACAAAGACGTTTTCGGAATTTTAATTCATCTGAAATGAATAAATGAGAAAAAAAACATAAAACACTTCATAAAAAATTTTATATTCAGATATTGCATGCTTTCTTAATCCCACAGCCCATTGTTTAATCCGTACCACGCGAAAACCCGCAATTTTCGAGGAACGGATTAATGTTACAAGTTTGGGCCACCGGCATTGTCGACGTGAAAAGATTACCGTGAATTCCAGGGTTTCACCATGAAAGCGATTAGTGAACAAATACGGCTTGGTTTTCAAACACGCAAAGTCAGTTTCGCCACACAATCGTTTTTTCCGTGATAAATATCAGATAAAAAATCCGCGCTGTTCCACGGTCACGTTTGTCGGCGGTATGTTGCCCGTCCACGGCGACTGTACTGTATGTATCCTACAATAATCCTACAGTAATATAATACCAAATACTACATATATTTGAAGATGTTGCCAATGTAAACAACGTCAAAGGAAATAATTGGAAACAAGACATCAGGCACACAAAAAGGCCCAAAGTCAGTAACAGATTTTAATGCTACCAGATGTAAAGCTAGATCTTCATACGACCAAAAAACGATACATTGGATAGAAGATGCAAGAACAAAATGCATAACACTCCTAGGGTGAGGACGTAACCATGGGGATAAACAGAATAAACATTCTGTAATACACATTAAACTCGCAAGAAATTTAATAAAAAATAGCCAAAAAGCTTAGGAGTTTAACAGGAGGTCTTCAAGGAAGGATAGGGAAGGAACACTTAACAAACAGTGGATAAATCATTAGCAAGAATGATGACGTCAGGCGTATGTCCCGAAATTGGGAAACATGAAATAATTTTTATAATTATTATAAAGTTACGGCCCTGAATGTTTCCAACCACCGTTGTTCACCTCCATCATCCATTTACAGCCTTGGATCCACCAATTTTATCACTGATTTGTGTCTGGCATCCTCAAAAAAGGAGATTTAAAAGCACAAATTTCATTGTTGCTAACTTTAGGGCCAAAGAATGATGTTTGCACCAATTCCGGTCTCTTCCTGAACACTGCGCATGTGCAGATGGTAAAGTATGGAGGGCCAGATAGAACTTTTAATTTTCGGTATTGTATGCAAATTGGGGGATGGGGGGGGGGGGTCAAAATTTGTGTTTGGCTCTTGATAATATCGAGTTTGCACCAGCTAGTCTGGGCCACTGGTTATTAGTATAAAAATATGAATGATTGTCAAAATATATGCAAACAAGTCGAGAATGGGGGAATATTGTAAGATAAATTGGTGATTACCACCAAGTGGGTTTCCAAGATGGTGTACTGAAGTCTCGATATTTCCTCTGGATCATGGATACCAACTATTGCCAGTATTATAAGTTACTGCATCTCAAGTTGACTGGTATTATAAGTTAATGGCATGTAGCTGGCTGATACATGTCCATAAATAGAGATGAGAGTTTATATGATCTGAATACTCGGCTACACGCCAGGTACCACATATTATGTCAAAAGTCCATGTAAATCAAGGTATTAATAAATTTTCACGAGAAACAAAGAACGACAAGACATTTATTTTTAGAAACCGCTATTGACAGAACCATGCAGAACCACAACAGCAACCAGCATCGGTATGTATCCATGGTGACACTAAACAATCATCGCTGTTCAAAGTGCATTATTTGTTTACAAAATAAAAATGGATCGCTACAAGCATATCTAAAATACCCTTACATACATTTACTGTCATTACCACCTGAAAAGGGTTAACAAAGCACTTTTAAATGTTCCAAAAGTTAAAAAATTTATAGTAATTTCTATATTTTTTATACTTACCAATGACCCAGACATAGCTGGTGCTAACTCTTAAAATATAGGGCCAAACACAAATTTTGCCCCCCAATCCCCAAAATTTGCATCTAAAACCAAAGAAAGTTAAAAAATTTATAGTAATTTATATATTTTTTATACTTAACAATGACCCAGACATAGCTGGTGCTAACTCTTAAAATATAGGGCCAAACACAAATTTTGCCCCCCAATCCCCAAAATTTGCATCTAAAACTAAAGAAAACATGTCCTGAAAGGCCCTCCACACTTCGCCCCTACTGCGCATGCGCAGTGTCAAGGACGTTCCGAAATTGGCGCCATTAATCATTCTAATAACCAGTGCCTGGTAAGCGCTATGTACTCAGCGGGGAGGCAAGAGTTCCCAACTCCTGGGAGGGCCATCCCCGTCTGGGTCATTGGTAAGTATAAAAAATATATAAATTACTATAAATTATTTTTTTAACATTTTTATACTGTACCAATGACCCAGACATAGCTGAATAGTAAAAAGGCTGGAGGGCCAAGGACATAGAGCAAAATGGAATACGCTCAATAAAATAAAATAGAGTCATCCCCTGTAGGGAAAAAGAAGTAATAGGCCTTACATGTATCTTTCTTATTTATGATAAATTAGAAAGATACAACACCTTCCAAAATTGAGCTTCATACATCCATGTACTCTATTAATATCCAATATAATCCTTATACTAATAATTTTTAAAGTAAGCCAATAAATAAAGTAAATCTAGAGAATAGAGACTCTTATACTCCTAAAAGTGTCTGAGGATTGCATAATCATGTCCGTTGACATATGCAATATTCAAAAGCTATACTTTAAAAACTAAGACTTGAATGAATTTTAAAAACCTAAACTTCTCACTAAACAACCATCCCAATAACAGCTCAGAACTACTAACTCCGGAGGAGGTATCCCCTTGTTTTCATAGTAAAACAGGTGACCCAAGGGAACACCCTCCCCCCCCCCTTTTTCTTGCCCTGGGTCAAATAGCCCAGAGCGAAGAGGGCAGCCGAACGGAGACACTGCCGAAACAGACAGCCTACCTAGCTATAGTAGCAACTGTTAAGTGAATGACATTCTGAGCAGTAGATAATAGACCTAACAATAGAGGCCTCCAGAAATGGACTCGATATTTCTAAGATAAAATTCATGAATGTGGATGGCTGAGCGCAATGAGCGGCCTTCAAAAATCTATAATAGCGACACTATTAATGTAAGCCCAAGAAGTAGAAGAACTCTTACTTCATGAGCCGAAATCTTAAGCACAACTGCTAAGTCAATGATATACCATAAGCAGTACCGATAGTTAATAGAATCCATTAACAATAAAATGGAGCGTGACGTCCTTCTACTAGACATCAAAGACAGAAGAAGCTTACGCCCTTTGTAATAAACAGATATCTGTTTATAAATACATAAACTGTACCCGGAAAGAGTAAAGGCCTATGCCCATACGAAGACGGAAGGACCTTAAAATAATAGGTTCCGGATAATAGGAGCCTAACTCTTATGCAACAATCCAACCTAAATAGTAACGTAAGTATTGATTCCGAAACTATGAAAGTGAAAATCATCCATCGATAGTGCATGAAACTCACTGACTCTACAGTAAAAGAGAAACCAACAGAATTACTGTCTAAAAGGTCAGAATTTGAAAACTACTGTTTCCAGAGGCTCAAATGATTACTTAGCTAAATAAGAACCGAAGTTAAAATCCGTATAGGAATTTAATCTAAAGATTCTAAGTCTATTTATCAAAAAGTTACTAACTGACTTAGATAAAGAGACAAAAGACTCAATTGTAAACTATCGTAGAGTGCATAGGTATGAGGTAACATAAACCTATAACCTAAATAATAACAGGCTGCAGTAGATCTTGTGAAACAAGTATACTAAAAAATAGCAATGAGTAGTATGGAGGGATCAACAATATGAACATAATGATCCCTACACCACGACGGAAGAGCCTCCACTTTAGCCGCATAGAATAGCGAAGAAGAGGATCTCCTATAGTAAGAAATCGCGTCCAAAGCTCGTCCAGTACAGTGCTTACAATGCAATACGGACCACACAACGGAATACATGAAGGTTGCGACCTTGCTGGTTGTGATAAAGATGACATGATTTACCCAGTGAAAAAGATCCTCACATAGAGGAAGATTTCACGTTAAGACCCACAGTAGACAAGAGAGTAAATTACTCATGATCTCTGTGAAGATAGAGATGCTATCAACAGAAATGTATTGTGGTTGTTTATCTTAGCAATACCTGCTAAAACAACAGCGCCGGAGGATACGCGTATCCTATCATTCCGTCCTATAGATCAATAGAGCGTTAACAATATTAGCTCAGAGATCTGGACAAGCCAACACATACGTCTGCAATTGATTAGCAAGCTGTGTCATAAATAAATCATCATTGGGCGCTCCCATAGATAGCAAATCTGATTGAATACTTGTTTGTTGAGAGTCCATTCTGACAGCAACAAGCGACCCGTAAGAGAACGGGAGTCCGATAAAACAATCAGACGACCCGGAATATGACGGACCAAAACTGAACTTGGTGTACTATAACCAACAGACGGATTCTTTCCATTAAACTGAATAACGGAAACGAAAGAGTGCCTCCCTGGTTCCGGAGATACGCCACTACTGTCGAATTAAAGGACAGGAATTTGGGCATGCGTTTCTGAATAATGTTCATGCAATGACATAAAGCAAGCCTAAAAAACATTATTCCGCGGAAGTTAAACTGATTGCTAAAAGACTGCGGAACCCAAAGACCCTGGCACTTCGAATCCGTAGGGATCAGTATTATATCCCAATCTGTTTGACTGGCAACCGTCATAACAGCCACACTCGGGTCCGGCAACTGCGGCGGCACTCTCTGAGTCAACCACCGAATGTTTGCCCCAGTCTGAATCTCTTGTAACACTAGATAGACAAGAGAACGTATAAATCGAGCAATTCATGGATTGCCGAAAAGTTGCCGTCGAAGAGAAGCTCCTCCGAGAACGAAGCGACTCTGAGAGAGTTCTTAACCTTACTATCCACGCGTGTGGATGTAGCTAGGGCTGCGTCACGTCTAACCAACTCCAATCAGCCACTGAAGGGCGGAGTTATATGTGAACAAACTACTGCCCTCAAAAGAAATTACATTGAGAATAATATCCCGTAAATCTTTTCTTGAAGACGTAATGATAACGCCTCAGCAAGGCGGATTACGTATAATAAAGCATCTAAGTTAAGTCTACTATACATAATGTCGTTCCCAACATTGAAATTGGAAAAGACATAAACGGCGAAAAAGAATATATGCAGTCTTTAATCACACCGTCTAGACGCATATGAACTCTCGGTATGCCCTGCTCTGCCAAAATAAACTATTTGTAAAAATGATAAAATGGCAGAAATGAGCAACGCGGACAAGAAACTAAACTATCATGCTTAGTAGCAGGCTTGTATATATATATATATATAGCGTCGAAAAATAAAACACATGTTGTAATGACAATATTGGACTGCGTCGGTAAGTCAGGGACAATGTCCCTGTACCGATCGAAAAATCCGAGTCCAATGACGCTATAAGTTTCTTATCCAAGATCGCAGCAATGAAGTCCGAAATAATAATCACTGGAAGAAATGCCAGAAGATATGAAAGGCATCTTCCGATACTACTAAAGGAAAAACTCGAAATCTTTCGAATCCCTTTCGCCATCCTGTCGGACCCTATAAAGCGTTCGGTCGTCCGTAGCTGATGCAACCGCGGACCGCACCGACCCAGCGCCATCGGATAATTCCTGATTCGACCGAGAAACTGTCAATTGCTGGGATGCTGCGAAACAACTGTGCTAACTCGGATAGCACATCCGTCACTGAGGCCTGAGGAGAAGCGGTCTTACGATGCATTGCCGCTGGAAGCTCCGCGATCGTTACCCCGTGCATACTTCCAATATGCGAGAGAACGGAGTGTATAGGCCTCGTGTCCCTTGGCTACCGGATGGCGCGACCTATTCGCCATGGAATCACTGAATGCCGAAACTGATCGGATACTCGAGGTCACGTAGCCAATGTGCGGTCGTGTGCCCTGCTGTGAGGATGAGGAAGCATTAAAGACAGTCACTCGGACTGTCAATATAACGGAGCGTCCCGAGCAACGGACATATGCTCCGAATGTAAAATATCTGAACCACAACATGCGGTCCCCTATGTTGTTGGGCGAGAGAGGAACCTCTCTCGCTCACAGCCCGGACGGACCTGGACAAGCCAGGAACCGGACTAACAGGCTTCCTCCGATCTGTCCTCAATCTGCCGTCACTGGGTGAGTACTAAAGTAATTAAAGTGCTCGCATCACCCAAATCTCCTTCCTAGACCGCAACGGACGAACCCGGCAGCCGAACCATTCGATGAATGTACGCTACACCGGGTGAGCTAGCGAATGTCACTCCGTAAGCGATAGACATATTCCATGAGCACTAATTGCCGCTAACTCTTCATTAACTATGACGACAGAGGCACACTTTTGAAAGACATCTCCATAACTCTTCGAACAAGAAACCAGAAATGCTTGGATAGCAAGCATAAAATAATAATATATATAGCGTCGTTCAATAATTCGAAAGTTGTGTGACATTATTGGACTATGTCGGAACTGAGGGACGATGTCCCTGAACCGAACCAAAAATTTCTAAGTCCACCGACGCTATCAGTTTCTTATCCGGCATCGCAGCATATGTTGTTCCGAAAGGGAAAGCTTGAAATCCTCCGAATCCCTTTCGGTATCCCGTCGGACCGGATGAAACTTTCGGACGTCCGTACCCGCTTCCGCGGAGCGTCCCGACCCAGCATCGTCGGATAAAATATATGCGACAGATTCAGTTGATGCTGGGATGCTGCGATAAACTGTGCTATTAAGGAAAGCACGTCCGTTCCCGAGGCCTGTGCAGTAGCGGACTTACGATGCATTGCCGCCGGAAGCTCCGTGTACGTTGACTCCCGCACACTTCCTATGCGAACGTCCGGAGTCTGCAGGCCTCGAGTCCCCGGCTACCGACCCAGCGCTGTCGGATAATTCTCGATCCGACACCGTTTCTGTCGGCTGCTGGGATGCTGCGATAAGCTGTGCTATGTGCACAAGAATGTCCGGCGTCGAGACCTGCGGAGGCGCAGTCTATCGCTGCTTCGCCGAGGGCAGCTCCGCATCAGATGGCTCCCGCACACTTTTCCTATGCGAACGTCCGGAGTCCATCGGTCTCGAATCCCTGGCTGCCGGATGGTGTGACCTGGTCGCCGAAGAATCCTTGATCGGCGAAGCTGGTAATATATCGGCGGTCACGCAGCCAAGGTGCGGTCGTGTGCGCTGACGAGAAGAGGAAGCCTTAGCAGTCTCAGCGGACTGCCTATACAACGGAGCGTCCCGAGCGACGGACGTGTGCTCCGCTAGCGACACATTTGTACCACAACATCTGGGGCCAGATGTTGTTGAACGAGAGAGGGGCCTCTCTCGCTTGCCGTCCGGATGGACCGGAACGAGCTATGAACCGGACTAAAAGGCTTCCTCCGTTCTCCCTCCGATCCGCCGTCACTGGGTGTGCATTAAGTTAATTTTATAGTGCTCGCATCACCCCAAAATTCCTTCTAGACCGCAACGGACGAACCCGGCTGCCGAACCATTCGGTGAATGGACGCTACACCGGGCGAGCTAGCGGACGTCAAAGGCCGTCGAACCTACTAGGGTCCTCTTAGGCAATTGGCGTATTTACATGAGCACTTTTCCGCTAGCCCTTCATTAATTGTGACGACGGAGGCACACTGTTGGAAGACATCACAGATACATCACCCTAATCTTGATCGTCTGAAATAGAAATTGATAAAGTAGAGTGACCCTGCGGGGAAAGGACCGGAGTGTCCAAATCCCCAACAACATACCGTGACATACGCTTCCCATATTGTCATCGAAATCATACGATACAGAACAGGAGTTAATGCGAGTACACTGACCACATATAGAATGATAATAAAGTCAGAGGAAGACTTCCTCTTAAAACAACTGATCAATATCCTTTCAATGTGAAAAGAAAACAAGTCCTGGTACTCGCACTAACCCCTGGCAATCAAAATACATAATAATAATATGATCCATTAATATAGAAAAAATAATTGAAATCAAAATATTTTGAAAAAATATTTTTTCAGAACAGCCCAAGTTTCTGAAAAGTAACGTTGAGCCCCAATGGATCCCAAGCCTAAGTGTGGACAAATTTTTTAAAAATATTTTAAACAATTTATTCAACACTTACGAACAATAATAATGTATCTAGTTATGATTAAAATAACATAAAGATATTATTTTTTAGAAATCCCCCCTCACACAGAGGGCTGTTGTAAATGTAAACAATGAGTGTAAAAACACTAAAATAAGACTCCAGGCACCCAGGCCCGAAATCAGTTACCAAAAATACACTATCTGATGCAAAACAGAGACTTCCAGGGAAGAAACTGCAGAACATCAGATGGTAGATGCAGAACACAACGCCTAACCACCCGTAGGTGAAGACGTAAACATGGGGAAAAAACAGAATTCATTCTGTTATTCAGCTAAAACTCCCAAGAAATTTTAGTAATAATAATTACAGAAACTATGCCAAAAGCATGGGAGAATAGCAAGGGGGAACTTAAAGGACAGGGAGAGAGGAAAACACTTGAAAAAACAGTGTAACTAAACAATCAGAATGACAACAAAATGGCTGCTGCCTTGAAAATAGGTAACTTAACATAATTTCATTAAAAAATTTTAAGTTACAGCCCTGATAATATTCTGTCACACATTCTTTTCCTCTCCTCCTTCTCTATCCTCCTTAGAATCACCATTTCACTAATAATTATGTGTCTGGCATCATTTAAACTGAGATTTAAAAGCACAAAGATCAGTCAGATGTTAACTGATGAAGGGCCAAACTTAGAATGATAAATGGCGCCAATTTCGGAACGTCCTTGACACTGCGCATGCGCAGTAGGGGCGAAGTGTGGAGGGCCTTTCAGGACATGTTTTCTTTAGTTTTAGATGCAAATTTTGGGGATTGGGGGGCAAAATTTGTGTTTGGCCCTATATTTTAAGAGTTAGCACCAGCTATGTCTGGGTCATTGGTACAGTATAAAAATATAGGTAACTTAACATAATTTCATTAAAAAATTTTAAGTTACAGCCCTGATAATATTCTGTCACACATTTATTTCCTCTCCTCCTTCTCTATCCTCCTTAGAATCACCATTTCACTAATATTTATGTGTCTGGCATCATTTAAACTGAGATTTACAAGCACACAGATCAGTCAGATGTTAACTGATGAAGGGCCAAACTTAGAATGATTAATGGCGCCAATTTCGGAACGTCCTTGACACTGCGCATGCGCAGTAGAGGCGAAGTGTGGAGGGCCTTTCAGGACATGTTTTCTTTGGTTTTAGATGCAAATTTTGGGGATTGGGGGGCAAAATTTGTGTTTGGCCCTATATTTTAAGAGTTAGCACCAGCTATGTCTGGGTCATTGGTACAGTATAAAAATATCAAATTTGATCTGTTGAGTAAATCGATACAGTCGTAACAAGAGGGATGTTACATCCCAACGCTCACCTACATTTGCGCTTGATAATGTTGTTCCAATGTAACATGCCTAATATTTAGTTAATATAAATCATTAACTAGGCATCAAATGATTAATGTGGTTTATGTGATGGCTTTGGAAAGTCTATATTTCTGCATTTATTATATATCAATTCAACATAGAATCATTGGATATAAAAGTATTTTTTTCTTTTAGAAATGTTTATGATTAAGAATATGAATCGTGAGGCCAGATATTAAATCATAAATAAGAATTAGGAAAGGCTTTCATAAATCACTGAAATTGTAATTGAAGTACATTCATTGGTTAAAGAGGAGTTGCGGAAAAACATTCATTCAAGAAAGTGACTATAAGTCCCAACAAAAATACATCACATCAACAACTAAAATAAGCCTTAATGTTACTAGTAACAAGTATGAGAAAGTATTAATAAAAAAAAAAAGTTAAAAAAATTTTTTTTTAAAGAAAGTGAATATAAGTCCCAAAAATCCCCCTCAAATTCCTCAAATATGCATGTAATAAGGGCGCAGCGTTACCGCAATGTAGTTCAGTAACCCATGCGTACAATATCAATTGCCTGGAAAGACACATAGAAACAGAACTCACCTTAACACCTCACCTTAACACAAACTTTTAGAACTTAAAATTGAGTAAGTCAGACAAAAACGTGAACACTGTGAATGAAAAAAAGAAAAGTTAAATTTCTGCATACAGTAGGGTTATTACCTACAGTTGTTATTGAAATGAGAAAATAAACAATAATGAGAGGTGAAGGCACCACAATCTGCACAAAAGCTGACTTTAACGCAAATTCTTACAACACCTAAACGCTAATTCTTACAAGTTTTGGCAGAAAATCAGCCTCAAATTCCTCAAATATGCATGTAATGAGGGTTAAATATTACTGCAATGGAGTTCAGTAACCCAAGCGTAGAATATTAATCGCCTGGAAAGACACATAGAAACACAACTCACCTAAACACAAAGTTTACAAAGTTTTACAACTTAAAATTTACTAAGTCTGAGAAAAACATGAAAATTTTGACTGAAAAAAAAGAAAATTTCCGTTAAATTTCTGCATACAGTAGGGTTAATACCTACAGTTGTTATTGAAATATGAAAATCAACAGTAATGAGAAGTTAAAGCAGCACAATCTGCACAAAAGCTGACTTTAACGCAAATTCTTACAACACCTGAACGCAAATTCTTACAACTTTTGGCAGAAAATTTTAGGTGAAATTTGGAAAAAAGTCATAGTATCAGGGTTAAATACTGTTCTGATAGTCCCCTTCAACCTACATATGCAATATGAAAGGCCTGAGCCCACTGATGTTTGAGAAATTAACCTTAACATTAAATCTTACAATATTGGACACGCCGGACGTTGACTCCGACGCCCAAGGTTATGACAATAGCTCACCACATCTTACAGATGTAGGTGAGCTAAAAACACCAAAGAACTTTTTGGGCTACAAATAATATTTTCTGTCCATTTTTTAAATATCTAATGTTTTAAATCAATAAATACAGTACCTTGAAAATATTTTTGGTACTTAAATTCTCCACCTCAAATAATATCAGATGAGTTACCTGATATGGCAGAACCCTTAGATGGTATTCCAGCATTCTGATTGGACAAACTGACTGAGGCATAATAAAATATGGTAGAGGGCAACATGGGAATAATACCACCTGACCCAATATCAGAGAACTTCAGAAAATCAGAACAAAAATAGTATAATCACCATGTAACAAAGAGCAATATTACACAGGAGTAAGTAATTCTTTATTAACTGAAAGAGTACTAGATTATTTTGGGTTATTAAAATTTGTTCACGTGTCTTTGTCTTGTTATAATTCATGGGAGAATGCAACAATGTTATAATTCATGGGAGAGTGCAACAATACAAATCCATACAGCCTCAATAAGCCCACTTCAAAGAAAAAATGATACACTATACGTGCCTTTAAGTTGTGGTACATGCACTTCAGAGTAAAGCCCAAATGATGCAAAATATGAAGCCTTTAAGTTGAGGTACCTGTACTTCAGAGTAAAGCCCAAATATGGGCTTCCAGCATGCAATCAGTTAACATGACATGTGCTTCAAAACAGCATACACTGTTTATGAAAAAAAAGAGAAACAAAATGCATCTAGCAAATTTGGCCTCTATGTCATGGTATCAAATACAAAGTTTGTAGTTGTAGGAAACACAATCATATTAGCCCTTGAGGGCTGGGGATGTTTAATATATTTCTTGCTATATTTTGACAGCCTACATCCTGTGGCATTGCATTTGTTCTAGGCAAGTCTTTGCTGCCTGCACAGGCAGAAACAACTGTTAAGATGTTAGAGAGAATGTTACTTGCAAGTTTACCCTGAGAATGTATATTGGGGAACCTGTTTTGTTGCAGTAAAAAATCATAAAGAATTAAGCCTTCAACTCTTAAGTCCTCAGATTAAGTTTACGCTAATAACTACCGTATATATACAAGTACACAGCTGCAAATGACTTAACAGTGTTTCTACATTATTATTGGCTACCTGTCGAGGCAGCCAACAATGATGTCAAAATACTTTCAAGATAAATGCATCCTACCAGTAGAGTCCTCAAGAAAGAATACACTTGGGATGACTTTTTCAGAGCAATATAAAAGAGGCTGTTTGTTGCTGCATGGGGGAGAGGGGGGGGGGGGTGAAGAGTTAACGTGTCAATATTTTCCTGATAAAGATAACAATACAAATATTAAAAAACTCTCCGTCAAAAACATAATTTTCCATGCCCAAAAGAACGCTAAATCTCTGAATACAAAACTAGAGTGATGTCACGCATGCACGTAAGTTTAAAAAAGGGTTCAGTATGTAGTGACTTTAAATAGTTCAAAATGCATATTGGAGAAAAGAAGAAAAAAAAGCCTAATTGGGGGTGGGGGGTGGGGGTAGGGGGGTGGTGGTGTTTGTTTGGGTTTTTAACCACAAACTTGGAGTCACCCTACCAAGCTACAATGAAATCCCTTCATAATTATGGCCTGTGGAATATTCTAAAGGTTTTCGGGCTTCGGGCCTCTGCTGCCGTCACAGTTGCCCAAAAGGGGATGTTCTCATCTAGACATTATATGAAGTCAACCTATCACGTTACAATGAAATCCATCCATAAATATGACCTGTAGACTGTGCTAAAGGTATTCGGGCTTTGGTCCCCTGTTGCCGTCACAGCTGCCCAAAAGGGGACGTTCTCATGTAGACATTATATGAAGTCAACCTATCAAGTTACAATGAAATCCCTCCATAAATATGACGTGTAGACTGTGCCAAAGGTTTTCGGGCTTCGAGCTCGGGCAGCCATCATGGTTGAATAATCGCAACCAAAAGGGGACATTCTCATCTGGGCATCATGTGGATTGATCCTACAAAGTTACAATGGAATCCCTTCATATATATGACTGTAGACTGTGCTGAAGGTTTTTGGGTTTCGGGCACCTGTAGCCGTCAAACTTGCCCAATCACGTCCAAAAGGGGATGTTCTCATGTAGACATTATATGAAGTCAACCTATCAAGTTACAATGAAATCCCTCCATAAATATGACCTATAGACTGTGCTGCAGGTTTTGGGCTCGGCCAGTTGTGACGGTTGATAGATCACGCCCAAATGGGGAAATTCTCATGTAGACATCATATGGAGTCATCGTATCAAGTTACAACGAAATGCATCCATATTAAATACGGCCTGCAGACTGTGCTAAAAGTTTTTGGGTTTCGGGCATGGGCAGCCATCACAGTTGACAGATCATGCCCAAACAGGGACATTCTCATCTAGGCATTATACAGAGGCATTTTATGAAGTTGCAATGAAATCCCTTCATAAATACGACCTGTAGACTGTGCTAATGGTTTTCGGGTTTTGGGCTCGGGCAGCCATACCGGTTGACCGATCACGACCAAAAGGGGACGTTCTCATGAAGACATGACCTAAAACCTGCATATGAAATTTCGTGACGATCAGACAAGAACTCGGGTATAGCCTGTACTTGAAGGTTGAATAAAAAACTTTAACCACAAACTTGAACCAAAACTCCAAATGTCAACAGAACAGGAAAAGAAAAAAAAAAAAAAAAAAACCCACTTGAACCTTCAGTAAAAAACTTTAACCAAAAACTCTAAATGTTAACAGACGGACAGACAGATAGACGGATGGATGGACGGACGGACGGACAGACAAATGTCATTACTATACCCCTTACTGTAAACAGTCGGGCTAACAAATCACAATGATCAACAGATATGTGCATTCATACCCTTTGTTGGTTACTCTAGCAATGTTCAAGTAAATAAAACACTGTCCAGAATATTCCTCTTTGAATAATGAAGGGAAATAACACCAATAGAAACAGAATATCCAATAACAGCCAATCAAGATAAATATCAATATTTAATGATTTTATTTTTTAAATTTTTAATCAAATCTATCCCAATATTTTAAGGTCAAGACAAGAGATTACAAATAACACACAATCCAAAGCTTAGATAACAAAATATCTCTCGTTACCTAATCCTACCTCAAATTTTTTTCTCAACCATAATCCTACCATATGTGCATATAATAATCAGATTGTGATCCTCCACCCCCATAAATATATAAGTTAATCCTCTGCACACTGATGTCAAAATACCAAAATTTTAAGCAGCAAAATTTCCCATACATGTAATTCAACTACAAATTTAACCAATTCAATCTTGTTTGACAGAGCTCAAAATTGATTTGGTTAAATTCCAAGTTGCATTATGGGAAAATGATAAATTTTAAGTAATTTGTATATTTTTTATACTTAACGATAGCCCAGACTAGCTGGTGCTAACTCAAAAATTAATCCAGGGCCAAACACAAATTTTTGCTCCACAATCTCCAAAATTTGCATGCAAAACCAAAAAATTCAAGCCCTGTCTGGTCCTCCATACTTTTGGGATCTTTGCATGCGCAGTATCCAGGAAGGTACCAAAATTGGCACCAACTATCATTCTTTCTACAGATTGCCTGTTAAATGTTATAAACAGCGGGGAGGTATGAGTGCCCACTCATGGGAGGGCCATACCCGTCTGGGCCATTGGTAAGTATAAAAAAATATGCAAATTACTTAAAATTTATCATATTTTTATACAACAACCAATGGCCCAGACTAGCTGAATCATAAAAGGCTGGAGGTCTAGGACTTAGAGGAAAATCCAATCTCTCAATTACTTCAGTAGAGAATAGCTCCTACAGGAGAATAGGAGAAGATAGGAATTATATATGTCTTTCTCCTTTACGAGAAAAGAGAAAGGCATAACACCAACAATGTAATTGAGTATTACATAATATATAATTCTCCATTTAATGCCAGCATAACCCATTATGCTAATTTGGTGAAGGAAAACCAATATATAAAGATAGTCCAGAGAATGAGACTCTTTATACTTATTTAAAAGTGTCCGACGATTGTATATTAATGCCTGTTTGACACGTGACATATACAAATGCTTCACAGTGAGCTACACTTTAAAAACCATATGTAAATGAGACATAGTTATTGCTTTACACTGAGCTATACATTATAACCATCCAAACACCGACTTGGGACTATTGACACCAGAGGAGGTCTTCCCTTGCTTTTCACTATAAAGCCAGATGATCATAAGGGAAAAAACCATCCCCCTCCCCTTGTTCTGAGGTAAAATTCTCAGAACGAAGAGGGCAGCGGAAAAGCATCAGTGCTGGAACGGGTTGCTAAAGACCTTATAGATGTAACCATTAGTGGGCGACATTCTGAGCAACGGAAAGAGGACCCAAAGATCTAAGGTCACCGGAGATGGACTCTATTTCTCAGGTAAAACTTGGTGAATGAAGAGGGCTGTGTCCAGTATGCAGCCTTCATGAGATCAGTAATGGCTATACTGTTAGAATAAGCCCAAGAAGTGGACAGTGCTCTAACCTTGTGCGATGAGATCTTATTGACAGAACGTTGATCCGAAGATAGATTTTCATAGGCAATGCATATTGCCAACTGAATCCATCTAGCGACAGAATGAACAGAAATATCTTTCTTGTTAGGAATCAACGAAAGAAAGAAACATTTTATTCCCTTTCTAATGAAACCTGAATGACGTTTATAAATGCGCACAGCTCTGACTGGACACAGCAAAGGTCTACAGTTATCAGAGGATGGTAAAGCCTTAATGACAATAGGCTCCGGCCGCTTGTCTGGAATCTGATTCTTAGCCAAAAAACCCACTTCCATAGTGATGGTAATGATATTACCCACACTAGGATAGTGAGATTCATCAACAGATACAGCATGAAGTTCAGATGCAAAGGCTAAGAGAAATGCAATTTTATAGGTCAAGAATTTGAACTCTATGACGTCCAATGGCTCAAAAGGAGCTTCTTGGAGCTTCAACAGAAACCAAGCCAAATTCCATTTAGGAATTAATCTGAGGGTTCTAGGTCTATTAATAGAGAATTGGATCCAATAGCCAAGCTATCATGATGAGCATAAGTATCTGATAACAGAGACCTATAGCCCTTAATAGTGACGGGCTGCAATTTGAGATCATCAAACAAATAGACCAAGAAATCAGCAATATTTTGGTATGGACGGAACGTAAACGTCTATCGACTGATCCTTACACCAACGGAAGAAAACCCTCCACTTCACTGCATAGTTCAACAAAGAGGAAGACCTCCTGCAGTTAGAAATTGCGCCCACTGCTCATCCTGTAAAATGTTTTCCATACAAGAAGGTTGAGACCTGCAAGGTTGTGATGCAGTGTGCGTGACTTCCCCTGATAAAGAAGGTCCTCTCGTGGAGGAAGCTTCCGGGAGATGTCCCATAACAGACACCTGAGAAGATTGATCTAAGGTTTCTGTGAGGTGCTACTAGCAGAACTTTGCAAAGAGACTGTTTGATCTTTAACAGAATCTGCTGAAATCAAGGGAGTTGGAGGATATGCGTATCATATCATTCCGTCCCATGAAATTGACGGAGCATCTACTGCGTATGCTCGATGATCTGGACATGGCAACATGAACGTCGGTAACTGATTGTTCAGGTGTGTCGCAAAAAGATCTATCATGGGACGATCCCACCGGTAGCAAACATGTCTGAATATTCGCTTGACAGTCCATTCCGATGGCAACAGGCGACCTTTCCGAGAGAGCAAGCCTGCTAGTACATTCAGATGGCCCGGTATATGACGAACAGAGAGATGAACGCCATGATTCATGACATATAGGAGAATCCTCTCCGTTAATTCGCATAATGGAATCAAATGAGTGCCGCTTTGGTTCCTGAGGTAAGCAACTACTGTCGAGTCCGACAGAATTGAAAGTGGACGTTCGCTATTAGGCGAGTCCAATGTTAAAGTGCTAGCCATATTGACATCATCTCTTTGATGCTTATGTGCTTCTCTAGGAACTGAGGGTCCCAAAGACCCTGACACTTCAAGTCTGCGGGAGTTAGGGTCGTGCCCCAGCCTGTCTGACTCGCGTCCGTCATAATCGTGAAAGCCGGATCCGGCAGTTGCAGCGGAACTTAACCACTGAAGGTCTGCCCAAATCTGAACCTTTTGTTTTAGTAGGTCTGTAAAACAATACTGGTTTTGAGCGAATGCGTCTTCACACTCCAGTTCTGAGTAAAGAATATCTGGAGGGGACGTGTGCGCAGACGGCCCATCAGAATAAGATCCGCAGCCGCTCCACACAGCTCCATCAGTCGCATGAATTCCCTCGCTGTTAATGCGAGTGTAGACAAAAGCGAGCATAACAACTGACCAATTTCGCCCTGGGAAACGGCAGACGAAACAGATTGTTGTGAGTCTCGAAGCTGATTCCCAAGTGAGTGAACGACTTGGACAGAGCTAGATCCGACTTTTTCTCGTTTACGATGAAACCGAGATGTCAGAGTAATAGAAGCAGACTCTGAACATCGTTCTGAAGTATAATTCTGTTGCCGTATTTCTGCAGAATGTCATCCAAGTAAGCCGACGTTACCGCTCGGAAGTATGACATTACCTAGTTCATTATTCAAGTGAATGCCCAGGGATCCAGCTTCAGACCAAAGCACATTGCTCTGAACTGATAAACCTTCCCTTGTACGGCGAACCGCAGGTACTTTCTGAATGCCAGATGTACCAATACATGAAAGTAAGCATCCTTTAGATCTATGCTTGCTGCATAGTCACTCACTTGAATGCTCGCTCTCACCAACTGAATGGTCTCCATATAGCTCTTTGGAGCCACGATAAGCCTGTTTATCCAGCTCAAGTCTATTACCGGTCGGAACGAGCCATCTGGCTTCGGTACGTGGAACAGGTGACTGTAAAAACCCTGAGAATTTTGATTCTTGACGACCTCTATTGCTTCCTTTAATAAGAGAGCCTGTACCTCCGCTAGGAGAGACTCTCTTTTGAAAGGATCCACTGGAAGATTTGTCCAATGCGGACATGTCGTTAGTGGGGGTTTCGCTCGGAATGATAGCCGTAAGCCGCCCGAGACTACACTTCTCACCCACTGATCTTCTGTGACTGCTATCCAGTTTCTTGCGAAGGTTGATAACCTTCCGGCAACTGGCAAGCAATAGAGGTCTTGAACATCACCTGTAGGACTTACGAGGCTTACGGGAAGAGAAACTACATCCTCCCCACGAAGATCCTCGTCCCATCGGCTTAGGGGCATCTGACCGATAAACCTGATCAGACTTACACCCCTTTCCCGAGTCGCTATATTGATGACCTCCGGAGTATTTGTATGAGAGTTTCTTGTACCCTCGCGAGGAGTTCCCTTTGGATGATTTTGATTTGGAATGTCCTCGCTTACTCCAGTCTGCTGAAGTGGGTTGTTGAGACCCCGACTTCAAGAGCAGAGCACTGGACACTTTCTTAGTAGCTTGTTCGTATACTAACGAAAGTTTGTCGTCAAAGATAGTATGTCCGGAGACCGGAGCAACCTGGAGAGAGCTTTTCACCTTGTCATCTATAAGTGATGACGACGCAAGAGCAGCATCACGTCTAATTAACTCCAGATTAGCCACTGTCAGCGTGGAGTTATATGTGGCATACATGATTGCCCTGGAAAGAACTCTAAGCGAGGTACACACATCCTCAAATTCCTTCCTGTTGAGACGTAGCTCTGGTAAGGTGACTCACGTCCTCAAATTCCTTCCCGTTGAGACATAGCTCTGGTAAGGTGATCTGCATAGGACATTGTGTCCAATTTCACTCTATTCGATGAAATTGCAGTTTCCATTACATCTGAGCGAATGCTGAATGATGCAGGTAAGGATATGTCTAAATCCCCAGGCTGCTCATCCAAACACAGTGGAGCTCTCTGCACATCTTCTCCAACCGTTTTAAATGAACGTGGTCCAAGGAACGGTATATTTATGGAAGATGTTGACAAGAAACCGCCTCTTTTCCTCACACTCGAGAGGCTAAATACGGCATCGTCTACATGGCTGAAGGCCTGCGACACCTGCCTAGACTGATCCAGGAAAGAAAGAACTTCTTCCTTTCTTCATATAAAGTCTGCGTCTAGAGATGCCATCGGTTTCTCTCTTGTAGTCGCAGCTTGCTGATTTGGTGGAACAAACTCATGGCAGTATTGATGGATAAAATCCATCGCAACCATGTGTTGTTCCGAAAGGGAAAGGTAATCCTCTTCCTTATCCCTTTCACCATCCAAGTGAATCAGTTGCGAATCTCGGTCCATTACATCTGCGAGAACAGACGACTGGACCGACCCAGCACCGTCCGACAGCTCAGGTTCTGAGTCTGAGGAAGGCTGCTCCTGCACTTGCTGGGATGCTGCGATCAACTGCGCAATCTGCGACAGCAAGTCCGTCATCGAGGCCTGAGGAGCAGCGGTTTTCTGTTTCTTAGCCGCTTGCTGCTCCTGGGATGGCGTTCCGGAGATGGATCTCTTCTCCAAATGTCCCGATGATCTAGGCCTCGGCTTCTTAACTACCGGATGGTCTGACTTCACAGGCAAAGAGTGGACCCTTCCTCGCGCAGCAGGCTGGATATCCGAAGTCGGGTAGCTAGGATGTGGTCGTGTGTGCATAATGATCGTTGCGGAAGAAGCCATGACTATAGCCGAGGCCGGCTGAAGTCTAGACGGAGCATCCCGAGCGGCAGGTGTGGACGTATGCTCCGGCCTGTGCAAGTTGTTCATAACATCTGGCCCCAGATGTTGCTGGGTTAGAGAGGGACCTCTCCTGCTCGCAGCCTTTTAAGAACTCACGGAACCTCCCGACAAGAAACTTGTAGGCTTCCTCCCTAGTTCCATCATCGCTGGGTGAGCTTGTCTTGTATTTAAGGTACTCGCTCTACCCACTACACCTTTGACCGCAACAGACATACCCGGTGTCACGGCTCCCAACCAATTCACCGGTCAAGCTAGCTGCTGGCAAAGGATTAACTGTCCAAATACTCGCTTGTTGAGCGTCCATTCCAATTGCAACAGGCGACCTTTCCGAGAGAGCGAGTCTGCTAGGACGTTCAGACGACCCAGTATATGACGGATAAAAAGATGAACATCGTGATTCATGACGTATTAGGAAAATCTTCTCTGTTAGTTGGCATAACGGAAATGAATGGGTGCCGCCCGTGTTCCCAATGTACGCTACTACTGTCAAGTTGTCCAACCAAATTGAACATGGACGTCCGTAATTATGTGAATCTAATGTTGTAGTGCTAGCTAATTAACATCATCTCATTGATGTTTATGTGTCTCTCCTGGAACTGAGGGTCCCAAAGACCCTGACACCTCAAGACTGTGGGACTTAGGGTCGCATCCCAACCCGTCAGACTCACATCCGTCATAATTATGAAAGCCGGATCCGGCAGTTGCAGCGTAACTCCCTGAGTTAACCACTGAATATCTGCCCAATTGAACCCTTGTTTTACTAGGTCCGTTAAAACAAGACTGGTTCAAGCGAAAGTGTCTTCACACTCCAGTTCTGAGTAAAGAATATCTGAAGGGGACGTGCACGCAGGCGGTCCATCAGAATGAGATCCACAGCCGCTCCGCACAACTCCAACAGTCGCATGAATTCCCTCACTATTAATGTGTCTGAGTGTAGACAAAAGCGAGCATAACAACTGACTAATTTCGCTCTGGGTAACGGCAGGCGAACCAGATTTTTGTGAGTCTCAAAGCTCAATCGTAAGTGAATAGACGACTTGTACGGAGCTAGATCCGACTTTTTCTCGTTTACGATGAAACCGAGATGTAGGAGTAATAGAAGCAGACTCTGAACATCGTTCTGAAGAATAATTCTATTGCCGTAACCCTGTAGAAGGTCGTCCAAGTAAGCCAACGTTACCGCAGACAAATGAGCACGTAAGTAAGACATTACCGAGTTCATTATTCGAGTGAAATGCCCAGGGGGCCAGATTCAGACCAAAGCATATTGTTCTGAACTGGTAAACCTTCCCTTGTATGCCGGACCACAGGTACTTTTAGAATGCCGGATGTACCAGGACATGAAAGTACTATGCTTGCCACATAGTTGATCACTCGAATGCTCACTTTTACCAACTGAATGATTTCCATAAATAAACTTTTAGAGCCATGATAAACTTGTTATCCAGCTCAAGTCTATTACCGGTCGGAATGAGCCGTCTGGCTTTGGTACGAGGTACAGGTGATTGTAAAAATCTTGAGAATCCTGACTCTCTACGACCTGCATTGCTTCCTTGATAAGAGAGCTTATACCTCTGGTAGGAGAAACTCTCTTATGCAAGAATTTAATGGAAGATTTGTCCCACGTGGACAACTTATTAGTCGGGTTTCACTCAGAATGATAGCTGTAAGCCATCCGAGACTACACTTCTCACCCACTAATCTTCCATGATTGTTATCCATTTTTTGCAGAGCTTGATAACCTTCCACCAACTGGCCAGCAATAGAGGTCTAAACCAACACCTGTATGACCTGCGAGGAACCACGTCCTCCCTGCGAAAAACTCGTCTTGTCGGCCTAGGGGCGTCTGACCTATAGTCCCAATCAGACCTATGCCCCTTTTTTGAGTCGCTATACTGACGACCTCCAGAGTAATTATAAGAGGGTTTCTTGTACCCTCGTGAGGAGTTTCCTTTTGACGATTTTTGTCTGGAACGCCCTCCTTTACTCTTGTCTGCTGAAGCGGGTCGTTGATACGCCAACTTCAAAAGCAGAGCACTAGACTTTCTTAGTAGCCTGTTCATAGACTAATGAAAGCTAGTCGTCGAAAATACAATTGGAGCGACTCGGAGAGCTTTTCACCTTGTCAGTGATGACGATGCAAGTGCAGCATCATGTCTGATTAACTCCAGATTAGCCACTGTTAGGGCGGAGTTCTACATGGTATACACAATTGCCCAGGAAAGAACTCTAAGAGAGGTACGAACGTCCTCAAAATTCCTTTACCTTAAGACGTTGCACCATAGCTCTTGTAAGGTGATCTGCGTAAGACATAACGTCCAAATTCGCTTTATTTGAAGAAATTGCCATCTCAATTGCATCTGAGCAAATAGTGAATGATGCAGGTAAGGATACCTCTAGATCCCCGGCCTGCTCATCCAAATGCAGAACTCGCTGAACATCTTCCCCGACCGTTTTTAAATGAACATGGTCCAAAAAACGGTATGTATATGAAAGATGAAGATAAGAAACCACCTTCTTCCTCGCACTCATCAAGAGGATAAATACGACGGCGTCTATATGGCCGAAGGCCTGCGACACCTGCATAAACTGAACCGGAAAAGAAAGGACTTCCTCCTTTGTCCGGATAAAGTCTGCACCTAACGATGCCAGCGGTTTCTCTCTTGTCATCACAGCATTCTGATTCAGGGGAACAAAAGCAGGGTGGTATTGATGGATGAAAGCCATCGCAACCATGTACTGTTCCAAAAGGGAAGGGTAATCCTCTTCCTTATTCCTTTTACCATCTGAGAGAATCAGTTGCGATTCTTGGTCCATTGCAACTGCACGAACAGACTACTGGACCGATCCAGCACAATCCAACAGCTCAGATTCTGAGTCTGAGGAAGGCTGCATCTGCACTTGCTGGGATGCTGCGATTAGCTGTGCAATCTGCGACAGCAAGTCTGTCATCGAGGCCTGAGGAGCAGTGGATTTCCATTCCTTAGCCGCATGCTGCTCCTGGGACGGTGTGACGGAAACGGATCCTTTCTCCGAGCGTCCCGATGATGAAGGCCTCGTCTCCCTAGCTACCGGATGGTCCAACTTCACAGGCGAAGGTGGTTCCTTCTTCGTGTAGCAGGCTGGATATCCGAAGTTGGGTAGCTACAATGCGGTCGTGTGTGCTTAAATAACATAGCAGAGGAAGCCATGACTGAATCCCACCCTGGCTGCAGACTAGACAGAGCATCCCGAGTGGCAGGCGGACATATGCTCCATCTCGTGCAAGTTTCCAACCAGAAAACTTCACTTCGGCCTTGTGAAACGTAGCGGAGGAAGCCTTGACTGAAGCCAACCCCGGCTGCAGACTAAACCGAGCGTTCCAAGTGGAGGGCGGACATATGCTCCAGCTTGTACAAGTTTCTCAAAACAACATCTGACCCCAGACATTGCTATATTAGAGAGGGGGGGGCATCTCCCGCTCGCAGTCTATCAAACCTCGCCGAGTTCCAGAACTTGCAGACTTCCTCCCTATTTCCGTCATCGTTGGGTGAGCTATTTATATTATAGTGCTCGCTGTACCCAATCCACCTCTTAGACCGCAATGGACTTACCCGGCGTCACGGCACCCATGGACGGAGTACCGCTTCAACGGTCGAACTAGCTGCTTGCAAGAGATTAAAACCTTTAACCAAAGGCCCTAACTCTTGCAATAATGAGCACTGCAGCTAGCACTATATGCTCCACAGAGCGCGACGACGGTAGCACACTTGGATGGGTGTCAGAATATCATCACCATGTTCATGTGCCTCTGAAATAGAAACTGACAGAATGAATTAAAACGTGGTAAGGGGCTCTGATCCTCAGAACCTCATCGCCAACAACGTACCGCGACACCCGACTCCAACATCAGTCATCCCAGTGCTACACAAGAATGACAAGAGTCCGCAGGAGTGTATCAACTAAAGTCAATATCAGCCCTCCAAACTCCACAATAATATATATATATAAATGAGATACATGAATAATAACAATCATAATTAAATTCAAAATATTTTTTGTGAACCAAAAAAAAATTTTGAAAATCGTCCAAGTTACCAAAGGGAACATGAAGAGCCCAAGAGCATCCCGATAGAGCCAAAGTGTGGCCAAAATTCAAAATTCTGTGACCTACACTACTGGAATAATAATCCATGTAATCTACAGTACATTACAGTAATAGAATATAAGAAACTACCTAAATATGAGGACGTTGATAATGTAAACAACGTCAATGTAAACAAGACATCAGGCACACAAAATTACAGAACCAATTGAAATGCTATCAAATGCAAAGCTAGATCCTCATACGAACAAAAAACGATACATTGGATAGAAGATGCAAGACTAAACGGCCTAACACTGCTAGGGTGAGGACGTAATCCTGGGGAAGAAACAGAATAATATTCTGTAATAAATGTTAAACTCCCAAGAAATTTAATAAAAAATTTCAATAAAAAACAGCCAAAAAGCTTAAGAGTTTAACAGGAAGGGTTCATGGATGGAAAGGGAAAGAATACTTAACACACAGTGGAATAATCATTTTTAAAAATGATGACGTCAGGCATATGCCCCGAAATTGGGAAACATAAAATAATTTTATAAATATTATAAAGTTACAGCCCTGAATATCCAAAACCACCGTTGAACACTTCCTTCATCCAATAACAGCCTTGTATCCACCAATTCTTGCATTGATTTGTGTCTGGATGTCATTTCATTGTAGATGACTTTTAGAGCCAAACAAAGAATGATGTTGGCGCCAATTCTGGTCACTTCCCGACGTCTGCGCATGCGCAGAGAGTAAATGTATAGAGGGTCAGATAGGACTTTTCATTTTCTATTTTGCAAGCAAATTTGGGGGATTAGGGGGGTTCAAAATTTGTGTTTGGCCCTGGATAACTTTGAGTTTGCACCAGCTAGTCTGGGCCATTGGTTTATAGTATAAAAGTTAAAAAAATTTATAGTAATTTATATATTTTTTATACTTACCAATGACCCAGACTTAGCTGGTGCTAACTCCTTAAATTATAGGGCCAAACACAAATTTTCCCTCCCCCAATCCCCCAAATTTGCATCAAAAGTTAAAAAATTTATAGTAATTCATATATTTTTATACTTACCAATAACCCAGACTTAGCTGGTGCTAACTCTAACAAAACCAGGGCCAAACACAAATTTTGCCCCCCAATCCCCAAAATTTGCATCCAAAACAAAAAGAAATCATGTCCTAAAGGACCTCCATACTACGCCCCCACTGCGCATGCGCAGTGTCACGGACGTCCCGAAATTGGCGCCAATTATCATTCTTACTGGCAGTGCCTGGTCAGCGCTATGTACTCAGCGGGGAGGCAAGAGTTCCCAACTCCTGGGAGGGCCATCCCCGTCTGGGTCATTGGTAAGTATAAAAAATATATAAATTACTATAAATTTTTTAACATTTTTATACTGTACCAATGACCCAGACTTAGCTGAATAGTAAACAGGCTGGAGGGCCTAGGACATAGAGGAAAATCCAATAAGCTCAACTATATAATAAAGAGGTAACCCCTTAAGGAGAAAAGGAGTATTAGGCTTTACATGTATCTTTCTTATTTAATATTAAATTAGAAAGATACAATACCCTTAATAATTGAGCACAATAATATTCATGTTCTCTATTAACATCCAGTATATCACTTATACTAATTATTTTTAAAGTAAGCCAATAAATAAAGTAGTCCAGAGAATTGAGACTCTTTATAGTCATTTAAAAGTGTCCGAGTATTGTATATTAAAGCTCGTTTGACACTTGACATATACAAATGCTTCACACCGAGCTACACTTTAAAAATAAGACATGAATGAATTTTAACATTAATATTACACTTTAAAACCATCCCGGAAGCGACTCAGAAATACTGACTTGGAGGAGGCATTCCCTTGCTTTTCACTATAAAGCAGGTGACCTAAGGGAACACCCCCCCCCCCCCCTTCCCCTTGCCCTGGGTCAAATAGCCCAGAGTGAAGAGGGCAGCCGGACGGAGTCACTGCCCGGAACAGAAAGCCTGCATAACTATAGTTGCAACTGTTTAGTGGACGACATTCTGAGCAACAGATAACGGACCTAAACAATGCAGGTCTCCAGAAATGGACTCAATATTTCTGAGATAAAAATTTGTGAATGTGGATGGCTGAGACCAATAAGCAGCCTTCATTAAATCTGTAATAGCAACACTATTAGCATAAGCCCAAGAAGTAGCAAGAGCTCTTACTTCATGAGTGGAAATCTTAAGCACAGACTGCTGAGAAGAAGATAAACTCTCATAAGCAGTACGGATAGTTAATTGAATCCATCTAGCAATAGAATGGACCGAAATGTCCTTTCTATTAGGCATCAAAGACAGAAAGAAACGTTTCCGTCCCTTTCTGATAAACTGAGATCTCTGTTTATAGATACGTAACGCTCTAACAGGACAGAGTAAAGGCCTACGCCCGTCTGAAGACGGAAGAGCCTTAATAACAATAGGTTCCGGATATTTATTAGGAGCCTGATTCTTAGCTAAAAAACCCACATTAGTAGTGAAGGTGATAGTGTTCCCGACACTACGATAGTGAGAATCATCCACCCACAGTGCATGAAGCTCACTGACTCTTCTAGCAGAAGAGAAAGCTAAGAGAAAAGCTGTCTTATAAGATAAGAATTTGAAATCTACTGTCCCAAGAGGTTCAAATGGCTTTTCCTTCAATTTAAGAAGAACCCAAGCTAAATTCCATTTAGGAATTAATCTAAGAGTTCTGGGTCTATTTATCGAGAAGTTTCTAACCAACTTAGATAAAGAGACATTAGATCCAATTTGTAAACTATCATGATGTGCATAGGTATCAGATAACATAGACCTATAACCCTTAATAGTAACAGGCTGCAGTTTGATTTCGTCAAACAAGTATACTAGAAAGTTTGCAATGTCTGGTATAGAGGGATCGAATATATCTACAGAATGATCCCTACACCAACGACGAAAAACCTTCCACTTAGCCGCATAGTTTAGCGAAGAGGAGGTCCTCCTACAGTTAGAAATCGCGTCCACTGCTCGTCCTGTAAAGTGCTTGCCATGCAAGAAGGACTGCACAACGGAAAAACGTGAAGGTTGAGACCTTGCGGGTTGTGATGGAGTTGGCGCGATTTCCCCTGCAAAAGAAGATCCTCCCGTGGAGGAAGCTTTCGCGGTAGGTCCCACAACAGACACCTGAGTAGATTTATCCACGGTCTCTGTGGCGACAGAGATGCTACCAACAGAATCTTGCATTGAGATTGTTTTATCTTTAGCAATACTTGTTGAATTAACGGTGCTGGAGGATACGCATATCCTATCATTCCGTCCCAAGGGATCGACAGAGCGTCTACTGCAAATGCTCTTGGATCCGGACACGGAGACAAATACGTCTGCAACTGATTGTTGAGATGTGTCGCAAATAAGTCTATCATTGGCCGTTCCCATTGGTAGCAAATCTGATTGAATACTTGTTTGTTGAGAGTCCACTCTGACGGCAACAAGCGACCCTTTCGTGAAAGGGAGTCTGCTAGCACATTCAGACGACCCGGTATGTGACGGATCGAAAGAAGAACGTGATGTTCTAGCGCAAACAGAAGGATTCTTTCCGTTAGATTGAACAACGGAACTGAATGAGTGCCTCCCTGATTCCGTATATACGCCACTACTGTCGTATTGTCGGATAGGATTTGGACATGAGCATTGTGAATAATGTCCATCCAATGACGTAACGCAAGCCAAATTGACATCATTTCCTTGAAGTTTATGTGCTTGCACAGGAATTGCGGATCCCAAAGACCCTGGCATCTCGAATCCGTTGGGATCAATGAAGCACCCCAACCTGTTTGACTGGCATCCGTCATAATGGTAAAACTCGGATCCGGCAACTGCAGCGGAACTCCCTGAGTTAACCACTGAATGTTTGCCCAAGTCTGAATCTCTTGTTTCACTTGATCTGACAAGAGAACGTCTACGTCGAGCGAATGAATTTTCACACTCCAATTCTGAGTCAAGAAAATTTGGAGAGGACGTGTGCGTAACCGCCCCATCGGAATGAGATCCGCAGCGGCTCCGCACAGACCTATCAGTCTCATAAATTCTCTCGCTGTGACTTTGTCTGCGTGCAGACAATAGCGAGCGTAACAACTGACTAATTTCGCTCTGGTTAACGGCAGATGAACGAGATTGTTGTGCGTCTCGAAGCTCATTCCCAGATGAGTGAATGACTTGGACGGCACCAGATCCGACTTCTCCTCGTTTACTATAAAACCAAGACGTCGGAGCAATAGAAGTAGATTCTGAACATCGTTCTGAAGTGTTAACTCATTGCTGTACCTCTGAAGAATGTCGTCCAGGTAGGCCGACGTTACCGCAGATGAATGAGCTCAGAAATAGATCATTACCGAGTTCATTACCCGAGTGAAAGCCCAGGGTGCTAGATTCAATCCGAAGCACATCGCCCGGAATTGATACACCACTCCTAGGACTGCGAAGTGTAGATACTTTCGGAATGTCGGATGTACCATGACGTGAAAGTACGCATCTTTGAGATCTATGCTTGTTGCATAATCGTTCACCCGAATACTCGCTCTGACCGACCGAATCGTCTCCATATAAAATTTCGGAGCGACGATCAGCTTGTTTATCCAGCTCAAATCTATGACTGGACGGAACGAGCCGTCTGGTTTCGGAACCAGAAACAGATGGCTGTAGAATCCCGGAGTTTCCTGGTTTTCTACGACCTCTACTGCATTCTTCATTAAAAGAGACTGCACCTCTGATAACAGAGCGTCTCTTTTCTGCGGATTTGACGGAAGTTGAGTCCACTTTGGACTTCGAGTTAATGGAGGCTTTCGTTTGAAGGATATCTTTAGACCTTCCGAAGTCACTCCTCTCACCCAAGGGTCGTCCGTAATCGACGCCCATTCTTGTGAAAAGCTCAACAACCTTCCGCCAACCGGTACGCGATAGAGGTTTAAGCCATCACCTCCTGGACCTGCGAGGCCTGCGGTAGGAGAAACCACGTCCTCCACGACCTGCACCTCGCCCCGTCGACCTCGGGGCATCCGACCGGTTGTCCCGGCCCGAAGGACGTCCCGAACGAGAGTCGCTACCCTGACGGTCTCTCGAATAAGACCAAGAGGATGCACCGGAACCTCTATAGGAACCTCTCTTGGGCGCATTAGACCCAGAAGTGCCTGTCTTATTCTTGTCTGCTGTATCCGACTTCTTAGAAGCAGATTTGAACAACAGAGAATCCGAAGCTTTCTTTGTAATTTTATCATAAATAGCAGAAAGCTTGCCGTCAAAGAGAAGTTCTCCGGAGACCGAAGCGACTCTAAGAGAGTTCTTCACCTTAGAATCCACGAGTGTGGATGTAGCTAGGGCTGCGTCACATCTAACCAACTCCAGGTTTGCCACTGAAAGGGCGGAGTTACACGTGGAATAAGTTACTGCCCTTGAAAGAAGTCTTAAAGAGGATTGTATATCCTGAAACTCTTTCCCTTGAAGGCGCAGTGATAACGCCTTAGTAAGGTGATCTGCGTAAGATAAGGCATCTAAATTGGCTCTGTTAGACGCAATAGCTGTTTCCAACACCGCGGTTGGAATAGAAGCCGACGACGGTAATGATAGCTCTAAGTCTTCCGCCTCGTCGTCCATACGCAGAGGAACTCTCGGGATACCCTGTCCTGCCGTGTCGAGTTTATTCCTTGCATTAATGAAAGGCAGGTTGAGAGTATTAGCGGACAAGAAACCTGCTTTCCCCGTCTTGGAAGCAAGTTTAAATATAGCGTCGTTCAATAATTCAAATGTTCTTGCAACATTATAGGACTGCGACGGAAACTCGGGAGCGATGTCCCTGAACCGCTCAAAAAATTCAGAGTCCAATGACGCTATAATCCTCTTGTCCGGAACCGCAGCAGTCTGGCCCGACGGAACAACTTGAGGGAGAAAGTGCCGGATGAAGTCCACGGCAGCTTTATGTTGTTCCGAAAGGGATAGCTCCAAATCATCCGTATCCCTTTCACCATCCGGTCGGACCTCATGATGTTCCCGGTCGTCCGCCCCCGATGCTTCGGCGGAGCGTACCGACCCAGCGCCGTCGGATAATTCTCGATCCGACACCGTATCTGTCGGCTGCTGGGATGCTGCGATAAGTTGTGCTATCTGCACAAGAATGTCCGGCGTCGAGACCTGCGGAGGCGCAGTCTTTCGCTGCTTCGCCGAGGGCAGCTCCGCATCAGATGGCTCCCGCATACTTTTTCTATGCGAACGTCCGGAGTCCATCGGTCTCGAATCCCTGGCTGCCGGATGGTGTGACCTGGTCGCCGAAGAATCCTTGATCGGCGAAGCTGGTAAAATATCGGCGGTCACGCAGCCAAGGTGCGGTCGTGTGCGCTGACGAGAAGAAGAAGCCTTAGCAGTCTCCGCGAACTGCCTATACAACGGAGCGTCCCGAGCGACGGACCTATGCTCCGCTTGCGACACATTTTGTACCACAACATCTGGCCCCAGATGTTGTTGTACGAGAGAGGGGCCTCTCTCGCTCGCGGCCCGGCTGGACCTGGACGAGCTAGGAACCGGACTCAAAGGCTTCCTCCGTTCTCGCTTACTATCCGCCGTCACTGGGTGTGCACCTAGTATGTTTATAGTGCTCACATCACCCAACATTTCCTCCTGGACCGCATCGGACGAACCCGGCTGCCGAACCATTCGGTGAATGGATGCTACACCAGGCGAGCTAGCGGACGACATTTGTCTAATCTCCATGAGCACTTTTGCCGCTAGCTCTGAATTCATTTGTGACGACGGACGCACACTTGTAGAAGATAACATGGAAACATCACCCTGTTCTTGTTCCTCTGAAATAGAAACTGAGAGAGTAGAGTGACCTTGCGGAGAAAGAGCCGGCATAGCCCTTTCTCCAGAAACAACATACCGTGACACACGTTTCCAATGTTTATCATCCCAATGTTGACATATAGGACAGGAATTAGTGCGAGAACACTGACTACAATTAATACAATGATCATGAAAGTCAGAGGAAGATTTCTTCCCATTACAATTTGAACAATATCCTTTCATTGTGAAAAGTCAACAACAAGTCCTAGTTACTCGCACAAACCCCTGACACAAAGATACATAATAACATGATCCATTAATAATTGAAAAAACAATTGCAAATCAAAATAATTTTGAAAAAATATTTTTTCAGCGAAGTCCAAGTTGCTGAAAAGTAACGTTGAGCCCCGATGGATCCGATGGCAAAGTGTGGTCAAAAATTTTAAATTTATATTAAATAATTAATGAGACACTTACGGATAATATAAATGTATCTTATAGTAAGATAAACTACACCAAAGGCAAACAGCCCCCCTCAAAAAAGGCTGTTGCCAATGTTAACAAACAGTGTAAAACACCAGAAAACATGACTCCAGGCACTGACAAAACTGGCCCGGAATCAGTCATCAAAATTACACTCTATCTGATGCAAGACAGAGACTCCCAGGGGAGAATCTGCAGAACATCAGATGGAAGATGCAGAACACAACGTTTATACACCCATGGGTGAAAACGTAACTATGGGGAAAATAACAGAAAACATTCTGTATCCAAGCAACTCTCCCAGGAAAATTTTAGAAATGAACTTTCTCAAAAATATGCCAAAAGCATGGGAGAATTGCAAGGGGGGACTTTAGAAGGCTAGGGGAGAGGAAACACTGAATAAGCAGTGCAACATTTAGCAAGAATGACAACAAGAGGCCCATGCCTCGAAAATAGGCAACTTAACATAATTTCATCAAAAAATTTTAAGTACAGCCCTGATTATTTTTTGTCACTTCTTTTTCCTCTCCTCCTTCTATATCCTCCTTAGAATCACCATTTCTCCAAAAATTACGTGTCTGGCATCCTTTAAACTGAGATTTACAAGCACAAAGATCAGTGAGATGTTGACTGATGAAGGGCCAAACAGAGAATGATAATTGGCGCCAATTTCGGGACGTCCGTGACACTGCGCATGCGCAGTGGGGGCGTAGTATGGAGGTCCTTTAGGACATGATTTCTTTTTGTTTTGGATGCAAATTTTGGGGATTGGGGGGCAATAATTTGTGTTTGGCCCTGGTTTTGTTAGAGTTAGCACCAGCTAAGTCTGGGTCATTGGTACAGTATAAAAATACCGAAATTCAATGTCCTATATGGTCCTCCATACTTTCTATCCACTGCGCGTGCGCAGTGTCAAGGAGCTCTCGAAATTGGCGCAAATGTCATTCTTACAACTAGTGCCTGGAAAGCGTTATGTAATCAGCGGGGAGGTATGAGTTCCCAACTCATGGGAGGGCTATACCCGTCTGGGTCATTGGTGAGTATAAAAAAAATATAAATTACTATAAATTTTTTAACATTTTTATACTGTACCAATGACCCAGACTTAGCTGAATAGAAAAAAGGCTGGAGGGCCTAGGACATACAAGAAAATCCAATAGACTCATTTACATGAAAACAGAATTATCCCCTCAAGGAGAAGAGGAGCACAGGTTTTATATGTATCTTTCTTGTTTGTATCAAAAAAGAAAGACACAATACCATTCCGTAATTGAGCACAATAACATCAATGATCTCTATTAACATCCAGTATAATCCCTTATACTAATCTTATTAAAGGAAAGCCAATAATTAAAGATAGTCCAGATAATGAGACTCTTTATACTCATTAAAAAGTGTTCGAGGATTGTATATTCGCGCTTGTATGATCCGTGACATATACAAAAGTTTCCCACCGAGCTACACTTTTAAAATATTATATGAATTAGCTTTACACTTTAAAACCATCCCGGCACCGACTCGGAATTACTGACTCCAGAGGAGGCATTCCCTTGCTTTTCCCTATAAAGCAGGTGATATAAGGGAACACCATCCCCCCCCCCCCTTTTCCCGAGCCCTGGGTCAAATACCCCAGAGCGAAGAAGGAAGCAGGACAGATACGCTGCCGAAACAGATACTTCATGCGCCGAAATCTTAAGCACAGACTGCTGAGTTGAAGATAATTTTTCATAAGCAGTACGGATAGTTAATTGAATCCACACTGTAATAGAATGGACCGTAACGTCCCTACTATTAGGCAGCAGAGACAGAAAGAGACGTTTGTAAAAAACGTATAGCTCTAACAGGACAGATTAAAGGCCTATGCTCATCTGAAGACGGAAGAGCCTTAATAAAAATAGATTCCGGATACTTATTGGAGCCTGAATCTAGTCAAAAATCCAACGTTAGTAGTCAAGGTAATAGTATTACCTACACTATGAAAGTGAGAATCATCAACAGATAGTGCCTGAAGCTCACTAACTCTTCTAGCCGAAGAGAAGGCTAAGAGAAAGCTGTCTTATAACATAAGAATTTGAAGTCCATTGTATCAAGGGGCTCAAATGGCACTTCTTTAAGCTTAAGAAGAACCCAAGCTAAATTCCACTTAGGAATTAATCTAAGGCTTCTAAGTCTATTTATCGAAAAGTTTTCCGAACTTAGATAAAGAGACATTAGATCCAATCTGTAAACTATCATGATGTGCATAGGTATCAACAGAATGATCCCTACCTCACCGTGAGAAAACCTTCCACTTAGCAGCATAATTTAGCGAAAAGGAGGTCCTCCTACAGTTAGAAATTGTGTCCACTGCTCGTCCTGTAAATTGCTTGCCGTGCAAGAAGGACCACACAATGAAAATATGTGAAGGTTGAGACCATACGGGTTGTGATGCAGTGTGGAGGAAGCTTCCGCAGCATGACCCACAGCAGACACCTGAAAAGATTTATCCATGGTCTCTGGGGTGACAGAGATGCTACCAACAGAATTTGCAGTGAGATTGCTTTATCTTAAGCAATATCTGCAGAATCAATGGCGCTGGAGGATATGCGTATCCTATCATTCCGTCCCAAGAGATCGAGAGAGCGTCTACTTCAAACGCTCGAGGATCTGGACACGGCGACACATACGTCTGCAACTGATAGTTGAGATGCGTCTCAAAAAAGTCTACCCTTGGACGATCCCATTAGTAGCAAATCTGATTGAAAAATCATTGTTGAGAGTCCATTCTGACGACAACAAACGACCTATCCGAGAAAGGGAGTCTGCTAGAACGTTCAGATGACCCGGAATATGACGGACCGATAGAAGAACTTGATGCTCTAGGACAAACAGAAGGATCCTTTCCGTTAAATTGAATAAGGGAATGGAATGAGTGCCTCCCAGGTTCCGAATATACGCTACTACTGTCGAATTGTCGGACAGAATTTGAACATGTGAATTTGAATGTTCATTCATTGACGTAGCGCAAGCCATATTGACATCATTTCTTGATGTTTATGTACTTGTTAGGAACTGCGGATCCTAAAGACCCTGGCACCCTGAATCTATTGAGCTCAGAGTTGCACCGCAACCTGTTTGACTCGCATCTGTCATTATCGTTAAACTCGGATCTGGCAGTTGCAGTGGTACTCTTTGAGTTAACCACTGAAAATCTACCCAAGTCTGAAACCCTTGTTCACTTGATTCGACAAGACAGTGTTCGATTCGAGCGAATGAGTCTTCACACTCCAATTCTGAGATAAAATATCTGTGGAGTGGACAAGTGCGTATCCGCTTCATCGGAATAATATTCACAGCGGGTACACACAAACCTGTCAGTCTAATGAATTCTCTCACTGTTACTACATCTGAGTGACGGCAAAAACGAGCGTAACAACTGACTAAAATCGCTCTGGTTAACGGCAGACGAATGAGATTGTTGTGCATCTCTAAGCTCATTCCCACATGGGTGAATGAATAGGACGGCACTAGATCCGACTTCTTTTCATTTACTAAGAAACCAAGATGTCGGAGCAATTGAAGCAGACTCTGAACATCGTTCTGAAGCGTTAACTTGCTGCCGTAACCCTGAAGAATGCCGTCCAAGTTCTTCTTGGTAAGGTGATCTGCGTGAGATAATGCGTCTAAATTCTATTAGACAATATTGTTGTCTCCAGTATACTGGAGTAATAGACATGGATGCCGGCAATGACAATTCCAGGTCTTCAGCCTAGTCGTCCAACAGCAGAGGAACTCTCGGCACGCCTAGTCCTGCCGTTTCAAAATTATGTCTTGCATTGATGAAAGGCCGCTGAATAGCGCTTGGCGATAAGAAACCTAAAGTCTGTGTCCAGTGACGCTTTCAGTTTCTTATCAGGTAACGCAGTATTTTTGTCCAGAGAAACAACTTCTAAAAGGTGATGCCGGATGAAATCTACAGCCACCTTACGTTGTTCGAAAAGGGGAAATTTCAGCTGTGCCGATTCCCTTTTACCATCCAGCTGGACCACATAAAAATTTTGGTCATCCCTTACTGACTCTGCAGGGGAACGAACCGACCCAGCTTGCTCAGATAGTTCTTTACTGAAAAAGTTTCTGATAGCTGCTGGGATGCTGCGATGAATTGAGCTATCTGTCACGGAGGTCTGTGGAGCCGCGGTCTTACATAATTAGCCGCTGGAAGATCCAGGGACATTAATTCCTGCATTTAGTAGAGGCTTTGATCCTCTTTTGGAACTTCCTTTGGACGTATTCGCCCCCGAAGAACCTGCCTTACTCCTCCCTGCTGAGTCTGACTTTTTCAAAGCGCAATAATGCAGAGAATCCGGAGCTTTCTTAGTAATCTAATATAGATTGTAGAAAGCTTAACGATGAAGAGAAGCTCTCCTGAGACGGAGCGACTGGAAGAGGGTTTTTTCACCTTACTATCCACTCTAGTGGATGCAGCCAGGGAAGCATCACATCTGACTAACTCCATATTGCCACTGAAAGGGCGGAGTTATGCATAGAATATGCTATAGCCCTCGAAAGAACTCTCAAGAAAGATTGAAGATCCTGGAATTCTTTCGCTTCAAGACGTAGTGATAACGCTTTGTAAGGTGATCTGCGTGAGAAAATGCATCTAAATTGTGTTCTCCAGTACACTGGAGTAAATAGACATGGACGCCGGCAATGACCGTTCCAGGTCTGCAGCCTAGTCATCCAAATGCAGAGGAACTCTCGGTGCACCTTGTCCTGCCGTTTCAAATTAATGTCTAGCATTGATGAAATGCAGCTGTATAGCGTATAGGCGATAAGAAACCGGATTTGCCAGTCTTAGAGGCTAACTTGAATATAGTGTAATTCAAAAGTTGAAATGTCGATGACATTTCTGGACTGAGTCGGAAACTCAGGGACGGTGTCCCTAATCCGGCCGAAAAAGTCTGTGTCCAATGACGCTTTCTTATCAGGTAACGCAGCATTTTGTCCAGAGAAACAACTTCTAAAGGTGATGCCGGATGAAATCTATGGCACCTTAAATAGTTCGGAAAGGGAAAATTCCAGCCGTGCTGATTCCCTTTTACCATCCGCCTGGACCACATAATAATTTCGGCCGTCCCTACTGACTCTGCAGGGTAACGAACCGACCCAGCATGCTCAGATAGTTCTTTATTGAAAAAGTTTCTGATAGCTGCTGGGATGCTGCGATGAATTGAGCTATCTGCGAAAGCTAGTCCATCACGGAGGCCTGTGGAGCCGTGGTCTTACGTAATTAGCCGCTGGAAGCTCCAGGGACGATCATTCCTGCATTTATATAATATGCAAACGTCCCAACTGGAAAGGCCTCGTGTCCTTGGCTAGCGGATGGAGTGACCTGGTCGACGTGGATTCCCTGGTTGGCGAAGCAGGAGCTCCAGGGACGTTCATTCCTGCATTTATATAATATACGAACGTCCCCTGGAAATCTGTGGTCACATAGCCAAGGTGCGGTCATGTATGCTGACGTGAGGATGAGGAAGCCAATAGAACAGCTGAGTCAGACTGTCTATGCGATGGAGCGTCCCGAGCAGGAGGAGTGGACGTATGCTCCAACTAACGAACGAACATACAACAACATCGCGGCCCAGATGTTGCTGTAAGAGAGAGGGGGCCTCTCTCGCTCGCGGTCCGGATAGACCTGGACAAGCTAGCTACCGGACTGACAGGCTTCCTCTGTACTATCCTCGGATCAGTCGTCGCTGGGTGTGCACGTTCAATGTTTATAGTGCTTGCATCACCCAAACTGCTTCCCTGGACCGCAACAGACGAACCCGGACGGACTAGCGGGTTCAACGCCTTCGGACTAGCAGACGATTAACGCCTTCGATTCTACTAGGGACCTATTCGGCAATTGTCGTATTTCCATGAACACTTAGCCGCTAGCCCTAATACTGCAATGACGGAGACACACTTGTTGAAGACATCATGGAAACATCACCCTGTTCTTGTTCCTCTGAAAAAGAGACTGATAAACTAGAGTGATCTTGCGGAGAGAGGACCTGAATGGACCCCTCACCGCTAACAATATACCGTGACACACGTCTCCAACGTTGTCATTCCAATTAGCACACACTGAGCAAGAATTAGTGCGAGTACATTGACTACAAGAAACACAATGAACATGAGAATCAGAGGAAGATTTCCTCGCATTACAATTTGAACAATATTTTTTCATCATGAAAAAATATAAACAGTCATAGTACTTGCACTAACCCTTGAAACAAAGATACATAATATTATATAATCCATTATAACATTTCGAAAAAATAATTTAAAAAAAAAAAATTTCAGAAGAGCCCAAGTTCCCAATGGGAACAATGAGCCCAAATGGATCCCAAAAAAGCCTAAGTGTGGACAAAATATTTTAAAACATTTTTAAAAATTAATGCAACACTTCCGGACAATATTAATGTATCTGGCTATGAGCAGAACTAATAGAACACAAGTAATCACTAACAGAAGTAACCGTTGTCAACATAAGCAAAAGTGTACAGAAACCGGAAACATGACTCCAGGCCTGAAACCATGGCCCAAGATCAGTAACCAATTTAAACACTATCCGATGTAAAACAGAGGCTTCCAGAGAAGAAACTGCAGTACATCAGATGGTAGATGCAGATAACAACGCCTAAACACCCAAGGGTGAGGACATAAACATGGGCAAAAAACAGAATAATCATTCTGTTACCAAGCCAAAACTCCCAAGAAATTTTAGTAAGAAAAAATTCCAAAATTATGCCAAAAGCATGGGAGAATAGCAAGGGGGTTATTAAAGAAATGGAGAGAGGAAACACTGAACAAACAATGGTAAGTTCATAGCCAGAATGACAACATAAGGCTCATGCCCCGAAATTAGGGAACATGAAATAATTTCGTAAAAAAATTATAAGTTACAGCCCTGAACACATTCTGCCACTGTTTCTTCCTCTCATCCTTTATTTCATCCTCAGATCCACCATTTCTTTCATAATTATGTGTCTGGCATCATTTAAACTGAGATTTACAAGCACAAATATCAGTGACATGTTACTGATTTTAGGGCCAAACAAAGAATGACATTTGTGCCAATTCCGAGAGCTTCTTGACACTGCGCATGCGCAGTGGATAGAAAGTATGGAGGACCATATAGGACATTGAATTTTGGTTTTTGATGCAAATTTTGGGGATTGGGGGGCAAAATTTGTGTTTGGCCCTATAATTTAAGGAGTTAGCACCAGCTAAGTCTGGGTCATTGGTACAGTATAAAAATATATGTAAATTGTTGTTGCTTACCTGACATGATTTATAATGCTCAAACAGTGATAAGAGGCCTATTTCACAACGAGTGTTCAGTCCTTTCAAAATAGTGGGTGGACCAGATCCCGAGTCCAATTCCATTGTATCATTGAAAACATTTGACACAGTTCTTCCTGTTAATATCAAGTTTACCATTTCCTTCAAACAAAAATATTTAGAAACATATATTACAACTTGCTCATTTACTATATTATTTTGAATAGGACAGCCGAGTGAATATTTATTTATTGCTGTTTAAGGTCTCTTTCAGCATGATGACTATATCATGACCACAACATAAGTATGAAGTCAAGTTTAACCAATTGTTTATACCTATGCTGTCCACTTTAGAGAACTTGCACTCCATGCATTATTTACCAGGTCCTATTTTACCAGTGAAGCCACACTTGTTTACCACAGCAAAGAGGCACAGCTCCATTTCCCAGGGTGCCACAGGGCAAAGAGAATATTTCAACCAAAGTAATTCAAAGCAACTCTAGTTTGGACTGCCACCGACAATTGCAGGCACCCCAATGTTCCAATGATTATGAAATCAATTCATGTCATAGCTTGAATGGCAAGATTTTTTAAAGAATTGAGAATTTTTTTTTTTTTTTACATAGGGCTATATAATTAAATTATTATGGATCCTCCCAGTTGTTTTGTTGCTCTTTGAAGCAGGGCCCTGCGAGTCAGACTTTTTCCATCTGAATTGAATATGAATTGAAGTGCATGTTTAAGGTTTGATTCTGAACCAAATTCGAATCAAATCGGACATCCAGTCAGTATATGTGCTCAGAGATATTCATACAGAGCATTAATGATTTGAAATAATCATAAAATGGGAACACAGTTGGATTTTTGACACAGATAACATGGTTCCTATGGATTGTGATGGAACAAGAAGTGATTGGTAGTTGTATAATAATAGGGAATACATCGCCAGAATGAAATTCTGGTCGATGACTGTTGAGCCATTTATATAACTGATGCACGCACATGCATACTGACATAACATCTGCTAGGTTGCTCCTAATGATTTTATATGTGCCTGACAGTTCTGACTGACCAGTTAACTGTAATATTCTTAATAATAATTAAATAATGACCACATATAATTATATGCATGAAAAGAAAGGACATAAGTTTCTGTGATCATCATCAGGATATTCGATTTTGGTATTCGGCAGTCAAGTATTTGAAAATCGAATTAAATCGGACAAACAATTCAAAATTTGAATTGAATTTGAAAGTTTGCAGGGCCCTACTTTGGAGATTGCTGAAATTGAATAAACGTTTAATTCAAAATGTTTTCCAGGACCACCGGGGTATATTTTCAAGGATTTTCAGAATGATCGAGATGAGGAATTTAAGGATATTCTGGGGCAAATACAAGAGAGTTCACCTCGTAAGAGCTATCCATTGTTTCCTCTGCGAAAAGAGTGTAAAAATGGAAGCACACTGCTTTTATGCTTTTGCATCTGAATCACTGGAAGAATTCAAACTGGAACAACCCGCAGTTATACTGTTAAAGTGTGCAGGCTTTTCTAAATGTTAAACATGTATGCACTTAATAATTTGTCAAATGATTGCAGAAGTTCAAGCCAGCTGCGACAGCTTATTGAGATTGTTCCAATGAGGGGTCACATGAAATAGTTTAGTTGAAATTTTTAGAAATATAATGTTTTTTCAACTGCTCAGTTAGTAAATAAATTACAAGGGGGATGCATCATATTCATTATGTAAAGTGTTAATCAAGTTAATACAGTTAAGAATTGTAAGATAAATCTATCATCATTATATGATATGTACAAAATGTATCAGAGTCTTGCTCTTGTTTCTAAGGCTATATCTTGACTTGTCTTTGACTCGTTGCAATATGGCCTCAGAAACTAGAGCTTATATCTAAATTTTCAGGGCTTTTCAAGGAGGGTTCCAACAACTATGTATATTCCAGGACTTTCAAGAAGCCTTGAGAACTACTCATTGTACCATATATAGTACAGGCGTTGAACCAAGTAAAGTGGTCGTACCCATAAAAAATTTGGGACAAGCTGATTTTTGTGTCATTTTGAAGAGGAATGTCTCCCGAAGAACATATCCAAAATCTGCAAAAATCCGCTTTGGGGAAAATTTTTATAGCATTTATACTGATGGTGGTGTAAGAGCGAATTTCGATCAATTTTCCAAAACCAGCATTCCAGTGTTTTGCGAACGTGAGGACATAGATTTGTGTATCCAGTTTTTTTCTACTCACTAACACAGAGGGTATACAGAGTGTATCATCACAGTCCATAACACCGGTGCACATCCCGAATAAAGAGCGTTGTTTCATAGAAATTTGAAAAATCATTGAATTCTCAAAGCCAAACTGGCTGAACAATCGCGCACTGCTAAGCTATGGATACAATATCTAGAATATGTCAAGACACTGAAAATGTTCATCATAGGTGAACGCCTTGGCGATTGGAATCTCCACCTTATTTCTGTCAGTAATATGTTGAACCTCTTCGCTGCCACGGGACATGTACACTATGCTAAGAGTTGCAGGTTGTATCTGCAAATGATGCTTGAGCTCCCCGAGAAACATCCATGGTTGTATGATAGGTTCTTCTTTGATGGTTTCCATGCAATATGCCGGAGTTCCAGGGTTTGGGCAGGCCTTTCAAGTGACCTAGTGATTGAACAAGCCCTCATGCGCTCAATTAAATGTCGAGGTGGACGGACGTGAATCGTGGGGTGACCGAATCAGTGCGTCAGGAGTGGATTTACACCATGCATAAATGCGCTGAAATACACGAAGCTATGACAATGCTGATTGACACGAACCTCAGTACCAGTGAACAACATGTAGACATGGGCACTTCTCGTCGTAAACGAGACAACACCGACATGATGAAAATACTAGTGGTTTGACTTGTACGTTCCTTTCGATGAGAATGAAAGATTGCACTCCCTGTCCTCCGGATTGTCAGCTTCCAAGGGTGATGGTATTAACTGCGACAATACCGAGTCGGTAGGGGCGGAGATACACTCTAAACTAGACAATGTTGTTGTTTCTGATGCCTCCATCGAAAGGAGTGATCAAATTCGCACTTTAGACCATTTGAACCCTGGGGTGAAGTTGGATAACCAGAGGGTATAAATAGACCCATCAGCTCTGTTCACTCGATTGATAGCTATTGCTCAGAGGGAGCGCGATGTGGCACAGTTCTTCCGAGTATGAACTGACTGTGATGCAAACAGCCCTCTTCAAAGACTTCTTTCTCAGAAAAGCAAACAAGACAGACCTAGCAGCTGCAATAACAGATCGAGTAGCACTTTCAAAGCTGCCATCTGATTCCGTGTACGTGCTTGACAGAGGGGCTCTCCTCCACAGAGTCAAATGGAAGGCGAAGACTACCTACTCGGAAGTAGCCCATCAGTATGTTGGATATGTGGCCAACAAATATGGGCAGAATTGCTGTGTCATCTTCGATGGTTATGGACAGCAACCAAACATGAAGAGTCATGAGCATAGAAGGAGAGCTGTCAACATGTGTGCCGATATCCGTTTGACAGACACCATGACTGCACACAAGAACCAGTAACGGTTCTTGTCGAATGAGAATAACAAAATGCAGTTCATAAGATTGCTGTCCACATTACTGAGAGTGGGTGGACATACTGTTAACTGCAGTTCGGGCGATGCTGATACCCTGATTGTTGAAAGTGCCATCAAACTTTCATCTCAAGGGAATTCAGTTGTTATTACCGCAGATGATACTGATGTACCAGTGCTATCCGTTCACCATTGGAATCATACTACGGCTCATATTTATTTCCAATCAGAAGCATGGAAGTCACACAGGGGTGGGGAGGCATGGAAGATCACAGATATAATAGCGAGGATCATAGAAACAACTAGGCGACACCTCCTGTTCATACATGCATGGAGTGGGTGTGATGTTACTTCGGCAACATTTGGCTATGGGAAAACACAGCTTCTCAAGAGGTTAGAAAAGTCAAGGGAGATTCAGAAGATATCAGCAACAATGCACGACAACGCCGTATTTCAAGCAGAAATTGGAAGAATCGGCGCTGAACTGTTTGTAATGCTGTACTCGGGCAAGCAGTCAGACACATTGAATGGCTTGAGATACTCAAAGTTCATGACAATGGTCACTTGCAGCAAGACAGGAATCGAACCTGAGAAACTACCTCCAACTGAACGTGCGGCATACTTTCACAGCCTGCGAGCCCACCTACAAACGGTGGAATGGAAGCAATTGGATATTGATATCCTAGATCCTCAGAAACGGGGCTGGAAAATTCTCGAAAATGAGTTGATACCCGTGATGACTGACCTGGATGCAGCGCCTGAAGCTCTCCTAAAATTTATACGTTGCAAATGCAGAATGACCTCCAAACACCCCTGCAGAACAAATATATGCTCTTGTAGAAAGAACGCAATCAAATGTGTCTCTGCTTTTGGAGACTGTCGAGGGAAGAATTTCCTGAACTCCGAGATGGTTGAGATTGGAGACGAAACTGGCGACAGCAGAGTGCCTTGAGGAACACGGCATGATTTCAGTCAGATCTCATCTCGGGATTTAATCATTACGAAGAATGTTGATCAATATCATTCTTCACCATCTCGGGAGTTATGAAAAACATCGGCAGCAGAATTATAGCTCGTTTTTTCTGTTCTTTTCAGGACTCAACTTCATATGGGTGTGAAAATTGAAGAAAATGGTATTTTGGGGCAATTTCCCTAACAATTGTGAATTTTCTCATTCATTTTTCCGCTTTATAGGATTGGCATTCGTGCTTGAAGTACGAATGACGCACAAAACTTCTCCAGATCTCACACAAAATATCAAGACTATTGAGAAATTGATGCCACTTAAGATTTTTTTTTTCTATGAAACCCCTCCTTGTGGCCATCTTGCATGAAAAATTTTCCCCAAAGCGTATTTTTGCAGATTTTGGATATGTTGTTCCCACATAAATTCTGCATCGAATGACACCAACATCAGCTTGTCCCAAATTTTTTCTGGGTCAAACCATATTGCGCCTGGACTACATATGCTTGTTGACACTGAAATGTCCCATTATACAAAACGTTTTGCATACTGGGTTGAGAGGGTTAACCCTTTACCCAACATAACAGCCAAAACCGACCAGCGCTATTCTAAAAAATTGCCCATTAATTTTCATTATTTTTTCATTTTTTGTCTCAAAAACATAGGTTATGACCCCTCGTTGGAACGGGCCCATCTTGCATGCAAAACTGAAAAATTGATGTCCTATCTGGTCCTCCTTACTTTTCAGATCTGCTAATGCGCAGTATCCAGGAAGACACTGAAATTGGCGCCCACCATCATTCTTTCTACAGATTGCCTGTTAAATGTTATAAACAGCAGGGAGGTATGAGTGCCCACTCATGGCAGAGCCATACCTGTCTGGGCCATTGGTAAGTATAAAAAATATACAAATTACTTAAAATTTATCATATTTTTATACAACAACCAATGGCCCAGACTAGTTGAATTGTAAAAAGGCTGGAGGGCCTAGGACATAAAGGAAAATCCAATCACTCAATTACTTCAGTAAAGGATATCTCCTACAGGAGAATAGGAGAATATATGTCTTTCTCTTTAACGAGAAAAGAGAAAGGCATAACACCAACAATGTAATTGAGTATTACATAATATATAATTCTCCATTTAATGCCAGCATAACCCGTTATGCTAATTCGGTGAAGGAAAACCAATATATAAAGAAAGTCCAGAGAATGAGACTCTTTACACTCATTTAAAAGTGCCCGAGGATTGTATATTAATGCCTGATTCTTAGCCAAAAACCCCACTTCCGTAGTGAGGGTAATGGTATTACCCACATTACGGTAGTGAGATTTATCAACAGATAAAGCATGAAGTTCACAGATGCAATGGCTAAGAGAAATGCCATTTTATAGGTAAGAATTTGAAATCAACAAGGTCCAACGGCTCAAACGGGGTTCTTTGAGCTTCAACAAACCCAAGCCAAATTCCACTTAGGAATGAGGGTTCTAGGTCTATTAATAGAGAAATTTCTAACCAGCTTGGATAATGAAGTATTTGATCCAATAGCCTTCATGAGATCAGTAATGGCTACACTGTTAGAATAAGCCCAAGAAGTGGACAGTGCTCTAACCTGGTGCGATGAGATCTTATTGACAGAACGTTGATCCGAAGATAAATTTTCATAAGCAATGCGTATTGCCAACTGAATCCATCTAGCGACAGCATGAACAGAAATATATTTTCTGTTAGGAATCGACGAAAGAAACGTTTTCTTCCCTTTCTAACAAAATCTGATCGATGTTTATAAATGCGCATAGCCCTGACTGGACACAGCAAAGGTCTATGGTTATCCGAGGACGGTAAGGCCTTAATGACAATAGGCTCCGGCCGCTTATCCGGAATCTGATTCTTTGCCAAAAATCCCACTTCCGTAGTGAGGGTAATGGTATTACCCACACTACAGTAGTGAGATTCATCAACAGATAATGCATGAAGTTCACTGACTCTTCTAGCAGATGCAAAGGCTAAGAGAAACGCTATTTTATAGGTCAAGAATTTGAACTATAAGACGTCCAATGGCTCAAAAAGAGCTTCAACTGAACCCAAGCCAAACTCCACTTAGGAATTAATCTGAGGGTTTTAGGTCGATTAATAGAGAAATTTCTAACAAGCTTGTACAATGAAGTATTTGATCCAATAGCCAAGTTATCATGATGAGAGTAAGTGTCTGATAACATAGACCTATAGCCCTTAATAGTGATGGGCTGCAGTCTGAGAACATAAAACAAGTAGACCAAGAAATTGGCAATATTTGGTATGGATGGATCATAAACGCCTATCGACTGATCCTGACACCAACGGAAGAAAAACCTCCACTTCGCTGCGTAGTTCAACGTAGAGGAGGACCTCCTGAAGTTAGAAATTGCGTCCACTGCGCATCCTGTAAACTGTTTTCCGTGCAAGAAGGACCGCACAACGGAAATACGTGAAGGTTAAGACCTTCGGGGTTGTGATGCAGTGAGCGCGACTTCCCCTGATAAAGAAGGTCCTCTCATGGAGGAAGCTTCCGGGGAACGTCCCATAACAAACACATGAGAAGATTGATCCAAGGTACTACTAGCAGAATTTTGCAACGAGACTGTTTGATCTTTAACAGAATCTGCTGAATCAACGGAGTTGGAGGATACGCATATCCTATCATTCCATCCCATGAGATCGACAGAATGTCTACTGTGTACGCTCGATGATCTCGGCATGGCGGCACGAACATCGGTAACTGATTGTTCAGGTGTGTCACAAAAAGATCTATTATGGGACGATCACACTGGTAGCAAATCTGCCTGAATATTCGCTTGTTGACAGTCCACTCAGATGGCAACAGGCAACCTTTCCGAGAGCGTGTCTGCTAATATATTCAGACGACTCGGTATATGACGGACAGAAAGATGAACATAATGATTCATTACATATCGGAGAATCCTCTCCGTTAATTTGCATAATGGAATTGAATGAGTGCCGCCTTGGTTCCTGATGTAAGCTACTACTGTCGAACTGTCTGACAAAATTTGAACATGGACGTTCGCTATTATGTGAATCCAATGTTGAAGAGCTAGCCATATTGACATCATCTCTTTGATGTTTATGTGCTTCTGTAGGAACCGAGGGTCCGAAAGACGCTGACACTTCAAGTATGCGGGACTTGGGGTCGCGCCCCAACCCGTCTGACTCACATCCGTCAAAATCGTGAAAGCCGGATCCGGCAGATGCAATGGAACTCCCTGAGTTAACCACTGAATATCTGCCCAAATCTGAACCTTTTGTTTTACTAGGTCCGTTAAAACAATACTGGTTTTGAGCGAATGCGTCTTCACACTCCAGTTCTGAGTAAAGAATATCTGGAGGGGACGCGTGCACAGGTGACCCATCGGAATAAGATCTGCAGCCGCTCTGCACAGCCCAATCAGTCGCATGAATTCCTTCACTGTTAATGCGTCTGAGTGTAGACAAAAGCAAGCATAACAACTGACTAATTTCGCTCTGGGTAACGGAAGACAAACCAGATTGTTGTGAGTCTCGAAGCTCATTCCCAATTGAGTGAATGACTTGGACAGAGCTAGATCCGACTTTTTTTCATTTACGATGAATCCGTGTTGTCAGAGTAATAGAAGCAGACTCTGAACATCGTTCTGAAGAATAATTCTGTTGCTGTATCTCTGCAGAATATCGTCCAAGTAAGCCGATGTTACCGCAGATGAATGAGCTCGGAAGTATGACATTACCGAGTTCATTATTCGAGTGAATGCCCAGGGAGCTAGTTTCAGTCCAAAGCTCTGAACTGATAAACCTTCCCTTGTTTGGCGAACCGCAGGTACTTTCTGAATGCTGGATGTACGAGGACATGAAAGTACACATCCTTTAGATCTATGCTTGCCACATAGTCGTTCACTCGATTGCTCGCTCTTACCGACCAAATGGTCTCCATATAGAACTTTGGAGTCACGATAAGCTTGTTTATCCAGCTCAAGTCTATTACCGGTCGGAACGAGCCCTCTGGCTTTGGTACGAGGAACAGGTTACTGTAAAAACCCTGAGAATCTTGATTCTCGACGACCTCTATTGCTTCCTTTAATAAGAGAGCCTGTACCTCCACTAGGAGAGACTCTCTTTTAAAAGGATCCAATGGAAGATTTGTCCAACACAGACATCTTGTTAGTGGGGGTTTCGCTCGGAATGATAGCCGTAGGCCGTCCGAGATGACACTTCTCACCCACTGATCTTCCATGACTGCTATCCAGTTTCTCGCGAAGTTTGATAACCTTCCACCAACTGGCCAGCAATAGAGGTCTTGAACATCACCTGTATGACGTGAGGTTTACAGGAGGAGAAACTACGTCCTCTCCGCGAAGAACCTAGTCCCGTCGGCCTAGGGGCGCCTGACTGATAGTCCCGATCAGACCTATGCCCCTTTCCCGAGTCGCTATACTGTCGACCTCCAGAGTAATTATAAGAGAGTTTCTTGTACCCTCGTGAGGAGTTCCCTTTTGATGTTTTAGACCTGGAACGTCCTCCTTTACTCTTGTCTGCAGACGTGGGTTGTTGAGATGCTGACTTCAATAGCAGAGCACTTTATGCTTTCTTAGTAGCCTGTTCATAGACTAACGAAAGCTTGTCGTCAAAAATAGTATGTCCGAAGACCGGAGTGACCCAGAGAGAGCTTTTCACCTAGTCATCTATAAGTAATGACGATGCAAGGGCAGCATCACGTCTGATTAACTCCAGATTAGCCACTGTTAGGGCGGAGTTATACGTGGTATGTATAATTGCCCTGGAAAGAACTCTAAGCGAGGTATACACGTCCTCAAATTCCTTCCTGTTGAGACGTTGCGCCATAGGTCTGGTAAGGTGATCTGCGTAGGACATTGTGTCCAAATTTGCTCTATTTGATGAAATTGCCATTTCTATTACGTCCGAGCGAATAGTGAATGATGCAGGTAAGGATACATCTAGATCCCTGGCCTGCTCATCCAAACGCAGAGGAGCTCTCTGAACATCTTCTCCAACCATTTTAAATGAACGTGGTCCAAGAAACGGCATGTTTATGGAAGATGAAGATAAGAAACCACCTTTTTTCCTCGCACTCGAGAGGATGAATACAGTTTCGTCTACATGGCCGAAGGCCTGCGACACCTGCCTAGACTGAACCGGAAAAGAAAGAACTTCCTCCTTCCTCTGTATAAAGTATGCGTCTAATGACATCAGCGGTTTCTCTCTTGTTGTCGCAGCATTCTGATTCGGCGGAACAAATTCAGGGTAGTATTGATGGATGAAATCCATCGCAACCATGTGCTGTTCGGAAAGGGAAGGGTAATCCTCTTCCTTATCCCTCCTTTCACCATCCGAGAGAATCAGTTGCGAATCTCGGTCCATTGCATCTGCGTGAACAGAAGACTGGACCGACCCAGCACCGTCCAACAGCTCAGGTTCTGAGTATGAGGGAGGCTGCTCCTGCACTTGCTGTGATGCTGCGATCAGCTGCGCAATCTGTGACAACAAGTCTGTCATCGAGGCCTGAGAAGCAGTGGTCTTCTGTTTCTTAGCCGCTTGCTGCTCCTGGGACGGCATGTCAGAGATGGATCTCTTCTCCGAACATCCCGATGATTGAGGCCTCATCTCCCTAACTACCGGATGGTCCGACTTCATCTCCCTATTAAGCCTCCTGTGCTAGTGGTCCCTTCTTCGCGCAGCAGGCTGAATATCTGAAATCAAGTAGCTAGGATGCAGTCGTGTGTGCTTTATATTTATATTTATTTATATTCGAAGTGGAAGAAGCTGTGACTGTAGCCGAGGCTGGCTGCAATCTAGACGAAACGTCCCGAATGGCAAGTGTTGATGTATGCTCCGGCCCGCGCAAGTTCTTCACCACAACATCTGGCCCCAGATGTTGTTGGGATAGAGAGGGACCTCTCCCGCTCACGGCTCTTTCAGACCTCGCCGAGCTTCCCAAAACACTTGCTGGCTTCCTCCCTAGTTCCGTCGTCACTGGGTGAGCATGTTTAGATTTTTAGGTGCTCCCTCTACCCACTACCCTTCCTTCGACCACAATGGACATACTCGGCATCACGGCTCCCAGTAACCGCTTCACCGGCCAGTGGCTTTATCCCTTGCCTAATATTCATGAGCACCTTAGCAGCTAGTTCTGTTTGCTCATCAGAGCACGATGACGGCAGCACACTTTTGGTAGGCATCACAAAACCATCACCATGTTCTTGTTCCTTTGAAAAAGAAACTGAAAAACTTGGATGACCTTGAGGTGAGAGTACTGGCATAGGCTCTCACTGCTATCAATGTACCGTGACACCTACTTCCAACGTTTGTCATCCCAAACAACACATGTAGGACAAGAATTCGTAGGAGTACATTGACTATAGGCAAGGCAACATGCATGTAAATCTGAGGAAGACTTCCTCGCCTCGTATTTTGCGCAATAAGATTTCATGATTAATCAAAACTAAGTCGATCGTACTCTCACAAACTCCACAATAAATATATGATAAAGATACATAATAATCAACAATCAAAATCGAAATCGAAAAATTAAATTCAAACCCAAGTTCCCAAAGGGAACATGAAGAGCCCAAGGGTATCCCAATAGAGTGTGGACAAAAATTATTGCTACACTACTGGGATATTAAAACATGTATCTTACAACAATCCTACCGTAATAATAAGTAGATCCTACATACATTTAAAGGATGTTGCCAATGTAAACAACGTCAAGGAAAAAAACGGGAATACGACCTCAGGCACTGAATAAAAAAGGCCCAAAGTCAGTAACAGATTTTAAAGCTACCAGATGTAAAGCAAGATCTTCAGATGAAGAAAAAACGATACATCGGATAGAAGATGCAAGACTCAACGACCTAACACCCCTAGGGTGAGGACGTAGCCCTGGGGAAAAAAACAGAATAATATTCTGTAATATATGTTAAATTCCCAAGAAATTTAATAAAAAATCTCAATAAAAATAAGCCAAAAAGCTTAGGAGTTTAACAGGAAGGGTTCATGGAAGGATAGCGGAGGAATACTTAACAAACAGCGGATTAATCATTAGCAAGAATGATATGTCGGGCACGTCCCGAAATTGGCAAACATGAAATAATTTTGATAAAAATTATACAGTTACAGCCCTGAACGTTCCTAACCACCGTTGTTCACTTCCATCATCCAAGTATGACCTTGGGTCTACAAAATTTTACCACTGATTTGTGTCTGGCATCCTCAAAAATGAGATTTAACAGTACAGATGTCAGTTCAAAGAAAGAATGATGGTTGGTACCAATTTCGGTGTTTTCTTGGATACTGCGCATGCGCAGATCTGAAAAGTATGGAGGACCAGATAGGACATCAATTTTTCAGTTTTGCATGCAAATTTTGGGGATTGGAGGGCAAAATTTGTGTTTGGCCATGGATCAATTTTTGAGTTAGCACCAGCAGCTAGTCTGGGCCACTGGTTGTTGTATAAAGATATAGGATATTGGGAAAAATTTGAACCACAAAATTTAAATATTTTAAAATCAATGTGTAGAGGGGTCAGCAATTCCATTTTGGCTGATACATACAGAACTTACTATTTATTTTATTATTTATCATTTGAAACAGATCAGGAATCCCTGTCAGATAAGATATGAGTTTACCCTTTACCGTGCACAGGATATAACAATTTATTATTTTAATTATTGTTTTTAAAAATTAAAAAAAAAAATCCACAAAACCATATCATATGACCCTCAAGGAGCTCATTCCAATGAGGGGTCACCTGATATGGTTTTGATGAAACTTTTTGAAACATATATTTTTTCAACAAAATTTGAAAATTACGATGGCGAATGTGGCCGATTTGTAAGGTAAAGGAGTTGAACAGCTAAATTTGGTCTTAAAATAGAATGTAACACGCAGAAAACTTCAGGATAATGGAATGCATTTGAATTGTTTGACAAGCAGGTGGCTGTTCAGTTACTAGGAGACTTTTGTATACTCACACTCCTCAGTGTGTAGACTGAAATGCACTGTTCTCAGTACAGTGAAACGTGTAATTGGAATAGCCACTTTGCCAGAGAAAAAAATTAAATTAACTGAAGTATTCAATTAACAGGAATTTGGTCCTTTTCTTATATTTTAGTGATAAATCAAACATGCATTCTATATCTTATTTGATGGTACTTTGTTAACTGATTGAGGGCTAGATTTTGTTTTGATGGTCTGAATTTGTTATTCAAAATGTGTTTCATCACAAATAATTTATAATAAAACAAGAGAACTAAGAAAACACAAATATTATTTGCGTGTGACTGAATAGGAAATGTGAGCAAGGAAAATGTTGACTTTTGTTATGATACCCTCATTTTTCTGAAAGCCCAGATAGTGGCTTCTAGCACTCAACAAGTTAAAGAAGATATAATAGATAAAATGTTTATATTGGATGAACCAAGAACAGAAAGGTCTGTAAACATGCTGAATTTAGTGTGTGTCAGAGCAATTAATCAACAGAACAACAAGATTTTTTTCATTCAATTAAAAGAAGTTTTCTGTTACCTATATTCAATTAACATGTGAAATTTGTACTGAAGTTAAGGTAAATGGTTTCATCATATGAAATATGTAATCAATTAGTTATTTCAATAAGGAAATTTCCAATTAGGTGGGCTTCACTGTAGTATTGCCTCAAAAAGCTCCATAAACATACCTGTGAGCAGTAGCCATGAGCGCCCATCAGTTTATCAGCGAATTCGTCCATATCCATTTTTACCCTGCAAATACATCATTAAGTAAAGATGTACAATTTTTTTGCAAGTTTTTAAAAGAAAAGTTGCTAATTTTCAAAATGTTATTAACTCTTTATCTAACACAACTAAAGCATACTACTTGACAATAATTTTTTGAATAACTAAAAAAATTTAATTTGTTGTCTAAAAAATGTAGCTTATGACCCATATTTGGAATGAGCTCATTCTGATGAGAAGTCACAAGTTAGATGTCTTGGCATTTGCATTAATAATAGTAAACATTATTATCTTGTGTTTCTCTAAAATCTGAAAAAGAGTTCCTGAAAAACGTGTGGCCAGAAAAAAAAAAATAAAAGTTTTCTGGATACCAATGTGTACAGCCCTGGGAATGGGCTCATTAGTCCATTCGAACAGTCTGCCCCACAACAGCACTGAAGTGTTTATTGAAAGGACCTCAAGGAACCTGCTGGAATATGCTGGGTCAAGCAGATGAGCCTTGGCACTAAACATCTGGAAACAAGCCAAGACCAATACCGGGTCTGGACCTGCGTCGCTGCATGCAATTGAATCGGCAAACAGGAAGTGGTTGCATGGCAGATCTGAAAATTGCATACACGATACAACTGATCATTATCAGGCTCCAGATGAAATATAAAATCAATCCCTTGCATAGAAGCTGAGAAAAGTTTGACAAAAAATTTCACTGTTCAGTGGGTACAGTAAAATTTCAAAGTATCGGCAAACAGGAAGTGGCTGCACGGTAGATCTGAAAATTGCTTACATGATACAACTCATCATTATGAAGCAGCAGACCAAATATAAAATCAATCCCTTGCATAGAAGCCGAAAAAACCTTGACGGAAAATTTCAAAGTATCGGCAAACAGGAAGTGGCTGCACGGCAGATCTGAAAATTGCTTACACAATACAACTCATCATTATGAAGCAGCAGACCAAATATAAAATCATTCCCTTTCATAGAAGCCAAGAAAACTTTGACGGAAAAAGTGTTTCGGATGGACGGACTGACGACGGACGGACTGACAGACGGAGTCGAGCGGTTACTAGACCTGCTCTGCCGATGGCGATGCAGGTAAAAAATGATGTCATCTAACCAACCATTCTTTTTCTGAATTTTCACCTTTTCTGAAGAAATTTTTGTGTATGTACCATATTCAAAATTAAGTATCGATTGCTAAGGAATCCACATAAATTTCTTCAACCATTTTCATGTTTTGGATTGAGCTTACCTATTATGCATGTGTATGTATGTATTTATGTTCTGCTTGTGTATATGTTGTTTTATACTTATACCTCAGCCCACTGATGTCAAATTAACAAAATTTCTAGTAGCAAATATTTCCCATAATGCAACTAGAAATTTAACCACTTCTGTCTTGTTTGACAGAGCTCAATGAGCTCTGTCAAACAAGAATAAATTGATTAAATTCTTAGTTGCATTATTGAAATAATTTATATACAATATTTAAATTGAATATGATGTATCATTCATCAGTTCTTCACAAATCATCTTAACAGTCATGTGTGTGATGAAATTAATTTACATGCACTCATTTTTATTTTCATACCTTTCAATTGTTCTAGATAATATCGAAGAATAAAGCACGAGAATAACCCCACTGTGTCCATCAAGTTCAAACTGAAAATAAATGAGAAAAACTGCCATGAAATATAAAAGTTAATACTTGTTTGTTTGCTTATAGAGTTTTAAAACATTTTCAACGGTTTATTCCCAACTGGCCGAATCCCAACAAGACGAATGTCGAAAATAGTCATCCCAACAAGCCGAATCCCAACAGGACAAATTTTATTAAAATTACTATATAACCCATTTATTTTTAGGGTTTTTCTGCAAAAATGTGTATCAGGGGGTATTTTTAAGACCTCTTCGATTTGACCCCCTCTCGCCTATTGAGGTTACCATCCTCCATGACCCTTGGTTTGGGGTATTGGTGGAATATCCTGCCTACGTGCAAGCCACATCTGATTGCGACATGAATTGAATGATGGCAGTGTCTCATCATGCTCCATATTTTGAGAGGTAACAAAGTCATAATATAATTTAGGTAGATGTGTTATATGGTCCTCTCTCACAAACTCACAAAGTTTATCTTTTGGAGAAACCATGGCTATGGACTCTTCATCTGGAATATGAATATGTCCTTTTTTGAAAACTATATGTATTTCATCTCCATCTCCAACTGTATGAGCCCGGCCTGGGCAATTTAACAGGACACACTGCCAATACTGTTTGTCATTATGACCCTTTTGGTCCTTCTTGTACCTGAAGCCATCACAAATAAGATTGGTACCTCTACCATGTCGAACAATTTGGCAGTCCGACATTATGTCAGTTGTATGAGTATTGATTTAAAGTTAGGAGCCTGCATCAGAATTTATATAAATTGACTTCTTTCCAAATTGTTTTTTCAACTTTGTCGGCAAAATCTATTTTTTTAACTTTTTCTCAAAGATAACCGACATGTTTGTACTACGATTATTGAACACAGTGTACTTTTTAGTGATTATTGCACCATAAACTGCTAACACGGTTTACTGTCAGTCAAAGGGGTTCTTGCTGTCAGACAAAGGGGTTTCAATCAACAAAGGATTTGCGTATTGATGCTTCAGGCTGTTATCTGGAAATATAAACATTTTTCTCACCCACCAAACTTTCCCCTCAAAAAACTTATCATAAAAAAACATATATACCTAACTTGAAAAGAAAACGCTTGCATAATTTTGATAAAGTAAATGTGGGTACGTTTACTCTCAATAGAAGAAAAGAAAAAAAATGAACAAGAAAAGAATAAATGCATGAAAATAAAAAAAAAAACCTAAAAAAACACACAAAACATCATGAGAATAAACATTTTGTTTCTTATTTCTAAATTTCTGCAATAATTAATGAAAAGTTAAAAAATTTATAGTAATTTATATATTTTTTATACTTACCAATGACCCAGACTTAGCTGGTGCTAACTCTAACAAAACCAGGGCCAAACACAAATTTTGCCCCCCAATCCCCAAAATTTGCATCCAAAACCAAAAGAAATCATGTCCTATAGGACCTCCATACTTCGCCCCTACTGCGCATGCGCAGCGTCAAGGACGTCCTGAAATTGGCGTCAATTATCATTCTTACTGGCAGTGCCTGGTCAGCGCTATGTACTCAGCAGGGAGGCAAGAGTTCCCAACTCCTGGGAGGGCCATCCCCGTCTGGGTCATTGGTAAGTATAAAAAATATATAAATTACTATAAATTTTTTAACATTTTTATACTGTACCAATGACCCAGACTTAGCTGAATAGTAAAAAGGCTGGAGGGCCTAGGACATAGAGGAAAATCCAATAAGCTCAACTATACAATAAAGAGGTAACACCTTAAGGAGAAAAGGAGTATTAGGCTTTACATGTATCTTTCTTATTTAATATTAAATTAGAAAGATACAATACCCTTTATAATTGAGCACAATAACATTCATGTTCTCTATTAACATCCAGTATAACCCTTATACTAATTATTTTTAAAGTAAGCCAATAAATAAAGTAGTCCAGAGAATTGAGACTCTTTATAATCTTTTAAGTGTCCGAGTATTGTATATTAAAGCCCGTTTGACACTTGACATATACAAATGCTTCACACCGAGCTACACTTTAAAAATATGACATGAATGAATTTTAACATTAATATTACACTTTAAAACCATCCCGGAAGCGACTCAGAAATACTGACTTTGGAGGAGGCATTCCCTTGCTTTTCACTATAAAGCATGGTGACCTAAGGGGATCCCCCCCCCCACCTCCCCCCCCCCCCCTTCCCCTTGCCCTGGGTCAAATAGCCGAGAGCGAAGAGGGCAGCCGGACGGAGTCACTGCCGGAACAGAAAGCCTGCATAACTATAGTTGCAACTGTTTAGTGGACGACATTCTGAGCAATAGATAACGGACCTAAACAATGCAGGTCTCCAGAAATGACTCAATATTTCTGAGATAAAAATTCGTGAATGTGGATGGCTGAGACCAATAAGCAGCCTTCATTAAGTCTGTAATAGCAATACTATTAGCATAAGCCCAAGAAGTAGCAAGAGCTCTTACTTCATGAGCGGAAATCTTAAGCACAGACTGCTGAGAAGAAGATAAACTCTCATAAGCAGTACGGATAGTTAATTGAATCCATCTAGCAATAGAATGGACCGAAATGTCCCTTCTATTAGGCATCAAAGACAGAAAGAAACGTTTCCGTCCCTTTCTGATAAACTGAGATCTCTGTTTATAGATACGTAACGCTCTAACAGGACAGAGTAAAGGCCTACGCCCGTCTGAAGACGGAAGAGCCTTAATAACAATAGGTTCCGGATATTTATTAGGAGCCTGATTCTTAGCTAAAAAAAACCCCACATTAGTAGTGAAGGTGATAGTGTTCCCGACACTACGATAGTGAGAATCATCCACCCACAGTGCATGAAGCTCACTGACTCTTCTAGCAGAAGAGAAAGCTAAGAGAAAAGCTGTCTTATAAGATAAGAATTTGAAATCTACTGTCCCAAGAGGTTCAAATGGCTTTTCCTTCAATTTAAAAAGAACCCAAGCTAAATTCCATTTAGGAATTAATCTAAGAGTTCTGGGTCTATTTATCGAGAAGTTTCTAACCAACTTAGATAAAGAGACATTAGATCCAATTTGTAAATTATCATGATGTGCATAGGTATCAGATAACATAGACCTATAACCCTTAATAGTAACAGGCTGCAGTTTGATTTTGTCAAACAAGTATACTAGAAAGTTTGCAATGTCTGGTATAGAGGGATCGAAAATATCTACAGAATGATCCCTACACCAACGACGAAAAACCTTCCACTTAGCCGCATAGTTTAGCGAAGAGGAGGTCCTCCTACAGTTAGAAATCGCGTCCACTGCTCGTCCTGTAAAGTGCTTGCCATGCAAGAAGGACCGCACAACGGAAAAACGTGAAGGTTGAGACCTTGCGGGTTGTGATGGAGTTGACGCGATTTCCCCTGCGAAAGAAGATCCTCCCGTGGAGGAAGCTTTCGCGGTAGGTCCCACAACAGACACCTGAGTAGATTTATCCACGGTCTCTGTGGCGACAGAGATGCTACCAACAGAATCTTGCATTGAGATTGTTTTATCTTTAGCAATACTTGCTGAATTAACGGCGCTGGAGGATACGCATATCCTATCATTCCGTCCCAAGGGATCGACAGAGCGTCTACTGCAAATGCTCTTGGATCCGGACACGGAGACACATACGTCTGCAACTGATTGTTGAGATGTGTCGCAAATAAGTCTATCATTGGCCATTCCCATTGGTAGCAAATCTGATTGAATACTTGTTTGTTGAGAGTCCACTCCGACGGCAACAAGCGACCCTTTCGTGAAAGGGAGTCTGCTAGCACATTCAGACGACCCGGTATGTGACGGACCGAAAGAAGAACCTGATGTTCTAGCGCAAACAGAAGGATTCTTTCCGTTAGATTGAACAACGGAACTGAATGAGTGCCTCCCTGATTCCGTATATACGCCACTACTGTCGTATTGTCGGATAGGATTTGGACATGAGCATTGTGAATAATGTCCATCCAATGACGTAACGCAAGCCAAATTGACATCATTTCCTTGATGTTTATGTGCTTGCCCAGGAATTGCGGATCCCAAAGACCCTGGCATCTCGAATCCGTTGGGATCAATGATGCACCCCAACCTGTTTGACTGGCATCCGTCATAATGGTAAAACTCGGATCAGGCAACTGCAGCGGAACTCCCTGAGTTAACCACTGAATGTTTGCCCAAGTCTGAATCTCTGGTTTCACTTGATCTGACAAGAGAACGTCTACGTCGAGCGAATGAATTTTCACACTCCAATTCTGAGTCAAGAAAATTTGGAGAGGACGCGTGCGTAACCGACCCATCGGAATGAGATCCGCAGCGGCTCCGCACAGACCTATCAGTCTCATAAATTCTCTCGCTGTGACTTTGTCTGCGTGCAGACAATAGCGAGCGTAACAACTGACTAATTTCGCTCTGGTTAACGGCAGACGAACAAGATTGTTGTGCGTCTCGAAGCTCATTCCCAGATGTGTGAATGACTTGGACGGCACCAGATCCGACTTCTTCTCGTTTACTATAAAACCGAGACGTCGGAGCAATAGAAGTAGATTCTGAACATCGTTCTGAAGCGTTAACTCGTTGCCGTACCTCTGAAGAATGTCGTCCAGGTAGGCCGACGTTACCGCAGACGAATGAGCTCGGAAATAGATCATTACCGAGTTCATTACCCGAGTGAAAGCCTAGGGTGCTAGATTCAGTCCGAAGCACATCGCCCGGAATTGATACACCACTCCTAGGACTGCGAAGCGTAGATACTTTCTGAATGTCGGATGTACCATGACGTGAAAGTACGCATCTTTGAGATCTATGCTTGTTGCATAATCGTTCACCCAAATACTCGCTCTGACCGACCGAATCGTCTCCATATAAAACTTCGGAGCGACGATCAGCTTGTTTATCCAGCTCAAATCTATGACTGGACGGAACGAGCCGTCTGGTTTCGGAACCAGAAACAGATGGCTGTAGAATCCCGGAGTCTCCTGGTTTTCTACGACCTCTACCGTGTTCTTCATTAAAAGAGACTGCACCTCTGATAATAGAGCGTCTCTTTTCTGCGGATTTGACGGAAGTTGAGTCCACTTTGGACTTCGAGTTAATGGAGGCTTTCGTTTGAAGGATATCTTTAGACCTTCCGAAGTCACTCCTCTCACCCAAGGGTCATCTGTAATCGACGCCCATTCTTGTGAAAAGCTCGACAACCTTCCGCCAATCGGTACGCGATAGAGGTTTAAGCCATCACCTCCTGGACCTGCGAGGCCTGCGGTAGGAGAAACCACGTCCTCCACGACCCGCACCTCGTCCCGTCGACCTCGGGGCATCCGACCAGTTGTCCCGGCCCGAAGGACGTCCCGAACGAGAGTCGCTACCCTGACGGTCACTCGAATAAGACCAAGAGGACGCACCGGAACCTCTATAGGAACCTCTCTTGGGCGCATTAGACCCAGAAGTGCCTGTCTTATTCTTGTCTGCCGTATCCGACTTCTTAGAAGCAGATTTGAACAACAGAGAATCCGAAGCTTTCTTTGTAATTTTATCATAAATAGCAGAAAGCTTGCCGTCAAAGAGAAGTTCTCCGGAGACCGAAGCGACTCTGAGAGAGTTCTTCACCTTAGTATCCACGAGTGTGGATGTAGCTAGGGCTGCGTCACGTCTAACCAACTCCAGGTTTGCCACTGAAGGGCGGAGTTACACGTGGAATAAGCTACTGCCCTTGAAAGAAGTCTTAAAGAGGATTGTATATCCTGAAATTCTTTCCCTTGAAGGCGCAGTGATAACGCCTTAGTATTATTTATTTATTATTGGTGCTTAACGCCACATCAGCAGCTAAGGCTATATCGTGGCGAGAAATCAGAGAAAAGTAAAACGTCAATATTATGAAGTGAAAGATTGAATAAAAACAAAGGATAATCACAATAGACATGTCAAAGACAATAATAATTTAAATAACAATGAGCAATGAGATAAGTGAAAGATGTCTACCGCTAAATCAACCTGATGAACTGAGCTTGATGAGTCTAGATTAAATTAATAAAAACAATTTTAAAATTTGTTAAAAAGGTTTATTACTTTCAAAAATGAAACAATTTTGTGTGGGCTCGTATTGTAAAATAGATCTCTAAGGGATCCAACTGTGAAGTACTGCCCTCTAACAAGATTAAAATCAGTACAATGTAAGAGAATGTGCTCCACTGACAACACCTGCTGACATGGAACACATTCTGGTCGCATATTACCCTCCAACAGAAAGGAATGTGTAAATCGTGTGTGACCAACATGACATCGTGTCAGAATAACATGATCTTTTCTACAGAGGTTACTGGATGGGTAGTGATCAAATATGTTTGGTCGGAAGCGATGGAGCTTGTTATTTGTCGCCCCATCCCATTCCGCCTGCCACATAGATCTGATGTAACAACTAATATGAGGCTTAAAATCACTGAAAGGGATCTTAAAATTAGTGAGAGGCTTTGTTAAAGCCTGTTTTGCTGCACTGTCTGCTCTGGTGTTACCAGCGATACCTACATGCCCGGGTAACCAGCAAAACACAATATCATATTGGTCAGACATGAGAGTTGTTAACTTCTCACGAAGTTCCAAAATGAGAGGGTTCTTCAACCTGGGGTTGAGCAAAGCAAGTAAAGAGGAAAGAGAGTCAGAAAAAATAATCGTCTTCTTTTCCTGTATATTTTCGATATGTTCAAGTGCAAGTTGTATAGCTTTAACTTCAGCTGTGAAAATAGAACTCTGATTCGGTATTCTGATTGAGGTGATACCGTCACCAGTAACAGCAGCTGATGATACTTTGTCACCATCTTTAGATCCATCTGTATAGATCCTTGTATATGTATTTGGTAGAAGCAAGGTCCAAAATAACTAGGTTTTTTAAGATGCCAAGGAGGAATGTGTGATTTACGGTTTTCTTTTATAGATTCAGAATCAATTTTTGCAGACTCCATGTGGGGTTTAACTCTAATTCCCAATGGAGGAATATGTTTCGGATGTCGTTTAAAAAAGTCAACATTTTGAGGTTCTGAAATACAATTAAAAGCAGGATTTGAAGGATTGGCCAAAAGTTTAGACACATATTGGAGAGACAATTTAATTCTGCGCTTCTCGAGAGAGGGCTCCTCTGCTTCAACAAGCATCGAGTCTATTGGGGATGTTCGAAAAGCCCCTAGACTAATTCTAATACCACTATTGTGAATAGCATCAAGTGGTTTTAGGTATGACTTCCTTGCAGAACCGTAAACTATAGAACCGTAATCTAATTTTGAACGAACAAGTGACCTATACAGATGGAGCAAAGTTTTTTGGTCAGCACCCCAATCAGTGCTACCAACGACCTTCAGTAGGTTCAGAGCTCTCTTACATTTAACTTTTAGTTGTTTTATGTGGGAAGTGAAATTCAGTTTGCTGTCAAACAACAAACCTAAGAATTTCACTTCCTTAACAACTTTAATAGGACTCCCATCAAGTTTTAACTCCGGATCGAGGTGATGTTTTCGAAGCTTACAAAAATGAACACAATTTGTTTTCATCTTTGAAAATTTGAAACCGTTTTCTGTGGCCCATTTTTGAATTTTGTTTAGGCACAGCTGAAGTTTGCGCTCTATAGCATTCATTTTCTTGCTGCTGTAGCAGACTGAAAAATCATCTACATACAGCGAAGAATCTACCATATTCTCAATTGTCTCGATGATGCTATTAATTTTCACCGAAAAAAGGGTAACAGATAAGATACTACCCTGAGGAACCCCCAATTCCTGCTCGTGAGGTTCAGATAACGTTGACCCAACACGAACCTGAAATTGGCGGTCCTTTAAAAAGTTTTCAATAAAAAGAGGCATATGCCCTCTCAACCCCATGTTAAAAAGATCTTTTAAAATCCCATACGTCCACGTTGTATCATATGCCTTCTCTAGATCAAAGAAGATGGCGACCACATGTTCTCTTCTAGCAAAGGCATTTCTAATAAACGTTTCAAGTCTGACCAAATGATCCACAGTACTTCTCTGGTTTCTGAAACCACACTGAACATCCGCAAGCAGATTGTTCGATTCCAGAAACCAGACAAGCCGGTCATTGATCATCCTCTCCATGGTTTTACAGAGACAACTAGTTAGTGCAATTGGTCTGTAATTACTTGGATTACTGTGATCCTTATCAGGCTTTGGAATGGGAATAATTGTTGCCTTTCGCCAGGAAGCTGGAAACTGGCCAGTCACCCAAATGTCATTAAAAACCGACAATAAAAGTTCTAGTGAAGTTTGAGGAAGGTGTTTTAAAAGTTTATAATGTATATCATCGGGACCAGTAGCAGTATCCTTTGCTCTATGCAAAGAGTTGCGTAACTCTTCCATAGAGAAAGGTTCATTGTAATCCTCTAAATTATTGGATGTAAATTTAATCTTTTGTTTTTCTTTTTCTTTTTTAATTTTGATGAATTCTGGATTACAATTTTCTGACGACGAATGTTTAGAGAATGTGGAAGCGAGTTTGTTTGAAATTTCTGTTTTGGATGTGATTAATGTGTTGTTATCCTTCAGGTGTTGTACAGTTGATTTTGTTTCTTTTCCTTTAATCTTTTTAATCATTTTCCAAATTTTTGTGATTGGTGTGTTTTCGTTAATTTTAGAAACATAAGATTCCCAAGAATTTTTCTTTTTTTGTTTTATAAGTCGTCTTGTTTTTGCCCGATTAATACGCAGTTTATCCAAATTATGTGTTGTAGGTGAGTTGTTAAATTCCCTTTCAATTTTTTTCCGATCTTTTATAGCCTGTTTACACTCACTATCAAACCATGGTTTGGTGAAACGTTTTGGATTTGCCGAGGTTCTAGGGATGACTGTGTTGGCAATGTCAAGCAGCTCGTTTGTAAAATGTTCTATTTGGTCAGCACTATCTTGAAATTTCTCCCGTGTGAGGCGTTCAGAACAAAGCGGTGAGAAAGTGTCCCAATCGGCCGTTTTAAAGTTCCACTGGGGCACTCTCTCATCATCTGCCGGAACTACACTTTCCAACACAAGAAAAATCGAGGAAGGTAGAAGGGCATGCAACTGAAAGATCAATCGATGTATACGAACCAGATGCGGGGTGCAGATAAGTGTCTGAACCATCATTAAACAAACACAAATCATATTTTGTCATGAACTCTTCTACAGTTTTACCTTTTGCATCCTCTTGACTGCAGGAATTACCCCAAAGGGGGCTATGTGCATTAAAATCACCCAACAAAATGTATGGGGTTGGGAGCTGTTGGACTAGCAGCTCAAGATCATTCAGTTGTAGGGGTTTACTTGGTGAAACGTATACAGAACATAATGTAATTGTCTTGTCTAAAGTTAGGCGTACCGCTACAGCCTGTAAATTTGAATGCAAAGATACAGAACTGTGAATAATATCGTTTCTAACTAAGACGGATGTTCCACGAATATGAAGTTCAGTTTCATCTGCCCAGGCATTATACGAAGTATAATGCTTAAAGACTGAATAATCTTGAGACTCGGGTTTCTTTAAAAGAGTTTCCTGCAGGCAAAAAGCAGCAGGTTTATACTTTTGGCTCAAAAGGCCCAGTTCATTAAAATTCGCTCTAAAACCTCGACAATTCCACTGTATAATATTTTGTTTGGATGTATTATCCATGTTTGAGTGGTGATTTAGAAGGTGGACGTATGGGCGAAATTGCCCCAGTGTTTCTTCTAGGTGATGCTTTACGTGGGGATTTTCCCTGAGACAAACTCAGGGGTGGTTTGTTTGAGAACGTGTCATCGATGCACTCATCAACTGACATTGCCTCAATGCCTTCAAACATGTTGCTTGTGACAACATTTTGAAGACGTTTAGATATTCTGTTGGATTCTAGTTTCTGTTTTTCCTTTTCTTTATTCTTATCTGGTTGTGACTGTTTCCTTCTCTGACTCAGATTTTGTTGAGAGCTATGTTGTATGTCTTGGTTTGGTTTAATTGACTTATTTTTTTCAGGTTTATGTTTTGGTTCTTTATTTTGTTCTGTTTGAGGTGGATTTTTAGGGTGGTGTTCCTTTTTGTCTGTTGTTATTTTTTCTGTTGTTTGGGCAGCTGTATTCTTTTGAGTGGATGGAGGTTCTATTGTAAATGACTGTACTGAAGATGGTATTGTACCTTTGAGCCATGTGTATTGTGTTTGGCATGCTACTGATTGAGTTGGTAATTTTTGGGATAATTTTGTGGCATATGATGGTGATGATGCACACATACCTGGCATTGATGACACGATTTCCCTGGCTTCTTTGAAACTTATTTGTTTTTCACATTTGACTTTTTGAATAGTTTTCTCCCGTTTCCAGACAGGGCAATCTTTGGACGATGACATGTGATTACCCTGACAGTTAACACACTTGATGGGATTGCTGCATGGCTCTTGATGTTGCAGTCCACATCGGAAACATATTTGTTGACCTCTACAATTGTTCTGTCCATGTCCATATTTCTGACATTTGAAGCATCGAAGTGGATTTGGAATATACAAATCCACTTTGACGTTCATATATCCAACTTTAATAGCTTTTGGCGGTTGAGTAGAATTAAAAGTCAAAATGTAAGTATTTGTTTTAATTATTGTGTTATCCTTTTTAATCTGTATATTTTTAACATCGGTCACTCCTTGGGGTTCTAATTCCTTTTTTATTTCCATTATATCAATGCCATTTAATTCTCTGGTTCTTATTACACCTCTGCTGCTGTTTAGTATTTTATGTGGAAAAGTATTCACCTCAATATCTGCTAGTTTTTGTGTTTTAAGTAAATTTGTCGCTTGAACTTCCCTTTGACATTCTATCAGTAAAGCGCCAGATCTTAATTTCTTGGCGTCTTTAACTGTTCCAGCAATCCCTTTAATTGATTTTTCTATTAGAAATGGGTTCATATCTGATAGTCTTTTATTTTCGTCGGCTGCATACATTATAATGAATTTTGGCCAAGTATGTGTCGTAGGTTCAAAATCTGAGTCAGAATCCGAGTCAGTGGAAAGTAATTCCCGACCTCGTTTTTGTTTTTTATTTGTGGAGTCCATATTTGATTTTTAAGGCGTTCACTGCCCCGGCTCCCACCCACCACGGAGTCCAACAAGGGGTAGGGTTACTGCCATGCAGTGAACCCACCGGGTTGCCGGTATTCCCACATACCTGGTATGGGGCAGTATACTCAGTCAGTGTTGATGCCGAGGCATACCACTGACTGATTGGCCCGTGTGTGGAAGTGCCAGGTCTTCAGATGGCGGCCATCCAATCAATCACTGTATAAAACACCGTAATAAAAGGTTGCCATGCATTACCGAAACAGACAGTGCAGCAAAACTATGTGGCTATTAAAATATGAAGTGTTTAAAAACAGTATACAATGGCAATTATGTTATGTGAATAAAAGAAATGATTGACTGAATGGCCACCAAATGCCCCCCGACGTGACACCCAGTACTTTTTGGGGTGGGGGCTCCCGATTGGCCAGAACGGACCATCCGACCATCCTTCTACTCCCGAAATTGGGGCCAAAGCAGTGTGTTGAACAAGATTATCTCCGAAATGGAGACCAGGGCTCCATCCCGGAGACTGCCCTAACCGGGGCCACGAGTCCTCAACTGCCAGGATTCCTTCTTCCGGGGCCTTCGGAACGCACCTCACGGGAGAACAAGGTGCCTGCCAGATGGTATTAGCAGGATTGATCATTTTGGTCCGGGGCTGCGTATTTATGTATTTCGCAGCGAACCAACTCAATTGAGCAAACCTGCCAATTAGAAATTAGCAAACCTGCCCAATTGAGCAGGCCGTCCTCTATCCGCCACCTGAGGACCCGCCTAGTAGGGGATGATCAAACCCCCCTAGGTAACGCCTTAGTAAGGTGATCTGCGTAAGATAAGGCATCTAAATTGGCTCTGTTAGACGAAATAGCTGTTTCCAATACTGCGGTTGGAATAGAAGCCGACGACGGTAATGATAGCTCTAAGTCTTCCGCCTCGTCGTCCATACGCAGAGGAACTCTCGGAATACCCTGTCCTGCCATGTCGAATTTATTCCTTGCATTAATGAAAGGCAGGTTGAGAGTATTGGCGGACAAGAAACCTGCTTTCCCCATTCTGGAAGCAAGTTTAAATATAGCGTCATTCAATAATTCAAATGTTCTTGCAACATTATTGGACTGCGACGGAAACTCGGGAGCGATGTCCCTGAACCGCTCAAAAAATTCAGAGTCCAATGACGCTATAATCCTCTTGTCCGGAACCGCAGCAGTCTGGCCCGACGGAACAACTTGAGGGAGAAAGTGCCGGATGAAGTCCACGGCAGCTTTATGTTGTTCCGAAAGGGATAGCTCCAAATCATCCGTATCCCTTTCACCATCCGGTCGGACCTCATGATGCTCCCGGTCGTCCGCCCCCGATGCTTCGGCGGAGCGTACCGACCCAGCGCCGTCGGATAATTCCCGATCCGACACCGTTTCTGTCGGCTGCTGGGATGCTGCGATAAGTTGTGCTATCTGCACAAGTATGTCCGGCGTCGAGACCTGCGGAGGCGCAGTCTTTCGCTGCTTCACCGAGGGCAGCTCCGCATCAGATGGCTCCCGCATACTTTTTCTATGCGAACGTCCGGAGTCCATCGGTCTCGTGTCCCTGGCTGCCGGATGGTGTGACCTGGTCGCCGAAGAATCCCTGATCGGCGAAGCTGGTAAGATATCGGCGGTCACGCAGCCAAGGTGCGGTCGTGTGCGCTGACGAGAAGAAGAAGCCTGAGCAGTCTCCGCGGACTGCCTATACAACGGAGCGTCCCGAGCGACGGACGTATGCTCCGCTTGCGACACATTTTGTACCACAACATCTGGTCCCAGATGTTGTTGTACGAGAGAGGGGCCTCTCTCGCTCGCGGCCCGGCTGGACCTGGACGAGCTAGGAACCGGACTCAAAGGCTTCCTCCGATCTCGCCTACTATCCACCGTCACTGGGTGTGCACATTGAATGTTTATAGTGCTCGCATCACCCAACATTTCCTCCTGGACCGCATCGGATGAACCCAGCTGCCGAACCATTCGGTGAATGGACGATACACCAGGCGAGCTAGCGGACGACATTTGTTTAATCTCCATGAGCACTTTTGCAGGCAGGCTCTGTATTCATTTGTGACGACGGAAGCGCACTTGCAGAAGATAACATGGAAACATCACCCTGTTCTTGTTCCTCTGAAATAGAAACTGAGAAAGTAGAGTGACCTTGCGGAGAAAGAGCCGGCATAGCCCTTTCTCCAGTAACAACATACCGTGACACACGTTTCCAATGTTTGTCATCCCAATATTGACATATAGAACAGGGATTAGTGCGAGAACACTGACTACAATTAATACAATGATCATGAAAGTCAGAGGAAGATTTCTTCCCATTACAATTTGAACAATATCCTTTCATTGTGAAAAGTCAACAACAAGTCCTAGTTACTCGCACAAACCCCTGACACAAAGATACATAATAACATGATCCATTAATAATGAAAAAACAATTGCAAAACAAAATAATTTTGAAAAAATATTTTTTCAGCGAAGCCCAAGTTTCTGAAAAGTAACGTTGAGCCCCGATGGATCCGATGGCTAAGTGTGGTCAAAAATTTTAAATTTATATTAAATAATTAATGAGACACTTACGGATAATAGAAATGTATCTTATAGTGAGATAAACTACACCAAAGGCAAACAACCCCCCTCAAAAAAGGCTGTTGCCAATGTAAACAAACAGTGTAAAACCAGAAAACATGACTCCAGGCACTGAAAAAACTGGCCCGAAATCAGTCATCAAAATTACACTCTATCTGATGCAAGACAGAGACTCCCAGGGGAGAATCTGCAGAACATCAGATGGAAGATGCAGAACACAATGTTTATACACCCATGGGTGAAAACGTAACTATGGGGAAAATAACAGAAAACATTCTGTAACCAAGCAACTCTCCCAAGAGAATTTTAGAAATGAACTTTCTCAAAAATATGCCAAAAGCATGGGAGAATTGCAAGGGGGGACTTAGAAGGCCAGGGGAGAGGAAACACTGAATAAGCAGTGCAACATTTTAGCAAGAATGACAACAAGAGGCCCATGCCTCGAAAATAGGCAACTTAACATAATTTCATAAAAAATTTTAAGTACAGCCCTGATTATTTTTTGTCACTCCTTTTCCCTCTCCTCCTTCTATATCCTCCTTAGAATCACCATTTCTCCAAAAATTACGTGTCTGGCATCCTTTAAACTGAGATTTACAAGCACAAAGATCAGTGAGATGTTGACTGATGAAGGGCCAAACAGAGAATGATAATTGGCGCCAACTTCGGGACGTCCTTGACGCTGCGCATGCGCAGTAGGGGCAAAGTATGGAGGTCCTATAGGACATGATTTCTTTTGGTTTTGGATGCAAATTTTGGGGATTGGGGGGCAAAATTTGTGTTTGGCCCTGGTTTTGTTAGAGTTAGCACCAGCTAAGTCTGGGTCATTGGTACAGTATAAAAATATATTAATTTTCGTCTTGTTGGGATTCGGCTTGCTTGGATTGGCATGTTGGGATATTTTATCCATTCAGCTTGTTGGGATTCGGCTTGTTGGGATGACACCTTTTCAACAGCCAGGGACATATCATTTCAGAAACATGTTGGGTGGAGGAAGCCAGAATACTTATAAAATGGCAAGCAATGGTTTATAAGTCCACATTGAGGCTTAATAACAGTAGAAAGGTTAATTTTCATGAAAGAAATGAATGATTTTCTTTTCAGTTTTGTTAACCCTCAATGGACTGGGCAACTGTCCTGCATTCCCACTAGATTACAACTGTACATGTCCAATTGTTTAGCAGTGATTTCTAGTCAAGTCTTGGCTGCCCGTTAAATCACTGGCCGACTAGAAATCAATGCCCAGGTGTTTTGTCTGTTTCCTAAAGATGGCATGGTCAGAGCACATGCTCGGATATCGCAAAAGCCTGAAATAGGTCTTTATACATTAAAGTGCATTTAGAGCAAGTCACAAAATTACTGTAGATATGATTTGTGGTCGTAAATGCATGCCACTGTTGAGGTCATTGGAATGTCATTTATAGCACTGTGGTAGAATGATACAACTTATTTTGTATTTCCTGATGTGAATTCCTCTTTGGTACTATCAGCAAATCTCAGTCAAGTCAGATACTGAATACTGAATCGATACCGAGGTATACCCCCTAGAAAAGTGATAACGAACTCAAAATTCCAATACTGCCCATCTCTAAGGCACATATACCATTAGTATGCTGTATACCATAGTACAATGTGTCACCAGGCGCTGACGTATGCAAGTGGAGACAAGCATGTTTCTCACTAGTGATACTGATGGGCTCAAACTCACGACCATTTAGTCAAAAGTATGACAAGTTGACCAATGAGTTAACAAGCCCTAAGTTTATCTTTAAAAATAAAATCTCCACAGAGTCCCTGATTTATTGTGAAATTTACTTTGAAATAGCAATAAAGCCAACAAACGCAATATTAAATATTATACTGAGAAAAATTTGCAACAAATGTTTCTTGGTGTTCAAGAAAGAAATGTAGCGTTTCATTGGGACTGGACTTCCAACCATGCCTAAAAGATTATCTATGTAAATGACAAATGATGTTTGTTACAGCAGAGGGGTGGATCTCCAAGACCTATGATTCCACCCACATGAATTTTGGTATGAGGGATATTCCAAAAAAGCATCTTCAGAAAATAAAAATGTACATGCTGACTGGACACAGAGGCATCAGAGAATGGATGCGAGAATGTCGAGTGAGAGAAGCCCATATTTAGAATGTACAGAAAAGTGCTGATGCCTCAATTAAAAGTCTTCATATTCCATGAATGTGCTTCATATTCTCATAAAACACCAAAATCTTTTGTTCATATGAATATGCCATGTAACAAATTATTGGAGAGTGCCTATAGGCACTCTCCAATAAATTGTGACAAATCAAGCCTATAGGATGCAATTGGTACAACCAAAATTAATCTAGAACTCTAGCAGTTAAAAATACTTGAAAACCTATCCCTAAACATTTAAGCTTGTCTTCAAACTCCATGGTTCTCAAACTGAGCATTTATTGTAATAGTGGAACAAACGTCATAAAAATCCAGACTGAGTTTAGGATTTGTAAATCACCACTCACAATATTAGTGAACAAAAACCCTATTCTTTTCCTCTTAACCCTTTACCCAACGCAGCCGATATCAAATTTTTTTATTTAAAAATCAATTTTTGAAATTTTTCCAAAAAAAAATCAACAAAACCATATCATGTGACCCCTCGTTGGAACGAGCTCGACGAGCTCGTTCCAACGAGGGGTCACATGATATGGTTTTGTTGATATGTTTTGAAAAAATAATATTTTTTCAACTGCTGAATTTGCATATTACGCGGGCGGATGCGGCCGATTCGTTGGGTAAAGGGTTAACAGAATCCTCTTGATTTCATGAGATTATACAAGGAAAAATGATTTTGTTAGATTGACATTTTAGCCCCGTATATTTTCATGTTGTAGCTTGAAGTGGACATTTTCATATAACGTAATCCAATATATTTAATCATTTTACTGTTACCTGACCAACTGAAGCCTTCATAAATTCCAGTAAATCTTCATACTTTGTAAATGTGTGGAGCATCAACTGAAATAAAAAACAACACATTTTAGTGGAAACTATTCTATAAGGCTTCAACAATAAAACATATCGTAACTCAACACAAGTAGGTGACATCTATGCCAAATATGAATATTTTAAAACAAAAATAACACTTCGAAAAATGTGATTTTACCCCCCAAAAATGAAAAAATTTATAGTAATTTATAGATTTTTTATACTTACCAATGACCCAGACTTAGCTGGTGCTAACTCTTAAAATTCAGGGCCAAACACAAATTTTGCACCCCCAATCCCCAAAATTTGCATCAAAATCCAAAAAATCAATGTCCTATATGGTCCTCCATACTTTTGTCCACTGCGCAGGCACAGTGTCAAGGAAGTACCGAAATTGGTGCCAAATCTTCATTCTTACAACCAGTGCCTGGTAAATGTTATATAAACAGCACGGAGGTAAAAGTTCCCAACTCATGGGAGGGCCATCCCAGTCTGGGTCATTGGTAAGTATAAAAAATATATAAATTACTATAAATTTTTTCATATTTTTATACTGTACCAATGACCCAGACTTGGCTGAATAGAAAAAAGGGTGGAGGTCCTAGGACATAAAGGAAAATCCAATAGGCTCAATTCATATAAACAGAATTATCCCCTCAAGGAGAAAAGGAGAAACAGGATTTACATATATCTTTCTTGTTTATACAAAAAAAGAAAGACATATTACTAATCCGTAATTGAGCACAATAACATCAATGATCTCTATTAACATCCAGTATAACCCATTATACTAATTTTTTAAAGGAAAGCCAATAAATCAAGATAGTCCAGAGAATGAGACTCTTTATACTCATTTAAAAGTGTCCGAGGACTGTATATTAACGCTCATATGACACGTGACATATACAAATGCTTCACACCGAGTCACACTTTAAAAATATTACGTAAATGAGATAAACAGTAGCTTTACACTTTAAAACCATCCCAGCACCGACTCAGAATTACTGACTCTAGAGGAGGTATTCCCTTGCTTTTCACTATAAAGCAGGTGATATAAGGGAACACCATCCCCCACCCCTTCCCCTTGCTCTGGGTCAATCACCCCAGAATGAAGAGGGCAGCAGGACAGAGTCACTGCTGGAACAGAAAGCCTGCATAACTATAGTTGCAACTGTTTAGTGGACAACATTCTGAGCAACAGATAACAGACCTAAACAACGAAGGTCGCCAGAAAAAGACTCAATATTTCTCAGGTAAAAATTTGTGAATGTAGAAGGCTGAGACCAGTATGCAGCCTTCATCAAATCGGTAATAGCAATACTATTAGCATAAGCCCAAGATGTAGACAGCGCTCTAACTTCATGCGCTGAATCTTAAGCACAGACTGCTGAGTAGAAGATAATCTTTCATAAGCAGTGCAAATAGTCAACTGAATCCACCTTGAAATAGAATGGACCGTGATGTCCCTTCTATTAGGCAGCAGAGACAGAAAGAAATGTTTTTGTCCCTTTCTGATAAACTCAGATCTACGTTTGTAAATACGCATCACTCTAACTGGACACAGCAAAGGCCTATAGCCATCTAAGGATGGAAGAGCCTTAATAACAAAAGGTTCAGGGTACTTATTAGGAGCCTGATTCTTAGCCAAAAATCCCACATTGGTAGTCAAAGTAATGGTATTATCAACACTACGATAGTGAGAATCATCAACAGATAGAGCATGAAGCTCACTAACTCTTCTAGCAGAAGAGAAGGCTAAGAGAAAGCTGTCTTATAAGATAAGTATTCGAAATCATCTGTATCAAGGGGTTCAAATGGCGCTTATTTTAGCTTCAGAAGAACCCAAGCTAAATTCCACTTAGGAATTAACCTGAGGGTTCTAGGTCTATTTATCAAAAAGTTTTTAACTAACGCTGATAAAGAGACATTAGATCCAATTTGTAAGCTATCATGATGAGCATAAGTATCCGATAGCATAGACCTATAACCCTTAATAGTTATTGATCTCGTCAAACAAGTAGACCAAAAAATTAGCAATGTCTGGAATGGAGGGATCATAAATATCAATAGAATGATCCCTACACCGAGAGAAAACCTTACATTTAGCAGCATAATTTAGTGAATAGGAGGTCCTCCTACAGTTATAAATTGCGTCCATTGCTCGTCCTGTAAATTGCTTGCTGTGCAAGAAGGACCGCACAACGGAAATACATGAAGGTTGAAACCTTGCGGATTGTGATGCAGTGTGTGCAATTTCCCCTGCGAAAGAAGGTCCTCCCACGGAGGAAGCTTCCGAGGAATGTCCCATAACAGACACCTGAGTAGATTTATCCATGGTCTCTGGGGTGACAGAGATGCTACCAACAGAATCTTGCAGTGAGATTACTTGATTTTTAGCAATATCTGTTGAATCAACGGAGCTGGAGGATACACGTATCCTATCATTCCGTCCCAAGAGATCGAGAGAGCCTCTACTGCGAACGCTTGAGGATCTGGGCATGGCGACACATACGTCTGCAACTGATTGTTGAGATGCATCGCAAACAAGTCTATCATCGGACGATACCCTTGGTAGCAGATCTGATTGAATACTCGTTTGCTGAGAGTCCATTCTGACGGCAACATACAACCCTTCTGAGAAAGGGAGTCCGCTAGAACGTTCAGATGACCCGGAATATGACGGACCGACAGAAGAACCTGATGCTTTAGGACAAACAGAAGGATTCTTTCCGTTAAGTTGAACAATGGAATGGAATGAGTACCTCCCTGGTTCTGAATATACGCTACTACTGTCAAATTGTCGGACAGTATTTGAACATGTGAATTCTGAATAATGTTCATCCAATGACGTGGCACAAGCCAAACTGACATCATCTCTTTGATGTTTATGTGCTTGTTCAGGAATTGCGGATCCCAAAGACCCTGGCACCTCGAATCTGTTGGGCTCAATGTTGCGCCCCAACCTGTTTGACTCGCATCCGTCATAATCATAAAAATCGGATCCAGCAGTGGCAGTGGAACTCCCTGAGTTAACCACTGAATATCTGCCCAAGTCTGAATCTCTTGTTTTACTTGGTTGGACAAGACGATGTTCGTTTCCAATTCTGAGTAAAAAATATCTGGAGTGGACGAGTGCGTAGGCGCACCATCGGAATAAGGTCTGCGGTGGCTCCGCACAAATCTATCAGTCGCATAAATTCTCTCGCTGTCACTACATCTGAGTGTAGACAAAAGCGAGCGTAACAACTGCCTAATTTCGCTCTGAGTAACGGTAGATGAACCAGATTGTTGTGTGTCTCGAAGCTCATTTCCAAGTGAATGAACAACTTGAACGGAACTAGATCCGACTTCTTTTCATTTACTATGAAACCGAGAAGTTGGAGCAATAGAAGCAGATTCTGTACATCGTTCTGAAGCATTAATCTGTCGCCGTACCTCTGAAGAATGTCGTCCAAGTAGGCTGACATTACCGCAGACGAATGAGCTCGGAAATGAGTCATTACCGAGTTCATTATTCAAGTGAAGGCCCAGGGCGCTAGATTCAGTCTGAAGCACATTGCTCGGAACTGATAAACGACTCCTAGGACAGTGAAGCGAAGGTACTTTCTGAATGTCGGATGTACCATGACGTGAAAGTACGCATCCTTGAGATCAATGCCTATAGTCGTTCACTCGAATGCTCGCTCTCACCGATCGAATGGTCTCCATATAAAATTTCGGAGCCACGATCAGCTTGTTTATCCAGCTGAGATCTATAACTGGACGGAACAGGCTGTCTGGTTTTGGTACCAGGAACAGGTGACTGTAAAAACCAGGAGATTCCCGGTTTTCTACGACCTCTATTGCATTCTTCTCCAGAAGAGATTGCACCTCTGATAGAAGCGAATCTCTCTTCTGAAGGTTTGACGGAAGCTGAGTCCATCGTGGACTTCATGTTAAAGGAGGTTTTTCTCTGAAGGACAGTTTTAGACTTTCCGAAATAACCTCCTGAACCCATCGGTCATCCGTAATTGACAACCAATTGGTTAAGAATCTCGATAGCCTTCCATCCACTGGAGCGCAATAGAGGTTCTGACCTTCACCTCCTGTACCTGCGAGGCTTGCGGGAGGAGAAACTAACTCCTCCTCGACCCGCACCTCGACCAGTCGACCTAGGGGCATCTGACCGGTTGTCTCGGCCAGCATTACATCCCCTACCTGAGTCGCTACTCTGACGGTCTCTGGAGTAAGACATAGAGGCTTTCTTAGATCCTCTATAGGAACTTCCCTTGGACGTATTCGCCCCAGAAGTCCCTGACTTACTCCTCTCTGCTGAGTTCGGTTTTCTTGAAGAGGACTGAAAGAGCAGAGAGTCCGAAGCTTTCTTGGTAATCTGATCGTAGATTAGTGAAAGCTTACCATCGAAGAGAAGTTCTTCTGAAACCGGAGCGACTCGAAGAGAGTTTTTCACCTTAGAATCCACCCTAGTGGATGAAGCCAGGGCAGCATCACATCTGACTAACTCCAAATTTGCCACTGAATTGGTGGAGTTATACATGGAATATGCGATTGCCCTCGAAAGAACTCTCAAGGAAGTTTGAACATCCTGGAATTCTTTACCAATGAGACATTGTGATAATGCTCTGGTAAGGTGATCTGCCACTTCAAATTTATTTCTACTGTTGATGAACGGCAGATGTAGAGCTTGGTGCGATAAGAAACTGGATCTGCCAGTCTTAGAGGCTAGCTTAAAAATAGCGTCATTCAGCAATTCAAATGTCCGTGAGACATTTCCGGACTGGGGCAGAAACTCAGGCACAACGTCCTTAGTCCGGCCGAAGAAGTCAGTGTCCAGTGATGCTGTCAGTCTCTTATCTGGTATCGCAGCTCTCTGGTCTGGAGGAACAACATCTGGAAGGTATTGCCGGATGAAATCTACGGCTACCTTATGTTGTTCTAGAATTGAAAAATCCAGCTCTGCAGATTCCCTTTCACCATCCGACTGGACCAAATGTGAATCTCGGTCGTCCCTATCTGACATTGTAGGGGAGCGTACCGATCCAGCTTCCTCAGACAGTTCCTGATCTGAAAGAGTTTCCGAAGGTTGCTGGGATGCTGAGATGAGTTGAGCTATCTGTCATAGCAAGTCCGTCACGGAGGCCCGTGGAGCTGCGGTCTTATGTTGTTTAGCCGCTGTAAGCTCCAGGGACAGTGCCTCTTGCATAATTCTTTTATGCGAGTGTCCTGACTGGTAAGGCCTCGTGTCCTTGGCTACCGGATGGAGTGACCTGGTTGACGTGGAATCCTTGGTCGGCAAAGCAGGCTGGATATCTGAGGTCACATAGCCAAGGTGCAGTCGTGTGTGCTGGCGTGAGGAAGAGGAAGCCAATAGACTAGCCACCCCGGCTGTCTATGCGACAGAGCGTCCCGAGCAGGAGGAGTGGACGTATGCTCTGACTGACGAACGTTATGTACAACAACATCTGGCCCCAGATGTTGTTGTAAGAGAGAGGGGCCTCTCTCGCTCGCCGTCCGGGTAGACCTGAACGAGCTGGCTACCGGACTGACTGGCTTCCTCTGATCCTTCCTCCGATCTGTCGTCGCCGGGTGTGCGTGATCCGAGATCATAGTGCTCGCAACACCCTTTCTCCTCTCTGGACCGCAACGTACGAACCTGGCGTCACATCACCCGATCTTCGAGTGATAGCTTCACCGAGCGAGCTAGCTGGCGACAAGGTCGTCAATCCTACTAAGGATCTAGGTACTTGTGGAATTTCCTTGAGCACTTTTGCAGCTAGCGCTTCATTTGACACTTCCTGAAGACATCACGGAAGCATCACCCTGTTCTTGTTCCTCTGAAAACAGGCCTTGCATTCTGAAAAATGCAGGAGGGCAAAAAATCGCTCTCCTCAATCAGCTTAGGAGAGCAATTAGCTTTACACAACATTTTAAGTATCCAGTTGAACGAACTCATTGAAACTGAAATCAACCGACTATTACATCTGTGATTTTATTAACTTTACTAAGGTAAAGCGAAATCTCTTTGACATCTAGATGTCTCACTCAACAACCAAACACACACTTGACAAGACCTGTGTGTGTGCCCAAGTTGGGGGGTGGATGGGTTGAAGGTGGTGGTGGTAGGCATATGACTTTTTTGGACAACAGGTCTGCTTGAATCTACAGTCACATCCTGGTGCATGTGCTTCAAGTGACAGGATGGTAGTAATGGTAGTATATTATGGTGTCAATATTTGAATAATTACACTTCAAACTGTGATGTCAGTTGTTGAAACTGACAGAAAAAAAAATATTGCTGTGACCCATTTTGCTTCAAATGATTGTAACTGTGTTTGGGTATGTACTTTGTACATACCCAAACACAGTTGCAGACATTACCTTTTACCACTAAACCACTTTCAAAATGAAATTATGTGATGTTATGTGACTTCGAAGTTAAATTACATTTTTGCTTTACAAAAAAAATTTAATGTGAGCATAATACATGTAATCTCAGTCATCCCAGACCAAAATATTTAGGAGGGCAATTTTTCACTCTCCTTAATTCTTTCAGGGGGGCAGTAAGGAGAGCTAAAAAATCACTCTCCTGAAATTGCCAAGCCTGCTGAAAAAGAGAATGAAAAACTAGAGTGACCCTGTGGCGAGATGACCGGCATGGACCTCTCACCACTAACAATATACCGTGACACACGGCTCCAACATTTGTCATCCCAACTGGCACAAACTGAGCAACAATTAGTGCGAGTACAGTGACTACAGCAAATACACTGAGCATGAGAATCAGAGGAAGACTTCCTCGATTTAGAATTTGAACAATATTCTTTCATATTTAAAAAATATTAAACAGCCATAGTACTCACACTAACCCTTGAAAATACAAAGATACATAATAATAATATAATCCATTACAAAAATTTCGAAAAATAATTCAAAAGAAAAAATTTTCGAAAAAAATGTTGACATGAGCCCAAGTTCCCAAAGGGAACGATGAGCCCAAATGGATCCCAAAAAAGCCTAAGTGTGTACAAAAATTTTAAAACATTTCTAAAAATTAATGTTACACTTACAGACAATAATTAATGTATCTGGCTATATAATGAACCTTACAGAAGACAAGGAATCACTGACAGAAGTAACCGTAACAAAAATCAATAAAAACCAGAACCAAGACTCCAGGCACTAAAAAACATGACCTGAAATCAGTAACCAATTTAAAGTACTATCTGATGTAAAACAGAATCTTCCACAGAAGAAGCTGCAATACATCAGATGGTAGATGCATGACCAAAATGCCTAAACACCCCTAGGGTGAGGATGTAACCATGGGGATAACAGAATAGACATTCTGTAACTATTCTAAAACTCCCAAGAAATTTCAATAAAAAAATTTCAAAAATTATACCAAAAGCATGGGAGATTAGCAAGGGGGGTATCAAGGAAAGGGAGAGAGGAAACACAGAACAAACAGTGGAGATTTCATAGCAAGAATGAAAACATCAGGCCCATTCCCCGAAATTAGGGAACATGAAATAATTTTACATAAAAATTATAAGTTACAGCCCTGAACACATCCTTCCACTGTTTCTTCCTCTCATCCTCTTATTTCATCCTTGGATCGACCATTTCCTTCATGATTTTGTGTCTGGCATCATTTTAACTGAGATTATAAGCACAGATATCAGTGAGATGTTACTGATTGAAGGGCAAAACAAAGAATGAAGATTTGGCGCCAATTTCGGTACTTCCTTAACACTGCGCATGCGCAGTGGACAAAAGTATGGAGGCCCATATAGGACATTGATTTTTTGGATTTTGATGCAAATTTTGGGTATTGGGGGCAAAATTTGTGTTTGGCCCTGAATTTTTAAGAGTTAGCACCAGCTAAGTCTGGGTCATTGGTACAGTATAGAAATATACAGATTATAATGTCTTTCTAGAATGTGCTTGTCAAGCATATTCCCATGGAGGGTCATTACTGTGGTGCACAAAAAAAACCCCAGAGAAATAAATTTGCTGTACATGTGGTGTTTCATTTTTCAAAAGGTTTAAATAATCTGGGCCGACCAACTTTAGTGACATCAGCATCACTTCAATTACTTTCCCGACCAAGGATCGATCTTGGGACCTCTGGCATGAGAGACCAGCGCACATATCCACTCAGCCACCACTTTTCTGTTAATTTCCCAATTTAACTGCAGGAAACCTCTTGATTTGTATTGAAAATTATAAATTCATAGTAATTTGTATATTTTTATACTTACCAATGGCCCAGACCAGCTACTAGTGCTTAACTAAAAGTTATTAAGGGCCAAACACAAATTTTGACCCCCAATCCCCAACATTTGCTTGCAAAATCGAAAATTAAAAATCCTATCTGGCCCTCCATACATTTACTCTCCGCACATGCGCAGACGTCAGGAAGTGACTGGAATTAGCGCCAACATCATTCTTTGTAGAAGAGAGTACTACATAAAAATTCAGCGGGGAGGTATGAGTGCCCACTCATGGGAGGGCCATCTCTGTCTGGGCCATTGGTAAGTATAAAAATATACAAATTACTATGAATTTATAATATTTTTACACTGTAAATCAATGGCCCAGACTAGCTGAATCGTAAAAAGGTAGAGGGCCTAGGACTTCAGAATTAGTAGATAAACACAGTTCCAATCCTGTAATCCAAGGTGAAAGGAAATTAAAATTATTAGGAATTACATGTATTTCTCTCTATACAGTAATAGAGAAGACATATCATACAAAAGGAGCCCAGTTCAAGTAATTCCGTATACTTAGCATGAAGACTATGCTAATTGGATGTAACGAGTTCCCAATTTTTAAGGTTAGCCCGGACTAAGCATCCCAAAATTAGGATGGCGTATTTGAGAATTAGAGAATATCCACCACAAACATACACCATACACAATCAAACTCCAGCTTTTTGCAGGATATAATTACAGACAAAACAGCTTCACTCATAGTTACATACTTAAGCCGAAGAGGTAAAAAAAATCACCCACCCCCCACTCCCCCTTTTTTGAAGGAATCTTCAAAAAGAAAGAGGGGAGCACTCTGGAATCAGTAAAAGTGGTACCAAAAAACAATATAAATATTCATCGAACAAGCACTCAGGTATTAATTTATTATCAATAAATGGTGCTCAACGCCACTTCAGAAGTTAAGGCTATGGCGACGATCCCGGTAATTAATATTGCCCGCTATATAATGCATACGCAGATAGGTCGAAAACTGGAGATATAAAATATAACATACACATGTCCAATCGGAGCACAATGAACGATCTCTGCAGGATAAACACACTTCGAGGTAACCTACAGGTGACCCATTCAGGTGTACAATAAATTCCAGTAACAACACTCCCCGTCGTGTACTATCCGATATCTATGACACAATAAACGTGAGAATATTTAAATTTTATAGTAAATTTCCTTTCTTATTATACCTACCACAATTATTTACTACAGGCTTCCACAACAGCGGAAGACCCTAACTCGGAAAATATACTCTCTATGTTGATCTTTCCCAAGTGATTTGGGAAAGAAAAGTGGTGCAAAAGCACCAAGAAAAAATAAGCCAAAACTGGGTCGAGCACCATCGGCGCACACCCAGTAGGGGACGCTCTTCTCTTAGTACAAATCCACGACTTTCGGAACCAGTGTGCAGGCAATCACTAATGAATCATTCTTTTGAGTCCGCCAACATAGGAGTAATGTGATCAGTGGGGAGGAAGGATTCTTAACCAAATAAGAACACGGGAGGGCCTCCATGTAAACAATTGCGGAGGAAAAATAAGAAAGGAAATTTACTATAAAATTTAAATTTCTTATCAACCTACCTTACAATTGTTTACTACAGTCTGAATAGACAATAGGATGGAGGGAATCACATAACCAACCCCACATAACCCAACTGCACTGGAACCGTGGACAGAGGAAGAGGTCCCTAGGCCTATCAAACCATAGCATCACAAACATCAGTAAAAGACAATGAGAGATGAGGTGTATGGTTCTGTGCGATGCACAGACAGAAAGGGCAGTAACAGCACAGAGCTGGAACTGATCTTGTAAGAAGCCGAATGGCTAGGGGTAGACAACAGCCTGAGCAGAAGAAAAAGGGCCCATAGTACAAAGGTCCTCTGCCTGCTCCTGCAACTGACGCAGATAGGTGGAGAAAGTAGCATTTCTCCAGTAGGTTGCCAGCATAAAATCCGACAATATGACGGAGTTAGTATAAGCAAAAGAGGTAGACAATGCACGCACCTCGAGGGCAGAAATAGGATTGGCAATACAATCGCCAGTCGCTAGACGAGCGTAAGCCGCGCGAATAGCAAGACAAATCCATCAAGAAATGGACTGAGGAGAGATCTTCTGTCGACCAGGAATAAGAGACAGAAAAAATAGTTTCCTACCCTTCCTAACGAACTGCATCCGATTGAGATCAATGCGAATTGCACGAACCGGACAGAGCAAAGGGCAGTTACCCTCAACAGAAGGAAGAGCCCTGATACAGATAGGAGGTGGAGTTGTTTCTGGTATCGGATTCTTGGCCAGAAAGGAGCAATCAGTGGTAAATGTAACACCGTTGGGAGACCTCCTGAAAAAGGCTGAGTCAACCAAGAGGGTGTGAAGCTCAAAAACCCGTCTGGCTGAGGCAAAAGCCATCAGAAAAGCCGTCTTGTGAGAAAACGCATATCCACCTGGGATAAAGGTTTGAACGGCGCCCCCCCCCCCCCCCCCCTTCCCCCAAGCAAAGCAGCACCCAAGAAAGATTCCATCTTGGGATAAGCTGCAAAGTCCTAGGCCTTTTCAAGGAAAAATGCTGAACAAGCTTGGAGAGGTATGGATTAGTGCTGATACAACGCTGTCCCTCATATGAAAAGGTCTCCAAAAGCATGGGCCTGTACCCTTTGATGGTAACAGGCTGGAGACCCCGAGAATCAAACAGATATACCAGAAAACTCCACAATCTGTAAAATCGAAGGATTGGCATAATCAACAGAGTGATCGACAGAAGACCTTCCACTTAGCCGTATAGGCTAAACCAGTGGAGTGCCTCCTTGAAGAAGAAATGCACTCCACTGCTCGTCTCAAAAAAACCTCTATGGAGGAGACAGGACCTGACAAAAAATATGCGTAAAGGCAAAATGAAGTCAGGTTGACGTGAAACCTCCTCGGGTGACCTTGGCAAAGAAGGTTGTGACGTAGAGGGAGATGTGCCGGAGTCGCCGTCAACAGAGAGCGGAGCAGATTGATCCACACTCACTGAGGCGACAGGGGAGTGATCAAAATGATTCGACAACTGTAGGTTCATATCTTGGTTAGAAACTGAGGCAGAATCAGAACCGGCTGGAAGGCGTAGCTGACAAGCTGTTCCAATCGAGTGACAGAGCGTCCACGGCTAAAGCCAGAGGATCTGGACACGAGGACACGAAAGTGTCCACCTGATGGTTCCAACAAGTCGCAAAGAGATCGTTGTGGGGATGACCCCAGAGATCACAAAGCGACTGGAACACTGCCCTGTAGAACATACACTCGGTGGAAATGATCCTGCCCCATCGAGACAGGGAGTCGGCTAGGACGTTCAGACGACCAGGAATGTGACAAACCACCACCCTGGTGTTGACATCCTGAGTGAGCAGAAGAAGATCCAGAGCCAATTCGTACATGGGAACAGAGTACGTGCTGCCCTGGTTCTGAATGTAAGCAACCACTGTCAAATTGTCAGACAACAGAAGGACCTGGCGATTCAAAAGGTGGGGAATCCACTGCTGGAAACTCAGAAAAAAAGCAAGAAGCTCCTTCTGGTTGATGTGAAGGGCTGCTTGATCCTTGTCCCATGACCCGTGAAGGGAAACACTTAGAGGATCTAATGTCTCACCCCATCCAAGATCACTGGCGACTGACGTCAGAACAAAATTGGACATGGGTAAGCCCAACGGAACTCCCTGCATAATCCACTGAACATACATCCAGGGGAGAAGGTGACGATGAAGAGACTCTGGTAACTGAAGCACCAGATCCAGAGGATCAACATTCGGCCTCCAACAACTGAGCAGAAAGTGTTGGAGAGATCTGACATGCAGCCGACCTAGAGGAAAGAGATCCGTCACCGAACCGCAGAGACCGAGCAGCTGGAGCAGAGACCGAGCAGCTGGAGAAGACACCGAGCTGTCGCGGACATGAACTGGGACAGAGTAATGGCAAAAGCTGAGAGAATCACAGCCCTTGCCCGGGGAACCGCCACTGTATTCAGCTGAGTATGGAAGTCCATCCCTAGATGACAGAACGACTGAGAAGGGACCAGGTCCGACTTCTCCTCGTTGACTGTGAACCCTAGCGATGTGAGCCGGCTCAACAGTGTGTCGACATCTGACTTCAGAAAGGCAGAATTGGAATGCCTCTGGAGGATATCATCTAGATATGCCAAAGTAGTCACCCTGTAGTAACACATGCGACAACAGTCGGGTGAAGGCCCAAGGAGCCAGGCTGAGGCCGAAGGGCATGGCCTTGAACTGGTAAACTCGCCCCAGAAAAGCGAACCTGAGATACCTTCGTGATGTCCGATGAATTGTAACGTGAAAGTAATCGTCTCCCTGCCGACACCTATCCTTACCCTGTGAGTAAGTAGAAGCGGCGGCAGGAGGATCAGCCCTTGGCTTCGCAGAGGAAGCAGAAGGGCGCTTGTTAGGCTTTGGACGGCCCCTGCCTCCAACAGAAGGCTGATCAAGCTGACAAAGCAGCAAATGATCTATGGAATGACAGAGGACGTCAACCTGGACCGTCGCCACAGAACCATGGAATAGTTGCGGACCTGCCAAAGAAGCAGATCAAATAGCAGCGTGCTGCCCCTCTGGAAGGGAACGGCATGTGGCCAACACAGCGTCCCTGCGAACTAATTCCAAGTTAGCCATGTTACAGGCATGCGTGTGCATGAGCGCAATGGAAAGCACACGCAAAGGAGTCTGTACATCGTCAAACTTATCTGGAGGCAGATTAGCAGCTAAAGTAGAGATGACGTGATCCGAGAGAGAAAACATGCCCAGCATTTCTCTCGATAAGCCCAACAGGAACTCCAGAGTCGCGTAGGAATAATGGCCGACTTGGGCTTGGAAAGCCCAAGGGAGGTGGAGTCCTGATCCAAGGCCATCAAAGTCTGGCAGACTGATGGATTGGCGGAATCGTAGGAACGATAACGCACTGGAGGCAAAAAAGTGTCAACCCTTGTGAAGAACGAAGTCTTCATAGCTTTGGAACTCAGCTTGGAGTCAAAAGCTGAAAACGCTTCAACCACCTGTACCGACTTGCACGGTCGAAGGCGCCCAGAAGCAGGTTGCTCCACAGGCTGTAGGCGTGCGACTGATGATCGCGGCCTGGCTGACACTTTCGGCTGGTTTGACGGTTTGAGATCTGGAAGGAACCCAAACACAAAGTCAAGAGCTGCCCCCAAGTCAGAAGACTTGGCTTTCGATGTCAGGTATGTCGGACTCATCCTCTGAGTTGGAAGACACATAGCCCATCATGGGCAAACCAGCCGATGCCTCCCATGGTGTAGGCACACCTGAGGGATCAGAAAGCAGCCGGCTTCTGATCCCGGGAGGCAGTGCCGTGGGGGGGGGGGGGGGGGGGGGGTTGCCTGGAAACCACCATGAACATCCGAATCCAATGACAAAACTGCGGTGATCAATGGCTGAGAGACCACAGCAGAGGGTTCGGCCAGCAGCCCCTTCCGACTTTGCCGAGTTGAAGTCAGGGAAGGCTGAGGCTGATACCCCACGTCTACACTACCAGACATCTCTGCCGACCCCTGCAGGGATAAAACTGCTGAGCTCAACAGCTGAGAGGCCACAGCAGAGGGTTCGGTCGGCAGCCTCTTCCGACTTCGAAGAGTTGAAGTCAGGGAAGGCTGAGGCCGATACCCCACATCCACACGACCAGACATCGCTGCAGACCCCTGCAGGGATAAGCCGAGGCTGGCTAAAATGGTGGCTGATGATGTTGCAGACGGAACAATAGTAGCAGAAGATACGATGGGAGCTGTTAAAATTGGTGGAAAAGGGGAGTGAGCAACCCAGCTCGGCCTCCAAAGGAGGAGTCACAACCCAAGTGACAGTCTCAGATGTTGACTGGAGAGGGACTATAGTCCTAGAACCAGGCATCTCTTCACTAGACAACTCAACAGCTCCCGCAGTATCCACCACAGTTAAAAACTGCACATCCCCCATGGAGGAGGTATAACTCTCACCAGACGTGGTCGTGTCGGGAGGCCCCGAAAAGACAGCGTTCCCCTTTCCTGCGGGTGTGGGAGGAACGGCCACGAGAACGCACCATAAGCTAGGGCAAAAGGCATTGCCCTAAAGGAACAGTACTGGACATAACAGAGGTGAGAGCAGTAGAAGAACAAGGTGAACTCAACAGATGTAGAAAGTAGAACAACACCCCAAACTACGAGAGAAAGGTGGCAGAAAAAGGACCGGTGTCAACACAACTGAACCCAGATGGCTGTCAGGGACCCAGAAAACAGAAATTCTGCCCTCAACAGAGAGGAGAAATCCTGTCCATACAGTCCCCCAATGACACCTAACTCCAATAATAATAATAAAATTTATCAACCGAAAAATTTTATGTCCGAACCACACGGTACGCGAAAGTCACGCGCAACATGGAAAATATATAAAATACAATGAAAAGGTGGTTGAAAATAATAACGAGAATATATAAAACACAGTCCTGTTATTATACGATCCTCAGATCCATAATTCCAGTAAGAGGTAACCATTATCAACGAGCTGAATTATCACTGATTCTGAATGCAAAATGGACGTCCTAATCGTTCTTGTGTTGGTCATAAAATAATATAGGAACCATAATGGTCCCCTAATGTCTAACCGACTCCATTATGCCACTAGGGGGCGGAGAAGGACGTGAAGAACAAAAACTTCCCCTGATAAAGAAGGTCCTCTCATGGAGGAAGCTTCTGGGGAACGTCCCATAACAGACACTTGAGAAGACTAATCCAACGTTTCTGTGATGACAGAGGTGCTACTAGTAGGATTCACAACGAGACTGTTTGATCTTAAACGTAATCTACTGAATCAAATGAACTGGAGGATATGCATATCCTATCATCCATCCCCATGAGATCAGCAGAGAGTCTACTGCATGCGCTCAATGGTCTGGACATGGCGACACAAACAGCGGTAACTGATTGTTCTGGTGCGTCACAAACGGATCTATCATGAGGTGATCCCTCTGGTAGCAAAACTGTCCAAATACTCGCTTGTTGAACATCCATTCCAACTGCAACCGGCGACCTTTCCAAGAGAGCGAGTCTGCTAGTACGTTCAGATGACGCGGTATATGATGGATAAAAAGATGAATATGATGATTCATGACGTATTAGGAAAATCTTCTCTGTTAGTTGGCATAACGGAAATGAATGGGTGCCGCCCTGGTTCCTGATGTATGCTACTACTGTCGAGTTGTCCAACCAAATTGAACATGGACGTCCATTATTATGTGCATCCAATGTTGTAGCTCTAGCTAATTAACATCATCTTGTTGATGTTTATGTTTCTCCTGGAACCGAGGGTCCCAAAGACCTTGACACCTCAAAACTGCGGGACTTAGGGTCGCGCCCCAACTCATCTGACTCACATCCGTCATAATCGAGAAAGCCGGATCCGGCAGTTGCAGCGTAACTCCCTGAGTTAACCACTGAATATCTGCCCAATTTGAGCCCTTGTTTTACTAGGTCCGTTAAAACAATACTGGTTCAAGTGAAAGTATCTTCACACTCCAGTTCTGAGGAAAGAATATCTGGAGGGGATGTGCGCACAGACAGCCCACCGGAATGAGATCGACGGCTGCTCCGCACAGCTCCAACAGTCGCATGAATTCTCTCACTATAAATGCGTCTGGCTGTAGACAAAAGCGAGCATAACAACCGACTAATTTCGCTCTGGGTAACGGCAGGCAAACCAGATTGTTGTGAGTCTCAAAGCTCATTCCCAAGTGAATAGATGACTTGTATGGAGCTAGATCCAACTTTATCTTGTTTACGATAAAACCCGAGACGTCGGAGTAATAGAAGCAGACTCTGAACATCGTTCTGAAGAATAATTCTGTTGCCATATCCCTGAAGAAGGTCGTCCAAGTAAGCCGACGTTACCGCAGACAAATGAGCTTGTAGGTAAGACATTACCGAATTCATTATTCAAGTGAAAAGCCCAGGGGGCCAGATTCAGACCAAAGCATATTGTTCTGAATTGATACACCTTCCCTTGTACGGCGGACCGCAGGTACTTTTAGAATGTCCGATGTACCAAGACATGAAAGTACGAATCCTTAGATCTATGCTTGCCGCATAGTCGATCACTCGAACGCTCGCTTTTACCGACTGAATGATTTCCATAAATAAACTTTTAGAGCCATGATAAACTTGTTATCCAGCTCAAGCCTATTACCTGTCTATTACCAGTCGGAACGAGCTGTCTGGCTTTGGTACGAGGAACAGGTGACTGTAAACAAGACCAATACCGGGTCTGGACCTGCGTCGCTGCATGCAATTGAATCGGCAAACAGGAGTGGCTGCACGGCAGGTCTGAAAATTGCTTACACGATACAACTCATCATTATGAAGCAGCAGACCAAATATAAAATAAATCCCTTACATAGAAGCCGAGAAAACCTTGACGAAAAATTTCAATGTTCAGTGGGTACAGTAAAATTTCAAAGTATCGGTAAACAGGAAGTGGCTGCACGGCAGATCTGAAAATTGCTTACACGATACAACTCATCATTATGAAGCAGCAGACCAAATATAAAATCAATCCCTTGCATAGAAGCCGAGAAAACCTTGACGGAAAATTTCAATGTTCAGTGGGTACAGTAAAATTTCAAAGTATCGGTAAACAGGAAGTGGGTGCACGGCAGATCTGAAAATTGCTTACACGATACAACTCATCATTATGAAGCAGCAGACCAAATATAAAATAAATCCCTTGCATAGAAGCCGAAAAAACCTTGACGGAAAATTTCAATGTTCAGTGGGTACAGTAAAATTTCAAAGTATCGGCAAACAGGAAGTGGCTGCACGGCAGATCTGAAAATTGCTTACACGATACAACTCATCATTATGAAGCAGCAGACCAAATATAAAATCATTCCCTTTCATAGAAGCCAAGAAAACCTTGACGGAAAAAGTGTTTCGGACGGACCGACAGTCTGACGAAGTCGAGCGGTTACTAGACCTGCTCTGCCGCTGGCGACGCAGGTAAAAATCTTGAGAATCTTGATTCTCGATGACCTGCATTGCTTCCTTTGAAAAGAGAGCTTATACCTCCGGTAAGAGAAACTCTCTTATGCAAGAATTAATGGAAGATTTGTCCAATGTGGACAACTTGTTAGTGAGGTTTTACTCAGAATGATAGCCGTAAGCCATCCAAGACTACACTTCTCACCCACTGATCTTCCGTGATTGTTATCCATTTTTTTGCAGAGCTTGATAACCTTCCACCAACTGGCCAGCAATAGAGGTCTAAATCATCACCTATATGACCTGCGAGGCTTACAGGAGGAGGAACCACGTCCTCCCCACGAAAAACCTTGTCTCGTCTGCCAAGGGGCATCTGACCTATAGTCCCGATCAGACCTACGCCCCTTTTCCGAGTCGCTATACTCACGACCTCCAGAGTAATTATAAGAAGGTTTCTTGTACCCTCGTGAGGAGTTTCCTTTTGACGATTTTTGTCTGGAACGCCCTCCTTTACTCTTGTCTGCTGAAGCGGGTCGTTGATACACCGACTTCAAAAGCAGAGCACTAGACGCTTTCTTAGTAGCCTGTTCACAGACTAACGAAAGCTAGTCATCAAAAATAACCCGAGCGACTCGGTAGAGCTTTTCGCATTGTCATCCTATCAGTGATGACGACGCAAGGGCAGCATTACGTCTGATTAACTCCTGATTAGCCACTGTTAGGGCGGAGTTATACGTGGTATACATAATTGTCCTGGAAAGAACTCTAAGAGAGGTACAAATGTCCTCAAACTTCATTTCCCTTGAGACGTTGCGCCATAGCTCTTGTAAGGTGATCTGCATAAGACATAACGTCCAAATTCGCTCTATTTGAAGAAATTGACGTCTCAATTGCGTCTGAGCGAATAGAGAATGATACAGGTAAGCATACCTCTGGATCCCCAGCCTGCTCATCCAAATGCAGAAGAACTCTCTGAATGAACATCTTTCCCGACCATTTTTAAATGAACGTGGTCCAAAAAACGGTATGTATATGGAAGATGAAGATAAGAAACCGCCTTCTTCCTCGCACTCAAGAGGATAAATATGGTGTTGTCTATTTGGCCGAAGGCCTGCGACACCTGCATAAACTGAACCGGAAAAGAAAGAACTTCCTCCTCTGTCCGGATAAAGTCTACGCCTAAGTACGCAAGCGGTTTCTATCTTGTCGTCACAGCATTCTGATTCAGCGGAACAAAATCAGGGTAGTATTGATGGATGAAAGCCATCGCAACCATGTACTGTTCCGAAAGGGAAGGGTAATCCTCTTCCTTATCCCTTTCACCATCCGAGAGAATCAGTTGCGAATCTCGGTCCATTGCATCTGAGTGAAAGGACTACTGGACCGACCCAGCACCATCCAACAGCTCAGATTCTGAGTATGAGGGAGGCTGCATCTGCACTTGCTGGGATGCTGTGATTAGCTTCACTATCTGCAAGAGCAAGTCCGTCATCGAGGCCTGAGGAGCAGCAGATTTCCATTCTTTAGCCGCATGCTGCTCCTGAGATGGTGTGTCGGTGTTGGATCCTTTCTCCAAGCGTCCCGAAGATCAAGGCCTCGTCTCCCTAGCTACTGGATGGTCCGACTTCACGGGCGATGAGTGGTTCCTTCTTCGTGCAGCAGGCTGGATATCCGAAGTCAGGTAGCTAGGATGCGGTCGTGTGTGCTTAAATAACGTAGCAGAGTTAGCTGTGACTGAAGCCGACTCTTGCTGCAGACTAGACGTAGCGTCCCGAGCGGCGGGCGGACATATGCTCCGTCTCGTGCAAGTTTACAACCAGAAAACTTTATTCCGGCCTTGTGAAACGTAGCGGAGGAAGCATTGACTGAAGGTGACCTCGGCTGCAGATTAAACAGAGCATCCCGAGTGGAGGGCGGACATATGCTCCGGCTTGTGCAAGTTTCTCAAAACAACATCTGACCCCAGACGTTGCTATATTAGAGAGGGGGGGGCCTCTCCCGCTTGCGGTCTATCATACCTCGCCGAGTACAAGAACTTGTAGACTTCCTCCCTATTCGCGTCGTCGCTGGGTGAGCAATTTATATTATAGTACTCGCTCTACCCAATCCACCTCTTAGACTGCAACAGACATACCCGGCGTCACGGCACCCATGGATGGAGTACTGCTTCACCGGTCGAGCTAGCTGCTTGCAAGAGATTAAAACCTTTAACCAAAGGCCCTAACTCTTGCAATAATGAGCACTGCAGCTAGCTCTATATGCTCCATGGAGCGTGACGACGGTAGCACACTTGGATGGGTGTCAGAATATCATCACCATGTTCATGTTCCTCTGAAATAGAAACTGACAAAATGAATTAAAACGTGGTAACAGGTTCTGATCCTCAGAACCTCACTGCAAACAACGTACCGCGACACCCGACTCCAACATCAGTCATCCCAGTGCTACACAAGAATGACAAGAGTCCGCAGGAGTGTATCAACTAAAATCGATATCAGTCCTCCAAACTCTACAACAATATATATATATATAACTGAGATGCATGAATAATAGCAATCATAATTAAATTCAAAATATTTTTTGTAAACAAAAATTTTTTTGGAAAAACACCCAAGTTCCCAAAGGGAACATGAAGAGCCCAAGGGCATCCCGATAGAGCCTAAGTGTGGACAAAATCCCAACTTTTTTGAGCTACACTACCGGAATAATAATCCATGTATTCTACAGTATATTACAGTAACAGAATATAAGAAACTACCTATATATGAGGACGTTGATAATGTAAACAACGTCAATGTAAACAAGACATCAGGCACACATAAAGGCCCAAAATCAGAACCAACTGAAATGCTATCAGATGTAAAGCTAGATCTTCATATGAAGAAACAAGAGGCCCCAAGGGGCCTGAGGGCACTCACCTGACACGGTAGCCTAAATATCAACCCAGAGAATTGATTTCAACAAGTTGCATCTGCTCCTCCTAAGAAAACCTTATACCAAATATCCAAAGATTCTAACCAGTGGATCTAAAAAAAAAGATTTTTAAAGAATATTCCTCATATTGAACTAAGTTATAATTCAGGCTCCCACAGGGAGCCCATATATGAACTCAGGGACTTGGCTTTAACAAACTTGAATCTTACCCCCCTAAGGATGCTGCACACCAAATATCAAAACATTCCGACTGCTGGATCTGAAGAAGATTTTTTAAAAAAAATTCATCATTTTGAACTAAGTTACAATTCGAGCTCCCACAGTGAGTCCAAATATGGACCTAGGGACATGGCTTGAACAAACTTGAATCTCACCCCCTAAGGATGCTGCATACCAAATATCAAAACATTCTGAAGAAGATTTTTAAAGAAAATTCCTCATTTTGAACGTTATAATTCGGGCTATCACAGTGAGCCCAAATATGAACCCAGGGACTTGGCTTGAACAAACTTGAATCTCATCCCCCTAAGCATGGTGCATACCCAATATCAAAAGATTCTGCCTGCTGAATCTTGAGAAGAAGATTTTCAAAGAAATTTGCCTGAAATGCACTAAGTTCAAATTTGGGCTCCTATACTGAGCCCAAATATACACCCAGGGGGCCGATTTGAACAAACTTGAATCAGATCCACCCCACAATGTTGCATACAAATTATGAAAAGATTCTGCCTGCTGGATCTGGAGAAGAAGATTTTTTAAGAAATTTGCCTGAAATGCACCAAGTTGGAATTCGAGCTTCTATAGTGAGCCAATATATGAATCTAGGGAGCCGATTTGAACAAACTTGAATCAGATCCACCCCACAATGTTGCATACCAAATATCAAAAGATTCTGCCTGCTGGATCTGGAGAAGATGATTTTTTAAGAAATTTGCCTGAAATGCACTAAGTTCGAAATCGGGCTCCTATACTGAGCCCAAATATGAACCCAGGGGGCCGATTTGAACAAACTTGAATCAGATCCACCCTACAATGTTTCATACCAAATATCAAAAGATTCTGCCTGCTGGATCTGGAGAAGAAGATTTTTTAATGTTTTACCCATTGCCTACAGTGTTAAAAAGTGCTGACTCAGCACTTTTTCAAAAGTCCTGAAAAAAGTACCTTGTGATCAAACCGATAGAGATTTTTTTTAACCATTCTATTCTACTGGATAAAAGAAAGCTTTATACAAAATAAGAATTCTCTTGTTGTTTTGGAGATATGGTAGTTTTAAGGTTTTTCCTATTTTTAGCTCCCGAGGTTCCCACGGGGAAATGAGAAATTTTTTTTTTGCATCAATCAACTACTTATGACCCATTATCATCTCATATCAAATTTGGTTCAAATCGACCTCACGGTTCAGAAAATAGAAATTTTAGGCGTGGCCAAAATTTTTGCCCCTCCCATAACGAAGGCAAATAATGCCCAACAAACTTCTCTTGAACAAACTTGATTCTACACCTCAAAAGGAAGCTGCATACCAAATATCAAGTCTCTGCTACTGCTGGTTCATGAGAAGAAGATTTTCAAAGATTTTGGTGCCCCTTGGGGGCGTGGCCCCACCCAAGAGGAAGGGTAACTTCATTTGTGAACAAATCTGAATTGACATTAGGTAATAAACATTTACCCAACATTTGAAAAATATTGGGCCAGTGGTTTCTTCGGAGAAGTTGGTTTTGTAAAGTTTACGCCGGACGACGGACGGATGGACGACGGACGGACGACAGACGGAAAGCGATTAGTAAAGCTCCCCTTGAGCTTCACTCAGATGAGCTAAAAACAATACATTGGATAAAAGATGCAAGACTAAACGACCTAACACCCCTAGGGTGAGGATGTAACCATGGGGAAAGACAGAATAAATATTCTGTAATACATGTTAAACTCCCAAGAAATTTAATAAAAAATTTCAATAAAAAATAGCCAAAAAGCTTAAGAGTTTAACAGGAAGGGTTCATAGAAGGATAGGGAAGGAATATGTAACACAGTAGAATAATCATTAGCAAGAATGATGACGTCAGGCATATGTCCCGAAATTGGAAAACATAAAATAATTTTATAAATATTATAAAGTTACAGCCCTGAACGCCCAAAACCACCACTGAACACTTCCTTCATCCAATAACAGCCTTGTAACCACCAATTCTTGCATTGACATCTGCGCAGAGAGTAAATGTATGGAGGGCCAGATAGGATTTATAATTTTTGGTTTTGCAAGCAAATTTTGGGGATTGGGGGGTTCAAAATTTGTATTTGGCCCTTAATAATTTTGAGTTAAGCACCAGTGGCTAGTCTAGGCCATTGGTTTACAGTGTAAAAATATAATACCAGAGGAATACCTGAGTGTATTGATGTTATTTTGATAGCCTTGATTTGATTTGATATGATGATAAAAAACTCAAAGAATGATGTTGAGAAAAAAAAAGTTTGATCCAGTTGAGAGGAACACATTTTAAAGTTTGTATTATACCCAAGCTCTCAGGCCACGAGTCTAATTCTGTAAGAAATATGATGCTGTTAATGGCCTACAACTAGCCTAGCCCTCAAAAAGGTCATTGTCTAAAGTTTGCTTTTCTGGACTATTGAATCTAAAAAATTTCATAAAGATTCATTTTCATGGATCAAAGCTAGAAATGCTGCTCAATCGCAACTTGATTTTATTGACATTTTGATGACATTTCAGAAGACTTACCACAGCCATAATTTTATGATTATGCTGGGTAGTTCCATAGATTATGTCAGTATCTGGATCTTTTCAAGAGGAATTAAATACTTATTGATGGAAATATCTATAACTGGGACATGAAACAATATCTGTGTATCTTTGTGAGTAAAGGCATATCACATTATATCAACAGTCGTCTGCATGCAAAGTTCCACAAAAAGTGGGTAAACAAATAGCTCATAATGTCAAATTCTGAACAGAATTAAATGGTGACCTGAGAGCTTGTATGATACCTAGACTAATTCAGGAAGATCACCCACCAGCATGCAAAGAGCCAACCTTTAAACCTTGATGAAATGGACAATTCTTTAAACTTTTTACCCCAAAACAACTTGAAAGTAAAGTGGTTTAGCAGTGATTGATTTGTAGTCAAGTCCTGGTTGCCTTTAAAGGTAGAAAAAATTTGTCCAATAACTTATGCTAGAGATTTGAGGATTATATGTTGGGACACCGGTTCTAAGGTTATAAAATTTGACAAAGTCAGAATCAGGTCTTCTGGGAGTGGCTTACCTCTCCTTGAAATGTTTTGAAAGATACTTACTGTCTCAGTGAGATCATCTGCTTTAAATCGTCCAGCAGCAGACACCAATGACCTACCAGATGGTCTAAAAAGAAAATGAAATGAAATTATATGTCAATGAATGTCTCAGGATGAGGGCAATCTGAGCGGCTCAAGATAATGTACACTTTTTTTGAGTTCCAGTTTATGTATTCAATGAGAGATTGCCTGAGAAGCAAAACACTTTTTTAGCCTAACACTTTTGTTTAATTGAAATTAATTCTGTAGAAAATTGATACAAAAATGATAAATTTTAAGTAATTTGTATATTTTTTAAACTTAACAATGGCCCAGACTAGTTAGCTGATGCTAACTCAAATTAATCCAGGGCCAAACACAAATTTTGCCCCCCAAAATTTGCATGCAAAACCGAAAAAATCAAGTCCTAGATGGTCCTCCATACTTTTGAGATCTGCACATGCGCAGTATCCAGGAAGGTACTGAAATTGGTGCCAACCATCATTCTTTCTAAAGATTGCCTGTTAAATGTTATAAACAGCGGGGAGGTTTGAGTGCCCACTCATGGGAGAGACATACCCATCTGGGCCATTGGTAAGTATAAAAAATATACAAATTACTTAAAAATTTATCATATTTTTATTCTATAAACCAATGGCCCAGACTAACTGAATTGTAAAACGGCTGGAAGGCATAGGACTTGAAGGAAAATCCAATCTCTCAATTACTTCAGTAAAGAATAGCTCCCACAGGAGAATAGGAGAAGATAGGAACTATTTGTCTTTCTCTTTTACAAGAAAAGAGAAAGACATAACACCAACAATGTAACTGAGTATTACATAATATAAAATTCCCCATTTAATGCCAGCATAACCCGTTATGATAATTCAGTGAAGGAAAACCAATATATAAAGATAGTCCAGAGAATGAGACTCTTTATACTCATTTAAAAGTGTCCGAGGATTGTATATTAATGCCCGTTTGACATGTAACCTATACAAATGCTTCACAGTGAGCTACTCTTTAAAAACTATGTAAATGAGTCATAGTTATTGCTGCACACTGAGCTACACATTAAAACCATCCCAGCACCGACGCAGGACTACTGACAGCGGAGGATGTATTCCCTTGCTTTTCACTATAAAGCCAGATGATCATAATTGAAAAACTGTCCTCAATTCCGCCCCTCCCACCCCCCTCCCCCCCCCCCCATCCCTTCCCCTTGTTCCGAGGTAAAATTCCTCAGAACGAAGAGGGCAGCGGTACAGCGTCAGTGCTAGAACGGACTGCCTAAAGACCTTATAGAGGTAACATTAATGGACGACATTCTGAGCAACAGAAAGAGGACCTAAAAATCTAAGGTCACCGGAGATGGACTCTAAATTTCTCAGGTAAAACTTGGTAAATGAAGAGGGCTGTGTCCAGTAAGTAGCCTTCATGAGATCAGTAATGGCTACACTCTTAGAATAAGCCCAAGAAGTGGACAGTGCTCTAACCTTGTGCGATGAGATCTTATTGACAGAACGTTGATCCGAAGATAGATTTTCATAGGCAATGCGTATTGCCAACTGAATCCATCTAGCGACAGCATGAACAGAAATATCTTTTCTGTTAGGAATCAACGAAAGAAAGAAATGTTTTCTTCCCTTTCTAACAAAATCTGATCGACGTTTATAAATGCGCATAGCCCTGACTGGACACAGCAAAGGTCTATGGTTATCCAAGGATGGTAAGGCCTTAATGACAATAGGCTCCGGGCGCTTATCCGGAATCTAATTCTTAGCCAAAAATCCCACTTCCGTAGTGAGGGTAATGGTATTACCCACACTACAGTAGTGAGATTCATCAACAGATAATGCATGAAGTTCACTGACTCTTCTAGCAGTTGCAAAGGCTAAGAGAAACGCGATTTTATAGGTTAAGAATTTGAACTGTACGACGTCCAATGGCTCAAAAGAAGCTTCTCTGAGCTTCAACAGAACCCAAGCCAAATTCCACTTAGGAACTAATCTGAGGGTTCTAGGTCTATTGATAGAGAAATTTCTAACTAGCTTGGATCAAGTATCTGATAACATAGACCTTAATAGTGACGGGCTGCAGTTTGAGATCGTCAAACAAGTAGACCAGGAAATCGGCAATATTTGGTATGGACGGATTGTATACGACTATCGATAGACCCTTGCACCAACGGAAGAAAACCCTCCACTTCACTGCTTAGTTCAACGAAGAGGAGGACCTCCTGCAGTTAAAAATTGCATACACTGCATGTCCTGTAAACTATTTCCCGTACAAGAAGGACCGCACAACGGAAATACGTGAAGGTTGAGACCTTCCGAGTTGTGATGCAGTGCACGAGACTTCTCCTGATAAAGAAGGTCCTCTCATGGAGGAAGCTTCCGGGAAATGTCCAATAACAGACACCTAAGAAGATTGATCCAAGGTTTCTGTGACAACAGAGGTGCTACTAGCAGAATTTTGCAATGAGACTGTTTGATCTTCAACAGAATCTGCTGAATCAACGGAGTTGGAGGATATCCGTATCCCATCATTCCGTTCCATGAAATTGACAGAGCATTTACTGCGTACGCACGATTATCTGGACATGGCGACACGAACATCGGTAACTGATTGTTCAGATGTGTCGCAAAAAGATCTATCATGAGACGATCCCACTGGTAGCAAATCTGTCTGAATATTCGCTTGTTGAGAATCCATTCCAATGGCAACAGGCAACCATTCCGACAGCGTGTCTGCTAATACGTTCAGATGACCCGGTATATGACGGACAGAGAGATGAACGCCATGATTCATGACATATAGGAGAATCCTCTCCGTTAATTTGCATAATGGAATCGAGTGAGTGTCGCCCTGGTTCCTGAGGTAAGCAACTACTGTCGAATTGTCCAACAGAATTTGAACGTGGATGTTCACTATTAGGCGAATCCAATGTTGAAGTGCTAGCCCTATTGACATCATCTCTTTGATGTTTATATGCTTCTCCAGGAACCGAGAGTCCCAAAGACCCTGACACTTCAAGTCTGCAGGACTTAGGGTCGCATCCCAGCCCATCTGACTCGCCTCCGTCATAACCGTGAAAGCTGGGTCTGGCAGTTGCAGCGGAACTCCCTGAGTTAACCACTGAAGATCTGCCCAAATCTGAACCTTTCGTTTTACTAGGTCCATTAAAACAATACTGGTTTTGAGCGAATGCATCTTCACACTCCAGTTCTGAATAAAGAATATCTGGAGACGATGTGTGCGCAGACAGCCCATCGGAATAAGATCCGCAGCCACTCCGCACAGCCCATCAGTCGCATGAATTCCCGCGCTGTGAATGCATCTGAGTGTAGACAAAAGCGAGCATAACAACTGACTAATTTCGCTCTGGGTAACGGCAGACGAACAAGACTGTTGTGAGTCTTGAAGCTCATTCCCAAGTGAGTGAACGACTTGGACAGAGCTAGATCTGACTTTTTCTCATTTACGATGAAACCGAGATGTCAGAGTAATAGAAGCAGACTCTGAACATCGTTCTGAAGTATAATTCTGTTGCTGTATTTCTGCAGAATGTCATCCAAGTAAGCTGATGTTACAGCTCGGAAGTATGACATTACCTAGTTCATTATTCAAGTGAATGCCCAGGGATCCAGCTTCAGACCAAAGCACATTGCACTGAACTGATAAACCTTCCCTTGTACTGCGAACCGCAGGTACTTTCTGAATGCCGGATGTACCAAGACATGAAAGTAAGCATCCTTTAGATCTATGCTTGCTGCATAGTCGCTCACTTGAATGCTCACTCTTACCAACTGAATGGTCTTCATATAGCTCTTTGGAGCCACGATAAGCTTGTTTATCCAGCTCAAGTCTGTTACCGGTCGGAACGAGCCATCTGGCTTCGGTACGAGGAACAGGTGACTGTAAAAACCCTGAGAATTTTGATTCTCGATGACCTCTACTGCTTCCTTTAATAAGAGAGCCTGTACCTCCGCTAGGAGAGACTCTCTTTGAAAGGATCCGCCGGAAGATTTGTCCAACGCGGACATCTTGTTAGTGGGGGTTTCGCTCGGAATAATAGCCATAAGCCGTCCGAGACTACACTTCTCACCCACTGATCTTCCGTGACTGCTATAATAATAATAATAATATACACATTTATATAGCGCCAAAATTATAGTTCAGAAGATGTAGAACAATATTCTAAGGCGCTGTACATGTTACTGAGCTCATGCAAATATACAAACGGAATATATATAGTATCTTACAGTTCAGAACATCACTTAGAGGCTTTTTGAAACAGGTACGTTTTGAGATCTTTCTTGAAAAGGTTGACATTTGACAGTCTTTTTAGGTGTTCTGGTAAATTATTCCACAAGTGAGGGCCAGCAAATGAGAATGACCTATCTCCAAATGTCTTACACCTATGTTTTGGAACATGTAGTAGCATTTTACCATTGGATCTCAGGTTGCATTGACACTCATTCTTGATATTAAGGAGTTCTTCTAAGTAGGCTGGTGACATGTTGTTTTGTGTCTTAAAAACTAATAATAAAGTTTTGAAAATTATTCTGTACTTGACTGGCAGCCAGTGCATATCCCTCAGAACAGGAGTGATGTGTTGAGATCTTGATACCCTGCATACCACTCGGGCTGATGCATTTAGTACCATCTGCAGGCGAGAGTAATGATATTGTGGAAGGTTGATCAGTAAGGCATTACAATAATCCAAATGTGAAGTTACAAAGGCATGAACTAGGTTTTTTGTGGAGTCTTTGTATAGACCCCTGAAAGCCTTATTGCACATATTTGTAACATGTCTGTCCATAGACATGGTAGAGTCGAAGAAGGCACCAAGATTATGTACACTGTTACTTGCACTGATGGCAGAATCTCCTACCTTCACTGAATTGATGTCAACTTTAGTGAGTTGCTGTCGTGAACCAATTATTAGGAATTCAGTCTTATCATCATTTATCATTAATTTGTTTGAAACCATCCATGTGCGAATGTCCGAAATACATGATTCAATAGTTTCTAGAGCTTTAGTTTGATCATTGATTGATGGTCAAAAAGAGAAATAGACCTGTGTGTCATCAGCATAACCATGGACATCAGGCAGGTGAGATTCAATGATGGTGAACATTTTTGAAATATAGAATAGAAACAGAACAGGACCAAGGCAACTGCCCTGTGGGACTCCACATTCAAGATGGAAGTCCAGTTTCTTGTGAAGTTTGATAACCTTCCGCCAACTGGCAAACAACAGAGGTCTTAACCATCACCTGTAGGACTTGCGAGGCATACAGGAGAAACTACGTCCTCCCCACGAAGATCCTCGCCCCGTCAGCTCAGGGGTGTCTGACCGATAATCCTGATCAGACTTACACTCCTTTCCCGAGTCGTTATATTGACGACCTCCGGAGTAATTGTATGAGGATTTCTTGTACCCTCGCGAGGAGTTCCCTTTTGATGATTTTGGTTTGGAACGTCATCGCTTACTCTGGTCTGCTGAATCGGGTTGTTGAGACGCGACTACAAGAGCAGAGCATTGGATGCTTTCTTAGTAGCTTGTTCGTATACTAATGAAAGCTTGTCGTCAAAGATAGAATGTCCAGAGACCGGAGCGACCCGGAGAGCGCTTTTCACCTTGTCATCTATAAGTGATGATGATGCAAGGGCAGCATCACGTCTAATTAACTCCAGATTAGACATTGTCAGGACGGAGTTCTATTTGGCATACATGATTGCCCTGGAAAGAACTCTAATTGAGGTACACACGTCCTCAGAATTCCTTCCCGTCGAGATGTTGTGCCATAGCTCTGGTAAGGTGAACTGCGTAGGACATTGCATCCAAATTTCCTCTATTCGATGAAATCGCAGTTCCATTACATCTGAGCAAATGTTGAATGAAGCAGGTAAGGACATATCTAAATCACCGGTGTGCTCATCCAAACACAGTGGAGCTCTGTGAATATCCTCTCCAACCGCTTTAAATGAACGTGGTCCAAGAAACGGTATGTTTATGGAAGACGTTGACTAGATACACCTCTTTTCCTCGCATTCGAGAGGTTAAATATGGCATCGTCTACATGGCCGAAAGCCTGCAACACCTGCCTAGACTGAACCGGGAAAGAAAGAACTTCTTCTTCTGTATAAATATCTGCGTCTAAAGATGCCAGCACCTTCTCCCTTGTTTTCGCAGCTTGCTGATTCAGTGGAACAAACTTAGGGTAGTATTGATGGATAAAATCCATCGCAACCATATGTTGTTCCAAAATGGAAGGGTAATCCTCTTCCTTATCCCTTTCACCATCCGAGTGAATCAGTTGAGAATCTTGATCCATTACATCTGCGTGAACAGATGACTGGACCGACCCAGCACCGTACGACAGCTCAAGTTCTGAGTCTGAGGGAGGCTGCTCCCGCACTTGCTGGGATGCTGCGATCAGCTGCACAATCTGTGACAGCAAGTCCGTCATCGAGGCCTGAGGAGCAGCAGTTTTCTGTTTCTTAGTCGCTTGCTGCACCTGGGACAGCGTTCCGGGGAGGGATCTCTTCTCTGAAAGTCCCGATGATCTAAGCCTTGGATCCCTAGCTACCGGATGATCTCACTTCACAGGCAAAGAGTGGCTCCTTCTTCACGCAGCAGGCTGGATATCCGAAGTAGGGTAGCTAGGATGTGGTCGTGTGTGCGTAGTGATCGTAGCAGAAGAAGCTGTGACTGTAGCCGAGGCCAGCTGCAGTCTAGACAGAGCGTCCCGAACAGCCGGTATGGATGTATGCTCCGGCCCGTGCAAGTTTCTCATAACAACATCTGGCCCCAGATGTTGCTGGGTTAGAGAGGGACCTCTCCCACTTGCGGCCTTTGCAGATCTCGCCGAGCCTCCCGACAAGAAACTTGCTGGCTTCCTCCCTAGTTCCGTCGTCGCTGGGTGAGCTTTTGTTTTCAAGGTACTCGCTCAACCCACTACACTTCCTTCGACCGTAATGGACATACCCGGTGTTACGGCTCCCATGGATGGAGTAACCGCTTCACCGGTCGAGCTAGCTGCCAGCAAAGGATTAAGACCACCGCCCAGTGGCCTTATTCCTTGCCTAATATTCAAGAGCACCTTAGCAGCTAGCTCTGTTTGCTCATCAGAGCGCGACGACGGTAGCACACTTTTGGTGGGTGCCATATTACCATCACCATCTTCTTGTTCCTCTGAAAAAGAAACTGAAAAACTTGGATGATCTTGCGGTGAGAGAACTGCATAAGCCTCTCACTGCTAACAACATACCGTGACACTCACTTCCAACGTTAGTCATCCCAAACAACACATGTAGGACAAGAATTCGTAGGAGTACATCGACTATAGGCAAGGCAACATGCATGTAAATCTGAGGAAGACTTCCTCGCCTCGTATTTTGTGCAATAAGATTTCATGATTAATCAAAACTAAGTCGATCGTACTCCCACAAACTCCACAATAAATATATGATAAAGATACATAATAATCAATAAGCAAAATCGATATCGAAAAATTAATTTAAAAAAATTCTTCGAAATTTTTTTGACAAAAGCCCAAGTTCCCAAAGGGAACATGAAGAGCCCAAGGGTATCCTGATAGAGCCTAAGTGTGGACAAAATTCCAAACATTATTGCTACACTACCAGAATATTAAATAATGTATCTTACAACAATCCTACGGAAATAATAACTAAATACTACATATATTTAAGGACGTTGTCAATGTAAACAACATCAAGGAAAAAACCGGAAACAAGACATCAGGCACAGAAAAAAGGCCCAAAGTCAGTAACAGATTTCTAAAGTAACCAGATGTAAAGCAAGATCTTCAAACGAAGAAAAAACGATACATCGGAGAGAAGATGCATGACCCACATGACCGAACACCCCTCCCTAGGGTGAGGACGTAACTATGGGGATAAACAGAATAAACATTCTGTAATACACATTAAACTCCCAAAAAATTTAATAAAAAAGTTCAATAAAAATAAGCCAAAAAGCTTGGGAGTTTAACAGGAGTGCTTCGAGGAGGGATGGGGAAGGAACACTTGAACAAGAGGCCCCAGGGGGCCTGCGGGCGCTCACCTGACATGGTAGTCTAAATATCAAACCAGGGACTTGAATAAGCTGCATACGCCCCTCCTAAGAAAAGCATATACCAACTAGATGAAGTGATTGTGCCCACACAAGACACAGGATTTTCCTTCTATTTTCAGTTCCTGCACTTTTACGTCCCAAAATTGAGATAAATGCATAAAAAACACATTTTTTGGCCAGATAAAATATTTTCAGACTAAATTTTTTTTTTTCTTCTTAAAACACATAAAAAACCAAAAAACTAATTTTCCGGATTTTGGTCCAAAATTTCCTAAGTCCCACCCGGACCCCAAATTTTCAGTGTAAAAAAAAAAAAAAAATTTTGTCTTAAAATTGACCGAAATGCATAAAAACAAAAAAAAATTCCGGATTTTGGTCCACAACGGGACCCAAAATTTTCAGCAATAAATATGAACCCAGGGACTTGGCTTGAACAAACTTGAATCTCACCCCCCCTAAGGATGCTGCATTCCAAATATCAAAAGATTCTTATTGGTAGATCTGAAGAAGAAGATTTTTAAAAAATACTCCTCATACTGCACTAATTTAAACATTTGGGCTCCCATAGAGAGCCCAAATATGGACCCAGCGAATTTATTTCAATAAACATGTGAAACAATCTTCCAAAGATGTTATATGTGAAATTTGAAAGCTTTTGGAGCAGTGGTTTGGGAAAAAACTAGTCTTACATGTTTTTCCCATTACCCACAGTGTTAAAAAATGCTGACTCAGCACTTTTTCAAAGTCCCCAAAAAGTACCCCATGATAAAACTGATGGCAATTTTTTTTACCATTCCATTCTGTTGGTCCTAAGGATGCTTCACAACAAATAAGATTTATCAGTGCCGTGTAGTTTTGGAGATATGGGCATTTTAATCTTTTTCTATTTTTAGCTCCTGCAGTTCCCATGGGGGCGACAGGAAAACAATTTTTTGCATAAATTAAGTACTTATGACCCAATAAGCCCTCATATCGAATTTGGTTTAAATTTGCCTCTCGGTTTGGAAAATAGAAATTGTGGGAGGGGCAAATATTCTTGCCCCTCCCATTACGAAGCCAAATATAGCCCCACAAACTTCTCTTGAACAAATCTGAGTCTACACCTCAAAAGGAAGCTGCACACCAAATATCAAGTCTCTGCTACTGCTGGTTCATGAGAAGAAGATTTTTTAAGATTTCAGCACACTTTTTGGGTGTGGCCCTACCAATGGGCGAGGCAACTTGATTTGAACAAAATCAAATTGCGATGTCATAACACACTATTATCTCAAATATCAATTAAATTGGTTCAGCGGTTTGGGAGGAGAAGACGCAAACACCATGTTCACGGACGCCGGACGGTGAGTGATCACTATAGCTCTCATGACTGAAAGTCAGGTGAGCTAAAAACAGTGGATAAATCATTAGCAAGAATGATGACGTCAGGCACATGTTCCGAAATTGGGAAACATGAAATAATTTTTATAAAAATTATAAAGTTACAGCCCTGAATGTTTCTAATCACCATTGTTCACTTCCATCATCCATTTATGTCCTTGGATCCACCAATTTTACCATTGATTTGTGTCTGGCATCCTCAAAAAAGGAGATTCAAAAGCACAGATGTCAGTTGAATGTTGCTGACTTTAGGGCCAAACAAAGAATGATGGTCTGCACCAATTTCGGTACCTTCCTGGATACTGCGCATGCACAGATCTCAAAAGTATGAAGGACCAGATATGACTTTATTTTTTTGGTTTTGCATGCAAATTTGGGGGACTGGGGGCAAAATTTGTATTTGGCCCTGGATTAAATTTGAGTTAGCACCAGCTAGTCTGGGCCATTGGTTGTTGTATAAAAATATTTTAATTGTTGGCCTCAAAAACATAGTTTATGACACTCATTGGAACAATCTCAAGGAGTTCATTCCAATGAAGAGTCAAGTGATGTTTTTGAGGAAACAATTGAAAAAAGTAAGCAAATTTGTAAGGATACTTTTTGTGAATTGCACTGGTGGCTTTTGACAATTACGTTAGATAAAGAGTAAAGAAAGATTTCAACATGGGTAAACTGGGTGATACTGATTTAATAACTTGCCACTGTCATGTTTTGAAATGTGAGTTTTTGCCAACATCAGTTATTAAAGAATAAAACTTTAAAAATAAAAGAAAGTAACAAGCATTGGTAAAAATCATTAACTTCAATACTTACATACATACAATTGCTTTTTGACTTTCTCCAGCCCTCCAAAATATTTTGCTGAGAGCCATTGCAAGAAACATAGAACGTTCTTCTCTTGTGAGCTCAAAACTGTAACAAGACAAACAACTAGGTACTTTACCATTCATCATAAAAGTCAAATTACAACACACAAATTTATCACTTAACCCTTTACCCAATGCACAGGATATAACAATTTATTAATTTAATTATGACTTTTTAAAATTTTTCAAAAGATATCAACAAAACCATAGCGTGTGATCCCTCATTAGAATGATCTCTACAAGCTCATTCCAATGAGAGGTCACATATATGGTTTAGTTGAAATATTTTGAAAAGTTAAAAAAATTTATAGTAATTTATATATTTTTTATACTTACCAATGACCCAGACTTAGCTGGTGCTAACTCTAAAATATTTAGGGCCAAACACAAATTTTACCCCCCAATCTCCCAAATTTGCATCTAAAACCAAAAATTACATGTCCTATATGGTCCTCCATACTTTTACTCCACTGTGCATGCACAGTGTCAAGGAAGTCTCGAAATTGGCGCAATTATCATTCTTACAACCAGTGCCTGGTAAGCGTTATGTACTCAGCGGGGAGGTATGAGTTCCCAACTCATGGGAGGGCCATCCCTGTCTGGGTCATTGGTAAGTATAAAAAATATATAAATTACTATAAATTTTTTAACATTTTTATACTGTACCAATGACCCAGACTTAGCTGAATAGTAAAAAGGCTGGAGGGCCTAGGACATAAAGAAAATCCAATAGACTCAACTACATATAACAGAATTATCCCCTCGAGGAGAAAGGAAAAATAGGCTTTACATGTATCTTTCTATTTGCATCAAAACGAGAAAGACACAACACCATTCTGTAATTGAGCACAATAACATCAATGATCTCTATTAACCTCCAGTATAACCCGTTATGCTAATTATTTTTAAAGGAAAGCCAATAAATAAAGGAAGTCCAGAGAAATGAGACTCTTTATACTCATTAAAAGTGTCCGAGGATTGTATATTAACGCCCGTATGACATGTGACATATACAAATGCTTCACACCAAGCTACATTTTAAAAATATTATATAGATGGGTAAACATTCGCTTTACACTTTAAAATCATCCAGGTACCAACTGGAATTACTGACTCCAGGGGAGGTATTCCCTTGCTTTTCACTATAAAGCAGGTGACCTAAGGGCCCCCCCACCTTCCCCTTGCCCTGGATCAAATACTCCAGAGCGAAGAGGGCAGCAGGACAAAGTCACTGCCGGAACCGAAAGCCTACATAACTATAGTTACAACTGTTTAGTGGACTACATTCTGAGCAACAGATAACGGACCTAAACAGTGCAGATCTCCAGAAATGGACTCAAAATTTCTAAGGTACAAATTCGTGAACGTGGAAGGCTGAAACCAATATGCAGCCTTCATTAGATCTGTAATAGCAACTCTATTAGCGTAAGCCCATGATGTAGAAAGACTTCTTACTTCATGAGCTGAAATCACAGACTGCTGATTGAAGATATTATCGTAAGTAGTACTGATAGTTAATTGAATCCATCTAGCCAGAGAATGGACCAAAATGTGGAGGAAGCTTCCACGGCATGTCCCACAACAGACACCTGAGTAGCTTAATCCACGGTATTTGTGGAGATAGAGATGCTACCAACAGAATTTTGCATTGAGATTATTTAACTTGAGCAATATCTGCTGAATCAATGGCACTGGAAGATACGCATATCCTATTATTCGGTCTCACGAGATCGATAGAGCATCTACTGCAAACGCTCGAGGATCCAAACATGGAGACACATACGTCTGCAACTGATTGTTGAGATGCATCGCAAATAAGTCGATCATTGGCCGCTCTCCTTGGTAGCAAATCTGATTGAATACTCGTTTGTTGAAAGTCCATTCTGACGGCAACAAGCGGCCCCTCCGTAAAAGGGAGTCTGCTAATACGTTCAGATGACCCGGAATATTACGGACCGATAGGAGGATTTGATGTTCTAGTACAAACAGAAGGATTCATTCCGTTAACTTGAATAACAGAATGGAATGAGTGCCTCCCTGGTTCCGAAAATAGGCTAATACCGTCGAATTGTCGGACAGAATTTGCACGGGAGCATTCTGAATAACGTTCATCCAATAACGTAGCGCAAGCCAAAATGACATCATTTCCTGATGTTTATGTGCTTGATTAGGAACTACGCATCCCAAATCCGTTGGGCTCAATGTTGCGTCCCAACCTGTTTGACTGGCATCCGCCAAAACTGTAAAACTCGGATCCGGCAATTGCAGTGGAAATCCCTGAGTTAACCACTGAAAATCTGCCCAAGTCTGAATCTCTTATTCACTTGATTTGACAAGAGGATGTCCGTATCGAGCGAAAGAATCTTCACCCTCCAATTCTGGGTCAGAAGAAATTTGGAGAGGACAAGTGCGTAGCCGCCCCATCGGAATAAAATCGCGGCAGCTCCGCACAAACCTATCAGTCTCGTGAGATCTCTCGCTGAAACCTTGTCTGAGTGAAGATGATAGCGAGCATAACAACTGATTAATTTCGCTCTGGTTCACGGCAGACGAACGAGAATCCTGTGCGTCTCGAAGTTCAACCCCCGGTGGGTGAATGACTTGGACGATACCAGATCCGACTTCTCCTCGTTTACTTATGAAACTGAGACGTCGGAGCAATAGAAGCAGATTCTGCACATCCTTCTGAAGCGTTAACTCATTGCCGTACCTCTGAAGAATGTCGTCCAGGTAGGCCAACGTTATCGTAGACGAATGAGCTCGGAAATGAGTCATTACGGAGTTCATTATTTGAGTGAAACCCCAGGGGGCTAGATTCAGACCGAAGCACATTGCTCGGAGCTGATACACGACTCCTATGATGAGGAAGCGAAGATACTTTCTGAATGCCTGATGTACCATGACGTGAAAGTACGCATCTTGAGATCTACACCCGAATACTCGCTCTGACCGATCGGATGGACTCTATATATAAACTTGGAGCCATGATCAGCTTCTTTATCCAGCTCAGATTTATGAGTGGACAGATTGAGACGTCTGGTTTGGAACCAGAAAAGGATGGTTGTAGAAACCTGGAAATTCCTGGATTTTTACGATCTATATTGCAATCATTCCAGATGAGACTGGACTTCTGATGGAAGCGAGCCTCTTTCTTGCAGACTTGACGGAAGCTGAGTCCATCTTAGACTTCGAGTTAACGGAGGTTGTCATTTGAAGGACAATTTAGTCCTTCCGAAATCACCCCTCGAATCCAAGGGACGTCCGTAATCTACTCCCAATTGATTGAGAAACTCAACCGTCTTCCGCCCACTGGAACACGATAGAGGTTAATACCATTACCTCCTGGTCCTGCGAGGCTTGCGGAAGGAGAAACCATGTCCTCCACGGCCTGCACCTCGCCCCGTCGACCTGGGGCGTCTGACCGGATGTCTCGGCCAGAATTACGGCCCCTACCTGAGTCGCTACCCTGACGGTCTCTAGAGTAAGACCTAGAGGACACATAGGAACCCCTATAGGAACTTCCCTTGGATGTATTCGCCCCAGAAGTGCCTGTTCTACTTTTCTCCGCTGAATCCGACTGTATGGAAGCGGATTTGAATAGCAGAGAGTCTGAAGCTTTCTTAGTTATCTGATCGTAGAATGCGGAAAGCTTGCCGTCGAAGAGAAACTCTCCGGAGACCAGAGCGACTCTGAGAGAGTTTTTCACCTTACTATCCACACGCGTGGATGTAGCCAGGGCCGCGTCACATCTAACCAACTCCGTATCGCCACTAAAAGGGCGGAGTTATACGTGGAGAATGCTAAGGCCCTTGAAAGAACTCTTAAGGAGGTTGTACATCCTGGACTTCTTTTTCCTTTGAGACGTAATGATAATGCTCTGGTAAGGTGATCTGCGTAGATAATGTGTCTAAGCTAACCTTGTTAGACGATATTGTCGTTTCCAACATCGTGGTTGGAATTGACATAGACGACGGTATAGACAATACTAGGTCTTCAGCCTGGTCGTCTAGATGCAGAGAAACTCTCGGAATGCTCTGTCCTGCCGTTTCGAAATTATTCCTTGAATTGATGAAAGGCAGATGTAGAGCATTTGCCGATAAGAAACCGGACCTGCCAGTTTAGGTAGCAAGTTATACATAGCGTCATTCAATAGTTCAAATGTTCGTGAGACATTTCTGGACTATGTCGAAAACTGAGGGACGATGTCCCTAAACCGATAAGAATTCTGTGTCCAGTGGCGCTATCAGTCTCTTATCCGGCAACGCAGCATTTTAGTCCAGAGGAACAACGTCAGATGATAATGCCGGATGCACTCTATGGCAATTATGTTGTTCCGAAAGGGAAAAATACAACTCCTCCGTATCCCTTTCGCCATCCTGTCGGACCACTTGTTATTCTTGGTCGTCCGTGCCTGAACCTGTAGCGGAATGTACCAACCCAGCTTCCTCGGATAATTCCTGATCCGACAGAGTTACTGTCAGTTGCTGGGATGCTGCGATAATTTGTGCTATCTGCGATAGCATGTCCGTAACGGAGGCCTGTGGAGCTGGGGTCTTACAGGATTTAGCCGCTGGAAGCTCCTTGGACGTTCACTCTTGCATACATCTAATATGTGAACATCCGGAGTATGAAGGCCTCGTATCCTTGGCTACCGGATGGCGTGACCTGGTCGCCGTAGAATCCCTGGTCGGCGATGTTGGTTGAATACCACAGGTCACAGAGCCAAGGTGCGGTCGTGTGTGCTGCCGTGAGGATGAGGAAGCCGAAAGAGCAGTCTCTCCGGACTGTCTATATAACGGAGCGTCCTGAGTGGTGGACATATGCTCCGACTGAGCAACGTTTTGTACCACAACATCTGGGCCCAGATGTTGTAATACGAGAGAGGAACCTCTCTCGCTCACAGCCCGATGGATCTGGACGAGCTAGGTACCGGACTAATAGGCTTCCTCCGTACCATCCTCACATCCGTCGTCACTGGGTGTGCACATTGTATTTTACAGTGCTCGCATCACCCAAATCTCCTTCCTGGACCGCAACGGACGAACCCGGGTGCTGAGCCATTCGGTGAATGGTCGCGACACCAGGCGAGCTAGCGGACGCCAATACCGTCGATCCTACTTAGGACCTCTTAGGCAATTGACGTATCTGTATGAGCACTATACCGCTAGCTCTTCATTTGACTGTGACAACGGAAGCACACTTACAAAGACTTCACGGTAACAATACCTAGTTCATGTTACCCTATGAGACCTGTGGAGCCACGGTCCTATGTGTTCATTCCTGCATTTATATAATATGCGAACGTCCTGACTGGAAAGGTCTTGTATCCGTGGCTAGCAGATGGAGTGACCTGGTCGACGTGTATTCCTTGGTCAGCGAAGCAGGAGCACCAGGGACGTTCAGTCCTGCATTTATATAATATGCTCGCAGTCCGGGGGACCTGGATGAGCTAGCTACCGGACTGACAGGCTTCCTCCGTACTATCCTCGGATCCGTCGTTGCTGGGTGTGCACATCTGAAGTTTTATAGTGCTCACATCACCCAATCTGCTTCCCTGGACCGCAACGGACTAACCCGGGTGCTGTACCATTCTTTCCTGGTGAATGGACGTGACACCGGGTGGACTAGCGGGCGATCAATTGCTTTCAATCCTACTAGGGAACTCTTCAGCAATTTCGAATACCTTGAGCACTTCCCGCTAGCCCTAATATTGCAACGACGGAGACACACTTATTGCAGACATCACGGAAACATCACCCTGAATTCTGAAAAAGAAACTGATAGTATATAGTGACCCTATGGAGAGAGGACCGTAATGGACCCCTCACCGCTAATAAAATACTGTGACACCCGTCTCCAACTTTGTCATATCAATCAACACACACAGAGCAAGAATTAATGTGACTACACTGACTATAAGAAACACAATGAACTTGTGAATTAGAGGAAGATATCCTCGCATTACAAATGAAGAATATTTTTTCCAACCAGAAAAAATATACACCGTCATATTACTCACACTAACCCTTGAAATAAATATACATATATATTATAATTCATTATAACATTTCAAAAGAAAATAATTTAAAAAAAAAAAATTTTTGAACAAATTTTCAGAAGAGCCCAAGTTCCCAATGGGAACCTTGAGCCCAAAGGATCCCAAAAAAGCCTAAGTGTGGACAAAATTTTTTTTAATGATTTTGAAAAATTAATGTAACACTTACGGACAATATTAATGTATCTTGCTATGAACTAAATTAAGCAGAAGACAAGTAATCACTGTCAGAAGTAACAGTTGTCAACATAAACAAAAGTGTCAACAAACCGGAAACATGACTCCAGGCACTGAAACAAACATAGCCCGAAATCAGTTACCAATTTAAACACCATCTGATGCAAAACAGATGCTTCCAGAGAAGAAACTACAGAACATCAGATGGTAGATGCAGACCAAAATGCCTACACACCCCTGGGGTGAGGACGTAAACATGGGGAAAAAACAGAAAGTTAAAAAATTTATAGTAATTTATATATTTTTTATACTTACCAATGACCCAGACTTAGCTGGTGCTAACTCCACAAAAACCAGGGCCAAACACAAATTTTGCCCCCCAATCCCCAAAATTTGCATCCAAAACAAAAAGAAATCATGTCCTAAAGGACCTCCATAGTACGACTCTACTGCGCATGCGCAGTGACGCAGTCGTCCCGAAATTGGCGCCAAATATCATTCTTACTGGCAGTGCCTGGTCAGCGCTATGTACTCAGCGGGGAGGCAAGAGTTCCCAACTCAGGGAGGGCCATCCCCGTCTGGGTCATTGGTAAGTATAAAAAATATATAAATTACTATAAATTTTTAACATTTTTATACTGTACCAATGACCCAGACTTAGCTGAATAGTAAACAGGCTGGAGGGCCTAGGACATAGAGGAAAATCCAATAAGCTCAATTATAAAATAAAGAGGTAACCCCTTAAGGAGAAAAGGAGTATTAGGCTTTACATGTATCTTTCTTATTTAATATTTAAATTAGAAAGATACACTACCCTTAATAATTGAGCACAATAACATTCATGTTCTCTATTAACATCCAGTATAACCTTTATACTAATTATTTATAAAGCAAGCCAATAAATAAAGTAGTCCAGAGAATTGAGACTCTTTATAATCATTTAAAAGTGTCCGAGTATTGTATATTAAAGCCCGTTTGACACTTGACATATACAAATGCTTCACACCGAGCTACACTTTAAAAATAAGACATGAATGAAATTAAACATTAATATTACACTTTAAAACCATCCCGGAAGCGACTCAGAAATACTGTCTTGGAGGAGGCATTCCCTTGCTTTTCACTATAAAGCAGGTGACCTAAGGGAACACCCGCCCCCCCCCCCCCCCCCCCTTCCCCTTGCCCTGGGTCAAATAGCCCAGAGCGAAGAGGGCAGCCGGACGGAGTCACTGCCGGAACAGAAAGCCTGCATAACTATAGTTGCAACTGTTTAGTGGACGACATTCTGAGCAACAGATAACGGACCTAAACAATGCAGGTCTCCAGAAATGGACTCAATATTTCTGAGATAAAAATTAGTAAATGTGGATGGCTGAGACCAATAAGCAGCCTTCATTAAATCTGTAATAGCAACACTATTAGCATAAGCCCAGGAAGTAGAAAGAGCTCTTACTTCATGAGCAGAAATCTTAAGCACAGACTGCTGAGAAGATAAATCTTCATACGCAGTATGGATAGTTAACTGAATCCATCTAGCAATAGAATGGACTGAAATGTCCTTTCTATTAGGCATCAAAGACAGAAAGAAACGTTTCCGTCCCTTTCTGATGAACTGAGATCTCTGTTTATAGATACGTAGTGCTCTAACAGGACAGAGTAAAGGCCTACGCCCGTCTGAAGACGGAAGAGCCTTAATAACAATAGGTTCCGGATATTTATTAGGAGCCTGATTCTTAGCTAAAAAACCGACATTAGTAGTGAAGGTGATAGTGTTCCCAACACTACGATAATGAGAATCATCCACCGATAGTGCATGAAGCTCACTGACTCTTCTGGCAGAAGAGAAAGCTAAGAGAAAAGCTGTCTTATAAGATAAGAATTTGAAATCTACTGTCCCAAGAGGTTCAAATGGCTTTTCCTTCAATTTAAGGAGAACCCAAGCTAAATTCCACTTAGGAATTAATCTAAGAGTTCTGGGTCTATTTATCGAAAAGTTTCTAACCAATTTCGATAAAGAGACATTAGATCCAATTTGTAAACTATCATGATGTGCATAGGTATCAGATAACATAGATCTATAACCCTTTATAGTAACAGGTTGCAGTTTGATTTCGTCAAACAAGTATACTAGAAAGTTAGCAATGTCTGGTATAGAGGGATCAAATATATCAACAGAATGATCCCTACACCAACGACGGAAAACCTTCCACTTAGCCGCATAGTTTAGCGAAGAGGAGGTCCTCCTACAGTTAGAAATCGCGTCCACTGCTCGTCCTGTAAAGTGCTTGCCATGCAAGAAGGACCGCACAACGGAAAAACGTGAAGGTTGAGACCTTGCGGGTTGTGATGTAGTTGGCGCGATTTCCCCTGCCAAAGAAGATCCTCTCGTGGAGGGAGCTTCCGCGGTAGGTCCCACAACAGACACCTGAGTAGATTTATCCACGGTCTCTGTGGCGACAGAGATGCTACCAACAGAATCTTGCATTGAGATTGCTTTATCTTTAGCAATACTTGTTGAATTAACGGCGCTGGAGGATACGCATATCCTATCATTCCGTCCCAAGGGATCGATAGAGCGTCTACTGCAAATGCTCTTGGATCCGGACACGGGGACACATACGTCTGCAACTGATTGTTGAGATGTGTCGCAAATAAGTCTATCATTGGCCGTTCCCATTGGTAGCAAATCTGATTGAATACTTGTTTGTTGAGAGTCCACTCCGACGGCAACAAGCGACCCTTTCGTGAAAGGGAGTCTGCTAGCACATTCAGACGACCCGGTATGTGACGGACCGAAAGAAGAACGTGATGTTCCAACGCAAACAGAAGGATTCTTTCCGTTAGATTGAACAACGGAACAGAATGAGTGCCTCCCTGATTCCGTATATACGCCACTACTGTCGTATTGTCGGATAGGATTTGGACATGAGCATCGTGAATAATGTCCATCCAGTGACGTAACGCAAGCCAAATTGACATCATTTCCTTGATGTTTATGTGCTTGCACAGGAATTGCGGATCCCAAAGACCCTGGCATCTCGAATCCGTTGGGATTAATGATGCACCCCAACCTGTTTGACTGGCATCCGTCATAATGGTAAAACTCGGATCCGGCAACTGCAGCGGAACTCCTTGAGTTAACCACTGAATGTTTGCCCAAGTCTGAATCTCTTGTTTCACTTGATCTGACAAGAGAACGTCTACATCGAGCGAATGAATTTTCACACTCCAATTCTGAGTCAGGAAAATTTGAAGAGGCCGTGTGCGTAGCCGTCCCATCGGAATGAGATCCGCGGCGGCTCCGCACAGACCTATCAGTCTCATAAATTCTCTCGCTGTGACTTTGTCTGTATTTAGACAATAGCGAGCGTAACAACTGACTAATTTCGCTCTGGTTAACGGCAGACGAACGAGATTGTTGTGCGTCTCGAAGCTCATTCCCAGATGAGTGAATGACTTGGACGGCACCAGATCCGACTTCTCCTCGTTTACTATGAAACCGAGACGTCGGAGCAATAGAAGAAGATTCTGAACATCGTTCTGAAGCGTTAACTCGTTGCCGTACCTCTGAAGAATGTCGTCCAGGTAGGCCGACGTTACCGCAGACGAATGAGCTCGGAAGTAGATCATTACCGAGTTCATTACCCGAGTGAAAGCCCAGGGTGCTAGATTCAATCCAAAGCACATGGCCCGGAACTGATACACCACTCCTAGGACTGCGAAGCGTAGATACTTTCGGAATGTCGGATGTACCATGACGTGAAAGTACGCATCTTTGAGATCTATGCTCGTTGCATAATCGTTCACCCGAATACTCGCTCTGACCGATCGAATCGTCTCCATATAAAACTTCGGAGCGACGATCAGCTTGTTTATCCAGCTCAAATCTATGACTGGACGGAACGAGCCGTCTGGTTTCGGAACCAGAAACAGATGGCTGTAGAATCCCAGCGATTCCTGGTTTTCTACGACCTCTACCGCGTTCTTCATTAAAAGAGACTGCACCTCTGATAGCAGAGCGTCTCTTTTCTGAGGGTTTGACGGAAGATGAGTCCACTTTGGACTTCGAGTTAATGGAGGCTTTCGTTTGAAGGATATCTTTAGACCTTCCGAAGTCACTCCTCTCACCCACGGGTCGTCCGTAATCGACGCCCACTCTTGAGAAAAACTCGACAACCTTCCGCCAACCGGAACGCGATAGAGGTTTGAGCCATCACCTCCTGGATCTGCGAGGCCTGCGGTAGGAGAAACCACGTCTTCCACGACCCGCACCTCGCCTCGTCGACCTCGGGGCGTCCGACCGATTGTCCCGGCCTGAAGGACGTCCCGAACGAGAGTCGCTATCCTGACGGTCTCTCGAATAAGAGCTAGAGGACGCACCGGAACCTCTATAGGAACCTCTCTTGGGCGGATAAGACCCAGAAGTGCCCGCCTTATTCGTGTCTGCTGTATCCGACCTTTTAGGAGCGGATCTAAACAACAGAGAATCACTAGCTTTCTTTTTAATATTATCATAAATAGCGGAAAGCTTGCCGTCAAAGAGAAGATCTCCTGAGACCGAAGCGACTCTAAGAGAGTTCTTCACCTTAGAATCCACTAGTGTGGATGTAGACAGGGCTGCGTCACGTCTAACCAACTCCAGATTTGCCACTGAAAGGGCGGAGTTACACGTGGAATAAGCTACTGCCCTTGAAAGAAGTCTTAAGGAGGATTGTATATCCTGAAACTCTTCCCCTTGAAGACGCAGTGATAACGCCTTCGTAAGGTGATCTGCGTAAGATAAGGCATCTAAATTGGCTCTGTTAGACGCAATAGCTGTTTCCAACACTGCGGTTGGAATAGAAGCTGACGACGGTAATGATAGCTCTAAGTCTTCCGCCTCGTCGTCCATACGCAGAGGAACTCTCGGTATACCCTGACCTGCCGTGTCGAATTTATTCCTTGCATTAATGAAAGGCAGGTTGAGAGTATTTGCGGACAAGAAGCCTGCTTTCCCCGTCCTGGAAGCAAGTTTAAAAATAGCGTCGTTCAATAATTCAAATGTTCTTGCAACATTATTGGACTGCGACGGAAACTCGGGAGCGATGTCCCTGAACCGCTCGAAAAAATCAGAGTCCAATGACGCTATAATTCTCCTGTCCGGAAGCGCAGCAGTCTGGCCCGACGGAACAACTTGAGGAAGAAAGTGCCGGATGAAGTCCACGGCAGCTTTGTGTTGTTCCGAAAGGGATAGCTCCAATTCATCCGTATCCCTTTCACCATCCGGTCGGACCTCCCGATGTTCCCGGTCGTCCGCCCCCGATGCTTCGGCGGAGCGTACCGACCCAGCGCCGTCGGATAATTCTCGATCCGACACCGTCTCTGTCGGCTGCTGGGATGCTGCGATAAGCTGTGCTATCTGCACTAGAATGTCCGACGTCGAGACCTGCGGAGGAGCGGTCTTTCGCTGCTTTGCCGAGGGCAGCTCCGCATCAGATGGCTCCCGCATACTTTTCCTATGCGAACGTCCGGAGTCCATCGGTCTCGAATCCCTGGCTGCCGGATGGTGTGACCTGGTCGCCGAAGAATCCTTCATCGGCGAAGCTGGCAAAATATCGGAGGTCACGCAGCCAAGGTGCGGTCGTGTGCGCCGGCGAGAAGAGGAAGCCTTAACAGTCTCTGCGGACTGCTTATACAACGGAGCGTCCCGAGCGACGGACGTATGCTCCGCTAAAGACACATTTTGTACCACAACATCTGGTCCCAGATGTTGTTGTACGAGAGAGGGGCCTCTCTCGCTCGCGGCCCGGCTGGACCTGGACGAGCTAGGAACCGGACTAAAAGGCTTCCTCCGTTCTCGTTCACTATCCGCCGTCACTGGGTGTGCATCTATTATTTTTATAGTGCTCGCATCACCCAAAATTTCCTCTTGGACCGCATCGGACGAACCCGGCTGCCGAACCATTCGGTGAATGGACGCTACACCGGGCGAGCTAGCGGACGACATTTGTCTAATCTCCATGAGCACTTTTGCCGCTAGCTCTGTATTTAATTGTGACGACGGACGCACACTTGAAGAAGATAACATGGAAACATCACCCTGTTCTGGTTCCTCTGAAATAGAAACTGAGAGAGTAGAGTGACCTTGTGGAGAAAGAGCCGGCATCGCTCTTTCTCCAGAAACAACATATCGTGACACACGTTTCCAATGTTTCTCATCCCAATGTTCACATACAGGACAGGGATTAATGCGAGAACACTGACTACAATTAATGCAATAATCATGAAAGTCAGAGGAAGATTTCTTCCTATTACAATTTGAACAAGTTCCCTTCATTGTGAAAGAACAACAATAAGTCCTAGTTACTCGCAAAAACCCCTGACACAAAGATACATAATAACATGATCCATTAATAAATGAAAAAACAATTGCAAAACAAAATAATTTTGAAAAAATATTTTTTCAGAGAAGCCCAAGTTGCTGAAAAGTAACATTGAGCCCCGATGGATCCGATGGCAAAGTGTGGTCAAAAATTTTAAAATTATATAAAATAATTAATGAGACACTTTCGGATAATATAAATGTATCTTATAATGAGATAAACTACCTCAAAGGCAAACAGCCCCCCTCAAAAAAGGCTGTTGCCAATGAAAACAAACAGTGTAAACACACTAGAAAACATGACTCCAGGCACTGAAAAAACTGGCCCGGAATCAGTCATCAATTACACTCTATCTGATGCAAAACAGAGACTCCCAGGGGAGAAATTGCAGAACATCAGATGGAAGATGCAGAACACAAACGTTATACACCCATGGGTGAAAACGTAACTATGGGGAAAATAACAGAAAACATTCTGTAACCAAGCAACTCTCCCAGGGAATTTTTAGAAATGAAACTTCTCAAAAATATGCCAAAAGCATGGGAGAATTGCAAGGGGGGACTTTAGAAGGTTAGGGGAGAGGAAACACTGAATAAGCAGTGCAACAATTAGCAAGAATGACAACAAGAGGCGTTTGCCTCGAAAATAGGCAACTTAACATAATTTCAACAAAAAATTTTAAGTACAGCCCTGATTATTTTTTGCCACTTCTTTTTTCCTCTCCTCCTTCTATCCTCCTTAGAATCACATTTTCTCCAAGAATTACGTGTCTGGCATCCTTTAAACTGAGATTTACAAGCACAAAGATCAGTGAGATGTTGACTGATGAAGGGCCAAACAGAGAATGATATTTGGCGCCAATTTCGGGACGACTGCGTCACTGCGCATGCGCAGTAGAGTCGTACTATGGAGGTCCTTTAGGACATGATTTCTTTTTGTTTTGGATGCAAATTTTGGGGATTGGGGGGCAAAATTTGTGTTTGGCCCTGGTTTTTGTGGAGTTAGCACCAGCTAAGTCTGGGTCATTGGTACAGTATAAAAATATAATTCTGTTACCAAGCCAAAACTCCCAAGAAATTTTAGTAATAAACATTACAAAAAATAAGCCAAAAGCATGGGAGAATAGCTGGGGTGGGGGGAATAAAGGAAAGGGAGAGAGGAAACACTGATTAAACAATGGAACATTCATAGCAAGAATGACCACAACAAGGTCATGCCTCGAAAGTTAAAAAATTTATAGTAATTTATATATTTTTTATACTTACCAATGACCCAGACTTAGCTGGTGCTAACTCCACAAAAACCAGGGCCAAACACAAATTTTGCCCCCCAATCCCCAAAATTTGCATCCAAAACAAAAAGAAATCATGTCCTAAAGGACCTCCATACTACGCCTCTACTGCGCAGTGACGCAGACGTCCCGAAATTGGCGCCAATTATCATTCTTACTGGCAGTGCCTGGTCAGCGCTATGTACTCAGCGGGGAGGCAAGAGTTCCCAACTCCAGGGAGGGCCATCCCCGTCTGGGTCATTGGTAAGTGTAAAAAATATATAAATTACTATAAGTTTTTTAACATTTTTATACTGTACCAATGACCCAGACTTAGCTGAATAGTAAACAGGCTGGAGGGCCTAGGACATAGAGGAAAATCCAATAAGCTCAACTATATAGTAAAGAGGTAACCCCTTAAGGAGAAAAGGAGTATTAGGCTTTACATGTATCTTTCTTATTTAATATTAAATTAGAAAGATACACTACCCTTAATAATTGAGCACAATAACATTCATGTTCTCTATTAACATCCAGTATATCCCTTATACTAATTATTTTTAAAGTAAGCCAATAAATAAAGTAGTCCAGAGAATTGAGACTCTTTATAGTCATTTAAAAGTGTCCAAGTATTGTATATTAAAGCCCGTTTGACACTTGACATATACAAATGCTTCACACCGAGCTACACTTTAAAAATAAGACATGAATGAATTTTAACATTAATATTACACTTTAAAACCATCCCGGAAGCGACTCAGAAATACTGACTTGGAGGAGGCATTCCCTTGCTTTTCACTATAAAGCAGGTGACCTAAGGGAAGACCCACCCCCCCCCCCCTTCCCCTTGCCCTGGGTCAAATAGCCCAGAGCGAAGAGGGCAGCCGGACGGAGTCACTGCCGGAACAGAAAGCCTGCATAACTATAGTTGCAACTGTTTAGTGGACGACATTCTCAGCAACAGATAACGGACCTAAACAATGCAGGTCTCCAGAAATGGACTCAATATTTCTGAGATAAAAATTCGTAAATGTGGATGGCTGAGACCAATAAGCAGCCTTCATTAAATCTGTAATAGCAACACTATTAGCATAAGCCCAGGAAGTAGAAAGAGCTCTTACTTCATGAGCGGAAATCTTAAGCACAGACTGCTGAGAAGAAGATAAACTCTCATAAGCAGTACGGATAGTTAATTGAATCCATCTAGCAATAGAATGGACCGAAATGTCCTTTCTATTAGGCATCAGACAGAAAGAAACGTTTCCGTCCCTTTCTGATAAACTGAGATCTCTGTTTATAGATACGTAACGCTCTAACAGGACAGAGTAAAGGCCTACGCCCGTCTGAAGACGGAAGAGCCTTAATAACAATAGGTTCCGGATATTTATTAGGAGCCTGATTCTTAGCTAAAAAACCCACATTAGTAGTGAAGGTGATATTGTTCCCGACACTATGATAGTGAGAATCATCCACCGACAGTGCATGAAGCTCACTGACTCTTCTAGCAGAAGAGAAAGCTAAGAGAAAAGCTGTCTTAAAAGATAAGAATTTGAAATCTACTGTCCCAAGAGGTTCAAATGGCTTTTCCTTCAATTTAAGAAGAACCCAAGCTTAATTCCACTTAGGAATTAATCTAAGAGTTCTGGGTCTATTTATCGAAAAGTTTCTAACCAACTTAGATAAAGAGACATTAGATCCAATTTGTAAACTATCATGATGTGCATAGGTATCAGATAACATAGACCTATAACCCTTTATAGTAACAGGCTGCAGTTTGATTTCGTCAAACAAGTATACTAGAAAGTTTGCAATGTCTGGTATAGAGGGATCGAATATATCTACAGAATGATCCCTACACCAACGACGAAAAACCTTCCACTTAGCCGCATAATTTAGCGAAGAGGAGGTCCTCCTACAGTTAGAAATCGCGTCCACTGCTCGTCCTGTAAAGTGCTTGCCATGCAAGAAGGACCGCACAACAGAAAAACGTGAAGGTTGAGACCTTGCGGGTTGTGATGGAGTTGGCGCGATTTCCCCTGCGAAAGAAGATCCTCCCGTGGAGGAAGCTTTCGCGGTAGGTCCCACAACAGACACCTGAGTAGATTTATCCACGGTCTCTGTGGCGACAGAGATGCTACCAACAGAATCTTGCATTGAGATTGTTTTATCTTTAGCAATACTTGTTGAATTAACGGCGCTGGAGGATACGCATATCCTATCATTCCGTCCCAAGGGATCGACAGAGCGTCTACTGCAAATGCTCTTGGATCCGGACACGGAGACACATACGTCTGCAACTGATTGTTGAGATGTGTCGCAAATAAGTCTATCATTGGCCGTTCCCATTGGTAGCAAATCTGATTGAATACTTGTTTGTTGAGAGTCCATTCCGACGGCAACAAGCGACCCTTTCGTGAAAGGGAGTCTGCAAGCACATTCAGACGACCCGATATGTGACGGACCGAAAGAAGAACGTGATGTTCTAGCGCAAACAGAAGGATTCTTTCCGTTAGATTGAACAACGGAACTGAATGAGTGCCTCCCTGATTCCGTATATACACCACTACTGTCGTATTGTTGGATAGGATTTGGACATGAGCATTGTGAATAATGTCCATCCAGTGACGTAGCGCAAGCCAAATTGACATCATTTCCTTGATGTTTATGTGCTTGCACAGGAATTGCGGATCCCAAAGACCCTGGCATCTCGAATCCGTTGGGATTAATGATGCACCCCAACCTGTTTGACTGGCATCCGTCATAATGGTAAAACTCGGATCCGGCAACTGCAGCGGAACTCCCTGAGTTAACCACTGAATGTTTGCCCAAGTCTGAATCTCTTGTTTCACTTGATCTGACAAGAGAACGTCTACGTCGAGCGAATGAATTTTCACACTCCAATTCTGAGTCAAGAAAATTTGAAGAGGACGTGTGCGTAACCGCCCCATCAGAATGAGATCCGCAGCGGCTCCGCACAGACCTATCAGTCTCATAAATTCTCTCGCTGTGACTTTGTCTGTGTGCAGGCAATAGCGAGCGTAACAACTGACTAATTTCGCTCTGGTTAACGGCAGACGAACAAGATTGTTGTGCGTCTCGAAGCTCATTCCCAGATGCGTGAATGACTTGGACGGCACCAGATCCGACTTCTTCTCGTTTACTATAAAACTGAGACGTCGGAGCAATAGAAGAAGATTCTGAACATCGTTCTGAAGCGTTAACTCGTTGCCGTACCTCTGAAGAATGTCGTCCAGGTAGGCCGACGTTACCGCAGACGAATGAGCTCGGAAATAGATCATTACCGAGTTCATTACCCGAGTGAAAGCCCAGGGTGCTAGATTCAATCCGAAGCACATCGCCCGGAATTGATACACCACTCCTAGGACTGCGAAGCGTAGGTACTTTCGGAATGTCGGATGTACCATGACGTGAAAGTACGTATCTTTGAGATCTATGCTTGTTGCATAATCGTTCACCCGAATACTCGCTCTGACCGACCGAATCGTCTCCATATAAAATTTCGGAGCGACGATCAGCTTGTTTATCCAGCTCAAATCTATGACTGGACGGAACGAGCCGTCTGGTTTCGGAACCAGAAACAGATGGCTGTAGAATCCCAGAGATTCCTGGTTTTCTACGACCTCTACCGCGTTCTTCATTAAAAGAGACTGCACCTCTGATAACAGAGCGTCTCTTTTCTGCAGATTTGACGGAAGATGAGTCCACTTTGGACTTCGAGTTAATGGAGGCTTTCGTTTGAAGGATATCTTTAGACCTTCCGAAGTCACTCCTCTCACCCAAGGGTCGTCCGTAATCGACGCCCATTCTTGTGAAAAGCTCGACAACCTTCCGCCAACCGGTACGCGATAGAGGTTTAAGCCATCACCTCCTGGACCTGCGAGGCCTGCGGTAGGAGAAACCACGTCCTCCACGACCCGCACCTCGCCCCGTCGACCTCGGGGCGTCCGACTTATTGTCCCGGCCCGAAGGACGTCCCGAACGAGAGTCGCTACCATGACGGTCTCTCGAATAAGACCAAGAGGACGCAACAGAACCTCTATAGGAACCTCTCTTGGGCGCATTAGACCCAGAAGTGCCTGTCTTATTCTTGTCTGCTGTATCCGACTTCTTAGAAGCAGATTTGAACAACAGAGAATCCGAAGCTTTCTTTGTAATTTTATCATAAATAGCAGAAAGCTTGCCGTCAAAGAGAAGTTCTACGGAGACCAAAGCGACTCTAAGAGAGTTCTTCACCTTAGTATCCACGAGTGTGGATGTAGCTAGGGCTGCGTCACGTCTAACCAACTCCAGATTTGCCACTGAAAGGGCGGAGTTACACGTGGAATAAGCTACTGCCCTTGAAAGAAGTCTTAAAGAGGATTGTATATCCTGAAACTCTTTCCCCTGAAGGCGCAGTGATAACGCCTTAGTAAGGTGATCTGCGTAAGATAAGGCATCTAAATTGGCTCTGTTAGACGCAATAGCTGTTTCCAACACCGCGGTTGGAATAGAAGCCGACGACGGTAATGATAGCTCTAAGTCTTCCGCCTCGTCGTCCATACGCAGAGGAACTCTCGGGATACCCTGTCCTGCCGTATCGAATTTATTCCTTGCATTAATGAAAGGCAGGTTGGGAGTATTAGCGGACAAGAAACCTGCTTTCCCCGTCTTGGAAGCAAGCTTAAATATAGCGTTGTTCAATAATTCAAATGTTCTTGCAACATTATTGGACTGCGACGGAAACTCGGGAGCGATGTCCCTGAACCGCTCAAAAAATTCAGAGTTCAATGACGCTATAATCCTCTTGTCCGGAACCGCAGCAGTCTGGCCCGACGGAACAACTTGAGGGAGAAAGTGCCGGATGAAGTCCACGGCAGCTTTATGTTGTTCCGAAAGGGATAGCTGCAAATCATCCGTATCCCTTTCACCATCCGGTCGGACCTCATGATGTTCCCGGTCGTCCACCCCCGATGCTTCGGCGGAGCGTACCGACCCAGCGCCGTCGGATAATTCTCGATCCGACACCGTTTCTGTCGGCTGCTGGGATGCTGCGATAAGCTGTGCTATCTGCACAAGAATGTCCGGCGTCGAGACCTGCGGAGGCGCAGTCTTTCGCTGCTTCGCCGAGGGCAGCTCCGCATCAGATGGCTCCCGCATTCTTTTCCTATGCGAACGTCCGGAGTCCATCGGTCTCGAATCCCTGGCTGCCGGATGGTGTGACCTGGTCGCCGAAGAATCCTTGATCGGCGAAGCTGGTAATATATCGGCAGTCACGCAGCCAAGGTGCGGTCGTGTGCGCTGACGAGAAGAGGAAGCCTGGGCAGTCTCCGCGGACTGCCTATACAACGGAGCGTCCCGAGAGACGGACGTATGCTCCGCTTGCGACACATTTTATACCACAACATCTGGTCCCAGATGTTGTTGTACGAGAGAGGGGCCTCTCTCGCTCGCGGCCCGGCTGGACCTGGACGAGCTAGGAACCAGACTCAAAGGCTTCCTCCGTTCTCGCTTACTATCCACCGTCACTGGGTGTGCATCTATGATGTTTATAGTGCTCGCATCACCCAAAATTTCCTCCTGGACCGCATCGGACGAACCCGGCTGCCGAACCATTCGGTGAATGGACGCTACACCGGGCGAGCTAGCGGACGACATTTGTCTAATCTCCATGAGCACTTTTGCCGCTAGCTCTGAATTCATTTGTGACGACGGACGCACACTTGTAGAAGATAACATGGAAACATCACCCTGTTCTTGTTCCTCTGAAATAGAAACTGAGAGAGTAGAGTGACCTTGCGGAGAAAGAGCCGGCATAGCCCTTTCTCCAGAAACAACATATCGTGACACACGTTTCCAATGTTTCTCATCCCAATATTCACATATAGGAAAGGGATTAATGCGAGAACACTGACTACAATTAATACAATGATCATGAAAGTCAGAGGAAGATTTCTTCCTATTACAATTTGAACAATGTCCCTTCATTGTGAAAGAACAACAACAAGTCCTAGTTACTCGCACAAACCCCTGACACAAAGATACATAATAACATGATCCATTAATAAATGAAAAAACAATTGCAAATCAAAATAATTTTGAAAAAATATTTTTTCAGCGAAGCCCAAGTTGCTGAAAAGTAACGTTGAGCCCCAATGGATCCGATGGCAAAGTGTGGTCAAAAATTTTAAATTTATATTAAATAATTAATGAGACACTTACGGATAATATAAATGTATCTTATAGTGAGATAAACTACAGCAAAGGCAAACAGCCCCCCTCAAAAAAGGCTGTTGCCAATGTAAACAAACAGTGTAAAACACCAGAAAACATGACTCCAGGCACTGAAAAAACTGGCCCGGAATCAGTCATCAAAATTACACTCTATCTGATGCAAAACAGAGACTCCCAGGGGAGAATCTGCAGAACATCAGATGGAAGATGCAGAACACAACATTATACACCCATGGGTGAAAACGTAACTATGGGGAAAATAACAGAAAACATTCTGTAACCAAGCAACTCTCCCAGGAAATTTTAGAAATGAACTTTCTCAAAAATATGCCAAAAGCATGGGAGAATTGCAAGGGGGGACTTTAGAAGGCTAGGGAAGAGGAAACACTGAATAAGCAGTGCAACATTTAGCAAGAATGACAACAAGAGGCCCATGCCTCGAAAATAGGCAACTTAACATAATTTCATCAAAAAATTTTAAGTACAGCCCTGATTATTTTTTGTCACTTCTTTTTCCTCTCCTCCTTCTATCCTCCTTAGAATCACATTTTCTCCAAAAATTACGTGTCTGGCATCCTTTAAACTGAGATTTACAAGCACAAAGATCAGTGAGATGTTGACTGATGAAGGGCCAAACAGAGAATGATAATTGGCGCCAATTTCGGGACGTCTGCGTCACTGCGCATGCGCAGTAGAGGCGTAGTATGGAGGTCCTTTAGGACATGATTTCTTTTTGTTTTGGATGCAAATTTTGGGGATTGGGGGGCAAAATTTGTGTTTGGCCCTGGTTTTGTTAGAGTTAGCACCAGCTAAGTCTGGGTCATTGGTACAGTATAAAAATATAGGTAACATGAATAATTTCTTAAAATAATTACAGCCCTGAACATTTGTTTACACTGTTTTTTCCTCTCCACCTTCTATTTCCACCATATATCCACCATTTCTCTCATAATTATGCGCCTGGCATCTTTAAAACTGAGATTTACAAGCACAAATAACAGTGAAGTGTATCTGTATTGAGGGCCAAACAAAGAATGACTTTTGGTGGCAATTTTGAGACCTCCTTGACACTGTCCATGCGCAGTGGGGTAAAAGTATGGAGGACCATGTAGGACATGTAATTTTTGGTTTTAGATGCAAATTTTGGGGATTGGGGGGTAAAATTTGTGTTTGGCCCCAAATATTTTAGAGTTAGCACCAGCTAAGTCTAGGTCATTGGTACAGTATAAAAATATATTTTTTCAATTGCTCAATTTGTAAATTATGTGGGTGGATGTGGACAATTCACTAGGTAAACGGTTAACCGTTCAGGGCTTAAAGGTTTTTACAGATTTTGCTATACTTTGATGGTCTACATCCCGTGACTTTGCTGCAGTGTTTTGGTAAGACTTGGCTGCCTATATAGGCAATCAAGACTTGCATAAAAACAACTACCAAGGTGCTTGGGAATATAACTTGTGAGTTAACCCAAAGGTTGCATGTAGGGGCACCTGATCTGTTGCAAAAAAATGCGATCAAAGTCGGAATTAGTCCCTCAAGGGTTAAAACTGATGTATGTTTGGGATTTTACATCGAATTGGACCTCAAATTGAACCTCAATTCCAATGTTTGTGTCTGTGGTACTGGTTTCCAGGAAGGATTCCCTCCCCTATATACAAGGTGGTATTTAGTATAGGATATCTATACTGAGCTACTGGGGGTGCAGTGGCGTTGCGGTAACCGGTTCTCGTCAGATCACCGAAGTTAAGCAACGTCAAGTGTGGTTAGTCGTTGGATGGGTGACCATTTCAGCGACTGATTTGTGCTCCCGCGTTGTGTCCTTGGGCAAGGCACTTAACCCTGATTGCCTACACGGGGGTGCGATGGTGCTGTGTACTAAGGCGTACTGCACATCGGAGGTGTGCATGTCTTCAACCAATCTAACCCTGCCAATGCCGCAGTACAGCGTTCAGAGTTACGAAGTTGGAGAGCTGACAGCTGCTCGTCGTTGCTCGGTGGTTCTCTCTGGGTACTCCGGCTTCCTCCACCCGTAAAACTGTCACAGATATGATATGACCCTGGCTGTTAATGTGTCGTTAAACCCTAATAAAAAAAAATAAAAAATACTGAGCTACTGTGTTCCATTCCATGCTCATATGAGAATAGACAACAAATATCAAATAATAAATTTGATATGGAATATTTGAGAACAGACTACAACAAATATCAAAAAATAAATCCCACATGGTATTTTGGGGAGATACATCATCCTTTATGATTTATTTAGAATTTTTCAGAGATTTCTATTCTTTGCCCTTTGAACCCGAGACAGGCTGAGGCCATTTTATCTGACCCAGAAACATGATACGTAATAATTTCATTAAGTAGAATGGCTGCTAATTAAATATGTGGGGTAGACCAATCAATATTTTCAAGGTGCAGCCCCAAGGCTGCAGAGATTTGTATTCTTAACCCTTTGAACACGAGAGACCATTTTCCTGTCCAGGAACATGATACGTGATAATTTCATTAACTAGGATGTTGCTAAGTGAATGTGTGGTTCACACCACTCAATATTTTCAATGAGCAGTCACATGGCTGCACATTGAAAATATTAAATGGTCTACCCCAAATAATGAATATGGATTCTTTCAATTGCAGTCACTGACATGGAAGGTACCACCAGGGTTCAAAGGGTTAAGGAATAGCCTGTCGGATTTGGAATCCAATCAAATCAGTGAAAAGATTTCAAATCAAATCTTGAAGTCTTGCCAGGCTATAACCTTGACTTATTACAAGTTGGAGAGTAAATCATTGTTCTTTACGCCTTTACAGATTTAGTCCATGAGTATTTTGTCAACTTAAATTTATGCAAGGCCTAAGCTGTTTAATATCAAATGAGATAAACTATACAATAATAGAAGAAAAAAATTACATTATTACATTGAAAAAATCAAGTAGAGGGATCAGGTGGGCATGAGAGATATCTGGGGCCGGGGGGGGGGGGGGGGGGGGGGGATATTCTGCTACACCTGGAAATATTTCTGTAAATTATAAATTTAAAGTAATTTGTATATTTTTTATACTTACCAATGGCCCAGACTTATTAAGGGCCAAACACAAATTTTGAACCCCCTAATCCCCAACATTTGCATACAACAACGAAAATTAAAAGTCCTATCTGGCTCTCCATACTTTTAGTACTTGCACATGCACTGTACCCAGAAAGAGACCTTATTGATGCCAATACCATTCTTTGTGGACCAGCCTACTAAAGTGACAGCTCGGCAGGGAGGTAGGAGTGCCCACTCATGGGAGGGCCATCCCCATCTGGGCCATTGATAAGTATAAAAAATATACAAATTACTTTAAATTTATCATATTTTTATACTACAACCAATGGCCCAGACTTAGATGAATCATAAAAAAGGAGGAGGGCCTAGGACTTAAGAATTAGCAGACCAAATATAGCTCCTTAGCCAGCATTTCAAGGTGAAAAGGAGATTAAATTTTTAAAGGAATTACATGTAAGTCTCTCTATACAAAAATAGAGAAGACATATCAAAATAATGAGCCATATCCAAGTAATTCCGTATTCTTAGCATGAATGATTATAATAATTGGGTGTAATGAGACCCAAATTTTTAGGCTTGTCCGGACTAAGCCACTTAAATCAGGATGGCGTGTTCGAGAGTGAGACTAACACCCACAAACATACGCCATATATATATAATAAACAAGCTGTATCTAACAGGCCTGGCATTTTCAGGAGAGCGATTTATTCGCTCGACTACTGCTCACCTTAAAAAAATTGAGGAGGGCGAAAAGTTAAAAAATTTATAGTAATTTATATATTTTTTATACTTACCAATGACCCAGACTTAGCTGGTGCTAACTCTAACAAAACCAGGGCCAAACACAAATTTTGCCCCCCAATCCCCAAAATTTGCATCTAAAACCAAAAGAAATCATGTCCTATAGGACCTCCATACTTCGCCCCTACTGCGCATGCGCAGTGTCAAGGACGTTCCGAAATTGGCGCCAATTATCATTCTTACTGGCAGTGCCTGGTCAGCGCTATGTACTCAGCGGGGAGGCAAGAGTTCCCAACTCCTGGGAGGGCCATCCCCGTCTGGGTCATTGGTAAGTATAAAAAATATATAAATTACTATAAATTTTTTAACATTTTTATACTGTACCAATGACCCAGACTTAGCTGAATAGTAAAAAGGTTGGAGGGCCTAGGACATAGAGGAAAATCCAATAAGCTCAACTATATAATATAGAGGCAACCCCTTAAGGAGAAAAGGAGTATTAGGCTTTACATGTATCTTTCTTATTTAATGTTAAATTAGAAAGATACAATACCCTTCATAATTGAGCACAATAACATTCATGTTCTCTATCAACATCCAGTATAACCCTTTATACTAATTATTTTTAAAGTAAGCCAATAAATAAAGTTAGTCCAGAGAATTCTCTTTATATTCTTTTAAAAGTGTCCGAGGATTGTATATTAACGCCCGTTTGACGCTTGACATATACATATGCTTCACACCGAGCTACACTTTAAAAATATGACATGAATGAATTTTAACATTAATATTACACTTTAAAACCATCCCGGAAGCGACTCAGAAATACTGACTTTGGAGGAGGCATTCCCTTGCTTTTCACTATAAAGCAGGTGACCTAAGGGAACACCCTCCCCCCCCCCCCCCCCTTCCCCTTGCCCTGGGTCAAATAGCCCAGAGCGAAGAGGGCAGCCGGACGGAGTCACTGCCGGAACAGAAAGCCTGCATAACTATAGTTGCAACTGTTTAGTGGACGACATTCTCAGCAACAGATAACGGACCTAAACAATGCAGGTCTCCAGAAATGGACTCAATATTTCTGAGATAAAAATTCGTGAATGTGGATGGCTGAGACCAATAAGCAGCCTTCATTAAATCTGTAATAGCAATACTATTAGTGTAAGCCCAAGAAGTAGCAAGAGCTCTTACTTCATGAGTGGAAATCTTAAGCACAGACTGCTGAGAAGAAGATAAACTCTCGTAAGCAGTACAGATAGTTAATTGAATCCATCTAGCAATAGAATGGACCGAAATGTCCCTTCTATTAGGCATCAAAGACAGAAAGAAACGTTTCCGTCCCTTTCTGATAAACTGAGATCTTTGTTTATAGATACGTAACGCTCTAACAGGACAGAGTAAAGGCCTACGCCCGTCTGAAGACGGAAGAGCCTTAATGACAATAGGTTCCGGATATTTATTAGGAGCCTGATTCTTAGCTAAAAAACCGACATTAGTAGTGAAGGTGATAGTGTTCCCAACACTACGATAGTGAGAATCATCCACCGATAGTGCATGAAGCTCACTGACTCTTCTAGCAGAAGAGAAAGCTAAGAGAAAAGCTGTCTTATAAGATAAGAATTTGAAGTCTACTGTCCCAAGAGGTTCAAATGGCTTTTCCTTCAATTTAAGGAGAACCCAAGCTAAATTCCATTTAGGAATTAACCTAAGAGTTCTGGGTCTATTTATCGAGAAGTTTCTAACCAACTTAGATAAAGAGACATTAGATCCAATTTGTAAACTATCATGATGTGCATAGGTATCAGATAACATAGACCTATAACCCTTAATAGTAACAGGCTGCAGTTTTATTTCGTCAAACAAGTATACTAGAAAGTTTGCAATGTCTGGTATAGAGGGATCGAAAATATCTACAGAATGATCCCTACACCAACGACGAAAAACCTTCCACTTAGCCGCATAGTTTAGCGAAGAGGAGGTCCTCCTACAGTTAGAAATCGCGTCCACTGCTCGTCCTGTAAAGTGCTTGCCATGCAAGAAGGACCGCACAACGGAAAAACGTGAAGGTTGAGACCTTGCGGGTTGTGATGGAGTTGACGCGATTTCCCCTGCGAAAGAAGATCCTCCCGTGGAGGAAGCTTTCGCGGTAGGTCCCACAACAGACACCTGAGTAGATTTATCCACGGTCTCTGTGGAGACAGAGATGCTACCAACAGAATCTTGCATTGAGATTGTTTTATCTTTAGCAATACTTGCTGAATTAAGGCGCTGGAGGATACGCATATCCTATCATTCCGTCCCAAGGGATCGACAGAGCGTCTACTGCAAATGCTCTTGGATCCGGACACAGAGACACATACGTCTGCAACTGATTGTTGAGATGTGTCGCAAATAAGTCTATCATTGGCCGTTCCCATTGGTAGCAAATCTGATTGAATACTTGTTTGTTGAGAGTCCACTCTGACGGCAACAAGCGACCTTTTCGTGAAAGGGAGTCTGCTAGTACATTCAGACGACCCGGTATGTGAAGGACCGAAAGAAGAACGTGATGTTCTAGCGCAAACAGAAGAATTCTTTCCGTTAGATTGAACAACGGAACTGAATGAGTGCCTCCCTGATTCCGTATATACGCCACTACTGTCGTATTGTCGGATAGGATTTGGACATGAGCATTGTGAATAATGTCCATCCAATGACGTAACGCAAGCCAAATTGACATCATTTCCTTGATGTTTATGTGCTTGCCCAGGAATTGCGGATCCCAAAGACCCTGGCATCTCGAATCCATTGGGATCAATGATGCACCCCAACCTGTTTGACTGGCATCCGTCATAATGGTAAAACTCGGATCCGGCAACTGCAGCGGAACTCCCTGAGTTAACCACTGAATGTTTGCCCAAGTCTGAATCTCTTGTTTCACTTGATCTGACAAGAGAACGTCTATGTCGAGCGAATGAATTTTCACACTCCAATTCTGAGTCAAGAAAATTTGGAGAGGACGCGTGCGTAACCGCCCCATCAGAATGAGATCCGCAGCGGCTCCGCACAGACCTATCAGTCTCATAAATTCTCTCGCTGTGACTCTGTCTGCGTGCAGACAATAGCGAGCGTAACAACTGACTAATTTCGCTCTGGTTAACGGCAGACGAACGAGATTGTTGTGCATCTCGAAGCTCATTCCCAGATGTGTGAATGACTTGGACGGCACCAGATCCGACTTCTCCTCGTTCACTATAAAACCGAGACGTCGGAGCAATAGAAGTAGATTCTGAACATCGTTCTGAAGCGTTAACTCGTTGCCGTACCTCTGAAGAATGTCGTCCAGGTAGGCCGACGTTACCGCAGATGAATGAGCTCGGAAATAGATCATTACCCGAGTGAAAGCCCAGGGTGCTAGATTCAATCCGAAGCACATCGCCCGGAATTGATACACCACTCCTAGGACTGCGAAGCGTAGATACTTTCTGAATGTCGGATCTACCATGACGTGAAAGTACGCATCTTTGAGATCTATGCTTGTTGCATAATCGTTCACCCGAATACTCGCTCTGACCGACCGAATCGTCTCCATATAAAACTTCGGAGCGACGATCAGCTTGTTTATCCAGCTCAAATCTATGACTGGACGGAACGAGCCGTCTGGTTTCGGAACCAGAAACAGATGGCTGTAGAATCCCGGAGTCTCCTGGTTTTCTATGACCTCTACCGCATTCTTCATTAAAAGAGACTGCACCTCTGATAATAGAGCGTCCCTTTTTTGCGGATTTGACGGAAGTTGAGTCCATTTTGGACTTCGAGTTAATGGAGGCTTTCGTTTGAAGGATATCTTTAGACCTTCCGAAGTCACTCCTCTCACCCAAGGGTCGTCCGTAATCGACGCCCATTCTTGTGAAAAGCTCGACAACCTTCCGCCAACCGGTACGCGATAGAGGTTTAAGCCATCACCTCCTGGACCTGCGAGGCCTGCGGTAGGAGAAACCACATCCTCCACGACCCGCACCTCGTCCCATCGACCTTGGGGCGTCCGACCGGTTGTCCCGGCCCGAAGGACGTCCCGAACGTGAGTCGCTACCTAGACGGTCTCTCGAATAAGACCAAGAGGACGCACCGGAACCTCTATAGGAACCTCTCTTGGGCGCATTAGACCCAGAAGTGCCTGTCTTATTCTTGTCTGCCGTATCCGACTTCTTAGAAGCAGATTTGAACAACAGAGAATCCGAAGCTTTCTTTGTAATTTTATCATAAATTGCAGAAAGCTTGCCGTCAAAGAGAAGTTCTCCGGAGACCGAAGCGACTCTGAGAGAGTTCTTCACCTTAGAATCCATGAGTGTGGATGTAGCTAGGGCTGCGTCACGTCTAACCAACTCCAGGTTTGCCACTGAAAGGGCGGAGTTACACGTGGAATAAGCTACTGCCCTTGAAAGAAGTCTTAAAGAGGATTGTATATCCTGAAATTCTTTCCCTTGAAGGTGCAGTGATAACGCCTTAGTAAGGTGATCTGCGTAAGATAAGGCATCTAAACTGGCTCTGTTAGACGAAATAGCTGTTTCCAACACCGCGGTTGGAATAGACGCCTACGACGGTAATGATAGCTCCAAGTCTTCCGCCTCGTCGTCCATACGCAGAGGAACTCTCGGAATACCCTGTCCTGCCGTGTCGAATTATTCCTTGCATTAATGAAAGGCAGGTTGAGAGTACTGGCAGACAAGAAACCTGCTTTCTCCGTTTTGGAAGCAAGTTTAAATATAGCGTCGTTTAATAATTCAAATGTTCTTGCAACATTATTGGACTGAGACGGAAACTCGGGAGCGATGTCCCTGAACCGCTCAAAAAATTCAGAGTCCAATGACGCTATAATCCTCTTGTCCGGAACCGCAGCAGTCTGGCCCGACGGAATAACTTGAGGGAGAAAGTGCCGGATGAAGTCCACGGCAGCTTTATGTTGTTCCGAAAGGGATAGCTCCAAGTCATCCGTATCCCTTTCACCATCCGGTCGGACCTCATGTTGCTCCCGGTCGTCCGCCCCCGATGCTTCGGCGGAGCGTACCGACCCAGCGCCGTTGGATAATTCCCGATCCGACACCGTTTCTGTCGGCTGCTGGGATGCTGCGATAAGTTGTGCTATCTGCACAAGTACGTCCGGCATCGAGACCTGCGGAGGCGCAGTCTTTCGCTGCTTCGCCGAGGGCAGCTCCGCATCTGATGGCTCCCGCATACTTTTTCTATGCGAACGTCCGGAGTCCATCGGCCTCGTGTCCCTGGCTGCCGGATGGTGTGACCTGGTCGCCGAAGAATCCCTGATCGGTGAAGCTGGTAAAATATCGGTGGTCACGCAGCCAAGGTGCGGTCATGTGCGCTGACGAGAGGAAAGCCTGGGCAGTCTCCGCAGACTGCCTATACAACTGAGCGTCCCGAGCGACGGACGTATGCTCTGCTTGCGACACATTTTGTACCACAACATCTGGTCCCAGATGTTGTTGTACGAGAGAGGGGCCTCTCTCGCTCGCGGCCCGGCTGGACCTGGACGAGCTAGGAACCGGACTCAAAGGCTTCCTCTGATCTCGCCTGCTATCCGCCGTCACTGGGTGTGCACGTTGAATGTTTAGTGCTCGCATCACCCAACATTTCCTCCTGGACCGCATCGGACGAACCCGGCTGCCGAACCATTCGGTGAATGGACGCTACACCGGGCGAGCTAGCAGACGACATTTGTTTAATCTCCATGAGCACTTTTGCCGCTAGCTCTGTATTCATTTGTGACGACTGAAGCGCACTTGCGGAAGATAACATGGAAACATCACCCTGTTCTTGTTCCTCTAAAATAGAAACTGAGAGAGTAGAGTGACCTTGCGGAGAAAGAGCCGGCATAGCCCTTTCTCCAGTAACAACATACTGTGACACACGTTTCCAATGTTTGTCATCCCAATATTGACATATAGAACAGGGATTAGTGTGAGAACACTGACTACAATTAATACAATGATCATGAAAGTCAGAGGAAGATTTCTTCCTATTACAATTTGAACAATATCCTTTCATTGTGAAAAGTCAACAACCAGTCCTAGTTACTCGCACAAACCCCTGACATAAAGATACATAATAACATGATCCATTAATAATGAAAAAACAATTGCAAATCAAAATAATTTTTGAAAAATATTTTTTCAGCGAAGCCCAAGTTTCTGAAAAGTAACGTTGAGCCCCGATGGATCCGATGGCTAAGTGTGGTCAAAAATTTTAAATTTATATTAAATAATTAATGCAACACTTACGGAAAATAGAAATGTATCTTATAGTGAGATAAACTACACCAAAGGCAAACAGCCCCCCTCAAAAGAGACTGTTGCCAATGTAAACAAACAGTGTAAAACACCAGAAAACATGACTCCAGGCACTGAAAAAACTGGCCCGAAATCAGTCATCAAAATTACACTCTATCTGATGCAAGACAGAGACTCCCAGGGGAGAATCTGCAGAACATCAGATGGAAGATGCAGAACACAACGTTTATACACCCATGGGTGAAAACGTAACTATGGGGAAAATAACAGAAAACATTCTGTAACCAAGCAACTCTCCCAAGAGAATTTTAGAAATGATCTTTCTCAAAAATATGCCAAAAGCATGGGAGAATTGCAAGGGGGGACTTAGAAGACCAGGGGAGAGGAAACACTGAATAAGCAGTGCAACTTTTTAGCAAGAATGACAACAAGAGGCCCATGCCTCGAAAATAGGCAACTTAACATAATTTCATAAAAAATTTTAAGTACAGCCCTGATTATTTTTTGTCACTACTTTTTCCTCTCCTCCTTCTATATCCTCCTTAGAATCACCATTTCTCCAATAATTACGTGTCTGGCATCCTTTAAACTGAGATTTACAAGCACAAAGATCAGTGAGATGTTGACTGATGAAGGGCCAAACAGAGAATGATAATTGGCGCCAATTTCGGAACGTCCTTGACACTGCGCATGCGCAGTAGGGGCGAAGTATGGAGGTCCTATAGGACATGATTTCTTTTGGTTTTAGATGCAAATTTTGGGGATTGGGGGACAAAATTTGTGTTTGGCCCTGGTTTTGTTAGAGTTAGCACCAGCTAAGTCTGGGTCATTGGTACAGTATAAAAATATAGCCCTCCTAGCTTTAGAAAATAATGGTTACCACAACAGCCTATTCCTAAAAACCACAGGTTTTCAGATCTCTGCTATGTTAGTTGTCTCTGCAATATGGCCACACTGCTCCTCCCACACAGAGGTAATGTAGCCGTTTCACAGAGTCTACATGGTTAGCAGCACCAAATAAAATGCATGTACAAAGCCCACCAGGCAAACTGCATTAATAGTACAACTTCATTTTGCCATTTTTAGCTTTTGTAAGCTTGAGGAGTGCTAATCGATCCCCTAGGCCATGTGAGGAGAGCGATTTTTAGCCCTCCTGCATTTTTAAGAATGCCAAGCCTGTCTAAGATCGGTAATAATCTACAGACAAAAACAGCTTCACTCATAGTTACACACTTATTATCAAGCCAGAAGAGATGAAAAAAAATCCCCCCCCACTTTTTTTGAAGGAAGATGCTTCAAAACAAAGAGGGAAGCACTCTGGAATCAGTGAAAAGCAGTACCAAATAATCTATATATATTTGCCCAACAGGCACAAAGTTAATAATTATTATTAATTATTGGTGCTTAATGCCACCTCAGTAGCTAAGACTATCATGGCAATCCCAGTTATTAAAAGTGCAAGCTTCTAACATATGCCAGAATCGGAATACGTAGATAGGTCGAAAACCGGTGATATAACATGTACAACCATAAACTTGTCCAATTGAATCCCAATGGAAAGTTATCTCTCAGAGCAAATATGTTTCTGAGGCAACCAACAGGTGACCCCATTCAGGTGTACAATTAATTCCAATAATGAAACTCCAAATTGAACCGTGCGAATATACGAGAATAGGAATTCTCCTGTGTACCGTCTCTGGTAGAAAGCTGGATTCAGAACATGGAACAGGCTATAATTAACGGACCCGTCACGGACCATCCCCCATATAATTCATTGTTCCCTAGGTCCTTTACAACCAATGACTGTTCGGAGAAAGAATATACTACTCCGAATAACGAAGCCAAAAATTGAGAACGTATGTATAGACGGCCTATTGGAAATTTCATAACTGATCCAACTAGCCCCCAAATTCTCATAAGCTCTATAAAGCAAAGCAAGAATTTTATAGAATCTATTCAATAAGGCATCTGCCTAATAAATATACATATTATGCATGCGAGAAACAGAAACTCGCATGTGGTCATACGAATACAGCCTGTATCCACGGTATGACTGAGTGATACAAATGTAACCAGGAAACGGAATGAATAATATGACGTTAATGCAGTTAAACTGAGTTATAAACTCTTACGTCATAAGAAAAGGGCAGACCGCTATGAGCGAAACTTCTCAGAGTGGACTAATTGCCACATTTGGAGGATGTCAGCCACACAGGTACACGAAGGCGAGTAATATCAACCGAATTTGTTCATGACAGAAATTCGGAATCCAAAAAACAGTTATTGTTCTGGAATCATATCCTCATATATGACTTATAAATGAACAACCACAGGAAACAAACCAACTAAAGAGAGGATGTGACCATGAGGTCGCCGTAAAAACACAACCCAGCTGCCAATCGAGAAACCATGAAAGGTATGCAAATACTTGAATGCATACAAGGCTTACGGGAAGAATACTACGTCCTGCCCTATAATCGCCTCTTAACATATTGGTGGGGGAGGGGGGAGAGGGGTTGACAAATAAATCCTATCGAACCCCCCTCACCCACATTACTTGAATCGACAGAGAAGTAAGACCCTCGCAGTAGAATTAAGACTATACTGCTGCTGCTACAGCTAAAAAGCTTATAGTCAAAGCAATCATAATAACAGTAACCCGGCGCAACTCGTAATGCTTTTGTGTTAGTTATCAAACAGTATAGGAACTGCAGGGCTCCCTTATGTCTGACCGACTCCATAATGCCACTAAGGGCGGAGGGGGACGTGATGACCAAATAATACACCATATAGACATAATATCCAAACTCCCAAGGGGAAATATAATCCACAACAATAGATTGGATAGAAATGAAGAGGGAGACGAAAACAATGTTCCGACACCCGATCATAAAAACCTAGATGAACTCCTCACATTCGATATGATATCAGGAAATATATTCCTGAGAAGGATTTTAGTATAGGCATTTGAAAAAAAAACACTTATTAATCACACTAGGTTACTATGGCGTCATCAATAGGGCTACCGCCTCAGATAACTAACACCAAACAATACCGGTAGGAAGAGAATAACCTCCTCTAACATAACGGTATCATGTTTGATAGGACAGTGAACTCAGCCTAGCTGAAGCAGCTAAAGTCTTCCTATTCATTTAGACCATTAAAAGGCTGAAAACTGTGGCCTTAGAAGCTCACTAAGGAGACTTACAATGCCAGCTGTAGCTTAGAAGTCTTCATCTCCGTGAAGACAGATATTTCAGTGTAAGTTGCGACCTTGAAAGCTCACTGAACGAAGACTTACAACTACCGTCGCGCAAGGTAGGGAATGAAGAGACGCTATTTTTAACAGCCGTAATACCCAAAGAGACAGTAGTCTCAAGAAGATAAGTTATTTCAGTTATGTTTATTGCATACTTTCTGAAAAACACCGCTCATGATTCTATCTAGGCTACTATGGTGTCAACAATAAGACTCAAGTCTCTGACACCTAGGAAAACAAACCGAGAAGGAAAAAAGCACTCTTTCCTTTTGCGGTTTTATTCCCTAAAGACAGCGGTCTGAGTCTGGCTAACTTAACTTAGAAGTCTTCATCTCCGTGAAGACAGATATCTGTGTAACTTGCGACCTTGAAAGCTCACTGAACGGAGACTTACAACTTTCATCGCACAAGGTAGGGAATGAAGAGCTGCTATTTTAACAGCCGTAATTCCCAAAGAGACAGTAGTCTCAAGGTAGCTATGCAGTTATGAGTCTTCATCTGTTTGAAGACATATCTGTGTCACCTGTGGCCCCAGAAAGCTCGCTAAATGGAGACTTACAACACTAGCCACTAATAAGAAAAGAATGCTGTAACCGTACATTAGGCTACTATGGCGTCCACAATAGCATTAAATGCCTTGACACCAAGAATACATCACCGAGAAGGAAAAGACGTACTTATTCCTTCTAACGGCTCTATTCCAAACTAGACAGCTGTCTCAGCTTATCTGTGCACTATCGAACCTCTATTCATAAGGAATAGAGCATTGCATTTCCTATACTACAGCTAAGGCAGGGAAGGCGTCGATAATCGGGACAAAACCTCTCGACACCTCAGCCAAAAGATCAGTGGAGGAAAGATCTTCGTCTTTCCATTGCCCGGTATGTTAAGCTGTTTTTGCCTAGCAAATGCAGACTTTTGTTCAGATGGAACAAAATTCGAAGAGCTTATGACTAAAAATTCATAGTCTTAAGGTGCCCTTCTGTGAGGGATGGAGACTCCCCCTCTGTAGCCCTCTCACCATCCAAATGTTCCATCTGAAAATATGGTCAACACCATCCGACTGAACGGATGATTGGACCAATGCAGCACTGTCCAACAGTTCATCATTGGAGCCTGTTGGTAGTAGTACCAGCGACTACTGGGATGCTGCAATACACAGAGCAATCTGCGGCAGCCGTTCCATGAAAGAGGCTAGCAGAGCAGTGATAATCAGCTTGTTACCATAAGCTGCTCATGGGACGGAGATCTGGCACATGTCCCATATAGAAATGCCTCGAACGACTAGCTATCAACCTGAACATGCAAAGTGAGATAGCTAGTCTGCGGTCAACTTGCTTCATCAATGAAGCAGGGGAATAGCCATAGCTGCAACCGGACCCGGCTGCAGTGTGGAAGAAGCGTCCTGAACAGCAAGTGTGAAGGGCGTCCCAACTCATTAAAGTTTCTCGAATCAAAAACAGTCTACCCTGACTGCTCACGGAAAGGATAGGGTTCTCCAGCTCAAGGTCTGCTCCAGACCTCGCCGAGCGTTCCATTAGAAACTTGTAGGCATCTACCCCTTAGTGTGTATATCCATGGAAGAAGAGGAAGCCGTAACAACAGCTGACCCCAGCTGAAGTGCGGAAGAAGCATCCAAACTCATCACATTTCGGACGGATGCTCCTACTTATTGAAGTTTCACACAACACAAAACAGTCGTCCCCGACTGTTAACAGGAAGGAGAACGCTCTGCACTCGCGATCTGTCCCCAGATCTCGCCGAGTATCCCACTTAGAAACTTTTAGGATAATCCCCTTTCGTGCGCTTCCATGTAAGAAGTAGAAGTATATAACCGCCGCCGGCCCCAGGCCTCAGTGCAAGTTTCTCAAAGAAATAGTCGAACCCAACTGTTACTGGGTTAGAGAAGGCTCTTCCGCTAGCGGTCTGATCCCAGACCTCGCCGAGCTTCCCCAAGAGAAACTTGCAGGCTTCTTCCCCTTTTTGCCATTGTCGCTGGGTAAGCTTTTATTTATAAGGTGCTCGTTCTACCCAAATCTACACTCTCCTCAAATGCAATGGACATACCAGGTATTACGGTTCCCACTATCGGGTAACCACCTGACCGGTCCAGCTAGCTGCTGGAATAAGAGGTCTTATTCCCTTTATATTCAAGAGCACCTTGGCGGCTAGCTCTGTTTGCTCCTCAGAGTGTGACTACGGCAGCACATTCTGGATGGGTGCTGCAATACCATCACCATGTTCTTGTTACTCTGGAAAAGAAACTGAAAACTTGAATTATCTTGTGGTGACAGCTCCGACATCGGAACTTCACGGCAAATACATAATGCGACACCCACTTCCAACGTTAGTGTCCTAATGAGTCGACCCCGACCACACCAGTAGGACCTGAATCAGTAGGAGTTCAGCGTTTAGAGGCAAGACAACAAGCATGTAAATCCGATGTGGACTTCTTCGCACTACAATGAGAACAGTAATTTCATAAATAATTACAATCCAAACAAAGTTCACAGCACTTCTAAAATCTAACATATAATAATACAATATAAGGATACATGACGAAGATAATCCAAAATAATTTTGAAATAAATCACAACAAATTTTTTCCGGAAATTGTTTTTTGTAAACGCATAAGTTCCCAAAGGGAACCACACGAGCCCAAGGGCATCCTGATAGAGCCTAAGTGTGTACAAACACCAAAATATTAAAGCTACACTACCGGAATATTAATAAATGTATCCTACTATAATTGTGATGAAATAAAACCCTGAATATTACCTGTTAAGGGCGTTGTTAAAGTAAACAACGTCAGGATTTAGAAAAACTGGAAACTAGACAATAGGCACACAAAAGGCCCAAGTCAGTAAATGAAAGTGTAGCTTAACTTGTCTGTGTGTTGTGTTTGATGAAAAGGATAATGTTCAATGTTTATGAAAAGATTATGAAATAAGACAAGAATTGTGATAATTGGGAATATGTTAATTTCTTCCCTGTATGCTATGTTTTCAATAAACATAATATGAGGTGTAGACTGTACTAAAGAATTGAGGGGTGGGTCAATGTGGTACTCACAGTTAATGTATGTGGCCCTCAGTTAATGTATGTCAACGAAAGTTACCAAGTTAGAGAAATTATTCCAAAATGAGTCATCCTATCAAGGTACAATGAAATCCCTTCATAAATACGGCTTGTAGACTGTGCTAAAGGTTTTTAGGCTTCAGGCCAGTGTAGCCATCATGGTTGACCGATCGCAACCAAAAGGGGACATCCTCATCTCAACATTATACTGAGTCATCCTACCAAGTTACAATGAAATCCCTTCATAAATACGGCCTGTGGTCTGTGCTCAAGTTTTTTGGGTTTTGGGCTCGGGCAACCGACATGGTTGAATGATCGCAACCAAAAAGGGACGTTCTCATCTGGGCATTATTTGGAGTCATCCTAGCAAGTTACAATGAAATCCCTTCATAAATATAACCTGTAGACTGTGCTAAAGGTTTTCGGGCCCCTGTAGCCGTCACATTTGACTAATCTCAACCAAAAGGGGACATTCTCATGTAGACATATGAAGTCAACCTACCAAGTTACGATGAAATCCCTCCATAAATACGACCTGTAGACTGTGCTAAAGGTTTTTGGGTTTTGGGCTCGGGCAGTCGTCACGGTTGACAGATCACGACCAAATGGGGAAGTTCTCATCTAGACATCATACAGAGTCATCCTACCAAGTTACAATGAAATCCCTCCATATTAAATATGACCTGCAGACTGTGCTAAAAGTTTTTGAGTCTCGGGCTTGGGCAGCCATCACAGTTGACAGATCATGACCAAAAAGGGACATTCTCATCTAGATATTATACAGAGGCATCCTACAAAGTTACAATGAAATCCCTTCATAAATACAACCTGTAGACTGCACTAAAGGTTTTCGGGTTTTGGGATCGGGCAGCCATCACGGTTAACCGATTACGACCAAAAGGGGACATTCTCATCTAGACAGGTCCCCAAACCTGCATATGCAATTTCGTGATGATCGGACATGTCACAAGAACTACGAGGTGTAGCCTGTGCTAAAGGAAAATGTGAACAGACTCACAGACTCAGACTTTCGCACGTGTGATGGCAATAGCTTATCCTGACTTTGTCAAGTTAAGCTGATAATTAACTGATACCTGATACAAAGCTAGGTCTCCATGTGAAGAAAAAACAATGCATCCAGTAGGAGATGCAAGACAATAACGACCCAACACCCCTAGGGTGAGAATAAACCTTCTGTACAACACGTTAAACTCCCAAGAAATTTATTAAAAATTTCAATAAAAAACAGCCAAAAAACTTAGGAGTTTAACCAGAGGGTTCATGGAAGGATAGGGAAGGAAAACATAACCAACAGTAGGTAAATCATGTGCAAAACTAATGACGTCAAGGCGTATATCCCGAAATTGGGTAACATGAAATAATTTTCATATTATTTAAAAGTTACAGCCCTGAACGTCTCAAACCACCATTGTTTACTTCCATCATCCATTTACTGCCTTGAATCCACCATATACTTCATTGATTTGTGTCTGGCATCCGCCAAAAGAGAGATTTAAAGCACAGTTGTCAGTTGAGATGTTTACTGACTTAGGGCCAAACATAGAATGATGTTTGCACCAATTCCAGTCTCTTCCTGGGTACTGTGCATGCACAAGTACAAAAAGTATGGAGGGCCAGATAGGACTTTTAATTTTCGTTGTTGTATGCAAATTTTGGAGATTGGGGGTTCAAAATTTGTGTTTGGCCCTTAATAATGCTGAGGTTGCACCAGCTAAGTCTGGGCCATTGGTTGTAGTATAAAAATATGGACTTATAAACATACCATCTGTTAAATGGAAGTTTTTTCTCTCCAAATAATACTTCCTGTAGCATACAGGCTTGTACTGAAGCTAAAATTCCACAGGGACCACCCTAAAAAAAAATTGAATTATGAGATAAATCATCACATTTGCTGCAGTTACCATCTGATATTTCTCAAAAATATAAAATTAAAGTAATGTACATAATTGATAATTGGGATGCAAGGCTTTTTAACCACCGATTCTCCACAACAGTTGTCAAACTGATGGGTTATATATACTTAAAAGTCATTTACTACAGTATAAAGTGAATGGATAACCACTACAATACCTGCAGAGTAGATTTTCTATTTGGATAATGAACCATACTCTACTAAGAAGTATACCGAGAACAGGAAAACAAATTGCTAATAGGTTAGGTTAAACACAAGAGGTTCATTCGCTGGAACACTGCTTGTTTCATATTACTTTTCATAGAATTTGAGACACTGTCAGAGTGGAAACTCCACTGTGTAGGTGATTCACTGTTACTTAACTGAATACTGGTTAATCCTTTACCCACAGTTTGTTATTTTTAATTATTTTTTTAAAAAACCTTTTCACAAAATTTCAACAAAACCATACCATGTGAACCCTCAACAGAATGAGTTTGTTCCAATGAGGGGTCTTATGGTATGATTCTGATGAAATTTTCTTTAAAATGTTTTGTTTTTAACTACAGTTTGTAAATTACACAGTCAGATGCAACCGATTAGGTAAAGGGTTAATGGAATAACTATTTTTTACTCTATCAATTTGCCATACCTTTTGTACAAATTCAACCTATCAATTATATATGGGTTATGACATTCATCCATGTTAACTCTTTAACCTAACATGACAAGAAACAAAGCTTGGAAAAAAATTCTTGAATAAGATCTAAATAAGTAAAAAATCTGTTTCTCAGGTCCTCCCACATGGTCATTTTGGCTGCTGCATGCTCTCTTTTTATAATCAATGCAAACTTAAAATGAAAGTTTCAATGACACTGTAGCTCAACTTGTGTAAGACATGTACATGTACAGTATGTGACACAGCAATGACACACATCTAGATAATGACCTGATAACAAAGGTACATATAAAGTATTGTAACTATCTGTACATAAATGCTGACCGTAGCCTGTAACAAATGTATAGGTAAAGTATTGTGAAGGTGGGCGACAGATTTTATTCAGATCAGAACTTTCATACAAAAGTTCTGTACAAATAACTAGGTAAAGTATTGTAAAGGTGGGCGACAGATTTTATCCAGATCAGAACTTTCATACAGAAGTTCTGTACAAAAAACTGATGTCACTAATTTTGGTACAAAATGGCTGCTGGTGGCCATCTCGAATTTTGGACTGCACCCAAAAACACTCGTTCTCATCCCATGGTGATAACAAAGGTACCCACGAAGTTTTGTAAAGTTCGGTTCATAAATACGGCCTCTAGCCTGAGCCGTATAGAAGTTGTGTACAAAAAACTGATTGGACCTAATTTTGGTACAAAATGGCCACTGGCAGCCATCTTGAATTTTGGATCGCACCCAGAAACACTTGTTCTCGTCCCAAGGTGACAACAAAGGTATCCAAGAAGTTTTGTAAAGATCGGTTCATAAATACAGCCTCGAGCCCTAGCTGTATTGACATGTGTACTTACTGTGTGTAAGTAGCACTGAAAAAATCAAAGTTCATCTAATTTGCAGAATTTCTGCATGAGAAAAAAACCTGTATTATATGTGATGTATTCCATGTTACTAAACATTCAGTCAAAAACTTATTCGAATCAGAACTTTCATACAGAAGTTCTGTACAAAAAACTGACTGCACTAACTAAAGTACAAAATGGCTGCTGGTGGCCATCTTGAATTTCGGACCGCACCCAAAAACACTCGTTCTCGTCCCACGGCGATAACAAAGGTACTCAAGAAGTTTCGTAAAGATTGGTTCATAAATACGGTCTCTAGCCCGAGCCGTATTGAATTGTTGACGGACAGATGGACGACGGGCCATAGCATAACCTCAAATTTGACTTACATCAAAGTTGAGCTAAAAATACAAATTAAATGGTTTATGTCAGTTAAAAATACACCACCATCCATGCTATTATGTAGATTATGAGGCCTAAAACATAAAACAAATCAAGAACATGAACTTTTGATGGCAAAGAAATAAATCCAAAAATAAAATAATATAAACAAGAGACCCCCAGGAGCCTGAGAGTGCTCAACTGAGGGTCCTGATTTGAACAAACTTGCATCTTCTGCATTCTGAAAACCATATACCAAATATCAAAACATTCTGACTGGTGATAAGAAATTTTTTGTTTTTTTTAAATATTCCTCATATTGAACTGAGTTATAATTTGGGTTCCCATAGGGAGCCTAAATATGAACCAAGGGACTTGGCTTGAACTAACTTGAATCTCACCTCCCTAAGGATGCTGTATTCCAAATATCAAAAGATTCTGACTACTGGATCTGAAGAAAAATATTTTAAAAAAATATTCTTCATGTTAAACTAAGTTATAATTCAGGCTCCCACAGGGATATAGATATAAACCCAGGGACTTGGCTTTAACAAATTTGAATCTCACCTCCCTCATGATACAGTATACCAAATATCAAAAGATTCTTACTGGTGGATGTGAAGAAGATTTTTAAAGAAAATTCCCACAAGGAGCCCAAATATGAACCAAAGAGACTTGTCTTGAACAAACCTGAATCTCACCCCCAAGGATGCTGCATACCAAATATCAAAAGATTCTGATTGGTGGATCTGAAGAAGATTTTTAAAGAAAATTCCTCATACTGCACTAATTTAAACATTTAGGCTCCCACAGAGAGCTCAAATATGGACCCAGGGATTTGATTTCAATAAACCTGTGAAACAATCTTCCAAAGATGTTATATGTGAAATTTGAAAGCTTATAGAGCAGTGGTTTGGGAGAAGAAGAGTCGTAAATGTTTTCCCCATTACCCACAGTGTTAAAAAATGCTGATTCAGCACTTTTTCAAAGTCCCCAAAAAGTACCCTATGATAAAACCAATAGCAATATTTTTGGACCACTCCATTCTGTTGGTCCTAAGGAAGCTTCACACCAAATAAGAATTCTCAGTGCCGTGTAGTTTTGGAGATATGGGCATTTTAAATTTTTCCAATTTTTAGCTCCTGTGGTTTCCACAGGGCATTTTGAAATTTTTTGGGGTTTTTTTGAGGAGGGGGGGGGGGGGGCATAAATCAAGTACTTATAACCCACTAATACTTCATATCAAATTTGGTTCAAATTGGCCTCTCGGTTTGGAAAATAGAAATTTTGGGCGGGGCAAAAATACTTGACCTCCCTAGAGATGTTGTATACCAAATACGAAAGCATTCTGACTGTTGGATCTGAAGAAGAAAAATTGCAAAGAAATTTCTTCATATTGCACCATAGTGAGCCCAAATATTAACCTATGGACCCGATTTGAACAAATTTGAATCTGATACCCCCTAGAGATGTTGCATACCAAATATGAAAGCATTCTGACAAGTGGATCTGAAGAAGATTTTTAAAGAAATTTCCTCATATTGCCCTAAGTAAAAATTCAGGTTACCATAGGGAGCCCAAATATTAATGCAGGGAACCAATTTGAACAAACTGAATTTGACTCCCCTAGAGATGTTGTATACCAAATATACAAGCATTCTGACTAGTGGATCTGAAGAAGTTTTTTAAAGAAATTTCCTCGTATTGCCGTAAGTTAAAATTCAGGCTACCATAGGGAGCCCAAATATCAATCCATGGAACCAATTTGAACAAAATTGAATCTGACTTCCCTAGAGATGTTGTATACCAAATATAAAAGCATTTTGACTAGCGGATCTGAAGAAGACGCTTTTTAAAGAAATTTCCTCATATTGCCCTAAGTTAAAATTCAGTCTACCATAGCGAGCCCAAATATTAACCTATGGACACGATTTAAACAAACTTGAATATGACCCCTCTAGAGATGTTGTATATCAAATATGAAAGCATTCTGACAAGTGAATCTGAAGAAGAAGATTTTTGAAGAAATTTCCTCATATTGTACCAAGTAAAATTTCAGGTTCCCATATGGGGCCCAAATATTAACCCAGGCACGCGACTTGAACAAACTTGAATCTGACCCACCCCCCCCCCCCCCCCATCCCCCCTAGAGATGTTGTATACCAAATATATGAAAGCATTCCGACTGGTGGATCTGAAGAATTAGATTTTTAAGGACATTTCCTCATATTGCACTAAGTTACAATTTGGGCTACCATAGTGAGCCTAAATATGTACATAGGGACCTGATTTGAACAAACTTGAATCTGATCCCCCTAGAGATGTTGTATACCAAATATGAAAGCATTCTGACTGGTGGATCTGAAGAAGAAGATTTTTAAAAATTATCCCCCATATTGCACGAAGTTAAAATTTGGGCTTCCATAGTAAGCCAAAATATTAACCTAAGGACTTGGTTTGAACAATCCTGAATCTGACCCTCATAACAATGATGTATACCAAACATTAAAAGATTCTCACTGGTGGTTCTGAAGAAGATTTTCAAAGAATATTCCCCATATTGCCCCAAGTTACAAAATTCGGGCTCCAGTATTGAGTCCAAATATAAACCAACGGGCTTCATTTTAACACACTTCCATCTGACCCCCTATGGATGCTGAAAACCAAATATTAAGAGATTCTGACCATTGGTTTTGGAGAAAAGATTTTTTTAATTTTTGCAAATATGCCGACTCAGCATTTTTCTGATTCCCTCTACAGAACACCCTAACATAACCGATGACATTTTTTTTTTACCATTCCATTCTACTGGTCCATAGGATGCTTCACACCAAATAACAGCTCTCTGTTCAGTGTGGTTTGGGAAATTTGGGCGTTTGAAAATATTTCTATTTTTAGCTTCTGGGGTTCCCACAGTGCATTTTGAAAAAAGATTTTGCCATAAATCAAGTACTTATGACCCACTAATACTTCATATCAAATTTGGTTCAAATCGGACCCTCAGTTTGGAAAGTTAAAAAATTTATAGTAATTTATATATTTTTTATACTTACCAATGACCCAGACTTAGCTGGTGCTAACTCTAAAATATTAAGGGCCAAACGCAAATTTTACCCCCCAATCCCCAAAATTTGCATCTAAAACCAAAAATTACATGTCCTATATGGTCCTCCATACTTTTACCCCACTGTGCATGCGCAGTGTCAAGGAGGTATCGAAATTGCTGCCAAAAATCATTCTTACAACCAGTGCCCGGTCAGCATTACGTACCCAGCGGGGAGGAATGAGTTCCCAACTCATGGGAGGGCCATCCCTGTCTGGGTCATTGGTAAGTATAAAAAATATATAAATTACTATAAATTTTTTAACAATTTTATACTGTACCAATGAACAAGACTTAGCTGAATAGTAAAAAGGTTGGAAGGCCTAGGACATAAGGAAAATCCAATAGACTCAATTACCTATAACAGACCTATCCCCTTAAGGAGAAAAGGAGAGATAGTCTTACATGTATCTTTCTTATTTGTAACAAAAAAGAAAAACACAATACTATTTTGTAATTGAGCACAATAACATCAATGATGTCTATAAACATCTAGTATAACCCTTTATACTAATATTTTTTACGGAAAGCCAACTAATGCGGGAGTCTCGAGAAATGAGACTCTCTATAATCATTTAAAAGTGTTCGAGGATTGTACATTAACGCTCAATTAATCACGTGATATATACGAATGCTTCACAGCAATCAACACTAAAAAATATTACACAGATGAGTAAACATAGGCTTAACCCTAAAATCATCTCGGAACTGACACGGAATTACTAAGTCCAAGGGAGGTATTCCCTTGCTTTACACAATAAAGCAGGTGACCTAAGGGAACACCTGCCACCCCCCCCCCCCTTTCCCTTGCCCTGAATCAAATACTCCAGAGCAAAGAGGGCAGCAGGACAGAGTCACTGCCGGAACCGAAAGCCTATACACACATAGTTGCCACTATTTAGTAGATGACCTTCAGAGTAAAAAATAGCGCACCTCAACAATGTAGATCTGCAGAAAAGGATTCAATATTCTCAGATACAAAATCGTGAAAATGGAGGGCTAACACTAATATGCAGCCCTCATTAAATCTGTAATAACCATATTAATAGCTTAAGCCCATGAAGTAGAAGAACTCTTACTTCATGAGCTTAAACTAAAACACAGACTGCTGAATGAAGAAATAATCATAAGCAGAACTGACTGTAGATTGAATCCATCTGACCATAGAATGGACCGAAATGTGAAGGAAGCATCCACGGCATGTCCCACAACAGACGCCTGAGTAAATAGTCCACAGTCTTATGGAGCTAGAGAAGCTACCAGCAGAATTTTCATTGAAATAATTACACTAGAAAAAAATCTGTTGAATCAACAATGCTGTAAGATACACATATCTAATTATTCCGTCTAACAAGATCGATAGAGCGTTTATTGCAAACGCTCGAAGATCCAAACATAATCACACATATGTCTGCAACTAATTGTTGAGATGCATCGCGAATAAGTCGATCATTGGCCACTCACCATGGTAGCAATCTGATTGAAAACTCGTTTGTTGAAAGCCGAATCTGGCGGCAACAAACAGCCCCTCCGTGAAGGGAGTCTGCTAATACGTTCAGACGACCCGGAATATGACTGACTGATAGGAGAACTTGATGTTCTAGTAGCAACCAAAAGATTCCTTCAATTAACATGAATAACAGGATGGAATGAGTGCCTCTATAATTCTGAAAATACGCTAATGCCATCGAATTGTCGGACAAAATTAGCATATGAACATTCTGAATTACATTATCCAATAACGTAGCGCAAGCCAAAATGACATCATACTTGATGTTTGAGTGCTTGATAAGGAACTACAGAATCAAAAGACCCTGGCACTTCAATCCGTTGAACTCAATGAAAATGACCCAACCTGTTTACTGGCATCCGTCAAGATTGTAAAACTCGGATCCTGCAGTTGTAGTGGAACTACCTGAGTTAAGCCCAGAAAACTTGCCCAAGTCTGAATCTCTTATTCACTTGATTAGACAAGACGATGTCCGTATCGAGCGAAAGAATCTTCACCCTCCAATACTTAAAGAAATTTGGAGAGGACCAATGCGTAACTGCCCCATCGGAATAAAATCACGGCAGTCCCGCCTAAACGTATCAGTCTCATAAGATCTCTCGCTGAGAATTGTCTGAGCGAAGACAATAGTGAGCACAACAACTGAATAATTTCGTTCTGGGTAACGGCAGACGAACGAAAAAGTTGTGCGTAACAAGCCCATCCCCCGGTCGGTGAATGACTTGGACGATACCAGATCCGACTTCTCGTTTACTTAAGAAACCCGAGACGTCGGAGCAATAGAAGCAGATTCTGCACATAGTTCTGAAGCGTTAACTCATTGCCGTACCTGTATGAATGTTGTCCAGGTAGGCCGATGTTATCGCAGACAAATAAGTTCGGAAATGAGTCATTACCGAATCCGTTATTCGAGTGAAGGCCCAGGGGGCTAGATTCAGACCGAAGTATATTGCTCGGAACTGAAATATGACTCCTATGTTAAGGAAGCGAAGATACTTTCTGACGCCTGATGTACCATGGCGTGAAAGTACGCATCTTGAGATCTATGCATGTAGCATAATTGTAGACCTGAATACTGGCTCTGACCGATCGGGTGGACTCCATATATAAACTTGGAGCCACGATCAGCTTGTTTATCCAGTTCCGAATAATGAGTGAACGGAACGAGCCGTCTGGTTTTTGGAACCAGAAAAGGATTTTTGTAGAAACCTGGAAATTCCTGGATTTCTACGATCTCCATCGCGATCATTCCAGAAGAGACTAGACTTCTAATGGAAGCGAGCCTCTATCCTACTGACTTGGCGGAAGCTGAGTCCATCTTGGACTCCGTGTTGACAGAGGATTTCGTTTGAGGAACGATTTAGTCCTTTCGAAATCACCCCTTGAATCCAAGGGACGTCCGTAATCTATTCCCAAATAATTGAGAAACTTGACCGACTTCCGCTCACTAGTACATGATAGAGGTTAAAAAAATTACTTCCAGATCCTGCGAGGCTTGCGGAAAGAGAAGTCATGTCCTCCACGGTCCACACCTCGCCTCGTCAACCTAGGAACGTCTGACCGTAATTACGGCCCCTATATGAGTCGCTACCCTGACAGTCTCTAGAATAAGACCTAGAGGACTTATAGGAACTTCCCTTGGACGTATTCGTCCCAGAAGTGCCTGTCCTACTCTTCTCTGCTGAATCCGACTATATGGAAGCGAAATTTAATAACAGAGAGTCTAAAGCTTTCTTAGTTAACTGATCATAGATTGCGGAAAGCTTGCCTTCGAAGAAAACTCTCCGGAGACCGGAGCAACTCTGAGAGAGTTTTTCACCTTACTATCTACACGCGTGGACTTAGCCAGGACCGCATCACGTCTAATCAACTCCATACTGCCACTAAAGGACGGAGTTTTACGTGAGGCCCTCGAAAGAACTCTTAAGGAGATTGTGCATCCTAGAATTCTTTTTCCTTGCGACGTAATGATAACGTTCTGGTAAGGTGATCTACTTACAATGATGCGTCTAAGCTGACCCTGCTAGATGATATTGTTATTTCCAACATCGTGGTTGGAATTGACATAGACGACAGTAAAAAACAATACTAGGTCCTGACCTGGTCGTCTAGACGCAGTGAACTCTAAGAATGCTCTGTCCTGCCATTTCAAAATATTCGTTGAATTGATGAAATGCAGATGTAGAACATATTGCCGGTAAGAAACCTGACCTGCCCATTTAGGTAGCAAGTTAAATAATATAGCGTCATTCAACAGATCAAATGTCCATGAGACATATCTGGACTATGTCGGAAACTGAGGGATGATGACCCTAAACCGATTTAGAATTCTGTGTCCAGTGGCGCTATCAGTCTCTTATCCGGCAACGCAGCATTTTGGTCCGGAGGAACAACGTCAGATGACAATGCACTCTATGGCAATAATGTTGTTCTGAAAAGGGAAAATACAACTCATCCATATCCCTTTCGCCATCCTGTCGGACCACTTGTAATTCTTGGTCGTCCATGCCTGAACCTGCAGCGGAATGTACCAACCCAGCTTCCTCGGATAATTCCTGATCCGACAGAGTTACTGCAGGTTGCTGGGATGCTGCAATAATTGTGCTATCTGCGATAGCATGTCCATAACAGAGGCCTGTGGAACCTCTCTCGCTTGCAGCCCGATGGACCTGAACGAGCTAGGAACCGGACTAATAGGCTTCCTCTGTACCATCCATGTATTCGTCGTCACTGGGTGTGCACATTGTATTTTATAGTGCTCGCATCACCCAAATCTTCTTCCTGGACCGCAACGGACGAACCCGGGTGCTGAGCCATTCGGTGAATGGTCGCGACACCAGGCGAGCTAGCGGATGCCAACACCGTCGATCCTACTTGGGACCTCTTAGGCAATTGACGTATCTGTATGAGCACTTTACCGCTAGCTCTTCATTGACTGTGACAACGGAAGCACACTTACAAAGACTTCATGGTAACAATACCTAGTTCATGTTACCTTATGAGACCTGTGGAGCCGCGGTCCTACGTGAAATATCCGCTGGAACCTCCCAGGACGTTCATTCCTGCATTTATATAATATGCGAACGTCCCGACTGGAAAGGTCTCGTATCCTTGGCTAGCAGATGGAGTGACCTGGTCGACGTGTATTCCTTGGTCGGCGAAGCAGAAGCACCAGGGACATTCAGTCCTGCATTTATATAATATGCGAACGTCTCCTGGAAATCTGTGGTCACATAGCCAAGGTGCGGTCGTGTGTGTTGACGAGGATGAGGAAGCCAATATAGCAGCCACGTCGGACTGTCATGCGACGTAGCATTCCGAGCAGGAGGAGTGGACGTAAGCTCCGACTAAGCGAACAACATACAACAACATCGTGGTGCAGATGTTGATGCAAGAGAGAGGGGGCCTCTCTCGATCGCTGTCCGGGGGACCTGGACGAGCTAGCTACCGGACGGACAGGCTTTCTCCGTACTATCCTCGGATTCGTCGTTGCTGGGTGTGCACATCTGAAGTTTTATAGTGCTCGCATCACCAAATCTGCTTCCCTGGACCGCAACGGACTAACCCGGGTGCTGTACCATTCTTTCCTGGTGAATGGACGCGACACCGGGCGGACTAGCGGGCGACAATGCCTTCGATAGAACTAGCTAACTCCCAGCAATTGTAATACCTTGAGCAATTCCCGCTAGCACTACTATTGCAACGACGGAGACACACTTATTGAAGACATCACGGAAACATCACCCTGAATTCTGAAAAAGAAACTGATAGTATATAAATACCTTACGAAGAGAGGACCGTAATGGACCCCTCACCGCTAATAAAACACCATGACACCCGTCTCCAACGATGTCATATCAATCAACACACACAGAGCAAGAATTAATGTGACTACATTGACTATAAGAAACACAATGAATTTGTGAATTAGAGGAAGATATCCTCGCATTACGAATGAAGAATATTTTTTCCAACCAGAAAAAATATACACCGTCATATTACTCACACTAACCCTTGAAATAAATATACATATATATTATAATTCATTATAACATTTCAAAAGAAAATAATTTAAAAAAAAAAAAAAAATTTTGAAAAAATTTTCAGAAGAGCCCAATTTCCCAATGGGAACCTTGAGCCCAAAGGATCCCCAAAAAGCCTAAGTGTGGACAAAATTTTTTAATGATTTTGAAAAATTAATGTAACACTTACAGACAATATTAATGTATATTGCTATGAACTAAATTAAGCAGAAGACAATTAATCACTGTCAGAAGTAACAGTTGTCAACATAAACAAAAGTGTCAACAAACCGGAAACATGACTCCAGGCACTGAAACAAACATAGCCCGAAATCAGTTACCAATTTAAACACTATCTGATGCAAAACAGGGTCTTCCAGAGAAGAAACTGTAAAACATCAGATGGTAGATGCAGACCAAAATGCCTAAACACCCCTGGGGTGAGGACGTAAACATGGGGAAAAAACAGAAAATAATTCTGTTACCAAGCCAAAACTCCCAAGAAATTTTAGTAATAAACATTACAAGAAATAAGCCAAAAACATGGGAGAATAGCTAGGGGGGAATAAAGGAAAGGGAGAGAGGAAACACTGATTAAACAATGGAACATTCATAGCAAGAATGACCACAACAAGGTCATGCCTCGAAAATAGGTAACATGAATAATTTCGTAAAGTAATTATAAGTTACAACCCTGAACATTTGTTTTCACTGTTTTTTGCTCTCCACCTTCTATTTCCACCATATATCCACCATTTCTCTCATAATTAGGCGTCTGGCATCATTTAAACTGAGATTTACAAGCACAGATATCAGTCAGTTGTAACTGAATTGAGGGCCAAACAAAGAATGATTTTTGGTGGCAATTTCGAGACCTCTTTGACAATGCGCATGCGCAGTGGGGTAAAAGTATGGAGGACCATATAGGACATGTAATTTTCGTTTTTAGATGCAAATTTTGGGGATTGGGGGGTAAAATTTGCGTTTGGCCCTCAATATTTTAGAGTTAGCACCAGCTAAGTCTGGGTCATTGGTACAGTATAAAAATATAGAAATTTTGGGTGGGGCAAAAATTCTTACCCCTCCTGTAAAGGTGACAAATATTGCCCCTTGAACTTCTCTTGAACAAATTTGAGTCTACACCTCAAAAGGAAGCTGTATACCAAATATCAAGTCTCTGCTACAGCTGGTTCATGAGAAGATTATTTTAAAAATTGGAGCATTTTGGCCCCTCCTCAATATGAGCAGGAACCCAATTTGAAGAAAAACCCAAATATCCCAATATAACCATTACTCAAGTGAAATTTCATTAAAATGTGGCCAGTGGTTTGGGAGAAAAGGCCCAAACACAACCTTCATGACGGACGATGGACGAAAAGTGATCAGAATAGCTCACCCTGACTTCCAGTCACGTGATCTAAAAATGCCCGCCCACATGCAATTATATAATAAAATAAAATACCCGAGAAACAGAATATCTACTTTGTGGGGGCCTAACTAAAATATTTTCATCTTTTGCCTCCAAAACATAGCTTATGACTCTTCATTAGATTGAACTTGATTAGCTTATTCAAATGAGGAGGCCATAACCTATGTTTTGGAGACAAAATTTGAAAAAACTGATACTTTTCTGATGGAGACACTATCACTGGAACCCTGCAAATGATCCTTAGTGCAGCAGACAAAGCATGAATGAAGCGAACTTGTCATTCCTTAACTATGATTATGGAATTATCTGGTTTGAACAATTCAATATCCAGGATACAGAGCTTAAAATTCATGCAAGAATCAGATCCTATTCTCCCAAATGATTCTTGCATGGAATACAATTATACCTCTTTCTGTTCAGTTTTGAGACCATGATTCAGATTGAGGTGCACAGAGGGTAAATTTAGTGATGCTACCCTGCTGTGAAGGGCAGTATCACTAAATTCACCCTCTGCGGACCTCATTTTGCAGATGACAGTCCGTTTATTTTCTGACTTGTTTTTTGATCCTTAATAATAAGGAAACACTCTGACTTAACAGTGGTGTCTAGTGAAGTCTTGGCAGCCTAACAGATACAGGCAGTCCAGACGGCATTAGTCACCACTGCCATGATATTGTAACATCCACAAGCAAGTCCATCAAAACCCTGCATGTTGGAATTTATGTTCTACATACACATGTAAGACAAGAAACTCAACAAAATTGGAACAAGCCCCTTAAGGGTTAAACTCAAGCAAATATAAATATGAGGTTTCACAATAGAATATGTACTAGTTGCACTGACAAGGGTATATCAGTGCAGCAGAAGTTTGCAAGAATCAAAACTGATTCTTGTGATTCAGGACAAATTTAAAGGTCTGGAATGGGCCAATTCAGCTAACAGCATTGTTATTGCCAAACCTTTCCTATCATATGAGAGTGATGATGTAAAAACAACTGCAAAATCCACCATAAAACCAAAAATAGAAAAACACAATGTCACAGAAATACAGATTATTTCAACTATCAATTGAAGAGTGCTATCAGATTCCATCTTGTTGAGAAGACCAGATTGGCCAGATCAAACAAGATACCATAGGCATTGTGTTTGATTTCCAATCTGATCTGAACAAGATGGAATACCAGTATGTCAACTCAAGAATGACTGACTTTAGTATTTATTTATTTATGTATTGGGAATTTAACAACCCTTTTGACAGCCAGAGTCACCTCGTGTCGGATAAACTTTATGGGTGGAAGAAGCTGGAGAGAACCATCGAGCAATGACAAGCAACTGTCAGACTCCCAAACAAACTAACTCCACACAAGCAGGGTTAGCATTGGTTGAAGACAAGTGCACCATCAACTTGCAGTATGCCTTAGAGCACATCCCCCACAATTCTTCCACATGGGCAATAGGAATTAAGTTCTCCGCGGGAACCCCGAGAAGTGAAGCAGTGCCTGTTCACTGTGGTAAACAGGCTCTGTTTTACTGATAAAATAGGACCCAGTCACCAGTGCTTGGGAGGTGCAAACCCTCTCTAAAATGGGCATCATGGCTTATTAACGCTCACCCCTGGTCTTTAGTTGATACTCATGTTGTGGTCATGATTAGCCATTGTGCAGAAATATGTGACCTTAAACACTAATAAATAAAAATAAATAATTGGAATTAAGTGCCTTGCCCAAGGACACAAGGCAGTTGCCCCTAGCAGGATCGAACTGTGGACCTTTAGGTTTGAATTCAAATGCTATAACCAATGAGCCACTATGCACCCTATCTTCTGTTGTAACTAGATGCAAAGTGATAGGGGCCATCACTGTGGGCACTGCATTTAAAATGGTTTGCAATTTGAACAGTATACAGTACAGTAAAACCTTCCTTGAGAGCCCACCTGTCTTGAGAGGCCAGTGAAGTCTCATAATTTTGGATCGCCAAGTCTGAAAATTGTAAAAAAATGAAAGGGTGCTTCGTTTGATCAATCTCAATAGTGTGTATATAAATTATGATAATCGGTCAAAAAAAACTTGAGTAATGATATGACATGTGGAAAACTGTCATTCTTTTATGATGTAAAGTCCCATAACTCCAGAATGACACACCTGAAAATCGTAAAAATTAAAAGGTGTGTTGCCTTTACTCATTGTTGCTACAAAATTTCATAAGATACGCTGAAAGCATTATTGAGTTATCACATGACATGTAAAATATTGCCAATTTTTTGAAGATTCAAATCCCATAACGCTGGAAAAAAAAATAGAAAACCGTCAAAAACAAAAGGGAGCTTTGTTTGATCAATTTCAATATTGTGTATAAATATTATGAGAATTGGTCAAAGGGAACTTGAGTTATCGTACGACACAGGAATATGCAGATGGACAGATGCACTTTTTACGATTAAAATCCCATAACTCCAGATTGACAAACATGAAAATAGTAAAAATTGAAAGGGGTGATGCCTTTATAAAATTGCTACAAAATTTCAAGAGATTCAGTGAAAACATTATTGAGTTATTCGACATGTAAAAAAAAGCCAATTGTTTGGAAGATTCAAGTACCATAATTCTGGAAATAAAAAACAGAAAACTGTCAAAAACGAAAGGGAGCTTTGTTTGATCAATTTCAATATTGTGTACACATATGAGAATTGGTCAAAGGAAACTTAAGTTATCTTACGACATGGGAATATGCAGACACACACACACATTTTTTACGCTTAAAGTCCCATAACTCCAGAATGACAAACCTGAAAATCATAAAAACTTAAAGGGTTATTACCTTTACCGATTGTAAAATTGCAACAAAATTTCAAGAAATATGGTGAAAGCATTATTGAGTTATCAACTCAGAATGACTGACTGTTGTAATAAATTGTTTATTTTGTGATGATATGATTTACTGTTGTAATAATTTGTTTACTATATTATTTAAAAATTGAATACAACACTTGAAATGCAAACAAAATTTTTTTATATAAATGACACATTCTAACCATTTGAAATTACGAAATATGATAAATTTAAAGTAATTTGTATATTTTTTATACTTACCAATGGCCCAGACTCAGCTGGTGCAAACTCAATAATATCAAGGGTCAAACACAAATTTTGAACCCCCCACCAATCCCCAAAATTTGCATACAATACCAAAAATTAAAAGTCCTATCTGGCCCTCCAAAGTTTTAGTACTTGCACATGTGCAGTACTCAAGAAGAGACTGGAATTGGCGCCAACATCATTCTTTGTAGATGAGCCTACTAAATAGACAACTCAGCGGGGAGGTATGAGTGCCCACTCATGGAGGGCCACCCCTGTCTGGGCCATTGGTAAGTATAAAAAATATACAAATCACTTTAAATTTAGATTATTTTTATACTATAAACCAATGGCCCAGACCAGCTGAATCGTAAAAAGGCGGAGGGCCTAGGACTTCAGAATTTAGTAGACCAAATACAGCTCCTACGTCTGCATTCCAAGGTGAAAAGGAGATTAAATTTTTAAAGGAATTACATTATGTCTCTCTATACAATAATAGAGAAGACATATCATCAATAAGGAGCCATATCCAAATAATTCCGTATTCTTAGCATGAATGATTATGCTACTTGGGTGTAACAAGCCCCCAGTTTTAAGGCTAGTCTGGTCTTAGCCACTTAAATCAGGATGGTGTATTCGAGAGTGAGAGACTAACCCCCCCACAAACACACGGCATATATATATAATAAACAAGCTGTATCTAAGATCAGTAATAATCTACAGACAAAAACAGCTTCATTCATAGTTACACACTTATTATCAAGCCAGAAGAGATGAAGAAAAATCCCCCCCCCACCTTTTTTTGAAGAAATATTCTTCAAAACAAAGAGGGAAGCGCTCTGGAAACAGTGAATGGCGGTACCAAATAATCTATATATATTCGCCCAACAGGCAACCAGTTAATAATTATTATTAATTATTGGTGCTTAATGCTTCCTCATTAGATAAGACTATCATGGCGATTCCGGTTATTAAAAGTGCAAGCTTCTAACGAATGCCGGAATCAGAATACGCAGATAGGTCGAAAACCGGTGATATAACATGTACAACCTTAAACTTGTCCAACTGAATCCCAATGGATTCCCAAACGTCCTTCCCGCAAAGAATTTTGTCCCGTCGGCCTTGGGGCATCTGACTTATAGTCTTTGTAATACATGCGCCCCTTTCCCGAGTCGCTTACTAACACCCTCCAGAGTAACTGGACGAGGGTTTCCTAGTCCCTTGCAAGGAGCTCCCTTCTATGATTGGGAACTGGAACGTCTTCGCCTACTCGAGCCAGCTGATGCATGTTGTTGAGATGCTGATCTCAAAAGCAGTGCGCTGGAAGCTTTTTGGTAGCCTGTTCATAGACTAAGGAAAGCCTGTCGTCAAACTCTGTGTCCAGAGACTGGACTGGAGCGACTCGAAGAGAGCTTATGACCCTGTCATTGATAATTGATGACAACGCAACGGCTGCATCATGTCTAACCAACTCCAAATTTGCCACTGTAGGGCGGAGTGGTACGTGGCATACATGACTGCCCTGAAAAGAACTCTTAGCGAGGAACTAACAGCCTCAAATTCCTTTCCCTGGTGAAATGATCTGTGTAGGACATAGCATCCAGAATCACTCAATTAGATGAAATAGAAGATTCAATCACATCCGAGTGTAAATTGAATGATGTAGGCAAGGATATATCCAAATCCCCAGCCTGCTCATCCAGACACAGAGAAGCTCTCTGAACATCTTCTCCAACCATTTGAAATAACGTGCTGATTGAAGATGCAGATAAGAAACCGCCTTTCTTTTTTGAACTTGCTAGGTTGAAAATGATAAATTTAAAGTAATTTGTATATTTTTTATACTTACCAATGGTCCAGATTAACTGGAGCAAACTCAAAGTTATCAATGGCCAAACACAAATTTTGAACCCACCAATCCCCAAAATTTGCTTGCAAAACCGAAAATTAAAAGTCCTATCTGGTCCTCCATACTTTTACTCTTTGTGCATGCGCAGCCGCCAGGAAGTGACCAGAAGTGGCGCCAACATCATTTTTTGTAGAAAAGAGTACTACATAAAAACTCAGCGGGGAGGTAGGAGTGCCCACAGTAGCCAGGAAGAGACTGGAGTTGGCGCCAACACCATTCTTTGTGGACCAGCCTACTGAAGTGAGAGCTCGGCAGGGAGGTATGAGTGCCCACTCATGGGAGGGCCATCCCCATCTGGGCCATTGGTAAGTATAAAAAATATACAAATTACTTTAAATTTATCATGTTTTTATACTAGAACCAATGGCCCAGACCAGCTGAATTGTAAAAAGGTGGGGGGTCTAGGACTTCAGAATTAGTAGACCAACATTGTTTCAAGCCTGTAATCCAAGGAGAAAGGAAATTAAATTTAAAAGGAATTACATGTATGTCTCTCTATACAGTAATAGAGAAGACATATCGTCGTGTTAGAACCAGAACGTCCTATGTCCCATAGGGGACATAGGACGTTCTGGTTCTAACACGACGATATCATAAATAAGGAGCCAAATTCAAGTAATTTCATATTCTTAGCATGAAGACTATGCTAATTGGATGTAACCAATTCCCAATTTTTAAGGCTAGTCCGGACTAAGCCCCCAAAATTAGGATGGCATATTTGAGAATGAGAGGTTATCCCCCACAAACATACGCCATATACAATAAAACACAAGCTGTATCCAGGATATAATCTACACACAAAACAGCGCCACTCATAGTTAATCACTTATCAAGCTGGAGGAGAGGTAACCACCCCCCCCCCCACCCTTTTTGAAGGAATCTTCTTCAAAAACAAAGAGGGGAGCACTCTGGAATCAGTAAAAGTGGTACCAAATAATATATATTCGTCGAACAGGCACCCAGGTATTAATTATTATTATTAATAAATTGGTGCTTAATGCCACTTCAGAAGCTAAGGCTTTAGCGGCGATCCCGGTAATTAATATTGCCCACTTGTAACGTATACTGGAGTCGGCACACGTAGATAGGTCAAAAACCGATGATATAATAAATAACATACACATGTCCAATAGAATCACAATGGATGATCTCTGGAGAGTAAACACACTTCCGAGGTAACCCACAGGCGACCCCATTGAGGTGTACAATAAATTCCAATAAATAACACCCCCAGACATGTTCTATCCGATATCTATGCTCCCAGAAACGTTCGAATATACAAGAGTGTAAAGACTAGTTGTATTCGATTGGGTACCAAAATTAATAGAAACCTGGATTTAGAAATGGAACGAGCTATGATTAACAGACTCGTCACGGGCCGCCCCCGAAATAATTCATTGTTTCTAAGGTCCATAACATACAATAATGCGTCTGCCTAATAATGCATTTATTATGCACGTGAGCATTGAAATCCCACATGTAATCATCTGAATACCAGTTAACTGACTAGACAGCCTCAAAGGTACTGTTTATTGATGATGAATCATATGATCGTATATGACATATAGACGAACAACCACAGGAACCAACCAACTAAAAGTGGATGTGCCCATGAGGTCGCCAAAGAACATGACACGGCTGCCAATCGAGAAGTCATGAAATGCACGTATATACTTAAATGCATACGAGGCTTACAGGAAGAAAACTACGTCTTGCCCAGTAATCGCCTCTTAACACATTGGCGGTGTGGAGGGGAGGGGGGGATTCGAATTCATATCGAACCCCCCCCCCCTCACCCGCATTACTTGAATCGTTCTTGTGTTAGTTATCAAATAGTATAGGAACCGCAAGGCTCCCTCACGTCTGACCGACTCCATAATGCCACTAAGGGCGGAGAAGGACGTGATGAACAAAATACACTGTATTTACATAATTACCCCCCCAAACCATACCGGTTTGAAGAGAATAATTTCCTCTAACAAACAGTATCATGTCCAATAGGACAACTAACTCAGCCTAGATGAAGCAGCTAAAGGTCTTCCTGTACGTGAAGACCATTAAAAGCTGATAACTGAGGCCCTAGAAGCTCACTAGGGAGACTTACAATGCTAGCCATAGCTTATAAGGCTTCATCTACGTGAAGACAGATATATCGGTGTAAGTGGCGACCCTGAAGGCTCACTTAATGGAGACTTACAGTTATCGTCGCGCAAGGTAGAGAATGAAGAGCTGAATATAAACAGCCCTGAATTCCCAAAGAGACCGCAGTCCCAAGAGATAATAAAATCTGTTATGCCAAAAAAATCTGAAAAAATCTCACTAAGATTTTAGCTAGGCTACTATGGTGTAACAATAAGACTCAAGACTATGACACCTAGGAAAAACAAACCGAAAAGCACAGTATCTTTTTCGGTTGTAATCCCAAAGACAGTGGACAGAGCATAACCGAAGAGACTGCTGTAATCATACAGAAGGCTACTATGGAGTCCACAATGACATAATTGTCTTGACACCAAGACATATCTCAGCCTATCTATGCACTATCCATTTGGATTCAGGACGAGAAACAGGTGATAATAACAAACTGGAGAATAATTTTGACGACGTCTAATGCTTTTCTTTAATAGGAAAGCTTATACTTCCAGAAGGAAAGCCTCTCTTGGAAGATTTGTCTAACAGTATTCTTGTAAGTGGAGCTTGCTCGGGCTGATAGCTGCAGGCCTGCCGAGACTACATTCTCATCCACTAATCTTCAGCAATTTATCCACTTTTGCGAGGTTTGTAACCTACCACCATGTGGCAAGCAACTGATATCTATTCTCGACGACCCCAACTGATCCCTTCAACAAGAGAGCCTTTACCTCCACTAGGAGCGACTCTCTTTGAAAGGAACTTCCGTGATTAACGTTCAGTTTCTCGTGAAGTTGATAATCCTCCATCAACTGGCAAGCAATAGAGGTCATGTTCATCACCTGTATGACTTACGATGCTTACGGGAGGAGAAACTACGTCCTCCCCGCGACGAAGCTCGTCTCATCAACCTCAATTGTTCAATCAATAAGAGAGCCTTTACCTCCACTAGAAGCGACTCTCTTTGAAAGGAACTTCCATGATTAACATCCAGTTTCTCGTGAAGTTGATAATCCTCCATAAACTGGCAAGCAATAGAGGTCATGTCCATCACCTGTATGACTTACGATGCTTACAAGAGGAGAAACTACGTCCTCCCCACAAAGAAGCTTGTCACGTTGACCTCAATTGCGAGCCTTTACCTCCACTAGAAGCGACACTGTTTGAAAGGAACTTCCGTGAATAATGCCCAGTTTCTCGTGAAGATGATAACCTTTCGTCAATCGTCGTCCTAGGGGTGTCTGATCCATAGCCTTGATCAGACCTATACCCCTTTCCCGGGTCGCTATAATGACGAAACCAGAGTAAATATAAGAGGGTTATTGTATCCTCGTGAGACATTCTCATGATGCTTCCTTAGAAGCAGAATGGCCTTGCTTACCCCGGTCTGCTAAAGTGTGTTGATGAGACAGCAACTTCAATAGCAGAGCACTGAAGCTTCATGTAGCCTGCACATATATCAATGCAAGCTTGTCGTCAAATAGTATATTTCTGATAACCGGAGCGACTCAATGAGAGCTTTTCACCTTGTCATCTATAAGTGATGACGACGTAACGGCAGTGTCACATCTTACCAACTCCAAATTCACTGTCCGTGCAGAGTTGTACGTGGCATACATAACTGCCCAGGAAAGAACTCTTAGCGAAAAACCACGTCCTCATATTTCTTTCCATTGAGACGTTGCGCCATAGCTCTGGTAAGGTGATCTGCTTAGGACATTGTGCCCAGATTTGCTCTTTTCAATGAAATAGCACATTCCATTATTTCCGAGCATATATTAAATGATGCAGGGAGGGACATATTTTCATCCCCGGCCTGCTCATCTAAACACAGACTTATTCAGATGGAACGATATTCTTAAGAGCTTAAGACTTTTCATAGTCTTAAAGTGCCCTCTGTGAGAGATGGAGAATCACACTCCGTATCCCTCTCACCTCCCACTGTTCCATCCGCAAATATGGTGAACTCCATCCGACTAAACGGATGACTGGACCAACGCAGCACCGACTGACAGCTCACCATCAGAGTCTGTTAAACTGTAGTACTAGTCTCAAACGACTAACTATCAACCCAAACTTGCGAAGTCAGATAGCTAGTCTGTGGTCAACACACTTCATTAATGAAGCAAGGGAAGATGCCATAGCTTCCACCGAATCCGACTGCAGTGTGGAAGAAGCATCCCGAACTGCAAGCGTGAATGGGTGTCCCAACTCACTAAAGTTTCTCACACCAAAAACAGTCGACCCCGACTGCTGACGGAAAGGAGAAGGTTTTCCAGCTCGCAGTCGGCTCCAGACCTCGCCGTTCCATTAGCGTTCCATTAGAAAATTTTAGGCATCTATCCCTTATCATGCATATCCATGGAAGAAGAGGAAGCCGTAACTACGGCTGAAGTGCGGGAGAAGCATCCCGACTCGTCACATAGGACGGATGCTCCTGCGGATTGAAGTTTCTTACAACACAAAACAGTCATTCCGACTATTAACAGGATGAAAAATGCTCTGCACAATTGATCTGTCCCCAGATCTCATAGAGTATCCCGCTTAGAAACTTCTAGGTTCTAACCTCTTTCGTGTGCTTCCATGTAAGTAGAAGAAGCCATAACTGCCGCCGGCCCCGGCTGCAGTGTGGAAGGAACGTTTCGATGCGTGTTCCGACCGAATAAGGTTTCTCACAAGGGAGACAGTCGGCCCTGACTGTTAACGGGACGGAGAGGGTTCTCCAATCGGTGATCTGACCCCAGATCTAGCCGCGCATCCCGTAGAGAAACTTCTGGCTTCTACTACATGCACAATTGACTGGACCGAACCCAGCACCGACCGACAGCTCACACTGGAGTCTGCAGGAGGCTGCTCTTCCATTAGCTGGGATGCTGCTAATAGCTGTGCAACTGCGACAGCAAGTCCATTCCCGAGGCTTGAGGAGCAGCGGTCTTCTGTTTTTCCAATGGCTTGCTGCTCCTGGGACGAAGATCCGGAGATAGATCTCTTCTCCGAGTGTCCCGTTGATCGATGCTTCGGATCGCTAGCTATCAGATGGTCTAACTTCAAGGGCAAAGAAAGGCTCCATCTTCGAGCAGCTGACTGGTTATCTGACTGGTTATCTGAAGTCGGGTAGCTAGCCTGCGGTTGTCTGTGCTTTAATAATGTAGCAGAGGAAGCCGTGACTGAAGCCAACCCCAGCTGCAGACTAGACGGCACGTACCGAGCGGTGGGCCGATGTATGCTCCATCTCGTGCAAGTTTTCCAACCAGAAAACTTCATTTCAGCTTGTGAAACGTAGCGGAGGAAGCCGTGACTGAAGCCGACCTCGGCTGCAGACTAGACAGAGCGTCCCGAGCGGTGGGCGGACGTATGCTCCGACTCGTGCAAGTTTCTCATAACAACATTTGGCCCCAAATGTTGTTAGGTTAGAGAGGGGCCCTCTCCCGCTCGCAGTCTATTAGACCTCAATGAATACAAGAAACTTGTTGACTTCCTCCCTATTTCCGTCGTCGCTGGGTGAGCTTATTTATATTTAAGTGCTCGCTCTACCCGCATCTACACTTCCTTTGACCGCAACGGACCTACCCGATGTCATGGCTCCCACGGACTGAGTAACTGCTTCACCGTTCGCACTAGCTGCTTGCAAGAGATTAAGAACACTAACTAGAGGCCTTATCCCTTGCATATCATGAGCGCTGCAGCTAGCTCTATTTGCTCAACGGAGCACGACGATGGTAGCACACTTAGATGGGTGTCACAATATCACCATGTTCATGTTCCTCTGAAACAAAAACAGAAAATTAATTATAACGCAGTGAGAGGCCTGGCCTCAGAACCTCACCGCCAACAACGTACCGCGACACTTGTCTCCAACATTAGTCATCCCAGTGAACACAAGAATGACAAGAGTCTGCAGGAGTGTATCAACTAAAGTCGATATCAGTACTCCAAACTCCACAACAAAATATATAATTAAGATACATGAATAATAGCAATCAAAATTAAATTTAAAATATTTTTTTGGAAAATTTTTTTAAAAAACGTCAAAGGGAACATTAAGAGACCAAGGGCAACACTATAGAGCCTAAGTGTGGGACAAAATCCAAATTTATTGAGCTACACTACCGGAATAATAATCCATGTATCCTACAGTAATTCTACAGCAATAGAATATAAAATGCTACCTATCTATGAGGAGATTGTCAAAGTAAACAACGTCAGTGAAATAAATGGAAACAAGACATCAGGCCTAAAAAATGGCCCAAAATCAAAAACCAATTTAAATGCTACCAGATGCAAAGCTAGATCTTCATACGAAGAAAAAACGATACATTGGATAGAAGATGCAAGACTAAATGACCTAACACCCCTAGGGTGAGGAAGTAACTATGGGGAAAGACAGAATAAATATTCTTTAATACATGTTAAACTCCCAAGAAATTTAATAAAAAATTTCAATCAAAAATAGCCAAAAAGCTTAAGAGTTTAACAGGAAGGGTTCATGGAAGGATAGGGAAGGAATACTTAACAAACAGAGTATCAAAAATTATGACGTCAGGCGTATGTCCCAAAATTGGGAAACATAAAATAATTTTATAATTATTATAAAGTTACAGCCCTGAACGTCAAAAACCACTGTTGAACACTTCTAACACCCAATAACAGCCTTGGATCCACCAATTCTTGCATTGATCTGTGTCTGGCATCCTCAAAAAAGGAGATTTTAAAGCAGAGATGTCAGTTCATTGTTGCTGACTTTTGGGCCAACCAAAGAATGATGTTGGCGCCAATTCCGGTCACTTCCTGATGGCTGCGCATGCGCAGAGAGTAAATGTATGGAGGGCCAGATAGGACTTTTAATTTTCAGTTTTGCAAGCAAATTTTGGGGATTGGGGGTTCAAAATTTGTGTTTGGCCCTTGATAACTTTGAGTTTGCACCAGCTAGTCTGGGCCATTGGTTTATAGTATCAAAATATGGCGTCGTTAATGTAGCCGAATGCCCCCTGACACTTGCCAAGATATTCCCGGGAAGGAAAGAACATCGTCTTTCCTTCACATGACATCTCTGGCTAGAGAAGACAGCAGTTTCTGCCTAGCAGACGCAGCTTGCTGATCAGGTAGAACAAGGTCAGGATAGTATTGATGAATGAAATTCATCGCTACCATATGTTGTTCCGAAAGGGAAGGGTAATCCTCCTCCTCCCTTTCACCATCCGACTGATTCAGCTGAGAATTTCGGTCAACTGCATCTGAATGTAAGGTGACCGGACCGACCCAGCACCATCCGATAGCTCATACGAAGAAAAAACGATACATCGAATAGAAGATGCAAGACCAAAACGACTCAACACCCCTAGGGTGAGGACGTACCATGGGGATAAACAGAACAGATATTCTGCAACACACGTTAAACTCCCAAGAAATTTAATAAAAAATTTCAATAAAAACGGCCAAAAAACTTAGGAGTTTAACAGAAGGGTTCATGGAAGGATAGGGAAGGAACACTTAACAAACAGTAGACAAATCATTAGCAAGAATGATGACATCAGGCGAATGTCCCAAAAGTTAAAAAAATTTATAGTAATTTATAGATTTTTTATACTTACCAATCACCCAGACTTAGCTGGTGCTAACTCCTTAAATTATAGGGCCAAACACAAATTTTGCCCCCCAATCCCCAAAATTTGCATCAAAAACCGAAATTTCAATGTCCTATGTGGTCCTCCATACTTTTACTCCACTGCACATGCGCAGTGTCAAGGAGGTCTCAAAATTGGCTCAAAAAGTCATTCTTACAACCAGTGCCTGGTAAGCGTTATGTAATCAGCGGGGAGGTATGAGTTCCCAACTCATGGGAGGGCCATCCCTGTCTGGGTCATTGGTAAGTATAAAAAATACATAAATTACTATAAATTTTTTAACATTTTTATACTGTACCAATGACCCAGACTTAGCTGAATAGAAAAAAGGCTGGAGGGCCTAGGACATAAAGGAAAATCCAATAGACTCAATTACATGTAAACAGAATTATCCCCTAAAGGAGAAGAGGAGAATAGGTTTTACATGTATCTTTCTTGTTTGTATCAAAAAAGAAAGACACAATACCATTCCGTAATTGAGCACAATAACATCAATGATCTCTATTAACATCCAGTATAATCCATTATACTAATCTTATTAAAGGAAAGCCAATAATTAAAGATAGTCCAGATAATGAGACTCTTTATACTCATTTAAAAGTGTCCGAGGATTGTATATTAGCGCTCGTATGATCCGTGACATATACAAATGTTTCACACCGAGCTACACTTCAAAAATATTACATGAATTAGCTTTACACTTTAAAACCATCCCCGCACCAACTCGGAATTACCGATTCCAGAGGAGATATTCCCTTGCTTTTCACTATAAAGCAGGTGACCTAAGGGAACACCATCCCCCCCCCTTCTTTCCCTTGCCCTGGGTCAAATACCCCAGAGCGAAGAGGGCAGCAGGACAGAATCGCTGCCGGAACAGAAAGCCTGCATAACTATAGTTGCAACTGTTTAGTGGACGACATTCTGAGCAACAGATAACGGACCTAAACATGCAGGTCTTCAGAAATGGACTCAATATTTCTAAGATAAAAACTCGTGAACGTAGAAGGCTGAGACCAATATGCAGCCTTCATCAAATCGGTAATAGCAACACTATTAGCATAAGCCCAAGATGTAGACAGCGCTCTTACTTCATGTGCCGAAATCTTAAGCACAGACTGCTGAGCTGAAGATAATTTTTCATAAGCAGTACGGATAGTTAATTGAATCCACCTTGCAATAGAATGGACCGTAATGTCCCTTCTATTAGGCAGCAGAGACAGAAAGAAATGTTTACATCCCTTTCTGATAAACTCAGATCTACGTTTGTAAATATGGAAAGCTCTAACAGGGCAGAGTAAAGGCCTATGTCCGTCTGAAGACGGAAGCGCCTTAATAACAATAGGTTCCGGATACTTATTAGGAGCCTGATTTTAGCCAAAAATCCAACATTAGTAGTCAAGGTAATAGTATTACCTACACTACGATAGTGAGAATCATCAACAGATAGTGCTTGAAGCTCACTAACTCTTCTAGCAGAAGAGAAGGCTAAGAGAAAGCTGTCTTATAAGATAAGAATTTGAAGTCCACTGTATCAAGGGGCTCAAATGATGCTTCTTTTAGCTTAAGAAGAGCCCAAGCTAAATTCCACTTAGGAATTAATCTAAGGGTTCTAGGTCTATTTATCAAAAAGTTTTTCAGTAACTTAGATAAAGAGACATTAGATCCAATCTGTAAACTATCATGATGTGCATAGGTATCAACAGAATGATCCCTACATCACCGTGAGAAAACCTTCCACTTAGCAGCATTATTTAGCGAAGAGGAGGTCCTCCTACAGTTAGAAATTGCGTCCACTGTTCGTCCTGTAAATTGCTTGCTGTGCAAGAAGGATCGCACAACGGAAATACATGAAGGTTGAGACCTTGCGGGTTGTGATGCAGTGTGCACGATTTCCCCTGCAAAAGAAGATCCTCTCGTGAAGGAAGCTTCCACGGCATGTCCCACAGCAGACACCTGAGTAGATTTATCCATGGTCTCTGGGGTGACAGAGATGCTACCAACAGAATTTTGCAGTGAGATAGCTTTATCTTGAGCAATATCTGCTGAATCAATGGTGCTGGAGGATACGCGTATCCTATCATTCCGTCCCAAGAGATCGAGAGAGCGTCTGCTGCAAACGCTCGAGGATCTGGACGATCCCATTGGTAGCAAATCTGATTGAATACTCATTGTTGAAAGTCCATTCTGACGACAACATACGACCTTTCCAAGAAAGGGAGTCCGCTAGAACGTTCAGATGACCCAGAATATGACAGACCAATAGAAGAACTTGATGCTCTAGGACAAACAGAAGGATCCTTTCCGTTAAATTGAATAACGGAATGGAATGAGTGCCTCCCTGGTTCCGAATATACGCTACTACTGTTGAATTGTCAGACAGAATTTGAACATGCGAATTCTGAAGAATGTTCATTCATTGACATAGCGCAAGCCATATTGACATCATCTTTTGATGTTTATGTACTTGTTAGGAACTGCGGATCCTAAAGACCCTGGCACCCTGAATCTGTTGGGCTCAGAGTTGCGCCCCAACCTGTTTGACTCGCATCCGTCATTACCGTAAAAACCGGATCCAGCAGTTGCAGTGGTACTCCTTGAGTTAACCACTGAATAACTGCCCAAGTCTGAATCTCTTGTTTCACTTGATTCGACAAGATGATGTTCGATTCGAGCGAATGAGTCTTCACACTCCAATTCTGAGATAAAAGATCTGTGGAGTGGACGAGTGTGCAGCTGCTCCATCGGAATAAGATCCGCAGCGGGTCCGCACAAACCTGTCAGTCTCATGAAATCTCTCGCTGTTACTCCATCTGTGTGAATGCAAAAGCGAGAGTAACAACTGACTAATATCGCTCTGGTTAACAGCAGATGAACGAGATTGTTGTGCGTCTCTAAGCTCATTCCCACGTGGGTGAATGATTAGGACATCACTAGATCCGACTACTTTTCATTTACTGTGAAACCGAGATGTCTGAGCAATTGAAGCAGACTCTGAACATCGTTCTGAAGCGTTAACTTGCTAACGTAACCCTGAAGAATGTCGTCCAAGTAGGCCGACGTTAGCACATACGTATGAGTCATTACCGAGATCATTATTCGAGTGAAGGCCCAGGGCACTAGGTTCAGGCCAGAGCATCATTGCTCGGAACTGAAAACAACTCCTGGGACAGCAAAGCGAAGGTACTTTGTAAACCCTGACGTAAAAGTTCGTATCCTTGAGATCTATGCTCACAGCATAATCGTTCACTCCAATGTTCGCTCTGACCGATCGGATGGTCTCCATATAAAAATTTGGAGCCCCGGTCAGCTTGTTTATCCAGCTCAGATCTATAACTGCACGAAACGAGCCGTCTGATCTTGGAACCAGAAACAGGTGACTGCAGAAAACTTAAAAAACACAAATTTTGCCCCCCAATCCCCAAAATTTGCATCTAAAACCAAAGAAAACATGTCCTGAATGGCCCTCCATACTTCACCTCTACTGCGCATGCGCAGTGTCAAGGATGTCCCGAAATTGGCGCCATTAATCATTCTTACCAACAGTGCCTGGTAAGCGCTATGTCCTCAGTGGGGAGGTATGAGTTCCCAACTCCTGGGAGGGCCATCCCCGTCTGGGTCATTGGTAAGTATAAAAAATATATAAATTACTATAAATTTTTTAACATTTTTATACTGTACCAATGACCCAGACATAGCTGAATAGTAAAAAGGCTGGAGGGCCCAGGACATAGAGGAAAATCCAATAAGCTCAACTATATAAATAGAGTCATCTCCTGTAGGAGAAAAGGAGAAATAGGCTTCACGTGTATCCTTCTTATTTATGACAAATTAGAAAGACACAATACCTTTTATAATTGAGCATGATAACATCCATGTTCTATATTAATATCCAGTATAATTCGTATACTAATTATATTTAAAGTAAGCCCATAAATAAAGTTAGTCCAAAGAATTGAGACTCTTTATACTCTTTTAAAAGTGTCCGAGGATAGTATAATAACATCCGTTTGACACATGACATATTCAAATGCTATACTTTAAAACTATGACATGAATGAATTTAAAAACCTAACTTTCACTTAAGAAACCATCCCAGTAACAGCTCAGAAATACTAACTCCGGAGGAGGTATCCCCTTGTTTTCATAATAAAAACAGGTGACCCAAGGGAACACCCTCCCCCCCCCCCCCTTTTTCTTGCCCTGGGTCAAATAGCCCAGAGCGAAGAGGGCAGCAGGACGGAGTCACTGCCAGAACATAAAGCCTACATAGCTATAGTTGCAATTGTTAAGTGATCGACTTTCTGAGCAGTTGATAATGGACCTAAACAATGCAGGTCTCCAGAAATGGATACAATATTTCTGAGATAAAACTTCGTGAATCTGGATGGTTGAGACCAATATGCAGCCTATTTAATCTATAATAGCAAAACTATACATCAGCCCAAGATGTAAAAGAGCTCTTACTTCATGAGCCGAAATCTTAAGCACAAACTGCTGAGTTAAGGATAGATTATCCTAAGCAGTACCGATAGTTAACTGAATGCATTAAGTAATAGAATGGACCGTAATGACCCTTCTATTAGGCATCAGAGCCAGAAGAAGCTTTACGTCCTACTGATAAACTGAGATCTGTTAATAAATACATAAAGGTCTATCCGGAGAGAGTAAAGGCCTATGCCCGCTCGAAGACGGAAGGACCTTAAAAACAATAGGTTCCGGATATCATTAGGAGCCTGATTCTTAACCAAAAATACAACATTAGTAGTAAAGGTAATAGAGTTCCCGATACTACGAAAGTGAGAATCGTCCACCGATAGTGCATGAAGCTCACTGACTCTTCAGCAGAAAAGAAGGCTAAGAGGATCGCTGCCTTAAAAGACCAGAATTGAAACTGCTGTCTCAAGGATTCAAATGGTTGCTTTAGTTAATAAGAACCCAAGCTAAATTCCGAATAGGAATTAATCTAACGATTCTAGGTCTCTTATCGAAAAATTTCAAACTAACTTAGATAAAGAGACATTAGGCTCCATTGTAAACTATCATGGTGTGCATAGGTATCAGATAACATAGACCTATAACCTATAAAAGTAACTGGCTGCAGTTGATCTCGCCAAACAAGTATACTAGAAAGTTTGCAATGTCTGGTATGGAGGAATCAAAAATATCAACATAAAGATCCCTACACCAACGACAGAAGACCCTCCACTTTAGCCGCATAGTATAGCGAAGAGGAGGTCCTTCTACAGTTAGAAATCGCGTCCACTGCTGGTCCTATACAGTGCTTGCTATGCAAGAAGGACCGCAAAACGTAATACGTGAAGGTTGAGACCTTGCAGGTTGTGATAGAGTTGACACGATTTCCCCAGCGAAAAAAGATCCTCTCGTGGAGGAAGTTTTCGCGGTAAGTCCCACAGTAGACATCTAAGTAAATTTATCCACCGTCTCTGTGGGACAGAGATGCTACCAACAGAATTGTATTGTGAATGAATAATTCTAGCAATACTTGCTGAATCAACAGCGATGGAGGATACGCATATCCTATCATAGCGTCCTACTAGATCGATAGAGCGTTAACTACATATGCTCAGGGATCCGGACACGGTGACACATACGTCTACAATTGATTGGAGAGTTGTGTCGCAAACAAATTATCACTGGGCGCTCCAATTGATAGCAAATCCGATTGAATACTTGTTTGTTGATAGTCCATTCCGACGGCAACAAACGACCCTTACGTGAAAGGGAGTCTGCTAATACGATTCGACAACCGAGAATATGACGAACCGAAACAGAACTTGGTGTTCTATAACAAACAGAAGGATTCTTTCCGTTAAAATTAATAACGGAACCGAATGAGTGCCTCCCTGGTTCCGGATATACGCAACTACTGTCGTATTATCGGACAGGATTGAACATGCGTTTCTGAATAAAATTCATCCAATGACGTAGTGCAAGCCAACATAATATTCTTCCTTGGAAGTAAGGAGCTTGCCTAAAAACTGCGGAACCCAAAGACCCTGGCACTTCGAATCCGTTGGGATCAAAATTGTGTCCCAACCTGTTTGACTGACATCCGTCATAATCGAAAAACTCGGATCCGGCAACTACAGTGGAACTCTCTGAGTCAACCACCGAATGTTTGCCCACGTCTGAATCTCTTGTTACACTTGATAAACAAGAGAACGTGTATATCGAGCAATTCAAGATTGCTGAAAGGTTGCCGTCGAAGAGAAGCTTCTCGAGACCGAAGCGACTCTGAGAGAGTTCTTCACCTTACTATCCATGCGTGTGGATGTAGCTAGGGCTGCGTCACATCTAACCAACTCCAGGTTGCCACTGAAGGGCGGAGTTATACGTGGAAAAACTACTGCCCCTGAAAGAAATCTCATTGAGGATCATATCCTGGAATTCTTTCTGTTGAAGACGTAAAGATAAACGTCTCAGTAAGGTGGTATACGTATGATAAAGCATCTAAGTTAAGTCTATTATACATCATTGTCGTTTCCAACATCGTGGTTGGAATTGACATAGACGGCGAAAAAGATAATTAGCAGTCTTCAGTCTCGCCGTCTCAGACGCAAAAGAACTCTCGGTAAGCCCAGTTCTGCCAATAAACAATTATTTCCTAGAATTCATGAAAGGCAGAATAGAGCATTGCGGACAAGAAACTATACTAGCATGTTGATAGCAAGCTTATATATATATAGCGTCGTTCAATAATTCGAATGTTCTAAAGACATTATTGGACTGCGTCGGCAACTCAGGGACAATGTCCCTGAACCGATCCAAAACTCCGTGTCCAATGACGCTATAGTCTCTTAACCAGCATCGCAGCAATGTAATCCGACGGAACAACCTCTGGAAGATAATGCCGGAAGAAATGTATGGCAGCTTCTGTTGTTCCAAAAGGGAAAGCTCGAAATCATTCGAATCCCTTTCGCCATCCTGTCGGACCCTATGAAATATTCGGTTGTCCGTACCTGATGCAACAGCGGAGCGTACCGACCCAGCGCTGTCTGATTATTCCTGATCCGACTGAGAATCTGTCGTTTGCTGGGATGCTACGAAAAGCTGTGCTATTTTGGATAGCACATCCGTCACTGAGGCCTGTGGAGAAGCGGTCTTACGATGCATTGCCGCTGGAAGCTCCGCGTTCGTTACCCCGTGCATACTTCTATTATGTGAGCGACCGGAGTGTGCAGGCCTTGTGTCCCTTGGCTACCGGATGGCGTGACCTGTTCGCCATGGAATCACTGAATGCCGAAGCTGGTCGGATATTCAAGGTCACGTAGCCAATGTGCGGTCGTGTGCGCTGCTGTGAGGATGAGGAAGCATTATCGACAGTCACTCGCACTGTCTATATAACGGAGCGTCCGGAGTGGCGGACATACGCTCCGAAGGTGAAATGTCTGTACCACAACATCCGGTCCCATATGTTGTTGCACGAGAGAGGGACCTCTCTCGCTCGCCGCCCGGACGGACCGGACGAGCTAGGAACCGGACTAACAGGCTTCCTACGATCTCTCCTCTAATCCATCGTTACTGGGTGTGTACTAAAGTCTATTATAGTGCTCGCATCACCCAAATCTCCATCCTACATCACAATGGACGAACCCGACTGCCAAACCATTCGATGAATGGACGCCACACCGGGTGAGCTAGCGAATGTCAACTCCGTCGATCCTACTAGGGACCTCTTAGGAGATTGACGTAATCCATGAGCACTAATTGCCGCTAGCTCTTCATTAACTATGACGACAGAGGCACACTTTTGAAAAACATCTCGGTAATTTTGCGAACAAGAAACCAGATATGCTTGTACATAGCAAGCATATAAAAAATATATATAGCGTCGTTCAATAAATCGAACGTATCTGAGACATTATTGGACTGAGTCGGAACTGAGGGACGATGTCCCTGAACCGAACCAAAAATTTCTAAGTCCACCAACGCTATCAGTTTCTTATCCGGTATCGCAGCATTCTGGTCCGACGAAGAACCTCTAGAAGAAGAAGTCGGATGACATATACAGCAGCTTATGTTGTTCCGAAAGGGAAAGCTCGAAAACCTCTGAATCCCTTTCGGCATCCCGTCGGACCGTATGAAATTTTCGGAGTCTGCACCTGATGCTTCCACGGAACGTCCCGACGCAGCGTCGTCGGATATTATATTATGCGACAGAGATTCTGTCGTTGCTGGGATGCTGCGATAAGTTGTGCTATTTGGGATAGCACGTCCGTCACCGAGGCCTGTGCAGAAGCGGTCTTACAATGCTTTGCCGCTGGAAGCTCTGTGTACGTTGACTCCCGCATACTTTCTTATGCGAACGTCCGGAGTCTGCAGGCCTCATGTCCCTGGCTATCGGATGGCGTGACCTGGTCGCCGAGGATTCTCTGATTGGCGAAGTTGACTGGATATCGGAGGTCACGTAGCCAAGGTGCGGTCGTGTGCGCTGCCATGAGAATGAGGAAGCCTTATTGACAGTCTCTCTGGACTGTCTATATAATGGAGCGTCCCGAGCGGCGGACGTATGCTCCGAATGCGATACATTTTGTACCACAACATCTGGGGCCAGATGTTGAAGTACGAGAGAGGGGCCTCTCTCGCTCGCAGGATGGGCCTGGACGAGCTATGAACCGGACTAAAAGGCTTCCTCCGTTCTCCCCTCTAATCCGTCGTCACTAAGTGTGCACATGGATGTTTATAGTGCTCGCATCACCCAAAACTCCTTTCTAGACCGCAACGGACGAACCCGGCTGCCGAACCATTCGATGAATGGACGCTACACCAGGCGAGCTAGCGGACGTCAAAGGCCGTCGAACCTACTAGGGTCCTCTTAGGCAATTGACGTATTACCTGAGCACTTTTCCGCTAGCTCTACATTAATTGTGACGACGGAGGCACACTTTTTGGAAGACATCACGGATACATCACCCTGATCATGATCGAGTGAAATAGAGATTGATAAAGTAGAGTGACCCTGCGGGGAAAGGACCGGAATGGCCAATTCCCTACTAACATACCGTGACACACACTTCCCGTGTTGTCATCGTAATAAACACATACAGAACAGGAGTTAGTGCGAGTACACTGACTACATTATACAATGATTATGAAAGTCAGAGGAAGATTTCCTCTTATTACAATTGAACAATATCCTTTCAATGGGAAAAGAAAACAAAGTCCTAGTACTCGCACCAACCCCTGACAATCAAAATACATAATAACAAGATCCATTAACATAGAAAAAATAATTGAATCAAAAACTTTTGAAAAAATATTTTTTCAGAACAGCCCAAGTTTCTGAAAAGTAACGTTGAGCCCCAATGGATCCCAAGCAAAAATTCTAAAAATATTTTAAACAATTTATGCAATACTTACGAACAATAATAATGTGTCTAGTTATGATTAAATTAACATCAAGATATTATTTTCAAGAAATCCCCCCTCACACAGAGGGCTGTTGGAAATGTAAACAATAAGTGTAAAAAACACTAGATCAAGACTCCAGGCACCCTGGCCCGAAATCAGTTACCAATAATACACTATCTGATGCAAAACAGAGACTTCCAGGGAAGAAACTGCAGAACATCAGATGGTAGATGCAGAACACTACGCCTAACCACCCATAGGTGAAGACGTAAACATGGGGAAAAGAACAGAATACATTCTGTTATCCAGCTAAAACTCCCAAGAAATTTTAGTAATAATATTACAGAAAATATGCCAAAAGCATGGGAGAATAGCAAGAGGGGACTTAAAGGAAAGGGAGAGAGGAAAACACTGAATAAGCAGTGTAATCTTGACAACAAGAATGACCACAACAGGCAGTTGCCTCGAAAATAGGTAACTTAACATAATTTGATCAAAAAAAAATTTTAAGTTACAGCCCTGATTATTTTCTGTCACTCATTTTTCCTCTCCTCCTTCTATGTCCTCCTTAGAATCACCATTTCACTAATATTTATGTGTCTGGCATCATTTAAACTGAGATTTACAAGCACAAAGATCAGTCAGGTGTTAACTGATGAAGGGCCAAACTAAGAATGATTAATGGCGCCAATTTCGGGACGTCCTTGACACTGCGCATGCGCAGTAGAGGTGAAGTATGGAGGGCCATTCAGGACATGTTTTCTTTGGTTTTAGATGCAAATTTTGGGGATTGGGGGGCAAAATTTGTGTTTGGCCCTATATTTTTAAGAGTTAGCACCAGCTATGTCTGGGTCATTGGTACAATATAAAAATCTGGAGATTCCTGGTTTTCTACAACGTCTATAGCATTCTTGTCCAGAAGAGATTGAACCTCTGATAGAAGCGAATCTCTCTTCTGAACATTAATGGAAGCTGATACCATCGTGGACTTCGAGTTAACGGAGGTTTTTCCTTGAAGGACAGCTTGACCTTCGGAAATAACCCCTTGCACCCATGGTCATCCGTAATTGACAACCAATTGATTAAGAATCTCGACAGCCTTCCGCCCACTGGAACGCAATAGAGGTTTAGACCATCACCTCCTGGCCCTGCGAGGATTGCGGAAGGAGAAACCACGTCTTCCACAACCCACACCTCACCCAGTCAACCTAGGGGCATCTAACCTGATATCTCGGCCAGCATTACGACCACTATGTGAGTCGCTACTCTGACGGTCTCCGGAGTAAGACGCAGAGGCTATCTTTTGATCCTCTATAGGAACTTCCTTTGGACATATTTGCCCCCGAAGAACCTGCCTTACGTCTCCCTGCTGAGTCCGACTTTTTTAAAGCGGAATAAACACGTAGAATCCAGAGCTTTCTTAGTAATCTAATATAGATTGTAGAAAGCTTAACATCGAAGAGAAGTTCTCCTGAGACCGGAGCGACTGGAAGAGAGTTTTTTCACCTTACTATCCACTCTAGTGGATGCAGCCAGGGTAGCATCACATCTGACTAACTCCATATTGCCACTGAAAGGGCGGAGTTATACGTAGAATATGCTATAGCCCTCGAAAGAACTCTTAAGGAAGTCTGAAGATCCTGGAATTCTTTCGCTTCGAGACATAGTGATAATGCTCTGGTAAGGTGATCTGCATGAGATAATGCGTCTAAATTCTATTAGACGATATTGTCGTCAAAAGTATACTGGAGTAAATAGACATGGACACCGGCAATGACAGTTCCAGGTCTTCAGCCTAGACGTCCAAACGCAGAGGAACTCTCGGCACGCCTTGTCCTGCCATTTCAAATTTATGTCTAGCATTGATGAAAGGCAGCTGTATAGTGCTTAGGCGATAAGAAACCGGATTTGCCAGTCTTAGAGGCTAGCTTGAATATAGCGTCATCAAAAGTTCAAATGTCCGTGACATTTCTGGATTGGGTCGGAAACTCAGGGACGGTGTCCCTAATCCGGCCGAAAAAGTCTGTGTCCAGTGACGCTTACAGTTTCTTATCAGGTAACCCAGCATTTTTGTCCAGAGAAACAACTTCTAAAAGGTGATGCCGGATGAAATCTACGGCCACCTTAAGTTGTTCAGAAAGAGAATATTTCAGCTGTGCTCATTCCCTTTCACTATCCGCCTGGACCACATAATAATCTTGGTCATCCCTACAGGGGAGCGAACCGACCCAGCTTGCTCAGATAGTTTTTTGCTGAAAAAGTTTCTGATAGCTGCTGGGATGCTGCGATGAATTGAGCTATCTGCGATAGCAAGTTCGTCACGGAGGCCTGTGGAGCCATGGTCTTACGTAATTTAGCCGCTGGAAGCTCCAGGGACGTTAATTCCTGCATACTTCTGATATGCGAACGTCCCAACTGGAAAGGCCTCATGTCCTTGGCTAGCAGATGGCGTGACCTGGTCGACGTGGACTCCCTGGTCGGCGAAGCAGGCTGGATATCTGCGGTCACATAGCCAAGGTACGGTCGTGTGTGCTGACATGAGGATGAGGAAGCCAAAAGACAAGCCGCGTTGGACTTGCGACGGAGCGTCCCGAGCAAGAGGAGTGGACGTATGCTCCGACTAATGAACGTACATACAACAACATCTCGGCCCAGATGTTGTTGTAAGAGAGAGGGGGCCTCTCTCGCTTGCGGTCCAAATAGACCTGGACAAGCTAGCTACTGGACTGACAGGCTTCCTCCGTACTATCCTCGAATCAGTTGTCGCTGGGTGTGCATGTTCAATGTTTATAGTGCTGCATCACCCAAACTGCTTCCCTGGACCGCAACGGACAAAATCCGGCTACCGAGCCATCTGATGAATGGTCGCTACACCGGGCGAGCTAGTGGACGATCAACGCCATCGATCCTACTAGGAACCTCTTAGGCAATTGTCGTATTTCCATGAGCACTTGAGCCGCTAGCTCTTATTATACTGCGACGATGGAGGCACACTTCTTTAAGACATCACGAAAACATCACCCTGTTCTTGTTCCTCTGAAAAAGAGACTGATAAACTAGAGTGACCTTGCGGAGAGAGGACCGGCATGGACCCCTCACCGCTAACAATGTACCGTGACACACGTCTCCAACGTGTGTCATTCCAATTGGCACACACTGAGCAAGAATTAGCGTGAGCACATTGACTACAAGAAACACAATGAACATGAGAATCAGAGGAAGATTTCCTTGCATTACAATTTGAACAATATTCTTTCATCATGAAAAAATATAAACAGTCATAGTACTCGCACAAAGATACATAATATAATATAATCCATTATAACATTTCAAAAAAATAATTGAAAAAAAAAATTTTTTGAAAAATTTCCAGAAGAGCCCAAGTTCCCAATGGGAACAATGAGCCCAAATTGATCCCAAAAAAGCCTAAGTGTGGACAAAAATTTTAAAACATTTTTAAAAATTAATGTAACACTTACGGACAATATTAATGTATCTGGCTATGAGCAGAGCTAAATAGAAGACAAGCAATCACTATCTGAAGTAACTGTTGTCAACATAAACAAAAGTGTACAAAAACCGGAAACATGACTCCAGGCACTGTAAACATGGCCCAAAATCAGTCACCAATTTAAACTCTAAAACTAAAGCTTCCAGAGAAGAAACTGCAGTACTCGGATGGTAGATGCAGATCACAATGCCTAACCACCCAAGGGTGAGGACGTAAGCATGGGGAAAAACATAATAATTATTCTGTTACCGAGCCAAAACTCCAAAGAAATTTTAGTAAAAAAAATTACAAAAAATTATGCCAAAAGCATGGGAGAATAGCAAGGGGGGAATAAAGGAAAGGGAGAGAGGAAACACTGAACAAACAATGGTAAATTCATAGTCAGAATGACAACATAAGGCTCATGCCCCGAAATTAGGGAACATGAAATTATTTCGTAAAAAAATTATAAGTTACAGCCCTGAACACATTCTGCCACTGTTTCTTCCTCTCATCCATTTATTTCATCCTTAGATCCACCATTTCTTTCATAATTATGTGTCTGGCATCATTTAAACTGAGATTTACAAGCACAAATATCAGTGACATGTTACTGATTATAGGGCCAAACAAAGAATGACTTTTTGAGCCAATTTTGAGACCTCCTTGACACTGCGCATGCGCAGTGGATAAAAGGTATGGAGGACCACATAGGACATTGAAATTTCGGTTTTTAATACAAATTTTGGGGATTGGGGGGCAAAATTTGTGTTTGGCCCTATAATTTAAGGAGTTAGCACCAGCTAAGTCTGGGTCATTGGTACAGTATAAAAATATGGGAAACATGAAATAATTTTTATAATTATTGTAAAGTTGCAGCCCTGAACATCTCAAACCACCATTGTTCACTTCCATCATCCATTTATAGCCTTGAATCCACCAATTGTTTCATTGATTTGTGTCTGGCATCCTCAAAAAACTAGATTTAAAGCACAGATATCAGAACATTGTTTACTGACTTCGGGCCAAACAAAGAATGATGTTCGCTCCAATTCTGGTCTTTTCCTGAGTACTGCGTATGCGCAAATACTAAAAGTGTGGAGGGCCAGATAGGACTTTTAATTTTCGGTATTGTATGCAAATTTTGGGGATTGGGGGCAAACTTTGTATTTGGCCCTTGATATTATTGAGTTTGCACCAGCTAAGTCTGGGCCATTGGTTGTAGTATAAAAATATCCATGGATTGTTTGTTCAGAGTGTTCAGCATAAAGGCACGGTGTTTTTATTTCATGCCTCTAAAACTCTCACTTTGAAACTCAGCACATATATCGAGAGTTCCTGTTTGAGACACATGTGATATGAAATTGTACTAGAGCTGGCTGCCAGGGGTGGCTAATTCCCCCCCCCCTCCCCCACACCCATCTCCCAAAAAGATCCTGTTACAGCAATGAGATTGGAAACCAAGAAAATTTGTGAGTTAAAAGGTCTTTGTGACCTTGAGCTTTGGCAGAATGACCCCAAAATAAAAAGGGTTCTTCATACCCAACCCACAGATCAAGTATGGAAAATTTGGATATTAAAGGTCACAGTGACCTTGTCCTGTGGCAAAATGACCCCAAGATAAATAGGGTTTTTCCTCTCATCATACCTAACCCACATGTCAAGTTTGGTTTTAATCAAGTTAAAAGTAACTGTGACATAGATCTTTGGCATAATGACTTCCTCTCATCATACCTAACGAAAATGCAAAATTTGGTTTTAATCGGAACTTCAATTAGCAGAATCCAACTCTGTAATAGAGGTGGATCGATGTCGATGTAAACATCGCGATTTTCGGTGTTTTGGCAACATCGAAAAACCACATTGAACATTCTTTGAAAAATCGCATGTTCGATGTTGTGCAGCAACTTCAGTGTATGGCACTGTATGCTCCCGTCAGCCTCTCGAGTCCATGTCATAATCATGTCTGACGCAAGGAAAAGTCCGTGGTCCGCAAATTTTGAAAGGCTAGAAGACAAGAAAGCTAAATGCAAAATCTGCACTAAGATTGCGATAGCGCAAAGAGGAAATACTTCGAATTTAAGAGGTCATATGAAAGCAAATCACAAAGAAGAATTTATGGAAATTGAGCAGACGATTACGAAAAGAAAACACGAGGTGAGTAGTTCTATTTTTACATTCACATTGCAGAAGCCAGAAATCGTTGTCTTCTCACTTGAAGTCACTTCCACCAATAAAAGTTTGCCTAAGTTCCAGTTTATCACACCATTCACACACATTTCAATTTCTGAATTTTTGTGAAAATAAATAAACATTGTACCTCGTTGTTGACTTGCTGTATTTTTTTTATGATTTGTGAGCTCAGAAATATATTTATCCCTCCACCCTCGTCAGCATCAACAGATGAGTCGTTCAGTATGAACGTGAACCAGTTGTCTCGTTTCTACCAGCCTGAGCAGGGATTGGGTCGATTCGTCCCCTGGATGATTCGTCCAGAGATGATTCGCCCCCTGTTGGTGGGACGTTTCGTCCCCCATGCAAGACTGCAAGTTTTTGCAAGAGTGGGTAACTGGGTATTATAAATAACTAACAGTGATATATTTCATCTGGTGTTTGTTAGCACTAGCCTCAGTAGCCTGTAGGAGAGAGACTTGTAGCGCAGAGGCTGGCCTCATTTATAAACAAGAGGCCCCAGGGGGCCTGAGGGTGCTCACCTGACATGGTAGCCTAAATATCAACCCAGAGAATTGATTTCCACAAGTTGCATCTGCTCCTCCTAATAAAAGCTGAAACCAAATATCCAAATATTCTGACCAGTGGATCTAAAAAAAGATTTTTAAAGAATATTCCTCATATTGAACTAAGTTATAATTCGGGCTCCCACAGGGAGCCCATATATGAACCCAGGGACTTGGCTTTAACAAACCTGAAACTCACACCCCTAAGGATTCTGCAAACCAATTATCAAAACATTCCGACTGCTGGATCTGAAGAAGAAGATTTTTAAAGAAAATTCCTCATTTTGAACCAAGTTACAATTCAAGCTCCCACAATCAGCCCAAATATGGACCTAGGGACATGGCTTGAACAAACTTGAATCTTACCCCCCTAAGGATGCTGCATAAAAAATATCAAAAGCATTCATCTGCTGGATCTGAAGATTTTTAAAGAAAACTCCTCATTTTGAACTAAGTTGTCATTCAGGCTCCCATAGTGAGCCCAAATATGAACCAAGGGACTTGGCTTGAACAAACTTGAATCTCAGCCCCCTAAGGTTGCTCCATGCCAAATATCAAAACATTCCAACTGCTGAATCTGAAGAAGAAGATTTTTCAAGAAAAATTCCTCATATTGACTACGTTATAATTTGGGCTCCCACAGGGAGCCCAAATATAGACCCATGGACTTGGCTTTAACACACTTGAATCCCCCCCCCCCCCCCTTCCAAGAATGCTACTCACCACATATCAAACCATTCCGATTGCTGGATCTGAAGAAGATTTTTTAAGAAAATTCCTCATTTCGAACAAAGTTACAATTCAAGCTCCCACAGTGAGCCAAAATATGGACCTAGGGACATGGCTTGAACAAACTTGCATCTCATCCCCCTAAGGATGCTGCATACCAAATATCACAAGATTCTGCCTGCTGGATCTTGAGAAGAAGATTTTCAAAGAAATTTGCCTGAAATGCACAAAGTTCAAATTTGGGCTCCTATACTGAGCCCAAATATAAACCCAAGGGGCCGATTTGAACAAACTTGAATCAGATCCACCCCACAATGTTGCATACCAAATATCAAAAGATTCTGCCTGCTGGATGTGGAGAAGAAGATTTTCAAAGAAATTTGCCTGAAATGCAGTAAGTTCAAATTTGGGCTCCTATACTGAGTCCAAATATAAACCCAGGGGGCCGATTTGAACAAACTTGAATCAGATCCACCCCACAATGTTGCATACCAAATATCAAAAGATTCTGCCTGCTGGATCTGGAGAAGAAGATTTTTTAAGAAATTTGCCTAAATGCACTAAGTTCGAAATCGGGCTCCCATACTGAGCCCAAATATGAACACAGGGGGCCAATTTGAACAAACTTGAATCAGATCCACCCTACAATGTTGCATACCAAATATCAAAAGATTCTGCCTGCTGGATCTGGAGAAAAAGATTTTTTAAGAAATTTGCCTGAAATGCACTAAGTTCGAAATCGGGCTTCTATAGTAAGCCCAAATATGAATCCAGGAGGCTGATTTGAACAAACTTGAATCAGATCTACCCCACAACGTTGCATACCAAATATCAAAAGATTCTGCCTGCTGGATCTGGAGAAGAAGATTTTTGAAGAAATTTGCCTGAAATGCACTAAGTTCGAATTCGAGCTCCTATATTGAGAAGTCTCCTTGGTTACGAATCGAAATTAAGTATTTTTATTGTTTACTAATCATATATATTTCATTTTCAGGTTATTTTACTCAAATTTGTGGGGAGTTAGTTTAGTATAGTAACTGGGACAAAGTTAGGAGGTCTTAAATAAAACCGCGAGCGCTAAGTTGTCGAACGGTTCGTCGTGTTGCCTTTTGTCGCGTGTGTACAGTTTTCCCTGTCCGATCGCGTAATTTTGTCTTGATGATGGCGAGCAAGTCTGTTCAGACGGAGGTAAGTATGGAGGTTAATTCGTGTAATATCGCGGTCCAGGTCAACGGTGCCAACGGGGTAAGTATTGGTGTGCAGACAGAGGTCACTGGGGGTGTCGGTCGGAGCCGGGTTGGTGGGGCCACCGATGGCGATATTGGGCTTGAAGTTTGTAAACAGTGTTCTATGATGTATGGGGACTGTCGCTCGGTGGGATGTGGAGAGGTATGTGCAAACTGTCAGGAAATCCTCCGTCTACTTGAGACAATTGTTAAGTTTGAGGGGGAGATTGCTGAGCTGAAGGGAAAACTTGGTAGGGCGGGGCTGTCTGGAGTTACGCCTGTGAAAGTGGCTTTCCGAGAAGGATGGAAGGTTGTCGGTGGTTCCAAGAGGAAACATGGGGGTAGAACCTTTGATGTGAATGAGGTAGGTGATGAGGTGGGGGCTGCTAGAAAAGTACGTAGGACAGATGAGGGGGGCCCAGGCCGGAGCAATGCTGTAAAGCGTTTGGCGTGGACTATCAAAAGTGGTAGGAAAGGGGGGCCAGAGAAGCAGGTAGATAGGGGTGTAAAGTCCAAAGGCAGTGGGGAGTGCAGCACCAGAAACAGATTTGATGTGCTCGATTCGGAAGAGACAGAGGGGGAGATGGAGGTAGTTGCAACAGATAGTAGCTTGGGGTCTAGGCCAGGAAAAAGGAGGAGGGATCCGGGGGAAGACCAGGGGAGTAGTCCAGGTAGCTCAGGGCCTGGAAAGAGACGGAGGGACAAGGATAGGAGTAATCCTAGGTCAAAGATACCGATACCGATATTGATTCCGAGTGGGGCTGTTGGAGAGGAAGAGGACGCTGTAAACAATAGGAGACTAGAGGAGATAAATAGGGCGAGGTCCAAAAGTAAGTTGGTGGTTGCGGGAAGTAGCATAGTTCGGGGGATCGACAAGGTTGTCTGTGGTCCGGACAGTAAAAATAGAACAGTTCTGTGCTTTCCGGGGGCTAAAGTGGAGGACCTGAGGGATAGAGTGGACGGTATTGTAGCTGGGTCGGGGCCTGATCCGGTAGTGGCATTACATGTGGGGTCCAATAACATCAGGGAGAGGAAATCAGTTCGTTTGGTGGACACATACAAGGACCTAATTAGTAAGCTACTTAGCAGGAATGCTCGGATCATCGTTTCAGGGGTGCTCCCCGTTATGAGTGGTGGGAATGAGAGGAACTCGCGGATTATGGCACTAAACGAGGAGCTGGGAGAGCACTGCAAAGACTTGGGAGTACATTTCATTGACCACTGGGATTCATTCTGGGGACAAGGAGAGTTGTATGGGCGAGACGGATTGCATTTAAGTAGGATGGGTACAGACCTGTTGGGCCAAAAAATCTTACAGGTGGCTGGGCCTTTTTTGGAGAAAAGGGGGGTAGGGGACCACAGCCGGTAACCCAGAGTGGCACAAATGCTGGGAACATAGGAAGAACAACAAACATGCACAATACAGGGACATACCAGGGTTATAATAATGTGCCAGTGATGACAAAAAAACAAAGATTCATTAAGTTTGGGTACTGCAACATCCAGGGTCTGCACAAGAAAGTAAGCGAAATATCAACAATGATGGACGAAGGAGACTTTGATATATGGGTCTAAGTGAGACGTGGATACGACGGGATGAGCGGGTTGATCAGATGAAGGGTTGCGTGTGGATAGGAGCTGGGCGAACTGAGGGTCAGAAACGGGGTGGGGGTGTTGGCATCTACGCTAAAGAGGAATTACAGCCCTCATTGATTACAGATCTCACAGAAGCAAGGACTCAGATTCCAGTATCCAACGAAATAGTCTGGGCAAAAATCAAGTTAGGAAGCAGGAGTGTTGCCGTTGGTGTTGTATACTTAGCAGTGGAGGGAAGTAAGCCCGAGTGGAATGATTCAATATATACAACTCTTAGATCGAATATCACAGAGCTTGGGAGCAGAGGGTTCAGTATTGTCCTAATGGGGGACTTCAATGGGCACATCGGGGATAAGGAGGAGGGCATACAGGGAGGTGATGGGAAAATTAACACGAATGGGAGGAAGATGTTGGACCTATCAAAAGAGCTTGGTTTAAAGATCCTGAACAGGGATGCGAAATGTAAGGGTAAATGGACCTGGGAGAGGAACGATAAGAAAACAATAATTGATTATATACTCACTGACATTAGCATATGGAGGGAGGTTATAGATGTAGAAATAGATGACGAGGGAAAAAATGACTTGGGTAGTGATCACAACCTGATAACAGTTAAGATTATGGGCAAAAAGACGAATAGAGACAGAAATACCTTCAAGGAAGTTTGGGGACTAAAACAAGGAGTCGACTGGAAGCAGTTTCGGGAAAAACTAAAACCAAATCTTGAATGTATACCTAGGGATGCAAATGTCCAGAGTATTTCAGATGGCATAGTAAATAGCCTAACAGAGGCAGGGAAGGAGTGTATAGGAAGGGTGAGGGTCCCAACGAGAGAGCTTGGATACAGGGTTAACGAGGGACTGAAAAAGGCTATAAAAGAAAGGAAGGTAAAATGCGCTGCTTACAGAAGAAGTAGGAAGCTTCAAGGGGTGGATAACAATGACACGAGACTAATGAAAGGAGAATATGAACTGGCACGGAAAAAGGTGAATGAGATAAAGGATAATAATAGGAAGGAGCGCAATTGCAGTCTTGCCAGAACAATAAAGAAATCGGGGGGTTCGAGCTCAAACGTATTTTGGAACTGGGTAAATAAACGGGGGAAAAGTAGTGTGCAGAGTATCAAAGTGGATGGGGAAAGTACAGAAGATAAAGGCCGTATCGCTTCAGAGTTAGTCAAGCACTGGGAAAAGATAAACGATAGGCGATGGGGCAGTTGGTCCCCACCAAAAAGAAATACACTGGTGGAGGAGAACCTATCCAATCGTGTATGTAGCGAAATAACGGCAGAAGAAGTGCGGAACGTGGTCTCGAAATTAAAAAATGGTAAAGCGGGAGGGACTGATGAAATTCCGAACGAATTCCTCAAAAATGGAGGGGAGGCACTTATTAAAGTCCTGACAAACCTTTTCAACCTGGCTCTGCGAAAGCAAGAGGTCCCCAGAGAGTGGAGGGAAAGTAAGGTGTCGTTCATACACAAAAAGGGGGATAAGGAAGTTCTAGATAACTATAGGGGGATATCAGTTAGTAGTAACATCGGAAAAGTATTCTGTAAGGTCATATACGGTAGACTAGAGGAAGTTATAGAAGAGAAAGGTTTTTTAGGAGAAATTCAAAATGGTTTCAGGAAAGGACGAAGAGTCACTGATCACCTATTTACACTCACCCAACTGATAGAATCAACAAAGGCTGAAAAGAAAAAGATGTTTCTGGCATTTCTAGATGTGAAAAAAGCGTACGACCGAGTGTGGAGGGAAGGTATGTGGCGCAAGCTCGAGGGCATCGGACTGGGGGGTGACTTTGTGGGAATCATGAAAGCACTGTATACAGATGTGCAAAGCCAACTCAGTCTAGGGAGTATCACTACAAAACGAGTCCCTATGGATATAGGCCTCAAGCAGGGGTGTATCTTTTCACCGATTTTGTTTGCATTGTATGTTAAAGATTTAGGGGACGAACTATTTCAGAGTGCGGAGGGGGTAAATGTTGGAGACATAAAGATACCAGGCTTATTCTTTGCGGACGACATGGTGTTAATGTCTAGAACTGAACAGGGGCTAGAGAAACTGCTGGAAATTGTTGGTAGATATGGGAACACTTGGCGGCTCGAACTAAATGAAAATAAAAGCAAGGTAATACCCGTTGGACGCAAGGTAGATATGACGAAGAGATGGAGAGTGGGGGAGTTCTCAATCCCCGAAGGGGAAAGCAAACAAATCACTGTAGGAGAAACGGGAGAGTATGAGTATCTAGGGGTAAGCATAAATATAACGGGAAGAGGGGTGTACAGAAATTACTCAGCCAAACTGATTCTGAAGAGGAAAAGAATTCTGAACCAACTAAAACTTTTAGGGAAAAATAGTTTCCATAAGGTCTTTGTGGGGAAAACACTGTGGGAGAGGGTGGGTTTACCAAGTATAACGTATGGCACGGACGTGATTCCATTAAACCAAACCGTTATTAAGAAGTTGGAAAGTACTCAGAATGATGCCGGCAGATGGATAACAGGGTCGAGTAATGCTGCAGCTTTGGAAGCAGTAAGGGGGGAGCTTGGGTGGATGAAAATCAAGGACAGGGTAGATTTGGGAAAACTGTGTTACTTTAACTACTTGAGAAACCTGCCTGACAACCGGTGGTGTAAATTGATGCTCGATACCATTTGGAATTCTAATATAGAAACGGGGTGGTCAAAACATGTGAGGGAACTAATGGACAATTACTCTATAGAGGTCACAAACATAGAAGTAGGAATGAAAGAAGGCAAAAGGTTTGTCAAAGAGAGAGTCATGGAAGACTGCAATCGAAACTGGCGAGCAGGGGTTAGCGTGAAAAGATCACTGCAGGGGTTACAATATAAAGAAAAGCCAGCTTTTGAGAAGTACCTAGATGGCACCTTTGGAGGGTCACTGCTGTTCAAACTGAGATCAAGATCACTGGAGCTTCGGGGAAAAATTGGGAGAGATGGGGAAAAGGGATGCCAAATGTGCCACTCTGGAGTAGTGGAGACCCTGGAACATTTTCTCTTGGAATGCCCACAGTATATACCTCATAGAATAAAATTTACTGGAAGAATAATGCAGAAGTGGGGTGAAGAAACAAAGGATAGATGGCTGAAGGGGGACACGAGGGAGAGGGTAGGAATGCTTATTGAAGAAATTGAAAAAGAGGAAGTGAGGGACACTATTAAGCAGTTTATATCTGAATGCTGGGAGGAGAGGAGGGGAAGAGGGGGTGGGGTGCAGGGGGAATGATGGCCTTCTCTTATGAGGACCGCGACGAATCAGCGGCTGGCCAAAGAGTTATTATTATAGTGAGCCCAAATATGAATCTAGGGAGCCGATTTGAACAAACTTGAATCAGATCCACCCTACAATGTTGCATGCCAAATATCAAAAGATTCTGCCCGCTGGATCTGGAGAAGAAGATTTTCAAAGAAATTTGCCTGAAATGCAGTAAGTTCAAATTTGGGCTCCTATACTGAGTCCAAATATAAATCCAGGGGGCCGATTTGAACAAACTTGAATCAGATCCACCCTACAATGTTGCATACCAAATATCAAAAGATTCTGCCTTCTGGATCTGGAGAAGAAGATTTTTTAATGTTTTTCCCATTGCCTACAGTGTTAAAAAGTGCTGACTCTGCACTTTTTCAAAGTCCCGAAACTGTACCCTATGATAAAACCGATGGCAATTTTTTTTTGCCAATTCTTTCTGTTGGTCCTAAGGAAGCTTCACACCAAATAAAAATTCTCGGTGCCGTGCAGTTTTGGAGATATGGGCGTTTTAATTTTTTTCTATTTTTAGCTCCTGCGGTTCTCATGGGGCTACGGGAAAAAAAAAATCAGCATAAATTAGGTACTTATGACCCAATAAGTCCTCACATAAAATTTGGTTCAAATCAGCCTCTCGGTTTGGAAAATAGAAATTTTGGGCGGGGCAAAAAATTTTGCCCCTCCCATAACGATGCCAAGTATAGCCCCACAAACTTCTCTTGAACAAATCTGAGTCTACACCTCAAAAGGAAGCTGCCCACCAAATATCAAGTCTCTGCTACTGCTGGTTCATGAGAAGAAGATTTTTTAAGATTTCAGCACACTTTTTGGGTGTGGCCCTACCCACGGGCGAGGCAACTTGATTTGAACAAAATCAAATTGCGATGTCATAACAAACTATTATCTCAAATATCAATTAAATTGGTTCAGCGGTTTGGGAGGAGAAGGCGCAAACACCATGTTCACGGACGACGGACGACGGACGGTGAGTGATCACTATAGCTCTCCTGACTGAAAGTCAGGTGAGCTAAAAAAAAATCCAATCCTATATCTTCTCAATAATTTGCTATTGATAGTATTGGAATTTGGAATGGGACGTTTCATCCCCGGACTACCCGGGAAGGCTGGGATGGAACGAAGTAGGGGACCAATCGTCCCGGGAACGAAATGACCTGGACCCCTGAGCTGCTTTCAGTTTTAATCTGTCGGTATGGGTCAATACGGCACTTCACCTAGCCAATACTCTGGGTCAACTCGTCCCATGATTTCAACAGACAAGTTTTGGGCTGAATGGGGAATTTGGTGATTTCGGGAAGGTTTACATTGTATGAGGACCTCTAGCACTTAGAGCCTTATATAGTACATATATACGTTAATCAGCTTCAGCTCTGCCGTCGCTAATTAACCCTTTACCCCACAAAAGTCTGACAACTTTTATAAAAGAAATTTTTACAATTTGTGAGAAAATCTTGAATCTGAAAAAAACCCATCAAATTATCAATATGGATATTATTAGAACAGACTCTATGAGTCGGTTCTAAGAATACTCATAATGGTACGGTTTTATTGAAAAAATTATAGAGTTTATCAGTTTGAGTCTGTTGCGAGTCAACTTGTGATCTGCTGTCAACTTTAACTGATTTGTCTTCATTTCAGTCTCAAGAACCCGGAGACGATTCCTGCAGCAAAGCGACGCAGCCAAAGATATCTTGTATGTTTGGGCGTAAAAGCAAGTGGGACAGACACGATTCACGGAAAAGGACAGTTGACAGAAAGCTAGCTATGATGGTCGCTAAAGATATGCAACCAATTAGTGTTGTGGAGGACGAGGGGTTCAGGGATGTAATTGAGACTTTGCAACCCGCATACGAAATCCCCAGTAGATCAACAATGTCCTCAGTTTTGATCCCTGAGCTTTATTCGTCTGTCGAAAAACAAATATTTCAAAGGCTTGAAGACGTTGATGGCATTCTAGGCATAACCACCGACCACTGAACTTAGAGATCCCAACAAGCCTATATGGTGGTGACTGCACATTTCTTAAATACTAATTTTGAAATAAGGGATCTTTGCCTCGGAGCTGTATTCACTCCCGATGCCCACACCGGCGAGAATATATCAGATCAGCTGATTGGTATTGTCAAACAGTGGTTGCCTGATTACAAGGAGGTTAAAATATACGTTGTCACTGACAATGCCTCTAACATTCAGAAGGCGTGCAGACTCCTCCCTGATAATTTTCAAAAAACATAAGTTGCTTTGCCCATACACTACAATTAGTAATTAAGGATGCTCTCGGGGAATTTCCTGGGGTAAAGTCTCTGATCTCGAAGAGCAAAGCTATTGTAAACCATTTTGCACATAGTCCGAAATCGTACGGCATCCTTCATGAAATGCAGAAAACACTTAACGCCCATCAGCATAAATTGAAAAATGAGTGTGAAACACGCTGGAACAGTACTTTTGAAATGATGGAACGCCTCGTAGAACAAAAATCCCCCCTGAATGCCGTTTTGGCAACAACCATTAACAAAGTATCAGATTTAAATGCTTCAGAATGGAAGACGGCCGCAGCATATGTCACAGCTTTAAAACCGTTTGAGGATGCGACAGTCATCATGTCGGCCTCAAGATACCCCACGTTATCTATGATAATACCCATTCTTAATGAACTAAAAGAAAAAATGAAACAAATTGAAATGAATAATTTTGGCACAAGTGTGATTCACAATATTGACAAACGTTGGCCGGACTATGAAAATGAGGAATTATTTGCACTGTCAACAGCTGTGGACCCAAGATTTAAATATTATGGATTCGCAAACATCACTAAAGAGACGTGTAGTGCCCTCCTTTTGAACAAAATAATTTCCAAACTAAGTACAAGTAGAAATGAAACACAAGGTCAAGGTGATCCAGGATGCCCTGGAACTAGTCAGTCTGACTCCAGCTGCGAAACGCCAGTAACAAGTGCTGCTAAATCACCAGTGGGGGAGATTTCGAATAAAAGGCATGCCCATGTGGGTAAAACTCTAAATTTTTGGGATGCATTTAAAAAAAAAGTTGCCGAAAAACGTGACAGTGAGAACTTAGGAAAACCCGTTGACATAAAGGAAACCGCAATGATTGAAATCGAAAGATTTTTCATGGCTGAACCAATAGACCCCAGTCTGTGTCCATTTAAGTGGTGGGGAAAGAATGCTAAAGAATTTCCCTATGTGGCCTCGATTGCGAGGCAATACCTTTTCATCCCAGGTACAAGTGTAGCCAGTGAGCGCATATTTAGCAAGTCTGGACTCATAATTTCCAACAGAAAGGCAGCCCTGAAACCCAAGCAAGTCAAACGTCTGTTTTTTCTAAACCACAATTTAAAGATGATAAATTGATTTATAAGTAAACATTGACTACTATCTGTCTTGTAAAATTATAAACTTATTTTCGATTGTGTGTCTAGTACACGGCTGCACGCCAGTGTTCTTTTTTCCCGTTTTCGATTTTTATTTTGATGCTTTAAAATATCTGAGACTGATATTTTATCATATGATTTGTTTCATTTTCTTGTTTTTATCAAGATGGAGCTACATGTATGGTCTGTTGTCGATGGAACACATTATTTTATTACACTAAATAAATCTTATTTCCACTTCCATATGGCTTGGGCTGGTGATTCCCCCAGGACCCCCAACCTCTCGTTGCCCCTCCCCCCTCCCTCCCCCTGGTTAGGGCACAGGCATTTATTCTGAGTTTGGGTTAAGAAAATGAACGAATTATTGTTGGCTCTGTGTCATAGAAACAGTGTAGTCACTCACTAGTCACTACTAGTCAGAAGTCGGCCCATGGCCATAGGAGAACTCGGTTAAAACAAAGTCGGCCCATATCATAGACGTCGGCCCAGTATAAGATTTTTTAGAGTCTAGTGTTGTAGATGTATTAAACCTTTTCGTAACGCTAGAGGTGGGCAACATATGCAAAATATAATTCTCGTGTAGGCCTAACTAACAACTGACATTGTTTTCTTCCATAACATAGGCTATGACCCCTTATTAGAACAAGCGCAAGACGGTCGTTTTAATGAGAGGCCAGAACCGATGTTTTTGAACCAAATTAGGAAAATATAAAAAAGATATAGCGATTTTCTACTTCTAGTTCAACACTGGTCAGTTTTGTCGCTACAAAAGCTAAAGGGTTACACAATAGACTTTTCGCTAACACCAAGACACTGGTGAATGAACTACTGATGTTTTGAGGTGACGTATCTCATGTGCCGTGATATCCTACACTATTGTGGGCCGAGTTCTTCTAATGTGACGGGCGACTTCTCTCACGGGTCGAGTTTTCCTTCGCTTATTGGGGGTCGAGTTCACAATGGGCCGAGTTTTCCTGCTCCAAAATGACAAGTGTGAAAACTGTGCAAACCATTTTGGTTCTCTTTGCCTCGGAGAATGCTGATTGAAGATGCGATGCACGTGCTCACAAACAACAACAGTCAGCTGTTTGAAGTGTGACATACTTTTATTATGCCCATGTATATAGAATGTATATAGAATTCCCACCTGCGAGAGTTTGTTTGATGAATTATCAACAGGTGAGATGGTATTCATAACACAAACACCAGTTACATCACTTTCATATCACAATAAAACTTCGATATTCACACTTGCGTAGTTATTTGGTACAATCAACCTGTTTATCACACATTGCCATGCTGATTTTACGTCAACAAAATTAGCCTTTTTGTAACACCGACATCGAGATCGAAATCGCGATGTTATACACTAAAAAAATCGAACATCGACACCAATGCGACAATTTAACATCGATCCACCTCTACTCTGTAAACAGACAGATGGACAGCTCCTCAGCTATATATTCCCACACCCTCTCCCATCCTCTCCCCTTCCCCCAAATTTGTTATTCATGAGGATAAAAAGCTAAGAGTCTCAATTTCCGAAGTGCCAGAATTGTTGTCCACACTATGGTGATATTGAGGAGCTATCTGTAATAGTCATTTAATAAAAATTATTACCATACCTTTTTCTGTACAATACCATAACATAGTCTCGGTAAGTCACAAAAACAACAGCTCTGATACTTCCATTCATCATTAAAATTATGACTAGCACCACCAAATATTATAGATTTCAAGCCCTGAAAAAGTGAATAAAAGAAACTAAAAATTTTAATTGAATAGAAACTTGATGGTGTCACCCCTACCCTTAATAATCCAGTCATATCTTTCACAACAGAAGGAACTAAGAATTATCAGTTGTTCCTGGTTTATCAGGAAATTTCAAGATGAGCTAAGAAATGAAAAAATTTATAGTAATTTATATATTTTTTATACTTACCAATGACCCAGACTTAGCTGGTGCTAACTCTTAAAAATTCAGGGCCAAACACAAATTTTGCCCCCCCCCCCCCCCCCAAATCCCTAAAATTTGCATCAAAATCCAAAAAATCGATGTCCTATATGGTCCTCCATACTTTTGTCCACTGCGCATGCGTAGTGTCCAGGAAGTACCGAAATTGGCGCCAAATCTTCATTATTACAACCAGTGCCTGGTAAATGTTATATAATCAGCAGGGAGGTAAGAGTTCCCAACTCATGGGAGGGCCATCCCCGTCTGGGTCATTGGTAAGTATAAAAAATATATAAATTACTATAAATTTTTTCATATTTTTATACTGTACCAATGACCCAGACTTAGCTGAATAGAAAAAAGGCTGGAGGGCCTAGGACATAAAGGAAAATCAATTACATATAAACAGAATTATCCCCTCAAGGAGAAAAGGAGAAACAGGATTTACATATATCTTTCTTGTTTATACAAAAAAAGAAAGACATATTACCAATCCGTAATTGAGCACAATAACATCAATGATCTCTATTAACATCCAGTATAACCCATTATACTAATTTTTTAAAGGAAAGCCAATAAATAAAGATAGTCCAGAGAATGAGACTCTTTATACGCATTTAAAAGTGTCTGAGGATTGTATATTAACGCTCGTATGACACGTGACATATACAAATGCTTCACACCGAGCTACACTTTAATAATATTACATAAATGAGATAAACATTAGCTTTACACTTTAAAACCATCCCAGCACCGACTCGGAATTACTGACTCCAGAGGAGGTATTCCCTTGCTTTTCACTATAAAGCAGGTGATATAAGGGAACACCATCCCCACCCCCCTTCCCGTTGCCCCGGGTCAATCACCCCAGAACGAAGAGACAGCAGGACAGAGTCACTGCTGGAACAGAAAGCCTGCATAACTATAGTTGCAACTGTTCAGTGGACGACATTCTGAGCAACAGAAAACAGACCTAAACAACGAAGGTCGCCAGAAATAGACTCAATATTTCCAAGGTGAAAATTCATGAACGTAGAAGGCTGAGACCAGTATGCAGCCTTCATCAAATCGGTAATAGCAATACTATTAGCATAAGCCCAAGATGTAGACAGCGCTCTAACTTTATGCACTGAAATCTTAAGCACAGACTGCTGAATAGAAGATAATCTTTCATAAGCAGTACGAATAGTCAACTGAATCCACCTAGAAATAGAATGGACTGTGATGTCCCTTCTATTAGGCAGCAGAGAAAGAAAGAAATGTTTTCGTCCCTTTCTGATAAACTCAGATCTACGGTAGTCAAAGTAATGGTATTACCAACACTACGATAGTGAGAATCATCAACAGACAGTGCATGAAGCTCACTAACTCTTCTAGCAGAAGAGAAGGCTAAGAGAAAAGCTGTCTTATAAGATAAGAATTTGAAGTCTACCGTATTAAGGGGTTCAAATGGCACTTCTTTTAGCTTCAGAAGAACCCAAGCTAAATTCCACTTGGGAATTAACCTAAGGGTTATAGGTCTATTTATCGAAACGTTTTTAACTAACTTTGATAAAGAGACATTAGATCCAATTTGTAAGCTATCATGATGAGCATAAGTATCCAGTAGCATAGACCTATAACCCTTAATAGTTATTGGCTGCAGTTTGATCTTGTCAAACAAGTAGACCAAAAAGTTAAAAAATTTATAGTAATTTATATATTTTTTATACTTACCAATGACCCAGACTTAGCTGGTGCTAACTCTAACAAAACCAGGGCCAAACACAAATTTTGCCCCCCAATCCCCAAAATTTGCATCCAAAACAAAAAGAAATCATGTCCTAAAGGACCTCCATACTACGCCTCTACTGCACATGCGCAGTGACGCAGACGTCCCGAAATTGGCGCCAATTATCATTCTTACTGGCAGTGCCTGGTCAGCGCTATGTACTCAGCGGGGAGGCAAGAGTTCCCAACTCCAGGGAGGGCCATCCCCGTCTGGGTCATTGGTAAGTATAAAAAATATATAAATTACTATAAATTTTTTAACATTTTTATACTGTACCAATGACCCAGACTTAGCTGAATAGTAAACAGGCTGGAGGGCCTAGGACATAGAGGAAAATCCAATAAGCTCAACTATATAGTAAAGAGGTAACCCCTTAAGGAGAAAAGGAGTATTAGGCTTTACATGTATCTTTCTTATTTAATATTAAATTAGAAAGATACACTACCCTTAATAATTGAGCACAATAACATTCATGTTCTCTATTAACATCCAGTATATCCCTTATACTAATTATTTTTAAAGCAAGCCAATAAATAAAGTAGTCCAGAGAATTGAGACTCTTTATAGTCATTTAAAAGTGTCCGAGTATTGTATATTAAAGCCCGTTTGACACTTGACATATACAAATGCTTCACACCGAGCTACACTTTAAAAATAAGACATGAATGAATTTTAACATTAATCTCACACTTTAAAACCATCCCGGAAGCGACTCAGAAATACTGACTTGGAGGAGGCATTCCCTTGCTTTTCACTATAAAGCAGGTGACCTAAGGGAACACCCGCCCCCCCCCCCCCCTTCCCCTTGCCCTGGGTCAAATAGCCCAGAGCGAAGAGGGCAGCCGGACGGAGTCACTGCCGGAACAGAAAGCCTGCATAACCATAGTTGCAACTGTTTAGTGGACGACATTCTGAGCAACAGATAACGGACCTAAACAATGCAGGTCTCCAGAAATGGACTCAATATTTCTGAGATAAAAATTTGTAAATGTGGATGGCTGAGACCAATAAGCAGCCTTCATTAAATCTGTAATAGCAACACTATTAGCATAAGCCCAGGAAGTAGAAAGAGCTCTTACTTCATGAGCAGAAATCTTAAGCACAGACTGCTGAGAAGATAAATCTTCATAAGCAGTACGGATAGTTAATTGAATCCATCTAGCAATAGAATGGACCGAAATGTCCTTTCTATTAGGCATCAAAGACAGAAAGAAACGTTTCCGTCCCTTTCTGATAAACTGAGATCTCTGTTTATAGATACGTAATGCTCTAACAGGACAGAGTAAAGGCCTACGCCCGTCTGAAGACGGAAGAGCCTTAATAACAATAGGTTCCGGATATTTATTAGGAGCCTGATTCTTAGCTAAAAACCCCACATTAGTAGTGAAGGTGATAGTGTTCCCAACACTACGATAGTGAGAATCATCCACCGACAGTGCATGAAGCTCACTGACTCTTCTAGCAGAAGAGAAAGCTAAGAGAAAAGCTGTCTTATAAGATAAGAATTTGAAATCTACTGTCCCAAGAGGTTCAAATGGCTTTTCCTTCAATTTAAGAAGAACCCAAGCTAAATTCCACTTAGGAATTAATCTAAGAGTTCTGGGTCTATTTATCGAAAAGTTTCTAACCAACTTAGATAAAGAGACATTAGATCCAATTTGTAAACTATCATGATGTGCATAGGTATCAGATAACATAGATCTATAACCCTTTATAGTAACAGGCTGCAGTTTGATTTCGTCAAACAAGTATACTAGAAAGTTTGCAATGTCTGGTATAGAGGGATTGAATATATCTACAGAATGATCCCTACACCAACGACGAAAAACCTTCCACTTAGCCGCATAGTTTAGCGAAGAGGAGGTCCTCCTACAGTTAGAAATCGCGTCCACTGCTCGTCCTGGAAAGTGTTTGCCATGCAAGAAGGACCGCACAACGGAAAAACGTGAAGGTTGAGACCTTGCAGGTTGTGATGGAGTTGGCGCGATTTCCCCTGCGAAAGAAGATCCTCCCGTGGAGGAAGCTTTCGCGGTAGGTCCCACAACAGACACCTGAGTAGATTTATCCACGGTCTCTGTGGTGACAGAGATGCTACCAACAGAATCTTGCATTGAGATTGTTTTATCTTTAGCAATACTTGTTGAATTAACGGCGCTGGAGGATACGCATATCCTATCATTCCGTCCCAAGGGATCGACAGAGCGTCTACTGCAAATGCTCTTGGATCCGGACACGGAGACACATACGTCTGCAACTGATTGTTGAGATGTGTCGCAAATAAGTCTATCATTGGCCGTTCCCATTGGTAGCAAATCTGATTGAATACTTGTTTGTTGAGAGTCCACTCCGACGGCAACAAGCGACCCTTTCGTGAAAGGGAGTCTGCTAGCACATTCAGACGACCCGGTATGTGACGGACCGAAAGAAGAACGTGATGTTCTAGCGCAAACAGAAGGATTCTTTCCGTTAGATTGAACAACGGAACTGAATGAGTGCCTCCCTGATTCCGTATATACGCCACTACTGTCGTATAATGGTAAAACTCGGATCCGGCAACTGCAGCGGAACTCCCTGAGTTAACCACTGAATGTTTGCCCAAGTCTGAATCTCTTGTTTCACTTGATCTGACAAGAGAACGTCTACATCGAGCGAATGAATTTTCACACTCCAATTCTGAGTCAAGAAAATTTGAAGAGGACGTGTGCGTAACCGCCCCATCGGAATGAGATCCGCGGCGGCTCCGCACAGACCTATCAGTCTCATAAATTCTCTCGCCGTGACTTTGTCTGCGTGCAGACAATAGCGAGCGTAACAACTGACTAATTTCGCTCTGGTTAACGGCAGACGAACGAGATGGTTGTGCGTCTCGAAGCTCATTCCCAGATGAGTGAATGACTCGGACGGCACCAGATCCGACTTCTCCTCGTTTACTATAAAACCGAGACGTCGGAGCAATAGAAGAAGATTCTGAACATCGTTCTGAAGCGTTAACTCGTTGCCGTACCTCTGAAGAATGTCGTCCAGGTAGGCCGACGTTACCGCAGACGAATGAGCTCGGAAATAGATCATTACCGAGTTCATTACCCGAGTGAAAGCCCAGGGTGCTAGATTCAATCCGAAGCACATCGCCCGGAATTGATACACCACTCCTAGGACTGCGAAGCGTAGGTACTTTCGGAATGTCGGATGTACCATGACGTGAAAGTACGCATCCTTGAGATCTATGCTCGTTGAATAATCGTTCACCCGAATACTCGCTCTGACCGATCGAATCGTCTCCATATAAAACTTCAGAGCGACGATCAGCTTGTTTATCCAGCTCAAATCTATGACTGGACGGAACGAGCCGTCTGGTTTCGGAACCAGAAACAGATGGCTGTAGAATCCCGGAGATTCCTGGTTTTCTACGACCTCTACCGCGTTCTTCATTAAAAGAGACTGCACCTCTGATAACAGAGCGTCTCTTTTCTGCGGATTTGACGGAAGATGAGTCCACTTTGGACTTCGAGTTAATGGAGGCTTTCGTTTGAAGGATATCTTTAGACCTTCCGAAGTCACTCCTCTCACCCAAGGGTCGTCCGTAATCGACGCCCATTCTTGTGAAAAGCTCGACAACCTTCCGCCAACCGGTACGCGATAGAGGTTTAAGCCATCACCTCCTGGACCTGCGAGGCCTGCGGTAGGAGAAACCACGTCCTCCACGGCCCGCACCTCGCCCTGTCGACCTCGGGGCGTCCGACCGATTGTCCCGGCCTGAAGGACGTCCCGAACGAGAGTCGCTACCCTGACGGTCTCTCGAATAAGACCAAGAGGACGCACCGGAACCTCTATAGGAACCTCTCTTGGGCGCATTAGACCCAGAAGTGCCTGTCTTATTCGTGTCTGCTGTATCCGACTTCTTAGGAGCAGATTTGAACAACAGAGAATCCGAAGCTTTCTTTGTAATTTTATCATAAATAGCAGAAAGCTTGCCGTCAAAGAGAAGTTCTCCTGAGACCGAAGCGACTCTAAGAGAGTTCTTCACCTTAGTATCCACTAGTGTGGATGTAGCTAGGGCTGCGTCACGTCTAACCAACTCCAGATTTGCCACTGAAAGGGCGGAGTTACACGTGGAATAAGCTACTGCCCTTGAAAGAAGTCTTAAAGAGGATTGTATATCCTGAAACTCTTTCCCCTGAAGGCGCAGTGATAACGCCTTAGTAAGGTGATCTGCGTAAGATAAGGCATCTAAATTGGCTCTGTTAGACGCAATAGCTGTTTCCAACACCGCGGTTGGAATAGAAGCCGACGACGGTAATGATAGCTCTAAGTCTTCCGCCTCGTCGTCCATACGCAGAGGAACTCTTGGTATACCCTGTCCTGCCGTATCGAATTTATTCCTTGCATTAATGAAAGGCAGGTTGAGAGTATTAGCGGACAAGAAACCTGCTTTCCCCGTCCTGGAAGCAAGTTTAAATATAGCGTCGTTCAATAATTCAAATGTTCTTGCAACATTATTGGACTGCGACGGAAACTTGGGAGCGATGTCCCTGAACCGCTCAAAAAATTCAGAGTCCAATGACGCTATAATTCTCTTGTCCGGAACCGCAGCAGTCTGGCCCGACGGAACAACTTGAGGGAGAAAGTGCCGGATGAAGTCCACGGCAACTTTATGTTGTTCCGAAAGGGATAGCTCCAAGTCATCCGTATCCCTTTCACCATCCGGTCGGACCTCTTGATGTTCCCGGTCGTCCGCCCCCGATGCTTCGGCGGAGCGTACCGACCCAGCGCCGTCGGATAATTCTCGATCCGACACCGTTTCTGTCGGCTGCTGGGATGCTGCGATAAGCTGTGCTATCTGCACAAGAATGTCCGGCGTCGAGACCTGCGGAGGCGCAGTCTTTCGCTGCTTCGCCAAGGGCAGCTCCGCATCAGATGGCTCCCGCATACTTTTCCTATGCGAACGTCCGGAGTCCATCGGTCTCGAATCCCTGGCTGCCGGATGGTGTGACCTGGTCGCCGAAGAATCCTTGATCGGCGAAGCTGGTAACCTTGATCGGCGAAGCTGGTAATATATCGGCGGTCACGCAGCCAAGGTGCAGTCGTGTGCGCTGACGAGAAGAGGAAGCCTTAACAGTCTCTGCGGACTGCTTATGCAACGGAGCGTCCCGAGCGACGGACGTATGCTCCGCTAAAGACACATTTTGTACCACAACATCTGGTCCCAGATGTTGTTGTACGAGAGAGGGGCCTCTCTCGCTCGCGGCCCGGCTGGACCTGGACGAGCTAGGAACCGGACTCAAAGGCTTCCTCCGTTCTCGCTTACTATCCGCCGTCACTGGGTGTGCATCTATTATGTTTATAGTGCTCGCATCACCCAAAATTTCCTCCTGGACCGCATCGGACGAACCCGGCTGCCGAACCATTCGGTGAATGGATGCTACACCGGGCGAGCTAGCGGACGACATTTGTCTAATCTCCATGAGCACTTTTGCCGCTAGCTCTGAATTCATTTGTGACGACGGACGCACACTTGTAGAAGATAACATGGAAACATCACCCTGTTCTGGTTCCTCTGAAATAGAAACTGAGAGAGTAGAGTGACCTTGCGGAGAAAGAGCCGGCATAGCCCTTTCTCCAGAAACAACATATCGTGACACACGTTTCCAATGTTTCTCATCCCAATATTCACATATAGGACAGGGATTAATGCGAGAACACTGACTACAATTAATACAATGATCATGAAAGTCAGAGGAAGATTTCTTCCTATTACAATTTGAACAATGTCCCTTCATTGTGAAAGAACAACAATAAGTCCTAGTTACTCGCAAAAACCCCTGACACAAAGATACATAATAACATGATCCATTAATAAATGAAAAAACAATTGCAAATCAAAATAATTTTGAAAAAATATTTTTTCAGCGAAGCCCAAGTTGCTGAAAAGTAACGTTGAGCCCCGATGGATCCGATGGCAAAGTGTGGTCAAAAATTTTAAATTTATAATAAATAATTAATGAGACACTTACGGATAATATAAATGTATCTTATAGTGAGATAAACTACAGCAAAGGCAAACAGCCCCCCTCAAAAAAGGCTGTTGCCAATGTAAACAAACAGTGTAAAAACACCAGAAAACATGACTCCAGGCACTGAAAAAACTGGCCCGGAATCAGTCATCAAATTACACTCTATCTGATGCAAAACAGAGACTCCCAGGGGAGAATCTGCAGAACATCAGATGGAAGATGCAGAACACAAACGTTATACATCCATGGGTGAAAACGTAACTATGGGGAAAATAACAGAAAACATTCTGTAACCAAGCAACTCTCCCAGGAAATTTTAGAAATGAAATTTCTCAAAAATATGCCAAAAGCATGGGAGAATTGCAAGGGGGGACTTTAGAAGGCTAGGGGAGAGGAAACACTGATTAAGCAGTGCAACATTTAGTAAGAATGACAACAAGAGGCCCATGCCTCGAAAATAGGCAACTTAACATAATTTCATCAAAAAATTTTAAGTACAGCCCTGATTATTTTTTGTCACTTCTTTTTCCTCTCCTCCTTCTATCCTCCTTAGAATCACAATTTCTCCAAAAATTACATGTCTGGCATCCTTTAAACTGAGATTTACAAGCACAAAGATCAGTGAGATGTTGACTGATGAAGGGCCAAACAGAGAATGACAATTGGCGCCAATTTCGGGACGTCTGCGTCACTGCGCATGTGCAGTAGAGGCATAGTATGGAGGTCCTTTAGGACATGATTTCTTTTTGTTTTGGATGCAAATTTTGGGGATTGGGGGGCAAAATTTGTGTTTAGCCCTGGTTTTGTTAGAGTTAGCACCAGCTAAGTCTGGGTCATTGGTACAGTATAAAAATATTAGCAATGTCTGGAATGGAGGGATCATAAATATCAATAGAATGATCCCTACACCAACGAGAGAAAACCTCCACTTAGCAGCATAATTTAGCGAGGAGGAGGTCCTCCAACAGTTAGAAATTGCGTCCACTGCTCGGCCTGTAAATTGCTTGCTGTGCAAGAAGGACCGCACAACGGAAATACGTGAAGGTTGAGACCTTGCGGATTGTGATGCAGTGTGCGCGATTTCCCCTGCGAAAGAAGGTCCTCCCATGGAGGAAGCTTCCTGAGGAATGTCCCATAACAGACACCTGAGTAGATTTATCCATGGTCTCTGGGGTGACAGAGATGCTACCAACAGAATCTTGCAGTGAGATTGCTTGATTTTTAGCAATATCTGTTGAATCAAAGGAGCTGGAGGATACGCGTATCCTATCATTCCGTCTCGAGAGAGTGTCTACTGCGAACACACGAGGATCTGGGCATGGCGACACATACATCTGCAACTGATTGTTGAGATGCGTTGCAAACAAGTCTATCATGGGACGATCCCATTGGTAGCAGATCTGATTGAATACTCGTTTGTTGAGAGTCCATTCTGACGGCAACATACGACCTTTCCAAGGGAGTCCGCTAGAACATTCAGACGACTCGGAATATGACGGACCGACAGAAGAACCTGATGCTCTAGGACAAACAGAAGGATTCTTTCTGTTACGTTGAACAACGGAATGGAATGAGTGCCTCCCTGGTTCCGAATATACGCTACTACTGTCGAATAGTATTTGAACATGTCAATTCTGAATAATGTTCATCCAATGACGTAGTGCAAGCCAAATTGACATCATCTCTTTGATGTTTATGTGCTTGTTCAGGAATTGCGGATCCCAAAGACCCTGGCACCTCGAATCTGTTGGGCTCAATGTCGCGCCCCAACCTGTTTGACTCGCATCCATCATAATCGTAAAAATCGGATCCGGCAGTTGCAGTGGAACTCCCTGAGTTGACCACTGAATATCTGCCCAAGTCTGAATCTCTTGTTTTACTTGGTTGGACAAGACGATGTTCGTTTCGAGCGAATGAATCTTCACACTCCAATTCTGAGTAAAAAATATCTGGACTGGACGAGTGCATAGGCTCCCCATCGGAATAAGGTCCGCGGCGGCTCCACACAAACCTATCAGTCGCATAAATTCTCTCGCTGTCACTACATCTGAGTGTAGACAAAAGCGAGCGTAACAACTGACTAATTGCGCTCTGGGTAACGGAAGACGAACCAGATTGTTGTGCATCTCGAAGCTCATTCCCAAGTGAATGAACGACTTGAATGGAACTAGATCCAACTTCTTTTCGTTTACTATAAAACCAAGACGTCGGAGCAATAGAAGCAGACTCTGAACATCGTTCTGAAGTGTTAATCTGTCGCCGTACCTCTGAAGAATGTCATCCAAGTAGGCCGACGGTACCACAGACGAATGAGCTTGGAAATGAGTCATTACCGAGTTCATTATTCGAGTGAAGGCCCAGGGTGCTAGATTCAGTCTGAAGCACATTGCCCGGAACTGATAAAGGACTCCTAGGACAGCGAAGCAAAGGTACTTTCTGAACGCCGAATGTACCATGACGTGAAAGTACGCATCCTTAAGATCAATGCCTATAGTCGTTCACTCGAATGCTCGCTCTCACCGATCGAATGGTCTCCATATAAAATTTCGGAGCCACGATCAGCTTGTTTATCCAGCTGAGATCTATAACTGGACGGAACGAGCCGTCTGGTTTTGGTACCAGGAACAGGTGACTGTAAAAAATGGAAGATTCCTGGTTTTCTACGACCTCTATTGCGTTCTTCTCCAGAAAAGATTGCACCTCTGATAGAAGAGAATCTCTCTTCTGAAGGTTTGACAGAAGCTGAGTCCATCGTGGACTTCGTGTTAACAGAGGTTTTTCTCTGAAGGACAGTTTTAGACCTTCCAAAATAACCTCCTGAACCCATCGGTCGTCCGTAATTGACAACCAATTGGTTAAGAATCTCTGTAGCCTTCCGCCCACTGGAGCGCAGTAGAAGTTCTGACCTTCACTCCTGTACCTGCGAGGCTTGCGGGAGGAGAAACAACGTCCTCCCCGACCCACACCTCGACCAGTCGACCTAGGGGCATCTGACCGGTTGTCTTGGCCAGCATTATGTCCCCTACCTGAGTCGCTAGTCTGATGGTCTCTGGAGTAAGACGTAGAGGCTTTCTTAGATCCTCTATAGGAACTTCCCTTGGACATATTCAGCCCAGAAGTCCCTGACTTACTCCTCTCTGCTGAGTCCGTTTTTTTCGAAGCGGACTTAAAGAGAAGAGAGTCTGAAGCTTTCTTGGTAATCTGATCGTAGATTAGTGAAAGCTTACCATCGAAGAGACGTTCTCCTGAAACCGGAGCGACTCGAAGAGAGTTTTTCACCTTAGAATCCACCCTAGTGGATGAAGCCAGGGCAGCATCACGTCTGATTAACTCCAAATTAGCCACTGAAAGGGTGGAGTTATACATGGAATATGCGATTGCCTTCGAAAGAACTCTCAAGGAAGTTTGAACATCCTGGAATTCTTTACCGACGAGACGTTGTGATAACGCTCTGGTAAGGTGATCTGCGTAAGATAAGGCATCTAAACTGGTTCTGTTAGACGAGATTGTCGTCTCCAACGTACTGGAGAGAATCGACATAGACGCCGGCAATGACAACTCCAAGTCTTCTGCCTGGTCATCTAAACGCAGAGGAACTCTCGGAACGCCCTGTCCTGCCGCTTCAAATTTATTTCCACTGTTGATGAACGGCAGATGTAGAGCTTGGTGCGATAAGAAACTGGATCTGCCAGTCTTAGAGGCTAGCTTAAAAATAGCATCATTCAGCAATTCAAATGTCTGTGAGACATTTCCGGACTGGGCCAGAAACTCAGGCACGACGTCCTTAGTCCGGCCGAAGAAGTCAGTGTCCAGTGACGCTATCAGTCTCTTATTTGGTATCACAACTCTCTGGTCCGGAGGAACAATATCTGGAAGGTATTGCTGGATGAAATCTACGGCTACCTTATGTTGTTCTAGAAGGGAAAAATCCAGCTCTGCAGATTCCCTTTCACCATCCGAGTGGACAAAATGTGAATCTCGGTCATCCCTATCGGACATTGTAGGGGAGCATACCGACCCAGCTTCCTCAGACAGTTCCTGATCTGAAAGTTTCCAAAGGTTGCTGGGATGCTGCAATGAGTTGAGCTATCTGTGATAGCAAGTCCGTCACGGAGGCCTGTGGAGCTGCGGTCTTACGTTGTTTAGCCACTGGAAGCTCCTGGGACGGTGCCTCTTGCATAATTCTTTTATGCGAGCGTCCCGACTGGTAAGGCCTCGTGTCCTTGGCTACCAGATGGAGTGACCTGGTCAACATGGAATCCTTGGTTGGCGAAGCAGGCTGGATATCTGAGGTCATGTAGCCAAGGTGCGGTCGTGTGTGCTGGCGTGAGGAAGAGGAAGCCAATAGACTAGCCGCCCCCGGCTGTCTATGCAATGGAGCGTCCTGAGCAGGAGGAGTGGACGTATGCTCCGACTAACGAACGTTATGTATGACAACATCTGGCCCCAGATGTTGTTGTAAGAGAGAGGGGCCTCTCTCGCCTGTGGTCCGGGTAGACCTGAACGAGCTAGCTACCAGACTGACTGGCTTCCTCTGATCCTTCCTCTGATCCGTCATCGCCGGGTGTGTGTGATCCGAGATTATAGTGCTCGCAACACCCTTTCTCCTCTCCTGGACCGCAACAGACGAACCCGGCGTCACATCACCCGATCTACGAGTAATAGCTTCACTGGGCGAGCTAGCTGGCGACAAGGTCGTCAATCCTACTAAGGACCTAGGCACTTGTCGAATTTCCTTGAGCACTTTTGCCGCTGGCTCTTCATTTGATTGCGAAACGACAGCAGCACACTTCCTGAAGACATCACGGAAACATCATCCTGTTCTTGTTCCTCTGAAAAAGAGACTGAAAAACTAAAGTGACCCTGTGGCAAGATGACCGGCATGGACCTCTCACCACTAACAATACACCGTGACACACGTCTCCAACGTTTGTCATCCCAATTGACACACACTGAGCAAGAATTAGTGTGAGTACAGTGACTACAGCAAATACACTGAGCATGAGAATCAGAGGAAGACTTCCTCGATTTACAATTTGAACAATATTCTTTCATATTTAAAAAATATTAACCAGCCATAGTACTCACACTAACCCTTGAAAATACAAAGATACATAATAATAATATAATCCATTACAAAAATTTCGAAAAATAATTCAAAAGCAAAATTTTTCGAAAAAATTTTGACATGAGCCCAAGTTCCCAAAGGGAACGATGAGCCCAAATGGATCTCAAAAAAGCCTACGTGTGGACAAAAATTTTAAAACATTTCTAAAAATTAATGTTACACTTACGGACAATAATTAATGTATCTGGCTATATACTGAACCTTACAGAAGACAAGGAATCACTGACAGAAGTAACCGTTGTCAACGTAAACAAAAATCAATATAAACCGGAAACAAGACTCCAGGCACTAAAAAACATGGCCCGAAATCAGTAACCAATTTAAAACTCTATCTGAAACAGAATCTTCCAGAGAAGAATCTGCAGTACATCAGATGGTAGATGCATGACCAAAATGCCTAAACACCCCTAGGGTGAGGACGTAACCATGAGGATAACAGAATAAACATTCTGTAACTATGCTAAAACTCCCAAGAAATTTCAATAAAAAAATTTCAAAAATTATACCAAAAGCATGGGAGATTAGCAAGGGGGGTATCAAGGAAAGGGAGAGAGGAAACACAGAACAAACAGTGAAGATTTCATAGCAAGAATGAAAACATCAGGCCCATGCCCCGAAATTAGGAAACACAAAATAATTTTACATAAAAATTATAAGTTACAGCCCCAACACATCCTTCCACTGTTTCTTCCTCTCATCCTCTTATTTCATCCTTGGATCCACCATTTCCTTCATGATTTTGTGTCTGGCATCATTTTAACTGAGATTATAAGCTCAGATATCAGTGAGATGTTTCTGATTGAAGGGCCAAACAAAGAATGAAGATTTGGCGCCAATTTTGGTACTTCCTTGACACTGCACATGTGCAGTGGACAAAAGTATGGAAGACCAAAAAGACATTGATTTTTTGGATTTTGATGCAAATTTGGGGGATTGGAGGAGCAAAATTTGTGTTTGGCCCTGAATTTTTAAGAGTTAGCACCAGCTGAGTCTGGGTCATTGGTCCAGTATAAAAATATAAATGCATCCAAGACTAACATTTGTACAAGATTTTTGTGGACTCGAAATCCATCAATAGTATCTGTAAAGTTCTCATGAGCCAACAACAAACCAAAATCATAAAAAGAATAATTAGAATTACAGTGGAACCCTGTTAATTGAATAGCCACTTTGCCAAAGAAAATTATTCAATTAACATGAGTATTCAATTAATAGGGATGGAGTCACTTTCCTGTATTCTAGAGATAAACTTAGCATTTGTTCTCTCATATCTTGTTTGACAGAGCTCAATATCGAAAGGTTACAATATTTTTTATTCAATTAACAGGTGTTGACTCAATAACCCATGTTCAATGAACAGGTCAAATTTGTACTGAAGGTGTGGTAAATGATTTTGTGTTGGGAAATTATATTCAATTAACAGGGTTATTCAGTTAAGAGATATACAATTAAGTGGGCTTCACTGCACTATCTTAATCCATTACCCACCATGACTACAAGGTATTAACAAAAACATTTCCTGATTAACTGCAAGAAATTTCATCAGCTCATCATTGAAACATTTTTTAATATAATGAATATTAGTATTTACTTCCTCCAGGTAATAAAATCTATAGCCATGGTGAATAAAATAATATAGGTTTGATTGAATGCTCTACTTTTGAATATCGACCACTGAATTGAAAACAGTCTTAAAACCTTCACAGCACGTTTCTGAACTTTGACATGGTCAGCTCATCCCATGTTTAGAGTGAAATTTTTGACAACTTGTCCAATAAATTAGGCCTAAACCTTGCCAAAGGCTTTGTCTTAACCTAATTTACTGAGCTAGTTTGGCTAATTTCACTTTAAACCGGGGGTGAGTGGGAGATCTTATACAAAAGAATGTCTACTTTTAAAGTCCAATTCAATTTTAAACAGCAAAAGTCATACGATGCTCACATAATATATACTGCTCAGAGAAGCTGCATAGAAACAGATACAGGTGTTTTGTGTGTTACCAAAACTTTTGTTTATAAGGACAGACATATTGAACTGTACTCTAGTTAATGAGTTCAGATTAACATAAGCACCACATTAGGGCCTGGAGAAGCTTCGATATTCAATTCGATTAAAAATCCTACAGTGGGTTCGATTTGATTTGAAATCTGCATTGCTATTCGGAAGTGGATCGAATATCTGCAATTTCCTAGTTGTCATTGAAGCGACTATCATAGTTTTATGCTTGTCTTGGAGTAGATTCCCTGAATAACCCACTTATCTCCAAATCATAAGTAAAACATGTGGGGGGTGTCTAAGGTACATATTAAATAGTTGTGTATGACTTGCAGATCATCTAAATGTGAAAAAAATTAAAGTAATTATCCGATTTTCAGACATATCTATACTTTGTTCCGTTTGTCATAAAAAGTTCCAGTTTTCAGTTCTGGCACAGATCACAATTGAAGTCTACCTCCTACCCCAAATTGCCACAACTGTAATATACGTGTTATCATAAATCGTCATCATGACCATTTGTTTAATCATTCATTCGCCAACAATAATGGCTCATGTGAGGAAGAAATAAAACGAGACCCCAAGGAGCCTTAATCGCTCACCGACCAAAGTGGTTCAAATAAGTATTTGGGGTCACATTCAGTTAGACATGGTTCATCAACACCACAAAGGAATGAAGTCATGAGAGACAAATTTTATGGAACTAGGGACATGGCTTAAACAAACTTGAATCTTACCCCCCTAAGGATGCTGTATACCAAATATCAAAAGCATTCATCTGCTGGATCTGAAGAAGAAGATTTTTAAAGAAAATTCCTCATTTTGAACTAAGTTATCATTCAGGCTCCCACAGTGAGCCCAAATAGGAATCCAGGGACTTGGCTTTAACGAACTTGAATCTCACCCACCTGAGGATGCTACACACCACATATCAAAACATTCTGACTGCTGGATCTGAAGAAGAAGATTTTTTAAGATAATTCCTAATTTCGAACTAAGTTACAATTCAAGCTTCCACAGTGAGCCCAAATATGGACCAAGGGGCATGGCTTGAACAAACTTGAATCTCACCCCCCTAAGGATGCGGCATACCAAATATCAAAACATTCCAACTGCTGGATCTGAAGAAGAAGATTTTTAAAGAAAATTCCTCATTTTGAACTAAGTTACCATTTGGGCTCCCACAGTGAGCCCAAATATGGACCTAGGAACATGGCTTGAACAAACCTGAATCTCCCCCCCCCCCCCCCACCCCCCAAGGATGCTGCATACCAAATATCAAAACATTCCGTCTGCTGGATCTGAAGAAGAAGATTTTTAAAGAAATTTGCCTGAAATGCACTAAATTCAAATTTGGGCTCCTATACTGAGCCCAAATATGAACCCAGGGGACCGATTTAAACAAACTTGAATCAGATCCACCCCACAATATTGCATACCAAATATCAAAAGATTCTGCCTGGTGGATCTGGAGAAGAAGATTTTTTAAGAAATTTGCCCGAAATGCACTAAGTTCGAATTCGAGCTTCTATAGTGAGAACAAATATGAATCCAGGGGAGCCGATTTGAACAAACTTGAATCATATCCACCCCACAATGTTGCATACCAACTATCAAAAGATTCTGCCCGCTGGATCTGGAGAAGAAGATTTTTTAAGAAATTTGCCCGAAATGCACTAAGTTCGAATTCAGGCTTCTATAGTGAGCCCAAATATCAATCCAGGGGGCTGATTTGAACAAACTTGAATCTACCCTCCCCCCCCCCCTCCCTCCTAGAGATAATGTGTACCAAATAGGAAAGAATTCTGCCTGGTGGATCTGAAGAAGAAGATTTTTTTTAATTTTGGAAAGAAATTCATGGGTGCTATCAGAGTTATGCCCCTTGTGGTGCCCCCTGTGGGTGTGGCAAGTTTATTTGTATAAGTTTGAATTTTCATATGATAGGGAACATGCACACCAAATTTGGTTCAATTTGATCCAGTATTTTGTGAGAAGTAGTCGATAATGTAAAGTTCACGACGGACATCGGACGACGACGGACGGCAAGTGATAAGTTAAGCTCCCTTCGGTGAGCTAAAAACAAACACGCATTTCAGAAAATGTCTTTTCACACACATACTGGCGACGCAGTTTAACAAAGTCAGAATCCGATATGACCTGATTGATTTAAAATCAGAGGTTATTGTGTAGCTTTATTAGTTGACCGGCTTTTCGGTAACTTTAGGTTTAAAATATCCTAGACTTAATCATGGCCTGCATTAATGCAGTTCTTCCACGTTAATGTCTCTCAATACTGAGTATGATATAGGCCAATTCGGAAGAACCATGTGAATGCGGGACACAAATAAGTTAACCTGGATGTTGTTACTGACGCATGCGCAACAAAGACATAATACTAATCCCTTCCATTTACATGATGCAAAATTGCAAATGCATGTCTTATAAAAGTTTAGATTATACCAATAGCACATTTCAACACATTGAAGACATTAATCTCAGAGAGTCAGAGACATAAATTATGTTGAGCGCCTACTTTATATGTTGACATTATCGATGTCTCGGAACAATTGAGTATATACTGTCAATGTTGGTGTTATGTCACACAAGTTTGTGGCATGAACAGTTGTGATGGTATTCAATTCAAAATCGGATTTGATGTGAAATCGATGGCTCTATTTGATTTGATATTTGATTCAAGGAAAAAAAACGGTATTCGCTGAGCCCTACACCACATACCCACAGTGCTATATCTATATTAAAAATCTAATTTGACTCATAAGGCATGGAATAAACAGAAAATTATTGGTTCGACCAGCTGTGACACCTAAAAATTAACAGATCAACTTTCCCAAAAAATTATGGTAAACATTTTGGCCCAGAAAAAATAAGCAATTCTTTTGATCACTCTCCAAACATGCCAAGTACTCCGTATATACTTACCACTGCAGTTCTGACATCTATTGGTTTACCAGTTGAAAGTTTGGAGAGATTCTTAGCTGGAGCCCTTGGAAGAAGATCAAGCTTAGCAACATCATTGTCAAGGTCATCGACCTCGCCAAATTCAACATCACCAACTTTTACTGAAGATATAGGCATCTGTTTTCTACAAGTGATAATATTTCTTGAATTTCAGGGATCATAATATATTACAAGTTCTGTTGATAATAAATGGATAAAGTAAATTCAAGTACTTTCAAAGATCTTTCTAACTTGAAGCACCATTTGAGAATGTTTGCTTATTGAAGTGTTTAATGTCATTTTCGACATCTGGGGCTGGGCCACAACAAGAACACAAGTATAAAGTCAAGTTTTGATGATCGTTTATAATTAAGTTGTTGACCACAGAGGACACTCAATCAAGCTTTCATTACCTGATCCTATTATATCAGCAGAGCAGAACTTGTCGGCCACAGTAAGTCCTGCTTCACTTCCTGGGGTTCAATTCATGTCAATTAAAAGATAACTTTAGGAAGAAACCATATACATCTATAAGAAAAAGAAACTAACATTTTCTTCATGAATCTTTTGGCTACATGTGGAAAAATCATCTACATTTTTTAATTTTTGCTTCAAAAACACAGCTTATTACCCCTCACTGGAACAAGCTTGTTCCAATATGCGGTCTCATGTTTTCCAACGAAAACAGTCACAACTTATGTTACGGAAGAAAAAAATTGAAAAAATGAAATTTGAATAGGAAGTTTTTGCATAAAGCTGAGCAGATTTGGCTATGTTATATAAAGGGTTAACCATCATTGTAAAATTTTAACATGCTAGACTGTAAATATGGGGGTGAAGAGTGGTAAACATTAACTGCTGTCCCTCACAAAAAAAGCAATGAAGGAGTAAAACTGAAAATGTGTCAATGCATTTGCAGTTTGATATTTATCAAGTACATAAAAAGAATTTTTAAAGGAAAAGAATTACATTTACATATTTTCTAGGACTGAAAAATTACTTTTACAGTCAAGGACTTTCAAGACCTCCTGTAAATGAATAGCGGCTAAGAATTCTCTGACAAGTTCCTTCAGATGATCTTGTTTTTCTATAAATATACTCACTTTTTATTTTCTTGTTTTCTTGTTTGATACTTGGTTGCAGAAGACACAGGTCTGGGTTTAGATTCTGGATGTTCATTACTACTTTTTGGAAAATTTTTATCAGCACTTGAAGAATGATTTTCTTTCACAGGTTGAGATTTAACTTTTTTTGTTACAGAATTGTCTGTTATAATTGTAGATGGAGATGAATTATGAGATGAAGAGATGGGATGGCTTGGAGAATGTGATGATGATTCAAGAGATGGATTCGATGGAGGTTCATCTGATGTGCTATCAAAACTTGATCGACTTGATTTTCTTCCAGTTGCTGATAATGGTCTGGCTTTATTGAATCTACTTCTACCAGGATCCTATATAAAAAAAATAAAATGGAAATTTGTCTAAAATCTTCTAGCAGAAAATTATAAAAAGACCTCTCACCATCATCACATTACCAAATAGTGCAAAACAAAAGCAGTTAACCCTTTACCCAATGTAACGGCCAAAACCGGCCAGCGCTATTTACAAAAATCGCCAATTAATTTTCATTATTTTTTCATTTTTGTCCCCAAAACATAGGTTATGACCCTTCATTGGAATGAGCTTGTCGTGCTCGTTCCAATGTAGGGTCATAACCCATGTTTTTGAGACAAAAAAATGAAAAAAATTAAAAATTTTTAGTAAATTTTGTTTCTTAACATACCTACCACCCTACCACAATTGTTTACAATTGGCTGTAACGTAAGTGCAAGCCCTACTTCAGAACTAACTCAAGCTTTTAAGAAACTTTTCCAAACAAGTTGGAAAAGTAATAGAGTGCAAAAGCACGAAAAAGATTGAAAAAGGGTCGAGCGAGACCGGCGCTCGAAATTACAGGTACTCTCTCTGCACACCTCTTGCATTTACCGAGTGCATGCGCAACAACCATGACGTCAATTCCATATTTCCGCCAACAAGAAGTTTGTGATTTAGCGGGAAGGCATCAATATCAAAGATATCCCCAAGGAGGGTGGGCCTCTGGTAAACAATTGTGGTTGGTATGTTAAGAAACAAAATTTACTAAAAAATTTTAATTTCTTTTCAACCTACTCACAATTGTTTACAATTGGCTGAATAAACAATAGGAGGAGGAGGAGAATCACATAATCAATACCAACAAGAGTAGCAGAAAGAAAAGCACGAAGGGCAGAGAACAATAGCGAAACCTGTAATGAAGATAGAGAGAAGGCACCTGAAAAGAACAAGGCTGAGCGAAAACACAAACCCGATAAAAACAAATTTAACGAGGGTGCACAACAGCCTGAGCAGCAACAAGAGGGCCTAAAGAATAAAGGTCCTCAGATTGCTGCTGTAGGTGGCAGAGATAAAAGGAGGAGAAGGTAGAAGCATTCCTCCAGTAAGCCACATTCATAACATCCCGGAGCGAAACAGAACTGGCGAACGCCCAGGATGTAGAAATGGCACGAACCTCATGAGCATTAAACCGGTTCAAAACAAGATCCGAAGCAGACAAGCGGGAATATGCCAGCTTGATTGCAAGACAGATCCACCTGGAAATAGAATGGGAAGAGATAGACTGCCTCTTAGGAATGAGAGACAGAAAGAATCTCTTCCGACCCCTCCTAATGAACTGAGTGCGATTAATGTAAGTCTTGATCGCACGGACAGGACAAAGAAGAGGTCTCTGGCCATCGACAGCAGGGAGAGCCCGAATGCAGATGGGAGGAGATACCGAATTAGGAAGTTGGTTCTTAGCCAGAAAAGAGCAATCAGTAGTGAAGGTGACACTGTTAGCCTCATTTCTGAAGAAAGCAGAATCAACAGATAGTGCATGAAGCTCACTGACTCGTCGAGCAGAAGCAAACGCTAGAAGGAAAGCCGTCTTATAGGTGAGAAAACGTATATCAGTCTCAGATAAAGGCTCGAATGGTACCCCCTCCAAACAGTGCAACACCCATGCCAAGTTCCACTTGGGTGTAAGACGCAAAACTCAAGGCCTCTTCAAAGAAAAGTGCCGAATAAGTTTGGAGAGAAAAAGATTACGACCGATGCACAAAATTCCCACATAAGAGAAAGTATCGGACAGCATAGACCGATAGCCCTTAATCATAATAGGCTGGAGGCCCTTGGAGTCAAAAAGGTATACCAAAAAATCTGCAATTTGAGCGATTGATGGATTACAGTAATCAACATTTTGAGCTGTATACCAGCAGCAGAAAACCTTCCACTTCGCAGCATAAGTCATGCCAGTGGAATGTCGCCGCGATGCAGAAATGCACTCCACTGTTTGTTTCGAAAAACCTCTGCGTTGGAGACAGGACCTGATAAAAGACAGGCGTGAAGGTTGTTGTGATACTTCCTGGGATGACCCTGGGAAAGAAGATCGTGATGTAGAGGTAGACGAATCGGCCAATCTGCCAACAGAGGCCGCAGCAGATTGATCCACACCCTCTGTGGAGACAGAGGTGCGATCAGAATGATCCTGCAACTGCAAGCACGAATCTTCGCTAATACTTGAGGAAGAATCGGTGCAGGAGGGAAGGCATAGCCGATCCAACCTGTCCAGTTCAGAGACAGAGCATCTACCGCAAATGCCAGAGGATCTGGACAAGGAGAGACAAAGGTCTCTTCCTGATGATTCCAGCGAATGGCGAAGAGGTCGACAAGAGGACGTCCCCACCCCTCGCAAATCGCCTGAAACACCGACAGATGTAGCATCCATTCGGTTGGAAGGACACTGTCGCGCCGGGACAGGGAGTCTGCTAGGACGTGGAGACGCCCGGGAGTGTGTCGAATGGACACCCGAGCGTTTACATCCCACACCAACAGAAGAAGATCCCGAGATAGCCGATACACGGGAATCGAATGCGTGCCTCCTTGATTCCGTATGTAGGCCACTACTGTCGGATTTTCTGAAAGAAGTAGGACAATATTGTCCGACAGGTGAGGGATCCAAAGCCGAAAACTCAACAGAAGAGCAAGGAGCTCCTTCTGGTTGATATGAAGGCCCTGCTCGCTGTCCCACTCGCCGTGAGTGGACAGACCGAGAGGATCCAACGTCACACCCCAGCCCCGTTCTCTGGCATCCACAGTAAGGATGCGATCGGCCAAAGGAAGATCCAACGGAACACCCTGTGTCAGCCAGGGAACATCGGCCCAAGGGTGGAGGTGACAAAGCAGGGACTGAGGAATAGGAAGTTCCAGGTCCAGCAGATCTACATTCGGATGCCAATGATCCAACAGGAAGTGTTGGAGAGGTCGGACAAACAAGCGACCAAGCGAAATGAGATCTGTCACCGAACCGCAAAGGCCCAGCATCCGAAGGAAAGTCCTGGCCGAGACCGAGGAAGATTGAAGCAGGGTCCGAGTCAAGGCAGAAAGAATCGTCGCCCGAGCATTGGGGACCGACATCACATTGAGAAGAGTGTCGAAATCCATCCCCAAATGACGAAATTGCTGTGGAAGGAAGGAGATCCGACTTCTCGCGATTGACTCTGAAACCCAGCAACGCTAGTAGGCAAAGAAACTGCTGGACATCAGACTCCAGAACAGCAGCATCGTTGTACCATTGGAGGATGTCGTCCAGGAAGGCTGACGAAGTCACAGCCGACTGAGTACGGTGAAAAGCAAGCACATGTGACATCAGTCGGGTGAAGGCCCAAGGAGCCAGGTTCAAACCGAACGGGAGAGCTCTGAATTTATAGACTCGACCCCGAAACGAGAACCGAAGGTATTTCCGTGACGCCAGATGAATGGGTATATGGAAGTAGGCATCTTTCAGGTTGATACTGGCAGCAAAGTCGCCCTGATGAACTGAACGTCGAACCGACTGGAAAGTCTCCATACTGAAACAAGGTGCTATAATGTACTCGTTCAGGATACTCAGAATGATGACAGGACGAAATTGGCTGTTTTTCTTCGGCACAAAGAAAAGTCTCAAGTAAAACCCTGGTGAAAGGGTGTTCCTGACCACCTCAATTGCCCCTTTGGAGAGGAGATTGTCGATCTCCTGCACCAGAAGGTCCCGACGTAGAGAATCGGAAGGGACCCAAGTCGGGAGGGGCACCCGAGAGAAACTGGGTTGTCGCTGGAAGGACAGTCGCAGACTGGATTGTATGTCGCCGAGGACCCAAGTGTCCGACGTTATCTCTGTCCAACGGTCGTAAAACGGCGACAGCCTTCCCCTGACTGGAGGTGAATCGAGGTGAGGACCTTCACTTGCGGCCTCAACGAGGCCCCCCGAGAGGAGAAACCACCACCTCGGGAAGCGACAGAGTCCTGAGACTTTCCTGCCTGAGGCTGCAGGGAGCCTGGCCACGTCGGCGCTTCTTCTGAGCAGAAGGAGCAGACAGAGCCAAAGGCGTAGCCAACGTCGCCGACGAGGCAGACGCAGCAGGATGCTTGGCGGTCCTGGAATGACCACCACCCGCAGCAGCAGGTTGGTCCAGCTGTCGAAGCAAAAGCTGGTCCTTCGAATGATGAAGAACCTTGCCACAGACAGCTTCCACGGAACCATGGAACAACTGAAGTCCAACCAAAGAGGCAGACCTCAGAACAGCATGCTGCTCAGAAGGAAGGGATGGAGAAGAATCCAACACTGCATCCCGGCGTGCCAGCTCCAAATTAGCCGTGTTAGAGGCGTGAGCGTGTGTCAAGTTCATAAGAGCCTGTGACAAAACGCGAAAAGGCACCTGAGCATCATCAAACTCCTCTGGTGGAAAATATTCAGCCAGGGCAGAGATGACATGGTCCGCGAGAGATAACATACCCAGCATCTCTCGGGACAGGCCCACCATAGACTCAACTACCAACATCGGGAGAACTGCCGACTTAGGCTTAGCTAACCCAAGGGAAGAAGAATCCTCATCCACAGTAGTCATCCCTTGGAAGACTGGTGGACAGACGGAATCGTAAACACGAAACCGCGATGGAGGCAGAAAGGCATCAGCTCTAGAAAAGAAAGAACCCCTAAGGGCCTTAGAATGCATTTTGACGTCCAAGCCCTGGAAGGACTCAACAACCTGAGCCGATTGCAGAGGACGCAAAGCCCCAGAGTTAGAAGGCTCAACAGGGTTACAGCGCTCCACAGAGGACCGCGGCCGGATGGTCACAGATGGCTGGTTTGAAGGTTGAATGTCAGGCAATAAGCCAAGACAAAATCCAAAGCCTGCCCCAAGACTGACGAGGGGGGCCCATCATCTTCAAGAAAATCATCATCCTCTGTTGCAGAAGAGACATAGCCCAACTCGGGCTGACCAGCAGAAACCTCCTGTGAATACTGTGCAGTATCCAAAGGGCCAGGCGAGACATCTCGGCGACTGACCAAAGGAGGTTGTGCCTTAGGAGGCACAGGGAAGCCAACTTGAGGGTTGGTAGAAAGCAACCGGGTGAGCACCAAAATTGCCTGATGCAGGTCACCCTGAGAATCTGTCGCAGCAGCATCGCCTGACGGAGTGGCACCTGTGGATAGTCCCGATTGTGAGTCCCAGGGGCCATCACTGACCTCTGCGGAACAGAAGGCCGTGCCTGCAAATCCTCTAAAGAGACCGACGACATACGTCGATCAGTAGCTGGACCTGGAACATGGTGAGAAGACACCGGAGGATTGTCCCAAGAATGATAGGAACCTGCCACTGGCCTCTGCACGGCAAAAGGCCCCAACTGCCCATCTTCTGAGACTGACGGCAAGCATCGATCGACATCCAGACTCGGAACACAGTGAGGAATCACCGGAGGAAGTTTCCAAGAGTGACAGATAACCGGGGATGTCACTGACCTCTGCCGAACAGCAGGCCCTGGATGCCAATGTCCCAACCCCATCCTGCTAGTCGGCACACTAGCAGGGGAAGGAGGAACAATAAACGATTCGCTCGAGGGGCGAGGAATCGCTGCCGAAGCGACTGAACAGCTCAACCGACTAGGAGCAAACCTAGCCAGATGAGACAGAGCGGACAGCAAACCCGCACAGCTTCGCCGCGAAGCCAGGGGAGGCTGAGAGCTCATAGACACACCAGCAGATACAGTCTCGGACCCCCGAGACTGTATACCATCCCCAGAGGAGATGGAAGAGCCACCATCATACAGAATAGGATCTGTAGTAACAACTTCCTCAGCAACTGTCGACGGCGTAGGAGGCAAATCGGAGAGTGGCACCGAGCTGACCTCGGAGAAGCTCTCTACGAAAACAGATGCCTCAAGGGTGACATCAGAAGACAAAGAGACCACGGTCTCTACGTCAGTTATCACCGCACTAGCACCGTCAACAGTTGCAGAGGAACTCGCCACAGAAAAAGACAGATCAGCATCCTGTGTGACAGAGTCACTATGTGAACTCACAGAAATATCTGATAAGGCACGGCTACCCTTACCCCGAGAACGAGGGGGTTCTAGCTCTAGACAGAATCACCTTGTTAACAGAAGCCCAGAATTTTGAGAACCAAACCCTACAAATACCACATGATTGGGCCTGAGAACAATTGTTGCAAGTGACACATGTGGAATGAGAGGCATCCACATGTTTCACCTGCAAGCAAGAGGTACAAGGAATAGTCTTAGGCATAATATGAATATGATATATGAAATCAAGCTTCCCGCCGACGGAAAACAGAACAATGGTTGTGTTCACATGTGGGGGAAAAACAAGACTATGTGTGAAAAAGGAAGCAAAAATTATCAAAAATATCATCAAATAGTAAATAATTTAGAAGCTTGAAAAGGATACAATCCACTTGCACATAATCTCACAAGATAGCAGTCATACAAATAAGTTGTTCACGAAGATAACAGCTAAAAAAAATAGCATGAGACACAAAATTTCCGACCAGTACAATGGCGGAAATAAAAGGAATTGACGTCACGGTTGTTGCGCATGCGCTCGGTAAACGCAAGAGGTGTGCAGAGAGAGTACCTGTAATTTCGAGCGCTGGTCTCGCTCGACCCTTTTTTCGATCTTTTTCGTGCTTTTGCACTCTAGTACTTTTCCAACTCGTTTGGAAAAGATTCTAAAAGCTTGAGTTAGTTCCGAAGTAGGGCTTGCACTTATGTTACAGCCAATTGTAAACAATTGTGAGTAGGTTGAAAAGAAAAAAGGAATTGACGTCACGGTTGTTGCGCATGCACTCAGTAAATGCAAGAGGTGTGCAGAGAGAGTACCTGTAATTTCGAGTGCCGGTCTCGCTCGACCCTTTTTCGATCTTTTTCGTGCTTTTGCACTCTATTACTTTTCCAGCTTGTTTGGAAAAGTTTCTTAAAAGCTTGAGTTAGTTCTGAAGTAGGGCTTGCACTTACGTTATAGCCAATTGTAAACAATTGTGAGTAGGCTGAAAAGAAATTTGTTATTTGTTTGCAGGTGTCGCCTGCTCTTCATGTTAGGTAAAGGGTTAATCCTTCACCTAATACAAAATAGAGTATAAAAACTTCCAAAAAAATTTGATGAATATCTAAACAAATTTCATTCTTTACCTAAAATTAGTCCTGCAAAACTTTGATATTTGATTCAAAATCATCCTGTTGATTCGTTTTGATTTGAGTCGTGTAGATCAGATCCACCGAGAGCAAAGATGGGCATTGGGCAATGTGTAGAACAAGTGTTATGGGCTCTGCGAGCACCGGTGGAACACAGCAATAAACAGGGTTGGGGAGGGGGAGGGGGTTGGGGGAGGAGGGGACTCCCATAGAAAATCCTGTATTTTCTTGACAATATCTACTCAATTATTTCCTTACAATTTGGGTAATTCATTACCCATATTTCTGGGTGTATGGTGCATTTTTTCTCTGACGATAATCATGACCACCACGATGCAAGAAAGACAAGTGGAAAACTAACAAACTGGATCAACTGGGCTTTTTTATATGAATGGAACCTGGGCAGTAATGCAACTATGTACTCTTGCCATCTTCACCCCTCCCCTCGTTGGTGGCCCATGCCAAAAGCCTTCCCGCGACTTTCAGTGCAGACGTATCGAAAAGTCAGCCTACGCTTTTTAAAACACCAAAATTTCCGGGCCCCTTAACCTCCCTCTCTTGGCGCTAGTAGCACAGATACAGAAATTGTCAAATCATCGAGATATTTTCAAAAACCTACCATGTGCCTCCTCTTTAGGTCTTCTTCTATCATCAGGAGACCTGGTGATAGAAGACGAAATGGAGTAGGTTCCACTTCCGAAACTACTTTTATTCTGTTCAGGAATATTCCACTTTTTAATTGATCTGGCCAAACAGGTAAGTTACTGTTGAGTACAACATATCAGTGGAGTGGCAATATTTATGTTTCTAAGAAGGTGCAATATCTGTAGCTTGAACAGCCATGAGATTTACGTTGAAATTCTCAGTCTGATTTGATTTGGAATTATATTTGACCTGAAACCTGAGATTCATAGGGCCCTATCATCAGCTATGTTTTTGAAGCAAAATTAAAAAACACCCCAGAAATCTCAATGGCAATTTTTGTGAATAGCACTTGCTGTATATGGCCACTACTTTGAGTACATGATTACCTGTTCCATCCTGACTTGTTATAGAGCATGAATTACTAATTGGATAGTAGCCCCCTGAACTGAAAATTAAAAGTCCTATTTGGCCCTCCATACATTTACTCTCCGCGCATGCGCAGACATCAGGAAGTGACCGGAATTGGCGCCAACATCATTCTTTGTAGAAGAGAGAACTACAGCGGGGAGGAATCAGTGCCCACTCATGGGAGGGCCATACCCGCCTGGGCCATTGGTAAGTATAAAAATATACAAATTACTTTAAATTTATAATATTTTACACTATAACCCAATGGCCCAGACTAGCTGAATCGTAAAAAGGCGGAGGGCCTAGGACTTAAGAATTAGTAGATCAACATAGTTCCAATCCTGTAATCCAAGGTGAAAGGAAATTAAAATTATTAGGAATTACATGTATGTCTCTCTATATAGTAATAGAGAAGACATATCATAAAAAAAGGAGCCCAGTTCAAGTAATTCTGTATACTTAGCATGAAGACTATGCTAATTGGATGTAACAAGTTCCCAATTTTTAATGCTAGCCCGGACTAAGCCGCAAAAATTAGGATGGCATATTTGAGAATGAGAGAATATCCCCCACAAACATACGCCACATACAATAAACTTCCAGCTGTATGCAGGATATAATTACAGACAAAACAGCTTCACTCATAGTTACATACTTATCAAACCGGAGGAGAGGTCAAAAATCCCCCCCCCCTTTTCTATTGAAGGAATCTTCAAAAAGAAAGAGGGGGGTGCTCTGGAATCAGTAAAAGCGGTACCAAAAAAAACAATATAAATATTCGTTGAACAGGCAGTCAGGTATTAATTATTATTAATAAATGGCACTTAATGCCACTTCAGAAGCTAAGGCTATAGTGACGATCCCGGTAATTAATATCGCCCGCTTACAACATATACCAGAGTCAGCATATGCAAATAGGTCAAAAACCGGTGATATAATATATAACATATACATGTCCAACAGAACCACAATGAACGATCTGTGGAGAGTAAACACACTTCCGAGGTAACCCACGGACGACCCCATTCAGGCGTACAATAAATAATTCCAGTAACAACATTCCCCGACGTGTACTATCCAATATCTATGAAACTATAAACATGCAAATATACGAGAGTGTAAAACAAGGTGTATTCGATTGGGTATCGACATTAATAGAAACCTGGATAGAGAAATGGAAGTAGGTATGATTAACAGGCTCGACACGGACCGCCCCCGAAATAATTCATAATTTCTAAGGTCCATAACATACAATAATGCGTCTGCCTAATAATTCATTATTAAGCACGTGAGCATTGAAATCCTGCATGTAATCATCTGAATAGCAGTTAACTGGCTAGGCAGCCTCCGAGGTACCCAAAGACTAGCTATTTATTTATGATGAATTATGCTCTCGTATATGACATATAGACGAACAACCACAGGAAACCAACCAACTAAAAAGTGGATGTGCCCATGAGGTTGCCACAGAACACGACCCAGCCGCCAATTGAGAAGTCATGAAATGCATGAATGTAATTAAACTCATACGTGTGTGGGGGCAGCAGGGGGTTGGGGGGGGGGGGGGGGGTAATTCGAAGTCATATCGAACCCTCCTCACCTCCATTATTTTAATCGTTCTTGTGTTAGTCATAAAATAATATAGGAACCACAATAGTTCCCTCATGTCTAACTAACTCCATTATGCCACTATGGGCGGAGAAGGACATGAAGAACAAAAACTTCCCTTGATAAAGAAGGTCCTTTCGTGGAGGAAGCTTCTGGGGAACGTCCCATAACAGACACCTCAGAAGACTGATCCAAGGTTTCTGTGCCGACAGAGGTGTTACTAGTAGGATTCACAATGAGACTGTTTGATCTTAAACATAATCTACTGAATCAACTGAATTGAAGGATATGCATATCCTATCATTCATCCCCATGAGATCGACAGAGCGTCTACTGCGTAAGCTCAATGGTCTAGGCATGGCGACACGAACGAGAGTAACTGATTGTTCCGGTGCGTCGCAAACAGATCTATCATAAGGCAATCCCTCTGGCAGCAAATCTGCCCAAATACTCACTTGTTGAGCATCCACTCCAATTGCAACAGACAACCTTTCCAAGAAAGCGACTCTGCTAGTAAGTTCAGATGACCCGGTATATGATGGATAGAAAGTTGAACATGATGACTGATGATGTATAGGAAAATCTTCTCCGTTAGTTGGCATAACAGAAATGAATGGGTGCCACCCTGGTTCCCAATGTATGCTACTACTGTCAAGTTGACCGACCAAATCTGAACATGGACGCCCGTTATTATGTGAATCCAATGTTGTAGCGCGAACCATATTGACATCATCTCTTTGATGTTTATGTGTTTCTCCTGGAACCGAGGGTCCCAAAGAAGACACTGACACTTCAAGTCTGCGGGACTTAGGGTCGCGCCCCAACCCGTCTGACTCGCATCCGTCATAATCGTGAAAGCCGGATCCGGCAGTTGCAGCGGAACTCCCTGAGTTAACCACTGAATATTTGCCCAAATCTGAACCCTTGTTTTACTAGGTCCGTTAAAACAATATTGGTTCAAGCAAAAGCGTCTTCACACTACAGTTCTGAGTAAAGAATATCTGGGGGGACGTGCACGCAGACGGCCCATCGGAATGAGATCCACAGCCGCTCCGCAAAGCTCCAACAGTCGCATGAATTCCCTCACTATTAATGCGTCTGAGTGTAGACAAAAGCGATTATAACAACTGACTAATTTCGCTCTGGGTAACGGCAGACGAACCAGATTGTTGTGAGTCTCAAAGCTCATTTCCAAGTGAATAGATGACTTGTACGGAGCTAGATCCAACTTTATCTTGTTTACGATAAAACCGAGACATCAGAGTAATAGAAGCAGACTCTGAACATTGTTCTGAAGAATAATTCTGTTGCCGTATCCCAATAGAAGGTCGTCCAAGTAAGGCAACGTTACCGCAGACGAATGAGCTCATAAGTATGACATTACCGAGTTCATTATTCGAGTGAACGCCCAGGGAGCCAGGTTCAGACCAAAGCATATTGCTCTGAACTGATACACCTTCCCTTGTACGGCGAACCGCAGGTACTTTTAGAATGCCGGATGTACCAGGACATGAAAGTATGCATCCTTAGATCTATGATTGCCACATAGTCGATCACTTGAATGCTCGCTTTTACCGACCGAATGGTCTCCATAAATAAATTTCTGGAGCCATGATAAGCTTGTTATCCAGCTCAAGTCTATTACCGGTCAGAACGAGCCGTCTGGCTTTGGTACGAGGAACAGGTGACTGTAAAAATCTTCAGAATCCTGATTCTCGATGACCTGTATTGCTTCCTTTGATACGAGAGCTTATACCTCCAGTAGGAGAAACTCTCTTCTGCAAGAATTTGCTGGATGATTTGTCCAATGCAGACAACTTGTTAGTGGGGTTTTTACTCGGAATGATAGCCGTAAGCCGTCCGAGACTACACATCTGACCCACTGATCTTCCGTGATTTTTATCCAGTTTTTTGCAGAGCTTGATAACCTTCCGCCAACTGGCCAGCAATAGAGGTCTAAACCATCACCTGTATGACCTGCGAGGCTTACAGGAGGAGGAACCATGTCCTCCCCGCAAAAAACCTCTTTTCGTTGGCCTAGGGGCATCTGACCTATAGTCCCGATCAGACCTACGCCCCTTTCCCGAGTAGTTATACTGACGACCTCCAGAGTAATTATAAGAGGGTTTCTTGTACCCTCGTGAGGAGTTTCCTTTTGACAATTTTTGTCTGGAACGCCCTCCTTTACTCTTGTCTGCTGAAGCGGGTAGTTGATACGCCGACTTTGTCCTGATAAAGTCTGCATCCAACGACGCCAGCAGTTTCTCTCTTGTCGTCGCAGCATTCTGATTCGGCGGAACAAAATCAGGGTAGTATTGATGGATGAAAACCATCGCATCCATGTACTGTTCCGAAAGGGAAGGGTAATCCTCTTCCTTATCCCTTTCACCATCTGAGAGAATCAGTTGTGAATCTCGGTCCATCGCATCTGCGTGAACAGATGACTGGACCGACCCACCTCCGTCCAACACCTCAGATTTGGAGTCTGAGGGAGGCTGCATCTGCACTTGCTGGGATGCTGCAATCATCTGTGCAATCTACGATAGCAAGTCTGTCATCAAGGCCTGAGGAGCAGCGGCCTTCCATTCCTTAGCCGCATGCTGCTCCTGGGATGGTGTGTCGGAAACGGATCCTTTCTCTGAACGTCTCAATTATCGAGGCCTCGTCTCCATAGCTACCGGATGGTCCGACTTCACGGGCAGAGTGGTTCCTTCTTCGTGCAACAGGCTGGATATCCGAAGTCGGTTAGCTAGGATACGGCCGTGTGAGCTTAAATAACAGAGCGGAGGAAGCCGTGACTGAAGCCGACCCCGGCTGCAGACTAGGCAGAGCGTCCCAAGCGGTGGGCGGACATATGCTCAGTCTTGTGCAAGTTTCCAACCAGAAAACTTCATTTCGGCCTTGTGAAACGTAGCGGAGGAAGCCTTGACTGAAGCCGACCCAGGCTGCAGACTAAACAGAGTGTCCCAAGTGGAGGGTGGACATATGCTCCGGCTTGTGCAAGTTTCTCAAAACAACATCTGACCCCAGACGTTGCTAGAGAGGGGGGGGGGCCTCTCCTGCTCGCGGTCTATCAGACCTCGCCGAGTACAAGAACTTGAGGACTTCCTCCCTATTTCCGTCATCACTGGGTGAGCTATTTATATTATAGTGCTCGATCTTCCCACATCCACTTCTTATGACCACAACAGACTTACCCGGCGTCACAGCACCCACGGATGGAGTACCACTTCACCGGCCGAGCTAGCTGCTTGCAAGAGATTAAAACCCTTAACAAAAGGCCCTAACTCTTGCAATAATGAGCACTGCAGGTAGCTCTATATGCTCCACGGTGCGCGACAACGGTAGCACACTTAGATGGGTGTCAGAATATCATCACCATGTTCATGTTCCTCTGAAATAGAAACCGATAGGATGAATTAAAATGCGGTGAGAGGCCTGATCCTCAGAACCTCACCGCCAACAATGTACCGCGACACCCGACTCCAACATTAGTCATCCCAGTGCTACACAAGAATGACAAGAGTCTGCAGGAGTGTATTAACTAAAGTCGATATCAGTCCTCCAATCTCCACAACAATATATATATAACTGAGATACATGAATAATAGCAATCATAATTAAATTCAAAATATTTTTTGTAAACAAAAAATTTTGAAAAAACACCTAAGTTCCCAAAAGGAACATTAAGAGCCCAAGGGCATCCCGATAGAGCCTAAGTGAGGACAAAATCCAAATTTTTTGAGCTACACTACCGGAATAATAATCCATGTATCCTACAGTATACTACAGTAATAGAATATAAAAAACTACCTATATAATGAGGACGTTGACAATGTAAACAACGTCAATGTAAACAACATCAATGTAAACAAGACATCAGGCACACAACTAGAGGGGGTATCAGTACCCCGTGGCTCACCAACAGGTGGCCAATGCAAATGGGTGGCTGGAGTAAAAAAAAAAAAGTTCAAAACTTGCACACAAAAGTCCAAAATTAAAGAAAATAAGCAGTTAAAGGGTTAAATAATATAATAACCCCTAAGAAGCATGCTAACATTAATAGGAACCATGGCAATATGCTACAAGGTAAGTCTCCACTTTGAAAAAAAGAAAGACAAACCTCAAAACCTGCACATAAAAGTAAAAAAAGTATCACATTTGTTTCAAAGGGTTAAAATTTAGAAAAATACCCTGAAAATATTACAATAACCAGCGTGGCAATATGCCAGTGAGATAAAACTCCACTTAAAAAAAATATCAAAACCTGCACACAAAATTACAAAACCTGCACACAAAAGTCCAAAATTAAAGTAAATATAAGCAGATAAAGGGTTAAATAATATAAAAATAGCCCAAGAAGCATCCTAACATAAAATAGGAACCATGGCAATACGCTACAAGGTAAGTCACCACTTGCAAGAAAAGAAAGACAAACCTCAAAACCTGCACATAAAAGTAAAAAAAAAGTATCACATTTGTTTCAAAGGGTTAAAATTGAGAAAAATACCCTGTCACAGTAACCACAATGGCAATATGCCAGTAAGGTGAAAGTCTACTTGAAAAATATCCACTTGGAAGAAAAGAAAGACAAACCTCAAAACCTGCACATAAAAGTATCACATTTGTTTCAAAGGGTTAAAATTTAGAAAAATACCCTGAAAATGTTACAGTAACCACCATGGCAATATGCCAGTGAGGTAAAACTCCACTTAAAAAAAAATATCAAAACCTGCACACAAAAGTACAAAACCTGCTCACAAAAGTCCAAAATTAAAGTAAATAAGCAGCTAAAGGGTTAAATAATATAATAATAGTCCCAAGAAGCATCCTAACATAAGATAGGAACCATAGCAATATGCTACAAGGTAAGTCACCACTTGGAAGAAAAGAAAGACAAACCTCAAAACCTGCACATAAAAGTAAAAAAACATCAAAACCTGCACACAAACGTCAAAATAAGTCCAAAATTTGATTCCAAGGGTTAAAATTAAGTCGAAATACCCTGGAAAAGAGTTAAATGTTATCGTGAACCCCCACAGCAATATGCAAAGAAGAAAAACATTTTTTTAAAAGCACAAAAATCCAAACCTGTAAACAAAAGAAGTCCAAAATTGAAATAATTAAGCAGGAAAAGGGTTAAAGAATACAACGTAGCCCTAAGATGCATGTTTACATACAATAGAAAGCATATACTACAAGGTAAATCTACACTTGGAAGAAAGGGAAAAAAATACATGAAAACCTGCACGCAAACGTCAAAATAAGTCTAAAAATCTATTCAAAGGGTTAAAAATTTTTAAAAAATGCACTGGAAAGATATCAATGTTATAATAACCACCACTGCAATATGCAGTGAGGTCAACCTCACTTGAAATTGTTTTTTTTTATCACAACCTGTACATAAAAGTAAGAAGCTGTAAGCCTAAGTCCAAAAGTTGTACATAAAAGTCCAAAATTGAAGTAATTCAGCAGGAAAAGGGTTAAATAATACAAACATAGCCCTAAGATGCATGTTTACATATAATAGAAAGCATGGACATATGCTGCAAGGTAAATCTCCACTTGAAAGAAAGGAAAAAAAAAACATCAAAACCTACACGCAAACATCAAAATAAGTCTAAAATTTGATTCAAAGGGTTAAAATGAAGACAAAATACCCTGGAAAAGAGTTAAATGTTATAGTGAACCACCATAGCAATATGCAGAAACTCTACACTTGGAAGAAAGGAAAAAAAAAAAACCCATGAAAACCTGCACGCAAACGTCAAAATAAGTCTAAAAATCTATTGAAGGGGTTAAAAATTTTTTAAAAATGCACTGGAAAGATATCAATGTTATAATAACCACCATTGCAATATGCAGTGAGGTCAACCTCACTTGAAATTGTTTTTTTTTTATCACAACCTGTACATAAAAGTAAGAAGCTGTAAGCCTAAGTCCAAAAGCTGTACATAAAAGTCCAAAATTGAAGTAATTCAGCAGGAAAAGGGTTAAATAATACAAACATAGCCCTAAGATGCATGTTTACATACAATAGAAAGCATGGACATATGCTGCAAGGTAAATCTCCACTTGAAAGAAAGGAAAAAAAAAACATCAAAACCTGCACGCAAACATCAAAATAAGTCTAAAATTTGATTCAAAGGGATAATATTACGACAAAATACCCTGGAAAAGAGTTAAATGTTATAGTGAACCACTATAGCAATATGCTGAAACTAAAAAAAAATTTGAAAAGCCAAAAAATCAAAACCTGTACACAAAAGTTCAAAATATTTGAGAGCGGACGCCGACGCCGACGCCGACATGAGGGCTATGCCATAGGCTCACACAACTAACGTTGGTGAGCCAAAAAAGGCCCAAAATCAGAATCAATTGAAATGCTATCAGATGCAAAGCTAGATCTTCATACGAAGAAAAAACGATACATCGGATAGAAGATGCAAGACTCAACGACCTAACACCCCTAGGGTGAGGACGTATCCCTGGGGAAAAAAACAGAATAATGTTCTGTAATATATGTTAAATTCCCAAGAAATTTAATAAAAAATTCCAATAAAAAAGAGCCAAAAAGCTTAAGAGTTTAACAGGAAGGGTTCATGGAAGGACAGGGATGGAATACTTAACAAACAGTGGAATAATCATTATCAACTAGAGTGATGTCACGCATACAGCACATAGTTGTGGAACCTATATTCAAACCAGGCCTGTATTATAAATACAAATAACTACAACAATTTTCATTGGTTGGACCTAGAGACATGTTCTGAAAAGAATTGAAATCTGTTAACTTTTGTTTAAGTTATGGCATAAAGAAAGTTCGGACAGACGGATGGACTGATGGACTGATGGACAGACGGACAGGCTGACAGATAGACAGACGGAGCGAGCTCTGTGCTATATCCCTCCCTTGTGGGATGGGATAAAAAGTAATAGAGTATGTGGCAGAAGCCCAATTTGAAATATAGAGAAACTAAGTTCGAAAAGCGTTGTGAAAAGGGTTAAATGAATGCCAATATTATTTGAAACCACTGTGTACAGCTTCAGTAGACCTTGCCAGAAATGAAAAAAAGAAATTACATTGTAACAGAGTGTTTGGAGAATGAAACTGATTGGCAAAAGGGGGTGTGTGGTGTTAGTCTGCATTTTTAACCACAAACTTTTAAGCAAAACTGTAAAAATGCATTTTTGACAAAAGAAAAAAAAAGAGGAGGTGGGGGGGGGGGGGGTGGGGGGGGTGGAGATGGTGTGGGGGGGGGGTGGGTGGTGTTTGAGTTTAAAAAAAAGTTGTGCATGTAGTGACTGTAAATAGTTCAAAATGCATATTGGAGGAAAGGAAGAGAAAAAAAGCCTAATTGGTGGGGGCTGGGCAGGGCAGGGCAATAACTTCAACAATTTTCATTGGATGATTATGGTCATCAAACTTGGCCTAGAGACATGTACTGAAAAGAATTGAAATCCATTAACCTTTGTTTAAGTTATGGCATAAAGAAAGTTTGGACAGACAGATGGACTGATGAACAAACAGATGGACTGACGGATGGACTGACAGACAGACGGAGCGAGCTCTGTGCTATATCCCTTCCTTGTGGGAAGGGATAATGAAAGTGTCAATGACACTGTAGCTTAACTTGTCTGTGTGTTGTATTTGATGAAAAGGATAATGTTCAATGTTTATGAAAGGATTATGAAATAAGACAAGAATTGTGATAATTGGGAATATGTTAATTTTTGTTCCCTGTATGCTATGTTTTTAATAAATAATAATATGAGGTGTACATGGTACTAAAGAGCTGAGGGTTGGGTTAATATGACTTCACAGTTAATGTATGTGGCCCTCACAGTTAACGTATGTTAATGAAAGTTACCAAGTTACAGTGAAAATATTTCAAAATGAGTCATACTGTCAAGTTACATTGAAATCCCTTCATAAATATGGCCTGTAGACTGTGCTGAAAGTTTTCAGGCTTCAGGCCTGTGTAGCCATGACGGTAGACCGATTGCAACTAAAAGGGAACGTCCTCATCTCGACATTATACTGAGTCATTCTACTAAGTTACAATGAAATCCCTTCACAAATACGACCTGTAGTCTGTACTAAAGTTTTTGGCTTGGGAAGCCATCATGGTTGAATGATCGTGACCAAAAGTGGGCCTTGTCATCTGGGCATAATCTGGAGTGATCCTACAAAGTTACAATGAAACCCCTTCATATATATGACCTGTAGACTGTGCTCAAGGTTTTTGGGCTTCGGGCCCTGAAGCAATCACAGTTGACCAAACACAACCAAAAGGGGATGTCATCATCTAGGCATTATATGAAGTCAACCTACCAAGTTACAATGAAATCCCTTCATAAATATGACCTGTACACTGTGCTATAGGTTTTCGGGCTTTGAGCTCAGGCAGCCATCATGGTTGAATGAGCACAACCAAAAGAGGACATTCTCTTCTGGAGTGATCCTACGAAGTTACAATGAAATCCCTTCATAAATATGACCTGCAGACTGTGCTCAAGGTTTTTGGGCTTCGGGCCCCTGTAGCGGTCACAATTGACCAATCATGACAAAAGGGGATGTCATCATCTAGGCATTATATGGAGTCAACCTAACAAGTTACAATGAAATCCTTCCATAAATATGACTTATAGACTATGCTAAAGGTTTTTGGGCTCAGGCAGCCATCAAAGGCTGAATGATCACGACCAAAAGAGGATGTCATCATCTAGGCATTATATGGAGTCAACCTAACAAGTTACAATGAAATCATGACCTGTAGACTGTGCTAAAGGTTTTCGGGCTTTGGACCTCTGTGGCCATCACACATGCCCAATCGTGGCCAAAAGGGGCTTTTCCATCTAGACATTATATGAAATCAACCTACCAAGTTACAATGAAATCCTTTCATAAATGTGGCCTGAAGACTGTGCTAAAGGTTTTTGGGCTTCGGGCTCGGGCAGCCATCATGGTTGAATGATCGCAACCAAAAGGGGACATTCTCATCTGCGTATCATCTGGAGTGATCCTACGAAGTTATAATGAAATCCCTTCATAAATGTGACCTGTAGACTGTGCTCAAGATTGTTGGGCTTCGGGTGCCTATAGCCATCACAGCTGACCAATCACGACCAAAAGGTGATGTCATCATCTAGACATTATATGGAGTCAACCTAACAAGTTACAATGAAATCATTCCATAAATACGACCTATAGACTATGCTAAAGAGTTTTGGGCTCGGGCAGCCATCAAGGCTGAATGATCGCGACCAAAAGGGGCCATTCTCATCTAGACATTATTTGGAGTCATCCTACCAAGCTACAATGAAATCCCTTCATAATTATGACCTGTAGACTGTTCTAAAGGTTTTCAGGCTTTGGGCCCCTGTTGCTGTCACAGTCGCCCAATCGTATCCTAAAGGGAACGTTGTCATCTAGACATTATATGAAATCAACCTACCAAGTTACAATGAAATCCCTTCATAAATATGACCTGTAGACTGTGCTAAAGGTTTTCGGCCTTCGGGCCCGGGCAGCCATCATGGTTGAATGATCCTAACCAAAAGGGCACATTCTCACCTGGGCATCATCTGGAGTGGACCTACGAAGTTACAATGAAATTCCTTCATAAATATGACCTGTAGACTGTGCTCAAGGTTTTCAGGCTTTGGGCCCCTGCAGCCGTCACAGTTGACCATTCACGGCCAAAAAAGTATGTCATCAGCTAGGCATTATATGGAGTCAACCTAACAAAATGGGACGTTCTCATCTAGACATTATTTGGAGTCATCCTACCAAGTTACAATGAAATCCCTTCAAAAATATGACCTGTAGACTGTGCTAAATGTTTTTGGGCTTCGGGCCCCTGTAGCCGGCACAGTTGCCCAATCACGTCCAAAAGGGGACGTTCTCATCTAGACATTATATGAAGTCAACCTATCAAGATACAATGAAATCCCTTCATAAATATGACCTGTAGGCTGTGCTAAAGGTTTTCGGGTTTTGGGCTCGAGCAGTCCTCAAGGTTGACAGATCACGCCCAAATGGGGAAATTCTCATCTAGACATCATACGGAGTCATCGTAGCAAGTTACAATGAAATCCCTCCATATTAAACATGACCTGCAGACTGTGCTAAAAGTTTTTGGGTTTCAGGCTTGGGCAGCCATCACGGTTGACAGGTCATGCCCAAAAGGGGACGTTCTCATCTAGGCATTATACAGAGGCATCCCACGAAGTTACAATGAAATCCCTTCATAAACACGACCTGCAGACTGTGCTAATGGTTTTCGGGTTTTGGCCTCTGGCAGCCATACTGGTTGACTGATCACGACCAAAAGGGGACGTTCTCATCTAGACATGACCCAAAAAACCTGCATATGAAATTTTGTGACGATCAGACAAGAACTACGGGGTGTAGTCTGTACTTGAAGGTTGAATAAAAAAACTTTAACCACAAAATTTAACCAAAACTCCAAATGTTAAAATAGGGGGAAAAAAACCCCCTCATGAACCTTCAGTAAAAAACTTTAACCACAAAACTCTAAATGTGGACAGATGGACAGACAGACAGACAGACAGATGGACAAATGGATGGACAGACGGACAAAAGTCATGACTATAGCCCTCACTGTAAACAGTCGGGCTAAAAATGATGACATCAGGCATATGTCCCGAAATTGGATCATCCAATAACAGCCTTGTATCCACAAATTCTTGCATTGATTTGTGTCTGGCATCCTCAAAAAAGGAGACTTAAAAGCACAGATGTCATTTCATTGTTGATGACTTTAGGGCCAAACAAAGAATGATGTTGGCACCAATTCCGGTCACTTCCTGGCGTCTGCGCATGCGCGGAGAGTAAATGTATGGGGGGGGCCAGATAGGACTTTTAATTTTCGGTTTTGCAAGTAAATTTTGGGGATTGGGGAGGTTCAAAATTTGTGTTTGGCCCTTAATAACTTTTGAGTTAAGCACCAGCTGGTCTGGGCCATTGGGTTATAGTGTAAAAATATGAAAAGACATAGTTATTTGAAAATTTTGTTTGCAAGTGTAATCTGCCTTTCATGTTACTTTTCACTGGTAAAGTGGCTATTCAATTATCAGGGTTCTACTGTACAAAAATTACTACAGTAGAACCCATCTTGAGAGACCAACCTTTTTGCCATGCAAAAGTGGTCCCTCAAAAAGGTGGCCTCTCATGACAGGTCAATTACAGAGCAAAGCAACCAAATGACACAAGGTAACAGCGGTCTCTCAAGACAAGTCGTCTCTCGTGGCAGTGGTCTCTCAAAAAAGGTTTTACTGTATCTTTAATTAAAAAGAAGCATTATCCAGCAGAGGTGAAAATATTATTTCTGGTGATTTTTGCATAATAACTTGCAAGCAGAATATAAATACATATGCACATGCATTGATCCACAATACAAAAGCTCAATCCTATGCCATAAGAAGTGAAACAGAGTTATTCATCTGAGACATATACAATGGGCACCACCATATACTCTACAAATTCATCTTGCTGCGGGTTTACCCAAAAAAGAACACACTGTAAAAAGTGTAAACTCACATCTATACTACTTGTGATAGGGCCAGATGATAACCCTCTATATCTAGGTGTTTGTTTGGATCGAGATGATGTAAAAGACTGTGGTAAACTTGAGCTGAGATCTTCTTCTTTGTCAAACAATCCTGCTTTACCATGACCTAAAGTTGTCTCACTCTCCAGTTGATCTTCAATAACCAAATCATTTGTATTGGGTTTAGTTGCTAAAAGAAATGAGAGACCTGATAATATATATATATCTTTGAACTGCAAATTCATCCTTTTATCAAACACAATTCCTTTGCTTCAGGAAAATAAGTTGAAATCCAAGCAGTAAAATATAAGTATCAACACTGTAATGAGAAATTCTTTATTCTTCAGGCAGTCAATGATTGATCACCCTAACAGTTAAATTTTAAGACGAGTGATTGAGGTATGTAAGGAGTAGAGTAAATCAACAAATTTAATATCAAAATCGGAAATGACCTCTATTAGCCATGTCTTTCAAGTGATGATGATGATTATTACAATCACATATCAACGAAAATTTTTCAGAATTATTAAAACTATGTATTATAGGATAAAGTCATGTATTACATTAAACCACCAGGATTCTGATTTCTTTGTCTGTGGAAGCAGTGTGCACCAGGGGGAATGCAGTCTATCCATCAACTTTTCACTGAAATCCAAATGGCATAATACATGTAGAAGTGGTACATGTAAAGTTCTGCAATTTGTTAGTGGGGGTGAAAAAAGCACACCTAATGTTATGGTTTATGGAGAGCTTGGTAGATACCGGCCCTCACACTGGTCGAAATTGATAAATGCAAAGGTTTCCAAATAGCAAATCATCCATATACATGTAATCTGCTATACTGTCCAGAGCTGACAAACAAGGCATTTAAAGGAAATTGTTGATTCCTAAATGCCATCAAAAATTTTTTTAAAGATGTGGGTCAAAATATATATTGGATACAACAAATACCCCCTCTCTGCACCAGAAGTTAGAAAAGTGAAACAAGTCCTGATAGATTCAATTCATCCAAAAATGGAACAAAAATTTAGCATCATCGATAGTATGAGGTGGTACCTGATTACATTACCATCCTCTGTTTCTAACTAAATAGTTAGAAGAACAGCCAATCATAAACCTCCAAACAATATCTGTAAATAGAAGAAATATACCGGAAGCTCTGAAAACGAATACCACTTCATTGTATAATGTATTATTCATAAACAAGACAAAAATACATACCAAAGTATTAATGGAACTTCCCTACCCCCTTATCACTGAAAACACTGGCATCCAAAAACAAAAACCCAAACCCAAGTCTGTTCCTTAAAAAGGTTTGGAGAGTGCAAAGTAGATGAACCAGATAGATGCCCTCACATATATTTGTACATGTTTGCATATAAAAGTTGCATAGACATGCATATATGTGGATACAGGACCGAGTGAATGTAGATGTTTGAGGAAGAGGGTGTAAGTGCGTGTGGGGTGTGAGGGCATGTGTGTCTGAGGGTGAGTGCATAGACAAAGGTCGGTGTGATTGTATAGGTATTTGTACATATACTGAGTCAAAAAAGAAAGTATAGTAAATTTTAAGGAGCAATTTTTTTAGTGTTATCGACTTTAATCCCAAACAAATTATTGTAAATTCATATTTCGGGTCTAGCTGTATGAATTTGCATAATTTCATGTTCTTACTGTTGCTAGTGTCACGTCAGGATGTCGCAATTCAGACATGGGGTGAAATGAAAAGTTCACACATGCAGTCAATAGCATGTATGTCCACCATTTGTCTCTTGGATGGCAAGACATCAACGGCGCATGGACCTGATAAGTCTCTGGATGTCACCCTGTGGTATTGCGTTCCACTCCTGCCTTAGAACATTATGTAAATTGCCTAATGTCTGAAGATCATGAAGTCATACCCGACGGTCCAATTGATCCCAAAGAAGCTCGAATGGTGACAAATCTGGTGAAAGTGGGGGCCAGGGAGGAAGTTTGATGCTCTGCTCCTCAAGAAAGTCATGTCAGGTATGCGCCACGTGACATCGGGCATTGTCTTGCTCAGATAACTGCAACCCGACGTTAGTGTTGAACAACGGGACAACAACAGAGTTAAGAATTTCGTCCCTATATTGCTGTCCATTCAGATTACCATCGATGAAGATCAACAGCGTTGAATGGTGCAAGGTAACTTCTGCTCAAACTATTACACTACCCCCGCTGAAACGGTTACATTCCTGCACGCGAGCATCAGAAAACCGTTCTCCTCATCAGTGATACACTCTTGCCCTGCCATCAGCATGCCATAGACAAAATCACGATTCATCACTAAAAAGAACTGTGCTCCAATGCTGCCAAGTCCAGCAAACACGCTGATGTACCCATTCCATTCTGACAGTATGATGACTCTGGGTAAGGATTGGTTTGTGGTATGGACGCCTACTGTGGATGCAGTGTTCAGCGAGTCTGTTGCGGACAGTTTGTGCACTGCTTCTATTGTTAGTTCTACCAGGAGTAATTGCTGCTGTCCTCATTGCCAGAAGGAAGCGATCCTGCAAGTGAGACATCCTGATGTGTCAGTGTTGTGCAGGGGTCGTAACTCTTGGTCGACCTGAATGTGGTCGGTCAGCAGTAGATCCAGTGGTTCTATACCTTCCAATGAGATGGTAAATAGTGGCCACAGTGACTACGAACTCATCAGCGAGCTCATCTGGAGTTATCCCAGCTTCATGCATACCAGTGGCATGCAACCTCTGATTTTCGTTAACCTTGGCATTTTTTAAAATGTGGAAGACAAGACCTAGCATGTTTTCTCAATAACTCAGGCTCTCTAGCACAACATAACACAAAAAAAATCATCGGTCACCCATTCAATTTGACATTCTCGGGTAGTACATGCTATTTTGAAATCCGTAGCAAAATTGTATACGGTTGGATGGACAACATGTCATTAAACTCTTTGCACGACTTCTTGTCCACAAACATGTAACATTAGAACTATTATATTTCATCCATTATGCTATTTTCTCACATTTGTTTCTATTATACTTTCTTTTTTAACTCAGTATATAACCAAAACTAACCATGGGAATTCAGCCTTCGCCTTATCACTTCTGAGTGCATTAGTCCCTGGAAAGGTAATGAAAGTCTACGGATATCTTCCGTGCTGCACGGTAAATAGATGGAGCTCGCAAACAGACATTTCTGTACCATTTGATTCAGTAGGGGAATAGTTTATAATGGTACATAATTACCAACCACCACAATCATTACTAGAATGGGAATTAGCCCAACATGGGTGTGTGGAGGTGTAGACCACCCAGGTATTTGAGAACGGAATTGTAAGCAACAATCGGCAATAAACCCGTTCAACTAGACCTCAAGAAAGATTTGCTTTTGATGGCAACAGATTGTCCATGCCCATAACCCCACCTTTATTGTAATGGCAGTGATCAACAAATGAGCAACCATAGCTGGAATTTTTTCCACATTATTGCTCCAGGTATTAACATTCATGTATTAAGATTTCTTGGTAGAAATGTTTTGTATGTATTTGGATTCTGTTACACCGCATATTATGGTAAAACAGAAATAAAGTCATATCATGACATGTTAAAGCTCATGTGGCCCCAAATTGCAAATGAAATTTTATACTGATTGCATGAGCGATACAGGCACTAGGGCATGCCATAGGACTTCCATTTCTCAATCCTCCTTTAGTAGTAGCAAAGCAGTGAACACCCATATGTTCTCAGCAATACCACCCAATTATTAAATGTTCACCCACAGGGGACATAAGTAAAATCACGAATTTCTGACACTTTATTGCATGTTTTGGAGCTGATCTCTGTAACGTCAATGAGTGACCGCCTTTCATCACACCATGATGATTTTACAAGTCTCAACTGCATTGGGAAGTGGACAGAATCATCCTCAAAAAAGGTCAAATGATGTATAACGATTTTTACCAATTACAAAAGAGACACCACAAACCATAGTCTAATTTTGTATTGTTTTATGTCTTAAATTAAAACATTGATACGCAAATTGTATTAATGATATTTATATCTGTAGATAAGCCTGTATATTGAATATGGTTTGGCTGTGCCCTCTCTGACCAAACTTATTGTGCAGAAACCTGGAAATTTAAGCCAATTAAAATGTAAAATCTGCCTGAGAAAATAAAGCGTAATAACTCCACAAAGGAATGTCGCAGAAACTTTAAAAAAAAGGTTTTGTTTGAGTAAGGCTGTATGCCAAATATGGATTGGCTATGTCAAGTATAGTTGGAAGTCACATCCAGAAACCTAAAATCAGGGAAATTCAAGCCCAATGTCCAATTCTAACTTGATTTGCATTTTCTGTGAATAAGGTCATACACCAAATATGGACTGGAAGGGACAATTATAACACAAGCTATCATCCAGACACCAAAAACTTTACGAATGGACAGGCAGATGGTTGGACAGATCAATCAAATAAAATGACCCATTTTCAATGGGTGTATAAAAAGGCAACCTATGCAAACACAGTACAGTACATCAGGAATGGATTACAATCAAACATGCATGACTCAAACTCTAACTCATATTCTGTGAAAAGAATCAGAAGCACAAGCAAAGTTTCAGTAATGGACCATCTGGTTAACCTGATTGCCCCAGGGATTTTCCTGACTACTTGGAGAATAGGACGTGGAGATTCTCAAACTGAGAAAATTTAGTGGTTGGGAAGAATTTTTTTTTTGTGAGAACTTTGAACATTCATGAAAAAGTTTCTTCTTCATTTACTTTAAATTATGTCCTGTGATGATTCTCTTTCAAGACTGATCAACCTGTAACAGACTGATTCTAACTTGAGTAGGTTTGACACTTCAGAGCAGGTTCTCCCACGTGGAATAATGAGGGCACATTCTCGACAATGATAAACCCACTCTGTTGCCAGCCAAATCTTGATGACTGCTGCCTATGCAGGCACCCAAGACGTGACTGGAAATCATTGCCAGGCTAATGGATCAAAAGCATGTGGTGTAATAAAATTTCTTAGAAACTACCTAGGTTTTCAAAAGTTACTTTCATAGCAAGCTGTTGAATTGGAGGCTGGAAAAAATCAACTAAATTACACTGTGAAAGGATCTGCAGACCATTTGGAACATTTCTGGGCCCATTGGCTGACACTTGACTTTCGTTTTTTAGCTCTTAACCCTTAAAGGCCTATTTCCAACTGTTACAACCTCAGAACAGGTGCCTTTAACATGCCATCATGAGGCAGTCCTGCTGACAGTAGACAAATTACAAAGGCAGTGGTTTCTTGTCTAGTCTGGGTTGCCTTAGTAGGCAGCCAAAACTTGACTAGAAATCACTGCAGGCCTTTAAATTAATTTATTTTGGCCATACACTTTGGACCCAATTTGGGCAAATTAAGACCAGAAATAACAGCCTTATCCTGTTTTGTTTATTGCCATGCCTTCCTTTGTGTTTCTATGATCATATTAGGATGGAAGCTATTCTTAGATGTAGAAGATGCACAGAGAATTTATATATTTTTCTTGTCTTCACACCTCTAATTTGTGGACACCTGTAAATGGTGTGAAATTGGGCTAATCTAAAGGCCTGTACTGCTAAGCCAGTGGACATGTACAGGCTGTGGTCAGATGAGAATTCAGGGCAATTGCTCAGGCCCATAAGGGTTAAAGCCTCACATTAATTTTCAGGATAATTGTTATACATGTACACTACTGCAGATGACCTAACAATGTTTCTACATGTACATCATTGCAGGTTGTTGTTAGGGCTGAAACGGTTGGCTCATTTACACAACTGACTAACCGGGAGCTATAAGCGGATAACATCCGGTTAACCGTAGCCATTATTTCACCGAATCTGGGGTCAAAACTATAGGAATTGGAAAGCAGTATTCTCAGAAACTATTCCGTAGTGTGTATACAAACGAACGTTGTCGAGTACTCGACAACATTCATTTCTATACATACTACAGAATAGTTTCTGCGGTTACTCAGTACTCACGGAAATTGCCGATCATTAACGAAGTCTTGAACGCCAAAGTCGATTATTTCTCAATATATACACAGCTGCTTCGAGGTGTAATCTATCTCAAAGAAGAAGCGGCAGATTTACTACGTTTTAACCGTGGAATGACGATCACTATCGATATTTCGGATAACCGGTTGACGTTTATTTTTAATCGGTTAGGTAGGTAACCGGTTTCAAACCGGTTATCCGGGTAACCATCTCAGTACTAGTTGTTGTACAGACAGCCAACCATGATGTAAAACCACAGCCAAGATAAATACAGTGTACCATTTGAGTTCTCAAGGAACTATACACTTGCGGACAACTTTTTCATAGCAATATAAACATAGCAGCTTGCGGCTGAATGGGGACTTAAGTGTTGGCCGATTGTGGGCAATCGGATGACAATAGCAACAGCTCCTGGAACATTGGTTTATCCGATTGTTGCCAAGCATTTTTTGTGATGATACATTAACCACATTTTATTATCTTATGCAACTGTTCAAATGTTAATGTAAAATGATGTCAATGATACTATTCAATAAAGTTGAAAAACCACCACAATGTGTATTCTTCATCTCTCAATATGCTCCAGATGCTCCTTTACAGGATATACAAGTTAAACGACATGTAAAGCTTACAAATGAGAATACTTGCGTAATCCGCCAGTTCATATCGGAAAAGTGAAGGTTGCGGTAAAAATTACCAGCTGCACGCACTTGGGTGGTAAACGTGGCTCTGAGAGCCACATTTACTGCCCAAGTGTGCGCGACAGGTAATTTTACTGGACCTGAGTCAATGGAGTTTAACACTGAAATATTTTCAATTTAATGGAGTTCTTTTTTGAGTCTCGACTTGTCTAGTGGTGCACAGTATTACAAATGTAATCAGCATCGGTCGATTGTGAACTCAAATAACCTGTAATTGGTCTGGCCATTTTTGGTAACTGGTTAACACTAATCACAGAAAATCCACAGCATGGGTGTTTGATCGGTACACCACTCCCCACACAGTATGGATCAACATTTGCTTTTTGAAAATGGTAAGTAAAAATATATAAATCTAAAAATAAATCACCTGCTGGATTATTAGCTAGCCTATGAGATGGCTGTACATAAGAGCTATTAGTTGTTAAGTCAACTTCTGAGTTATTCTTGTTTAAATTTACACTGCCTCTTGGCTTTGAAATATTTTCTTCATTCATTTCTGTGTTACTATGACTAAGATTATGGCCCATTTCTTTTTCTAAAAATGCTTTGGACATCACTTCCAACATTGATCTCAAAGGGTCAGGTGATTGCTGAAAGAAAATTATAAATTTAAAGTAATTTGTATATTTTTATACTTACCAATGGCCCAGACTAGCTGGTGCAAACTCAAAGTTATCAAGGGCCAAACACCAATTTTGAACCCCCCAATCCCCAAAATTTGCTTGCAAAACCGAAAATTAAAAGTCCTATCTGGCCCTCCATACATTTACTCTCCACGCATGTGCAGACGTCAGGAAGTGACCGGAATTGGCACCAACATCATTCTTTGTAGAAGAGAGTACTACATAAAAATTCAGCGGGGAGGTATGAGTGCCCACTCATGGGAGGTATGAGTGCCCACTCATGGGAGGGCAATCTCCGTCTGGGCCATTGGTAAGTATAAAAATATACAAATTACTTTAAATTTATAATATTTTTACACTGTAAACCAATGGCCCAGACTAGATGAATCGTAAAAAGGTGGAGGGCCTAGGACTTCAGAATTAGTAGATCAACATAGTTCCAATCCTGTAATCCAAGGTGAAAGGAAATTAAAATTTTAGGAATTACATGTATGTCTCTCTATACAGTAATAGAGAAGACATATCATACAAAAGGAGCCCAGTTCAAGTAATTCTGTATACTTAGCATGAAGACTATGCTAAATGGATGTAACGAGTTCCCAATTTTTAAGGCTAGCCTGGACTAAGCCCCAAAAATTAGGATGGCGTATTTGAGAATGAGAAAATATCCCCCACAAACAATAAAACTCCGGCTGTATGCAGGATATAATTACAGACAAAACAGCTTCACTCATAGTTACAAACTTATCAAACTGGAGAAAAGGTAAAAAAATGCCCCCCCCCCCCCCCCACCCTTTTCTTTTGAAGGAATCTTCAAAAACAAAGAGGGGAGCGCTCTGGAATCAGTAAACGCGGGGTACCAAAAAACAATAGAAATATACGTCGAACAGGCACTCAGGTATTAATAATAATTAATAAATGGTGCTTAATGCCACTTCAGAAGCTAAGGCTATAGCGATGATCCCGGTAATTAATATCGCACGCTATATAACGTACTCCGGAGACGGCATATGCAAATAGGTTGAAAACCAGAGATATAATATATAACATACACATGTCCAATAGAACCACAATGAACGATCTCTAGAAAGTAACACATTTCCGAGGTAATTCACAGGCGAACCCATTCAGACGTACAATAAATTCCAGTAACACTCCCCGATGTGTACTATCCGATATCCATGACACAATAAATGTGTGAATATACAAGAGAGTAAACAAGGTCTATTCGATAGAGGTACCGACATTAATAGAAACCTGGATCTAGAAATGGAAGAAGGTATGATTAACAGGCTCGATCAGACCTGTTAACTCCCCCGGTTTCACCGTGAGTCTCCTGGTTTGAAGCACCAACTCACGCTCTCACGGTCACATCCTATTTTCTCCCGATTTGACACTTTTCAAAAATAGTTGCCCTGTTCTATTTTGAAAATTAAACAAGTTGCATTGTATGCCAAATATATTCTCATACTGTCGCGGTTACGTGAAATAAATCAAAATTATATAAACTCAAAATATAAATTAAATAAAAACATAATCTCTCAAGTATAATTAATTTCAGCTGACCTTTTATATATACTTTTGTTATGGTTCATACCAAATTTATCCGTTTAGTGTAAAAAAAAAATATAATTGAAAGTTCGTTGAAAACTGAAAAAAATCTGTTGTGAGATATCACAAGAATTAAGTTACCTCCCCTTACTTATATACAAACAGATTCAGAACAATCATGTCCAGGCTTCAGCAGAGTATTTTGTCTTCATTTTGAACCAACAGGATTATTTTGTTTGTTTTTTTTCACAATGGGAGTTATGAATACTGAGGGCACCTTCTCTAATGTGAGTAATACAAAACACAGTTCAAATATTTTTTTTAATAAAAAATGAAAACGAAATTACCACCATCACACACAACTTCATTGTACCGGCAACAACAGGTGTTTTTTTTTAAAACAAAACGATAAGTATTGTTAGCATTGAGTAACTTTTATTGTACAATAAAACTTGTCAAAAGATAATAAGAATGAATATTTTCTCACTAAAAATGTACAGACTGAACAAAGAATTTACGTGAATAAATGGCATGAACGAAGAAGGAATGCTTGTGTTGGTTCTTGAACGTTTTGGTCCTGGGGAGTTTCGGCCCAAGATGTTTCAGCCTCAATGTTTTGAAGCACCGGGATGGGCTTGCATGAGCCAGGAAAAATGGCTGGACTGGGGAAGGGGGAGGGGGTGTACAGGCAAAGGCCAAATAGGCATCCACTCACATAAAATTTGTGTGTGTGTGTGGGGGGGGGGGGGGGTGGGAGGGAGGTCATTGTCCCTGGGGGTGGGGACTTGGACCAGTGATATCCATATTTGTATGCTTTTACTGACAAATACCATTAAAAGTGTTAAAATAAATTATTAAAATGAAATATATAATGCATTTGGTTTGGGGGGGGGGGGGGGGGAGGTGCCCGAGTAGGACTGTGGGAGGCATAACAAGGAAAATACTGATGTACATGTATTGGCTGCACGCAAAAATCTCACTGAGAGCTCATCAAAATCTCACTGACAGTCACCTTCAGAGGTTAACAGGTCTGGGCTCAATACAGACCACCCCCGAAATAATTCATAATTTCTAAGGTCCATAACATATAATAATGTGTCTGCCTAATAATTCATTATTATGAAATCCCTCATGTAATCATCTGAATACCAGTCAACTGGCTATGCAGCCTCCGAGGTACCCAAAGACTAGCAATTTATTTATGATGAATTATGCGCTCGTATATATGACATATAGACAAACAATCACAGGAAACCAACCAACCAAAAAGTAGATGTACCCATGAGGTCGCCATAGAACACAACCCAGCCGCCAATCGAAAAGTCATGAAAAGCATGTATTTAAACTTGTGTTAGTCATAAAATAATATAGGAACCACAATGGTTCCCTCATGCCTGACTCCATTATGCCACTATGGGCGGAGAAGGACGTGAAGAACAAAACTTCCCTTGATAAAGAAGGTCCTCTCATGGAGGAAACTTCCGGGGAACATCCCATAACATACACTTGAGAAGACTGATCCAAGGTTTCTGTGACGACAGAGGTGCTACAAGTAGGATTCACAAAGAGACTGTTTGATCTTAAACATAATCTACTGAATCAACAGAACTGGAGGATATGCATATCCTATTATTCATCCCCATGAGATCGGCAGAGCGTCTACTGCATACGCTCAATGGTCTGGGCATGGTGACACAAACGACGGTAACTGATTGTTCCGGTGCATCGCAAACAGATCTATCGTGTGGCGATCCCTCTGGTAGCAAATCTGTCCAAATACCCGCTTGTTGAGTGTCCACTCCAATTGCAACAGGCGACCTTTCCGAGAGAGCGAGTCTGCTAGTACGTTCAGACGACCCGGTATACGATGGATAGAAAGATGAACATGTTAATTCATAACGTATAGGTAAATCTTCTCCGGGACGTGTGCGCAGGCGACCCATCAGAATGAGATCCACAGCCGCTCCGCACAGCTCCAACAGTTGCACGAATTCCCTCACTATTAATGCGTCTGAGTGTAGACAAAAGCGAGCATAGCAACTGACTAATTTCTCTTTGGGTAACGGCAGACGAACCAGATTGTTGTGAGTCTCAAAGCTCATCCCCAAGTGAATAGATGACTTGTACAGAGCTAGATCCGACATTTTCTCATTTACGATGAAACCGAGACGTCAGAGTAATAGAAGCAGACTCTGAACATCGTTCTGAAGAATAATTCTGTTGCCGTATCCCTGAAGAAGGTCGTCCAAGCAAGCCGATGTTACCGCAGATGAATAAGCTTGTAAGAATGACCATACTGAGTTCATTATTATTCGAGTGAACACCCAGGGGGCCAGATTCAGACCAAAGCATATTGCTGCTTTGAACTGATACACCTTCCCTTGTATGGCGAACCACAGGTACTTTTATAATGCCGGATGTACCAGGACATGAAAGTATGCATCCTTAGATCTATGCTTGCCGCATAGTCGTTCACTCAAACGCTCGCTTTTACCGACCGAATGATCTCCATAAATAAATGTTTGGAGCCATGATAAGCTTGTTATCCAGCTCAAGTCTATTACCGATCCGAACGAGCCGTCTGGCTTCGGTACGAAGGAACAGGTGACTGTAAAAATCTTGAGAATCCTGATTCTCGACGACCTGTATTGCTTCCTTTGATAAGAGAGCTTATACCTCTGGTAGGAGAAAGTCTCTTATGCAAGAATTTGATGGAAGATTTGTCCAACACGGACAACTTGTTAGTGGGGTTTTTGCTCGGAATGATAGCTGTAAGCCATCCGAGACTACACTTCTGACCCACTGATCTTCCGTGATTATTATCCAGTTTTTTGCGGAGCTTGATAACCTTCTGCCAACTGGCCAACAATAGAGGTTTAAAGCATCACCTGCATGACCTGCGAGGCTTACGGGAGGAGGAACCACGTCCTCCCCATGAAAAACACCATCTAGTCGGCCTAGGGGCTTCTGAGCTATAGTCCCAATCAGATCTATGCCCCTTTCCTGAGTCGCTATACCGACAACCTCCAGAGTAATTATAAGAGGGTTTCTTGTACCCTCGTGAGGAGTTTCCTTTTGGCGATTTTTTGTCTGGAATGCCCTCCTTTACTCTTGTCTGCTGAAGGGGGTTGTTGATACGCCGACTTCAAAAGCAGAGCACTAGACACTTTCTTAGTAGCCTGTTCATAGACTAACGAAAGCAAGTCGCCGAAAATAAAATATCCGGAAACCGGAGCGACTCAGAGAGAGCTTTTCACCTTGTCATCTTATCAGTGATGACGATGCAAGGGTAGCATCATGTCTGATTAACTCCAGGTTAACCACTGTTATGGTGGAGTTATACGTGGTATACATAATTCCTGGAAAGAACTCTAAGAGAGGTACCAACGTCCTCAAATTCCTTTCCCTTGAGATGTTGCGCCATAGCTCTTGTAAATGATCTGCGTAAGACATAACGTCCAAATTTGCTCTATTTGAAGAAATTGCCGTCTCAATTGTGTCTGAGCAAATAGTGAATGATACAGGTAAGGATACCTCTAGATCCCCGGCCTGCTCATCCAAATGCAGAAGAAAACTCTGAACATCTTCCCCAACCGTTTTTAAATGAACGTGGTCCAAAAAACGGTATGTATACGGAAGATGAAGATAAGAAACTGCCTTCTTCCTCGCACTCAAGAGGATAAATACGGCGTCATCTATATGGCCGAAAGCCTGCGACACCTACATAAACTGAACCAGAAACGAAAAGACTTCCTCCTTTGTCCAGATAATGTCTGCGCCTAACGATGCCAGCAGTTTCTCTCTTGTCATCGTAGCATTCTGATTCAGCGGAACAAAATCAGGGTAGTATTGATGGATGAAAGCCATCGCAACCATGTACTGTTCCGAAAGGGAAGGATAATTCTCTTCCTTATCCCTTTCACCAACCGAGAGAATCAGTTGCGAATCTCGGTCCATTGCATCTGCGTGAACAGATGACTGGACCGACCCAGCACCGTCCGACAGCTCAGATTCTGAGTCTGAGGGAGACTGCATCTGCACTTGCTGGGATGCTGCGATAAGCTGTGCAATCTGTGACAGCAAGTCCATCATCGAGGCCTAAGGAGCAGAGGTCTTCCATTCCTTAGCCACATGCTGCTCCTGGGACAGTGTGTTGAAAACAGATCCTTTCTCCGAACGTCCCGATGATTAAAGCCTTGTCTCCCTAGCTACCGGATGGTCCGACTTCACAGACGAAGAGTGGTTCCTTCTTCATGCAACAGTCTGGATATCCGAAGTTGGGTAGCTAGGATGCGGTCATGTGTGCTTAAATAACGTAGTGGAGGAAGCCATGACTGAAGCCAACTAGACGGAGCATCCCGAGTGGCGGGTGGACATATGCTCCGTCTCATGCAAGTTTCCAACCAGAAAACTTCATTTCGGCCTTGTGAAACGTAGCAGAGGAAGCCTTAACTGAAGCCGACCCTGGCTGCAGACTGACAGAGCATCCCGAGTGGAGGGCGGACATATGCTCCGGCTTGTGCAAGTTTCTCAAAACAACATCTTACCCCAGATGTTGCTAGATTAGAGAGTGGGGCCTCTCCCACTCACAGTCTATAAGGCCTCGCCAAGTACAAGAACTTGCTGACTTCCTCCCTATTTCCGTCGTCGCTGGGTGAGCTATTTATATTATAGTGCTCGCTCTACCCAATCCACTTCCTAGACCTCAACAGACTTACCCAGCGTCACGGCCCCCATGTGTGGAGTACCACTTCACCGGTCGAGCTAGCTGCTTGCAAGAGATTAAAACCTTTAACCAAAGGCCCTAACTCTTGCAATAATGAGCACTGCAGCTACCTCTATATGCTCCATGGAGCACGACGGCGGAAGCGCACTTGGATGGGTGTCAGAATATCATCACCATGTTCATGTTCCTCTGAAATAGAAACTGTAAACAAAAAATTTTGAAAAAACGCCCAAGTTCCCAAAGCCCAAGGGCATCCCGAAGAGCCAAAGTGTGGACAAAATCCAAAATTTTTGACCTACATTACCGGAATAATAATCCATGTATTCTACAGTAATAGAATATAAGAAACTACCTATATATGAGGATGTTGATAATGTAAGCAACGTCAATGTAAACAAGACATCAGGCACACAAAAAGGCCCAAAATCAGAACCATTTCAAATACTATCAAATGCAAAGCTAGATCTTCATATGAAGAAAAAACGATACATCGGACAGAAGATGCAAGACTAAATGGCCTGACACCCCTAGGGTGAGGATGTAACCCTGGGGAAAAACAGAATAAATATTCTGTAATACATGTTAAAAGAAATTTAATAAACAACTTCACTAAAAAATAGCCAAAAAGCTTAAGAGTTTAACAGGAAGGGTTCATGGAAGGATAGGGAAGGAATACTTAACACACAGTGGAATAATCATTTTAAAAATGATGTTGTCAGGCAAATGTCCCGAAATTGGGAAACAAAATAATTTTATAAATATTATAAAGTTACAGCCCTGAACGTCCAAAACCACCGTTGAACACTTCCTTCATCCAGTAACAGCCTTGTATCCACCAATTCTTGCATTGATTTGTGTCTCTTCCTCAAAAAAGGAGATTTTAAAGCAGAGATGTCATTTCATTGTTGATGACTTTAGGGCCAAACAAAGAATGATGTTGGTGCCAATTCCAGTCACTTCCTGACATCTGCACATGCACGGAGAGTAAATGTATGGAGGGCCAGATAGGACTTTTAATTTTCGGTTTTGCAAGCAAATTTTGGGGATTGGGGGGGGGGGGGGGGGGGGGGGTTCAAAATTTGTGTTTGGCCCTTGATAACTTTGAGTTAAGCACCAGCTAGTCTGGGCCATTGGTTTACAGTGTAAAAATATCAGAATTACTATTTTATCTCTGAAGAAATCTACATACATCTATTCAAATAGTGAATAGGCTGCAGAATCAAATTTAAAAAAAAAAGCTACCTGATGCACCCACTGACAAAGACCCATTGATTCTTCACAAAGAGATTTGAATATTTTTCAAAAATAACTAATCACTTATTATTTTTTTTTTTCACACTGATTGGGGTTATGGTTTGAGAGAACAAACACTGCCAAACATCTCCGAGTTCCCACAAGGAAATTGCATATTATTTCAAATACTTCACATGAACCAGAAATTATCAATTTCCACAAAATACAGAGACATAAAGTTGAAAAGGGTAAAATGACTGAAGGCCTAATCAGTTGGATCTTGATATGAACAACAGAGCTAAAACGGTTAACTGATTAATCGATTAACCAATGATCAAAGTCTTGATCGAACAAAAAAGTAATTGATCGGTTAACCGTTACTTTTGAACTACAGTATTATATGGGTTAACAAACTTGCTCCAAAATAGGCAAACATTGTCAGACTGACTCACGTCAATTATATGAGACAGAGTAAAGCATGCTAGTTACAAGATGACATACTTGTCCACTTGCATGATCATTATACTGTATCAGTAGCTGGAAATGGTCATTCTCATCCCTTCACCAAATGCGGGTAGCAGACAATACTTGCATAAGAAATTCTTGAATTACTAAAGATTTTCAATGTTTGTCTCAAAAACATAGTTTATGACCCTTCATTGGAACGAGCTCAATGAGCTTGTTCCAATGCGGGGTCAAAAGCTACGTTTTTGAGACAAAAATTGAAAACATAATAAAAGTTGAATGGAGATTTTTGTTTAATGGTGCTGGCCAGTTTTGTCTGTTACATTGAGTAAAGATTTAATGATATAAATCATCAACGGTACAGCAGTTATTCAGCTACCTATTAGGGCAAGTGATTAATCGGTTAACCAAGGTTAATCCATCTGATTAATCAATCAAGAAAACCCTTTAACCGTTTCAGCTCTAATGAACAAACTTGAATCTGAACTCACTAAGGATACTAGAAACTAGATAACAAAAGATTCTTACTGGTGGGTTTGAATAAAAATATTTGAAGAACTTTCCTCATATTGCACCAAGTTAAAACTCTGACTCCCATAAGGAGCCCAAATATGAACCCAAGGATTTGATTTGAACAAACTCAAATTTTACACCCCCCACCCCCCCCCCCCCCCCCCAAGTATGCTGTAAACCAAATAAAAAAGCTGAAATAATGGGCTTCGATGCTCAACAAATTAATATACATTGTAGGACCTGTTTGCTAGTCCTTGTAAAATTAATAAGATTAAAACTTTCCATGTTAACATCACGTAATCAAATGGTCAAGATCTTTACTAATATACCTTATTCAATTTCATCAACGGTGTCAGATTTAGTTCTTTCATTAACGCTTGTCTGTTGCTTATGCTACTCAATGTTCTTGGCATTTCTTCATCAAGTACCTCCAAAGTGTTTTTCAAGCCCTGAAATTCATAATAAACACAAGACTTGTGACAGAAATATTCCCTGCTGATATTTCAATCTATAAAATCTATAATACTAACAGATTAAACAAAGTGAAATTTCATCACTTACTTATTACTAATCTAAAAAACCTGACATCAACTTTTCTGTCTGTAGAATCCAGCATGCTTGAGTCAATTCCATGCTGTGCTCTGATTCTGAGGTGTGTGATCACAACTGCATGTGTATCACATGCCTCACTTAACCCTTTACACAACGTAATGGTCAAAACCAGTAAGCATTATTCACAAAAAATTTTCATTTTTTGTCTCAAATCCCTGCGGGAACCCCCGGGAAGTGAAGCAGTGCCTGTTCACTGCAGTAAACAGGCTCTGTTTTACTGGTAAAATATGACCCAGTCACCAATTCTTGGGAGGTGCAAATCCTCTCTAAAATGGACAACATGGCTTATTAACGCTTGAGTTGATACTCATGTTGTGGTCATGATTAGCCATTGTGCCAAAATATGTGACCTTAAACACCAGTAAATAAATAAATATATAAAAAATTTTGTTTCAGAAACATAGCTTGTGTCCCCCTCAATGGAACGAGCTCATTGAGCTCGTTCCAATGAGGGGTCATAAGCTATATTTTTGGCACAAAAAAATGGAAGGAAATAGTTAATCAAGAATTAAGTTTGCATGTGTTGTCTGCCATTCGTGTAATTAAAGGGTTAATAACAAGTTTAGGAGGATGAAAATGAGCATGTCTCATTCCTTCTGAATGACAGTTCCTCTGGACACTGGTGTGATGTTTGACAACAGACTTTGTCAATAAAATGCCTTCTCATCAAATGTCATTATTCATGGCTATTGATCCATAAAACACAAGAAAAATGACACAAGTTCAATTGCTGAACCCACACACATTCATTCTCTTCACTTCTAAACATCTACCAACAATATAAGTCCCCACTGAACTTGAATGCCAGTTGTTGTGAACTTGAAACTACCAACAAGTTTTTTAATGAGGCCCCTGACCATGCATATTGATTTCACAGAAGCTTACGGCTGCACTCTTGTAAAGAGTTGAATGACACCAGTTTTCGTCTATCCACATTCATCACATGATTACAATTGTAAACAGCAATGGTGATAAATTTTTAAACACAAAAGACAACAGTCACACTGCTCACTCACAACACACAATAAACAAAATCTGAGAAATTAAATTGATGGAATCTGAGCTACTCACAGTCCACCATGTTAAATTCTCCAGGCCTCATCAGTTGCTGCCAAAAGATAATGATTAATAATATTCATTGCCTTGCTCTTTCATTTCAATCCTTTCATACATGTACATATTTTATAAGATGAAAGACAATTTACCCTCTAAATATGACCTCAATTTGCTCAAGCTCAGGAGTTTAATTGGAATAAAATTGTAAATAATGCTTTATACTTATTCAGAAGTCCAATGATCTGAACGTAGTGGGGTAGGCACTACCACAGTTAATCGAAGTTGTGGCTCCAACCACTTTTTCATTGATAACAATGAATGCATGTCACAACCTGACTAGGGTTGTCTCCATTATTCGATTAGTCAACTAATTGCCAACTGTTGTGGTAGTCAACGGTTTTTCTTTTTAGATGATCATTCATTTTTAAAGTGGTACAAGTTGGGTTTAAATTGTACTGTGTAATGAGGTGAACGCACAGTTAGAATATTAACCTTTCTAGAGCTGAAATGGTTAAAGGGTTTTCTTGATCGATTAATCACATGGATAAACCTTGGTTAACTGATTAATCACTTGCCTTTATACGTAGCTGAATAATTGCCGTACCATTGATGATTTATAGCATTAACCCGTTACCCAATGTAAAGGACAAAATCGGCCAGCTCTACATACAAAAATCTCCATTCAGATTTTATGTTTTCAATTTTTGTCTCAAAAACCTAGCTTATGATCCCTCATTGGAACGAGTTCATTCCAATGAGGGATCATAAGCTATGTTTTTGAGACAAAAACTGAAAATTTTTAGTAATTCAAGAATCTATTTTGTAAGTGTCGTTTGCTACCCGCATTGGGTAAAGGTTAACTTAAGAATGACAAGTTCCAGCTGCTGATACAGTATACATGTAATGATCATGCAAATGAACAAGTATGTCATCACATAACTTGCATGCTTTACTCTGCCTCATATAATTGATGTGAGTCAGTGTGACAATGTTTGCCTGTTTTGGAGCAAGTTTGTTCCTCTGTTGACCCACAAAATACAGTAGTTCAAAAGTAATGGTTAATCGATCAATTACTTTTTTGATCGATCAAGATGTTGATCATTGGTTAATCGGTTAACCGTTTCAACTCTAAACCTTTCAAATGTCTAACCTTAGTCACTTATAATATTCCACTGACTTTGTTTTCTGCATGATTGTGTAACACCATAATTTTAAAGAACACTGAGCCTTGCCATTTGATCAATCTCTGTTCTCGGTAGTATTAACCAGCACTCTGTTAATCAGTACCAAAGAGTATCGTTCTAATGGTGTCTCTTTTAATAATTTGAACTTTGAAGTTTGGGAAGTCATTGCAGACTGCCTAGTAAATAGAATTTTCAGTCTTGTACACTCGAACAAAACCCACTGAAACAACTTGAACTGCAAAAGTGAGAAAATTGTCACAAGACTCACATCGGTCAGTTCACTTGAAGTACCAAACCATGTAAGTTGTAAATTGTGTAAGAATGGAGGGAGTTTTATGTTAAAAATTTCTGGAAATTAGTTATAGAAATGAAACATTGGCACAAATGGTCTTCAGTTTAAATTCTTCAGATCAATTGAAGATATTTTGGTGTTTTCATTTTATCTCAACACAGAAGTGTACACATTCAAACATCGTCAGTTTTAAATTTGTTTTGTAAGTATATTAGAGATTGTTTGATGAATTCATGGGAAATGATTATTAATTAACTAACCATCAATAAATACCATCGATTAGTCATCTACTAAAATTTATAGTCGCGACAGCACTATTAATAATACCTGATACTTCTGTTTTGTAATTGCCTCCTTCATCATGTTGAAGATTATGCAATGTATGATAGTATGGCATGCCTAATAATTTTCTTTTAATGAGGTAGCTGGGTTTGTTTTGGTTGACTGATTATGCAAAAGATAAAATTGTAAGATTTACAAAATTTAAAAATTTATATACATTGGAGACTGACCGGCCGGAGCTATCATGACACAATCCTGGTCCTAAAGGCTTCGGGTATGTCCACTTCTACAATGTCTGGCGGTAATAAGTTTCAGTCTCATATAGTCCTTGGGAAGAATGTCATTTTCCTTGGTTCAATGCAGGATGATGATATCTGGAATGTTCTGCTATGTAATTTCCTTGAGCGTCGGATGGGTGGGGTAAGCCGTGTTTCTTTGTTGATGGCGACCAGTCCTCTGTCGATTTTATATAGCATCATGAGCCTGGCATCTCTCCTCCTGTCTGTTAGGGATCTCCATTTCAATTTCTCAATCATGCTGTTTAAGCTTGATTGATTTCTGTGGTTGTTTGATACATACCAGGCTGCTCTTCTCTGGACTGCCTCCACTCTCTTTATATCCGTTCTAGTCTGAGGGTCCCAAACTGTACAGCATATTCTACCAGTTGTCATACGAGGGTAAAATATGCTTGTTCTTTTATTCTGAGTGATGGTATTTTCAGGTTCCTGCGCAGGAAGCCAAGAGTCTTGTTTGTTTTGTTAGTGATGTTGCTTATGTGTTGGTCCCATTGTAGTTTATTTGTGAGGGTTAGTCCGAGGTATTTAGCAGATGTTACTGCTTCAAGAGTGTGCCCATGGAGTTGATATTTAGGCTCAATATTTTTCTTTTTGTTTGTGACTGATAGAACAGTGCATTAGTCTAGGAGAAAATTCATGCACCATTCCTGCTCTCATTTACCTAGCTTGTCATGGTCATTTTGTAAGGTTTCAGCATCTTTGTTATTAGAGATTGTCAGGTAGGCTATCGTGTCATCTGCGAAGAGTCTGACTGTTGAGTTCAATCTGGGCTGGAGGTCATTGATGTAGTAGATGAAGAGTCCAGGACCTAGTACGGACCCTTGAGGCACTCCTGAGTCGACTCTGACTGCATTAGATGTAACTCCATCAATGACTACAGTCTGTTTCCTGTCATCCAACCAGTTCTGTATCTACCTTACTGCATTTCGCACAATACCACAGCACTTCAGTTTGTATATGAGTAGACTATGGCTAACCTTATCAAAGGCCTTGGCAAAGTCCATTATTAGGACGTCTGTCTGATGTCCTTCTTGTAGGTTTTTTGAGATGTCGTCTACAAATTCGTAAGTTGGATTTCACAGGATCGCTTTTTTCTGAATCTGTGTTGTAGTGGGTACAGGATGTTGTTTATTTCTCTGTGATTCATGATATTACTAGCTAAGATATGCTTCATGATCTTACAGCATTCTGATGTTAGGGATATTGGTCTATAGTTTTCAGCTTGTGATTTAGGACCCTTTTTGCAGACAGATGAGACGTTCGCAGTGCACCAGTTGTCTGGGACCATTCCTGTGTCAAGTGATTTCTGTAATATGAGTTGTAGCAGTGGTGCAATTTCTGCGGCTAGTTCTTTCAGGACTCTAGGTGATATGTTGTCCGGTCCAGAAACTTTGTATGGGTTTAGCTGTTTAAGTAGTTGTAGAATTCCATTACTTGTAATTTCAAATGATTTCATCTCTTGTTTCTTTGTTTCAATGAAGTCATACGGTTTGATGCTCTGAATCCCCCTTTGGGGAAGTAGATTCCTCTGAGAAGGCAGATTTGAACTGTCGATTTAAAATATTGGATTTAGAGACAGCATCGCAGTACAGTTTTCCATCCATTTTTAGTGATGAGATCCCAGCTATGTGTTTACGTTTGTGTTTTATATACATCCAGAATTTTTTCATGCCTGACCGTGGTTCATCCTCATTTGGTGTTACAACATTTTCAATATATTTCCAGTATGCCTGTCTAGTGATCTTTTGAGTGTAGTGTTTCAGTTTTTGGTGCTATTCTAGAGTGTGTTGATCAACCATTTTTCTTTTTCTTCACATATAAGCGGTGGAGTTTTTTCAGGTTTTTCTTGATGTCCATGTTTATCCAGAGTTGCAGCTCGATATTCTTGAGGTGTTTTTGTGATATGTGGGTTGTAGTCACCAATTTAAGAGTTTGTTCAAAGGTTTCCCACATGGTGTTTATATGGCAGTCTGGGTTTGTGAACATCAGTAGGAGTTGATCCTTTATGTTGATAAGGTCGTTTTTCATGGCATACCAGTTTGCTTTATTATATGGGGGTACAGAGCATGGTTTTTGTTGTAGTTTTACCAGTCTAAAGTCAAACTCTGCATAGAAAATGTTGTGGTCTGAGATTCCTGGTAGGGCTTCTGTTCTCAGTACCTTTCCTAGTCGATTTGTGAGTACCAAGTCAAGTGTGTTTTGCAGCTGCGTTGGTTCCTCGACTAACTGAGATAGGACATTGTTGTTGATTATGTCCATCAAGTAGTTGTGTAGGCTGGCGGATGGTATGCTTGGTTTTATTGCATTTTCTTTCCAGTCAAATCCAGGGAAGTTCATGTCGCCACCTATTTTGACTGTTGTATTTTCTATGGTGCATCCCCTAGTTGCGGAAATTTCAACATTTTTAAGGCTTTCTTTGTCTGCTATATTCCGTCTGTAGTATGCACATTATGTAGATGGTATCATTTCCTTTTAGATTCATTTTTGCCCAGGTAATTTCGTAATCTGTATCAAATTCTGATTCTTGTTTCCTGTTGTATTCTTTCTTGATGGCAAGTAGAACGCCTCCACCTGTTTTGTTGGTTCGATCCTTCCTGTGGAGAATGTATCCATTTGGGCAAATCTCAGAATCTTTAATATCTTTATCCAGCCAGGTCTCAGTATTAATAACAAGAGGCCCCACGGGGCCTGAGGGCGCTCACCTGATACTGGCCGAGTCATATCACCAAAATAGCAAGGGATTCTGCCTTGTGGTTATTATCAGTTTTTCAACATAAAAGTGTTTTCTCTACTTAGTAACCCATAGTGTTCATATGTTAGATCCCCATATTGGGTACTCAATAATTTATCTATTTATTTATTGGAATTTAAGGTCACTTTCTAAGGCTACATCATTACAGAGGCATAATTATAATATCAGGTTTGGTCAATCGTTTATGCCTATTACTGCCCACTTTACAGGGCTTTCAACGCAGGAATTGGTTACTGGGCCCAATTTTATCAATAAACCAGAACTTGAACAAATTTCAATTTGCCGCTTCTAAGAAAACTAAAAATCAAATATCAAAAGATTCTGAGAGGAGTATCAGAAAAAAAAGATTTTTTAAGAATATTTCTCATACTGAATTAAGTTATACATTGGGCTCCCATAGGGAACCCAAAAACAAAAGCTTCTGAAGCAGTGGTTTGGGAGAAGAAGATTATTCAACGTTATTCCCATTTAAGGTCACTTTCAGCATCTAAGGCTACATCTTACAGAGGCGTAATTATAATATCAAGTTTGGTCAATCGTTTATGCCTATCACTGCCCACTTTACAGGGCTTTCAATGCAGGAATTGGTTACTACTGGGCCCAATTTTATCAATAAAGCAGAACTTGAACAAACTTCAATTTGCCACTTCTAAGAAAATCAAAAATCAAATATCAAAAGATTCTGACAGGAGTAACAGAAAAAAAAGATTTTTTAAGAATATTTCTCATACTGAACTAAGTTATACATGGGCTCCCATAGGGAGCCCAAAAATAAAAGCTTCTGAAGCAGTGTTTTGGGAGAAGAAGATTCTTCAACGTTATTCCCATTAGCTACACTGTTAAAAAATGATGACTCGGCACTTTTAGTCCTAGAAAAGAACCTTATGATAAAATTTTTACCATTTTTTTCTTCCGGTCCTAAGGAAGCTTCACACCATATAAAAATTCTCAGTGCCATGTAGTTCTGGAGATATGGGCATTTAAAAAGAAAAAAATTTTTTAGCTCCTGCAGTTCCCGTGGGGGACAGGAAAACAATTTTCGGCATAAATTAGGTACTTATGACCCAATAAGCCCTCATATCAAATTTGGTTCAAATCGACTTTTTGGTTTGGAAAATAAAAATTTTGGTATAATTTGGGCTCCCACAGTGAGCCCAAATATGAACCCAGGTACTTGGCTTTACCAAACTTCACTCTCAGCCCCTAAGAATGCTGTACATCAAATATCAAAACATTTTGACTGGTGGATCTGAAAAAAAAATTTTTTTTAAAGAATATTCCTCATATTGAACTAAGTTATAATTTGGGCTCCCACAGGGAGACCAAATATGAGCCGAAGGACTTGACTTGAACAAACTTGAATCTCACCTCCCTAAGCATACTGTATACCAAATATCAAAAGATTCTGACCGGTGGATGCGAAGAAGAAGATTTTAAAAGAATATACCTCGTATTGCACTAAGTTACAATTTGGGTTCCCAAAGGGAGTCCAAATATGAACTCAGGGACTTGGCTTGAACAAACATCAATCTCACCCCCCTAAGGATGATGCATAGCAAATATCAAAAGATTCTGATTTGTGGATCCGAAGAAGAAGATTTTTAAAATATATCCCTCATATTGCACTAATTTGAACATTTGGGTTCCCATAGGGAACCCAAATATGGACCGAGGAATTTGATTTCTACAAATATGTGAATCAATGTTCCAAAGATGTTATATGTAAAATATGAAAGCTTTTAGAGCAGTGGTTTGGAAGAAAACAATTCTTTATTTTTTTCCCATTGCCTACTGTGTTAAAAAATACTGACTCAGCACTTTTTCAGAGTCCCGAAAAAGTACCCTATGATAAAACCGATAGCAATTTTTTTTTACCAATCCTTTCTGTTGGTCCCAAGAAAGCTTCACACCAAATAAAAATTCTCACTGCCGTGCAGTTTTTGAGATATAGGCGTTTTAATTTTTTTCTATTTTTAGCTCCTGTGGTTCCCACGGGGCTACAGGAAAAAAAATTTCTGCATAAATTAGGTACTTATGAGCCAATAAGCCCTCACATAAAATTTGGTTCAAATTGGCCTCTCGGTTTAAAAAATAGAAATTTGGGGTGGGGCCAAAATTTTTGCTCCTCCCATAACATCGCCAAGTATAGACCTACAAACTTCTCTTGAACAAACTTGAGTCTACACCTCAAAAGGAAGCTGCATACCAAATATCAAGTCTCTGCTATTGCTGGTTCTTGAGAAGAAGATTTTTTAAGAATTGGAGCATTTTTGCCCCACCCCTCTGCTCAATATGAGCCGAAACCTAATTTGCCCAAAAATCAAAATGCCGCTATATAACCCCTACTCACATGAAATTTCATTAACATGCGGCCAGTGGTTTGGAAGAAAAAGACCCAAACACCACCTTCACGCCGGACGCCGGACGACGGACGCCGGACGATGGACGACGGACGACGGACGACGGACGAAAAGTGATCAGAAAAGCTCACCCTGACTTTCAGTCAGGTGAGCTAATAATGTCTGGTTTAATACTGTTGATAACATTTGATAGTCGACAAATTTTTGATTTGATGGATTGGAAATTTATATTTAAGATCATTGGTTGGTTACATTTTAGTGGTCCTCTTTTTCTTGTGGGTGTGGAAGAATGGACCGGACGAATGTTTGATCTTGTGTCAGGACTGTATGGTGGTAAGTCGGGGATGCTGGGGCATGACACATCTCATGTCTCAATACTGTGATAGTCATGTACTGTAGAGCTGTAGTTTGGATTGTTACATATACAGTAGAATCCTCTTAATTGAATATCCATTTTGCCAGTGAAATTTATTCAATTAACAGGAGTATACAATTAACAGGGATTTGGTCAGTTTCCTGTGTTCTGGAGGTAAACTGAGCATTTATTCTATTATATCTTGTTTGACAGAGCTCATAGAGCTCTGTCAAACAAGATATAATAGAATAAATGCCTGTATTGGATGTAGTGAGGCCAAAAAGGTTGATAAATAAGGGGAATTTGGTGCGTGTCACAGTAATTTTTCTGACATATTACAAAAATTTATATACAATTAACATGAGTTCACTCTACAACCCATATGCAATTAACAGATCAAATTTGTACTGAAGGTATGGTAAATGGTTTTGTGTTTGAAAATTATATTCAATTAACAGGGATATACAATTAAGAGATATCCAATTAAGTGGGCTCCACTGTACTACTCAAAGTTTGCTAAGCACCAAGTATATCCAACTACCTGTTTTACGTTTAAGTTGAAATATTGTAATGAAAAGTGTATATATTTTTTATTTAATTATATCTTTAATGATTTAAGTACAGAAATTAAGATTTTATTTGTGTTTGACATTATGTTTTAGCTTTTGAATGCGATAACCATGGAAAATGGATATTATTGGTAAAAGAGGAAATTTTTCAATTTACAAAAAAAGTTGACAGAGCGAACTGGAATGGGTTCAATATCGAGTATGAGACAGGGTTGGGGCGAATACATTGTAAATGTATTCAATACACAAATTGCAAATGTATTGAATACGAATACGAATACTTGGTAATCGGAAAAAAAGTAACAGGAAAAAAAGTAACAGATTTGGGTAGGAAAAAAAGAAACAGGAAAAAAAGTAACACTTTCTTATTTTTATAAGGTAAAAAAGTAACAGGAAAAAAAGTAACAGATTTGGGTAGGAAAAAAAAAAACAGGAAAAAGAGTCACACTTTCTTATTTTTATTTCATAAAAGTGATAGATTACTTAATTATGATTTAGTTATATTATTGAAACTAGTTAGATTATTACATATCAGTATAAGTACTACATAGTACATAGTTATAAAATAATTTAACAAACTTAATTATGATTTAGTTAGATTATTACATATCACACCTTGAAACTAGTTGGATTATTACATATCAGTATAAGTACTACATAGTACATAGTTATAAAATAATTTAACAAACTTAATTATGATTTAGTTAGATTATTACATATCACACTTTGTGTAATATAATATTCTGGCCAATGCCAGTAAGAAAAGCTGAAATAGTAAGTGAACCTTGGGAATATAAACCACACAGATTTTTCAGTTTTCTATTCAGGGATTCAGCTGACTTCTGTCTTCACATCTGAAGGTGCGGCGCGAGGTTGCCTGTATCTACCAGTGACATAATTTTCATCAAAATACCTCAACAGTTCCTCGGCTTCTTTCTGGAACAATGTCTTTGAGGTGATTCATACCATCACGCATATCTGAAACTGGCAAGAATGCAAGTGCATCCAGTTTCCCACAAAACAGTCTGAAGTCTGCATCATCCCGATACAACTGCACTAAACCTAAATTCTGCACTCTGCGCCAAGTGCTTTGTGTCAGATAGTAGAAACAACCTCTACTCAGTACATGTCTACCAAACACAGCATTCACAGCTCGTAACACACCATCTTCAAAATCAGTCACAACAGTATTTACATTCAAGTCAATATTTAGCTCAGTCAGTTTATCTACAATAGCTTGAAACAGAGTCTCATAGGAAGTATGTGTCTTCCTCTGTAATATAGCGTATACACAAGATAAAAAACTGTCATGAAACTTAACCCTAACAACATAAATTTGCTGAAATAGTGGAGGAGCCATTGCAAAATTACCGTCCATAAATAAAGTACTTGCACTGCCAAGATAATTGAGTCCACTATTTGTTGCAAATGCAACCACACGCTCACATGCATCAGGTCCATTATCAAAGAAAAGGAATTGTTCAGAGTCTGATATTTTCTGAAACTCTTCTGGAATGGTCAGCTCAGACAGACTTTTGGGGACAGGAGGACTTCTTCTGTGGTATCTCAGACTCCGTTTGGCATTATCTAAGTCTGGCAGCATCAACTTGACTTCACTTTCAGCATTTGAAACAGCTGTTGCGAGGATCTGTGATGGCTTATCTGAGGAAGAAGCTGCTTGTTTTCGCATTTCATTTCTCAATTTGGTATATGCGATACTGACATTTTCTGGAGGATGGTTGTGTTGTCTAACTATTTCTGGGTTGTTGAAATCTGTAGTAGTACAGAGACTTGCACGGCAGTCTGATTTAGCACGTTTAGTGCATTTCCACCAGACCTTGTTCTTCCTTCTTACAGATACAGTGTACATGAAACCTTCATGACAAAGTTTTTTGCCCCTCTTATTACTCTCAATGACTTCCATGATGACTCAAGAACATTTAATGACTAATTCAAACTGCTGTCCAATATATAGTTTGCTGTGTGTTTATTTTTTCAAGAACATTGTTGTACATCAAAGAAGAGAATTCATGAAAGTAGCCACACTTGCTTGTGTTTATTTTTTCAAGAACATTGTTGTACATCAAAGAAGAGAATACTTGAAAGTAACCACACTTGCTGTGTGTTTATTACAATGTGTGTTCATTTGTTTCAAGAACATTGTTGTACATCAAAGAAAGCATGATGGATATCCTTGTAACAACATTGTCATAGCACACATGATCTCCAATTACAAAATAATTAAAAAAATAAAAAATAAAATTATTATTATAATTATTATAATGAAAAATGAAATAATGAAAAAACACTGTTACTTTTTTTCCTGTTGTATTATTATAATTGCTACTTTTTTTCCTGTTTCTTTTTTTCCGTTTCTTTTTTTCCTGTTACTTTTTTTCCTGTTACTTTTTTTCCTACATTCCGAATACTTTACAATGTATTCATGAATACAAATATGAATACTTGATCACTTTTCAAAATTATTTCTTGTAAATGGATGATAATTTGATCATTCTTATTGGGATTAAGGGTATAAGGGATTATAGGTGAAGAATTAGTTTTTCAGTGGGTGGATCTCTTAATCCTTTAGAATCTAATCAACAGACATAAGTTGGTATTAATGACAAACAAAACAAATAAAAAAAAAATTTCAAATATCAATTTATTTAGAAAACAATTAGCAAAATGTGCACAGTACTCATCCAATGTTTTGTTGTTTAGTGCATACACAGTAATCATTAAATAGAGAACTGTGAGAAATTTACACAATTGTTTTGTTATTTTTTAAAGTTTTTTTCTTCTGAACTGCATTTTATGACCCCCAATAATGTCTATTAATTGTGGCTTCTTTGCTTTATGTCTTTTATTAATATTTAAACATACATTGCTGGTAATAATAATAATAACTCTTTGGCCAGCCGCTGATTTGTCGCGGTCCTCATAAGAGAAGGCCATCATTCCCCCTGCACCCCACCCCCTCTTCCCCTCCTCTCCTCCCAGCATTCAGATATAAACTGCTTAATAGTGTCCCTCACTTCCTCTTTTTCAATTTCTTCAATAAGCATTCCTACCCTCTCCCTCGTGTCCCCCTTCAGCCATCTATCCTTTGTTTCTTCACCCCACTTCTGCATTATTCTTCCAGTAAATTTTATTCTATGAGGTATATACTGTGGGCATTCCAAGAGAAAATGTTCCAGGGTCTCCACTACTCCAGAGTGGCACATTAGGCATCCCTTTTCCCCATCTCTCCCAATTTTTCCCCGAAGCTCCAGTGATCTTGATCTCAGTTTGAACAGCAGTGACCCTCCAAAGGTGCCATCTAGGTACTTCTCAAAAGCTGGCTTTTCTTTATATTGTAACCCCTGCAGTGATCTTTTCACGCTCACCCCTGCTCGCCAGTTTCGATTGCAATCTTCCATGACTCTCTCTTTGACAAACCTTTTGCCTTCTTTCATTCCTACTTCTATGTTTGTGACCTCTATAGAGTAATTGTCCATTAGTTCCCTCACATGTTTTGGCCACCCCGTTTCTATATTAGAATTCCAAATGGTATCGAGCATCAATTTGCACCACCGGTTGTCAGGCAGGTTTCTCAAGTAGTTAAAGTAACACAGTTTTCCCAAATCTACCCTGTCCTTGATTTTCATCCACCCAAGCTCCCCCCTTACTGCTTCCAAAGCTGCAGCATTACTCGACCCTGTTATCCATCTGCCGGCATCATTTTGAGTATTTTCCAACTTCTTAATAACGGTTTGGTTTAATGGAATCACGTCCGTGCCATACGTTATACTTGGTAAACCCACCCTCTCCCACAGTGTTTTCCCCACAAAGACCTTGTTGAAACTATTTTTCCCTAAAAGTTTTAGTTGGTTCAGAATTCTTTTCCCCTTCAGAATCAGTTTGGCTGAGTAATTTCTGTACACCCCTCTTCCCGTTATATTTATGCTTACCCCTAGATACTCATACTCTCCCGTTTCTCCTACAGTGATTTGTTTGCTTTCCCCTTCGGGGATTGAGAACTCCCCCACTCTCCATCTCTTCGTCATATCTACCTTGCGTCCAACGGGTATTACCTTGCTTTTATTTTCATTTAGTTCTAGCCGCCAAGTGTTCCCATATCTACCAACAATTTCCAGCAGTTTCTCTAGCCCCTGTTCAGTTCTAGACATTAACACCATGTCGTCCGCAAAGAATAAGCCTGGTATCTTTATGTCTCCAACATTTACCCCCTCCGCACTCTGAATTAGTTCGTCCCCTAAATCTTTAACATACAATGCAAACAAAATCGGTGAAAAGATACACCCCTGCTTGAGGCCTATATCCATAGGGACTCGTTTTGTAGTGATACTCCCTAGACTGAGTTGGCTTTGCACATCTGTATACAGTGCTTTCATGATTCCCACAAAGTCACCCCCCAGTCCGATGCCCTCGAGCTTTCGCCACATACCTTCCCTCCACACTCGGTCGTACGCTTTTTTCACATCTAGAAATGCCAGAAACATCTTTTTCTTTTCAGCCTTTGTTGATTCTATCAGTTGGGTGAGTGTAAATAGGTGATCAGTGACTCTTCGTCCTTTCCTGAAACCGAAGAGTCACTGATCACCTATTTACACTCACCCAACTGATAGAATCAACAAAGGCTGAAAAGAAAAAGATGTTTCTGGCATTTCTAGATGTGAAAAAAGCGTGAGAATAAAAAAAACTGGCCTGTGCTATTCACAAAAATCAATTAAGCAATTACTGCACTATTGGAAAAATGTTGTAATTCAAGCAAAATAATTTTACAGATCTATCAGTCTACACCTTATTTTTACTATTACTGTAGAAAAATATTAATTAGATTAGTATTAATTGGATAATGGAGTTGTTTAGGGATTAAAAATCAATACTTTGGCCAGACTGATATCCTTTGTCCAAAGAATAATCTGTACAATTACAATGTTCAGTTTACAATGAAACAAATTTTGAACAATGAAGAGTTTGCTATCAAAAGGCAGATAAATAAATGAACTTACCTTCATGTGTTGTATGAAGTTTGATGTACTATTTGATGGACCTGATATGTGCACTTCAAAAGTATTAGTTTAATTCTTTACTACTTTCTAATAGAGATAATCACAATATTTTTTTTTACAAATACTGTATACATGTGTATTAAAAACAAGAAAAGTATTCAAAAAGTATTCATGAATACACCTCAAATTTGATTGTATTCGAATGCGAATACGAATACTTTAAAATTGCATGAATACTGAATACATTTGAATACTTGAAAAAATGTATTGAATACGACTGAATACCGAATATGAATACGAATACCCCAACACTGGTATGAGACCCATTACTGTTAATTACAGCTTAACAACACCTTCTTGTGCTCCCAATCAGGTTCCTGGTGGTCCTTTGTGGGATGTTGCTCCACTCTTGGACCAGCATGGCACCAAGTTCCCGGACACTTCTTGGCTGGACTGGACAGGCTGAAATTGCAAGCTGCAACTCATTCCAGACATTTTCGATTGGATTGAGGTCAGGGGGATCTTGCTGGCCAGGGCTGGCTCAATCCCCCCCCCCCCCTCTGTCGTGTCGGTACTCCCCAATAGCATGGGCAACATGAGGACAGGCAATATCGTCCATCAGAATGAATCTATCACCCACTGCACCTGCATACAATCTGACGTGGACATCCAGGATCTCAACAATATACCGCTGTGCAGTCAATGTACCACGTTCAAGGACACAGAGCTCTGTACGTCCATCCCTGCTGATGCCGACACAGACCATGATTGACCCTCCACCATAGCGGTCATGCTCAGTAATGTTGGCTGTATGGAATCGTTCTCCTGGTCTTCTCCATACCCTCGAACGCCTATCTGTGTGGTCTAGGCAGTACCTTGACTCATCTGTAAAAAGGACAGGTTGCCAATCTTCTCTGGTCCATCCAACGTGGTCCATGGCCCAATCATATTGTGCCCAGTGGTGGTTCTGGGACAGCGGAATGCAAATACATGGTCTTCGCAATCGGAGACCACCTTCGTGCAACCTGGCCTGGATAGTCTGTGTTGAAACATTTACCCTGGATGCATTCTGAAGGTCACTGTGAAGCTGTGGCAAAGCGTTTCCTATGGGCCTGAATGATCAAAAACCGGTCTTCTGCTACCGTCTTAGTGGTGTGCCATACTGATGAAATCTTGCCCAGGCTCTGGTGATCACCGTCTTTGTGAGTGTAGTAGTGTGAATCCTTTGCTGTCGGATACAAGTATTGGTGTTTTGTATCTGAATCCACTTGGAATCTGTGGTTATTCTGTGATGTACTCTTTCAGTTTGCTGATCATCAGTTGTGGTTTTTTATTGGTGTTGAGTTACATTTGTTTATATTTCTATTACCAGTTTGGAATGATCATTTTCAAATTTGTTGTCAATGGCGATGTAAATAAGCTTACCTGCCAGTCAGTCCCAAATGGAAAAATTATTTAAAAATCATGAAAATGAGAAAACAAATGAACATTTTTGCATAAGGAATAATAATAGACGAAATATGAGTGCGTAATCAAAATAACTGTGATAATAATAAAAGGATATCGGCTTTTCAGAAATTTTACGGAGCTGATGTTTGAAAAACGTCCAATTTCCTGGGCATGCTCAACCGTCCTGTGTTACACTTACAGTATTTATACATATATTTATACTGTATATATTAATTATTTATACTGTAAGTGTAACACAGTGTCAGTTTTTGATGTGCATTCACTGTTATCAATGAAAATGTGGTTGGAGCCACAACTTCCAAGTTCCAGTCAGTTCGGTAGCGGCTACTCCATCATGTTCCGCTTGCTGTATTAACTTATTCAGTTATTGGGATGTTATGTATCAAATATCGAAGTTTGGGGGAAGAAAGTGAGTTTTGAAAATTACCTAGCACACAAACAGATGTAAACCCAACATTTGAAGTTGGAAGAGAGGGCTCTGGGACAATTCGTCCCAAAACCAGTTCGTCCTGGGCCGATTCATCCTAAATACATTACTGAACCAAGACTGTTCGTCCTGAAAAGTAATTCGGTGAGATAAATGATCATACATGTATGATTATTTTAAAAATGAGTTATTGTGGAAATCGGCTATTTCGGGGGATCAGTCGGTGTCGGGTCGTTTCGCCCCAAATCACGTTCGCCCCCTAGGTCGCTTCGCCCCCATACCAATTCACCCTGGGTCGCTTCGCCCCAATTTTGAGAGTGGGTTGTTTCGCCCCCCCCAAATTTTATATAACACATCCAGTTTACAGTTGACTGATAGAAAATGCATTTGCTGTAATACAATGATCTTAAAATATAACATAACATATACATAACATCGAAACAGTTTAAACAAGATAGGATGTCTGAACAGAGAAATGTTGGATAAACAGTTACAATGCATCTGCATTTGTTATTTCTCTGCTATTCTTCGGGCAAGTTAATCTGCCACTTTGTTATTTTTCTCTGCTATTCTTCAGACAAATATAATCTGCCACTTTTTTTGTCAGTGCTATTTCTCAGGCAAATATAATGCAATCAAAATAATAAACGAATAAAAACATGTATAATCTGTCGAATCCACCAGATTTGCAACGTCGTTGTTTCTCTGCTAATCTTCAGGCAAGTATAATCTGTCACATAGTTATTTGTCTGCTATTCTTTGGGCAAGTACATATAATCTGCCACTTTGTTATTTCTCTGCTATTCTTCAGCCACTGTGCTGTTACTCTGCTAATCCCCGGGCAAGTATAATCTGTAAATTTTATTAAAATAAAAGCAAAAAATGCCTTACCTTCACACCACAGAAGAAACCGTCACTGGATACTAGTAATCGGCCACCTCTCTTACTCCCCATTTCATTTGTTTGTTATCAAGGTGGATTTACAATAAGGTAAGACTACCCTTTGGGCCGAAAAATTACCAATGAAAATAATAAAAAAAATAATTTTTCCCCCGGGTTGTTTCGCCCCAATTCTGGGGGCGAAACGACCCGGGGCAAATGGGAAAAGGGGCGAAACGACCCGTGACTGATCAGTCAAGTGGAAAAATATCACTAAGTGCTGTTGTCTGATATTTTGGCCATTAATAAATAACAGGCATTTAGTACAAATCAATAAATTAATCTTCAAGTGGAAAGTGTAAAGGTAGCTTAAATACTAAATATTTCTCCACAATTAGTGATATTTAGATATTTTGTCCATTTATCCTCCGATTTTGCTGACTTCCACAACTGTTAATTCAGATTTAGTAACATTTGTTTTCCACCCCGTACTGCTGTTCCAGTTAAAACTGGCATTAACATATCACTGACTTTGTGGTATTCAAAAGTGCGATTGTGCCAATTAGTCCATTCATGTAATTGTCCCAAATTTTATTTAGGCGTGACATCCTGCCTTGCAATATTTCTGTTGACTGTCCCATCTAATAAGGTTATCCTGCACAAGGCGAACTTGGTGGTGAATTACACCCAAATTGTCCTCTGCAATTTGACCCAAACCGTTACATTTTGACCCAAACCGTCCGCTAATACACCCAAACCGTCCTCCAGTGAAAATAAGTAGAAAATGAAAAAAAATTGAATGTTTCTATAATTTTTTTACATGTTCAATAAACTCTGAAACTATTATTGTGAGAACATGTTTTTTTAGTTTACATTTGATTATATTTTAGTAGAAGTTCTTTGATTTTTGATTGTGAAAACACAAGTTGAGTTCAGTTAATCAATGGTCACTCACTGTTTGTTACTTTAATTATTACTAATTATAGTAATTACAAAGATTGTACCGGTGTTGTTGTTTTTAGGCAATAACTGATAACTAAACAGTGAAATGGCAACTAACTCCACCACTGAACGCACTTCGGGAGTGGATTTAACATCGATGTTGTCTGGTTTTCAAAAAGAGATAGCCAAATTGAAGGACACTCTTGAGGGTTTGCGCTCGGATCTTAGGGCCCAAAAAGAACAGTTCGAGAAAGAAAAATTGGAGCTAATAAAACCGTCGGAGGAATCAACAAGGGAAAATAAGTCGGCAAATGAAAAAAAGGGAAAAAGCAGACATAAATCAGGTTTACAAAAAATTATAAACAGAATTTCCACCCCCCCCCCCCCCCCCGTAAAGAAACAATGCCTGTTTAAAAGTATTATTTTCTGTTATCATGCATTGAAAATCACTGCCGGTAATTTTCAATGCATGATAACAAAAAAATTATATTTGTAAACAGCCTCCCCCCCCCGAAAAGAAATAATGCCTAGTTAAAACTGAAAATCACTATTATTATTATCACAAATACTGTTTTGTTATCGTGTATTCGTGTCATATAATCATTATTATGTTTTGTAAAAAAAAAAAAACGTTTGAAACGTAGTTGAAAATGAAAAAAAATCAAATAAACAACCAGTTTTATATTATTATTCTACCACTCTTCTCTCTCATTCGCTCTTTCCCTGAAGGACGGTTCGGGTCAAATTGCTCAGAGGACGGTTCGGTCGCTGTGGAGGACGGTTCGGGTTAGATTGGAGGACGGTTTGGGTCAAATTGCAAGAGGACGGTTCGGCCAGAGGACGGTTTGGGTGTATTCGTTGGTGGTTAATTAACTCTGCTTCTTTCTTGAGAAATAGTAGAAGTACATAAAAAAAGATAGTGCATATTATTTCGACGAATCGTCCAGATATTTGGAATGAATAGTCCCCGTTGTAATTTTGGGACGAAACGTCCCGGGACGAACTGGTTTCGGGACGGAACGTCCCGTAACAGAAAGAGAGTGCTACCATAAAACTGGAAAATATTTCGGTAATTCGGAAATAATCACAACTTTGTCACTGAAAAAAATCAAATGCTCACTTTCCGACTAAGGTATTCTCTTACTAATGCCGTAGCCACTCTCTCAATTTGCAGTTTATCCATTTAGGTCATTACCACCCGGCCAACACACAAAATGACAACTGTTTTGAAAAAAATTGCGCTGTCAACAGATTCAATGAAATGTAATCTGTAACATTTATGCCAGCCGCCATTTGTAAACATTGAAGATACGCACCGCAGTGACTAATGGCAGTGACGATAAAAAAAATAAAAAACATACATTACACCTGAGAATTATACAAGTTGAGTATTGTTACCATTGCATTTTATTCTTTACCCCAAATCTAATGGAAATATGTTACTTGGTCATTTTTAAAATGTGGGTAAATGAAATGAATTACACCCATTTCGTCCGCTAACCGAATTGTCCGCTGCAATTTTACCCAAGTCGTCCGCTTAATGTGCCCTTTAACGATCCTACTTTATACCGAATGCCAATTTTATCCAACTCGTCCGAAACAACGCTCTGGGGGAAAGTATTTAAGTATTGTATTTTGAATCATTTTTTTATTTATTTATATAATAATTTTATTGTATACTCTATTGTGTATTATCTATTGTAATATATCTTAATGTACATGTACCTCGTCTTTGCATTAAAATTACATTTACGAAATTGTGAAAACAGACATGTCAGAATTTTCAACTCCAATATCAAGACGATTACTCGGACATTTTGGCAATCGGACATTTTGTCCAGACCTCATCAAAACAGGTGGATGGTCCAAGTGAGGGAGCTAAAATAATAGAGAACTACTCAATGGAGATCTCTCTCCTAGACGTTGGGGGTAAACCAGGGTAAAAAAATCGTCAGAGATAGGGTCATGGAGGACTCGGATGGTAACCGTAATTGGCGAGAGGGGTCTGCATGATAAAGAGAAGCCTGGTTTTCTTCTTCTTCTTCTCTATTTCTGCCCGCAGTCAATTCTGACTATTAAGGGCAGTCTGGAGGACTAAAGAAAGTAAGCTCAGGTGTTAGTCAGCCGACTTTGAAAAAAAATAAGGATGATGGTTGTTAATGACATAGGAACATTTAACAGAGATGGAGTTTTTTTTTATTTATTTTTTTTTTTCTTTTTATTTTAGTTAAAACTATATACAAGTCTGCGACAGTTATTTATTTCGTGTTTTTTTTTTGTGGCCAGCAGTATGTTGTTAAGTACTGAAGGCTTGAGCTCGGTTTTAAAATTGTCCAGGTTGTTGGACTGAAGAGCAGATTTAGGTGGGAGGTTGTATTGGGTTATTGTCCGTGGGTAGAATGAGAATTTGTATGTATCTGATACGGTAGAGATAGTGTGGTATGTTGTTGCTTTGTTTTGTCTTGTAGCAATAGTTTTCTCATGGAGGATATTTTCAGGGTTTAGGGCTATGTCACCGTGTTTCATTTTATGGAGGACAGATAATCTAGTTCTAAGTCGCCTTTGCTGTAGACTTGGCCAATCCAGGGAGTTAATCATTTCTGTTGGTGAGCTAGTATTATGGTATCGGTTTTTGACATACCTAGCTGCCCTGCGCTGTACATTTTCAAGTTTTTTAATTTGTTGGTCATGATGGGGGTCCCAAATGGATGATGTATGTTCCATTTGTGGTCGAACTATGGACTGGTAGGCTCTTTCTTTTATGGTTTCGTTTGTAATTTCTAGATTTCTTTTGAGGAAGCCTAATGTACGATTTGCCTTGGAGGAAATGGTTGCAATGTGTTTGTCCCATTTTAGGTCACTCTGGATGGTTACACCTAGGTATTTCGCAGAGTTGACTTTTTCGAGTGGGTGGCCTTTCAGATGGTAGGTTGCAATTGTGGGATTTTTTTTCCTCGTGATTCTTAAGAGATTGCATTTGTCAGGGTGGAAGGACATAAGCCAATCTTCTTCCCACTTCGTTGCCATGTTTAGATCATCTTGAAGCTTGGTTGTATCGGCTTTACATTTAATAGTGCGGTAGATGATACTGTCATCGGCAAAGAGACGAAGTGTGCTATGGTTTAAGTATTGTTGGAAGTCGTTTATATATAGGAGAAAGAGAATGGGGCCAAGGACGGAGCCTTGTGGTACCCCGGAAGAGACAGGTATCGATGAGGATTGTATGCCGTCAAGGAGGACAGTTTGTGTTCTATTTGACAGGAAATGTGAGATCCATTGTAAGGTCAAATGGTCGATTCCGTAATATGACAACTTATACAATAGTCGTTTGTGTGGGACTTTATCAAAGGCCTTTGCAAAGTCCATGATGATGACGTCAGTTTGGATATTTTTATTTAAGTTTTCGGCTATTTCGTGAGTGAAGTCAATAAGTTGGGATTCACAGGAACGGTTGCGCCGGAAGCCATGCTGCTTGTCGTCTAAAATGGTATTTAGTTCCAAATGGTCCATGATGTTACGTGAGATTATGTGTTCTAAAAGTTTGCATCAAATACATGTTAGAGATATTGGGCGATAGTTGATGGGGTTTTGCTTGTCGCCTTTTTTGAATACAGGACAGATATGGGCCATTCTCCAATCGTCGGGGACTGAGCCCTTTTCCAGGGAGATGGTAAAAATGTGTGTTAAGATGGGAGCTATAATGTGGCTCAGTTCTTTTAGAATCATCCCATGTATACCATCTGGCCCCATAGCTTTGTGTGGTTTGATGTTGGACAACAATTTTTCAACTCCCTTTACATTTATTTTAATTGTATCCATGGTTGGATGTGGACTTGGGCCTTTTTCAGGAATAGGTATATCTTGTTCTTTGGAGAAGGCTTTTTGGAACTGTGAATTCAACAGGTTGGCTTTTTCTAGAGGGTCAGTGATCAGGGTCCCGTCTTTCAGGAGTGGGGGGGGGGGGGGTGGATTTATTTTCAGCTTTCTTAGATTTCAGGAATGAGAAGAGCTTTTTAGAGTTATGTTCGGCCTCTTGGGCGTTTGGGGTAACAGGATCTGGGATGGGTAGGTCTAAGATCATGTCGTTTAAAAATCTCCAGTAGTTTTGCCTCGACTCTCTCTGCATTTCTGCCCTTAATTTTTTTGTATTTTGATGGGTTACTGATGTTTTTGTAATGGCGTTTCAATTTCTTTATTTTGGTTTTTAATTTGTGGTTAATCCACGGCAGTTTGTCCTGTTTCCTTAATGTTTTCGTAGGTATGTTTTTGTTGCAAGATGTTTGGAGGCACTCCTTGAAAGATTTCCAAATGGTGTTTGTACATGTGGTGTTTTTGTCAAAAGTGTGCCAATAGTGTAAGAGGTCGCCACCAATGGCATCAAAATTTGCTTTCCTAAATTGCATAATTTTCCGGGGGGTCACGTTGTTACTGGCACCCCTAACGTCGGCATGTGACACGACAATGTTGTGATCGGCTTTTGCAATAGGTGGAAGGACATCATGCTCTATGAAAAGTTCTGGTTTGTTTGTTAATACAAGATCAAGGATTTTGTTGTATCTTGTACACTTTCCAACAATCTGGAAGAGAGGGAAGTCAGAAACTACATCAAGGAGTTTTTGATGGAGGCTTGGCATCTTTCGCACCTGGGATAATGTCTGGTAGGGTCCAGTCTATGTATCCCAGATTGAAATCACCACTCAGGATAACGGTAGAATTGGTTGATGGTCTAATACGGGAGAGTGAAGATTGCAGGTGGTCAATATTGTCAGGATCAGATGAGGGGGGTCGGTAGAATGTTCCCAGGATGAGATTTTGGGAATTTGGGATATCGACTTCTGCCCAGACTACTTCACAGTCTGTCTGGAGTTCGATAACTTCATGGGAAGAGAGCTTGTTTGAAATAGCAAGCAGGACTCCTCCGTAAGATAAGTCTTTTTTATTGACTGGCCTATCTTTGCGATATACTGAGAAGTCTTCGCAGTCGAAGAATTCCGATGAGGATATAGACTAATCAAGCCATGTCTCTGTACCGAAGATCACATCCGGCTTCTCAACACTGATGAGCAGATCAAGGTCAGGTTTCTTATTCTTGAGGGACTGAAAGTTTACAGTAAGGAACTTAAGTGGGCTCTCAACTTTCCTACGAGATGAGTGTGATATATCACTTGAGCTCAAGTTGAGCGGTTTGAATGGTTGACTCTTTTTGGGGGACAGGCGTGGGGAAGAGGAGGCGATAGGTTCGCCTGGGCTACATGATTTACCACTACTTAGTGTGGATGAGCCAGGGCTTGTCAGGTGTGTAGGAGAATGGAAGAAAGTAGAGCTACTGAGGTTTGGTAGGGCACAAACTAGGCAATTTAATGAAAGGTATTGGTAATCATTGTATATATTGAACATTTTTTTGCTCATTCTGAGGCATTTACGATGAAACCACACATTGCATTGGTCACATTGTATTGAGTCTGGTTTATCAGTTACATTTCTGGAACATGAACCACATGGGTATTTTGGTCCAGGATTCAATTCTATATCTGATGCATTTGCTAGGAGAAGACAAAGTATATGTCTCTGGGAAGTAATTTTAGGCTTAATTTTTTATGGATCATGCTCGTTGGGCTGATTTGATTAATGCAAAGGCTTGGCCTTATTGCAAGCTTGTTTGAGTGGTGTGTGTTGTTTGAAAACAAGACATTTGCATGTACTCCCAGACTGTTGGGGAGTGAGTACCTGTAGTCTGCAGGTCCATTGAAGGATACCACGAATAAAAGGGTGGAGAGGAGTATACATATTAAATTCATCTTGTCTTCAGTCAACAAGCTGGTCAATTTCACTTCGGCTATTTATTTATTTATTTATTTTATTTATTTATTTTTCATTCATTTATTTTGAGTAGATATATACTGTGCATGATTATAGACAGAGGTGCAGACATAGACAAGATAATTTGATGTACAGGGACTTTTACCCGTCACCGCTTAGTATGGAGCTGCGGTTATGATGGTTACCTTCGTCTCTAGTGCGACCCTGGAGCACAATGATTAAACACACATGATGAAGCAATGTTAGTGATGATAAGAAAAGATAGAGTAACACATAACGGTTTCCCTATTTATGTAAATATATCTACCCGTTGTATCAGATTTTATCTAATTTAGTTTAGCTGAGAACACTCATTTTACTCCGTTGTTATGCACGAAAATAGGGGATTTATTTTTTGTCAAAGTTGAGATGCCAAGATTTGTCCTCTTAGGACGCAATTAAACACTAAGTTACATTTATATTTATGGTAGTTAGGAATAATGGAAAAAATATCTGGTGATAATGATGTAGAAAGAGAATTTTAAAGACTTTTTGAAGAATTTTTCAGTAAGGAAAATAATTTCCGGTCACTCCAGATGACGTTGTTCCTATGTTTTGAAGAATACCTTGGTGGTTTCTAGGTAAAAATTGGGGAAAACAGTGAAAAGGAGTGCCAGATGTGTAATTTGGGCCTGGTGGATACTCTGACGGGAGGGTATATTGAGAAGTTTCTGAGTTTGATGTTTTGCCATGCAGAAATCATTCTTGAATGCCTCTCAATAACCCTGGTTAATTTAGATTAATTTGCTTCTAAAATAAATATTGTTTAAACTGATTTATGTTCATTAAAATAGTTCGAGATACAGAATAGTCAATAAGTCTGCATGTTGTAATCAACGAAGCTCTGTTAACACAATAACTCAAACAGTATTTGTGTTAATTGCGCTCCCCTAATTAAAGCGTGTTTGTCATTTGTCTCAACAAGTCTTGGTGACCTATTGTCAAACAGTGGGTGTCTTCCCACGTAGCCAACATTTTGAATTTTAGGGTAATCAGGTAAGATTAAAAATGTTGGCTGAGTGGGAATTGATGTTATGGAGAACAATAGCCGCTAATCCTCAATTAAGCTATACTCTGCTTAACATTTTTACCTGGTCTCCTAAAAATTTTCTCATAGAAAGAGACCAGGTATATTTCAAGTAAATAAACCTTTATCCACTTGCACTTTCTAAGAATTATCTCTCGTCAATTTATTTTAAATATACCTGCCTGGTCTTCTAAGAATTCTCTCATAAAATTTTTTGAGGAAACCAGGTATATTTAAAATAAATTGTATTTAAAATAAATACACCTTTATCAACAGCAGTAGACACACAGAAACACTGAAGGTGAAGTAGAATGGGGGACGCTACAATTTATTTTAAATATACCTGCCTGTTCCATCTCCAAACATGATTGGTGAATCACACAGTTGTTTAAGATTGTCATCAGTGCCAAAACTTAAAATTCTATGACCTTGTTCGCTGGTGTTATCACTCAATAAAAATCTTTCTCCAGCTAATTTTTCTTTCCAGGTATTATTTAACTCTATCTCTCTCTGTGTCTTTGGTAATTTGGGCAACACTTTTGCACGATTTCTATACAATGCAGATTTACAACTGTCAAATGTTGGAATTTTTTTATGACGTCCCCAGTCACTTCATCAAACTCATTATCTCTGAGGCTACCAAGTTCTTCGTCGTATATACTTTGAATGGGAGAAAGCTCATCACGACATCTCTTTTTTACCTTACTTAGAAAACAATGGCTGCAAGGGCCATATTGTCACTATCGTGATTGTGATTTTGTCCTATTGACAATGGAATGTTGTCCACAGTAACAAGTGTTGCTCTACAATCGCGAATTACACATCTCCAATAATGCCGTTCATTTCTTCTTGTTCTTACAGAGAATTTACAGCCAGCATGGATCAAAAAGTGACCACCTCTACCATTTTCTAAAAACTTAATATCTATCTGAATGAATGAATGAAAGGTTTTAGCGCGCCGAAGGCGCGCAGGGACGATGTGGGATTTACAAATCCCTTGCGACCCGGTTAACCTTATTTTATTAAACTTGGATCACACAGGCCTAGCTTTCCTATTGCCTCAAATGGGGTCTGAGCGGGTATGCACGCGGTTAGAATTCCCGGCAGTTTACGTTGGAGTGATAGATTGTCAATAATCAACCCCTCAAAGCCATTAAGATTATTAGAGAGTGGGCTCTATTCGGTTCCAGCTTGGCGATGATAGAGGTTTGAGTCTCACCATGGTGACGAGCCAGAATATAATGTTGTGCGATGGCAAATTTAAGGGAAGAAGAGAAAAGAAAACCAAACAGCAATGCCAGTTTGGTAGCGGCCCCGGTATATGACCATAGCGGTTACAAAAAAGGAGTGGAGAAAGCTCCAACAGTTTAGTTTTGAAAAACCGGGAGTCACCCATCAAGCCTTCTGGGAGACAGGATGCCGTATGGGATTATGAGATATCTGGTTATCCTTCGGGAATTCCAAATGCCCCCCCCCCCCACCCCCCACCCCCCCCCCCCCACACACAAAGCCCTTAAAAGGGCTGTTTTCTGGTCAGATTGTTCCTTGCCTTTGTCTTGTTAGGTCTTCTGCACATCTTTGCATGAGGATTGTTTCAATCCCTCATAGTTTGTCATTCAGTTTGGGCGTGTTTCTGATGAGATAGAGGAGGTAGAAAAGATAGAGAGCTGGAAATTAGAGCAATTCGGTTTTTAATGTACAACTGTTCTGTCCGTGACGACCAGTGCCATGTGGATGGAGAAGCCAGCATTTTTTCCCCGAAAGTTGTATCTCGGGGAGGGGAGACCCAGCAGCAGGTGGAGATTTTACTCGCTGTTTGCAACTCCCACTGGTAACAGAGGCAAGCTTTCGTGCGTATCGTGTCACCCACAGCCAGTTCTGAATTTATGTCACAGAATGCCTGGCTCACCCCATTGCAATGATGTAATCTTTAACCCTTTCGATGGACACTCCCCAGATTATTTAGTTTTCCAATTGAGGACGTGATGGGCATTGAGTTCTATTATTAATTCGCTGTCTTGAAGTCTATTTAGAGTTTTGCTTTGAAGATCTTTTAAGCGCATTGCTATAGTGTCTATTTTTGCTATCTCGTGAAGTTGTTTTATCGATGTCCACGTGGGCTTGCGTTTACGTGATTGTTTAGATTGAGACTGCTATCCAGGGTGAATCCCAGAAACTTTGCCTCATTACTAGCTTCAAGTTTATGGTCGTAAAGCTCAAGCTCAATATTAGGGACAGCTTTTTTCCTTTGCTTTTTATAGAATGTGATTCTTTGCGTTTTCGCGGCATTTAGCTTGATGCGCCACAGAGCTCACCAGTCTTGAGGGTCGCGGATGGTATCCTGCAGGCGGTTATGTATTATGTTTCGAGACTTACTGGCCGTCCACATTCCTTTGTTGTCTGAGAATTGAGATGGTTCAACATGGTTCTTCCCTACTTTGTCAATGTCATTCACATATATTATAAATAGAAGAGGACTGAGGACCGAACCCTGGAGAGTGCCCGCATCGAGTTTTACCCCGTCTGACACCTCGCGGTTGACCCTCACTTTTATTTTTCGATCAGATAAAAATGATGATATGATCCTTAGAATTTTGGTAGGTAGCTCCATTTTAGCTAGTTTGTATCTCATGCCATTGTGCCAGACAGAGTCAAACGCTTTTTCTACGTCCAGTTATAGCGCGGTTCCTATTTCATTTTGACTGAACGCCGTTTGCATATAATCTACCAGTCTATAAACATGCTCGGTTCCCTCTCTTTGGCTTCTGTAGGCCCTTTGAAAAAGATGATTGATTCGAGATAGCTGCGGAGTCTAGTCGTGAGAATCCGTTCGAAAAATTTTCCAATACAGCTGATTATGCTGATTGGGCGGTAATTTGCTGGGTTGCTCAAGTTCTTGTCGGGTTTGGGTATCTTGACTCCTGTATCTACTTTCCAACATTTTGGGAAGTATCCACTAGAGAGACAGCAGTTTAGGAGGTTAGTGAGTCTACCGAAAAAAGTATTGGGACACTGTTTCAGGATTTTATATGAGACCTCGTCCCCTCCTGGGGAAGAAGAAAACTTCCATTTTTTAATTGTGTTAGCCACTTCTTCTTGGCTTATCGGTTCCATAAGTTCATGGCCATCTCCGTCCTCTGGCGTTTGGCTGAAGTTGGCATCGTTAAACGTTGTCTTATTGTCTTGAACAAATTTGTTTACTTTTTCTTTGAACTCATCATCAAACCTATCGCTCTCATGGGGGCGATGATATTTCTTAAGGAGCTCTGCGAAGGCGCCAGCCTTCGCCTTGTCATCCAGGGCCATAGTTCCATCGTTGATTTTAAGAGCCTTACTGTTGGCGTCTTTATGTTTTTGTCCAATAAGGGTTTTAAAAGTATCCCAAAACTTTTTAGGCTCCCTGAATCCATTTAGATTTTCCGTTGCTTTTTCCCATCTCACGCGATTGTCGTTTGCTATTGCTTTTTTAACTTCGCCGTGGAGGCGATTATACACATCTATCTGTGCTGTCGCCATGATTAATTTATGATTATGAATGAATGAAAGGTTTTAGCGCACCGAAGGCGCGCAGGGACGATGTGTGGGATTTACAAATCCCTTGCGACCCGGTTGGCCTTATTTTATTTATGATTATTTTGCATGATACTTTGCTTATAAGGGCTTATTGAAAAAACAAAATCTTCTAATCATAAAAGATGAAAACAACAGTTTATGTTTAAGTATTGAAGTCATCTCAGACCTATCAAAAATTATCAAAACGTTCTTAAAACAGTGGCTAGGTTCAAAGAGCACCTCTGTTTTTACTACCAATAGCCAAGCCACAAGTCTTTTTCACTGAAAACACTTCAATAAAAATACTGATAAATGTGTTGAACAGTTGACCGTTTTGAAAAGTTTTATAAAAAGTTAAAATATTATGTGTGAGTAAGTTGAAGATAATACTGTTTATCCGAAACAGACCATAAGCAAATCTCTTGAAGGTGTGAAATCAAGATTGTTGGCTAGATTCAACTTGCTAATTTCAAAATGTTGGCTGAGTGGGAATGAACCCAACAGTGTGGCAAGATAGTTTAATTAGCACCTATTACAGTAAATTTGAGATAAGCCACTGGTCGCTTTTCATTACCAATAGAAACAGTGAATTTGGTTTTGTATATAAGGCCCTACACAGATGTTTGAAGTAGAGAATCGCAGGGAGCTCAAGAGATACATGATGAAGCTATAGTGTAAATATTTGTTTTGTGTGGCAGCGGACGGTTTCAGTGCTATCATTTGGATAACAGGGTATCAAAGTCATATGGACTTGAGGAACCCGGACAATTGACGCTAAGTAGTATTAGTATAATATAATGATATTTTTAACGACTATGCCGAAGAAGAAACAAATAGACATTACATTCGATAATTTAATGTTCTTTTTTAGGTATTGTTGTAATATTCTTTCCCAAACAAAGTACTCGTAGAAAAAGTGGAACTTTTTTATCGTAGAGGAGAGCACATGTGACGGGAGGGTATATTGAGAAGCCTCTGAGTTTGATGTTTTGCTATGCAGAAATCATTCTTGAATGCCTCTCAATAACCCTGGTTAATTTACTTCTACATTAATTTTCTTCTAAAATAAATATTGTTTATGTTCATTAAAATAGTTCGAGATACAGAATAGTCTGTTCACACAATAACTCAAACAGTCTTTGTGTTAATGGCTCTCCCCTAATTAAAGCGTGTTTGACATACGTCTCAAGTCTTGACGACCCATTGTCAAACAGTGTGGCATGGTAGTTTAATTAGCACATATTATAGTAAATTTGAGATAAGCCACTAGTCGCTTTTCATTACCAATAGAAACAGTGAATTTGGTTTAGTATATAAGGCCCTACACAGATATTTGAGTTACCGTTTTATAACGGTTAGAATGTCCATAGCGGTTATTGGGGCGCTGGTCAAAAAGCATCTTCTGTTTAAGCAGGTACACAGAAGATGCCTTTTGACCAGCACCCCAATAACCACTATGGACATTCTAACCGTTATAAAAACGTTAAACCCCATGGTTCCTGAACATCCACCGCTCCATCCCTAAAAGTGGTCGACCACTTTAAGGGAGGCGAGCGTAAGTCCTGTGTCCTGCCTCTGCCCCTTTTTGTAAGCGCATTGCGCATCTTTTTGTCCCAACCCATTAGGATTACAATGCAGACCTGCCCCCGAACCAGGGAAGTTCGGGTCTTCTTTCCGATGGTCCCCGAAAGGGGTCGTTGTTGTTTCTTCCAAAGACATACTATCAAACAGAGACAGCCCGAGGCAGATTATACTTGCCAGTGATGGCCATCACTCAAAATCAACTCCGAAGTGGCAGACTATATTTGCCCGAAAATCCAGATCGACTGCACCCTCAGGGAGAGGTAGTACGTTTGTGAGAGGACCCAACCTCCCACACTGGTCCTCACCCGAGGGTTCAACCGACATCAGTCATCGAAACCGCCACGCCGCAACAGGAGACACCTGCCGAGTACCGGAACCTTTTCCTCCTTCAACACGCCTAGACATGTGACAGCCAATCATATACAGCTACCGAGGGTCGAAAGGGGTTTGTTCCCCATACCGTCCCCGCACGCCTTCGGCGCGCGAAATTATTCCTTTGTGTTTGAGTATCGCAAGGAGCTCAAGAGATACACGATGAAGCTATATAGTGTTAATATTTGTTTTGTGTGGCTGCGGTCGGTTTCAGTGCTATCATTTGGATAACAGGATATCAAAGTCATGTGGACTTGAGGAAGCCGGACAATTGACACTAAGTAGTATTAGTATATTATAATGATATTTGTAACGACTTTGCGAGATAGTAAAGATAGTTAACTATTCGTTATTGTGGTTTACGGTCACTTTCAGCATCTGAGGGTCGAATACCCTAGATAGCGGCATACGCATTGTTAAGCGCGTGAAGCGTATATTATGGTCCACGAAGGACTCGATGGTTTTAATGGGTTTATTTAATAACTAATTGGTAAGCGTGGATAGGTATAACTGAGTAAAGTAATAAGTTGGCAGAAGTTTAAATATAGTTCCAATATTTCTCTACGAATTCGAGTTTGGGAAGCAATTCAAATATAATTATATTATTGGGCATTTTTATCGGGTACAATGATCGATCACACGTTTGGAGGTGAATAATGTTCAAGAGATAATTCCTAGAAATAATTGATCATGGATATGTACATAGTATTTGTTGGTGTGTAATAAATTGTTAATCTTTATCGGCTCTTCGTTTCACACTAAAGAAGCCCTGCCTGACCCAGAAATGCAGCCAGTCCCCAGCTTTTCCTTATCGTGACCAAGCGCGTATCAGTTCTCTTCCGCTGTTGACCATTAATTATAACTACGACGCCGTGTGGTGTCTAGCAAACAATTAATCGTAACCTTCTGGAGAGAGCTGGTGCTTCTACCCCTGGTTCACATCAGTTTAAGCCCTCACCCTCGGTAGAAGTCGCTGTCGGTCGCGCTGACCGATATCCCCACGGTCATAATACCCTGGAACACTTTCTTCTAGAATGCCCAAAATACCAGTCTGAAAGAATAAGATTCACTGGGAGTATAATGGGGAAGTGGGATGAGAGAATGAAGGACGGGGTGTCCCCACTTTGCCATCAGGTATTGTTCTCATAAAATGGTGTTCATAGGGTAGACAATAGGGATTTAAGTTAAAGTCTGTACTATATTTCCTGGATTTTTCAGATGGATATCTCAGGATGAAATGATGTTTTATTGATTGATTGGCGCTGATAATTTTATTATTTAATTATTTTTTTCTCAATATTTAACCTTTTTATAACGTGGATAGCAGACGACACTTGCAAACAAATTTCTTGACTAACTACAATTTTTTTAAATTTTTTGTCTCAACATTATTGGAACGAGCTCAACAAGCTTGTTCCATTGAGGGGTCATAAGCTATGTTTTTGAGACAAAAAATTTTAAAAAAATTAAATGGTGATTTTTGTTATCAGTTGCAAATGATAGATAATAGATATATACACAATACTTGAATTAAGGTTTCACAAGCCAACGAGATGTGCCACAGAATAACCATATTCATTAACAGTCTTACCACCATCTAATAATAATAACTCTTTGGCCAGCCGCTGATTTGTCGCGGTCCTCATAAGAGAAGGCCATCATTCCCCCTGCACCCCACCCCCTCTTCCCCTCCTCTCCTCCCAGCATTCAGATATAAACTGCTTAATAGTGTCCCTCACTTCCTCTTTTTCAATTTCTTCAATAAGCATTCCTACCCTCTCCCTCGTGTCCGCCTTCAGCCATCTATCCTTTGTTTCTTCACCCCACTTCTGCATTATTCTTCCAGTAAATTTTATTCTATGAGGTATATACTGTGGGCATTCCAAGAGAAAATGTTCCAGGGTCTCCACTACTCCAGAGTGGCACATTTGGCATCCCTTTTCCCCATCTCTCCCAATTTTTCCCCGAAGCTCCAGTGATCTTGATCTCAGTTTGAACAGCAGTGACCCTCCAAAGGTGCCATCTAGGTACTTCTCAAAAGCTGGCTTTTCTTTATATTGTAACCCCTGCAGTGATCTTTTCACGCTAACCCCTGCTCGCCAGTTTCGATTGCAATCTTCCATGACTCTCTCTTTGACAAACCTTTTGCCTTCTTTCATTCCTACTTCTATGTTTGTGACCTCTATAGAGTAATTGTCCATTAGTTCCCTCACATGTTTTGACCACCCCGTTTCTATATTAGAATTCCAAATGGTATCGAGCATCAATTTGCACCACCGGTTGTCAGGCAGGTTTCTCAAGTAGTTAAAGTAACACAGTTTTCCCAAATCTACCCTGTCCTTGATTTTCATCCACCCAAGCTCCCCCCTTACTGCTTCCAAAGCTGCAGCATTACTTGACCCTGTTATCCATCTGCCGGCATCATTCTGAGTACTTTCCAACTTCTTAATAACGGTTTGGTTTAATGGAATCACGTCCGTGCCATACGTTATACTTGGTAAACCCACCCTCTCCCATAGTGTTTTCCCCACAAAGACCTTGTTGAAACTATTTTTCCCTAAAAGTTTTAGTTGGTTCAGGATTCTTTTCCCTTTCAGAATCAGTTTGGCTGAGTAATTTCTGTACACCCCTCTTCCCGTTATATTTATGCTTACCCCTAGATACTCATACTCTCCCTTTTCTCCTACAGTGATTTGTTTGCTTTCCCCTTCGGGGATTGAGAACTCCCCCACTCTCCATCTCTTCGTCATATCTACCTTACGTCCAACGGGTATTACCTTGCTTTTATTTTCATTTAGTTCGAGCCGCCAAGTGTTCCCATAACTACCAACAATTTCCAGCAATTTCTCTAGCCCCTGTTCAGTTCTAGACATTAACACCATGTCGTCCGCAAAGAATAAGCCTGGTATCTTTATGTCTCCAACATTTACCCCCTCCGCACTCTGAATTAGTTCGTCCCCTAAATCTTTAACATACAATGCAAACAAAATCGGTGAAAAGATACACCCCTGCTTGAGGCCTATATCCATAGGGACTCGTTTTGTAGTGATACTCCCTAGACTGAGTTGGCTTTGCACATCTGTATACAGTGCTTTCATGATTCCCACAAAGTCACCCCCCAGTCCGATGCCCTCGAGCTTTCGCCACATACCTTCCCTCCACACTCGGTCGTACGCTTTTTTCACATCTAGAAATGCCAGAAACATCTTTTTCTTTTCAGCCTTTGTTGATTCTATCAGTTGGGTGAGTGTAAATAGGTGATCAGTGACTCTTCGTCCTTTCCTGAAACCATTTTGAATTTCTCCTAGAAAACCTTTCTCTTCAATAACTTCCTCTAGTCTACTGTATATGACCTTACAGAATACTTTTCCGATGTTACTACTAACTGATATCCCCCTATAGTTATCTAGAACTTCCTTATCCCCCTTTTTGTGTATGAACGACACCTTACTTTCCCTCCACTCTCTGGGGACCTCTTGCTTTCGCAGAGCCAGGTTGAAAAGGTTTGTCAGGACTTCAATAAGTGCCTCCCCTCCATTTTTGAGGAATTCGTTCGGAATTTCATCAGTCCCTCCCGCTTTACCATTTTTTAATTTCGAGACCACGTTCCGCACTTCTTCTGCCGTTATTTCGCTACATACACGATTGGATAGGTTCTCCTCCACCAGTGTATTTCTTTTTGGTGGGGACCCACTGCCCCATCGCCTATCGTTTATCTTTTCCCAGTGCTTGACTAACTCTGAAGCGATACGGCCTTTATCTTCTGTACTTTCCCCATCCACTTTGATACTCTGCACACTACTTTTCCCCCGTTTATTTACCCAGTTCCAAAATACGTTTGAGCTCGAACCCCCCGTTTTCTTTATTGTTCTGGCAAGACTGCAATTGCGCTCCTTCCTATTATTATTCTTTATCTCATTCACCTTTTTCCGTGCCAGTTCATATTCTCCTTTCATTAGTCTCGTGTCATTGTTATCCACCCCTTTAAGCTTCCTACTTCTTCTGTAAGCAGCGCATTTTACCTTCCTTTCTTTTATAGCCTTTTTCAGTCCCTCGTTAACCCTGTATCCAAGCTCTCTCGTTGGGACCCTCACCCTTCCTATACAATCCTTCCCTGCCTCTGTTAGGCTATTTACTATGCCATCTGAAATACTCTGGACATTTGCATCCCTAGGTATACATTCAAGACTTGGTTTTAGTTTTTCCCGAAACTGCTTCCAGTCGGCTCCTTGTTTTAGTCCCCAAACTTCCTTGAAGGTATTTCTGTCTCTATTCGTCTTTTTGCCCATAATCTTAACTGTTATCAGGTTGTGATCACTACCTAAGTCATTTTTTCCCTCGTCATCTATTTCTACATCTATAACCTCCCTCCATACGCTAATGTCAGTGAGTATATAATCAATTATTGTTTTCTTATCGTTCCTCTCCCAGGTCCATTTACCCTTACATTTCGCATCCCTGTTCAAGATCTTTAAACCAAGCTCTTTTGATAGGTCCAACATCTTCCTCCCATTCGTGTTAATTTTCCTATCACCTCCCTGTATGCCCTCCTCCTTATCCCCGATGTGCCCATTGAAGTCCCCCATTAGGACAATACTGAACCCTCTGCTTTCAAGTTCTGTGATATTCGATCTAAGAGTTGTATATATTGAATCATTCCACTCGGGCTTACTTCCCTCCACTGCTAAGTATACAACACCAACGGCAACACTCCTGCTTCCTAACTTGATTTTTGCCCAGACTATTTCGTTGGATACTGGAATCTGAGTCCTTGCTTCTGTGAGATCTGTAATCAATGAGGGATGTAATTCCTCTTTAGCGTAGATGCCAACACCCCCACCCCGTTTCTGACCCTCAGTTCGCCCAGCTCCTATCCACACGCAACCCTTCATCTGATCAACCCGCTCATCCCGTCGTATCCACGTCTCACTTAGACCCATTATATCGAAGTCTCCTTCGTCCATCAGTGTTGATATTTCGCTTACTTTCTTGTGCAGACCCTGGATGTTGCAGTATCCAAACTTAATGAATCTTTGTTTCTTTGTCATCACTGGCACATTATTATAACCCTGGTGTGTCCCTGTGTTGTGCATGTTTGTTGTTCTTCCTATGTTCCCAGCATTTGTGCCCCTCTGGGTTATCGGCTGTGGTCCCCTACCCCCCTTTTCTCCAAAAAAGGCCCAGCCACCTGTAAAATTTTTTGGCCCAACAGGTCTGTACCCATCCTACTTAAATGCAATCCGTCTCGCCCATACAACTCTCCTTGTCCCCAGAATGAGTCCCAGTGGTCAATGAAATGTATTCCCAAGTTTTTGCAGTGCTCTTCCAGCTCCTCGTTTAGTGCCATAATCCGCGAGTTCCTCTCATTCCCACCACCCATAACGGGGAGCACCCCTGAAACGATGATCCGAGCATTCCTGCTAAGTAGCTTACTAATTAGGTCCTTGTATGTGTCCACCAAACGAACTGATTTCCTCTCCCTGATGTTATTGGACCCCACATGTAATACCACTACCGGATCAGGCCCCGACCCAGCTACAATACCGTCCACTCTATCCCTCAGGTCCTCCACTTTAGCCCCTGGAAAGCACAGAACTGTTCTATTTTTACTGTCCGGACCACAGACAACCTTGTCGATCCCCCGAACTATGCTACTTCCCGCAACCACCAACTTACTTTTGTCCCTCGCCCTATTTATCTCCTCTAGTCTCCTATTGTTTACAGCATCCTCTTCCTCTCCAACAGCCCCACTCGGAATCAATATCGGTATCGGTATCTTTGACCTAGGATTACTCCTATCCTTGTCCCTCCGTCTCTTTCCAGGCCCTGAACTACCTGGACTACTCCCCTGGTCTTCTACCGAATCCCTCCTCCTTTTTCCTGGCCTAGACCCCAACCTACTATCTGTTGCAAGTACCTCCATCTCCTCCTCGAACTCTTCCGAATCGAGCACATCAAATCTGTTTCTGGTGCTGCACTCCCCACTGCCTTTGGACTTTACACCCCTATCTACCTGCTTCTCTGGCCCCCCTTTCCTACCACTTTTGATAGTCCACGCCAAACGCTTTACAGCATTGCTCCGGCCTGGGCCCCCCTCATCTGTCCTACGTATTTTTCTAGCAGCCCCCACCTCATCACCTACCTCATTCACATCAAAGGTTCTACCCCCATGTTTCCTCTTGGACCCACCGACAACCACCCATCCTTCTCGGAAAGCTACTTTCACAGGCGTAACTCCAGACAGCCCCGCCCTACCAAGTTTTCCCTTCAGCTCAGCAATCTCCCCCTCAAACTTAACAATTGTCTCAAGTAGGCGGAGGATTTTCCTGACAGTTTGCACATACCTCTCCATATCCCATCGAACGAAAGTCCCCATACATCATAGAACACTGTCTACAAACTTCAAGCCCAATATCGCCATCGGTGGCCCCACCAACCTGGCTCTGACCGACACCCCCAGTGACCTCTGTCTGCACACCAATACTTACCCCGTTGGCACCGTTGACCTGGACCGCGATATTACACGTATTTAGCTCCATACTTACCTCCGTCTGAACAGACTTGCTCGCCATCATCAAGACAAAATTACAAAATTACGCGATCGGACAAGAAAAACTGTAGACACGCGACAAAAGGCAACACGACGAACCGTTCGACAACTTAACGCTCACAGTTTTATTTAAGACCTCCTAACTTTGTCCCAGTTACTATACTAAACTAACTCCCCACAAAGTTGAATAAAATAACCTGAAAATGAAATATATATGATTAGTAAACAATAAAAATACTTAATTTCGATTCGTAACCAAGGAGACTTCTTCTGTATACTTGCGGATCGAGCAGAGCACTAACAACCGTCTCTTTTCATCATCCAGCATGTGGTCCACACGCCGATATTTTTTCCTTCGTGGTCTTATAGTACCACCATTCTGTAACTGCCGAATTGTTACCTCATTGAAACTTTGTTCGTCTTGGATTAAATTTATAAACTTGTAGATATTTGGATGACAAGCTGCAAGCTTTGACAGTTTACTATGCCATCCTTCAACATGATTCATCGTACTCGGACCTGCGGTTTCAGAGTGATTCCACATAAAACTGTCACCACCTTCTACCCACTGCTCTGTTACGTAGTCTGCAAAGCTGCGAACTCCAGGAATATCCATATCCACATTCTCTATAGCGAACCACCAATAGTCTCCTATATCGCCAAGTCTTAGAAGTGGCAAATGCAACTTGTAACCATGTCGTTGGGCTTTTTTTCCAAATTGCCTGTCTACAATGGAACATGCACTCTTTCATGGTGGATTGGAAGACAGTCATGACGGCATTTTGCGCCGCTGTCTCAAAGTCGGTCACTACTGTAGATGGACACAGTTCCATGTTTAAATCATGTGCCTTCTGTTTTACCATTTCGAAAAACTGCTGATATGTTGACTGTCTTTTATTTGCCAACAGGCCATAAACAAGGGGAAACATTTTCCCTTCCACAAACGAACGAATTGTGTAAATTTGGTAAAACAAAGTTGGACACATACTAAAGGGTCCATCACAATAATAAGTATCTAAAGAAGCCAGAAGTCGAATGTTTTCATCACTAGCAAAGATCAGAAAAGAATTGTCAGGCTCGGCATGTAACGAAAAGTTGTGGCCTGTGTTAGTTTCTTTATATGCAGTTGGAAGGTCAGTCTGTTGTCTCACTTTAGGAACTGGCGGCAGAGTTTTAGATCTTGCTCTATGCAAACTAGATTCAACTGAATACAGTGTTGGAACAGACTGAATTATTTCAGGAACATCATTTGCACGTAGACAGTTTAATCCTTCTTTATAAATTGCTGGAATAGTTCTATGGTCGTGTTTGATTTTTTCTCTCATTTCACTGAGAAAAGTGTCCATAATAATTTTAACATTATCTGGTTCGTGGTTATGTTGGATCCCAAAACTAGTTATTTTGCTGTCTTTAGTGGTAATAGTAGCCGGACATCCAGCTTTACAACATCTCCAATGTATATTGTCTCGTCTTCTGTTTTTCACTCGGAACTTGAAACCATCATAAATCAAACTTTGTCCACCTCTTGCATTGGGAATAAATCGGACATTCACTTGTGCATTAGCCATTTTGATATACTAAACGAATGAATGAATGAAAGGTTTTAGCGCGCCGAAGGCACGCATGGACGCTGTGGGATTTACAAATCCCTTGCGACCCGGTTAACCTTGTTTATTTCACTTGGATCACACAGGCCTAGCTTTCCTATTGCCTCAAATGGGGTCTGAGGGTGTATGCACGCGGTTAGAATTCCCGACAGTTTCTCTGAACCGAATAGAGCCCACTCTCTAATAGTCTTAATGGCGTTGAGGGATTGATTATTGACAATCTGTCACTCCAACGATATAATAAACGAATGAATGAAAGGTTTTAGCGCGCCGAAGGCGCGCAGGGACGATGTGCAATTTACAAATCCCTTGCGACCCGGTTACCTTATTTTATTTCACTTGGATCACACAGGCCTAGCTTCCTGTTACCTCAAATGGGGTCTGAGGTGGTATGCACGCGGTTAGAATTTCCGGCAGTTTACGTCGGAGTGACAGATTGTCAATAATCAATCCCTCAACGCCATTAAGACTATTAGAGAGTGGGCTCTATTCGGTTTCAGCTTGGCGATGGTAGAGGTTTGAGTCCCACCATGGTGGCGAGCCAGAATATAATGTTGTGCGATGGCAAATTTAAGGGAAGAAGAGAAAAGAAAACCAAACAGCAACGCCGGTTTGGTAGCGTCCCCGGTATATGACCATAGCGGTTACAAAAAAGGAGTGGAGAAAGCTCCAACAGTTTAGTTTTGAAAAACCGGGAGTCATCCATCAGGCCTTCTGGGAGATAGGATGCCGTATGTGATTATGAGGTATCTGGTTATCCTTAGGGAATTCCAAATGACCTCCTCCAGCTCCCCCCCCCCCCCCTCCCCCCAAAAAAAATCCGATATACTAAACACGGAATTGCAGTCATATATATATACAGTTATTTGTAAAAACTGTTTTGTTTACGCCTTTGAAGTGAAACACTACTTACTAAATTGTAACAGTAATCAGTGTTAACTTAATTGCTTTGACAAACACTGCTGGCAAACTAAGGACCAAAAACTCTTGATTAGCTGTCACTAATTGTTAGAACTGACTATAGCCAAGGTGTGAAGAATTGTTACTTCAGGCTGATGGCAAAGTAGGGATACACCATGAAGGACATGTGGTTAGTGGGAGACTCAAAGGAGAGGGTTAATATGCTAATCGGAGAGATTGGGAAGAACGGGGCAAGGGTGTCATCAAGCAGTTCGTCGCCGAGTGTTGGGAGGAGAGAAGAAGCGTGGAAATAGGGAGGCGCCGCAGCTGGAAGTAGCCTACAGGGGTAACCAAGGCCTTCTCATCCGAGAACCGCGACAAATCAGTGGCCGGCCAAAGTGTTATTATAGAACAAAATAAACTATTCAGCCATCTAATTAATTTCGACACTGTTTAACGCGGTTCTGATTACTGTTTATTCAATGGATCAACTACAATAATTATATTATTACAGGAAAAGTTCTCAAAGTATATCTATGTTATATTAAGTTCCGCAACATAATCTTAAAATTTTGTATTTATTAATTGAAGATCGCCACCGGCGCTTTACAATAAATAATCGCAAAATTATTAGCAAAAGTATTATAAGAATTAATTATATTACAAAACGCATCAAAAATGGTAATATATTGTTCCGTAACATAATCTTGTAATTATTCATTGAAAAATATTTGCTATGCTAAGCTGTATATTATCTTGTGTACTGAATAAATATCATCATTTCGTTTGATACTGAATAAATATCATTAATTCTATTTTCCATGTATTTATGATATTCAGGCTCTTGGCGGACGAATTGGGTAAAATTGCAAGCGGACGAATTGGGCAAAATTGCTAGCGGACGATTCGACGCACTGGCGGGCGAAATGGGTAAAATTGTAAGTGGACGGTTCGGCTTGCGGACGTGAAGTCCGTATATCAATGAAATTACCATAGAAATCGGAAAAAGTCTTTTTGTATCCTATTTCTATGGAAATTACCAATAAAAAGTAATGTGCTCGTAGTCTGCCTTTTAACTTAATATGTCACCACTTGACTCCATGCAGTAGGCAAAGTGGAGGGTATCTGGACGATTCGGACCATGTGCGATTCGGACCAGATGTTTTTTGGACGATACGGATCATATTTCCAGACGAGTTGGACCATATTTCTGGACGATTCGAACCAGATGTTTGGACGATTCGGAACATGTCTTGGACAATTCGGACCATATATCTCTTATATTTTTTCACGTGCGATATAAACATTAGATGAGTGAAAATCATAAACCTTTCGCCATATCTCGAAAATGTATTCATATGCGATTTTAACATTAGAATTTAGATGAGTGAAAAACATAAACCTTTGATGATGTGATTGGTTGTTTGGACGATTCGGACCATATATATAAAATTTATTCATGCGCAATATTAACACTTTTTCTCATAAATGACTGCATACACTGCTCGAGACAATGCATATAGACTCTTAAGAAAAACGTTTGCCTTACCTTTGCTACCAGCTGAAGATATAAGACCAGCGTTCGAACAACTAAGAAACAAAGTGGATGATGATGCCACCTCTCTTGTTGGCTTCTTCAACTATATAAAGATAAACTGGATAGACAGTGCAACCTGGCCAATTCCAACCTGGGGCGTCTATGGTCGTTCAATCCGCACAAATAATGATGTCGAGAGCTGGCATCATCAATTAAAGAGACTGGCCAAAAAGGCAAACTTACCATTTTATTTGTTAATTACCCTCTTGTACAAAGAGGGAAGGCAATCCCAACGCAGTGTAAACTTGTAAAAGAGGGGTAAGTTGAAAAATTATCGGAGAAAACAGACAGATATTACACAAGGTAAACTGATGGCATTGTGGGAATTGTATAGTAATAAGGAGAGTGCAACCAGTGAATTTTTAAAGAGATGTGGTAAAATCTATTGTCCATGTTGAAATGATGTATTTTGTGCTCAGTTTATTTTGTATTCATTTTGTCTTTGTTAAAAAACGATGTTTGCTTATCTTGTTTGATGTGTAACAGATTTGGTAACAGCGGTTGAAAAATAATATACAACAGAAGTTCTAAATTACTCTGTTGTAATTAGTCTGCTCATAACAGAGGTTTAATTCTATTTTTGTTGGCTTCAAGTCATTTCCATGTTTAAAATGAATCGATGTACCTTATTGGTTCACGCCGTAGTGCATTATGCTGTTGTTTCATTCGTCGATGTGAAAGCGAGGGGATCAATCAGATTCCAGTATTCAAAATCTTTCCCCGCGAAATTATCCTATATAAGAGCGGTCTCGCTCATAATTCGTCGTATTATATCATACTGTAAACGAGGGTCGAACGGGGCTTGCCCCAAAACGTCCCAGTGCGTCTTCGGCGCGATAAAACCATTCTTTTAGCTTAATTTGTCGTCCACTTTTTTGGGTAAAGCTTTGATCTAGCTGTCCAAACTTAAAACCCATACACTGGCTTAGTTATGTGGACACTCTGTAACCTGTAAAAAGGTTAACCGTAATCGCTACCGTCATTTTCGGACCCATTCAACTCGACCCTGGTGTGAATCAACGTTCTGACACTGATTCTCTCCAGGTCCGAGTTCTGTGGGAACTATTCAAGTTAATGGACATGCTGGGTGCAACTTAAACCTCTTTTGGGTAAAAAGTGTTGCGGGCCCGTGGTTTTTGACCCATCATTCACAATCATGTCCATTTCATATACTATTTTTGGGCTTCTTAATAAACCACGTATCATGACGTATAAACTGTTTTCCCATTTTATTCTGTATTCATCCAGACCACAACACATAACTTAATGATTATTCTACCTCTGGAGTTGAGTTATATTTTATTCATGGTTTGCTAGTTGACCCAGATCCTCACGAATCTGAAGAACAACAGGGAGATTTCGGCCAGGGTTCTAGCCCCGGGGAGTCGTTCACTCCACCCCTGTTACAGATGTATTACATGTGTTTTAAATGATTAAATGATTATTATTTGTGCTTTATTTATTTTCCCATCCAAGTTGTGTTCTGACTTATGGTCCGAATCGTTCAAAAAATCTGGTCCGAATCGTCCAAATACCTGGTCCTCCTCAGGTTGTTTATTCCAGTCCCCAGTACTCCATCATAGTTGTGCACTCATCGTGCATTTAAACTAGTTTGTAGTATTTGTTGCATCTTATAGGCCTATTCATGGCTTACCCTCACAAATGACTAATCACAAATGACATTAGTCATTTTATTTCTCATTTCGGGTTTTTTTGCAAATGTTAAGCAAAAATTAAATAATGCTGCCCTAAAATAAAATATGCTGCAATCAAGTACTTTTTGAAAACTTGACAATGGCGGCAAATTTGATCACTTTCTTTCGAGTGACTAAGCAAATGTATGTCTTTTGATGAATGAATTTCGCAATCTTGATTCCTGTTGAATTTAGAAAGGAGGACATGAAGACACATTAGATTAGTTTACGGTCAGTGTGCCTATAACGGGTCTGTCCCCATAACGGTTCAAACCGTGTTTATGTTGTGATATTTTGGTAACTATAACACAGTTACACTGCAGATGTATCACAGAACTATAACTATAAGTTCAGTCAACTCGGCAGTATCGAGTCGTCGGCAGTATGGATTCAAAATTTACTGACTGCCATGTTACGTTTAAACAACCGAAACATTTTTCTTTTTTCTTTTTGCTTACTGATAGAAAATATATATATTCCAAATGTGATGAAAAAGAAATATGCTTTCGCAATATATTAAGTCTGTGACTCTGTGTGGCGGTGTTTTTGTTATTATTACCGGAACCGACCGCGACGAAAATGTAACTTGCTCACCCACTTGATTTTTTAATTTTACTTCAAGAAAAAGAAACGGCCCAAATAACGCAGAAGCTAAGTTGTTTAAATTGTTACCCCACTAGTATTATTCTCTAACTAATAAAGCTTTGAGAGTAAAATCCTTACCATTCTAATGCAAATAGTAAAGTTGATGGAGGTCATGTACTCGGCATTATCGAACCAGTACAGGCTGCAGTGCCTCACGTGATATTATTCCCCGTGAAAGATATATTTTTAGAAACTCGGTGGAAATATTGGCCTGTCAAGATTCAGCACGTGTTAAAATGGTAAGAAGGTGTTGTTTTATCTCGCAATTGCATGTCTTATACAATAAGTTACTAATTTTACAATAATTTACCCATTTTAGTGAACAAATCAATCGTTTTATTGCAATTTTCACACGTGTGTTATTGATGTTCGCACTGAAGTTTCAAATTGCACGTGGGGGCCTATATGCACGTGTATACCGGGTTGCACATTTTTCAAGGGTGACACCGACAGGATGTGCAATGGTGGCTGCGAGGGGTTGGAAATATGATTTTGTTTGTTTCCGATATCCACAACTACATGGAGTCCAAGTTAAAATTTCAATGTTTGCCTCTGATGAACTGTTGAAATTTTGACAGGGGATGTGTGCTCGTTTCGTGTTGTCTTTTTTCTGCTTTTTTTTGGGGGGGGGGGCGGTGCCGTTGCGGCCTAATTTCGGCCTTGTGTGATTTCAGCGATGAGAGTGAGATCGACCGAGGTGTTTCGACCAAAGCATTCTGGTCTCTATTTGCGTTAGGTGGTGGGGTGGGGTATGAAGTATGTCTTAACTAGACATGGGCGAAGGCCCAAATTGAACATTTTTGCCCAAAACATGTCTGGGGAGACGAGGAAGAAATGGGAGTTTCTGAATTTCGTTGAAAAACATGGCCGTCAGTGGCCATCTTGGATTTGGCATATAAATTTTCAACAATTCCATTAGTTCAGCCTACTGGCCACACCCCTCCCCGATCTTTTTCACTGAGAAACATGAGTAAATGAATTGGCATTGCCATTACTGGATCTTTCTATTTAGTTCAGTGCCTTCTTGAACAATTTGAGCTGCAGTGCCATTGACACTTTCGTTTTTATCCCCATGTGTCGATAATTCCAACACTTGACATCATTTTCTGGGAAGCCCTTCCCAAGAAATATGTCAAGTCTTGGAATTATCGTCAAAGGTAAATTTTATTTATTTATTGGTGCTTGGTGTCAAATCAACATCTAAGGCTGTATCGTGACAATACAACGGATACAACAAGTAAAAATACAAGACTAACCAATAGTTTATACCCATTGTCAACATCAGAGGACTTCCTCCACAGGCATTGATTACTGGATCCTATTTTACCAGTAAAGCAGGACTTGTTTAACACAGGGAACAGGTACTACTCCACTTCCCGTCGTTCCCATGGGGATAAGAAAGCTAAACTGTGAGGTAAAGTTTCTAGTGGTTACCCTACAACTTATTTCAACTGGTACTGCATCCATCAACTCAACAACTGAACTCATCACCTGAACTCATCAACTCAACAATTCAACTCATCATCATCATCATCATTATCATCATCACCATCATGCCATCAACTCATCATCATCAATCCTCATCAACTCATTACCATCATCTCATCATCATCATCATCATCATCGTCGTCATCATCATAATCTCTCTATGAGAAGCAGTTTGCTTTGAATGCTTTCTATTTAATACATATCTCATTTCTTGGAGTGAGGTGTTTGTTTTATTATTCCCAACATTACAAATCAGATTTACGTCCTTCCAGATATTCCTGTTGCACATTAACCTCTGCCCCTCCCCCCCCCTTTCAGAAATTTCCACCGCTGCCTTTCACATGCTTTACTGCCTTTTAGTCAGTCAGTATGCCTGGTATATAAATAATGTTCAGAACTTGAGACAACTCAGTCACTCACCCTAAGGCCATTTATTTATTTATTGATGTTTAAGGTCACATACATATGCGCAATAGCTAATCGTGACAGTTGTACGGGTGGAGGAAGCAAAAGAGACCCCTCCCCCCCCCCCCCCCCCCCCCCCCCCCCCCGAAGATCGACGAGCAGTCAGCTCCTCAACATTTCAATTCTGTTCAAGCTCCGCTAAAGCAGAGTTACAGCTTTTGAAGACATGCGCTCCACTGATGTGCAGTACGCCTTAGTACACGGCGTCATTGTGCCCCCATGTAGGCAACCGGGATAAGGTGCCTTGCCCAAGGACACAACGCGGGCCGTCCCGGACAGGGATCGAACTCCGAACCTCTAGCATAGAAGTCCAACAGTCAACCGCTGAGCAACTGTGCTCCACCCTAAGGCCATTAAAAAATCTGAGAGTGATGGTACGTGCATGATTTTATACAACTGGCACAAAATGACCCTTATCCGCAGAGGCGGAACGGCTAAAAATTCATCACCATATGGAAACAGTGGCGGATCCTCTACCAATTTACGGGTCCACCCACTCCCTCCACCGCAGTAGCGATAAAAAGTTGTGATGTTACTAGTAGTCAGAAAATCTCGATGTGTATCAGTTATTTATTTGGGCCAACGGCCCATCGGGAAATCGCCTGGCCGCCCGAACGGCCAGTTCGCCTCTGCTTATTTGTAAAGTCGACATTGAATACCAACGGCTCAGTTTACCGTGAAAGGAAAAAAAACTCGAGCCTGATATAATCATGAATTGATGCCGTATGCTTTGTGAATTTCCTGTCAGCTTTGAGCAAAGGTAAGTTTTTTTAACCCGATTGCAAATGGCGGCACCTGTTTACTCTCGTTTCAGGTCTAACTTGACAGATCGCTGGGAATATATAATAATCACTCTGAGATAAATTCTAATTTGTATCTGTTCTTGCAGAAATGTGTCTTAGAGAGTTCGACAACTACAAATTACCCAATTTAGTGATACAACACACATTTGAACTGGCGCAAAATGTGTGATTCTTTACTACCTGCATTGACTCTTTACTGCCGCTATTATGATCTGATAAAATGATTTCGTACACGGACATGTAAGTGTTATTTTTCCTCGCGCAGTCGCGGTAAGCAGTACCTAGTTCTACATGATACATTGCCAAGACAAACACATCGATTCTTGGTTTAATGACGGAGGTGGCAGAAAAGTAAAAAAAAGTGACTCGACAGTGCCGAGTAGACTGTATTAAGGCCAGAAATGTATTGCAATATCACGAAATATATCGTGTAGTTTGTTTTGAATTAGGTGTCTGGAATTTAATTTTATTACTTGTTTACAAAGTCTTCCCAAAACGAAACGAAATTAGACAAGTCAGAGAAGTTAAAGAAGGTTAGGCAGTTAGGGATCATTTCTATAAAAGTAAAGTCCTTTATTTTATCAATCTACCATCACGCTTTATGTGGCCAAAAAAGAATTTTGATTGTGATTCCCTGTCCATCAGAAACATTCCAATCTTTGGACCAACTAACTTGAATTGCCAATAACGTGTAAGCAGTGTCATGCGTAGTCTAATAATATTAGCCTTCGCCTGTGCTCCGAATTTATTATTTTTTGATTTTTAATATGTCGCACCGTCGAAGTCTAATCTGATCTTTCGTTTTTCCAGCAGCAAAGTTCAGCGAGAGACTCTCCGTTCCGTTCCCGGAAATGGGATACAAATTTTAACAATTTTCCAACCGCTGTAACATTACCGCTTGAAAAAAATGTTTTTATTTAATTATTGGTATTTAATACGTAATTCGACAGTAAGTATAGGAAATTTATACATCTAATATGAATGTGAAGGCATATTATTCTTGTCGAATGTGGGAACATGTATGGAGAATGAGACTGAGTATTCATCATATTAGTGTTATGTCGCCTAATTTCGTACTTTGCTGCTGGAAAAACGAAAGATCAGATTAGACTTCGACGTGCGACATATTAAAAATCAAAAAATAATAAATTCGGAGCACAGGCGAAGGCTAATATTATTGGACTATGTCATGCGTACTGGAATTAAATACAAAATAAGAATATTTGTTCTAGAACTTCTGTGACATATTCAGTTTAAACAATATTTATTGGAAAGTTTGTTAATTGTGTACATTACATGCTAGATGGTAAAACAGGAACAACACAAGATACAACAGTACACTGAATAACAAAGATGAACAAATAGATAGATTACTATGTAAGGATGGGACATATTTGAAAATGGTAAGAATTTTTTATCTTCCTTTAGTGTGAGGAACATACAAAAACACATTTCTCAATTAAATAAGCAGCATTACATTTTTGCACATTTTTTTCCATTTTAGAAGTTAGTAAATTAAAACTATCAATGTCTTGCAACTTGTGCAAGAGGCTAAAAGTTCTGTGCACTTACAAGTTCCACATCGTGAGCTACAGCCTACAGTAACTGTTTCAAGAATGTTGACATAAATTGAATGGCTGCCTCATGTTTGAACAATATAAAATTAACTATATATAACTGCAGGGGGTGGCCTTGGGCAAGACACTTCACCCATTGCCCACATGGGGGCACAGTGACATTGTGTACTAAGGCGTACTGCATGTTGATGGTGCAACTGTCTTCAACCAATTCTAACCCTGCTTGTCTGGAGATAGTATCATGTTAAGGAGCTGACAGTTGCTCGCTGTCGTTTGGTGGTTCTCTCTGGGGTACTCTGGCTTCCTCCTCCCGTAAAACTGTCAAGGTCATGATTAGCTATTGTCCAGAAATATGTGACCTTAAAACACCAATAAATAAATTAATAACTGCAAAGGGGTGGGGTGGGGGGGGGGAGGGTGGGGGGGTGGCGAGTAACTGCAGGGAAAGGCCTTCGGCTCCATATTTTATTATTTTTCATGAGGCATTGTATACAGGGGCGGCTCCAAAAGAGGGTCAGCGGGGCTATAGCTCCTTGCCAGCGAGGCCTACTCCTCCCCTTTCCCGGTCAGGAAACTCGCCTTTCATTGTTTGGTTTCTTGGCTACACTTTAGCCTCTGTATTACAGCTTTCTACTGCCCGGGGTTTCTGCCAGGGTTCGGGGGAATGAGTCTGTTAGGGGGAGACCGATGGTCATCGGTACAACGGGCCGAATCATGGTCGGAAAATTTTGATTTCCATGGTGCAGAACTCCCCATTTCGATGCATCTGAGTGCCCCAGCAATCGCATTGCATCTAAATTTTCGGACATCAAACAATAATTAAAATTATTTATCGAAATAAAATTCACAGCATTCCAAATGAAACAATAAAAAATCCAAACGTGTCTGTTATGATGGTGCACAACACCAACAATGTTTTTGATATTGTTTTTAATGTGGAGAACTGATGATCTGTTAAAAACAATGGCAAACGGTGACAGAGATTACAATGAACTAAATATCCATCGATACATGTGCGTAGGCAAACCTAAACGATAACTCAAATAACAGTACCAACTGGCTGGAGGAATGTGTCCGTTTGGCGGGCTCCCTGCCCGCCTAGCGTAAACCCTGACTGCCCCTCCTCAGGATGGAAGCATGAGCTCCAATTTAGGGTAGGGTCAGTAGATAGCCTTCTTACAGAGTAGCACTGATAAACCTAGGCTGCCATCCTCACTATTTTGGGGAACTCTCCTTTCGATTTTGAAGTTTCTGGGGCACATCATAGCCTTTGTAAGACAGCTTTATACTGCCCCTCCCCCACCTCGGGATTTGAGCCCCAGTGGGGAAGGGACAGTAGAGCTTATATAGTGACTTACAGACTACTGTATACCTACCCCCCTTCCCCATATGGAAGCTCTCGTCTTTTATTCTATGGTTTCTTGGCTACACTCTCGCCTCTGTATAGCAGCTATATACTGCCCCTCCTCGCCACAGAAGCATGCGCTTCAATTTAGGGTAGGGTCAGTGGATAGCCGTCTTACAGAGTAGTACTAATAAACCTAAGCCGCCACCCTCACCATTATTGGGAACTCCCCTTTTGATTGTGAAGTTTTTATACTGCCCGTAACCCCACCCAGGGACTTGAGCCCCAGGCAGGGAAGGGGCAGCATATAGTGACTTACAGACTAGTATATACCTACCCCCCCTGCCTGTCCCCCCCCCCCCCTCGCCCACCCACACACACTTCCCAGTATGGAAACTCTCACCTTTTATTGTATGGTTTCTTGGCTACCCTCTAGCCTCAGTATAGCAGCTGTATACTACCTCTCCTCACCACGGAGGCATGAGTTTCAATTTTGGGGAGGGTCAGAAAGTAGCTGTCTTACAGAGTAGTACTTATATTATACCAAGGCTGCCAACCTACTCATTGTTGGGAACTCTCCATTTTATTGTAAGGTTTCTGGGGGACAACATAGCCTCTGTGTAAGATGGCAGTATACTGCCCCTTCCCAACCTAGGACTTCAGTCCCAGCTGGGGAAGGGGCAGTATGTAGCATCTTACAAACTAGTACAAACTAGTATATACCTAAATCTCCACCACCCCTGCTCCCCCCTCCGCCTATCGGGGAGGTCAGTCCCCACTTTCGGAGAAATGCTAGCGCCACCACTGATTGTCTATAGCCACTAAGATGGGCATTTTTGATCACCCAGTAGTCTCATAATAATAAATTTATCCCATATAACACCCCCAGGGAATTAGAATTGTGCCAATATGTTCCTGAATATACCATTTACGTAGTGTGCCCAATTCAGAGTTCTGGTAGAGTTTTTAATCAACCCTAACAAGGAAGAAATGTGAATGGCATTCTTCAATGCCACGTAGTGTTTGTCAACATATTTTTATCCTACAGAACCAATGTGAAAACTGATGCAATTTATCAAAAGATGTTCAGACAAGCTTGCTTTTTTCCTCTGAAGATAACACGGCCAAAAATAAGTCTTATATCTTGCATTTAACAAGGTGATTCTTTATAGGCACAAGTGACCCGTTATTGGCAAATTTACCTCTGTCAAATGATCTAATTTTTTGAAACAGCGAGCTGTTCAAAACAAATCCAGCTGGATAATGATAAATATATAACTGTCTCCACATACAAGGAAAAACTCTCGGGGAATGTTTATTGTTTACAAAGAAATACACAAAAATACAAAAAGTGACCTGTTAAAGGCACACTAACTGTATTTTGTTTCAGGTCAAGTCACCCTCGGGCCAACTCCCCCCCCCCCCCCCACACACACACACACATGCACGCATGCACACACACACACACACACACACACACACAGTCTTGTCTACCCTACATACCGAGGTACCCCATTGTTTGTCCTTTGTGTTTCTACCTCGTTTTGCCGGTACAGTTCTGGGAAAACAACCGAGGTAAAGGGTTTCTTTTGTCTTTTGTACCTCGGTAAGGCGAAACACGCAAACTCTTTTGTCTAGTTACCTCGTCAAGTTGGTAAGACAAACCCACACACACACACACACACACACACACACACACACACACACACACACACACACACACACACACACACACACACAGAGTCTTGTTTTCCCTACATACCGAGGTACCCCATTGTCTGTCCTTTGTGTGGACTAACGGTTTCAACCTCGTTTTGCCGGTACAGTTCTGGGAAAACAACCGAGGTAAAGGGTTTCTTTTGTCTTTTGTACCTCGGTAAGGCGAAACACGCAAACTCTTTTGTCTAGTTACCTCGTCAAGTTGGTAAGACAAACGCACACACACACACACACACACAACACACACACACACACACACACACACACACACACACAACACACACACACACACACACACACACACACACACACACACAGAGTCTTGTCTACCCTACATACCGAGGTACCCCATTGTTTGTCCTTTGTGTGGACTAACGGTTTCTACCTCGTTTTGCCGGTACAGTTCTGGGAAAACAACCGAGGTAAAGGGTTTCTTTTGTCTTTTGTACCTCGGTAAGGCGAAACACGCAAACTCTTTTGTCTAGTTACCTCGTCAAGTTGGTAAGACAAACCCACACACAAACACACACACACACACACACACACACACACACACACACACACACACACACACACACACACACACACACACACACACACACACAGTCTTGTCTACCCTACATACCGAGGTACCCCATTGTTTGTCCTTTGTGTGAACTAACAGTTTCAACCTCGTTTTGCCGGTACAGTTCTGGGAAAACAACCGAGGTAAAGGGTTTCTTTTGTCTTTTGTACCTCGGTAAGGCGAAACACGCAAACTCTTTTGTCTAGTTACCTCGTCAAGTTGGTAAGACAAATGCACACACACACACACACACACACACACACACACACACACACACACACACACACACACACACACACACACACACACACACACACACATATTTCTGGGTCAACTCGCCCCAAACCAGAATTTTTAATAACTTCATTTTTGTAATTTTTATTAAAAAACAGACAACTATGGAATATTTATGTACTTAAGTTAACTTTCTTAATAAGAAATCCTGTTCAAAATAATTAAAATCTTTTAAGTTTTATGCAGATTTAAATCCACTACACAAAGCACATGAAAGAATAAATAGTTCCGTTTCAAGAATATGAAATTTAACATAAAAGTGAAAAAAAAATATCATACTCACTTACTGAGAAATTAGAAGCGGCATGGCAGATGTTTCGTGACAATGAATTGATGACAACCAGCTTTCAAAGAAAATGTTCCAAAATTTATTCACAGTAAATGTTCACTGTATATATAAATGTAGATCTTGTTGTAAATATTGATTTTATTTATGTAATGTACAGTTGTATATTTTTGTGACATTATTAAATCATGAGGGATGTATTTATGTGTATAATCATCATCAACGAAACCATTCGGAAAGTGAAGGACGTTAACGTGATACCAAAAATTGATGACGCGAAGTTTGATGTTGCTCAGGATTTAATCCATTGGACCACGAGAACCGCCAATATTATGTACGATCACTGGTTGAACCACCTAAATTTAAACTAAGTAAAGGCAAAGGTAACAGCCGCCTAACAGATGTGGGATTAGGAACTAATGTGGTTAACCTGTCTGGCACCAATGACCTAACAACCCAAGAGAAATCTCTTTTAGATCGCGGTTTAACTTTTGTACCAGCACCAAAGCCTAAAACTGATAACCAAACAAATTTACCATCATACAACTGTAATTTTCTTAGGCAAATGAAATTAGCCGACCGCTTTAGAAACTCCAGCGGTCGGAAACTTCCTTTTACAGAATCATCTGGTTGGTCACCTCCAGATAGTGAAGTAGATCCCGAAATTATTGAGGCTAGCAAACGAATCATCAAAAAGGTGTTCAGCATGAACATACTCTCCGATAAAGACAATTTAACAGCTGGTGAACGGAGAGCCCTCACGAAACTTCGAAAAAATAAGAAATTAGTGATTAAACCAGCCGACAAAGGTGGGTCGGTAGTTGTTCTATCTCGGGATAATTATATAAAGGAAGCCATGAGACAACTCAGCAATACTAAACATTATAAGAAAATAGATTCACTTATTTGGCCTAGTAATATCGAAAAATTCAATAAGATCTTAAAATTTCTCCTCGACGAAGGTCACATTACCAAAAAACAATTGAAATATTTAACAGCTAAGCTCAGTGCTCAAACAAGACAATTTTATATCCTACCAAAGATCCACAAGGACCGTTCTTCATGGACGGATGACTTAACTCCACCCGGGAGGCCAATTGTATCAGATTGTAATTCGGAATCTTATGCGATCTCGGAATTAATTGATTATCATCTGAAACCTATAGCAAATAGACATCCGAGCTATCTAAAAAATACACAGGATTTCCTGTCAAAAATTTCGAAATTGAAAATATCGAAAAATGCAATTCTGGCCACTTTGGATATCGACAGTATGTATACGAACATTGATATTGATAAAGGTGTTAAATCAGTTAAAAATGCATTTGAAAAATATCCGGATGCGAAACGCCCGGATGAACAAATTTTGGATCTTTTAGAGCTGAGCTTAAAAGGTAATGACTTTCAATTCAATGGAGAATATTTTCTACAAATAATGGGTTGTCCTATGGGCAAAAGATTCAGTCCTAATTTTGCAAGCATTTATGTAGCGGAATGGGAGGAAAATGCCTTAAGCAAATGTGGAAAGCATCCTCTCGTATATCTCAGGTATTTAGATGACATTTTTATTATTTGGGAACATTCAAAAGAAGATTTTGATGAATTTTTAGAAATTTTGAACAATCACGATCCAAATATTAAATTGAAAGCTACTATCAGTGAAAATTCTGTTGATTTTCTCGATGTGACCGTGTATAAAGGCAAGCAATTTCAGGCGTCCGGTCATTTAGATTATAAAGTGTATTTTAAACCAACTGATTCACATCAATTGTTGCACACAAAATCATTTCATCCTCAACATACATTTAAAGGTATCATCAAATCACAGCTCATTCGTTTCCACCGCAATTCAAGTGATAAGGTAAATTTCAATGAGGCTTGTTCTACTCTATTTGGCGCCCTCAGATCGAGAGGGTACTCGCTGCGCCTTCTGCGTAGCCTGAAATCCCAAACCCTGAAAAAGCTCGAAAGTCCAGCTGAAACTACCGATTTCGAACCACTGAAGATTGAACACAACAGACCGTTGCAAAATAGTAGTGGCGCGGTATTTAATTGCAAAAAGCCTCGTTGTAGACTGCATACTTTTATGCCTGATCATAAAGAGGAATTTTCCTCCGAACAAACGAAAAATCATTATCAGATCCGTAACCCCCTCCATTGTGATTCACCAAACATTATTTACCTTATCACTTGTAAGCGATGTCGGAAACAGTATGTTGGTCAAAGTCAAAATCCTTTCCGAGAACGTGCTACTAGACACAAACAGGATATAAAACATAATGCTGATGCCCCAGTAGCACAACATTTTAACCTTCCTGGCCATTCTTTGGACGATTTCGAAATCCATCCTATTGAACAACCACCAATTAAAGACACATTAGAAGGAACGGATGAATTTAGAAAAAAACGTGAAGCTTTTTGGATCAATACGCTTCAAACCCTCTGGCCATTTGGTATGAACATATCAGAGGGCGAATGCGAAAGGAGGTCCATCATTCCTTTCACTTTAACGTACAACAGAATGAATATCGAAATAGCAAAAATGTTAAAAGATGAATTCAATTTTACCAATGCTAAATTAAATGAACCTTTGAATCTTCGACCTGTCATCGCCTATAAGAAAAACAAAAGCTTGCGTAACATCCTTGTAAGGACTAAATTAGAGCCCATCAATGAATAACATCAATTATTGCCAGTCAGTTTAACCAGTTCCTAAGCTCATCACTTAGTTTAAATCAATTTTATGTACTTTTTTGTTACGTTTGAAACCCATCAGGGTTCAGTAAATGAAAACAATTTTTCAGCGGCATATTAAAAGAAAAAAACGTTTCAGTAGGAAATGTCTGTGCCAGTGCGATTTTTTAACCTCAAACACACACAGGCGAGTGCCAGAGTTCATATATGCCCCAAAACAAAATAGGTTCCAATTTCAATCATGTGTATGTATTTCCTAAATAAAATTATTATTTATTTATATATTTATTTATTGATTATTTTTTATTTTTTATTTTTTATTTTTTAGTAATGTTTTATTTATTTATTTATTTATTTATTTATTTATTTATTTATTTATTTACTTATTTATTTATTTATTTACTTATTTGGTTGATTCATTTATTTTAATTATTATTTTTATTTTTATTTTTAATTTTTCATACCTTTCACACAATGTAGAGGTTCACAAGGTAAAACACACAATTTCTACGTGGTGTAAAATATTTTCCGTCATAAACCTCCGTCGGGGGATATTCATTCCAAACTGATAACATTCGTGAGGCATCATGATCTTTGGCGTTATTTTTTCATTTATTTCTTTAGTCTCAATATATTTTATCAAACCATTTTTTCATATTATTTTCACATACTTCTGAAGCCAGTAAAGCAAACCGCTCCCGATTGGTTTTACTTAAATCAAAGCCAACCAATGGGGCTTCATGGGGTCAGTAAAGCAAACCACTCACTGACTGATTAAAATTCAATGGAAGCCAATCAATAAGGCTTCATCTAATTTGTTTGGACCACACAAACTGAGTTGTGAAAAACAAACTTGGGACATCTCAGATTGAAAAGAATTAATTAGATGAGTGACATTTGTCAGCTTGTTACTGAGTTTAATTATGTACTGAGCTGTGAAAAACACCCCCAGCCCACATTTGGATATATACCATGCATGCCCTCCCAAAGTTGGATTCATTTTCCTCAAAGTCTCTTTGAAAAAGCCAAACCAAGCGAAACGCGTCGAGACAGACGGATTATTTTCTACCTTTGCTGAAGACTACAACCAATCCAGGTATCTTCTCTAATAGGTAATATCTAGATTTCATTTTAATTTATTTCATTTCTTCATTTTAATTTCATTTTATTCATCTACCTATTCTTCAAATGGCTCAAAAAAGACAGAATCATCAGGGAAAGAGAGTTGCCCAGTCTGGAAGAGGCCAGGAACAATCGTTCCAGGCCTATTCTAGATTGGTCAAGGCCCTTTTCCAGGTGATTCAGTGTATGCACCATATTGGGCTCCTAGAGCAGCATTTGGCCAAACGGGATTTCCCGAAGCAGTTGGAGAAGAAAGTAGATGAGTTAGGTGGCTTTCTAAAGCCGGCTCTTCCCACCCCACACATTTTTTCTGTTTTTCGACAGATTAGTGTGGGATGGGCCAACCAAACGTTAAATGCTTTAGTTGAGCATTACAAGATAAATTTAAATCAGTTGAAGTCTAAGATAACTTTGGCTATGCGACCACCTCCTGGACTCGAAAAAATAGACTTCAACAGCGCTTCGGCGCGTGCCTTGATCTGGGCTCAAAAAAACTTTAAAAATAAGTTGACAGATAAGACGATTTCGGCCTATCAGTCTTACATTTCGGAACTTCGCCCAGCGTCTGGAGTAAGGAACAATACGGGAGGGAGCAAGCAAACTCCGGCCCGTGTTGTCCCTCTACCCCAACGCGAAAAGCAAAATAAGAAAAGATCAAGGCAAAGCACTTCTCCCTCTTCTTTTCCTTCTACTTCTTCTTTCTCTCAGAGTAAGCGCCTCAATTTGCAAACATCTCCGGTCCATATTGTGACTGAAGATGCTCGCAAATTGAGTAACGCTGTCTCGCCTCGTCTTGCTCCTCTACCTCCTACTCCTCCTCAGCCTTTTTTCTCTGGTTCTCCTAGTGCTCTCACTAGAACTCCTCCTTCTGTTTCTTCTCCTGCTTCTGTTTCCTCTCCTGCTTCTGTTTCTTCTGCCCCTTCTCCTGCCTCTAGTGTGGTTCAACCAGGTATATCGTACTCAGAGAAAGTCAAATCACCGAGCCGCAACTCGGGCCGCTCATTTGATTCTAAATTTTCCCAGTTTCGGCATAAAAGCGGAGTTAATTTTGACAAAAGGAATTGGCGCCTCCCCGATGTTTGTAAAAACATCCTTATGATTGGAAGTTCAAATTTAGGACGCATTGATCGAAATCCCCATCCGGACATCCAGGTGGAGTGTTACCCCGGCGCCAAATTCAATCATCTGCGCTCTATGTTTAAAGGGCACAGGGGCCAGTCCAGTCCCCAAAAAATATTATTAAATATTGGCGTGAATTCTCGAAACGATAATTCTGATCTCGTAGTTAAGCAGTTGCGGAATATGCTTAGCGATATCAGGGTCAAGTTTAGATCAGCAAAAATTTATTTCGCTGAACTAAACTTTTCGCAAAAACTCCCTCAGGCTGAGAGGAGAACCCTGAGCATCATCAACGAAACCATTCGGAAAGTGAAGGACGTTAACGTGATACCAAAAATTGATGACGCGAAGTTTGATGTTGCTCAGGATTTAATCCATTGGACCACGAGAACCGCCAATATTATGTACGATCACTGGTTGAACCACCTAAATTTAAACTAAGTAAAGGCAAAGGTAACAGCCGCCTAACAGATGTGGGATTAGGAACTAATGTGGTTAACCTGTCTGGCACCAATGACCTAACAACCCAAGAGAAATCTCTTTTAGATCGCGGTTTAACTTTTGTACCAGCACCAAAGCCTAAAACTGATAACCAAACAAATTTACCATCATACAACTGTAATTTTCTTAGGCAAATGAAATTAGCCGACCGCTTTAGAAACTCCAGCGGTCGGAAACTTCCTTTTACAGAATCATCTGGTTGGTCACCTCCAGATAGTGAAGTAGATCCCGAAATTATTGAGGCTAGCAAACGAATCATCAAAAAGGTGTTCAGCATGAACATACTCTCCGATAAAGACAATTTAACAGCTGGTGAACGGAGAGCCCTCACGAAACTTCGAAAAAATAAGAAATTAGTGATTAAACCAGCCGACAAAGGTGGGTCGGTAGTTGTTCTATCTCGGGATAATTATATAAAGGAAGCCATGAGACAACTCAGCAATACTAAACATTATAAGAAAATAGATTCACTTATTTGGCCTAGTAATATCGAAAAATTCAATAAGATCTTAAAATTTCTCCTCGACGAAGGTCACATTACCAAAAAACAATTGAAATATTTAACAGCTAAGCTCAGTGCTCAAACAAGACAATTTTATATCCTACCAAAGATCCACAAGGACCGTTCTTCATGGACGGATGACTTAACTCCACCCGGGAGGCCAATTGTATCAGATTGTAATTCGGAATCTTATGCGATCTCGGAATTAATTGATTATCATCTGAAACCTATAGCAAATAGACATCCGAGCTATCTAAAAAATACACAGGATTTCCTGTCAAAAATTTCGAAATTGAAAATATCGAAAAATGCAATTCTGGCCACTTTGGATATCGACAGTATGTATACGAACATTGATATTGATAAAGGTGTTAAATCAGTTAAAAATGCATTTGAAAAATATCCGGATGCGAAACGCCCGGATGAACAAATTTTGGATCTTTTAGAGCTGAGCTTAAAAGGTAATGACTTTCAATTCAATGGAGAATATTTTCTACAAATAATGGGTTGTCCTATGGGCAAAAGATTCAGTCCTAATTTTGCAAGCATTTATGTAGCGGAATGGGAGGAAAATGCCTTAAGCAAATGTGCAAAGCATCCTCTCGTATATCTCAGGTATTTAGATGACATTTTTATTATTTGGGAACATTCAAAAGAAGATTTTGATGAATTTTTAGAAATTTTGAACAATCACGATCCAAATATTAAATTGAAAGCTACTATCAGTGAAAATTCTGTTGATTTTCTCGATGTGACCGTGTATAAAGGCAAGCAATTTCAGGCGTCCGGTCATTTAGATTATAAAGTGTATTTTAAACCAACTGATTCACATCAATTGTTGCACACAAAATCATTTCATCCTCAACATACATTTAAAGGTATCATCAAATCACAGCTCATTCATTTCCACCGCAATTCAAGTGATAAGGTAAATTTCAATGAGGCTTGTTCTACTCTATTTGGCGCCCTCAGATCGAGAGGGTACTCGCTGCGCCTTCTGCGTAGCCTGAAATCCCAAACCCTGAAAAAGCTCGAAAGTCCAGCTGAAACTACCGATTTCGAACCACTGAAGATTGAACACAACAGACCGTTGCAAAATAGTAGTGGCGCGGTATTTAATTGCAAAAAGCCTCGTTGTAGACTGCATACTTTTATGCCTGATCATAAAGAGGAATTTTCCTCCGAACAAACGAAAAATCATTATCAGATCCGTAACCCCCTCCATTGTGATTCACCAAACATTATTTACCTTATCACTTGTAAGCGATGTCGGAAACAGTATGTTGGTCAAAGTCAAAATCCTTTCCGAGAACGTGCTACTAGACACAAACAGGATATAAAACATAATGCTGATGCCCCAGTAGCACAACATTTTAACCTTCCTGGCCATTCTTTGGACGATTTCGAAATCCATCCTATTGAACAACCACCAATTAAAGACACATTAGAAGGAACGGATGAATTTAGAAAAAAACGTGAAGCTTTTTGGATCAATACGCTTCAAACCCTCTGGCCATTTGGTATGAACATATCAGAGGGCGAATGCGAAAGGAGGTCCATCATTCCTTTCACTTTAACGTACAACAGAATGAATATCGAAATAGCAAAAATGTTAAAAGATGAATTCAATTTTACCAATGCTAAATTAAATGAACCTTTGAATCTTCGACCTGTCATCGCCTATAAGAAAAACAAAAGCTTGCGTAACATCCTTGTAAGGACTAAATTAGAGCCCATCAATGAATAACATCAATTATTGCCAGTCAGTTTAACCAGTTCCTAAGCTCATCACTTAGTTTAAATCAATTTTATGTACTTTTTTGTTACGTTTGAAACCCATCAGGGTTCAGTAAATGAAAACAATTTTTCAGCGGCATATTAAAAGAAAAAAACGTTTCAGTAGGAAATGTCTGTGCCAGTGCGATTTTTTAACCTCAAACACACACACACACACACACACACACACACACACACACACACACAGAGTCTTGTTTTCCCTACATACCGAGGTACCCCATTGTCTGTCCTTTGTGTGGACTAACGGTTTCAACCTCGTTTTGCCGGTACAGTTCTGGGAAAACAACCGAGGTAAAGGGTTTCTTTTGTCTTTTGTACCTCGGTAAGGCGAAACACGCAAACTCTTTTGTCTAGTTACCTCGTCAAGTTGGTAAGACAAACGCACACACACACACACACACACAACACACACACACACACACACACACACACACACAACACACACACACACACACACACACACACAGAGTCTTGTCTACCCTAATACCGAGGTACCCCATTGTTTGTCCTTTGTGTGGACTAACGGTTTCTACCTCGTTTTGCCGGTACAGTTCTGGGAAAACAACCGAGGTAAAGGGTTTCTTTTGTCTTTTGTACCTCGGTAAGGCGAAACACGCAAACTCTTTTGTCTAGTTACCTCGTCAAGTTGGTAAGACAAACCCACACACAAACACACACACACACACACACACACACACACACACACACACACACACACACACACACACACACACACACACACACACACACACACACACACAGTCTTGTCTACCCTACATACCGAGGTACCCCATTGTTTGTCCTTTGTGTGAACTAACAGTTTCAACCTCGTTTTGCCGGTACAGTTCTGGGAAAACAACCGAGGTAAAGGGTTTCTTTTGTCTTTTGTACCTCGGTAAGGCGAAACACGCAAACTCTTTTGTCTAGTTACCTCGTCAAGTTGGTAAGACAAATGCACACACACACACACACACACACACACACACACACACACACACACACACACACACACACACACACACACACACACACATATTTCTGGGTCAACTCGCCCCAAACCAGAATTTTTAATAACTTCATTTTTGTAATTTTTATTAAAAAACAGACAACTATGGAATATTTATGTACTTAAGTTAACTTTCTTAATAAGAAATCCTGTTCAAAATAATTAAAATCTTTTAAGTTTTATGCAGATTTAAATCCACTACACAAAGCACATGAAAGAATAAATAGTTCCGTTTCAAGAATATGAAATTTAACATAAAAGTGAAAAAAAAATATCATACTCACTTACTGAGAAATTAGAAGCGGCATGGCAGATGTTTCGTGACAATGAATTGATGACAACCAGCTTTCAAAGAAAATGTTCCAAAATTTATTCACAGTAAATGTTCACTGTATATATAAATGTAGATCTTGTTGTAGATATTGATTTTATTTATGTAATGTACAGTTGTATATTTTTGTGACATTATTAAATCATGAGGGATGTATTTATGTGTATAATTATTTTTGTTATCAGTTAAATGTTATATAAACCAATCTCATTCACCTTTATATTATAATGTTCCGACAAGCGATATCGTAACGTTATAATATAAAGATGAATGAGACAGGTTTATATAACATTTATAACAAAATGAGTTATATAAACCAAAGATAGATATTGATTTTATTTATGTAATTGATATAGCTGTATATATTTGTGACATTATTCATGTGGGATGTATTTATGTATATTTTATTATAAATGTTATTTTGTTATAACTGTTCTAGTTTTAATAAATAAAATTAAGTGTTTAATCAGACCAGTCTTATGTTATTATTAAGTCTGACCAGTCCTACACTTTTTGGGGGCGACTTGACCCAATGTATGGGGGAATCATTTTCCTCAAAGTCTCTTTGAAAAAGCCTAACCAAGCGAAACGCGTCGCAACAGACGGATTATTTTCTACCTTTGCTGAAGACTGCAAACAATCCAGGTATCTTCTTTAATAGGTAATATCTAATTTTCCAATTTTATTTATTTCATCACTTTTATATTTTATTTATACTTAATTCAGCTACTTTCTTTAACAATGGCAAGAAAAGGGAAGAGGCATCAGAGGCAGAGAGTTGCCCAGTCCGGAACTGGCCAGGAACAATCGTTCCAGGCTTATTCTAGGCTGGTCAAGGCTTTGTTTCAGGTGCTTCAATGTTTGCACCACATTGGGCTATTAGAGCACCATTTGGCAAATCAGGATTTCCCGAAACAGCTGAAGAAGAAAGTAGATGAGTTAGGTGGCTTTCTAAAGCCAGCTCTTCCCACCCCACACATTTTTTCTGTTTTTCGACAGATTAGTGTGGGATGGGCCAATCAAACGTTAAATGCTTTAGTTGAGCATTATAAGGTAAATTTAAACCAGTTGAAGTCTAAGATAACTTTGGCTATGCGACCACCTCCTGGACTCGAAAAAATAGACTTCAACAGTGCTTCGGCGCGTGCCTTGATCTGGGCTAAAAAGAACTTTAAAAATAAGTTGACAGATAAGACGATTTCGGCCTATGAGTCTTACATTTCGGAACTTCGCCCATCGTCTGGAGTAAGGAACAATACGGGAGGGAGCAAGCAAACTCCGGCCCGTGTTGTCCCTCTACCCCAACGCGAAAAACAAAATAAGAAAAGATCAAGGCAAAGCACTTCTCCCTCATCTTTTCCTTCTACTTCTTCTTTCTCTCAGAGTAATTGAGTTGGTCACCTCCAGATAGTGAAGTAGATCCCGAAATTATTGAGGCTAGCAAACGAATCATCAAAAAGGTGTTCAGCATGAACATACTCTCCGATAAAGACAATTTAACAGCTGGTGAACGGAGAGCCCTCACGAAACTTCGAAAAAATAAGAAATTAGTAATTAAACCAGCCGACAAAGGTGGGTCGGTAGTTGTTCTATCTCGGGATAATTATATAAAGGAAGCCATGAGACAACTCAGCAATACAAAACATTATAAGAAAATAGATTCACTTATTTGGCCTAGTAATATCGAAAAATTCAATAAGATCTTAAAATTTCTCCTCGACGAAGGTCACATTACCAAAAAACAATTGAAATATTTAACAGCTAAGCTCAGTGCTCAAACAAGACAATTTTATATCCTACCAAAGATCCACAAAGACCGTTCTTCATGGACGGATGACTTAACTCCACCCGGGAGGCCAATTGTATCAGATTGTAATTCGGAATCTTATGCAATCTCGGAATTAATTGATTATCATCTGAAACCTATAGCAAATAGACATCCGAGCTATCTAAAAAATACACAGGATTTCCTGTCAAAAATTTCGAAATTGAAAATATCGAAAAATGCAATTCTGGCTACTTTGGATATCGACAGTATGTATACGAACATTGATATTGATAAAGGTGTTAAATCAGTTAAAAATGCATTTGAAAAATATCCGGATGCGAAACGCCCGGATGAACAAATTTTGGATCTTTTAGAGCTGAGCTTAAAAGGTAATGACTTTCAATTCAATGGAGAATATTTTCTACAAATAATGGGTTGTCCTATGGGCAAAAGATTCAGTCCTAATTTTGCAAGCATTTATGTAGCGGAATGGGAGGAAAATGCCTTAAGCAAATGTGGAAAGCATCCTCTCGTATATCTCAGGTATTTAGATGACATTTTTATTATTTGGGAACATTCAAAAGAAGATTTTGATGAATTTTTAGAAATTTTGAACAATCACGATCCAAATATTAAATTGAAAGCTACTATCAGTGAAAATTCTGTTGATTTTCTCGATGTGACCGTGTATAAAGGCAAGCAATTTCAGGCGTCCGGTCATTTAGATTATAAAGTGTATTTTAAACCAACTGATTCACATCAATTGTTGCACACAAAATCATTTCATCCTCAACATACATTTAAAGGTATCATCAAATCACAACTCATTCGTTTCCACCGCAATTCAAGTGATAAGGTAAATTTCAATGAGGCTTGTTCCACTCTATTTGGCGCCCTCAGATCGAGAGGGTACTCGCTGCGCCTTCTGCGTAGCCTGAAATCCCAAACCCTGAAAAAGCTCGAAAGTCCAGCTGAAACTACCGATTTCGAACCACTGAAGATTGAACACAACAGACCGTTGCAAAATAGTAGTGGCGCGGTATTTAATTGCAAAAAGCCTCGTTGTAGACTGCATACTTTTATGCCTGATCAGAAAGAGGAATTTTCCTCCGAACAAACGAAAAATCATTATCAGATCCGTAACCCCCTCCATTGTGATTCACCAAACATTATTTACCTTATCACTTGTAAGCGATGTCGGAAACAGTATGTTAGTCAAAGTCAAAATCCTTTCCGAGAACGTGCTACTAGACACAAACAGGATATAAAACATAATGCTGATGCCCCAGTAGCACAACATTTTAACCTTCCTGGCCATTCTTTGAACGATTTCGAAATCCATCCTATTGAACAACCACCAATTAAAGACACATTAGAAGAAACGGATGAATTTAGAAAAAAACGTGAAGCTTTTTGGATCAATACGCTTCAAACCCTCTGGCCATTTGGTATGAACATATCAGAGGGCGAATGCGAAAGGAGGTCCATCATTCCTTTCACTTTAACGTACAACAGAATGAATATCGAAATAGCAAAAATGTTAAAAGATGAATTCAATTTTACCAATGCTAAATTAAATGAACCTTTGAATCTTCGACCTGTCATCGCCTATAAGAAAAACAAAAGCTTGCGTAACATCCTTGTAAGGACTAAATTAGAGCCCATCAATGAATAACATCAATTATTGCCAGTCAGTTTAACCAGGTCCTAAGCTCATCACTTAGTTTAAATCAATTTTATGTACCTTTTTGTTACGTTTGAAACCCATCAGGGTTCAGTAAATGAAAACAATTTTTCAGCGGCATATTAAAAGAAAAAAACGTTTTAGTAGGAAATGTCTGTGCCAGTGCGATTTTTTAACCTCAAACACACACAGGCGAGTGCCAGAGTTCATATATGCCCCAAAACAAAATAGGTTCCCATTTCAATCATGTGTATGTATTTCCTAAATAAAATTATTATTTATTTATTTATATATTTATTTATTGATTATTTTTTATTTTTTATTTTTTAGTAATGTTTATTTATTTATTTATTTATTTATTTATTTACTTATTTATTTATTTATTAACTTATTTACTTATTTGGTTGATTCATTTATTTAAATTATTATTTTTATTTTTATTTTTAATTTTTCATACCTTTCACACAATGTAGAGGTTCACAAGGTAAAAAACACAATTTCTACGTGGTCTAAAATATTTTCCGTCATAAACCTCCGTCGGGGGATATTCATTCCAACTGATAACATTCGTGAGGCATCATGATCTTTGGCGTTATTTTTTCATTTATTTCTTTAGTCTCAATATATTTTATCAAACCATTTTTTCATATTATTTTCACATACTTCTGAAGCCAGTAAAGCAAACCGCTCCCGATTGGTTTTACTTAAATCAAAGCCAACCAATGGGGCTTCATGGGGTCAGTAAAGCAAACCACTCACTGACTGATTAAAATTCAATGGAAGCCAATCAATAGGGCTTCATCTAATTTGTTTGGACCACACAAACTGAGTTGTGAAAAACAAACTTGGGACATCTCAGATTGAAAAGAATTAATTAGATGAGTGACATTTGTCAGCTTGTTACTGAGTTTAATTATGTACTGAGCTGTGAAAAACACCCCCAGCCCACATTTGGATATATACCATGCATGCCCTCCCAAAGTTGGATTCATTTTCCTCAAAGTCTCTTTGAAAAAGCCAAACCAAGCGAAACGCGTCGAGACAGACGGATTATTTTCTACCTAAGCTGAAGACTACAACCAATCCAGGTATCTTCTCTAATAGGTAATATCTAGATTTCATTTTAATTTATTTCATTTCTTCATTTTAATTTCATTTTATTCATCTACCTATTCTTCAAATGGCTCAAAAAAGACAGAATCATCAGGGAAAGAGAGTTGCCCAGTCTGGAAGAGGCCAGGAACAATCGTTCCAGGCCTATTCTAGATTGGTCAAGGCCCTTTTCCAGGTGATTCAGTGTATGCACCATATTGGGCTCCTAGAGCAGCATTTGGCCAAACGGGATTTCCCGAAGCAGTTGGAGAAGAAAGTAGATGAGTTAGGTGGCTTTCTAAAGCCGGCTCTTCCCACCCCACACATTTTTTCTGTTTTTCGACAGATTAGTGTGGGATGGGCCAACCAAACGTTAAATGCTTTAGTTGAGCATTACAAGATAAATTTAAATCAGTTGAAGTCTAAGATAACTTTGGCTATGCGACCACCTCCTGGACTCGAAAAAATAGACTTCAACAGCGCTTCGGCGCGTGCCTTGATCTGGGCTCAAAAAAACTTTAAAAATAAGTTGACAGATAAGACGATTTCGGCCTATCAGTCTTACATTTCGGAACTTCGCCCAGCGTCTGGAGTAAGGAACAATACGGGAGGGAGCAAGCAAACTCCGGCCCGTGTTGTCCCTCTACCCCAACGCGAAAAGCAAAATAAGAAAAGATCAAGGCAAAGCACTTCTCCCTCTTCTTTTCCGTCTACTTCTTCTTTCTCTCAGAGTAAGCGCCTCAATTTGCAAACATCTCCGGTCCATATTGTGACTGAAGATGCTCGCAAATTGAGTAACGCTGTCTCGCCTCGTCTTGCTCCTCTACCTCCTACTCCTCCTCAGCCTTTCTTCTCTGGTTCTCCTAGTGCTCTTACTAGAACTCCTCCTTCTGTTTCTTCTCCTGCTTCTGTTTCCTCTCCTGCTTCTGTTTCCTCTCCTGCTTCTGTTTCCTCTCCCCCTTCTCCTGCCTCTAGTGTGGTTCAACCAGGTATATCGTACTCAGAGAAAGTCAAATCACCGAGCCGCAACTCGGGCCGCTCATTTGATTCTAAATTCTCCCAGTTTCGGCATAAAAGCGGAGTTAATTTTGACAAAAGGAATTGGCGCCTCCCCGATGTTTGTAAAAACATCCTTATGATTGGAAGTTCAAATTTAGGACGCATTGATCGAAATCCCCATCCGGACATCCAGGTGGAGTGTTACCCCGGCGCCAAATTCAATCATCTGCGCTCTATGTTTAAAGGGCACAGGGGCCAGTCCAGTCCCCAAAAAATATTATTAAATATTGGCGTGAATTCTCGAAACGATAATTCTGATCTCGTAGTTAAGCAGTTGCGGAATATGCTTAGCGATATCAGGGTCAAGTTTAGATCAGCAAAAATTTATTTCGCTGAACTAAACTTTTCGCAAAAACTCCCTCAGGCTGAGAGGAGAACCCTGAGCATCATCAACGAAACCATTCGGAAAGTGAAGGACGTTAACGTGATACCAAAAATTGATGACGCGAAGTTTGATGTTGCTCAGGATTTAATCCATTGGACCACGAGAACCGCCAATATTATGTACGATCACTGGTTGAACCACCTAAATTTAAACTAAGTAAAGGCAAAGGTAACAACCGCCTAACAGATGTGGGATTAGGAACTAATGTGGTTAACCTGTCTGGCACCAATGACCTAACAACCCAAGAGAAATCTCTTTTAGATCGCGGTTTAACTTTTGTGCCAACACCAAAGCCTAAAACTGATAACCAAACAAATTTACCATCATACAACTGTAATTTTCTTAGGCAAATGAAATTAGCCGACCGCTTTAGAAACTCCAGCGGTCGGAAACTTCCTTTTACAGAATCATCTGGTTGGTCACCTCCAGATAGTGAAGTAGATCCCGAAATTATTGAGGCTAGCAAACGAATCATCAAAAAGGTGTTCAGCATGAACATACTCTCCGATAAAGACAATTTAACAGCTGGTGAACGGAGAGCCCTCACGAAACTTCGAAAAAATAAGAAATTAGTAATTAAACCAGCCGACAAAGGTGGGTCGGTAGTTGTTCTATCTCGGGATAATTATATAAAGGAAGCCATGAGACAACTCAGCAATACAAAACATTATAAGAAAATAGATTCACTTATTTGGCCTAGTAATATCGAAAAATTCAATAAGATCTTAAAATTTCTCCTCGACGAAGGTCACATTACCAAAAAACAATTGAAATATTTAACAGCTAAGCTCAGTGCTCAAACAAGACAATTTTATATCCTACCAAAGATCCACAAAGACCGTTCTTCATGGACGGATGACTTAACTCCACCCGGGAGGCCAATTGTATCAGATTGTAATTCGGAATCTTATGCAATCTCGGAATTAATTGATTATCATCTGAAACCTATAGCAAATAGACATCCGAGCTATCTAAAAAATACACAGGATTTCCTGTCAAAAATTTCGAAATTGAAAATATCGAAAAATGCAATTCTGGCTACTTTGGATATCGACAGTATGTATACGAACATTGATATTGATAAAGGTGTTAAATCAGTTAAAAATGCATTTGAAAAATATCCGGATGCGAAACGCCCGGATGAACAAATTTTGGATCTTTTAGAGCTGAGCTTAAAAGGTAATGACTTTCAATTCAATGGAGAATATTTTCTACAAATAATGGGTTGTCCTATGGGTAAAAGATTCAGTCCTAAATTTGCAAGCATTTACGTAGCGGAATGGGAGGAAAATGCCTTAAGCAAATGTGCAAAGCATCCTCTCGTACATCTCAGATATTTAGATGACATTTTTATTATTTGGGAACATTCAAAAGAAGATTTTGATGAATTTTTAGAAATTTTGAACAATCACGATCCAATTTATTATCAGTGAAAATTCTGTTGATTTTCTCGATGTGACCGTGTATAAAGGCAAGCAATTTCAGGCGTCCGGTCATTTAGATTATAAAGTATATTTTAAACCAACTGATTCACATCAATTGTTGCACACAAAATCATTTCATCCTCAACATACATTTAAAGGTATCATCAAATCACAGCTCATTCGTTTCCACCGCAATTCAAGTGATAAGGTAAATTTCAATGAGGCTTGTTCTACTCTATTTGGCGCCCTCAGATCGAGAGGGTACTCGCTGCGCCTTTTGCGTAGCCTGAAATCCCAAACCCTGAAAAAGCTCGAAAGTCCAGCTGAAACTACCGATTTCGAACCACTGAAGATTGAACACAACAGACCGTTGTAAAATAGTAGTGGCGCGGTATTTAATTGCAAAAAGCCTCGTTGTAGACTGCATACTTTTATGCCTGATCAGAAAGAGGAATTTTCCTCCGAACAAACGAAAAATCATTATCAGATCCGTAAACCCCTCCATTGTGATTCACCAAACATTATTTACCTTATCACTTGTAAGCGATGTCGGAAACAGTATGTTGGTCAAAGTCAAAATCCTTTCCGAGAACGTGCTACTAGACACAAACAGGATATAAAACATAATGCTGATGCCCCAGTAGCACAACATTTTAACCTTCCTGGCCATTCTTTGGACGATTTCGAAATCCACCCAATTGAACAACCACCAATTAAAGACACATTAGAAGAAACGGATGAATTTAGAAAAAAACGTGAAGCTTTTTGGATCAATACGCTTCAAACCCTCTGGCCATTTGGTATGAACATAGCAGAGGGCGAATGCGAAAGAAGGTCCATCATTCCTTTCACTTTAGCGTACAACAGAATGAATATCGAAATAGCAAAAATGTTAAAAGATGAATTCAATTTTACCAATGCTAAATTAAATGAACCTTTGAATCTTCGACCTGTCATCGCCTATAAGAAAAACAAAAGCTTGCGTAACATCCTTGTAAGGACTAAATTAGAGCCCATCAATGAATAACATCAATTATTGCCAGTCAGTTTAACCAGTTCCTAAGCTCATCACTTAGTTTAAATCAATTTTGTGTAATTTTTTGTCATGTTTGAAACCCATCAGGGTTCAGTAAATGAAAACAATTTTTTTCGGCGGCATATTAAAAGAAAAAAACGTTTCAGTATGAAATGTCTGTGCCAGTGCGATTTTTTAACCTCAAACACACACACACACACAAACATACACACACCCTCAGTCTTGTCTACCCTACATCCCGAGGTGCCCCATTGTTTGTCCTTTGTGTGGACTAACGGTTTCTACCTCGTTTTGCCGGTACAGTTCTGGGAAAACAACCGAGGTAAAGGGTTTCTTTTGTCTTTTGTACCTCGGTAAGGCGAAACACGCAAACTCTTTTGTCTACTTACCTCGTCCAATCGGTAAGACAAACCCCCCCCCCCCCACACACACACACACACACACACACACACACACACACACACACACACACACACACACACACACACACAGAGTCTTGTCTACCCTACATACCGAGGTACCCCATTGTTTGCCCTTTGTGTGGACTAATGGTTTCTACCTCGTTTTGCCGGTACAGTTCTTGGAAAACAACCGAGGTAAAGGGTTTCTTTTGTCTTTTGTACCTCGGTAAGGCGAAACATGCAAACTCTTTTGTCTAGTTACCTCGTCAAGTTGGTAAGACAAACCCAGTCTTGTCTACCCTACATACCGAGGTACCCCATTGTTTGCCTTTTGCCGGTACAGTTCTGGGAAAACAACCGAGGTAAAGGGTTTCTTTTGTCTTTTGTACCTCGGTAAGGCGAAACACGCAAACTCTTTTGTCTAGTTACCTCGTCAAGTTGGTAAGACAAACCCACACACACACACACACACACACACACACACACACCACACACACACACACACACACACACACACACACACACACACACACACACACACACACACACACACACACACACACACACACACACCCAGTCTTGTCTACCCTACATATCGAGGTATCCCATTGTTTGTCCTTTGTGTGGACTAACGGTTTCTACCTCGTTTTGCCGGTACAGTTCTGGGAAAACAACCGAGGTAAAGGGTTTCTTTTGTACCTTGGTAAGGCGAAACACGCAAACTCTTTGTCTAGTTACCTCGTCAAGTTGGTAAGACAAACCCACACACACACACACACACACACACACACACACACACACACACACACACACACACACACACACACACACACACACATATTTCCGGGTCAACTCGCCCCAAACCAGAATTTTTAATGACTTCATTTTGTAATTTTTAGTAAAAAACAGACAACTATGGAATATTTATGTACTTAAGTTAACTTTCTTAATAAGAAATCCTGTTCAAAATAATTAAAATCTTTTAAGTTTTATGCAGATTTAAATCCACTACACAAAGCACATGAAAGAATAAATAGTTCCTTTTCAAGAATATGAAATTTAACATAAAAGTGAAAAAAAATATCATACTCACTTACTGAGAAATTAGAAGCGGCATGGCAGATGTTTCGTGACAATGAATTGATGACAACCAGCTTTCAAAGAAAATGTTCCAAAATTTATTCACAGTAAATGTTCACTGTATATATAAATGTAGATCTTGTTGTAGATATTGATTTTATTTATGTAATGTACATTGTATATTTTGTGACATTATTAAATCATGAGGGATGTATTTATGTGTATAATTATTTTTGTTATCAGTTAAATGTTATATAAACCAATCTCATTCACCTTTATATTATAATGTTCCGACAAGCGATATCGTAACGTTATAATATAAAGATGAATGAGACAGGTTTATATAACATTTATAACAAAATGAGTTATATAAACCAAAGATAGATATTGATTTTATTTATGTAATTGATATAGCTGTATATATTTGTGACATTATTCATGTGGGATGTATTTATGTATATTTTATTATAAATGTTATTTTGTTATAACTGTTCTAGTTTTAATAAATAAAATTAAGTGTTTAATCAGACCAGTCTTATGTTATTATTAAGTCTGACCAGTCCTGCACTTTTTGGGGGCGACTTGACCCAATGTATAGGGGAAACTTGACCCGGGTGTGACTTGCCCCAGGGTGACTTGACCCAAGGACGACTTGACCCATTGACGTGTATTTGCATAACGATACTTCCATCGAATTAGTTTAATGTGTGTGGAGAAACACCCCCTGCATTAATATATTTGTCATTTTGTGATATGAATTAATGGAATAGGTTTACCTAAAAAAGACTATATATAGTCTTTCCATAATTTCAGTAAAATTTCAGACAGCAGTGAGGACACTAGTGTTTGGTGAAGGTGGTGGCGGTGGGGGGGGGGGGGGGATTGATGTACCTATGCATCCCTAAAGGCAAGGGGAGTGGGGGAGCAGAGGAGGTATCAAAAAGGACACTTGACTCTGGCCAGTCTGGGTAGGATTTAAAACTGTCACCAGGATTTACAGTGTATCATAAATGAAATTATGACACTGAACAGTAGTGACAATTAAAATATATAAGGCTTTAGAACTCATCCCGCCGATTGTATAGATGTCAAATACAGTAGAAACGAATACTCAAAAGTTTCTCTGTTACAGTTCTCATTTAGTAAGGTTTTTTCCGCAAGTGCACTTCTGGTAAAAAGCATTACATGAACATGTATACTGCAGCATTACTGCCCCTCCTATCCTCAGGGCGAGGAGAGCAGCTGCTCCCTGCTTTTGGCACTCTTATGCATCCCCATACCCCCAAATCTTGTATTTTACCAACCAATTGCATTACCATTCTACCAAGCCTAAAAATGTTCCTAGATATGCTCATTGGAGGCATGTATTTCCCAAAACATGAAAAGCTTGCATGTATGGTTTTGTTGCAGTTATTTAGCTGAATATGTCTGTTTTCCAAAAAATTCACAATTTCTCATAAACACAGCGGAGTATATTTCCCTTTTAAATTCCTCCCCTATTCACAATGCTTATAATGTATCCATTTTCTGAAAGCTCGTAATGTGGCCTTTCCTGGAGATAACAACACACAATCAAAATCTTATTATATCATTCAAATACATTCACGGGAATGACACAGATGATTGCTTGAAAAATGGCTAAAAATGGTCAAAATTTTCTCATTTTGGGGATAAATTTCTGAACATCGGTTGTAATAAAACTTTGTTACAGCAAAAAAAAAAATACCTGTGTTTAGGGTAACCTGACCGACCGTAAAAAATTATGCCGACCCTCAAAATTTTATCGAGTAAAAGTTGCTAATTTAGTTCATTGTAACCCTAAATTTCCATTCGACATCAACATTGAATTTGAAACCAATTTTGGAGTTCAAGCATTCAAAATTACGTGTAGAAATCAGGGATCAGCCAAGAGGCGAAGTGGGCGATATCTTTGCCTTGGCAACGCTCACTTCACCTAATTTCTATGTTTGGGCAAAATCAGTCGCCTTGTGATTTTGAGAATTTGCTGTGAGAAAAGTGGTTTGTCTTGAGACATTTCATTGCACCCCTTATGTTTACTATTAGGTGACAACTGTTAGGTGACAAAACAAAGGACATAAAAACTATTTGATTCTCAAACTTAATTTGTTTTTAAATGAACAGTTTATAAACATAAAGAAATGAAATTAAGAAAATAATTCTGTAAAAAATGCACCTCTACAGTTGAAATTAGGAGAGATATTGGTGAAAACATTGGAGTGTGTAACCAACAACAGTGATTCGTATATCTCGACTTACTTCAATAAAAGTTAACAAAATCACAAGAAGTATGATTTGTGTTGTGTTTCTTTTATTTCACTGGCATTTGTAGTGGGAATCACAAGGAAAACGGGGCAGTTTTTTGTGTATTTTGAAGCGATGTCTAATTACTGAAATATGCACAACAATTGCATATTATCTCTCAAAACCATGGTAAGAACTTAGTGATTCCTCAAAAAATAAGGAAATGTTGATTTTGTTAGAAGTGTAAAATCAACTTTAATATTATAATGTATTCTGTATGTGAACGATACTGTACTAGGGGATGTAACTCTGTTACTCTCTATCTCTCTCTTCCGGTATAAAAATAAATGGAACTTAAGAAACTGTATCAGCGTAATTTTTCATCTTTTAAATCATGTTATAGATAACCAATGGTACCACTATCATGACACAAAGTAGAAATAACCATCTTTTAACAGGTTATGGGCCCAGATCCAGAATCATTTTTGATGGTGATGAAAGAAAATTTGAATTGTGGGAGGTGAAATTTGCAGGACATCTGCATATCCGAGATCTCCATGATGTGATCGTGAAGCTCGACGATGACACTGTCGAGGTCAATGTTGACAAAAATGCTGAATGTTTTACCGAGCTTGTACAAGTGCTCGATAATAGATCACTTTCTCTTATAATTAGGGACGCTAAGAATGATGGCAGGAAATCCCTGAAAATATTGAGATGCCATTATCTTCCCACTGGCAAACCACGAGTGATCACCCTGTATACAGAATTGACTTCCTTGATCAAATCTGGACATGAGTCAGTCACAGACTATATAATTAGGGCCAAATCGGCCGCAGCCTCCTTAAGAAATGCTGGTGAAACAATTAGTGATAGTTTACTTGCTGCAATGGTAATGAAGGGATTACCCAATAATTTTAAATCATTTACAACTGTGATCACACAAAAAGATGGTATATGTCCATATCCAAACCAACAGGGAGTATTTCGATTCAGTTGTCAAAAGTTAGCTCAAGTATCTATATTTTTCTTCCAGGTGTTCTGTAGATATATATATATTGTTTTAGGGCTGTATATATGTGATTTTTAATAAAAGATAGTTATATTAGTGTTTTATTTAGTTTCTTTATCGGATATCAGTGGCATGTTCCCTATCTTCGCGCGGGTCATTTTCGGTGTTTTGTTTGTTTTGTTTACGAGTTCGACCGTTTTTTAACATTCAAGCTTCTCATTCTAAGTTTGGCTATGGATGGTAAGTGTTTCGTGACGCGAGAAGCTCAGACCAGTAGGGCAGAGACTGTTAGTATAGGTGTCCAGGTGGGGGGAGTGGTTGAGGCCAGCACAGGGGGTGCTACTGCTAGTGAGTTACCAACGGACGGCCAGCGGTCGGATGTGTGTAGGCACTGCCATATGGTGTATGTGGATGGGTGTGAGCTGGGGGAGTTGGGGATGTGTGCCATCTGCGTAGAGCTAATGCAGCTGTTAGAGGCATATGTAAAGTTGGAGGAAGAGGTGCAGGTGGTGACGGGGAAACTGGGGAGGGCAGGAAAGTCTGGTGTTACTCCAGTTAGGGTGGCATTCGATGGGGGATGGAAGGTGGTGGGTAGTAGGAAACGGACTTTTGACATGGATAGTGGGTCGTTTGGGAATAGGAAGGTGCGTCTGGTTGAGGGTAGAGGAGAAGTAGGGGCTAGAGTGTCAAATTCCCAGGCTAGTAGTGTGATTCGGGGGGCGAAAAGGCGTATTCTTATAGAATCGGATAGTGAGGGAGATAGCGATGACCATGTGGAGTCTGTCACTGCAGGAGTCAGAGGGAAGGTTAGGAAGGTGGTAAACGAGGACAAGGTGGCTTGTAGTGGGAGTGGGCAGAAGGTGGGGTGCAGTGTCCAAAATAGATTCAGTGTGTTAGGTAATTTCGAGAATTCTGAGGAGCAGGTTAGGTCCGAAGAGGTGGAGGTGGCGGTAGGCATGGGGGTTAGTGTGGCGAAGTGCAAGATTGCGAGCCGGCCCAGTGGGGACAGAGGTGGTAACAGGGGTAGTAGGGGTAGTAGGACGGGAAAGAGGACAGGAAAGGACAGGAAGAGGCAGTTGGTGGTTGCAGGGAGTAGTATAGTGCAGGGGTTGGATAGGGTGGTGTGTGGGCCCGACAGTGTCAACAGGACCAATTTGTGCTTTCCGGGGGCTAGGGTGGAGGACCTAAGGGACAGAGTGGATGGATTAGTAAAGGGGTCAGGCCCAGACCCAGTGGTTGTTGTACACGTGGGGACCAACAACATCAGGGAGAGAAAATCAGTTCAGCTTATTGAGACTTACAAGGACTTAATAACTCAACTGAATGCCAAGAATGAACAGGTAGTGGTTTCGGGGCTTCTCCCAGTACTAGGTGGTGGGGGCGAGCGTAATTCGCGGATCATTGGGACCAACGAGGAACTGGGGGAGTATTGTAAGGAACTTGGGATACCCTTTGTAGACAATTGGGGATCGTTTTGGGGCAGAAATGACCTATATGGAAGGGATGGTCTCCATCTTAGCCCAAGGGGTACAGAGGTTTTAGGAAGAAATATGTTGCAGGTGGTGGAGCCTTTTTTGGTATAGGGAGGGGAGGGGGGGGGGTCAGTGAAGGGGGGAATAATCACAGAAATTGTGTCACAAACCATAGGTGTAAAAAATGGGACAAGGGGGATAAGGAAAAGGGACCAAAAATCCAAATCAGTAGGAATAGCTTCCCAAGGAAAGAACAGGTACACAAAGTGGGATATACAAACATACAGGGACTAGATAATAATGGGACCAGTAGGCGGAAGCCAATCAACTTTGACACCCTGAAAGTGAGTTATAGCAACATCCAGGGTCTCCACCGGAAAGTAAGTGAAATTGCTACATTGATTGAGGCAGAGGAGTTTGACGTCATGGGCTTAAGCGAAATGTGGGTAAGACACGAGGAGCGGGTAGACCAAGTAAGGGGGTACGTATGGATAGGTGTAGGGCGAACGGAAGGCCAGAAAAAAGGGGGAGGGGTAGGCATGTACATTAAAGAGGATTTAAAACCATCGCTGATCACAGACCTGGAAAACATCAAACCCCGGCTGAGGTATCGAAAGAAATTGGATGGGTAAGGATCAGTCTGAACAACAAAAGTATTGCCCTTGGGGTTGTGTATTGTGCGGTGGAGGGAAGCAAACCCAAATGGAATGATTCGATATACTCAACACTGAGGTCCAATATCACCGAATTACAAAACAAGGGGCTCGGTATAATTCTGATGGGTGACTTTGATGGCCACATAGGTAATGATGAAGAAGGCATAGAGGGTGGGGACAATAAAGTCAACAGGAATGGAAGGAAGCTGTTGAACTTCACAAACGAGCTCGGTCTGAAGATTCTGAACAGGGACACGAGGTGTAAGGGGAAATGGACCTGGGAGAGGAACGACAGAAAATCAATAATCGACTACATCCTCACAGATATTAATTTATGGAGGGAGGTGATAGGGGTAGAAGTAAATGATGAGGGTAAAATGGAGGTGGATAGTGATCACAACTTGATTACAGTGACGATCAGGGCCAAAACTCTAGTAAAAAGCAAAGGAAGCTCTAAGGAGATTTGGGAACTCAAAAAAGATGCTGACTGGGCGAAGTTCAATGAAAAACTGAAACCAAAGCTTGCAACCGTACCCAAGATGGGCAGTGTCCAGAAGATGGCCGACGTCATAGTTGCGAGCCTGGTGGAGGCAGGAAAGGAAAGTGTAGGAAAGGTCAGGGTGCCAACACGGGAACTTGGGTACAGAGTGAACGAAGAACTGAAAAGGGCCATAAAGGGAAGAAAAGCTAAATGTGCTGCATACAGGAGAAGTAGAAAACTTAAGGGGGCGGAAAGCAATGAGGCCACAGTTGCTAAGGAAGAATACCACCAAGCACGAAATAAAGTAAATAAGATTAAAGACGATAATCGGAGAGTACGAAATAGCAGTCTTATTAGGACGATAAGAACGACAGGGGGGGTCGAGTTCGAACGTATTTTGGAAATGGGTGAATAAACGTAACAAAGGAAGTAACCCACAGAGTATTAAAGTAGATGGCAGAGTTACAGACGAGCAAGATCAAGTCGCATCAGAATTAGTCAAGCACTGGGAAAGGGTAAACGATAAGTGATGGGGCATGGGGAGCCCACCAGAGTGTCCGAATCAGGTCGAGGAAAACCTATCGAGCTTCGTGTGCAGTGAAATTAAAACGGAGGAGTTGTGAAAGGTGATATCAAAATTAAGGGATGGAAAAGTGGGAGGAGTGGATGAAATTCCTAACGAGTTTATCAAAAAAGGGGGAGAGGAACTCGTGAAAAGCCTAACTGTCCTATTCAATCTAGCCATAGATAATCAAGAGGTCCCAAAGGAGTGGAGAGAAAGTAAAGTGACATTTATCCACAAAAAGGGGGAAAAAGACGTTTTGGATAACTATCGAGGGATCTCTGTCAGTAGCAACATTGGAAAGGTTTTCTGTAAAGTCCTGTATGGGAGACGAGAGGAGGTGATTGAGGAGAAGGGTTTTTTGGGAGAAATCCAGAATGGCTTCAGGAAGGGAAGGAGAGTTACTGACCATCTTTTCACACTATCCCAAATGATAGAATCCGCGAAAGCAAAAAAGAAAAAGATGTTTATGGCCTTTTTGGATATCAAAAAGGCATACGATAGAGTATGGAGGGAAGGTATGTGGCGCAAGCTGGAGGCTATGGGCTTAGGAGGCGAGTTTGTTGGAATTATGAAAGCATTATATAAAGATGTACAGAGTGAACTTTGCCTGGGGAACATTACAACAAAACGTGTGCCTATGGAGATAGGCCTAAAACAGGGGTGTATCCTTTTGCCGATCCTGTTTGCATTGTACATCAAAAGTTTAGGAGATGAACTCCTGTGTAGCGAGGAGGGGGTAGCAGTTGGGGACTTGAAGATCCCAGGGCTATTTTTTGCAGACGATATGGTTCTAGTGTCAGAAAGCAAAGAGGGGCTAACGAAAATGCTGGAAATTGTTGGGAAATATGGGAGCAAATGGAGACTCGAACTTAATGAAAGCAAGAGCAAAATTATACCTGTGGGCCGCAAAGTGGACCCCACTCGAAGGTGGAGAGTGGGTGAGTTCAGCATTCCGGAAGGGAGCAGCAAACTTCTGAGTGTGGGAGAGACAGGTGATTACGAGTATTTGGGGGTAAATATAAACATTACAGGAAGAGGCATCTACCGGAACCACACAAATAAATTGATTCTGAAGGGGAAGCGAATCCTTAACCAAATGAAACTTATAGGGAGAAACAGTTTCAATAAGGTTTTCGTGGGGAAAACCATTTGGGAAATGGTGGGGCTGCCAAGTATAACATACGGAACGGAAGTGGTACCCCTAAACCAGACGGCCGTAAAGAGCTTGGAAATCCTGCAGAACAATGCAGGCCGATGGATAACGGGGTCGAGTAATGCCGCAGCGCTAGAAGCAATCAGGGGTGAGCTTGGGTGGATGAGGATCAAGGACAGGATAGACCTGTTGAAGCTCGGTTATCTTAATTATTTGGTAAATCTCCCTGACAGCCGATGGTGTAAAGCAATGTTCCTGAGAATTTTCAACTCAAATATCAAAACGGGGTGGATGGTCCAAGTGAGGGAGCTAGTAGAGAACTACTCATTGGAGATCTCGGACCTGGACGTTGGGGCAAACCAGGGTAAAAAAATCGTCAGAGAAAGGGTCATGGAGGATTGTAACCGTAATTGGCGAGAGGGGGTCAAATCAAAGAGGTCTTTGGGTGGCCTGCGTGATAAAGAGAAGCCAGGTTTTGAAGAGTACCTTGATGGCACCTTTGGGGGGTCACTGTTGTTCAAGCTGAGGTCACGATCCCTGGAGCTGAGGGGAAAAATTGGGAAAGACGGTGAAAGGGAGTGCCAGATGTGTAACTTGGACATGGTGGAGACCCTGGAACACTTTCTTCTAGAATGCCCAAAGTATCAGCCTAAAAGAATGAGATTCACTGGGAGTATAATGGGGAAGTGGGATGGGAGATTGAAGGACATGTGGTTAGGGGGAGACTCAAAGGAGAGGGTTAATATGCTAATCGGAGAGATTGGGAAGAATGGGACAAGGGATATTATCAAGCAGTTCGTCTCCGAGTGTTGGGAGGAGAGGAGAAGCGTGGGAATAGGGAGGCAGTTGGGAGTACAGGGGTAACCATGGCCTTCTCGTCCGAGAACCGCGACAAATCAGCGGTTGGCCAAAGTGTTATTATTATTACAAAAAGACAAAACCTTAACTTTTTCTGAATTTAAAGTTGCTCTCAGAAATTATGAAGACACTGAGAAGATTCAACAAACTTTTTCCTTGGTCATGAGTATAGGTGATGGTGCTCGCCCCCAAAACAGCATTTATAGAAAACACATTACACAAAATAAAAATAAGAAACTTTGGTGTGAACTTTGTATGTCCAACTCCTACGACACATTATACTGCAGGAAAAATAAAGACCTCCCCAAACCTCAAAGGTAGTGTGATGTTTGTAAATCAAATATACATGACACGAAATTCTGCAGAAAACTTAAAAGTAGTGCCCAAAACATCCCAAGACTATTCTGAAAACCATAAAGATGATAATTTTGTATTTACTCTCGACGAGGTAGATTCACCGAAAGATCCAGTTACTCATAATGTGAACACTTTTCTAGTAGATAGTGGTGCAACGGTACATATTATTAATGATGAAACCAAATTTACCAGGTTCGATGATAAATTTAATCCAGATGGTCATATTATTGAATTGGCGGATGGTACAAAAGCTACTGGCCTTGCCAAGGGGCAACGAGATGTATGCATTACACTGACAGACTCCACAGGATGCAAACAAGAAGCTCCCCTGAAGATCGCTCTTTTTTTACCCTCATTTTCGCAAAATATTTTCTCGACTAGGGCTGCAACTAAGAAGGGAACCAGTGTCAAATTCAAGAAGGACTCAGCAGAACTCCATTCAAATAGTAAAATTTTCAACATTGAGAAGAAAGGGAAACTTTATTTTCTGAACAGTTCATCACACAAAACCACAGAGAAACATAGCCTTAAAGTATGACACCAGATTCTGGGCCACTTCAATACTCCAGACATTTTAAAGCTTCAAAATATAGTTGAGGGCATGAAAATAACAAACCCTGGTGAAAAATTTGATTGTGACATTTGTTTATTGGGAAAAATGACTCCAAGTAGAAATAGAACACCTGACACTCGTGCAAAACATATTTTAGACTAAGTACATTTTGATCTTGCTGGTCCAGTAGACCCTATGTCAAATGCTGGTTTTAAATATTCCTTATGTTGTATTGATGACTTTTCTGGTTTGTCCATGATATACTTCTTGAAGAAGAAAAGTGACACTTTGGAAACCACTAAATTGTTTTTAGCTGATACAAGTCCTTATGGCTGTGTGAAATGCATTAGAAGTGATAAAGGGGGAGAATTTTTTTCTAAAGAATTTGAGTCGATTCTGGTACAGAATCACATTAAACTTGAGAAATCTGCCCCTCATTCTCCTCACCAAAATGGTACCCGCCGAACGTTCCTGGCATACAGTTTTTGAAATGGCTAGATGTTTGCTTCTGCAATATGGTTTACCAAAAATGTTATGGACATATGCAGTAATGGCTTCAGCCAAAATTCGCAAAGAAAAACAAAATATTTCACCACCTGCTCTGGAGAATGGTGTAGATGTTGAAAATGGTAATGCTAATGCATCAGTAAATGATTGTAACTCTACCGGTGACCTTAATCAAAGGGCTAAGAGAAAAATCAGTAAACCAAAACATTTGAATGATTTTTATGTTGATGAAGAAATTGATGACCATTTACATGTTACTGTCCATTATTGCTATAATGTAAACTATGATATGCCTAAAAGTTATAATGAAGCTATTTCTTGCGATGAAAGTGAAACTTGACAAAAAGCTATGGATAGCGAAATGCGGGCTCTTGGAGAAAATGAAACTTTCAACTAACCACTCTACCTCCAGGCAGGGAAGCAGTTGGGGGAAGATGGGTTTATGCAATCAAAACTGGTTTAAATGATGAACAAGAGTATAAAGCTAGATTTGTGGCTAAAGGCTATTCTCAAATTCCAGAAATAGATTATCAGGAAACATTTGCTCCGACAACCTGCATGACTTCAATTAGAACACTTATGCAATTAGCAATTAAAAAAAAAAATTATTTGTGCATCAAATGGATGTCAAAGCTGCTTACTTGAATGCGCCTATTGATTGTGAAATTTTTCTTGAGCAGCCCAAAGGCTATGTGAAAAGGGGTAAAACTAATGAAAAGCTTATTTTCAAATTAAAGAAATCTTTATATGGCTTAAAACAGAGTGGTAGAAACTGGAACCACACTCTACATACTCATTTAACTGAGCAAGGTTTTTCTCATTCAATGAATGACCCATGTTTTTATGTAAAGCATTCGGTGGGAAACTTGACAAAATTATGATATTTCTATTAGTATGGGTTGATGACTTATTAATTGCATCACAAAATGAAGAGATAATGCAAAATGTTAAAACAAATTTGAAAGAAAAATTTCAGAATGAAAGACCTAGGTGAAGTTTCATACTTTCTGGGTATTGAATTTAAAATTGACAATGATATAATCACAATGTCTCTGGCAAAGTACATTGAAAAACTCTTGCAAAGATTTGGCATGCAAGATTGTAAACCTAGATCTACGCCTAGTGAGATGAATACAAACAAAATGGACAACGCCTGTAACGAAAATGAAACTAAAATGTATAGGCAAATCATAGGAGGATTGATTTATGTCATGACAGGAACCAGGCCTGATTTAGCTTTTATTGTTACAAAATTATCACAGTATATGTCAGAACCACATAATTGTCACATGATTATGGCTAAACATGTTCTCAGATACCTTAAGGGTACAATAAACCAAAAATTAGTATTTAGAAAATCAGCCAATCGTTTGAACATAATAGGTTTCTGTGATGCTGACTGGGCTAACTCTGTAGACAGAAAAAGTATCACAGGATATGGATTTGAACTTGTAGAAGAAGGTCCACTACTTTCCTGGAAATCTAGGAAACAACCTACAGTAGCATTGTCTACTTGTGAGGCAGAATACATGTCTATGGCTTCTGCAGCACAGGAAGGCAAATACATACTGGCTTTGCTGAAAGATATGACTGATTTGAGTTTGAACAAATTTACACTGTATTGTGACAACCAAGGTGCATTTCAGTTAGCCAAAAACCCTGCACAGCACGAAAGAACTAAACATGTTGATATTAAATACTATTTTGTCAGAAATGTTATCCAAAGTGGAACAATGGAAATCATGTATGTGCCTCCAGAGCACAATCCAGCTGATGTTTTCACAAAACCAGCAAATACCACAAAAAACAATAAATTTCTTTCTCTTTTAATGGGAAATTTATGTGTAAAATTTTTTCTATGTTTTTTTTCTCTCTCTCTTTGTGCTTTAAATGAAGCATATCTTCTTTTTCACAAATTTTTTGAAAGGTTGAGTATCAAGGAAAATAACTCTTCTAAGACTTGTGAATTACTTTGATATACAATGGCATGGCGGGGGTTCGAACCCACGCCGAGAGAGTTTCCTTTGGCACCAACTGCCTAGCGAAACTATACTGAACCACGCACACCACTCGGCCACCGACAGACCCCAAAAAAGGGAATGCTAGTTAACCATGTATATACGAGGCCAGTACAGAACACACGGAATACTCAATTATTTAATTATTCATCAGATAGTTGCATCCAAGTACTTAATTCTACGAACTGCACCTCAGAAGAAATCAGCGACACTTGCCTTTTTCAAATTTCTCAGATGCCATAGAATTTAGAAAGGACGCTGGTTGTGTTTACATTGGTATGGCGGGGGTTCGAACCCAGGCTGAGAGAGTTTCCTTCGGCGCCAACCGCCTAGCGAAACTATACTGAACCACGCACACCACTCGGCCACCCACAGATCCCCCAAAAGGGAATGCTAGTTTACCAAGTGTAACCAAGGGAAACTGCACTCCCGTTTTCTTGTTTAATGTATTAAAAGTCACTTTCAATTACCCTGTAGTATTCTATTTAATAGTAAAGGCTTATAACACAGGGTGTGTTTCAGTGAACTATTCTGCTTTACTTGATTTACTATTCCATGTAAACCTAAACTAGGTTTGATAATCCCAATGGAACGGTAAGTTTAATGAGAATACTATTCCACGTAGAAACCGACTTGATGTCGCTAGGAAACGTGCATATGGGTGTGTTGTTAGGAGGAGGGTATCCAGATCGTGGAGAACATACATGTATCCCTGCATTCATTTTTAACAGAATTTCAGAAAACCAGCATTAGAAAGGCTCTCATGAGAAATTTTCCAATGTTGGCATCAGAGATTGCATTACTGTAATTATAGAAATAAAATGGGTTAAATGGCCAAAAAGATCTGAAAGTTGTTACAAATGTTTCGGAGAGAAAACTCTCTTTCAGTTGAGAATCAAATATTTTTTAAAAGCCTCTTGTATGGCTAAATAAATGTTATTATAAACCTTTTATCGTTTCTCTCTCTTTAGTTATTGCAATTTTGATTAACCTAGCATTGTTTATTTCTTTCTTGAAACTCGAAATCAGAATATTTTTTATTTGTTGTACTGTGAGGCCGAGAACTTTAATGTGCATTCCACTGCGCATGTCAAGAATAGAATGATAAACCAGATAACCCTGCTCTCAAGGAGGTTTAGATAGTTTAATCCAGAATGATAAACCAGAAAATAAACTGCTGAATGAAACGACCCGTTTATTATTCCGTTTGTCTGCACATGCTCACAATAAACCAAGTAAACTGGAATAGCTCACTGAAATGTACCGACAGACTATATGCTGTGCAATGTGTGTATGGGTATGTTTCAGTGAAGTATTCCAGTTTACTTGATTTACTATTCCATGTAAACCTAAACTAGGTTTGATAATCCCAATGGAACGGTAAGTTTAATGAGAATACTATTTCATGTAGAAACCGGCTTGATGTCGCTAGGAAATGTGCAATATGGGCGTGTTGTTAGGAGGAGGATATCCAGATCGTGGAGAACATACATATATCCCTGCATTCATTTTTAAAAGAATCTCAGAAAATCAGCATTAGAAAGGCTCTCATAAGAAACTTTCCAATGTTGGTGTCAGAGATTGCATTGCCATGATTATAGAAATAAAATGGAAATGGCCAAAAAGATCGGAAAGTTGTAACACAATTTTTCAGGGAGAAAACACTCTTTCAGTTGAGAATCAAATATTTTTTAAAAGCCACTTGTATGGCTAAATACACGTTATTAATTTTTTATCGTTTCTCTCTCTTTAATTAATGCATTTTTGATTAACCTGGTATTGTTTATTTCTTTCTTGACACTCCAAATCAGAATATTTTTTATTTGTTGTTGTGCAAGGCCGAGAACTTTAATGTGCATTTCACTGCGCATGTCAAGAATAGAATGATAAAGCAGATAACTCTGCTCTCAAGGAGGGTTAGATAGTTTAATCCAGAATGATAAACCAGAATATAAACTGCTGAATGAAACAACCCGGTTATTATTTCGTTTGTCTGCGCATGCTCACAATAAACCAAGTAAACCGGAATAGCTCACTGAAACGAACCCTATGTGATCCTGCAGATGTGGGGAAAATCTGGGCTTCTACATCGATCATACTGAAGTTGAACTGCTGAAACAAAAAACACAAGCATTGATCCACTGATGAAATTGATGTTAAACCCTTAGGTTCACCACACCCTCCAAATGCCCCTTCTTCTCTTCTCCCAACACCCAGAAACAAACTCTTTGATGATATCCTGCTCCTCATTCTTCCCATCATCCAATAACCACATATCCTTCATCCCCCCCCCCCCCCCCACTCCACACACACACTTTCCCATTATACTCCCAGTGAATTTTATAATATTTGAAACAAGTTAGAAAATTAATGTGGCTGCAATGATGATGGCAAAAATATGCTAAAAATGTTAAGCTACTTGGCAGCGGCATTTGTGGTGACATTGCTATTAATTTGCTAATTATGAGGAAAGAGATTTACAGAAGAATATACTTTAAACATGAATTCTTTGAGAGCATGCAGCATAGTGTACATGTCATATATAATTGAACTGTTGCTGAAAAAAGTACGATATGTTTTTTTGTAAAAAAAAATGAAAATCTCATCTGACCTGAACAACATATTTCCCTTCTTGGAGACAGAAAATGATGCTTCTTAGTTTACAGGCATGCAGATTTCAGAAATTCACGGAACCTGAAAACAGGTTCTGTGTATTTGATGGCTGGGAACATCAACCCACTTTTGGGTTCCAACAAGAGCTATCAGGGAACCTATTTTTATTATCCCCGCATTTTCAAAAATGCGGGGATATTGTCGTGATCTCCGTCCGTCCATCCGTCCGTCTGTCCGTAGGTCCCTGAAAGGGTATTCAATTCGAAACGTTTAACTATGCTAATGTGTTCAGGTAACATCACTAGATATGCATGAAGGTTTCGGAATTTTGATTTTGCCCCTGGTGGTTCCAGTGGAACCACTTTTATCGTTAGAAAATCAGTTTTCATCGAAAGGCTCCTAGGGTATTTAAATTGAAATGCTTAAACTGTGCTAATGTTTTCAGGTAACATCTCTAGATGTGCATGAAGGTTTCGGAATTTTGATTTTGTCCCCGGTGGTTCCAGTTGAACCACTTTTATCATTAGAAAATCAGTTTTCATCGAAAGGCTCCTAGGGTATTTAATTCGAAATGCTTAAACTATGCTAATGTGTTCAGGTAGCAAATCTAGATGTGCATGAAGGTTTCGGAATTTTGATTTGGCCTCCGGTGGTTCCATTGGAATGACTTTTATCGTTAGAAAATCAGTTTTCATCGAAAGGCTCCTAGGGTATTCAATTCGAAACGTTGAAACTATGGTAATGTGTTCAGGTAACATCTGTAGATGTGCATGAAGGTTTCGGAATTTTGATTTTGCCCCCGGTGGTTCCAGTGGAATCACTTTTATCGATAGAAAATCAGTTTTCATGGAAAGGCTCCTAGGGTATTTAATTCGAAATGCTTAAACTATGCTAATGTGTTCAGGTAGCTACTCTAGATGTGCATGAAGGCTTCGGAATTTTGATTTTGCCCCCGGTGGTTCCAGTGAAACCACTTTTATCGTCAGAAAATCAGTTTTCATCGAAAGGCTCCTAGGGTATTCAATTCGAAACGTTTAAACTGTGCTAATGTGTTCAGGTAACATCTCTAGATGTGCATGAAGGTTTCGGAATTTTGATTTTGCCCCCGGTGGTTCCTGTGGAACCACTTTTATCATTAGAAAATCAGTTTTCATCGAAAGGCTCCTAGGGTATTTAATTCGAAACGTTTAAACTATGCTAAGGTGTTCAGGTAACATCTCTAGATGTGCATGAAGGTTTCGTAATTTTGATTTGGCTCCAGGTGGTTCCAGTGGAACCACTTTTATCATTGGAAAATCAGTTTTCATCGAAAGTCTTCTAGGATATTTAATTTGAATCGTATAAAGTATGCTAATGTGTTCATGTATCATCACTAGATGTGTATGAAGGTTTTGGAATTTTGATTTTGCCCCAGGTGGTTCCAGTGGAACCACTTTTTTTGTTAGAAAATCAGTTTTCATCAAAAGGCTCGTAGGGTATTTAATTCGAAATGTTTAAACTATGCTAATGTGTTCAGGTAACATTTCTAGATCTGCATGAAGGTTTTGGAATTTTGATTTTGTCCCAGGTGGTTCCAGTGGAACCACTTTTATCGTTAGAAAATCAGTTTTCATCAAAAGGCTCCTTGGTATTAATTTGAAACGTTAAGACTATGCTAAGGTGTTGCTAAGGAAATGCGGGGATACACCATTGTGTGCTTTGCACACAAATAACTCGATCTAGTTTCTTATTGATTCTGCACCCATTTTCTTATCCTTATTTCCAGTTTAAGACCTGCAAATGTTTAAGAAGGACCTAGAATATGCAATGGATTGTTATAGATGAGAGGCTGAATACATTTGATGAAATAAAAAAGTGAAACAAATTATCTGTTTTCATTTGCGTATTTTGTGACTTTGAACACACAATTTAATTGAGACAGTTGAACTGAGGCAATGATGACTCAGATGAGCCTGTACATCATTACTTGCAAGTGAAAAAGATAACAAAGGAAAAACAATCATAACTGTGGGACAAAAAAATATTTATTATTCCCACATTTTCAAAAATGCGGGGATATAGTCGTGATCTCCGTCCATCCGTCCATCCTACGTACGTACGTCACACCCTGAAAGGCTCCTAGGGTATTCAATTCGAAACATTTAAACTATGCTAATGTGTTCAGGTAGCAACTCCAGATGTGCATGAAGGTTTCGGAATTTTGATTTTGCCCCAGGTGGTTCCAGTGGAACCACTTTTATCGTTAGAAAATCAGTTTTCATCGAAAGGCTCCTAGGGTATTTAATTTGAAACGCTTAAACTATGCTAATGTGTTCAGGTAGCAACTCGAGATGTGCATGAAGATTTCGGAATTTTGATTTGGCTCCAGGTGGTTCCAGTGGAACCACTTTTATCGTTAGAAAATCAGTTTTCATCGAAAGGCTCCTAGGGTATTTAATTTTGAAACGCTTAAACTATGCTAATGTGTTCAGGTAGCAACTCTAGATGTGCATGAAGAATTTGGAATTTTGATTTGGCCCCAGGTGGTTCCAGTGGAACCACCTTTATCGTTAGAAAATTAGTTTTCATCGAAAGGCTCCTAAGGTATTCAATTTGAAACATCTAAACTATGCTAAGATGTTCAGTTTGCATCTGTAGATGTGCATGAAGGTTTCGGAATTTTGATTTTGCCACAGGTGGTTCCAGCGGAACCGCTTTTATCATTAGAAAATCAGTTTTCATCGAAAGGCTCCTAGGGTATTTAATTCGAAATGCTTAAACAATGCTAATGTGTTCAGGTAACATCTCTAGATGCACATGAAGGTTTCGAAATTTTGATTTGGCCCCAGGTGGTTCCAGTGGAACCACTTTTATCGTTAGAAAATGAGTTATCATCAAAAGGCTCCTAGGGTATTTAATTTGAAATGTTTAAACTATGCTAATGTGTTCAGGTAACATCTCTAGATGTGCATGAAGGTTTCGGAATTTTGATTTGGTCCCAGATGGTTCCAGTGGAACCACTTTTATCATGAGGAAATTAGTTTTCATCGAAAGGCTTTTAGGGTATTTAATTCGAAACATTTAAACTATGTTAATGTGTTGAGGTAACATCTCTAGATGTGCATGAAGGTTTCAAAATTTTGATTTGGCCCTAGGTGGTTCCAGTGGGACCACGTTTATCGTTAGAAAATCAGTTTTCTTCGAAAGGCTCCAAGGGTATTCAATTCGAAACATTTAAACTATGCTAATGTGTTCAGGTAACATCTCTAGATGTGCATGAAGGTTTCGGAATTTTGATTTGGCCCCAGGTGGTTCCAGTGGAACCACTTTTATCGTTAGAAAATCAGTTTTCATCGAAAGGCTCCTAGGGTATTTAATTCGAAACGCTTAAACTATGCTAATGTGTTCAGGTAGCAACTCTAGATGTGCATGAAGATTTCGGAATTTTGATTTTGCCCCAGGTGGTTCCAGTGGAACCACTTTTATCGTTAGAAAATAAGTTATCATCTAAAGGCTCCTAGGGTATTTAATTCGAAACGCTTAAACTATGCTAATGTGTTCAGGTAACATCTCTAGATGTGCATGAAGGTTTCGAAATTTTGATTTGGCCCTAGGTGGTTCCAGTGGACCCACTTTTATCGTTGGAAAATCAGTTTCTTTGAAAGGCTCCTAGGGTATTTAAACTATGCTAATGTGTTCAGATAACATCTCTAGATGTGCATGAAGGTTTCGGAATTTTGATTTTGCCCCCAGTGGTTCCATTGGAACCACTTTTATCGTTAGAAAATCAGTTTTCATCAAAAGGCTCCTAGGGTATTTAATTTGAAATGCTTAAACTCTGCTAATGTGGTCAGGTAACATCTGTAGATGTGCATGAAGGTTTCGAAATTTCGATTTGGCCCCAGGTGATTCCAGTGAAACCACTTTTATCGTTGGAAAATTAGTTTTCATCGAAAGGCTTCTAGGGTATTTAATTCAAAATCTTTAAACTAGGCTAATGTGTTCAGATAGCAACTCTAGATGTGCATGGAGGTTTTGGAATTTTGATTTGGCCCCATGTGGTTCCAGTGGAACCACTTTTATCGTTAGAAAATCAGTTTTCATCGAAAGGCTCCTAGGGTATTTAATTTGAAACACTTAAACAATGCTAATGTGTTCAGGTAACATCTCTAGATGTGCATGAAGGTTTCAAAATTTTGATTTGGCTCCAGGTGGTTCCAGTGGAACCACTTTTATCGTTAGAAAATCAGTTTTCATTGAAAGGCTCTTAGGGTATTTAATTCGAAACGTTTAAACTATGCTATTTTGTTCAGGTAACATCTCTAGATGTGCATGAAGGTTTCGGAATTTTGATTTGGCCCCAGTTGGTTGCAGTGGAACCACTTTTAACGTCAGAAAATTAGTGCCGTGCAGTTAACCGAAATTTGGTCAGTTTCGTTTTTTTTTAAATAACCGACCGACTTTTCCTCCTTCCTCCGAGTACTGACATTTGGTATGTGGATGGTGTTTTTTTTGTTCTAACTTTCTGAAGAATTTTGAACCTTTTTATAAACTATTTGCATTGCCTCAACATTGTTCAACACGGCAGAGAATTTCTGATTGGGATACAGGCTTGTCATTTTGAGGCAAGCTATTCCCGCGGACCCAAATCGCCTGCCTCACACAAAATACCACAGTTGACAGCAGGCGATAAATATTTATCAGCTCCAACATGTCAACAGAGCTTGAGACGATATCGCACACAGCCCCAGTTAAAATCGATAGGCTATTTATATTAAATTGAGTTCAACAGCTTTGTAAAAAGTCTTGTTTTTGTTTGCAGTGTGTCACATCATTTCCCCCATGTGTGTTTTGAGTACTCTCCCTTGATGTGCAGCAGATATTTTGAACAGCTGATACCAAGTTTGCCTTCTGGTCTTTATCCTCCCGTTTTTGGAAACGTTCTGTTTATGAAATGACCGCATATCAAGAAATGTCTTATTGAGGAACAATTCTTCCAATATACTCCCCAGTATGTATTATTCTTTGGGTTTTTCTTTTTTTGCAAAAAATTTCTTACCGGTACCATCACTGGCCGCCGGGTCGGAAAATCTCTCTTAACCTCGTGTCAACTCAAGTTTGCCGTCCGAATTCTGATACTGTGTTCAGGTTCAACGTCCCGAAAATATCAATCCAACACCTATACCTTTACCACTCCTTTACTTTACGCACACCTGTGGCTTATTCACTTGTCAGAACCCCTTATATTTGTTCATTTTCGGCCTGTAAATCAATACGCCCCAAAAAAACCGACACCGAAACAAATACTCAACTATTTTTGTAAAAACCGAACCAAACCGAAACCGAGGCAAAATTCCATAACCGCACAGCTCTATTGAAAATCAGTTTTCTTCGAAAGGCTCCTAGGGTATTTAATTCGAAACGTTTAAACTATGCTAATGTGTTCAGGTAACATCTCGAGATGTGCATGAAGGTTTCGTAATTTTGATTTGGCCCCAGGTGTTTCCAGTGGAACCACTTTTATCGTTAAGAAATTAGTTTTCATCGAAAGGCTCCTAGGGTATTTAATTCGAAACATTTAAACTATGTTAATGTGTTCAGGTAACATATCTAGATGTGCATGAAGGTTTCAGAATTTTGATTTGGCCCCAGGTGGTTCCAGTGGAACCACTTTTATCATTAGAAAATCAGTTTTCATTGAAAGGCTCCTAGGGTATTTAAATCGAAACGTTTAAACTATGCTAATGTGTTCAAGTGACATCTCTAGAGGTGCATGAAGGTTTCGAAATTTTGATTTTGCCCCAGGTGGTTCCAGTGGAACCACTTTTATCGTTAGAAAATCAGTTTTCATCAAAAGGCTCCTTGGTATTAATTCGAAACGTTAAGACTATGCTAAGGTGTTGCTAAGGAAATGTGGGGATACACCATTGTGTGCTTTGCCCACAAATAACTCGATTTAGTTTCCTATTGATTCTGCACCCGTTTTCTTATCCTTATTTCCAGTTTAAGACCTGCAAATGTTTAAGAAGGACCTCGAATATGCAATGTATTGTTATAGATGAGAGGCTGAATACATTTGATACCAAGTTTGCTTTCTGGTCTTTATCCTCCCATTTTTGGAAACGTTCTGTTTATGAAATGACAGCATATCAAAAAATGTCTTATTGAGGAACAATTCTTCCAATATACCAGTATGTATTATTCTTTGGGTTTTTCTTTTTTGGCAAAAAATTTCTTACCGGTACCATCACTGGCCGCCGGGTCGGAAAAGCTGTCCTAACCTCATGTCAACTCAAGTTTGCCGTCCGAATTCTGATACTGTGTTCAGGTTCAACGTCCCGAAAATATCAATCCAACACCTATACCTTTACCACTCCTTTACTTTATGCACACATGTGGCTTATTCACTTGTCAGAACCCCTTATATTTGTTTATTTTCGGCCTTTAAATCAATACGCCCCCAAAAAAACGAAACCGAAACAAATACTCAACTATTTTTGTAAAAACCGAACCAAACCGAAACCGAGGCAAAATTCCATAACCGTACAGCTCTATTGAAAATCAGTTTTCTTCGAAAGGCTCCTAGGGTATTTAATTCGAAACGTTTAAACTATGCTAATGTGTTCAGGTAACATCTCGAGATGTGCATGAAGGTTTCGTAATTTTGATTTGGCCCCAGGTGGTTCCAGTGGAACCACTTTTATCGTTAGAAAATCAGTTTTCATCGAAAGGCTCCTAGGATATTTAATGCGAAATGTTTAAACTATGCTTATGTGTTCAGGTAGCAACTCTAGATGTGCATGAAGGTTTCGGAATTTTGATTTGGCCCCAGGTGGTTCCAGTGGAACCACTTTTATCGTTAGAAAATCAGTTTTCATCGAAAGGCTCCAAGGGTATTTAATTCGAAACGTTTAAACTATGCTGATGTGTTCAGGTAGCAACTCTAGATGTGCATGAAGATTTCGGAATTTTGGTTTGGCCCCAGGTGGTTCCAGTGGAACCACTTTTATTGTTAGAAAATGAGTTATCATCTAAAGGCTCCTAGGGTATTTAATTTGAAACGTTTAAACTATGCTAATGTGTTCAGATAACATCTCTAGATGTGCATGAAGGCTTCGGAATTTTGATTTTGCCCTCAGTGGTTCCAGTGGAACCACTTTTATCGTTAGAAAATCAGTTTTCATCAAAAAGGCTCCTAGGGTATTTAATTTGAAATGCTTAAACTCTGCTAATGTGGTCAGGTAACATCTGTAGATGTGCATGAAGGTTTCGAAATTTCGATTTGGCCCCAGGTGGTTCCAGTGAAACCACTTTTATCGTTGGAAAATTAGTTTTCATCGAAAGGCTTCTAGGGTATTTAATTCAAAATCTTTAAACTAGGCTAATGTGTTCAGGTAGCAACTCTAGATGTGCATGAAGGTTTTGGAATTTTGATTTGGCCCCATGTGGTTCCAGTGGAACCACTTTTATCGTTAGAAAATCAGTTTTCATCGAAAGGCTCCTAGGGTATTTAATTTTAAACACTTAAACAATGCTAATGTGTTCAGGTAACATCTCCAGATGTGCATGAAGGTTTTCGAAATTTTGATTTGGCCCCAGGTGGTTCCAGTGGAACCACTTTTATTGTTAGAAAATCAGTTTTCATTGAAAGGCTCTTAGGGTATTTAATTCGAAAAGTTTAAACTATGCTATTTTGTTCAGGTAACATCTCTAGATGTGCATGAAGGTTTCGGAATTTTGATTTGGCCCCAGTTGGTTGCAGTGGAACCACTTTTAACGTTAGAAAATCAGTTTTCATCGAAAGGCTCCTAGGATATTTAATTCGAAATGTTTAAACTATGCTAATGTGTTCAGGTAACATCTCTAGATGTGCATGAAGGTTTCGAAATTTTGATTTGGCCCCATGTAGTTCCAGTATCATCGAAAAGCTCCTTGGGTATTAATTCGAAACGTTAAAACTATGCTAAGGTCTTGCTAAGGAAATGCAGGGATACACCATTGTGTGCTTTGCACACAAATAACTCGATCTAGTTTCGTTTTTTACTTCGAAGTTGAACAAATAAAATAAAAATTCTTCATGCATTCTGATTCAGGAGGGGCGAGTCATCCAAGTGTGAAATGCCCCTTTCAGGAAGGTAACTCTATTGAATTGGTTAGGAGAAAATGTCTGTAAACCTTGATTATAAACAAAGTATGAAGACATCTCTTCTTGGTTCTGCGTGGAGTGCTGTAAAACTGGAAGAACTTATCTTGCATTTCAGCAGATATTTTCCCTCATCATCAGTTTCACTAATAAAAAGTGATTTTTTTATTGTTTCAATGGTACAGTTTCATGTGTTTGGCTTCACACGGTTTGCTGTCAAACATGCTGAAATTGGGTGCATTCGATTGTGCTAAATAAGGATCAGAAACTGTTGGCAACAACAACGATCTGGATGGATTGAGATCGTCAAAATGAGCGCATTGTTATTACTGTTATGAATCGGCTTACTGTTTCATGGATGACAAATAATACAATTTAGTCTTTGCAGAAAATGTTTAGTGTGTTTGAAGTGCCCCTTGATGAAAAGCAAAATTCTACAAAAATTCTGGGAATCTGTATTTTGTGTCTTTTGTGATTTTGCCCTGACAGAACCTGCACAGAAATGGAACAGGTGTTTCTATGAAATCTGCATGCCTGGTTTATAACTCCTTGATAACTAACCAAATAAATGTGAATTTGGATTTCAGACAAGAGACAATATCTCTCACATGATACTTACTCAACTCAGGCCTTAAAATTTGTCATGATTTACGAGAATTAGTTTTGATTCTCACAATTTCCTGTTGCGAGAATCAATTTTCAGTTCTTAAATATTTAGAATATGAGAAGTACTATTATACCCATGTGAGTGCAATAAGTACATATGCCATAGTAAAAAAGCAAACATCATATTTATATACTTATGACAGTTTAAGCTTTAAGGACCTAGTTTCAATTTTGGTTACTTTCTTATCATACATGTATGTGTAAAACACATGTTCAGTCATGCATGGTTTAGGTGACCTTGCTGGTGGAAATTACAGTACTGTGGTAGTGGTGTCTTCTGATGTATTGGCTGCCTAAAAAGGCAGCCAAGACTTCACTAGACACCACTGCTAAGTGAAGTTATATTATCTTATGGGTTGCAAATAAGAATTCTTCTGGTTTTTTAAAGCCTTTTTTAGAATCTAGGACAAGAATCAAGAACAAGAATGAATAAACGATTTGTGCAAATCAAAGTTGATTCTCATTGTTTTTCTTGCAAAAATTATTTGCACAAATCGCTTTTGATTCTTACATGAATTTTAAGCCCAGCAACTGCTGATATGACATCTTAAAAAAAGTAATAAGAAAAAAATCCTTTCCTACCTACCTGCAAATTTTCAGGCAACAAATCAGACAGACATGTTTTTTTTTTATTTATGTTGCTACTAGTTCATAACCTGAAAATAGGTCCTGTAAAAAATATTATTGAGTAACCCGTATCAAACCGCATAACCATTTTTAGCTCACTGAAGGGAGCTTAACTTATCACTTGCAGTCCGGCGTCGTGAACTTTTTTCAAACAACTTCTCTGAAACCGCTAGGTCGATTTGCTCGAAACTTGGTATGGATGTTCATTACCATATGTCAATTCAAGTTTGTTCAAATGAAATGGACATGCCCACTTGGGGCTCCATAGGGGGCATAACTCCGATAGCACCCTATGTATATTAGAGAAATTACTAAAAAATCTTCTTCTCCAGCACAAGTGGGCAGAATCATTTGATATTTGGTATACAGCATTATGGGGTGGATCTGATTCAAGTTTGTTCAAATCGGCCCCCGATTCATATTTGGGCTCACTATAGAAGCATACATGTATGTTCATTAGGAACACAAGAGTAAATACCATTAATATGACAGCATCGCATTTAATTGAACTAAGGAAACTTGACATAACCAAACTGTTGAGTGCTGAATTATTTTTCAAAGGTGATTTGAAACATGGGTTTCAAAAATACACTACCATCAATAATAGCCTTAGTTTAGCAAGATTTTAATCCTAAATAATTGTTTTGTTACAATTTATTGGAGAGTGTCAGTAGGCACTCTCCAATAAATTTCAACCACATAATTTTGTGTAAAAAAAGCAAGCATCAAGCTAATGCATACAGTATAAAGCCACTGAAGTTTTTCCAGCACTTTTCAATAGAGCCATAAAATTGGCTTCTGGCACTCAACCAGTTAACTAAGGAAATAATTTCAAACACAACTAGACATGATAAATGTATTATGCCTCACCCTTTTAATTTACACCCTACTGGATGCACAACACCCATAATTCCATGATAAAAAGGAATTTTTCCCACCACAGATCATCCATACCTCCAAAATTGTTGAGGGAGTAAAAAAAAAAAACGGTCCTGTGATCGGGAAGTTGAAGAATCTCTGCACAGCCTGAGTGATCATTCCCGCAATTTTGGTAGGTCTGGAATAAACCTATGACCTCACCCTTTCAGTAAATTTGTTAAATAAATACATGTTATATGTACATGCACAACTTACACAGACTGAACTTAAAATGTTGTATTGCTTGAAATAATATGTAGTTTTGTTAATTCATTTGAAAATTTATAGTCTTTATGTCGAAAATCTCAACTAAGACTCTACGATTGGAAATTTGACTTTGAATTAATTCTTGAATAAAATCGGGCGATTGATTTGCAAATCTATTCTTTTTTAAATTGAATCATCTGAATAATAGCTTTTGAGATTTCCCGTTGTCAATTATGTTGTGGATGTAATTATAGATGATGGCAGTTTCTTCAAAGAATATGACTTCCTCTGTCTTGCTTTGGGCTTTGCATGTATTGACTCATTTTGAGTATATTGTATTAAAAGATGTTACATGTCATAGAGAAACTGAAAATGCATAGAGATATAGTCTGTTTCGCAGTTAAGCTTGCAATATGCATGCATTAGATTATATTATCATTGTAAGTTAATTTTATACAAAGTGTTTAAGGTTACAAGTGGAGAGAGCAGAGATTGAGTTTGTATTTAACCCTTTACCCAACGCAGACAATTTCAAAATTTATTATTTTAAATATCATTTTTTAAATTTTTTCAAAAAATTTCAACAAAACCATATCTTGTGACCCCTCTTTAGAACGAGCTCGTTCCAAAGAGGGGTCACATGATATGGTTTTGTTGAAATTTTTGCAAAAATAATATTTTTTCAGCTGCTAAATTTGCATATTACGTGGGTGGATGCGGGCGATTCGTTGGGTAAAGGGTTAATAAAACACTTGGGTCTTGTGACTCTTGTCAAAAATATTTAACTGATTTTTCAACTCAGGCCTTACAAAAGATGTATCTCTTGTTAGACCAGTACTTTTGGAAAATTTTCAAATCAAATTCCTTTCACCAAATTTCATCAAGCAACTGGAAGTGGTTGAGGAAGAGGATGGATTGCACACTGTTTTGGCAGATAAAAGTTGAGTTTGGATATATTTTTTGTAGGACTTTGTTACCTCGTACTTGACTGCACATGTAACAAAGAGAAATTAATTTTCTTGTTGAAATTTAACGGAAGACTGTAGACAAAGATATATAGTTTTGGCCAAATAGAAGAAATACATTTCATTCTCGAGCAATTAATTTGTCAAACGAATGAGGGAGTGAGGGTTTTATTTTTACTTCTTTGTTTGATAACTGGTAGAGTGCTAAATAATATTTCTCGGAAAAATTGGTTTGTGTGTTCTTGCCTTGTTAAAATTTATGGGAGAGTGCCTATATGTATAGGCACTCTCCATAAATTGTAACAAGGCAAATCATTACAGACTAAATAATATCACTTCACAAATAATATGATGTACATCCACAGAAAAGTTGATGCACCTTTTTCCAAAAATAAATACCGTCAATCAAAAAGGGTAAAATTATTAAGTCCTGTGATTTCATATTAATTTTGGAAGACACTGCAAGCGAATAAAAAGTTCAACAAGTTCAGTTTCACTGAGGAATTCAGCATCATTACCTGAGAACCCATACCTTTAGGCCTTAATGACTGTCGTGTAATGTGGATTGTTAGGCAAACAGTTTGAAGAAATAGGATAATTTTGTGTTATTCTTTAGAATTTGTGAAGAAAGGAGCTGAATGAATTTTGTTTTTTCATTTAAAGGTTATATATTAAGAACCATATTGAGAGATACTAAAACAACAGATACAGAAATAAAAATGAACGTTTCTTCAACTGCAGAGAAGATGAGACAAAATACTTCAAATGCTCTTGGAGAAAAAGCAAAACAAAAATCCAGTCCAAGCCAAGCCTTCAGAAGTGTAAAATTTTCTTCTACTTCTTTCTCAGAGGTAATATATTTAATACACAGGCATGCATTTACGCCAATTAACAAGTAAACCAAAGGTTGAAGTTGCAGTAGTATACCATCGTTCACACAGCTGCTAAATCAGAATTATTTTTCCACGTGTAGAGCATTCATTTTTAATTTTAGTTCTCAATCTCAAGTACACTAAAACCTTATAACCCATTTAGCAAATTTAATGGCATTTACCAGTCACTGTTGATCACAAAATCACCATTAAGATTTTTTTTATTTTTTGTTTCAAATCTATAGCTTATGACCCTTCATTGGAACATACTCATTAAGCTTGTTCCATTTAAGATTCGTAATCACTTTGTGGCCCCAAAAAATTAAAAGTTTTAGGCTAAAAAAAAAAAAAAAATTCTGTGTTTCTTAGGTACCTCCCTTGTCATTGAAAATCTGTCTCATAATTTTTGTTCCCGTAACACTCACCTATTATGCTATTTTGCACTTAGGACTATAAATGAAACCAACTATATCTTGTAGTTGGTTACAATTGAAACATGTCTTATGGAAAATTTTCACATCTGAAAACATTGTATTTTTCCTAACCTCAGACTTTATTATATGTGAACATTCTTTATTTTATTTTCTCAGTCATAAATAATAAACGATCATTCTATCATTTTTGTTATTTTTTATTCAAAGCTCATGGGAAGGACAAAAAAAAAAACGCAATGTAATATTATTCAAGAGATCACTATATCCATTACATGCACAACATGACACAAAAAAAAGACCAAAATACCATTCCATATGAAAATAAGCTCTGGTCAACACTCTTCAGTGTGTTTGGATTCCAGAAAGTTGCACTTGAATGATTCAAGTGATTTACTATTTTTTATGTCGATTGGAAGAGAATTCCAAAGCCTTGGGCCAGCAACCAAGAGGATACTGCATTTAGCTGTATCTGAAGTTTGTTACTTTACTGTAATGATGGCGTTGACATTCTTTACGACTTTAGTTAATTATTAAAAAGAATATTAAGGATCTGAGGGAAACTGAGCATGGATAAAGGATCCCTAAAAGGAATCCCCTGCCCCCTATAGCAGAATCCCTGGATAAATTACATTTATTTATTTATTGGTGTTTAACCCTTTGGTTCCGCTCCACAGTTTCGCACTATTGCACAGGGGTGAAATTCTAAACAAAGGGCGTATGTTGAAACTAAGGCCATGTAAAATAGAGAAATATTTTTAGTATCAGATATATGATTACATTAGGCTTTTTGTTGGACAAGAGAATTTGAAGTTTTGGTCCCAAAGTTGGAGTCTGATACATAGGGGTAAATTACCAGATGAATTATGAGAAACAGTGGCTTCGAAAAATTGGCTATTTTTTTAAATGTAATTTTTACACGGGTTTGTTACCAGACAGGTAACTAAAAAATGAGACGGAAACATATAAATTTTTTTTTGCATTTTAGAAACAAGGGATGCTCTGCTCCAGGGGTGGGTAGGCGGGGTTGGTGGGAAAATTCTGCTTTTGAGGCTGCTAGGTGGCTGAAAATGACTGGTTTCGGTATTTTTTCAGGCAATTTTTCAGGTTGAAGTCTTGCCTTTGACAATAAATAATTCCACCCACATTCAGATTGTTTATTTCTTCTTAGTCAGATAGTGTTATATGTTTTTTGTGGATTTGGGAAATGTAATACATGTAATGGGTTTGATAACTAAGTTACAGGATATTTGCATTTGAAGAGAGTGTATGGCATGTCACATTTGGAAATGCCTGGAAAATTGTGGAGCGGAACCTTAAAGAGCATTCTGCCAACGGTGTCAATTCTTGAACCAGGAAGTTCCTTATTTGTGTTTGAGTTATAAATACTCCATTTTTCAAAAAACTTTTCATTATTTCTGGTTTGTGTGCTATTGTTAGTAGTAGTTAACATTCATCAAGTGATATCTCAGCACTACTTGAAGGAAATAAGTGGAATTTTGAGAAATTTATTGATGTAGCCTAATTTCGCACTTGTTTTGAATTTTCGTAAAGATTTCAAAAACATTAAGGTAGAGCACTGCCTTTCCTAAACACCGAGCCTTGTATTTATGACAAATTTATGCAGTTATGGACAGCCTGGTTGTTACTGTTGACCAGAGATTTGCTGTCATGGTGTCTACTTTTTCATTTTGGTCATTGGTGTCATGTCTGTGTGTCATCCGTCCGTCAAGCTGTTCACGCTTTCATATCTAGAGAGCAACACCCCCCCCCCCCCCCCCCCCAAGCTATGGTTATTAGTGCTTATTGTTTTACATTTTGATTGTATTTAACAGTGCTATTGGCAGGACCTGGGTAGTCAATGTGGCTGGTGGTAATAACAAAAATACTATCTGAAGTGGCTCAGAGAAATTGGGGGGGGGGGGGGGGGTGGTGTGGTGTGGTTGTGAAAATCGGGTAAAATCTGGCTGAAAAAGCTATTCGGCAATCAGGAAGGCCATGCTGTATCTTTTTACTGGTTGAAAATAGAGACTTGTGGTTTTTGTTCATTCAACTCAGGATAGACTCCAGATTATTTTGCCTGAGTGAAATCCAGGGGGAGATCACTCTTGTTTTCTCTTTAAGGTTCCGCTCCACAGTTTCGCACTTTTGCACAGGGGTGAAATTCTAAACAAAGGGCGTATGTTGAAACTAAGGCCATGTAAAATAGAGAAATATTTTTAGTATCAGATATATGATTACATTAGGCTTTTTGTTGGACAAGAGAATTTGAAGTTTTGGTCCCAAAGTTGGAGTCTGATACATAGGGGTAAATTACCAGATGAATTATGGGAAACAGTGGCTTCGAAAAATTGGCTATTTTTTTAAATGTAATTTTTACACGGGTTTGTTACCAGACAGGTAACTAAAAAATGAGACGGAAACATATAAAATTTTTTTTGCATTTTAGAAACAAGGGATGCTCTGCTCCAGGGGTGGGTAGGCGGGGTTGGTGGGAAAATTCTGCTTTTGAGGCTGCTAGGTGGCTGAAAATGACTGGTTTCGGTATTTTTTCAGGCAATTTTTCAGGTTGAAGTCTTGCCTTTGACAATAAATAATTCCACCCACATTCAGATTGTTTATTTCTTCTTAGTCAGATAGTGTTATATGTTTTTTGTGGATTTGGGAAATGTAATACATGTAATGGGTTTGATAACTAAGTTACAGGATATTTGCATTTGAAGAGTGTGTATGGCATGTCACATTTGGAAATGCCTGGAAAACTGTGGAGCGGAACCTTTACCCAAAGCACACAATATCATGATTTGTTTTTTTAAATTACTTTTTTTCAAATTTTTTAAAAGATTTCAACAAAATCATATCATGTGTCTCCCTCATTGGAATGAGCTCATTCCAATGCAGGGTCACGACACCGTTTTGACATTTTTTGAAAAATAATTTTTTTTTACAACTGTCCAATTTGTACATTACTTGGGAAGATGTGGCCGATTCATTAGGTAATGGGTTATTTATTTATTTATTTATTTATTTATTTATTTATTTATTGGTGTTTAAGGTCACATACTTATGCACAATGGCTAATCGTGACCGTGACAGTTTTACGGGTGGAGGAAGCCGGAGTACCCAGAGAGAACCACCGAGCAACGACGAGCAGCTGTCAGCTCCCCAACATCGTAACTCTGAACTCTGCACCGCAGCACAGGCAGGGTTAGATTGGTTGAAGACATGCGCACCATCGATGTGCAGTACGCCTCAGTACACAGCGTCATCGTGCCCCCATGTAGGCAATCGGGGTGAGGTGTCTTGTCCAAGGACACAACACGGTTGCTGCAGGTGGGATTCGAACCGAGGACCTCTCGGCTTGCAGCCTGCACCTCTACCAACTGAGCCACCGCACCCCCAGGTAATGGGTTAATCCAACAGCAGCATATAAGGCGATATCGTGGCAATAAAATGGTAATAGCGTAAAACAGGTTATTATTAGTAATGAAGCAAAATAATTGATGAAAATATGGAAACTGCCCAAAAGAGGAGTAGCTTGGACAATGAGTGATGACACAAGTAGCTTAGTGAATACTATATAAATCAACCTGTGGATTTTGAGTAGACTTTAACATGAAATCTACAGCAGAAAAACAGTTAAAAATCTATTGATGTCTTTAAGAAATGTCAAAACTTTGGGCAGGCTGGTGTGTAAAAGAGACCTCTAAGTCAAAAACTGCCCTCTGACATCTATAAATATACCTACATTGTTTCAATGTTAAAAAGTATTATGATCGATGATACTCAATCCTTATTGTGTAAAAGGAAAGAAATTCTCATTCCACTGTTTTTCAGGTGTCCTTAGAGAGAAAAATATCAGTTGCACAATCATTTTCTCAACGAGTGAACATAGGAAGACATGCAGTAGATCACATAGGATCTTCAACATGCTGGGGACCTGTTGTTGGTAAAACTACATTTCCTGAAGAAATTGAAGACATTCGTAAACACAGTGACCTGTGGTACATTCCACTGTACAAGAAAAAGTATGTATAATATACATATATACAGTGGAGTAATTGGTTATCTCTTATTTGAATAATCTTGTTAATTGAATATAACTTCCAAACACAAAACTGCTTACCAACAAGCTATTAATTGAAAATACAGGGATGCACAAATTGGATGAACATCCATTACGTTCGTCTAGTGGTTTTCTATAAAAAAATTTGAATAACCATTTCTCACTCTTCTAAATTGTTAGCGCATTCTGAGTTAGCACCTCAAAGAAATTCAACATGTAACTTCACAATTTCAAAGAATGTGCCGACAAACAAAGTGCATGCTATGCAACATTGCAGATATCAAAACAAAGCAAGTCGCTATAATCTGTTTCTAATACTCAAGCAGTACTAAAGGCATTACCTAAATCTGTATGATGTGTATCAGTATCAGTACATCGCAAATATCCCCATTGGACTTTGATCCAAAGGGGAAGGGCACATTAGTCGCGATGGTCCAATAATGTGGCTTTGAAGTGTTCTAGCTTCGGTACACAGACTATATTTTTCTCTAGATGGTTCCAGTTAACTGCTGTGTGGACGAAGAGATCTTCCTCATTATATTGTTCAATTGTACTTGATGAAATTTCTTATCAATCTACCTTACAATTGTTTACTAATGGTTTGCACTACAGTGGAAGACCTTAACTCGGAAAATATACTCTCTATTTTAATTTTTCCCAAGAGATTTGGGAAAGAAAAGTGGTGCAAAAGCACCACGAAAAAATAAGCCAAAACTGGGTTGAGCGCCATCGGCGTAGGGGACGCTCTTCTCTTAGTACAATTCCACGACTTCCGGAAACCAGTGCGCAAGGCAGTCACCAATGAATCATTCTTTTTTCGTCCGACGTCCAAGGTTGATGTGCGGCCATTTGTATTACGAAACAGTGATAATTCAGCTCGTCGGTAATGGTTTCCTGTGACTGGAATTATGGTTCTGAGGATCGTATAATAACAGGACTGTGTTTTATATATTCTTGTTATTATTTTCAACCACATTTTCATTGTATTTTATATATTTTACGTGTCGTGCACGTTTTTTTGCGTACCGTGCGGTTCGTACATTAAATTTTTCGGTTCATAAATTTTATTATTATTGAAGTTAGGTGTCAATGGGGGACTGTGTGGACAGGATTTCTCCACCCTTTTGAGAGCAGAATTTCTGTTTTTTAGAAAATTCTGCCGTCTGGGTTCAGTTGTGTTTCCGCCGCTACTTTTTCTGCCACCTCTCTCTCGTAGTTGGGGGTGTTCTTCTACTGTCTATATCTGTTGAGTTCACCTTTTTCTTCTACTGCTCTCACCTCTGTTATGTCCAATGCAGTTCGTTTAAGGCAATTCCTTTTGCCCTCGCTTTGGTGAGTTCTCGTTGCCGTTCCTCCCACACATGGGGGGAGGGGGGCATTGCTGTCATTTTGGGCCTCCCGACCCAACCACGTCTGGTGAGAGTTATACCCCCTCCGTGCGGTGTGTGCAGTTCCTCCCGCTCCCGTGGGGGGGGGGGGGGGGGGGGGGGGGGCACTGTCGTTTCGGGGCCTCGTGACAGACCACGTCTAGTGAGAGTTATACCCCCTCCGTGGGGAATGTGCAGTTTTTTTTACCATGGTGGATACTGCGGGAGCTGTTGAGTTGTCTGGTGAAGAGATGCCTGGTTCCAGGACTATGGTCCCTCTCCAGTCGACATCTGAAGCTGTCACTAGGGTTTTGACTCCTCCTTTGGAGGCCAAGCTCGGTTGCTCTCTCCCCTTTTCCGCCAGTTTCAACAGCTACCATCGTATCTGCTGCTACTGCTGTTCCGTCTACAGTGTCATCAGTCACCGTTTCAGCCGGCCTCGGCTTATCCCTGCAGGGTACTGCAGCAATGTCTGTAGTGTGGATGTGGGGTATTGGCCTCAGCCTTCCCTGGCTTCAACTCCGCGAAGTCGGAAGTGGCTGCCAACCAACCCTCTGCTGTGGCCTCTCCTCCGTTGAGCACAGCAGTTTTATTCCTGCAGAGGTGTCTGGTAGTGTAGATGTGGGGTATCGGCCTCAGCCTTCCCTGACTTCAACTCGGCGAAGTTGTGAGTGGCTGCCGACTGAACCCCCTGCTGTGTCCTCTCAGCCGTTGAGCACAGTAGTTTTATCCCTGCATGTCTGGTAGTGTAGACGTGGGGTATCGCAGGGCTGAAAATCAGTTCTATTTTGCGAGAATCCAAATGGATTCTCACAAATTTTGTTACAAGAATCCATTTGCAGATTCCAAAGGCACTCGCCCTTAGAGTGGGGGAGGGGGGGGCGAGGGCCTTACAGGCGTTCTCCCCCATAAAGTTTTTAAAATGAGCTTTCAAATGGAGCTCTCTCGTGACTTTGTGGTGAAAATGCAGTGATTTTTAACACTGTGAAAATCTCATTTTATTAACTGGCAAGGAGAAATACTTTTTGTCTGTATACATGTTGGTTGAGTGAGGTGAATAATATAAAAAATAAGGGCCTTACGGGCGTCCTCCCCCATAAGGTTTTTAAAATGAGCTTTCAAATGGAGCTCTCTCGTGACTTTGGGGTGAAAATGCAGTGATTTTTAACACTGTGAAAATCTCATTTTATTAACTGGCAAGGAGAAATACTTTTTATCTGTATACATGTTGGTTGAGTGAGGTGAATAATATAAAAAATATGGGCTTGGCTATCATTGGTACATGGATACCACTGATTGGAACTGGCTCGTTGTCTTTTCTTCTTTGTTTTTGTTTTGATCACAACTGTACTTCATAATGGTAAACCACGTGTACTATTAAAACATATATGTCAACTGTATTTGTTTTTATTTTTAAACTTCAATGTGGGTGTTCAGTTCATACTTTTGGGTGAACGGTATTCATTAAATGATATGTCTAGTGTGTTATTAATTACTTATGACAATCATTTGAGGGGCAACATCGAATGCGTGGATCCAAGGTAAGTCCAAAATAAAAAAAATGTAAACATGAGAGAAAACTGGGCTATAATATATAAACTGCACATGCTCACAGACTGTCATAAAGTCGGGAGATTCCGTTTCATTCTCTTGCGAAGCTAAAAGAATGTAACGGAATATACCGAGCGTATGAGAAAATGAGCGCTTCGGTCGTCAGACAAGGGAGGACTGGACCGATAAGCAAGGAAACTCCATTGAATATGTTTAGGTTGAATTCAGGGGATGCAGAGCCTTTTTGTGAGTGGGGTTGGGGGAGAGGGGGGCAGCCAAGTTGGGTTGGTGGGGTGATCACATCATGCAGATGCCAAAGGCATGTGCCATGAGTGCCGAAGAAGGAGGGTGGGGAGGGGGTGTTCTGGAGGTTCTCGCCCCAGGAAATTTTTTAAATATGGGTCTCCGATGGTGCTTTCTGGTGGGTTTTGGGGCGAAATTCCTTTGCGAAAAAATTTAGTTTTTTTTAACAGTTTGTTGCTTATTTTTAGTAGCAGGTACTGGTATGCCAGGCCTACTCAGCAGTGGGGGAGGGGGGGGAGACTGCCCCCAGTTCCGTGGCCCCTGGAATTATCTTTTTTTTCTTGCTGGGCCAACCATTGTTTGAACCGGCATGAAAAAAAAATGAAAATTCAACTCAGAAAGATTTGAGAGGGAAAGTCATTGTGGACTGGAAGACGTTTTTGAAGGAAATAAACGCTTTGGCGAATTCTAAGATGTGTGTCGGAGGGGTGTGGGTGGCTGGGTTCACCCTAACATGTTATATTAATAATGCAACATGAAAAGCTGCTGTGTATGTGGATTTGTTAGCCCGAGAAACAAGGAAACAGTTAAGTGAACTCCATTGTTCATAATAACACTTTGGCCAGCCGCTGATTTGTCGCAGTTCATTTCGTGCTTTTGTTGCTGTGGTCAGTGACTAGACCTCTGGTGGGTGACTTATTGTATGATGCACCAAAGAGTACTTTAGAAATTAAAACTCTCCCATTTAAATGATTTTAATATACAAAAATGAGCATAACTTTCAACCAAAATGCACACAAGCTCCCGCTTGATTCAGAAGTGATATTGAGTGTTCAATCAATGGAAGTTGGTCTCAAACTTCCAGAAATGAAATACTTTTTTAATTTAGTAAATTATTTAAACTAAGAAACAGTTTGATAACGCCGTAGCCGATAGCAGTTCAACTGTGAGCTAGCCTACTTATAAGCTGCTCTCTGGTTCATCTTCACTCTCCTCACTCAGAGAATCAGAATCACTACATGTATGTGGGATGTCCATTGTTTTTGCAAGATGTTTGATTCTTCGTTTCCTCAGGCCTTTAGTGGTAGAACCATAGCCACTCACAAACTCCTGGGCAGTCAAGGATATTATGTCATGTTTTCTTTTCTTCACACTTTTGCTGTTGATGGAGAAAGTTAGGCAGTCATTTATGGAGTCATCCAGCAAGCTCTGCCTCCAGTCAATGGCAATCCGTACTTTACTGGAGAAGCCATTCTCCACTATTGATTGGGTAAAAGGCAAGCACATTACCAACTTAACAATTATAAGGAAGTTTTTACATTTATTGTGATATTATGAAGATACATATGCCCAATATTCCTTGAATGTGAGTTTTTGTTGCGCTTGTGATGTTGCTCTTATAATTTTCAACTGAGCAAACTCCTTTAGGGCCAATTTGATGTCAACTTGGTATTTTGTCAGGGGGATCTCATAATGTTTTGCATTTATTGTGATATTATGAAGATACATATGCCCAATATTCCTTGAATGTGAGTTTTTGTTGTGCTTGTGATTTTGCTCTTATAATTTTGAACTGAGCAAACTCCTTTAGGCCCAATTTGATGTCAACTTGGTATTTAGTCAGGGGGATCTCATAATGTTTTGCTACCAACTCAACATCATCATTCAGAAAGTTTGTCATTCTCTCCCTGTCATCTGATTCCAACACCACACAATTATCATCTTTTCCAACTGGCCACAACTCCACATCTAGCCATTCAAGATGGGCCAGAACTTCAGATTGTGATGTGTTCTCAATTTCCTGGAAACGAATCAAACTGTTTTCAATTATTTCCGAACATAGATTTTTTCGCAGCTCACTGACATCAGACGTAACAGAAATTCGCGCTTTCATAGCCATCAGTTCTTCATATGCTCTGTATCTCCTGGCATCAACGTCAGACTTCTCATCTATTTTTCTTTTTCTCACAAGTTGTTTAGCTTTCACATTGAATTTAACATCTTTGAAAGTATAATTGAGCTCTGATGCTCTTGTGTCTCTTATTCCCAAGGGTGGGTTCAATGAAGGAGGTGATTCAACAAGTAGCTTATTGACACAATTTTCTCTTGTGGAGAAAAGGTTATCATCATTTTCAGCTAGCATTTGCAACTCCATTTTCATAGTTTGAATGTTCTGATAAGCATTTGCAATGCTATCAGTTGCTGATTGCAGTGCCACACAGATTCTACTGCAGATGCCCAACACATCAAAATATGCAGCAGCCGAGAGTATGAAATGCCCGTTCATAATTGATTTCAGAAAAACGTCTGCAATGGTGTTTTTCTTGGTTTGAGAAGAATTTGAGAAGTGGAAATATAGTGGCATCAAATTGTCAAAAAAGGCTGTTAAAGCTCTCCGTCGAAACTCAATGAACTTTGTGCCCGAAGCTTTGGGTGGCTGAGTTACTTTGCAGTTCATGGTTTCAGTAGCAATATTCTGAACTAAAGACCACTCTAAAGGTGAATGCTAAAAATGTCTGTAGAGGTCATCAAGGAAAGTGTCAATGTTACTGAACATTTTAACTTCTTTGACTGAATCAGCTATGCATAGTTCGAATCTGTGGCTGAAACAATGAACTGCAATAAATCATGGATATAGTTGTTTTAGCTCTGTCATCAAACCAGTTTGATTCCCGAAATTTACGTTTGTTCCATCGGCACCACCTCCAATAAGTTTCTCACTTTATAGGAGTCAAAACTTTCTATAAGCTGCTCTCCTATAAGCTGCTCTCGCCTGACGTCCAGTTTTTCCCATTTAGACTTTCCTTCAACCACCATGAGCATGTTCAACAACACTGCATGGAATAAGTTATTGGCATTAACACTGTTGCAGGAAATCATAGATTGCAGGTTGAAAAAATCAACTCGTACTTTAAGATTGCTGGCTGTACGGATGTATATAAGTTCCCCTTCATGCGTTAATTTTCTTTTGAAAATAGAACTGCCATCTACAAGAAAACTAAAAAACTTTGCATTTCCGATTATTTGGCGGATGTGTTCGTTGATTTTTTGGGCCAGTAGGCGCACGAAAACATGACAAGCAGTTCGCGACACATAGGCATTTGGGATGGCCACACCAAGCTCAACAGCAAGGTTACATTGTCTGATAAAATTGTCATAGGGGGCCTCATGTTCGGCCAGGTCCCATTCAATGATAAGTAATTTGGAAATTCTTGATATCGCTTCGTTCTCCGCGGATCCAAACGAGGTAGCAATAGTTTGCTGTACAACCTCCGCAACTTTTTCCGAAGGTTTATTCAACGGTTTATTAAACTTCCTTTCATAACACATTTCATGTGCCGAACTTTTCATATACCTCTGTAAGTTTGGTAATAAAAGGCAGTTTGTTCCACTCGAATATAAAGCAATATCATTTGCGATTTTTCCTTTGAATTTTTGAGAGATAGTTCCCCCATATTCTGCACAAACACGGCAAACTGCTTTGGCAAATTTTGTTTTGTCATCGGTGTCCTCAAAAAGTTCATAATTTTCACACAGTTTTGGGCCATTTCTCTGCTGCCTTTTTTGTTATCTTCTTCGAAACCATTTCTACTCCATATTAATTCAATTCCGAGAAACAAAACAGTCAGTTCCAATTATGCCGAATGATATTAACTAAAGTCACAGACAGTATTACAATTAAATGACAAGCAACTGTTGAACATGAGATGTCAACGACCGACCGGACGTCACGGTCATCATTACACAACTGTGTAGCAAAATTATAACATTGCAAGCGGTGACATTCACATGCGACCGTGTGACAATTTAGACTAACCGATTTATTGTTTAAAGTTACTTTAACACATTCCGTGCACACGAATCCAGGCAATAGAGGTACACGAATCCACTTGGATTCGCGCAGGATTGACTTGCGCGAATATTTACGCGAATGGATTCACGGATTCACGTCGGATTTTCAGCCCTGTATCGGCCTCAGCCTTCCCTGACTTCAACTTGGCGAAGTCGGAAGGGGCTGCCAGCCGAACCCTCTACTGTGGTCTCTCAGCCGTCGAGTACCGCAGTTTTTCTCATTGGATTCGGATGTTCGTGGTGGGATCACCATGAGCTCCGTGGCATTTCTGTGCAGGCACTCTGGTCCCATGTCAAGTTTTGTGGGACCAACGCTTTTTGTGCAGCCTGGACCTTCTTTCCCGTAGAGGTCAGCGGCGACTCTCCTGAGTTTCTGCTCTGTAGATGCTCGGGGTATGTCATACACCCTTCAGATGTTTCGGCTGCAGCCCGTCGCCCCGTGTTGGGTGTATTTGAGGATCATGACCCTTTGCTGGTTAAATGGATCAGGAGTGAAGCCACTTTGTCGGTTCGTTCCCATGTCGATCCGGCCGACACAGTCAGTGAGCTTAGGGAGGCCGTCTCCTTGCTCACTTAGGTTCTGTCCAAGAGCCTTTTCCGTTGCTTCCAGAGAGGCTACAAGTGGTTTCTGGGCGCCCCCTGTGGCTTCGCTTCCCAGGATTGGAAACAGGCCGCTTTCTGATCCCCCTGGTGTGCCTACACCATGTGAGGCATCGGCTGGTTTGCCCATGATGGGCTATGTGTCTTCCGACTCAGGGGATGAGTATGACATACCTGACGTCGAGAGCCAACAGTCTTCTGACTTGGGGGCAGCTCTTGACTTTGTGTTTGGGTTCCTTCCAGATCTCAAACTGTCAAACCAGCCAATAGTGTCAGCCCGGCCGCGATCATCGGTCGCGCTCCTACAGCCTGTGGAGCAACCTGCTTCTGGGTGCCTTCAGCCGTGCCTGTCGGTACAGGTGGTTGAAGCGTTTATAGCTTTGGACTCTAAGCTGAGTTCCAAGCCTATGAAGACGTTGTTCTTCATCAGGGTTGACACTTTTTTGCCTCCATTGCATTATCGTTCCTACGATTCTGCCAATCCATCAGCCTGCCAGACTTTGACGGTGTTGGATCGAGACTCCAACTCCCAAGCCGGCCATTTTTCATATGGAGACTCTGCAGTCCGTGTTGGGCTTCTCGAGAGAGGTGCTGGAATGCTTTCTCTCTCCGATCATGTCGTCTCTGCTTTGCTGCTTATCTGCTCCCAGATAAGTTTGACGACGTACAAGCTCTTTTGTGTGTGCTGTCCAAGGCGCTCATGCATCTTCTCACACGCATGCCTGAAACACGGCTAACTTGGAATTAGTTCGCAGGGATGCTGTGCTGGACACAAGCCGTTCCCTTCTTGAGGGGCAGCGCACTGCTCTTCGATCTGCTTCTTCGGCAGGTCCTCAACTATTCCATGTTCTGTGACGACAGTCCGGGATGACTCCCTATGTCATTCAATCAGCTGCTGCTTCGTAAGCTTGATCAGCCTTCTGTTGGAGGCAGGGGCCGTCCAAAGCCTAACAAATACCCTTCTGCTTCCTCTGCGAAGCCAAGGGCTGATCCTCCTGCTGCCGCTTCTGCTTACTCACCAGGGTAAGGGTAGGCATTGGCAGTAGTCACCTCAGTTCGTCCCAGGTTGAGGCATCCAACTCAGTCGAGAGTGCCTCTTCCAACACAAGTCCCTTTCAACGTTACACGTTGGGAACTTTTGATCACAGAGATAGGCAATCTCCTGTCAAAGGGGCGATTGAGGTCATCAGGAACATTCATTCAGTGGGATTTTATTCCCGCCTGTTCTTGGTGCTGAAGAAGGACGGTTGACTCCGACCGGTTATCGATCTGAGTATCCTGACCCAGTCTATCATTGCTCCTAACTTCAGCATGGAGGCTTTCAGGTCGGTTCGCTGTTCCATTCACCAGGGAGTTTTCCAGTTCAAAGCCATGCCCTTCGGCCTCGACCTGGATCCTTGGGCCTTCACCCGCCTGATGTCGCATGTGTTAGCCTTACATCGCACACAGTCCAGCATGTCTTCTTCATCATATCTAGTCGATATCCTCCAGAGGCATTCCAGTGCTGCTTTTCTGGAAGTCGGATGTCGACACTGTTGAGCCTGCTCACGTCACTAGGGTTCAGAGTCAACGAGGAGAAGTCGGACCTGGTCCCTTCTCCGTCGTTTTTGTCATCTAGGGATGGGCTTCCATACTCAGCTGGATACGGTGGTGGTTTCCCAGGCAAGGGCTCTGATTTTCTCAGCCTTTGCCCTGACTCTGTCCCAGTCCATGTCCGCAACAGCTCAGAGTCTTCCCCAGCTGCTCGATCTCTGCGGTTCGGTGACGGATCTCATTCCTCTAGGTCAGCTGCATGTCAGACCTCTTCAACACTTTCTGCTCAGTCGTTGGAGGCCGAATGTCGATCCTCTGGATCTGGTGCTTCAGTACCGGAGTCTCTTCCTCATCACCTTCTCATCTGACGGATGTTCAGTGGATTATGCAGGGAGTTCCGTTGGATTTCCCCACGTCCGATCATGTTCTGATGGCAGTCGCCAGCGATCTCGGATGGGGTGTGACGTTGGATCCTATAGGTCTTTCCCTTCACTGGTCATGGGACCAGGATCCAGCAGCTCTTCACGTCAACCAGAAGGAGCTTCTTGCTCTTCTTCTGAGGTTCCGGCAGTGGATCACCCACCTTTCAAATTGTCAGGTCCTTCTGTTGTCCGACAATTCAACAGTGGTTGCTTAAATTCGGAACCAGGGTGGCACGCACTATGTTCCCATGTACGAATTTGTTCAGGATCTTCTACTGCTCGCTCCGGATGTCAATGCCAGAGTGGTGGTTCGTCACATTCCCGGTAGTCTGAACATCCTAGCCGACTCCCTGTCCCGATGGGGCAGGTTCTTTTCCACCACGTGGATGCTCCACATGGCGGTGTTCCAGTCGCTTTGCAATCTCTGGGGTTGTCCCCACATCGATTTCTTTGCGACTCGTTGGAACCATGTCCCCGTGTCCAGATCCTCTGGCTTTCGCCGTGGACGCTCTGTCCCTCCTTTGGAACGGTCTTGTCGGCTATGCGTTCTTGCCGGTTCCGATTCTGCCTCAGGTTCTAGCCAAGATACAAACCTGCAGTTGTCAAATCATTTCGATCGCACCCCTGTTGCCTCAGTGGGTGTGGATCAATCTGCTCCGCTCTCTGTTGGCAGCGGTTCCTGCACGTCTCCCTCTACGTTGCAACCCTCTTTGCCAAGGTTGCCCGAGGAGGTTTCACGTCGACCCGACTTCATTCTGCCTTCGCGCATATCTTTTGTCAGGTCCTGTCTGCTCCTTAGCATTTTTTTCGAGACGAGCAGTGGAGTTGCTTTTCTTCTTCAAGGAGGCACCCCACTGGTTTAGCCTATGCGGCTAAGTGGAAGGTCTTCTGTTGATGGTGTGCAGATCACTCTGTTGATTCTGTCACTCCTTCGATCAAACAGATTGCAGAGTTTCTGGTATATGTTTGATTCTGGGGGTCTCCAGCCTGTTACCATCAAAGGGTACAGGTCCATGCTTTGGAGACCTTTTCGTATGGGACAGCATCGTATCGGCACTAATCCATGCCTTTCCAAGCTTGTTCGGCACTTTTCCTTGAAAAGCCCAGGACTTTGCAGCTTACCCCAAGATGGAATCTTTCTTGGGTGCTGCTCTGCTTGGGGGGAGGGGGGGGGGGGTGCACCATTCAAGCCTTTATCCCAGGTGGATATGTGTTTTCTCACATACAAGATGGCTTTTTTGATGGCTTTTGCCTCAGCCAGATGGGTTAGTGAGTTTCACGCCCTCTTGGTTGACCTGGCCTTTTTCTGGAGCCCTCCCACCAGTGTTATGTTTACCAGTTATTGCTCCTTTCTGTCCAAGAATCAGATACCAGAAACTGTCTTGCTATTCGTGCAACTTCCGCTCGTCTAGCAACTGGCGATTGTATTACTAATCGTATTTCTGCCACGAGGTGCGTGCATTGTCTACCTCTTATGGCTTATACTAAGTCCGTCATGTTGTCGGATGTTATGCTGGCAGCCTACTGGAGAAATGCTACTCTCGCCACTTATCTGCGACAGTTGCAGGAGCAGGCAGAGGACCTTTGTACTACGGGCCCTCTTTCTTCTGCTCAGGCTGTTGTCTATCCCAGCCATTCGCCTTCTTACAAGGTCAGTTCCAGCTCTGTGCAGTTACTGCCCTTTCTGTCTGTGCGTCGCTCATAACCATACGCCTCATCTCTCATTGTCTTTTACTAATGTTTGTGATGCTATGGTTTGATAGGCCTAGAGACCTCTTCCTCTGTCCACGGTTCCAGTGCAGTTGGGTTATGTGTGCTTTGGTTATGTGATTCCCTCCATCCTATTGTCTATTCAGCCTGTAATAAACAATTGTAAGGTAGGTTGATTTTTTAGTAAATTTCCTTTCTTATTATACCTACTGCAATTGTTTACAAGGAGGCCCTCCCATCTTCTTATTCGGGTAAGAATCCTTCCTCCCTGCTGATCACATAACTCCTATGTAGGCAGACTCAAAAGAATGATTCCTTGGTGACTGCTTTGCACACTGGTTTCTGGAAGTTGTGGAATTGTACTAAGAGAAGAGCGTCCCCTACTGGGTGTGCGCCGATGGCGCTCGACCCACTTTTGGCTTATTTTTTCGTGGTGCTTTTGCACTACTTTTCTTTCCCAAATCTCTTGGGAAAGATCCAAATAGAGGGTATATTTTCCGAGTTAGGGTCTTCCACTGTAGTGCAAGCTTGTAGTAAACAATTGCGGTAGGTATAATAAGAAAGGAAATTTACTATAAAATTTAAATTTCGACTGGTCTGCTGTTGTTTCTTGCAGATGAACTAACAATGTTTAAATGACTTCACACGCTGAAATAAATAGACTACATGGAATAATGTGCATGCTTTGATTATGCACCTGAAACTTTTAAGTGTATTCGGACTAACATTAACCATCCAGTTGATGGCTTTTCTAACCAGTTGAGTTTCTTTGTAACTGGATGCAAACCGGATATCCGGCTAACCGTGGCAGCTCTATATTTTGCAAAAAATTAACAAAAAAGCGAATATACATGTGAATGGTTATCCAAATTTGGAGGTTTATCCAAATTTTTTGGCATAAACGTTTTGGGGTTGTCTAAATTTCATTTGTACATCCCTGAAAATAGAATATTTTTTCCACATCCTTAGGGGGGTGAGATTCAAGTTTGTTCAAGCCATGTCCCTAGGTCCATATTTGGACTCACTGTGGGAGCTTGAATTGTAACTTAGTTCGAAATGAGGAATTTTCTTAAAAAATCTTCTTCTTCAGATCCAGCAGTCGGAATGTTTTGATATGTGGTGTGTAGCATCCTTAGGGGGGTGAGATTCAAGTTTGTTAAAGCCATGTCCCTGGGTCCATATTTGGGCTCCCTGTGGGAGCTCGAAATATAACATAGTCAATACGAGGAATTTTTCTTTAAAAATCTTCTTCTTCAGATTTTGCAGTCGAAATGTTTTGATATTTGGCATGCAGCATCCTTAGGGGGTGAGATTCAAGTTTGTTCAAGCCAAGTCCTTGGGTTCATATTTGGGCTCACTGTGGGATCCCGAATGATAACTTGGTTCAAAATGAGGAATTTTCTTTAAAAATCTTCTTCTTCAGTTCCAGCAGATGAATGCTTTTGATATTTGGTATGCAGCATCCTTAGGGGGGGTAAGATTCAAGTTTGTTCAAGCCATGTCCCTAGTTCCATAAAATTTGTCTCTCATGACTTCATTCCTTTGTAGTGTTGATGAACCATGTCTAACTGAATGTGACCCCAAATACTTCTTTGAACCACTTTGGCCGGTGAGCGATTAAGGCTCTTGTTTACAAAACTAACCATTCAAAGTATATTAATTTTTGTCTCAAAAACATAGCATTTTGGGAAAGTGATCAAATTTTGTTAATTGAATACTGCTGTTAATTAAATAATTTTCATTGGCAAAGTAGTATTCAATTAACAGGGTTCCACTGTACTGTTTTGGTATGAATGCCTACCAAATATCAACAGATTCTGAATAACTAGTGGATGCAAAACCCATGCTACTTCAGAATAAAGCCCAAATATGGGCTTCCAGCACTGGACCCATTAAGGAACACAAAAATAAAATGTCTGTATAAATTTGTTTGAAACTCTAATTTGAACCGGGTGGTTTTAAAGGAGCGAGAAAAGGTTATACTAGAAAATTTTGGTTAACCTTTGAAGGAACTTAACACAACGGTATCCAATTTGTGCATCCCTAAGAGTAAACAGAATAGTATTTAATTAGTTGACTTCATAGAAAAATGAAATCCTTACGAAATGAAAACCACAGATTCTGCTAAACCCCAGTAAGACATAATCAGAGATGACCAGAATCCACACCACTTTACACATTGAACAAACTTACACCAGAATGTTAAATTTGGGTTCCATATTTCAAACATTTTCGAAATTTAATCCAATAATGGCAGAAAGAGTGAAAGATACACAATCACATTTGCAGTTAGATTTATCCAACACTCAAGTAGATTTATATAGAGGGCAGTGTGACTTATTTTGGACTTGAATACCACTCATTTGCATTATGTCCATGGAACAGCATTTAAACCTGACTGATCAAGTGGGAACACAGTGGGGCTGTATACTAAAGTGTATAGCATGTCAATAGCATGTTTGTCTTCAACCAGTGCTAACCCTGTTAACAGATGAAATAAATTGTATTCTCTCATTTGTAGCAAATAACTTATACAAAATTACAATGCCTGTTCACAAATCCTTGTTTTATGCATGTGCAGAAAAGTTGGTAAGGGGTATGGAAGTCAATAAACTATCTTGTTGCAGTTACAGTTGTTTACTCCATAACCTGTGTGCAATTAACACATCGAATTTGTTATAAAGGTATGGCAAATTGTTTGGCATTGGCTGTTATAGGCAATTAAAGGGTTATAGAATTAAGAAATACCCAGTTAAGTGGGCTTCACTCTATGTGTTCAACACAAGATAGCTTTACAGACTTCATTAATAAATAATCTATTGTACTAAAGGAATAGACATTTTTTGTGGGCCACTTTTCGCTTTTTTTGACAGCATATATGCCTAAAATTCCTGCACTGAACCTTAGTATTCATTTTGAAGCAACATTATCGACAAGTTTTGTGCTTCATAGATTTCAGTTTTTCGAAAAAACATGGGAATTCCTGCATAAAGTATTTTCAGATAATGTAGTGATGTCATATGGACATCCCCTGTTAAGCGTTTCATCGACCAGCCAAGAATCCAGACAATTTTTGCTTCAAGCATGTATTCAACATACCAATATCCCATATCGACCGAGAAAGCCAAACAAATGGAAAAGAGAAAATTTCAAACTTTTTACATAAGTTATTATGAATTTTCACTTCATTCTAACAACTTCACGGAAACAGATTCAAAGCTGTGTTGTAGTTACCAGTGCGCATTTCAGAACAGAAATGGTAAACTACACTCTACACAAAACACATTTAGGTCACTGGTAGCTGGAGTTCATTACAACTCTAGACAGACCTAACAAGATGGCGACTCGGTGTAATTCAATCGCAGTTAGTCCACTGTCAAAAATATCAACGAAAATACAAAGCAACCCTTTCTTTTATTCATGCTCATTATCCGACAGTCTTCATTTGGAATGAAGATGATAGTTAACACAACTTCATTCAAATCGCAGTTAGTCCACAACATTGTATATCGATGCTAGAACCACGTGTTATGTGTCGGTTCGACCTAAACACTGAAATCCCCCTTCATATTTATTTATTGGGGTTTAACAACACTTTCGACAGCCAGGGTCAAACCATGTTGAACAGTTTCATGGGTGGAGGAAGCCGGAGTATTTGGGGAGAACCACTGGGCAATGGCAAACAACTGTTAGATTCCCAAATGTACTACTAAACCCGCGCAAACAGGGTTAGCATTGGTTGAAGACAGGTGCACCATCAATGTGCGGTACACCTTAGTGCCCTTAATAGACCCCCCCCCCCCCCCCCCCCCAATTTAAAAGCCCAAGATCCCAAAGAAATACATTTAACTGGTTTAGGGTCTTTTCAACACAGGGATGTTTCGGCCCACGTCTAAATGAAAATAAAACAAAAAACTTCAATGAACTTTGTGTAAAATGCCCGGTCTCTCCTCCTTGAAAGTATATAAAAGAATCTTAGTCAATTTTGTGTCACTGCCTAATTTCTGACAAAACTGCTGGAAGGGGCACACCCCTCTTTTTCAATATCTATGCAGCTGTATAAATAAATTAAGCATTACTAAAATCTGTGTTAAAACTTTTGGTGAGGAATGAGTTTCTCCTGTATTGTTAGCATGGAATTGATACATTGTGCATCACATGTGTTTTGACAAGGGAGTTTTTTTTCTGAGTTTTTACTTTCAATAAAAATGTTTGAATATCTGTTATGTCATTTCTCCATTAATGTTTCCTTTTATTTCCACATGCACAGGGGTTTTTCTAGTAATAATAAATATAGTTTAACTCTTAATTATCCCACTGAGTATTTTCAAAGTGTTTTTCACCAAATCTAGCGAATCAGCCTGTTTTACTAGATTTTATGAAAATTTCATCAAAATTTAACTCAAGAAATCATTGGTCAAAAAGTCCATTCAAATTACAGGGAAAAATTTGGTGAAATGTTCCCAAATTATACTTATTTCAATGGCAAGAGATTTTATGGCCTGGGCAAGAATATTCGCCAGTAGTATGCAAGGAGTTCAAGCCAAAAATCCTTCTAGGGTGCTTATGCTTTACAATGGTTGCAGAAAAACGCCTTCACCAGAAGATGTATACCCACTGAAACAAATGTGTTTTGAGAGCAGATTTGAAGAATACTTACGGACACCTTCAGCCCATCCAAAAGCTGGTTCCCAAGAAATGGAACACTACAACTGAAAAGACTTGATCAAGAACTGTTGCTAGGTCACCTGGTACATGAAGAAGACTGTTTAACGTCTTCGAATGCCAAGGTTTCCCAGGTTCATAACATGAACCCAAATTGAACAGATACAATGGGGCCTTGCCATCTAGGGCATTTATAAGTTAATACAAGAATTTTGAATTCAGTCATTTACGTGGGAGCCAGCCAGTAAAGATGTTTAAGAGTTGGTGTAATAAGGCAAGATTGTGCTCTCATAATAGTTACTCTATTGTCTGAATTCATCAATGACCGACTGTTTACAGAAGAAAAGTTGCAATAGTCTATGCAACTTGTAACGAAGGCATTAGGGATGTGGACTGGACTGGACCACCAGTGGTGGTCCCGTCCAGAGGATAGGTGGTCCAGTCTGGTCTGGTCCAACACTGGGTGGTCCTATATTCTTGTCTGGACCGGTTCCGAACCAGTCTAATCATTATAAAATACCTTAAATGAAGTGAAATGTGTTAAAATCTTACTTTTGGTACATGTAATACCAAATTAAGATTTTAACACATTTGCTTTATTTAAGATATTTTATAATGATTGAATTGGTTTCTGCATTTGTGTTAAAGAAAACATCAAGTTAGTGTTAAAGAAAGCATCACGCTACTGCCATCTGATGGGCAAGTTTGGTAACTCTACGCATGTTATATATTACATTGTATGCACATTGTGGAAATGTGTAGAGTATTTTGAAATATTTTCTCATATCCATCATTATAGAGAAGTTGGAGAGCGAATAAATGTTCTTAAAACTTGTGACTGTGACTCAGTGTGGAGTCTGTAGTTCACGTTTCCCACTATCCTGCACATGCTATATGTCATATAACATGAGGAGGATAGCGGAAACGTGAACTACAGACTAAATGTTATTAATGCTGAAAGACATGGAGCATTTGCACTATCTATCTTTAAGTTCTTAACCCAATCATATACTGTATGATATATAGTATATGATTGGGCTAAGAACTTAAAGATAGGTAGTGCATATGCTCCAAGTCTTTCAGCACAAAAACGTTTTGTTCTTAGCACTGGCATCTGACATATTCCAAATAGATTGGTCAATTTCTGATATGCAGGTATGTGAACCGGTATTCAGTATTGGATGTAGTTACTTGGAGATATTGCCAACTATATATAGGCTGTATCGCGATTTGCAACCTATCTTCAGTACATTGAAATGTATATGAGCCTATGAGGGTTAGTCGACAACTTCACATGGTAATTCCTCATTCGCTATCTTGTCTGACATCAGTCATTGTCGCTAGCAATATGCATACCATTACCCATTGGAATTACGAAACCACTTATACAACTACCATGTTCTCGACATTTTGGCCTGTATCTGACACATTGGGTATTACCCAAATTACCCAATGTGTCAGATATAGGCCCAAATGTCGAAAACAATTGTATAAGTGGTTTCGTAATTACAAACATTGTCATTTCAGAGATCAAAGGTTAAAGAGGATATTTCTGTAAAACGCTTATTCATTTCATCAAGGATCATTGTTTTTGTCATGGATGCAAGCTGCCTAGTTAGAGAAGATGGCTGTATTAAAATCGTTTTAGAAAGTGTCCCGCAAAACATTTAACCTCTAAAGTGCCAATATGTTACTATAAAATGGTTTATTGTAATCGATAACCCCAGTGCTAAAGCTGGACATACATCTATGTATTAAAGTCTTCGAACCAGTCCAGTACCAGACTGCCATGTGTGGACCGGTTCAAAGCGGTCCATTGATGGGGGTCTGGTCTGGTCTGCGATCCAGCCCTGGACCACAGACCATACCAGTTCTTTGCAGTCCGGTCTGCATCCCTAGAAGGCATGGATTAGTTGTTGGCTCCACATCCTACTGATATTCCGGAAATGGTAAACTGAAGCCTATCTTATGTGTAAAATATGTTTTTCTGCCAACAAGTTTTTGTGCATAAAATACCTGAGGTTGTGGACTGTGCAAATACTGTCTTTATTGTTAACCCTTTACCTAACGAACCGTTGCAAGCTTCTCAATTATTTCCAAATTGTGAAGTTAAAAAAACCTATTTTTTCAAAAGGTTTCAACAAAACCATATCATGTTACCCTTCATTGGAATGAGCTTGTTTTGTTGAAATCTTTTGAAAAATTTGGAAAAACAATAATTAAGATAAATTTTGATATGCTATGTGTTGGGTTTAGGGTTAAGATCCAGGGTTCGTACAGGTCATTGAATCCTGGAAAAGTCATAGAAAATGAAAATTCTTTTTCCAGGCCTGGAAGTTGTGGAAAAATGAGGGTTGTTTTTGGTGTAGTCTGGAATGTCATGGAAATTTGTTGTGATATCGATGCAGTAAGCCATCTCTCTGAAAATTTACACTTGAAACTTCCGAAAAAGAAAGCGTGGTGGTCATACAAAGAAGGGTAGAAATTGGGTAGAAAGTTTTGGAAAGATATAGAAACATCATGGAATTTGATTTTCAAAAAAGTGTGTGAACCCTGAAGATCATGTTTTGAACATTTGGATAACTGATGATTCAATCCAATATAATTAATTTCAGTTTTCCCAGCATTCATTTTTAAGTAATTTTCGGTTATCCAAGATCTGATATCAGCAGCACATATTTCAAATTTGTCTTTGGCAATTGTAACAGACTATGGTGTAAAGTGTACACATAGCTGTGTATCATCTGCATAGCAGTGAAACAACAGGCCATGACTACGGATGTCATCTCTCAGAGTTCAGAATATAGTTAACTTATAGCAAAGGATCAAGCGCTGACCCCTGGGGAAATACAAACTTCAAAAGAACGTCTTTTGAGGTTAAACCCTTAACAGTTAAATGAAAAAGTGACAAGTATATAATACAGTATTGGAAGAATGGGTATCTAAAATACTTGAGTTTGTGTTGAGAAAAGAGAAGCAATGTTTCTTCGAATTGACCTGTGAGTTAACCATTTACCCAAAGCACACAAAATCAAAATTTGTTATTTTAATTATTGTTTTTTTAAAATTTCTCAAAATATTTCAACACAACCGTATCATGCGACCATCTCAGAACAAGCTCGATGAGCTTGTTAAAATTTTTTGAAAAATTATGTTTTCTTAACTTCTTAATTTGTAAATTACTTTGGCAGAAGCATATGCAATATTTCAGACTTTGAACCACCAGGTTTAACCCATCTCTTAACGAATTGGACGCATCGTCCAATTCATTAAGTGATGGGTTAAACCAAGTGGTTCAAAATCTGAAATATTGCATATGCTTCTTACAGGGTTCGTACAGGGCATGGAATCCTGGAAAAGTCATGGAATTTTTAAAAAAAATTCAAGGGCCTTGAAAAGTTTTGGAAAATGGACTGGAAGGGTTAAAGTTTTGGAAAAGTCATGAAATTCGTAACCCGGTTTAAAAGGGATTGATTTTGTGTAAAAATTATGTGCCTTGCGCAAAAATTATGCAAAAAACAAAGCTTTTCTGTTTGAGTGCGAACTAACCCGGCCATAGAATTTTTTTTTAAAAGTTTTGGAAAAGTCATGGAATATGATTCTCTGAAAAGTGTATGAACCCTGTTCTTATGTTTCTCACAGAATTATTGTCCAATGGAATTTCACATCTTGTGGGTGTTTATATAGTATTTTACCCTTCTTATGCTGTATCTGAACAGAAATTACTAATTATACCCCCGCTTCGAAGAAGTGGGGGCTATATAGGAATCGCCCTGTATGTCCGTCCGTCCGTCCGTCCGTACGTCCGTCCGTACGTCTTTCCGGACATGAAATTCTTGTGTGCGCAACTCCTCCTACATTTATCAATCAATTTGGACAAAACTTTTCAGACATCATCACTACTAAGTGAACATGCGCATATTCCAAGATTTTTGATCTGCGACAATTTTAACCAGGTTATCTCCCTTTGACTTAGATTTATTGTGTCTTTCCATCCGAACAAATTCTTGTGCACGCAACTCCTCCTACATTAATGAACCGATTTTGATGAAACCTTTCAAACATCATCTCTACTAAGTGAACATGTGCATATTCCAAACTTTTTAATCTGTGACAATTTTAACCAGGTTATCTCTCTTGAACTTTGATTTAATATGGGTTTCTACATGAAATTCTTGTGTGCGCAACTCCTCCTACATTTATCAATCAATTTGGACAAAACTTTTCAGACATCATCACTACTAAGTGAACATGCGCATATTCCAAGATTTTTGATCTGCGACAATTTTAACTAGGTTATCTCCCTTTAACTTAGATTTATTATGGGTTTCTACATGAAATTCTTGTGCGTGCAACTCCTCCTACATTTATCAATCAATTTGGACAAAACTTTTCAGACATCATCACTACTAAGTGAACATGCGCATATTCCAAGATTTTTGATCTGCGACAATTTTAACCAGGTTATCTCCCTTTGACTTAGATTTATTGACTTAGATTTATTGTGTCTTTCCATCCGAACAAATTCTTGTGTGCGCAACTCCTCCTACATTAATGAACCGATTTTGATGAAACCTTTCAAACATCATCTCTACTAAGTGAACATGTGCATATTCCAAACTTTTTAATCTGCGACAATTTTAACCAGGTTATCTCTCTTGAACTTTGATTTAATATGGGTTTCTACATGAAATTCTTATGTGCGCAACTCCTCCTACATTTATCAATCAATTTGGACAAAACTTTTCAGACATCATCACTACTAAGTGAACATGCGCATATTCCAAGATTTTTGATCTGCGACAATTTTAACCAGGTTATCTCCCTTTGACTTAGATTTATTATGTCTTTCCGTTCGAACAAATTCTTGTGTGCGCAACTTCTCCTACATTAATGAACCGATTTTGATGAAACCTTTCAAACATCATCTCTACTAAGTGAACATGTGCATATTCCAAACTTTTTGATCTGCGACAATTTTAACCAGGTTATCTCTCTTGAACTTTGATTTAATATGGGTTTCTGCATGAAATTCTTGTGTGCGCAACTCCTACATTTATCAATCAATTTGGACGAAAGTTTACAGACATCATCACTACTAAGTGAACATGTGCATATTCCAAAATTTTTGAGCTGTGGCTATTTTAACTAGGTTATCTCCCTTTAACTTAGATTTATTATGGGTTTCTACATGAAATTCTTGTGCGTGCAACTCCTCCTACATTTATCAATCAATTTTGACGAAACCTTTCAAACATTATCACAACTAAGTGAACATACGCATATTCCCAAATTTTTGATCTGCGACAATTTTAACCAGGTTATCTCCCTTTAACTTGGATTTATTATGGGTTTTCAAATGGGATTCTTGTGTGTGCAACTACTCCTACATTAGTGAACCGATTTTGAATACATGTTGCACATTGTAAATGTGTTTTTCCAAATGTAAACCATATATGTGTGGGCTCTTTAAGTATTCAGTGCTGTTCAGTGGAAGGCCACATGCAAATACAAATTTCAACAACAAAAAATGATCTTTATGTATACATTTCCTTATGGCCTTCGCCTACATGATCAGAAGTGCATTCCTCTAAAAACCCAAAGCGGGGGTATTAATCACCTTCAGTGATAGTTCTAGTTTAGTTAAACCCTTGAGAACCTGTCCAGTTTTTAATCCCAAACTATTGCATGAAAATCTAGAGACTTAATATTCAGGATTTCCACTCAAATGAAACGTCCTTGATTTTTCGTCCCTTCCTTGAAAAGGGCTTCAGTTTCTTTCTTTCTTTAAAAAAGTACTTGATTTTCTACCATCTACCCCCTTGAAAAGTACTTAAATTCAGTTTACCTATAGCCTCTGAGACAAGAAGTTTCATGATAACCATCTCCACATATATGTGATGTCACAAAATTGGTCAGGAACCACACCTCTTCGATCTCTATATTGTCCCTTGAGTGCAGTAAGGCACCATCTGCAATGCTGGTTGCACTCAAAGTTCATTTGTTCTTATTTACAATCAGATCCCATTTGTCACCAACATCTTTCATTTGGGTACCAAAAGAATTCATTTGTCAGTGAAGAATAACTCCACTTGGCACCAAAAAAATTCAGACCATCATGAGCACTGGATATGCTGTCCTATCCCTGGACTTGGCGCTAGTTTGGGTATGCCAGCACCTCTGGTGCAATCTCTTGTTACAATAGGGGTTGTAACAGTGCACTACTTGCACCAAGGTATTTATAATTTTTACCATTTATATTACCTAATACAGATAGTAGCCAACACTAGCACAAAATTTCTTGAATAATTAAAGAAATTTTGGCATCAAAGACATTGACAAGCTTGTTACAATGAGGTGTCTAAATTTTAGTGCTCAAACGGTTAGCCAGATAACTGGTTTGCAACCGGTTATCAGCATAATCAGTTGGAAAAGCTGTCAATTGGATAACCGCTATATCTATATTTTGGGGGATAGCGTCGGGAAAATAAATAGTATTTGACCGTGAGACGTTAGAATTCTTCTGCTGACGCAAGCATTGTCAAAGCTGCCAAACATTTGTCGATATACAATGATGTGTAGTTGTAACATGAAAGGGTTAAGGTGTTGAAATGTTCAATGAACAGTTATTGTGGTCGCTTGGGCTGTCAAGTCGCGGATAAATGTTTGTAACAAACTGCCAACACTCGAGTGCACTGCAGGTTGTTTTCTGCATGGGCAGCAGTGAGCATGTGCCTGTCAATGTAACAGTCTTCTACAGACAAATTTGACATTTTTCTCTTTGATGTGGTATTGTTAACTGCAGATTATAATGCTGAAAAAATTCCTCAGTGAAGTAATGGTTCTTCCAAAATAAATTGACTCTTTGGTATTTAACCAACGTGTTTCAGAAAAACCATGTTTTGATTTTATTGAACTGTTTAAAAGTATGAATGGGGAACGGAACAACCTGCCCCAGGGACAACCCACACCAACCCGACTGGGACAACTCACCCCGGGACAACCTGCCCCAGAATTTCACTGCATGATGGTATTATGAATAATAACATATGATTGAACTATTCTTCTGTTATTACATATTCCAGATGGTTTATTCCCATGTCACATAAAGTACGTTGCCATCTCCCACAGATGTCGCAGTCAACAGCGTGCTGCTTTGGCTGAACTTCAAGATCACAATGAAAGGAAACATGTTTGTGTTGAGAAGAATGAATGAAAAGTTTCAGCATGCATATGGCGCACAGGGACAATGTGGGATTGAAATCCCTTGCAACTCGAATAACTTTTATTTGCTTATGAATTACGACTGACAGAAGCGAGGGCCAACAGCTTATTTGATTTGAGTGTGCACACTGAATGAATGAAGTTTCAACATGCCAAAGGCACTCATGGATAATGTGTGTGTGTGCACACTGGTAGTTGCATACTGGAGTCTTGACTACTGCCAGCCGGTATAGTTCAGAGAGGAAACATGATGATTTTTACCAGCCAAAACGGCACATTTATTGTCTTAGTCTTAAATAAAGGAAAAGAGATCAGCGCTATGATGAATCCATATCACGCCAAAACAAAATGTCTTTGTCATTTGATTTATGTGCATCAAACAAATATTCCTATTAAAGGGAACATGACTGAAACAACATGGCTAAAACAACTTGACCAAAACAACATGACACAGTTGACTGGTCTCCACATGTTACCAATTCAGTATAAAACTATTATTAGTTTAATTCAGTCATTCTGGGCTGTGTTAATCAGATCAATTTGGATTGTTGATATTGTGGATAATTTTCGATAAAAGACTGAGTAAATGTTTTTTTATATAATACACTCCCTGAAAAATGTTAGTTTTATTTTTTTTCAAGTCAGAAAAAAAATACTAGGATGACCCGCTCCAAAAAATGGGACACCCTTCCCCAAAAATAGACCTGGGGCGGGTTGTCTCTGGTGCGGGTAGTCTCTGATTCTTATGAACGTTTGTCATAAAAAAAACTATTTTAAAATCTTGCATTTTAATATTTGTTTTTCAATGGTCAATATCAGACAACGAGAGGCTCTCGGACAATGGGACATATAATAATTTCTTAACACACCCCTTTCATGACTCGCAACATATTCCCGCCAGAATTTTATTGCGAGGAATAGGTAAATATAAACATGGAACTGTTTGTGGTGACATTTGTCTTAGCAGAGAACAGAAAAGTATACTAAAAAAAATTAGGAGTACATGTATATTCACCCTAATGCACATCAACTTCAAGCTACTCAAGGTAAGAGACTCTTTGCTCTTTGGGAAAAACAGTGAAAAGGAGTGCCAGATGTGTAATTTGGGCGTGGTGGAGACCCTGGAACACTTTCTTCTAGAATGCCCAAAATACCAGTCTAAAAGAACAAGAATCACGGGGAGTTTTATGGGGAAGTGGGATGGGAGAATGAAGGACATGTGGTTAGGGGTGACTCAAAGGAGAGGGTTAATATGCTAATCGGAGAGATTGGGAATAATGGGGCAAGGGATGTCATCAAGCAGTTCGTCTCCAAGTGTTGGGAGGAGAGAAGAAGCGTGGGAATAGGGAGGCAATTGGTAGAACAGGGGTAACCAAGGCCTTCTCATACGAGAACCGCGACAAACCAGCGGCCGGCCAAAGTGTTATTATTATATTATTATTATGCTAATATAGTTAACTATGCCTAACTACAGTTTACAAACTGGTTGGAAAATTTGTGCCTAATATCAATGACAATCGTCCCTCACCTCAAATGCATGCCCATGGGAACAAATCACACACGCAAACTTTGTTTCAGGTGCTTGGCATGCCATGTGCCTGGGATTTTCAAATGGCAAGGCCTGGTTTTGTGACCAGGAAATGCAGGGTGACCACATTTACGATGTATCATCACTATTATGTGGGACCATTGCAGTCATATAAATTGTTAACAATTGTTTGCACATTGGTGATTTCCATTGGCAATCGATGGTGTTCGTTTGTGTTTGTTTTGCAGAGGTCAAGTGGCAGTGTTTTTAACTGTTTTCTCTCCATTCCTTACCGATTTTGCATTATAGACGATGCAGTAATACCAGAGGTTAAAATTAAACGCTATCTGGTTGAAATCCAGTTATGCCCGACGGTTAGCCAGTTACAAAAATGGGCCAACCGTTTCAACACTACTAAATTTTTTTCATACAAAAGTTGAAGAAATAATAAAATTTGAATGGTGATTTTTATGAGGCAATCATTAACAAAGACTCTGCAGTCACCAATCAGCCCAGAGAGACAAGACCTCAAATATGTGATTAAGGACTACACTGTAATTTTGATCAGTGGCATAGCCAAAGGAAGACCTGAGAGAGCCTTGCCCCTTCCCCCCTCCCAATCTTCATGATGCTCGAGATTTTACATTTTATATCTACATGTAGATAGCTGAGTTTTTTGGAAATCAAGGTCCTCAAGGTTGAAATTCCTTATGTTGTTCATGGTAGTGTAAATTCTATAAAAAAAAACTAGAATAGTCTTTGAAAATTGTGGTTAAAGTCTTTGAAAAGTGCTTAAATAGTGCTTGAATTTGCTTCGTTGATATTGGTGGCAACTCTTTCCCTTAGGTTCCCTGTGAATTGTGAAGCACTGCTTGTTAACTGTGATAAACAAGCTCTGTTTTACTGGTAAAATAGAACCTGGTAACTAATGCCTGGGTGTAAGTCCTCTAAAATGGGTAACATGAGTATAAACAATTGGCTGGACTTGACTTTATATCCATGTTGTGGTCACAATTAGCCATTGTTAGGGCCTGGGTCAATTACATTCAAAGTAATTAATTACAATTACTTGGGGAAAATGCAATTACAATTACTTGTTTTTTAAAAGTAATTAATTACAATTACAATTACTTTTTGAAAAGTTATTAGTTACTTTTAATTACTTTCAATTAATTTTTCACAACTACAGCACATGGATGGTGGATTATGACCAAATCACCCAGCAGGTGTAATTTCTATCCATCATAACACTGAGTTTGTTCCAATCACACTCACATTTGTATAATTTTATTGACAAAAAAGCAAATAACTTTAGCACAAAAATTATTCCTAACAAAATTTTGAGATGATATTTTGTTAATTAAATGATAGAAATGTGGCTTGGTGCAAGCTTTTTGAGCAAATAGCTTCAGCACTAAAATTAATCAAAGCAAAATTAAGAGATGCAATTATGTCTATCACACATACATTCACCAGAAATAACTACTCAATGAAATATTATTACCTCATGACAAAATGCTGAGAAAAATTCTAAAAATTGTTTAAGTTTGAGTGAAAATCTACATGGTATGAACCCACATGGGAACATAATTTGTAGTTGATTACACAACAACTCAGTCATGACAGGTAATAGCTGAAGTAAATGAGTTAGATCAGCAAGTCAAGTTAATTGGTTTCTTTCAATACAGTTAATCCCCTAACTGAAACTCAAATTGAACAAAAGAAACTAAACATAGTTTTAGATTAAAGTGTTGATCCCCTAATTGAAACTCTAATTGGACAAAAGAAACTAAACGTAGTTATTCGAGAATTTATTTTGCAAGTGTTGTCTGCTATCCACGTTGGGTAAAGCGTTAATTAATGAAAAAAATTTATAACAATCTCACCTTTAGATGAGTTTGATGTACATTTGGATGATCCAGAAATAACTGATGTGCAGTGTTCGAATCTTGCTTTTATAGTTCCTGTTGCATTATCTGGTATGTCAAAATGCAAAGTTATACAAGACATGTTTATAATGAAACACTAAATGACAATGAGAGTAATGATGAATGAAAAATTTCAGCGTGCTAAAGGCACGCAGGGATGATGTGAGATTGAATTTCCTTGCAACCCGAATAACTTTATTAGCTTTATAACTTTGTTTGCTTATGAATCCATGAGAGTCGGAAGCGAGAGCCAATAATCTTATTTGGTTTGAGTGTGCCAACTGGCACTGGCAGTAGGGTAGTGGGTTCAAAAGTAATTAATTACAGGTAATTACAATTACCAGTTACAGTTACCCCAGCCCTGCCCATTGCGCAGAAATATGTGATCTTAACTACTAACAGATAAATGAATAAATTGGTGGGAACCCTAACATTGATTTGTAGTCAAGTGTTGTCTGCCTATATCGGTACCGAAGACTTGAAACCACTGCCTTAGTTACTTTGATATTTATCTGAAAAACATCATTATGATTACATGATGAGGCCACAATATGGAATATATTTGGAATTAGGCTCCTTAAACCTTTACCTAACGAATCGCCCTCGTCTGCCCACGTAATATGCAAATTCAGCAGTTGAAAAAATATTATTTTTCAAAAAATTTCAACAAAACCATATCATGTGACCCCTCGTTGGAATGAGCTTTTTCGAGTTGTTCCAATGAGGGGTAACATGATATGGTTTTGTTGAAATATTTTGAAAAATTAAAAAAAATGATATTTAAAATAATAAATTTTGATATTGTCTGTATTGGGTAAAGGGTTAAGGTTACCGGAATAAAGTAGTACCCTTAATTTTTCAGGTTTTCAATTGGTGACGAAAAGAATTTTAGACGAGAAATGGGATATTTCAAATTAAGGTGGTATGATTTTAAGGTACTAAAATATTTTGATTCAAACAATATCACATATACATACCGGTTATTATCAATATGGGAATTTCCAAGATTGTGTATAGAAGTCAAGATCTCATCTCTGGGCATATATCAACGAGTCCATTAAGAAGACTTGATTTATGACCCTGAGGCGAGGTCGAGACTTCAATACATCATCTCAAAAACTCACATGGTCGTAATAACCAATTTATCTTACAATATTCCTCCCTTTCTTGATGTGTTCTCATAATGAAAGGATTTTGGTACAGTTTTTAATGGCAGCAGTTTGAACAATCCTTCAGAGTCTACAATTTGTTTTTTATGAATGAAGATCATGACATAATAGCATTGTGTTCTTGTGCTGTGCATGACATAATTCCCATTCATTGTTCCATGAGTAGTAAAACCTCTGAAGTTTATAGTAGTGTCTCAGCTGTGTGTTTCTTTGTTTTATTTTTCGTGTTTAATTCATGGTAGGCATATATAAAAATATTGTCATGGTAAAAAATAATCTAGTCTAATGTATTTTGTTTAGTTGTGATTTATTTATCATATAATTACTGTCATCAAAAATGGTTAGCTCGACCTGTATGATAACTTATTGCCAATTGAGTGGAGGTAAAAAATGTTTGCTTTCTGAAGTGGATCTGCTAGCCTTGATACAGATTTGTATTTTGTTTTGATCTTTTTACTTGTATTGAGGGATAAGTTCTTGTCAGATAAATATATCTTAGTTACAGTTAACTGTTTTCCTAGTTTTTGCAGTTAACGTTCACAAAGCTCAAACTCAAAAATATCGCTTCTGGATAAACAAACTAAATTATGCATATGCAAAGAACAACAAGATATCACCAGATCTAGAGCTTGCACGCCTGACTAGATACCTTTTGGAAAGTAGACAACCAGAGCTGTAAGTAACTCCAGGATCAATTCTGGCTAATGGATAATGAGTGGAAGCTCTCCCAAGTTAAATTCATACAGGGGTGTTCAAATTGAAAATTCAAGATAACCATACAAAGGTTATACAAAAAAAAAAAATTTGTAACCCCTTTGAGCCAAGATGACCCCAGTCCCATCCATTGTGCTCTCATTTGTCAGTGTTTTTTCCTAACTGGTAGTGTGCTGAATTATTTTTGGTTGTCAAAATGTTCTCACTTGTCTTTGACTTGTTGCCACGAGACACTCTCCCATAAATTGTCACACTGCAAATCCACACAGACTTAATAATTTCACTTCAAAGATAATACGAAGCACATCCATAGAATATGAGGCCTTTAAGTTGTGACACTGCACAGAATGAAGACCAAATATGGGTTTCCAGCACTATACCAATGAACACAAAAATAAAGTGTCTCTCTTTAGCATTGTTCAGTTAATCTTTCTTCCGTGAGTACATTGTGATGGCTCAAACACCTACCCTGTTGTCCTTAATTGTTCAGTTAATCTTTCTTTCGTGAGTACATTGTGCTGGCTCAAACACCTACCATGTTGTCCTTAATTGGCCATTGGCCAAGTTTGTAACCGGTCCGATATGTAACTTGGTTTCTTCAAAATACACCACCTGTAAGATTGCATAACCCCTTAACTTCTGAGTAATCCCCAGCTAATGACAAGCAACAATGTTGCAACATCTGTTAAACACGAAAAGTGAAAAAAACAAAACAGCAAAAATAGAAAGAGAACAATCAACAGTCAGAAAGGGTTTGGTACTTTTGTTTGAAACTCTAATTTGAACAGGGTGATTTCAGAGTGAGAAAGGGTTATCCTAGAAAATGTTGGATAACCTTTGGAGGAACTTAACACAGAGTTCCTAGATTTGTGCACCCATACCCATGTGTTTTTTATGGAGAAAAACTGCTATAGCATTGATATTTTTTAGTAAATGTGGGAAGTGCCAAAGGTAATTATTTTTGTATAAGTTGTTATCAAAGCTGTGTCAGTTATTTATTTATTGGTGTTTAAGGTCATATACTTATGCACAATGGCTAATCATGACCGTGACAGTTTTATGGGTGGAGGAAGCCGGAGGACCCGGAGAGAACCACCAAGCAACGATGAGCAGCTGCCAGCTCCCCAACATCGTAACTCCGCACTGCAGCACAGGTAGGGTTAGATTGCTTGAAGACATGCGTACCATCAACGTGCAGTACGCCTAAACAGCGTCATCATGCCCCCATGTGTACAATCAGGGTTAAGTGTCTTGCCCAAGGATACAAAGCGGGAGTCCGAATTGATCGCTCAGATGGTCACCCATCCATTGATTAACTGGGCTCGATGTTGCTTAACTTCGGTGATCTGACGAGAACCGGTTACCACAACGCCACCACGCTCCCAGCTGTGTCAGTTAAAAAGGCTTCAATACTTCTTTTCATGATTTTGAGGACTTCTAATGCTTACTGGCATATTAGGGAGCTATTCTTCTAGTGTAATTAACAATGAACACTTGAAGCTCTTATTGGTCTACTATCTCCAAAAGTCTCCAGTTATGTGAGGCTCTCAGTTAATATCTGGAGATTCTACTTCATCTGCTTGAATCTGTTTATGATTATCCATAATCAACATGTATGACCTGGTTCAATGAATATAAATGGATAGGTAAAAATGAAAAGTACTTGAATTTTGGCCCTTGCCTTGAAAAGTGCTTGAATTTATTTTAAACCTTGAGAAGTACTATAAATCTGAACATTGTTTTGTATAGTTCTTAAATTTAGCAAAAGGAGAGTTCTCGATCATGTCTCCATCTTGGGAACAACCAGTTAACAAAGAAAATTGCAGACCGATACTTGAAATCAAGTATATTTATTGTAGTGTTATCATTACAAATCAGAGATTCTTTTGGGTGTCTACAGGAGCTGAATATTTACCAATTTACATATTTACACTTGACCAATGGCATTTTGGTATGATTTTTCCCAATTCAAACCAAAAATTTCCCAATTTCATTAAATAAAAAATTTTGTTTTCGTTAACCCTTGAAGGCGTTGATCACTTTTTTTTGCAACGAAACAGGTGCCCCAACCGGTAGTTTTTAGATACATTTTCAAGTTACATCTCAAGAACTTTGTCAGTTGTTTCTAGGCAAGTCTTGCCTTGACTCAACTGCAAAGCCACAGAATGTAGACTGTCGAAGTTTAGCAAAATGCATAAAATCTTCATCATTGAAAAGTATAAGAACAATTTATTTAATAGAAATTACAGAAACTGATCATGATTTCATGTGGCCATTTGTTATCATACATGTGATTGGGCAAAACCAAAAAAAGAGGAAATCTCCAGCCAAGCGAAGCGAGGCATATGTATAAGGCCAGGGTCAATGGGCCACCCAGGTTCCTGGAAGCTCTGGGGTTCTAGATGCTTGGAAATTGATATTGATTCTGGCCATATTCAGTGACATATTTCACCTAACTTGTGGCTCTTGAATTCACCCAAGTTTTAGATATTTTTAAAAAGAATTTGAAGTAAAACACTTGAAATGAGTTTTTCTAAGATGTCTTTGGAAGGGGTTTATTATGGGTACTACAAGAACATGCCTGTTGGGTACATAACCTTGTTATTCTGGTACAATATTCATCAATACTAGTATATGAAACTGAAATTATTTACTTATTATACTTTTTGTTAACTGGTAGTGCTGAATCATTTTCACCTTAATACTAACTAAACAACAAGAGCTGTGAATTGTGAGCCTTATTGTTCATAAATATTAAATTATTTCAGTGTACTTGAGAATGTCTATTGGTATTCTCCGTTAACTGAAGCAGATTAATATTTATGAATGAAGTGCATTCAACAGTGGTGAATCATCTGTAGATCTAGGGCTCAGAGCAAAGGCCATTAGCGTGACTTCCAGCACTCAACCAGTTAACAAACAACTGATGTCAGATTTACAATGGGCAATTGGGCATACCTTATTTTCAGTGTGTCAATCATCTATCTATTGTAGACTGTAGACGTCCCACTAATTCAGTCAACAATGTTTACAGAAAGCACATTTTAATTTTTTTTTACATTTTTTACAATTACAGTACAAGATGAAGAAAGTTTTAGAATAACTACTATAAAATATGCACAGAACCAGGTCAGGACATTTTTTGGGATGTTCCAGCAGTGAACCTTCCAAACAATGTTGGAACCATGGTCTTACACTTACAGGGATATAGTATAAGTCAAAATGAATTGATAACAGATTGTGACATTTCATAGAAATTGTTAAAAATATGTCAGAATCAGGTGTTATCCGCACAGGAAAAGGAGGGCATACAGTTTGTAGTGGTTGTCTTACAATATATTTTGACTTGTAATGTAGGAAAAGTAGGATGAATAATTTGTGAAGGTTATAGACGTGTACTGCATAGTCTCTAAATTACAGGGTGAAATAAAAAAATGATGACAGACCAATACATGTAGCCACAAACTGCAGGTAATGGGCTGTAACAATAATTGCCATGCATCAGTTCAGTCTCTGCTTTTTAGCAGGGACATATGCTAATGGTTTACATTGTAATTTTTCCAGAAATCTCTTTCGTGCTTTCTGAACTGACTTTGTTGACAATTCTTTGGCGAGAATTTTTGTTGTGCGTTTTACTGATTTGATACCCAGTTCTTTCTTTTTTACATTTGTCTTTTCTGCTTTTGTCTTTAACTCTTCTCTGTATTCTTTGCATGCCCCTTGAATATTCTTCACTAAACGTCCATCAACTTGTGTTTATTGGTAATCAACTTTTTTAAAGTACTGTACTGATGATTTTCCTCTGGCCCTTAATTTGTACTTTACACTCTGGATTGCACTATATGAATTAATGTTCATTCTTCCAGATCGTTTATCAGTGACATCTCCCATCACATTGAATGAACCCTCAACCTGTGGGCCATGAAAGCAACTCAGTATTGCACTAACTACTTTTTGTAATGCAGGATACCAGTCAGTTTCAAACACATGATTCCACCAAACGTCGACTCAATTGCCGACCTAATTATAACAGGGGACTTTAATGACAATCAAGTGATTCCCTCAAGAAGCGGCGTTTCTGAAATACTACGCTATTTCAATCTGAGACAAGTCGTGAGTGAGCCGACTTGTTTCACCGAGACTTTGGCGTCGCTATTGGATCTTTTTGTTCTCAGTGATTCAATAAACATGAAAACTTGTGAGGTCCTCGAACCAATCATCCCTGATATGATCTGTTACCATTGTCCAATCTCTCTCGAAGTAGAATTATAGAAACCACCAACCTTATCATTCAAGAGGAGAATTTGGCTCTATTCGGGTTAATTATGAAGCGTTGAATGAGGCTTTCTCCCATGTCGATTGGAATGCCCTCTTTAATGACCCATGTCTCGATAACATAGTGTCCAAGTTTACTGACAAAATTCTTGAAACTGCATCCACCCACATACCTAATAAATTCATTACCACGCGAATAGACCAGCCGAAATAGATGCATAATGAAATAAGATTACTGCTCAGACAGCGAAAACGTTTATATCGCATTGCTAAACGTACCAATACCCTGTACGCCTGGGCAAACTACAAACTAAAACGGAATAATGTTGTATCTGCTATAAGGAAGTCCAAAGCTTTATATTTATCGAAAATCCGGTCCATGCTAATAAGTAGTAAAACGCCACCATCACAGTGGATGAAGACCTTGAAAACAGTCGGAGCAGTTACTCTGGAATTCCTACTCTCACCCACTCCGACCAAATATACTTGTCAAATGTTGAGAAAGCTGAAGTGTTTAATGAATACTTCAGTTCTATTGCAACAGTTGATGATTCGACTGCTTCCTTGCCATACGCATCAACACGTGTTTCTGCAATTATTGATTGTATCACTTTACATTGTAATGAAGTACATACAGCAATAAAATTGTTGAAAATTTCTAAGGCATCCGGTCCAGATCTAATTAGCCCACGTCTTCTAAAAGAATGTAAATCATCCTTATGAGAGTCACTCTCCATCTTATTCAATATACTATTGAACAACTTGTACTTCCCATCATTGTGGAAAAAAGCTAACGTCTCCCCGATTTTGAAAACACATCTTTCCAATTCTGTGATGAATTATCGGCCAATATCTTTGATTAGTTGTGTTGGAAAATTACTTGAAAAAAAATGTGTATTCAAACGCTTGTGGGAGTTCTTGATTGACAATAAAGTTCTCAGCCAATTTCAATCAGGTTTTACACCCGGTGGTTCAACAGTCCTCCAACTCACAGACATATACGACAAATTTTGTCACGCCCTGGATGAAGGCAAAGAAGTTAGTGTTGTCTTCTGTGATGTCAGCAAGGCCTTTGACAAAGTATGGCATGTAGGTCTTATCCACAAGTTGGAAAGTATTGGTGTTTCGGGTGAACTTCTGTTGTTCCTCAAATCGTATCTTACAGATAGATTGCAACGAGTTGTGATATCGTCTGAGACTTCTTCCTGGAAAACCATAAATGCAGCTGTTCTACAAGGGTCTCGGACCCTTGTTGTTCCTTATATATATCAACGATATAACCAAAGATCTTCTGAGCAGTATATGCCTATTTGCAGATGATACTTCTTTATATCTAATTATAGAAAACCCAGAACAAGCTTCGACACACCTTAATCATGATCTGGCCACAATTGAACATTGGGCTAAAACATGATTGGTAGAGTTCAATCCAAATAAAACTGAGAGTATGCTGATATCTCGAAAAAGTAGCCCTATTTTCCATCCACCATTATTCTTTGGCAGTTCTCAGATATCTGAAGTCATTAATCATAAACATCTGGGAGTCATATTAAATAGCATGTGTACATGAAATGACCATATCGACCATATTTGCTCAAAGGCCTGGTCCCGGTTAGACTTACTTGGGAAGCACAAATTTAACTTAGACCGTAGTGTCTTGGAAAAAATATATTTTGCTTTTATCAGGCTCCTCCTTGAATACGCTGACACTGTTTGGGATAACTGGTCTTTAACTAAAGTGGAGGAAATGGAAAAAATCCAGATTGCTGCGGCAAGGATTATTACTGGGGCAACCGTCAGTGCTAGTAAGTCCTTACTTTATTCGGAAACAGGATGGGAACCGTTGCAAGATAGACGTCACAAACACAAGTTAATCCAGTTCTTCAAAATGTACCACCGTATGGTTCCTCCTCACATCTCCAGTAAAATCCCGCCACTTGCTTCCTCGACCAATCCTTCACTTAGTCTCCGATCAGGTCAAAACCACCGTGTTCCGTTCTGTCGGACTGAACTATATAAATCTTCCTTCATACCCAGCGTTACTGACCAATGGAATAATCTGCCCTTGTCCGTGTGTGAAAACTCATCATTGACAAACTTTAAGATTTTTCTAAATGATGGCAATCGGCGACCGCCAAGGTTCTACTGTTGATCGAAATATCGCACAGCCCAAATATATCATTGTAGATTACGACCAGGGTGTAGTAACCTCAATTTTCACTTATATCACAACCACTTATCACCAACCCCACTATGCCAGTGTGGCGAGGAAGAGACTCCCGGTCATTTTCTCCTGCATTGTCCAATTTTCTCCAATGCTCGTAATTATTCAATTAATCTCCTTTCGTTTGGAGCGGACTCCTCTACACTTCTGTTTGGTTCAGAATTCCTGAGTAATGACGACAACCGCCTTATCTTTGAAGTGGTACACAACTTTATATTATCAAGTAAGCGATTTCATTAATTAACCCCAATGTAGTATTAGCCCATCTTATATAATTATATACTATAATAAATACTAACCCACAATTAATATCAAGATGATCTCCGAGGGAATGCCTGTAAATAAAGCTACACTTGTTTACAGTGGTAAAGAGGCGAAGCCTTATTGATCAAACGAGACTCTGTTACCAATGTTTGGGTGGAAGTCCTCCAAATGGTCGTCTTGGGTGGCGAATGATTGAAGTTAACTTGATTATATTTCCATCTTACACCACGTTTAGTCATTTTGCATAGGTGTGTGATTTTAGACACAAATAAATAACTCTACGCAATGAATGTATGCACCCCGCACTTTCCAACTTTTCTTGCAGCTCAACCCATCCCTGACTGTTTCTATACAAGATTAGTTATTGCCGCTTTTCAGACGCTTGAAAAATGCAGATAAACACTGTTTGTACTTAATTCTCATACCTGCTATTGTCATCGACGAATCTTTGTGATCTTGTGTTGGTGGAAACGGCTTTGTATAAGCTTACAGCTTACTGCCTAATTCACATTAATGTTTGCAATATATCTCTGTTATCGTTTGCCTTTTTTGTAATAAATACTGTTTAAACTAAACATCACCTCTGTCTTTTTTTCTCGTCATATTGAGGGAGTGGGGAATCACTATGAAACTGACAAACTTAAGGTCATAACAGTCTTTTTCACAAGCATCTAGTACATTTGTTAACACAACTTCTGGTATTTTACACATCCAGTTCTGAGATGATGTGTGACTTCTACACAATGGGTCAATACTTGAAATACGTTTGAGAGCAGTGTTATTAATGGGCATTTTCTTTATCAGATACAACCCAGAGTCAGTGTATGATCTTGCGGCAGAATCCACAAATTTCTGCATAGCCGAGGCTTTCTTATCAACCTAACTACAATTGTTTACTACAGGCTTGCACTACAGTGGAAGTCCCTAACTCGGAAAATATACTCTCTGTTTTGATCTTTCCCAAGCAATTTGGGAAAGAAAAGTGGTGCAAAAGCACCAAGAAAAAATAAGCCAAAACTGGGTCGAGTGCAACTGGTGCAGACCCAGTAGGGGACGCTCTCTTCCAAGTACAACTCCACGACTTCTGTTGCCAGTGCACATATACGTCGCTAATGACTCATTCTTTTTTTCATCTACCATGTTGACGAGACGTTCTTCTCAGCACCAGTATCAGTGATCATCCTGCTCGTTGATTGTGTGTATCCTGCATCAAGTTGAATCAAAGTATCCTTTTCTTATCAGGAACTGTTTTTTGATTATATTCTGTATGCAATTATTTATCCATAATGTATTATATTTTCTTTTCCGAGTCGCGCGCGATTTTCGTGAGCCATGCGGTTTCGAACTTTAAATTGTCACAATTATCTTAAATGTTAAAGTTTTTCATTTGTTAATTGTGTTAGAGTTAGGTGTCAGCGGGATACCTTTATTACAGATTCTCTTCTCTCCTTTGAGAGTGGTCCTTGTTTTGTTTGGTTCCCGGACGACCGTCTGGGGTCTGTTGTTCTGTCACCTTTCTCTCTTCTTTGGGGGTGTTCTTCTGTTTTCTTCTGAATTCACCTTCTCTGCTTCTCTCACTTCTGTCATGCCCAGGACTATTCCTTGTGGGCAATGTTTGCTTCCTAAGCATGTGGACGATTCGCATGCTTCACGCTCATCTTGCAATGGGTGTTCGGCCGATCGACCCTGTGGCCTCTGTGGATTGTGGTCATCCACTTTCTGAGTATCCGTGAACTGTGTTGTGCGTTCTCATGGCTGTGCCTCCCGCTCCGAGGCCTCCTGAACTGACCACGTCTGGTGAGAGTTATTCCTCCTCCCTGGGGGATGTGCAGTCTATTCCTGTAGTGGATACTGCGGGAGCCGTTGAATTGTCTGGTGAAGAGGTGCCTGGTTCCGGGACTGCGGTCCCCCTCCAGTCGACATCTGAGGCTGTCACTAGGGTTGTGACTCCTCTTTCGGAGCCGAGCAGGGGTGCTCTCTCCTCAATTCCACCAACCTCAACGACTCCCAACGTATCTACTATTACTGCTGTTCCATCTGCTACGTCTTCGATTTCATCTGGCCTCGGCTTAACCCTGCAGTGGTCTGCAAGGATGTCTGGCAGTGTGGACACCTCAGCCTTCCCCGGCTTCAACTCGGCGAAGTTGGAAGGGGCTGCTGGCCGAAACCTCTGGTGTGGTCTCTGTGCCATCGAGTACCACAGTTTTGTCATTGGATTCGGATGTTCATGGTGGGGCCACTATGAACTCCGTGGCATTTCCGTCCACTCATTCTGGTCACATGGCCAGTTTTGCGGGACCAACGCCTTCTGTGCAGCCTGGACCTTCTGCCCCGCAGAGGTCCACGGCGACTCTCCTGAGTTCCCGCTATGTTGATCCTCGGGGTGTGTCGTACCCTTATACACGTCTGCCCTCGGCTTTGGGTGTATTGGAGGATCGTGACCCTTTGCTGGTTAAGAGTGTCAGGTGTGAAGCCACTTTGCTGGTTCGTCCCCATGTCAAACCGGCCAGTACGGGCAGTGAGCTTAGGGAGGTCCTCTCCTTACTCAGGTTCTGTCCAAGAGCCTTCCGTTGCTTCCAGCAAGGCAGCGAGTGGTTTCCAGACGCCCCCTATGGCGCCGCCTCCCGGGATTAGAAACAGGCCGCTTTCTGATCTCCTGGTGTGCCTACACCATGGGAGGCATCGGCTGGTTTGCCCACAATGGGCTATGTGTCTTCCGACTCAGGGGAGGAGTCAGACATCCTTGATGTCAAGAGCCAGCAGTCTTCTGACTTGGGGGCAACTCTTGACTTTGTGTTCGGGTTCCTTCCGGATCTCAAACCATCAAACCAGCCGACAGTGTCAGCCAGGCCGCGATCATCGGTCGCGTGCCTACAGCCTGTGGCGGAACCTGCTTCTGGGCATCTTCGACCTTGTCAGTCAGTACAGGTGGTTGAAGCGTTTTCAGCCTTGGACTCTAAGCTGAATTCCAAGGCTATGAAGGCTCCGTTCTTCACCAGGGTTGACACCTTTTTGCCTCCGGTGCGTTATCATTCCTATGATTCCGCCAATCCGTCAGTCTGCCAGACTTTGACGGTTTTGGATCAGGACTCCAATTCCCTCGGGCTTTCCAAGACCAAGTCTGCCGTCATTCCTATGGAGTCCACGTTGGGCTTATCGAGAGAAATGCTGGGTATGCTTTCTCTCTCAGATCACGTCGTCTCTACCTTCGCTGCTTATCTGCCTCCAGATAAGTTTGACGATGTACAGGCTCCTTTGCGTGTGCTGTCCAAGGCACTCATGAGTCTTACTCACACACATGCCTGTAACACGGCTAATTTAGAACTAGTTCGAAGGGACTCTGTGCTGGACACAGGCTGATCCCTTCCTAAGGGGCAGCGCGCTGGTCTTCGATCTGCTTCTTTGACAGGTCCGGAACTGTTCCATGGTTCCGTGTCGATGGTTCGGATGAAGTCCTACGTCATTCCAAAGATCAGCTGCTGCTTCGTCAGCTTGATCAGCCTTCTAGGGGAGGCAGGGGCTGTTCAAAGCCTAACAAGGACCCTTCTGCTTCCTCTGCGAAGCAAGGGGCTGATCCTTCTGCCACCGCTTCTACTTCTTACTCACGGGGTAAGGGTAAGCGTCGGCAGGCTAGAGGGAAGTCTCAGGATTCTTCATACAGTAGAGGAGGTGGTTTCTCCTCTCGTGGGCCTCGTCGGGGCTTAAAGTGAAGGTCCTCACCTCGATTCGTACCAGGTTGGAGGAAGGATAGCAGAGTTCGCAGACCGTTGGGCCAATATCACATCCGATCCTTGGGTGTTAGATGTTGTTCGGTTCGGGCTGCGAATATCCTTCGGGAGGCACCCCACTCTGTCCAGAGTGCCTCTTCCAACCGCAGTTCCTTCAGTCGTTTTACGTCGGGAACTTTTGTCCACGGAGATAGACAATCTCCTGGCAAAGGGGGCGATCGAGGTCGTCAGGAACATTCAGTCAGTGGGGTTTTTTTTCCCGCCTGTTCTTGGTGCCGAAGAAAGACGGCTGACTCCGACCGGTTATCGATCTGAGTATCCTGAACCAGTCTATCATTGGTCCCAAGTTCAGCATGGAGAGTTTCAGGTTGGTCCGCCGTTCCATTGACCAGGGAGATTTCGCTTACAGCATCGACCTGCGAGACGCTTACTTTCACGTTCCGATTCATCGGGCGTCGTGGAAGTATCTCAGGTTAGCTTTTCTGGGGCGAGTTTACCTATTCAAGGCCGTGCCTTTCGGCCTCAACCTGGCTCCTTGGGCTTTCACCCGACTGATGTCGCATGTGATAGCCTTCCATTGCACAGTCCAGGGTGACTACTTTGGCATATCTAGACAATATCCTCCAGAGGCATTCCAATGCTGCCTTACTGGAGTTGGATGTCGACACTGCTGCACTTGCTTACATCGTTGGGATTCAGAGTCAACAAGGAGAAGTCGGATCTGGTCCCTTCTCAGTCGTTTTGTCATCTGGGGGATGGCCTTCCACACTCAGTTCAATATGGTGGCGGTTCCCCAGGCCAGGGCTGTGATTCTCTCAGCTTTTGCTCTGACTCTGTCCCTGTCCACATCCACGACAGCACAGAGTATTTTCCGGCTGCTCGGTCTCTGCGGTCCGGTGACTGATCTCATTCCTCCAGGTCGGCTGCATGTCAGACCTCTCCAACACTTTCTGCTCAGTTGTTGGAGGCCGAATCTCGATTCTCTGGATCTGGTGCTTCAGTTTCTAGAATATCTTTATCCTCACCTTTTCCTCTGGGCGGATGTCCAGTGGCTTTCGCAGGGTGTTCCGTTGGACTTACCCACGTCCGATCACGTTCTGACGGCAGATGCCAGTGATCTCGGATGGGGTGCGACGTTGGATCCTCTAGGTCTTTCCCTTCACGGGATGTGGGACCAGGATCACGCAGCTCTACACATCAACCAGAAGGAGCTTCTTGCTCTTCTTCTGAGTTTCAGGCAGTGGATACCTCACCTGTCAAATCGCCAGATCCTTCTGTTGTCCGACAATTCGACAGTGGTTGCTTACATTTGGAACTAGGGCGGCACGCACTCGGTTCCAATGTACGAATTGGCTTGGGATCTTCTACTGCTCGCTCAGGATGTCAACGCTGGGGTGGTTGTTCGTCACATTCCCGGTTCGTCTGAACGTCCTAGCCGACTCCCTGTCCAGATGAGGCAGGGTCATTTCCACTGAGTGGATGCTCCACAGGGCAGTGTTCCAGTCTCTTTGCGATCTCTGGGAGTCGTCCCCACATCGATTTCTTTGTGACTTGTTGGAACCATCAGGTGGACACTTTCTTGTCCCCGTGTCCAGATCCTCTGGCTTTTGCCGTGGACGCTCTGTCACTCGATTGGAGCAGTCTAGTCGGTTACGCCTTCCCACCGGTTCCGATTCTGCCTCAGGTTCTAGCCAAAATTCAAACCTGCAGTTGTCGAATCATTCTGATCGCTTCAGCAGGTGTGGATCAATCAGCTCCGCTCTCTGATGGTGGCGGTTCCGCATGTCTCCCTCTCTGTCGCGACCTTCTTTGCCAAGGTCACCCGAGGAGGTTTTACGTCGACCCGACTTCATTGTGCCTTCACGCATATCTTTTGTCAAGTCCTGTCTCCTCCGTAGAGGTTTTTCGAGACGAGCAGTGGAGTGCATTTCTTCTTCAAGGAGGCATTCCACTGGTTTAGCTTATGCAGCTAAGTGGAAGGTCTTCTGACGATGGTGTGCCGATCACTCTGTTGAATATGCCAACCCTTCGATTTCAAAGATTGCGGAGTTTCTGGTATACCTGTTTGATACACGGGGTTTCCAACCTGTTACCATCAAGGGTTACAGGTCCATGCTTTCAGAGACCTTTTCTTATGTGGGGAAGCGTCGTATTGGCACTAATCCTTACCTCTCCAAGCTTGTTTGGCACTTTTCTTTGAAAAGGCCTCGCACTTTGCAGCTTACCCCAAGATGCTTGGGGGGGGGGGGAGGGGGGGGGGGGGCGTTGGAACCTTTATCCCAGGTGGATATGCGTTTTCTCACATATAAGATGGCTTTTCTGATGGCTTTTGCTTCTGCCAGACGGGTTAGTGAGCTTCACGCCCTCTCGGTTGACCCGGCCTTTTTCAGGAGCTCTCCTAACAGTGTTACTTTTACCACTGATTTCTCCTTTCTGGCCAAGAATCAGCTACCAGAGACTACCCCACCTCCTATCTGTATCAGGGCTCTTACTTCTGTTGAGGATAATCGCCCTTTGCTCTGTCCGGTTCGTGCTATTCGCATTTATCTCAATCGGACACAATTCATACCGAAAGGCAGGAAACGTTTTTTTCTGTCTCTTATTCCTGGTCGACAGAAGATCTCTCCTCAATCCATTTCTCAATGGATTTGTCTTGCTATTCATGCAGACTACGCTCATTTAGCAACTGGCGATTGTATTACCAATCATATTTCTGCCCACGAGGTGCGTGCATTGTCTACCTCTTGGGCTTATTCTAACTCCGTCAAGTTGTTGGATGTTATGCAGGCAGCCTACTGGAGAAATGCCTCTACTTTCTCAACCTTCTATCTGTGTAAGTTGCAGGAGCAGTCGGAGGACCTTTTTGCATTGGGCCCTCTTTCTTCTGCTCAGGCTGTTGTCTGCCCTAGCCATTAGGCTTCTTGAAGGTCAGTTCCAGCTCTGTGCTGTTACTGCCCTTTTCTGTCTGTGTGTCACACAGACCCATAAGCCTCATCTCCCATTGTCTTTTACTAATGATTGTGATGCTATGGTTTGATAAGCCTTGGGACCTCTTCCTCTGTTCACGGTTCCAGTGCAATTGGGTTATGTGTGGGTTGGTTATGCGATTCCCTCCAGCCTATTGTCTATTCAGCCTGTAGTAAAGAATTGTAGGTAGGTTGATAAGAAATTTAAATTTTATAGTAAATTTCCTTTCTTATTATACCTACCACAATTGTTTACATGGAGGCCCTTCCGTCTTCTTATTCGGGTAAGAATTCTTCCTCCCCACTGATCACATAACTCCAATGTTGGCGGATTCAAAAGAATGATTCATTATTTACTACCTGCGCACTGGATGCCGGAAGCCGTGGATCTGTACTACGAGAAGAGTGTCCCCTACTGGATGTGTGCCGGTGGTGCTCGATCCAGTTTTGGCTTATTTTTTCTTGGTGCTTTTGTACCACTTTTCTTTCCCAAATCGCTTGGGAAAGATCAAAATAAAGAGTATATTTTCTGAGTTAGGGTCTTCCACTGTAGTAAACAATTGTGGTAGGTGTAATAAGAAAGGAAATTTACTATAAAAGTTAAAATTTTTTACAGCGCTCTGTTCAGAACCAAGGAGAAGAGGTGTGTTCATGCTTTATTTATAATCAAGGTTTACAGACATTTTGTCCCAATCAATTCAATACCATTACTTTCCTGAACAGGATGTTTAGTTTAGCACTTGGACGTTTCACCCTTCCCGAATCAGAGAAGATGCTGACTGGGCGAAGTTCAATGAAAAACTGAAACCAAAGCTTGCAACCGTACCCAAGAGGGGCAGTGTCCAGAAGATGGCCGACGTCATAGTTGCAAGCCTGGTGGAAGCAGGAAAGGAAAGTGTAGAAAAAGGTCAGGGTGCCAACACAAGAACTTGGGTATAGAGTGAATGAACTGAAAAGGGCCATAAAGGGAAGAAAAGCTAAATGTGCTGCATACAGGAGAAGTAGAAAACTTAAGGGGGCGGAAAGCAACGAGGCCACAGTAGCAAAGGAAGAATACCACCAAGCACGAAATAAAGTAAATAAGATTAAAGACGATAATCGGAGAGTACGAAATAGCAGTCTTATTAGGACGATAAGAACGACAGGGGGGGTCGAGTTTGAACGTATTTTGGAAATGGGTGAATAAACGTAACAAAAGAAGTAACCCACAGAGTATTAAAGTAGATGGCAGAGTTACAGACGAGCAAGATCAAGTCGCATCAGAACTAGTCAAGCACTGGCAAAAGGTAAACGATAAGCGATGGGGGCATGGGGAGCCCACCTGAGTGTCCGAATCAGGTTGAGGAAAAACCTATCGAACTTCGTGTGCAGCAAAATTAAAACGGAGGAGGTGCGAAAGGTGATATCAAAATTAAGGGATGGAAAAGCAGGAGGAGTGGATAAAATTCCTAACAAATTTATCAAAAAAAGTGGGGGAGGAACTCTTGGAAAGCCTAACTGCCCTATTCAATCTAGCCATAGAAAAACCAAGAGGTCCCAAAGAAGTGGAGAGAAAGCAAAGTGACATTTATTCACAAAAAAAGGTGGAAAAAAGACGTTTTGGATAACTATCGAGGGATCTCTGTCAGTAGCAACATTGGAAAGGTTTTCTGTAAAGTCCTTTATGGGAGACTAGAGGAGGTGATTGAAGAGAAGGGTTTTTTGGGAGAAATCCAGAATGACTTCAGGAAGGGAAGGAGAGTAACTGACCATCTTTTCACTCTATCCCAAATGATAGAATCCGCGAAAGCAAAAAAGAAAAAGATGTTTATGGCCTTTTTGGATGTCAAAAAGGCATACGATAGAGTATGGAGGGAGGGTATGTGGCACAAGCTGGAGGCTCTGGGCTTAGGAGGCGAGTTTGTTGGAATTATGAAAGCATTATATAAAGATGTACAGAGTGAACTTAGCCTGGGAAACATTACAACAAAACGTGTGCCTATGGAGATAGGCCTAAGACAGGGGTGTATCCTTTCGCCAATCCTGTTTGCATTGCACATCAAAGGTTTAGGAGACGAACTCCTGTGTAGCGACGAGGGGGTAGCAGTTGGCGACTTGAAGATCCCAGGGCAATTTTTTGCAGACGATATGGTTCTAGTGTCAGAAAGCGAAGAGGGGCTAACGAAAATGCTGGGAATTGTTGGGAAATATGGGAGCAAATGGAGACTCCAACTTAATGAAAGCAAGAGCAAAGTTATACCAGTGGGCCGCAAAGTGGACCCAACTCGAAGGTGGAGAGTGGGTGAGTTCTGCATTCAGGAAGCGAGCAGCAAACTTCTCAGTGTAGGAGAGACAGGTGATTACGAGTATTTGGGGGTAAGTATAACCATGTGAACAGTGTCAGAAAAAGAGTAGCTACCAAGGGTGTTGTTGTAAAACCTATTCTTACAAAGGACTTCTGATCCCGAGCCCAGATAGACTTGACTGACATGCAGTCTATGAGCCACAACCAGTACAAATGGATTATGAACGACCAAGATCACCTGATAAAATTCATCGTTCTTCGCCCTCTTACTTCTAAGAGGGCTCCAGAGGTGACTTTGCAACTGTTGTACATTTTTCTAATGTTTGGTGTGCCTTCAGTTCTCCAGTCAGATAACGGAACAGAATTCACTGTACAAATCATTAAGGAACTGAAAGAACTTTGGCCTGAACTGGTTAGCAGACAACACAACAGACTTGACTATTGGACTAAAATTTGTGTTAAAGCGACGTAACAATAGTCTTAATCGAGAGGAGACCTCGTTACGCCAGTTCTACTACATTATAATGACTTGTACATGCACTGAGTGTTCCAAAAACTATAACAGTTGCCACAGTTGGCGCAGACACAGGCGCATTCACCACGATAAGAAAAGAGACACGGCAACCGACCTCCACTCGTTGATCCCACAGTGGAAGCACCCAACCGTATACAGGACATCATGGATCAACTCTGCAACACTGTCCAACCGCTTATATCACCCATCCCAGATATAGAAAAAACCCAACATCAAGACATTTTAAAATTGGCAGTTAATGGAATTTACAGTAACACCGACCTGATCAACACAGACCAAGACGCAAGAAGGGGAGAAAACCCGGAAACGGAAAATACAACCGACATTTACAAAGACATTACCATCAACCCAGATATTGGCTCACCCAACCCACACCATTATAGCCACCAGGGCAATACGCCTTGTAACGATAACATTCATAAACTATACAAGACGGACCGAGTCCTCAGGTTCGCCCGTCAAAGCTTGGAACATTTAGCAAATAGCCATTCACACAACAGCTAAACAAGAGCTGTATCCTTTTCTTCAATAATAAAAAAGACCAATCAATTTTACACATATTTATTATTATTTTAACAAATCGGTTGAGGCCCCCAGACCTCCATATCACTTGTCATCTCTCAGCTATTTAACAACACATTGTTATCCACCTTCCCTCCAACAGCAACACTGCTATTACCTACAAATAAAAGAATAAACTATCAAATATTATATTGCACTCGACCCAGTTTTGGCTTATTTTTTCTTGGTGCTTATTATATTACCAGGTTCATTCACAGGGCTCACATTAAGGCCCTTTAACATCATTAACACTGTATTAGAACATCGGTACCGCCAAACCCTCAACGGTACTGCCAGATGAAACTCGAAAAAATACAGTCCATTGTAACGACACAGAACAAACAAAACGATACCGGTACAACACACAAATCGCTAACGGTACCGCCAAGTCAACCCTGGTACCTTCACACACAAAATGGCACCGCCACACCAAATAAACGGTACCGCCACACACAAAGCGGTACCGCCACACCAGAAACGGTACCGCCACACCAAATAGTATAAATAGGGGAAGGCCGAAACACCACTCCACCTCTTGACGAGTTCACGAGTTCAAATAAAGAACGAAACCGGTGAGGTTAGCATAGCTACAACAAGGGTATAGCCTAACTATCCACTCTCTCGGGCTCACCAGAGCTTTTATTTAATAAAAAGACAACGACAGTTTAGCTTCTCAACAGGAAAATATTCAAGTGCAGAGGAAAAGGGCAGTTGAGTCACAAATAAAGCAAGCAGAGAGAATGCTTAAGAGAAGCAAGATTGTTCTGTCTACGGTCAAAGTTTGCGACCAATCCAGCTGTGGATCGAGGTAGGACTGATCCTTGAAACCTCATAGGTGTTGTAACTGACATTAGTGACAATGAAATGTACTCTGTAGAAGTGAAGACTGGTGAGTTGAATGCTAAGTATTCTCGTAATCAGTTTGATGTTTGTACTACTCCATTGTACTCTTTAAGCGATATGTCTTGTGACAATGTTATTTCTCTCAGGACTGCAGTCCAACAGGAGTCAAATTGTGGTGGGCAAGGTTTCACTAAATATAATTGTTCCAGAAGCAAAATATATCAAACTAATAGATGCAAGTGTTTCAAGGCAAAACTTATGTGTAACTCTAGATGTCATTCATCTTTGGACTGTAAAAACAAAAACTGATCTGGTATTGTAAAATTTCATGAATATTACTTATGTTCTGGTTTTTGTAACATTTATTTTAATTGTTTTGTTCATAATAAACATATGTCAAAGAAATTAATTTTTCTTTTCTTGTTTATTACCCTGTTCAAATATTCATTTCAGTAAATATGTCTAACAAATCAGTAAAGAATTCAGTAAATATGTATAATTCCTGAAAATTTCAGCAATTATACATAATTACTGACGGAATCAGTAATTATACATAATGACTGAAAATTTTAGGAATTATACATCTTTACTGATTATACATATTTAGTGTAACATATACAAAATGTTGTATCAGAGTCAAGCTCTTGTTTATGAGGCCATATCTTGATGAGTTGAGATGTAGCTTTAGAAACAAGACCGAGACTCTGATGCAACATTTTGTACATAAACATAATGGTGATGATAGATTTATCTTCAAATTCTCAACTGTAGTGCCAATAACTTGATTAGCTAGCCTTTTAGTGTCAGATTTCATTTTCACACTCCTAAAATGCAGGTTTGTTTTGCTATAAGTGTATATGTCTGCCTTGAACTTTCCCGATCCCTGGATAAACTGAATGAGCATGTTTGTTCAACATTCTGAAAAGACTGTGCACTGTAAATGGCGTGTTGTTTCATCTTGAATACTTCCAGTGATTCAGATACAGAAAAGTAATGAGTTTTAATTGTTTAGCTAAACAAGACTTACAAGAAGGGTAAGGCGATGTTTGACTCTAATTCTGTCTTCTTCTGTCATAGGGTGGGATGACACGGGATTGCGCAAGTTCACCAAAAGGTCATACTTTAACGAAACGAGAGAACATTAAGTTACCTGTACAAACATGAATGAATCATAGATCTGATTGCGATGGAATTAGTGTTTATTTGCTATTGACTAGATTTGCTGCAGGTGTGTCACAATTGTGTATGCTGCATCGATGACTTGACTTGGGTTGGGTAGGGAGGGCGTGTCATCCCTCTCTACAACAGAAGACAGAATTAAAGTCAAACGTCACCTTAACCTTCAGGTAAATCTTGTTTAACTAAACAATTCTGTCTTCTCCCATCTCTGTTCAGGATTCCACGAGATGTTTTAACACAGTTCTTGAAGTTACCAAGTGAAAACAATGAATTGGGAGGAGAGTCTGTGCAGTACATGTATTACTGTGTAACTTGTTCCAATAAGGAAGATGCAAATTCTCCCTGTTTTGTTATTGTTTTTTTATAAAACTTAGTGAAAGTGGTTTCTTTGAACCAGCCCTCAGTTGACAAGATTGTAGAGACGGGTACCAAATTTTGGGCAGCTGATGAGGAGGTGGTTGGCTGTGTACTGTGAGGTGTGAAGAGGATGATGTCGATGCTCGCCATTATCAATCCTGTTTTTATTCATCGTACAATGGTGGATTTTGCAACTGGCTTGCATGGTTTAACATGGCTAATGAATAATTTTTGTATGTCATTATGAACATGAGATGTTTTCTGCAAGTAAGTATGATCTTGCTGGGGTTACTGGACACGAAGGCATGCTGCTGTTCAGTAAACTTGTTTGCGAGTGGTAATAAATTACATCTTTGTTCAGTTAATCAACTTTTATTAATGGTCCATCAAATATTTACATTATAATAGGCAACATTAACACAAACATGGTAAACTACATTCTTGGATCTGTCTATGACTACTTCGATAAAACATGGTAACTTTAGCAACTGGTGCTACTAAAATGGCTGTCTGCTAACTGATTAACTGGCAACATGTTAAACACTCTTCTAACATAATAACAAAGTAACTTGAACTGTTGGACTTGGTAACTTATTTTTTGTTGGCTCATTGACTGCCTTAACACCTTCTGCTGAAGAGCTTGCCAATTTCCCTGTATGTCAAAAAGGTTTTCATCTATCTGCAAGTGACAGGCTATGTTTGCTGCCCCTATAATCCCACCCAGCTGTTTTCTACTCGAAATTGTTTATAAGCATTTTTTGAATATTAGTTTTATTTCAGGGAAGTTTTTTATATATTTAGTTTGCATGTGTGTTTGGGGAGGATCGTAGGGTGTAATAAGAAGGTTTAGTTGATAGGTTTTTCCAATTTTGCTGTTTGTTTATCTTAGTTACCTTTTTTCGTGTGTTTGTTTCCTTGGTGTTTTGTCGTTTTCGGTCGTTAGATTCTGTATAATATTTATAATCATGAATGGTAAGTTCAGACAGAGGTAAGTATGGGTATTAAGGGATGTCTGGGGGAGGTGAGTAGTGGGGTGCAGGTGGGGGAGAGTGAGGATACGGAGGCATGCAGACAGTGTAATATGAGGTATGGTGGTGGTTGGCCAATGGAGAGTAGTGGGGTTTGTGCGAATTGCAGGAATATTTTACAGTTGTTAGAGAAGTGTGTTGGATTCGAGCGGGAGATTGCAGAGCTGAGAGGGAGGTTGGGGAGGGCCGGTGTATCTGGAGTTACCCCATTGAAGGTTACCTGTGATGGTGAGGTGGAAGGCGGGTGGAAGGTCATTGTGGACTCAAGGAGGAAACTGGGAAGCAGGAAACAGGGGGGAAGAATGCTTGATGTGGGGGGGGGGGGGTGTAACTGAGGAGGGTGGTTCTAGTAGGAAAATTCAGAAGGTGGCATCAGGACAGGGCTGCGTCGAGTCCGGAAATCAAAGTCGGCGTAAGGCTGCAAAGGTTGCTAGGCGGTGTTTAGAAAACAGGTTTAGTGTTTTAGATTCTGATACCCCTGGGGACGAGAGTGAGGGGAAAATTGTGGGGGGTGAGATGGTTGTTGATGTTGATGGGCCAGACAGGGAAAGGAGGGTGGTGAAGAGAAAGAGGGGGCCAGGGGCATGCAAAACGAGAGGAGTGCAAATGACATAGGAACTGGGGCCAGAAGAAGAAAATTAGTTGTAGCGGGGAGCAGCATTGTACGTGGGAATGACAATGTGGTTCATGGCCCTGATAGATCCAATCGAACAGTCTTGTGCTTTCTTGGGGCGAAGGTGGAGGATCTCGGGGACCGGATAGATGGCATTGTGCATTGTGGCAGGGTCAGGACTGGAACCGGTATTGGTGGTCCATGTGGGGACCAACAATATCAGGGAGAGAAGGTCAGTAAGTTTGGTGGAGTTGTATAGAGGCTTAGTCGGCAAACTGCTATGTAGGAATGCAAGGGGTCCTTCCTGTCCATGGAGGTGGGTACGAACAGAACTCAAGGATTTTGGCACTAAATGGAGGACTACTGTGTTGATCTGGGAATACCCTTTATTGACCATTGGGACACGGTTTGGGGCAATGGAAGCATGTACGGGGTGTGACAGGCTGCATCTTAGCAGGGTGGGGAAACGGGTATTGGGGGATAAAATTCTACGGGTAGCAGAACCTTTTTTGGAGAGGAGTGGGGTGGGAGATCAGAGGCAAGTATAACAAGAGTGGATATAGGTGGGGTGAACAAGAGTGAGGGGGGGCAGAATAAGTTTACCAAGGCTAGCGCCAGAAAACAATGGGCCCAGTTGGCGGAAGCCAATGAACCTCGGTACCCTGAACGTGGGTTATAGCAACATCCAGGTTCTCCACCGGAAAGTAAGTGAAATTGCTACATTGATCGAGTTTGATGTCATGGGCTTAAGCGAGATGTGGTAAGGCACGAGGAACGGGTAGACCAAGTAAGTGGGTGGGTGTGTGTGGATAGGTGTAGGGCGAACGGAAGGCCAGAAAAAGGGGAGAGGGGTAGGCATGTACATTAAAGAGGATTTAAAACCGTCGATGATCACAGATCTGGAAGATAACATCACCTCGGCTGAGGTGTCAAAAGAAATTGGTAAAGATCAGTCTGAGAAACAAAAGTATTGCCCTTGGGATTGTGTACTGTACAGTGGAGGGAAATAAACCCGAGTGGAATGACTCGATATACTCAACACTAAGGTCCAATATCACTGAATTAGAAAACAGGTGGCTCGGTATAATTCTGATGGGCGACTTTAATGGACACATAGGTGATAAGGAAGAAGGCATAGTGGGTGGGGACAAGAAAGTCAACAGGAATGGAAGGAAGCTGTTGAACTTCACAAATGAGCTTGGTCTGAAGATTCTGAACATGGACGCGAGATGTAAGGGGAAATGGACCTGGGAGAGAAACGACAGAAAATCAATAATTGACTACATTCTCACAGATATGAATTTATGGAGGGAGGTGATAGGGGTAGAAGTGGACGATGAGGGCAAAATGGAGTTGGATAGTGATCACAACTTGATTACAGTGACGATCAGGGCCAAAAACCTAGATAAAAGCAAAGGAAGCTTCAAGGAGTTTTGGGAACTCAAAAAGGATGCCGCCTGGGCGAAGTTCGAAGAAAAACTGAAACCAAACAAGGGGGGCAGTGTCCAGAAGATGGCCAATGCCATAGTTGCGAGCCTCGTGGAGGCAGGGAAGGAAAGTGTAGGAAAGATTAGGGTGCCAACACGGGAACTTGGGTACAGAGTGAATGAAGAACTGATAAGGGCTATAAAGGGTAGAAAAGCTAAATGTGCTGCATACAGGAGAAGTAGAAAACTTAAGGGGGTGGAAAGCAATGAGGCCATGGTAGCAAAAGAAGAATACCAACAAGCACGAAATAAAGTAAATAAGATTAAAGACGACAGCCGGAGAGTGCAAAATAGCAGTCTTATTAAGACGATAAGAACGACAGGGGGGGTCGAGTTCAAACGTATTTTGGAAATGGGTGAACAAACGTAACAAAAGGAGTAACCCACAGAGTATAAAAGTAGATGGCAGAGTTACAGAAGAGCGAGATCAAATCGCATTAGAACTAGTCAAGCACTGGGAAAAGGTAAACGATAAGAGATGGGGCATGGGGAACCCACCAGAGTGTCCGAACCAGGTCGAGGAAAATCTATCGAACTTCGTGTGCAGTGAAATTAAAACTGAGGAGGTGCGAAGGGTGATCTCAAAATGAAGGAATGGAAAAGTGGGAGGGGTGGATGAAATTCCTAACAAGTTTATCAAAAAAGGGGGAGAGGAACTCTTGGAAAGCCTAACTGCCCTATTTAATTTAGCCATAGAAAAACAAGAGGTCCCAAAGGAGTGGAGGGAAAGTAAAGTGACATTTATTCACTAAAAGGGGGAAAAAGACGTCTTGGATAACTATCGAGGGATCTCTGTCAGCAGCAACATTGGAAAAGTCTTTTGTAAAGTCCTGTATGGGAGATCAGAGGAGGTGATTGAAGAGAAGGGTTTTTTGGGAGAAATCCAGAATGGCTTCAGGAAAGGAAGGAGAGTCACTGACCATCTTTTCACGCTATCCCAAATGATAGAATCTGCGAAAGCAAAAAAGATGGATGGTCCAAATGAGGGAGCTAGTAGAAAACTACTCATTGGAGATCTCGGACCTTGACGTTGGGGCAAACCAGGGTAAAAAGATCGTCAGAGAAAGGGTCATGGAGGATTGTAACCGTAATTGGCGAGAGGGGGTCAAATCAAAGAGATCTTTGGGTGGCCTGCATGATAAAGAGAAGCCTGGTTTTGAAGAGTACCTTGATGGCACTTTTGGGGGGTCACTGTTGTTTAAGCTGAGGTCGCGGTCCCTGGAGCTGAGGGGAAAAATTGGGAAAAACAGTGAAAAGGAGTGCCAGTTTGTAATTTGGGCGTGATGGAGACCCTGGAACACTTTCTTCTAGAATGCCCAAAATACCAGTCTAAAAGAACACGATTCACAGGGAGTATAATGGGGAAGTGGGATGGGAGAATGAAGGAGATGTGGTTAGGGGGTGACTCAAAGGAGAGGGTTAATATGCTAATCGGAGAGATTGGGAAAAATGGGGCAAGGGATGTCATCAAGCAGTTCGTCTCCGAGTGTTGGGAGGAGAGCAGAAGCGTGGGAATAGGGAGACAGTTGGTAGAACAGGGGTAACCAAGGCCTTCTCATACGAGAACCGCGACAAATCAGCGGCCGGCCAAAGTGTTATTGTATTATTATCTTTTTGATTGGCCTAGAATGTCAATTCCACCCACTTACCCTGGACAGGAAAGCAGCCATCTTGTGAATTTTTTGTGGTCAATTTAAATGATAAACCTTAGATAAAGAAAAGCTGTTGTCTTCTACTTGAAGATTTCAGTTAAAGATAAGTTGTCTCATCATACAATTTTACAGGAAATGAAACCCCTAATCCTAGCAGAGTGGATTTCCAATTAATATTGCAAATTGTTTTAAAGGATATTTACCATACAAATAGCTTGGAGGGAAGCAGGTGGACCGAACACAGGAACATCTTAAAATTATACTGCTACAAAGAAAAGAGTGTGCCAAGGACCAGAAAATAAATATTATTTTCTCTAACTGGACACACTGAATTTTTTGTAACTGGTTATATAAGCCTGTAAGATTCTATACACACATAAATCCCCATCGTCAGGAAATTTATAAAGTTCTATTGGCCTGATGTGCCTCCCAGGCCGGCCCTGTTTTACTAACTCTGTCATGTGTATCAAGTTGTAATTCTCGAACTGAACAATATTGTATTAAGTGTATTGAATGTAGCATCTGGGCTCAGTGTGCTGTTAACAGAGCCAGAAGATCTACTAATTTCAATGTAAGTAATTTTAAGGAAAGTTTATCACTAATATTGATTGACTTAATCCAATTAGACAATTAGATTTTTGGGTAATGCAGGCCGGAGTTGAAACACACCTTGTAGAAACCTCATCACCAGTGGGTGGGTTCCAACAGTTTTTCCCTCACCTGTTAGCAAAAAAGTTGAAAGTGCATTACAGGCAGTTATTGATAGCACTATACTGCAGACCAGTGACAAATAAGGTTGTGAGAAATTCCAAGACCATACGTATAGGTGGTGACAGTGTATTAACACCCCTTTCATCACAAAAGTTTTGCCACTGATACATGTAAGTTTTTTATTGTTTCATCGTTGATTGTCGCCATGACGACATGAGGATGTCAGCAGTCCTCGTCGATATTTTCTGGCTCTGGAGGGTTTTCCTGACAACCAAGTGTGTCTTCGTCTTTGTATGGAAGTGTCAATGTGTTTTTCCCCCTTGGTAAAAGAAAATGGCAATCATTAAGTGTCTTAGTTAATTTTGAAAACCATGATTGTAAAGGTGCTATAACAAGTGCCTCGTCATTTTCCCATTCAATATTTTGTAGAATTTTTCTCAGCAAACCGAATGGTGGGAAAATATATACCAAGTTTTGGTGCCATGGGAGTGTAAATGCATCAGTAGCTAGGGCGCCAGAGTCTGGCTGCCAGGCAGCATACTAGCCCACTTGATAATTTAGACGTGATGCGAAGAGGTCAGTTTCAGGCATTCCTAAAATTTGTGTTATCTGATGAAAAATGTTTGGGTCTAAATGCCATTCAGTATTATCATGATATAGCCTGCTCTGGAGATCAGCTTCTATATTTAAAACACCCGGGATGTGAGTTGCTGATATCCACAAGTGTCTTTGTTTTGCCCAAAGCCTTATTTTTTGAGCCAGGGCATTACAAAGATGTTTGGTTCCTCCCAAATTATTTATATATGCCACAGTTGTTATATTGTCACTTTGAATTTGAATGTGCTGTGAAGTGAAAGTGTTACAGAATGATCTCTGTTCTTTTGCATCTATGTGAAGATTAGTCTCTGCTTCTGACCACCACCCACCTGTGGTTTCTGTTTCACAAATGCCTCCCCAGGCATAGTTTGATGCATCTGATTGCAGAATCATGCCAGGATTGCCATGGGAGATGGGGGAGTTTCGGTTATGTTAGCTATCCAATATTGTAAGTCCTCCTTAACTTTTGAAGAGATGGCCACCAAGTCATTAAAGTTGCCATTGACTTGTTTCAGAGCACTGATTTTAGAATTATCTAAATTTCGGTAAAAAAGTTTCCCATATTGAAACCCTGGAAAATTAGCAACAATTTTTCCTACCAATTCTGCCACACTGAATTGTGGCACGATCTTTGTTACTAAGCTGTATGTTCATTTTTTGTATCTTGTTTGCTTTCTCTGGCAAAAGTGAGACTGTCATAGTTGTGGAGTCTAAAATGAAGCCAAATAAGTTAGGGCGTGGGTAGGTTCCAAAATTGATTTTTCAGGGTTAAATTATAAAACTGGCCTCAAGGCCCAGATTAACTGTGTCTCTAATGTTACTGAAAGTCTTCAAAATCCTCACCAACTAATACCAAATCGTCTATGTAAGAAGCCTTTAAATGGCCCATGGTCCTCAAATAGCCATAAAAAGCATTTGAAATTTTTTAAAAATATTTTGGGGCCTGAAGAAAGCCCATTGCGGAGTACACAAAACTGATATTTCCCCCCCCCCCCCCCCCCCCCCCAATAAAATCGCAAATATTTTCGGTGAGATTTTATTGGTATTGAATAATTGGCCTTTTCCAATCTACTGATGCCATAAAACAATCCGGTGTCCTGAGGTTCAGTGCAGACTAGGGCTGCAAGGTATTCAAAGCGAAAAAAATACCATGATATACCGGTATATTGTAGACTAGTTCAGAAGGTGAAAAACACGGACGATGTTCTGGGGAACTGAGTTCATAAACAGTTTACAACACAGTTATATTTTGGGGTGGTTAACAATTGAATAAAATTTACTGTACTCAGTACCTTATGTTCATTTAAAATCACATCAGAGAGACAGCTCAGACATGAGGGAAAACAAAAAAGTGCCATGATTTTTCTGTTCGAAAAGAATATCCCACAATTCATCACTGTAGCTGACTGTAGTGTTTATTTTTCCTTTGTTCATGAATATTAATTAATACAGCTGTTTTATGGAGTGTGTGCATTTCGCATCCTGCATTTTCCTCTCCATTGTACAGACAAAATCCCCCCCGACAAAATCCCCCCCGACATAATCCCTCCCGACAAAATCCCTCCCGACAAAATGCCCCCTCAAATTGAATGAAGGGCAACAACAACCCCCCCCCCCCAAGTTGTTTTTAAATTTTTATTGGTATATTTTATCTATAACTGTGTGACCTTTTATTTAAGTGTAGTTAAGTACATGGATGTTCTTTTTAATATTTCATGGCAAGCCGTGATATAGCTGATCTATAATTACCTTTGATTTAAGTGTATTGTTTTGACGACAATTACCTTTAGTTCAATTTCGCAGACGCCAGCCATTGTTCCCACCAAAAGTGTGGAATGTGCGGGAAATAACATTGAATGGTGAGAACAGGACAAATAATCTGTGCGAAGCATGGAACTTAGGTTATCAAAATCTAATAGGCCATAAACACCCTTCAATGTGGTCATCCATTGAGGGAATCAGGAAAGATGAAATGCTCTCTATGACAGCCATTTTAAATGATTCGCGTGGAAATCCACCCAAAAAAAGAGCTAAAAGGGTTTCATTGAATCTTCAAAAACGACTTTGCAACCTGTGCATTGATTATGAAAATGGTAGAAAAATGATGGAGGATTTCCTCACATGTATTGGTCAAACAATTAGAATGTTTTAGAGTGTATATATATATATGAACATTGGCTTCCATATTTGTGTGTTTTGACATTATCATCAGGTCACATAATTAAAGTATTAGTATATATAATCCTAAAGAAACAAACATCTATGCAGAAAATATATACATAACACAAAATGGTTGTCAAAGATCATTTTTACTTGATCAATTTCGACATGGTCGTCTCCTCAGGAGTAAAATTTACTTCTGAGGAGACGACCATGTCGAAATTGATCAAATAAAAATTATCAGGACCTGATTTTCTTAATGCCGACAAACTTGCAACTTGTAACACACTACAAAAAATATAAAATATAAATTTTGTGAACATTTGTCAGTGATTTAAATGTAACGTGCTATTTGGAGATGCATTTTTTTTATTGTTTTTGTTTGATATTTTTTCTCTTGTTGTTGGTGAAAGGAATAAAAAAGCTAAAGTGAAAATTACTTTTCTTTGTTTTTTATCACGCGGAGGGGGGGGGGGGGGGGGGGGGGGTCCTATTTGGGGGGGGGGGGGGGGTTGTCGGGGGGGGGGGGGGAATTGTCAGGGGGGCTAATGTCTGGGGGGATTTTGTCAGGGGGGATTTTGTTGGTTGGTGAAAGGAATAAAAAAGCTAAAGTGAAAATTACTTTTCTTTGTTTTTTATCACGCGGGGGGGCGGGGGGGAGTCCTATCTTGGGGGGGGGGGGGGGGTTGTCGGGGGGGGGGGGATTTTGTCAGGGGGGGCTAATGTCTGGGGGGATTTTGTCGAGGGGGATTTTGTCAGGGGGGATTTTGTTGGTTGGTGAAAGGAATAAAAAAGCTAAAGTGAAAATTACTTTTCTTTGTTTTTTATCACGCGGGGGGGGGGGGGGGGAGTCCTATCTTGGGGGGGGTTGTCGGGGGGGGATTTTGTCAGGGGGGCTAATGTCTGGGGGGATTTTGTCGGGGGGGATTTTGTCAGGGGGGATTTTGTCGCGTACCCACACTTCTGACCTATTGTATTTTAAGTGTTGATAGATATGGTCAGTGGTGTGTTTGTGTTAGCAATTAATGTTCATGCAATTATTAATGTCTGAATGGATTATTATTGTGCAGACTTCCCTTTGTTTCTGTTTCTGTACTGTGTATGTTCATAGGCAATCACTAAAAAGTGTATACCAAGGCCGAGTCCAAGTCCGGAATTGGTGTACAGAAATCAATTATTCAAATATCCCCTTAATGCCAAGGTGTTGATGAGATATTTTTATCTATATATGTCGTATAAACCCATTTTCTTTTGAATTTGTGAAAGAAAATCCAATTTTTTTCATTTTTCTGACTTATATCGTAAAAAATGTCCTTCAAACACTCTAAAAAGTGTATACAGAAAGACTATTTGGTCACGTGATTTGTCTCTTATTTTGATCGGCATTGTGGTGAATCTTATATTTTCGGCAAGTTCTGGAAGGAAACTGGTATGAGTTACACCCGTAAACTTCGGTAGTAATTTTGTTTTGTATATTTCTAACGTGTGTCCAAACTTTAATGTACACAAATTATTTATCAAGTTATTATCAATTGAAGTGCCTGAGGCAAAAATCATCAACATCCGAGTCTGGGAAGGTGTAGATAAATAATTAAAATTTGGACACGGGTCAGAAATATACAAAACAAAATTACTACCAAAGTTTACGGGTGTAACTTCTAATTCCAAACTCGATGAGAGAGAAGAAGATAGAGAGAGAGACAGATGTTTTACCGAGAGAGAGAGAGATGTTTTACCGCAAAATCAAATTTCTCAAACTGCGGTGGGAGTTCATTTTAAAAAAATGGAAATCCAAGCAAATGTCTATTTAACTTCAAACTATGGAATGACTCGAAAGCCAAACAATCAAACCCACCTCAAGTAAGTAAATACAAATAATCCACCCTCCATGTTCTGTGTACAACCTGACTTTTACTCCAAGGATTCAGCTTCAGCAGCTGTATACACTTTCTGGTAATTTCTGTATACACTTTCCCGAACTCATCTGTTGATGATTTTCGTCTGAGGCAATTCAGTCGATAATAACTCGATAAATAATTTGTGTACAACATTAAAATTTGGACACACGTTAGAAATATACGAAACAAAATAATTACTACCGAAGTTTACAGGTGTAACTCGTACCAGTTTCCTTCCAGAACATGCCATTTTAAGCAATATTCTCAATACTGATAATTAAAGGTTTACTGGTACAGCAGAACCTGTCTTGAGAGACCACCCTTTGGTCCACACAAAAGTGGTCTCTCATAACAGGTTTCAGGTTTTCTCAAGTCAGTGAATAACCAACCACAAAATTCAGAAATGGAGAAGAATTGACTTTTGCAATTACTTTGTAGTTGTTCTTTTTTATGAAGTTTTTGTAACAAATTGAAATGGACTGTTATAAAAATTATAAAAATAAATTAGTGTTGAAAATCTTCATTGAAGATTTTCAACACAAATTTATTTTTGTAATCCTATCTGTCACATTTCAGATATGTATGAAATTGTTTATTCAGCAAGAATCCTAATCTTTTCACAGGGGTCTTATAAAAACATCTCAATCTTTAATGAGTTATGTAACTGAATAGCAAATGAAACCCAATTAAGAGCTTATAATACTTTTAATTATGTTAGTATAACCACAATGAATTTTCTAATTCCAGAACAGGTAAAAAGTTTTTGTCATGGTTTCAGTCTTCAAATGGGCGGTCTCTCAAGACAGGTCCATTATGGCATAAAAATACAAGTTGGTACCAGGCCCCAGCAATATGAGCCAAAAAGGGGGGGCGGGGGGGGAACCCCCCCTAAAAAGAAAACAAAACAGTTGTGATTCTGAGTGCGAGTTGCAGGAGGTGACGGGTGCTGATGGTTTCTCCACTTTGACACCTAGAGTGGTAAAGAAGTGCAGAAGCCTCTAGCATCCCTCCTCTTCCAGCTCCGCTCAGTTCAACAGTACTAACAGGACCAATTCTCATAATGGCAATAAGAAAAACTTAACTGTTGACGATAATGATCTCACTGCCAACAAAAACATTACAGTCAGAGAGTCCGGCCTGGAGGAAGTCACTCAACTTATGAGTTTAGACTTCTCCGCGGCCATAAAAAGGACACCCACGAGGGCTGTACAGAAGATACCCACGAGGGTACCCATGGACAAAAATAAAAAACAAGATAAGCAGGCTACACAACCTCTAGGGGGAAAAACAACAGTTAATATTGCCGTGGTTACAAGTGTACACCCCGACACCCCAAAAGAAGCCATCAGCCAGGGTATACCAGACTGCAAGTGGGAAAGATTCACCTCCAGAGCCACGGGCAATCACACGTGGAAGCTGAAGGTGACCTGCCCTAACAGTACAACTAAACAGAAAATAATTTCGGAAGGGGTGACCATCAATGGTAGAAAGCACGTTACAGAGGAGTTCCGATCAACCCCTCCCCCAATCCAATATCATAAATGACAAAAATTTGGGCACGTAGCCAACAGATGCAGGGGCACTCTGACCTACATGAAATGTGGAGACAACCATCTCACCAAGGCATGCAAGTCAAAGTCCCCCTCCTGCCCTAACTGCAAAGGACCCCACACCAGTAATTATCGGGGGTGCCCCCACTTCAAAAAAGTGAAAACCAACATAGAGTTGAAAAACCTTAACTTAAATAAACCTGACAACGCTTCCTCACCCCACACAATATGCTCCCTTGTCGCGGGAGCGCTCTACTCGGTTCTAAACAAACATGTCAGCACTAGTCTGTCTGACATCTGTCAAGATGTTAGCCGGTCAGCGTCCCGGCTCTTCAAAACCCAAATATCCGAATCTTTAATTGAAGCCGCAATCAACGTCCAATAAAGCCACTAATCACCTCCAACCAAACACCGCGACTAAATTACAACCCTATCATGAATAAGTTACAAATAGCCGTGTGGAACGCTAGAAGCGTTAATAACAAAAAGCTTCAGATCAGCCGATACTTCAAAGATACAGACATTGTCTCTATCTGTTAAAGTTGGCTTCAACCCAGTAAAAATTATGTAGTTAGCGGGTTCAGCACTATTAGAAGAGACCGACAAATCACTAAAGGTGGCGGCGTCGCTCTTCTAATAAAGCAGAACATCAAAACTAAAACAATAAAAACCAATCACTTCCATGCAGCGGTGATTGCAACTGAAATCACAGTCGACAATAAAAACATCGCGATTGTTTGTTATTATAACGACCCAAGCAAAATTATTTCTGACACTGTCTTTGAATTCTTCACGAGGAAATACAAACACTGCATTTTCCTCAGCGACTTCAATGCCAAACACCTGTACTTTGGCTGCAACAAAACCTGCCCCAATGGTGAAGCCCTCCTCGAAATAACAAAAAAACATAACCTACATGTGGTTATGAACGACAACTCAGCAACCTATATCAGTAACAACCCACTATTTTCATCTAATATCCTCGATCTAATTATCGCCAGTGATTCTCTGATAAACCACATCGATGACCACTGGGTAGACGATGATGACTTAAGCAGCTATCACCTCCCGGTCCATGCCTCACTGCAGCTAGGAAACGGCCCACTCAGGTACCCCCCCATGCTTCGCAGAAATTTTAGAAAAATTAATTGGAATCTCTACCACGAAATCATCGATATCAAACTCACAAACACCCCCCCATCTAATGCAGCGGAACTCGAAACCCAATGTGAGGGCATAGAGAAAATCATTAACTCAACCCTAAACGAAATATGCCCAAAAGAAAAAGTGCGCCCCTGGAGAAATACTATCTCGGGCGACACACTGTCACTAATCAAAACCAAACGTAGAGCTCTTCGCTCCCTTAAAACCGAAACTGACCCCGGCAAGAAAGCTGACCTCAAAAAAATATATAACTGCCTTCATGGCGAAGTCAAGGAAGCCCTCAAAGCTGAAAAACAAGCCAACTGGGAAAAGGCAACAGACAATCTAAACGGGGTCCAAGATGCCAAAAAATTCTGGGACTCTTTCAAAATCCTAACTGGGCAAAAAAACAAGGGCGGCAAAGCTGCTGCCAAACCTCTTAAAATGGAAGATGGTTCCTTCACGCGCACCGACAAAGACAAGGCCGACACTTTTGCCGACCTCCTAAGAAAAACGCATCGCCCGTATCAAGGCATGGGCAATGAGGACGCCGCCATTAACACGATCGATGACCTCATCAATGAACACCCTGAAATCTACCGTGACCCCAAATTCCATAACGAGCCAGAAGACGGGGACGACAATGACCTCACCCCCATCACCAATGACGAAATCATCAACGTCATAAAAAAAATGCAAAAATTCCTCCTCACCCGGCGAAGACGAAGTAAGCTACAAAATTCTAAAACAAAGCCCAAACTCCCTAATCGAAAACCTAAACAAACTGTTCAACGCATGCCTCACCCATGGCTACTTTCCCAAATGTTGGAAAAAAGCCATCGGTGTCATGATACCAAAACCTGGCAAGGACCCCTCCGATCCAACCAGCTACCGCCCAATCAGCCTCCTCAGCTGCATTGGTAAGACATTCGAACGAATCCTTACCAATCGGTTCAGGGGGCACCTTGAAGACATCGATTTTTTCAATAAATGGCAAAGAGCCTATAGAAACCGGAAAGAAGGCATCGAACATGTCTACCGACTAGTCACCCAAATGAAAACCTCTATCAACAATCAGTAAATAGGCGCGGCAGTCCTGTTAGACGTCGAAAAAAGCATTTGACTCCGTTTGGCATAATGGAATGCGCTACAAATTATCAAAAATGAAACTCTCCAAGAAATTGCTCAGATTACTATCCTCTTTCCTTAATGATCGCGAAATTAAAGTCAGAGTGAACAATGAAATGTCTGACAGTGTCCACCTTGAAGCAGGCACCCCGCAAGGATCCGTCCTAAGCCCCCTCCTTTACATCTTCCATGTAAATGACCTTAACTTCTCCGAGGATCGTGTTCAAGTCTCCCAATTCGCAGATGATAAGGGCCTCTGGGACTCTAACAATACGGCCAATCTGCTCCAAAAACCCCTGCAACGCGCTCTCCATGACCTAGAACAATGGTGTGCCAAATGGAGAATTAAGCTAAACGCCAATAAAACCCAACGAATCACCTTTACCTACAAGAAAAATAAACGTGATTTTGACCTAAAACTTATGGATAACACCCTCCCAGAATGCAAAGAAGCGAAATTCCTGGGCATCACCATTGATCAAAAATTGTCCTTTAACAAACACACCGACGACATGGCGAAAAAAGCCACCAAACGCATTAACTTACCAAAAATGCTTAAGGGAACTTCATGGGGGCCAACCAGTCCACTCTACTCAAACTATACAAAGCCTTTGTGCGCCCAGTACTCGAATACGGTGCAATCATACTAACTGACCTCAACCAAACTAACATGTGAAAACTCCAGAAGGTCCAAAACCACGTGCTTAGAGTTGCCCTCCTCGCCCCATGGGACACACCCATTAAAACACTCCACGACAGGGCCGATATCCCCACCATTAAAGACCGCCTAGCCACCCTGGCCGCAAAAAATCATGACCGGTTAGCCGAAAGCGAACTAATCTCCGAGCTTGGAGCCATTTGCGAAAGCCGACAAAAGCCCCAAAATTGCAATCAAAACTAAGACCGCTCGAATAAAACTAGGGAACGACAAGGTGAACTAACAGGCAGAAAAACAGCTTAACTGCCAGAAAGGGCTGCCTTCACCACCGACTCAAGTAAAATTTCATCAGGATTAAACATTGTTAAAAGCTAAATAAATAGGGACTGAGAAGGTGAATAAACAGGCAGAAAAACAGCTTAACTGTGGCCTTCTACCAGAAAGGGCTGCCTTCACCGACTCAACTAAAAATTACATCAGGATTAAATACTGTTATAAAAACTAAATAATAAATAGGGAACGAGAAGGTGAATAAAACAGGCAGAAAAACAGCTTAACTGTGGCCTTCTACGAGAAAGCAGTTCCTCCTTCAACACGCCTAGACATGTGAGAGTGAATCACCTCCAGTCAATGAGGGTCGAAAGGGGCTTGCCCCCATACCGTCCCTGCGCGCGAAACAATTCCTTTCGGGATTCGGTCTCAGTGGTCTCTCAAGACAGGTGGTCTCTCAAGACAGGTGTTCTCTCAAGACAGGTGATCTCCCATAGCAGGTCCATTATAGAGTAAAACCAGTCGGTGCCTGGAAGATGTGATCTCTCAAGACAGGTGGTCTCTTAAGACAGTGGTCTCTCAAGACAGGTTTTACTGTATACCATGCAGCCCTAGGGCAGACTGCAGGCTTTGCATTTTAAAATGTTCTTTCAACATTTTCATTGAAAAGTTTCAGATTGAAAATGAGTCTAAATGTCCCATCTTTTTGGGGGCGGACAAAAACATTGAAAATATATTCACCCAAACAATCTGATGTGGCTGGTTTGATTACCACTTTTTCTGCTAATTGGGATATTTGATTAGAAATAACCTGATGTTCTTGTTTATTAAATGTAATTGTACATGGTGGAAACATTTGAAAGGTTTAGACAGAAACTCAATGTGAATACCAATGAGGGTATTTAATATCCCAAGGTCAGTAGCCTGTGATCTTTCGTCAGTTGTGGACATCAAATTGCAGCTGTCCTGCCTTGAAATTATTCAAACTGGTCGGATCCTCCACTAGAAATGTTTATCCATATTGTGGTATGGCTTTCTCCTGTTGGTATTGTTGCCGGCATTCCAAAAAAATTACTTTTTCCTTTGCCAGCAAATTTGCTGCTTCCTTTAAACTGGTTACTACTGACTTTCGGATTCTATCCATACCTGCTTTTGACATCACTTCCAACTTTATCAGTTTCATTTATGTCCAACGGTCATGATTAACCATTGTGCATAAATATGTGACCTTAAACATCAATAAATAAATAAATCATTTATGTCCATGATCGATTTCGCCAGATCTTCACCAAAGAGCATAGTCGAGTCATTGTTGCTCGAAGAACAAAGGGATGCATACCTGTTGTTCAGATCAAGTTTGAAGAGCTCTTTTCAGCGCCTGGAGATGTCATGGTGTGCTGAGACTGAAAGGCTCACCATGTTGATAGTGTCTTTATGTTGGCTTTCATGTCCACTGGAAAGATTGCCCCTTCACCAGATTGCCCAGTACTTGTAAGGTGGCATAGGTGCCCTGCGTTAATTTTAACTGGGCCCTATGAAGTTTCACATCTCTGGACTGGGTAGATGATTTTACTTTTCCCCATATCTCCTTGTTCAGGTTGGAGACAAGATTCTGGATGTTTTGAGGACAAGTGTATCGCTGCTGAACCATTTTCAGATGTTCCTCATTAAGGTCTTTGTCGGTCAAACTATCAGTAATCTGTACCAGTTGATCATTGAGAGCCATGCCTGCCTCCTCTTCAAACTCCATTTCCTTGTAAATGGATGACAAGTAACTGTCGTGGTCATCCTGGCGGTCCTCCTGTCAGTCCAAACTACTATCCTGACGCCATTTTGTAACATTTGTTGAATGCAGCAACTCGGTGATGCGGTCCTCCGACAAGCTTTCGTCATCCGACGCTATACACATACTCATTTCTTCCTCCATGTCGCATTGTTGCCGAGGAATGAGGCATGCTGATTGCAGCAGCCAAACTGTCAAACTTCGAGATGAATATTTGCTGAAGTCCTGTTATTGCTTGAGTTCGCTGACTTAAAATGGCGTCATTGGGAAGTTCCTTTGTGTTCGATCCTGGTGCCGTGCCTCTTGCATTATCTGGGTTAGAAGAGTTTGCCCATCAGCCACTTGTATCCTGCCTTCCCGATCATCCACCATCAATGATAAAATATTTTGTTCACTCGAGTGTAGGATATCAAACACAGAAGCAGTCTTCAAAACTGGTTTCACAGACAATGGCAAAATTCCTGATTGCAAGGTGGTGGAACCACTCTCCAAACTCCTTTTTCTGACTAATTCCCCCGAAAAGTTGATTCCTTCCATTTTCTTCTTATATAAAAAAGGTTCCCAAAATATGTAAGCGAAGGTTTGTGACAAAATAAACCTTTGAAAAGATGTTTTACACTTAATTTGATCGATAACCTGATTGTTTTGTGTACATTGAGAACAAAGGTGAACTAACACATGACCTTTTGGTGAACTCGTGCAGGCACGCAGATTTCACGGAAATGCTCGTTCAATTTCCGTGTAGGTTCTGTTAGGTCAAAATCATGGAAACGAAAAACAGGTTACCACAAATTTCTGAGCATTACACTTTTCATCAAGAGGCACTTCAAACACATTAAAAAGTTTTCTGCCAAGACTGAAATTGTATCATTTATTATCGATGAAACAATGATCATAACAGAAACAATATTGCGCTCGTTTTAACAATCTCAGTCAATCCAGATTATTGAGCATGCGTGTTTCCAACAGTATCTGATTTTTAATTACTAAAATCGAATGCATCCAATTTCAATGTGTTTGACAACAAAACCATGTGAAGCCAAACACTCGAAACTGTATCATTGAAAACAAAAACAAAATCACTTTCTATCACTGAAACTGATGATGAGGGGAAAATATCTTTGCTAAAATTCAAGATTTGTTCTTCCAGTTCTTATCAACCTACCTTACAATTGTTTACTACAGGCTTGCACTACAGTGGAAGAACCTAACTTGGCAAATATACTCTCTATTTTGATCTTTCCCAAGCGATTTGGGAAAGAAAAGTGGTGCAAAAGCACCAAGAAAAAATAAGCCAAAACTGGGTCGAGCACCACCGGCGCACACTCAGTAGGGGACGCTCTTCTCTTAGTACAAATCCACGGCTTCCGGCATCCAGTGCACAGGTAGTAACTAATGAATCATTCTTTTTTTGTGTGGCAAGACGTCCATTTTCATTCAGATACTGTGATAATTCAGCTCATTGATAATGGTTACCTGTTACTGGAATTATGGATCTGAGGATCGTATAATAACAGGACTGTGTTTTATATATTCTCATTATTATTTTCAACCACATTTTCATTATATTTTATATATTCTCCATGTTTGCACGCGACTTTCGCATACCGTGCGGCATAAAAAATTTCGGTTGATAAATTTATGTTATCCTTTTGGATATTATTATTATTATTGGAGTTAGGTGTCAATGGGGGGCTGTATGGACAGGATTTCTTCTTTCTCTTGAGGGCAGAATTTATGTTTATTGGTCCCTGTCGGCTGTCTGGGTTCAGTTGTGTTCCCGCCGATCCTTTATTTTCTGCCACCTTTCTCTCGTAGTTGGGGGTGTTCTACTTTCTACATCTGGTGAGTTCACCTTTTTCTTTTACTGCTGTCACCTCTGTTATGCCCAGGACTGTTCCTTGAGGGCAATGCCTTTTGCCCAAGCATGTGGTATGTTTTTGTGGCCGTTCCTCCTGCACCCCCAGGGAGGGGGAATGCTGTCGTTCGGGGCCACCCAACAAGACCACGTCTGGTGAGAGTTATACCCCCTCCGTGGGGGATGTGCAGTCTTTTTCTGTGGTGGATACTGCGGGAGCTGTTGAGTTGTCTGGTGAAGAGATGCCTGGTTCCGGGACTGTGGTCCCTCTCCAGTCGACATCTGAGGCTGTCACTGTCATCAGTCACCATTTCAGCCGGATTCAGCTTATCCCTGCAGGGGTCTGCAGAGATGCATCTCTGGTAGTGTGGACGTGGGGTATCGGCCTCAGCCTTCCCTGACTTCAACTTGGCGAAGCCAGAAGGGGCTGCCGACCAGACCCTCTGCTGTGGCCTCTCAGCCGTTCAGCACAGCAGTTTTATCCCTGCAGGGGTCTGCAGAGATGTCTGGTAGTGTGGATGTGGGGTATCGGCCTCAGCCTTTCCTGACTTCAACTCTGCGAAGTCGGAAGGGGTTGCCGGCCGAACCCTCTGCTGTGGTCTCTCAGCCACTGAGCACCGCAGTTTTCTCATTGGATTTGGATGTTCATGGTGGGGCCACCATGAACTCCGTCGCATTTCCGTTCATGCACTCTGGTCCTATGGCTCATTTTACAGGACCAACGCCTTTTGTGCAGCCTGGACCTTCTACCCCTCAGAGGTCCGCAGCGACTCTCCTGAGTTCCCGCTATGTAGATCCTCGGGGTATGTCATACCCCTATACACATTTGCCTTCAGATGTTTCACCTGCCATCCGTCGCCCCGTGTCGTGTGTATTTGAGGATCGTGACCCTTCGCTGGTTAAAAGGGTCAAGAGTGAAGCCACTTTGCCGGTTTGTTCCCACGTCGAACTGGCCGACACAGGCCGTGAGCTTAGGGAGGCCCTCTCCTTGCTCACTCAGGTTCTTTCCAAGAGCCTTCCCATTGCTCCCAGCAAGGCTGCTAGTGGTTTCCAGGCATCCCCACTGCGGTGCCGTCTCCCAGGATTGGAAGCAGGCCGCTTTCTGATCCCTCAGGTGTGCCTACACCACGGGAGGCATTGGCTGGTTTGCCCATCATGGGCTATGTGTCTTCCGACTCAGAGGATGAGTCCGATATGCCTGCCGTCGAGAGCCAACAGTCTTCTGACTTGGGGGCAGCTCTTGACTTTGTGTTTGGGTTCCTTCCAGATCTCAAACCAGCCGACAGTGTCAGCCCAGCCGCAATCATCGGTCACGCGCCTACAGCCTGTGGAGCAACCTGCTTCTGGGCCCCTTCGACCGTGCCAGTCGGTACAGGTGGTTGAAGCATTTTCAGCTTTGGACTCTAAGCTGAGTTCCTAGGCTATGAAGACTTCGTTCTTCACCAGAGATGACACTTTTTTGCCTCCAGTGCATTATCGTTCCTATGATTCTGCCAATCCGTCAGTCTGCCAGACTTTAACGGTCTTGGATCAGGACTCCACCTCGCTCTGGCTTTCCAAGCCCAAGTCGGCCGTTATTCCTCTGGCAACTCTGGAGTCCCTGTTGGGCTTATCGAGAGAGATGCTGGGCATACTTTCTCTCTCGAATCATGTCGTCTCTGCTTTAGCTGCTTATCTGCCTCCAGACATACAGGCTCCTTTGCATCTGCTTTCCAAGGCGCTCATGCGCACGCATGCCTGTAACATGGCTAACTTGAAATTAGTTCACAGGGACGCTGTGTTGGACACATGCCGTTCCCTTCCTGAGGGGCAGCCCACTGCTCTTCGATCTGCTTCTTTGGCGGGTCAGCAAGTATTCCATGGGTCCATGGCGACGGTCCAGGATGACCTCCTTCTGTTGGAGGCAAGGGCCGTCCAAAGCCTAACAAGAGCCCTTCTGCTTCCTCTGCGAAGCCAAGGGCTGATCCTCCTGTTGCCGCTTCTACTTACTCACGGGGTAAGGTTAAGCGTCGGCAGGCTAGAGGGAGGACTCAGGATTCTTCATATAGTAGAGGAGGTGGTTTCTCCTCTTGCGGGCCTCGCTGAGGCTCGAAATGAAGGTCCTCACTTCAATTCGTCCCAGATTGGAAGAAGGATATCAGAATTCGCAGACCATTGGGCCACAATAACATTCGATCCTTGGGTGTTAGATGTTGTTCGGTCCGGGCTGCGAACATCTTTCCGGAGGCATCTACATATACCTCTGTCGAGAGTGCCTCTTCCAACACAAGTTCCTTTGACATTGCATGCTGGGAAGTTTTGATCATGGAGATAGACAAATCTCCAGTCAAAGGGGGTGATCGAGGTCGGCAAGAACATTCATTCAGTGGGATTTTATTCCCGCCTGTTCTTGATGCCAAAGAAGGACAGCCGACTCTGACCGGTTATAGATCTGAGTATCCTGAACCAGTCTATCATTGCTCCTAAGTTCAGCATGGAGACTTTTAGGTCGGTTCTCCACTCCATTCACCAGGGAGTTTTCGCTTCCAGTATCGACCTGCGAGAAGCTTACTTTCAGGTTCCAATTCATCGGACATCGCAAAAGTATCTTAGGTTTGCTTTTCTGGGGCGAGTTTACCAGTTCAAGGCCAAGGCCATGCCCGTTGGCCTCAACCTGGCTCCTTGGGCCTTCACCCGACTGATGTCGCATGTGTTAGCCTTACATCACTCACAGTCCAGGGTGACTAGTTCGGCATATTTAGATGATCTCCTCCAGAGGCATTCCAATACTGCCTTTCTGGAGTCTGATGTCGACACACTGTTGAGCCTGCTCATGTCGCTAGGGTTCAGAGTCAACGAGGAGAAGGCGGACTTGGTCCCTTCTCAGTCGTTTTGTCATCTGGGGATGGACTTCCGTACTCAGCTGAATACGGTGGCATTTTCCAGGGCAAGGGCTGTGATTCTCTCAGCTTTTGCCCTGACTCTGTCCCAGTCCACGTCCGTAACAGCTCAGAGTCTTCTCTGGCTGCTCGGACGCTGCGGTTCGGTGACGGATCTCATTCCTCTAGGTCGGCTGAATGTAAGACCTCTCCAACACTTTCTGCTTAGTCGTTGGAGGCCAAATGTCAATCCTCTGAATCTGGTGCTTCAGTTTTGAGTCTCTTCATCGTCACCTTCTCTACTGGACGGATGTTCAGTGGATTATGCAGGGAGTTCCGTTGGACTTAACCACGTCCGATCGAGTTCTGACAGCAGACGCCAGTGATCTTGGATGGGGTGCAACATTGGATCCTCTGCTCTTCTTCTGAGTTTCTGGCAGTGGATCCCCCACCTTTCGAATCGCCAGGTCCTTCTGTTGTCCGACAATTCGACAGTGGTTGCTTACATTCGGAACCAGGGTGGCACGCACTCGGTTCCCATGTACGAATTGACTCAGGATCATGTTCTGACAGCAGACGCCAGCGATCTTGGATGGGGTGCAACATTGGATCCTCTGCTCTTCTTCTGAGTTTCCGGCAGTCGATCCCCCACCTTTCGAATCACCAGGTCCTTCTGTTGTCCGACAATTCGACAGTAGTTGCTTACATTCGGAACCAGGGCGGCACACACTCGGTTCCCATGTACGAATTGGCTCAAGATCATGTTCTGACAGCAGACGCCAGCGATCTTGGATGGGGTGCAACCTTGGATCCTCTGCTCTTCTTCTGAGTTTCCGGCAGTGGATCCCCCATCTTTCGAATCGCCATGTCCTTCTGTTGTCCGACAATTCGACAGTGGTTGCTTACATTCGGAACCAGGGTGGCACGCACTCGGTTCCCATGTACGAATTGGCTCAGGATCTACTGTTCGCTCAAGATGTCAATGCCGGAGTGGTGGTTCGTCACATTCCTGGTCGTCTGAACATCCTAGCCAACTCCCTATCCTGACGGGGCAGGGTCATTTCCACCGAGTGGATGCTCCACAGGGCGGGGTTCCAGTCACTTTGCGATCTCTGGGGTTGTCCCCACATCGACCTCTTTGCGACTCGTTGGAACCATCAGGTGGACACTTTCGTGTCCTCGTGTCCAGATCCTGTGGCTTTCGCCATGGATGCTCTGTCATTCGATTGCAACGGTCTTGTCGGCTATGCCTTCCCGCCGGTTCCGATTCTGCCTCAAGTTCTAACCAAGATACGAACTGCAGTTGTCGAATCATTCTGATCGCTACCCTGTCGCTTCAGTGGGTGTTGTTCAATCAGCTCCGCTCTCTGTTTGCGGCGGTTCCGGCATGTCTCCCTCTACATCGCGACCTTCTTTGCCAAGGTCACCCGAGGATTTTCACGTCGACCCAACTTCATTGTGCCTTCACGCATATCTTTTGTCAGGTCCTGTCTCCTCCGTAGAGGTTTTTCGAGACGAGCAGTGGAGTGCATTTCTTCTTCAAGGAGGCACTCCACTGGTTTATCCTATGTGGCTAAGTGGAAGGTCTTCTGTCGATGGTGTGCTGATCAGTCTGTTGATTATGCCAATCCTTCGATTTCACAGATTGTGGAGTTTCTGGTATATCTGTTTGATTCTCGGGGGCTCCAGTCTGTTACCATCAAAGGGTACAGGTCCATGCTTTCGTATGTGGGACAGTGTCATATCGGCACTAATCCATACCTCTCCAAGCTAGTTTGGCACTTTTCCTTGAAAAGGCCAAGGACTTTGCAGCTTACCCCAAGATGGAATGTTTCTTGGGTGCTGCTTTGCTTGGGGGGGGGGGGGGGGGGCGCCGTTCGAACCTTTATCCCAGGTGGGTTAATGAGCTTCACGCCCTCTCGGTTGACCCGGCCTTTTTCAAGAGCTCTCCCAACAGTGTTACGTTTACCACTGATTGCTCCTTTCGGGCCAAGAATCAGATACCAGAAACTACTCCACCTCCTATGTGTATAAGGGCTCTTCCTTCTGCTGAGGGTAACCGCCCTTTGCTCTGTCTGGTTTGTGCAATTCGCATTTATCTCAACCGGATCCAGTTCATTAGGAAAGGCAGGAAACTATTTTTTTTTCTGTGTCTTTTCCTGGTCGACTGAAGATCTCTTCTCAATCCATTTCTCGATGGATTTGTTTTGCTATTCGCATGGCTTATGCTCGTCTAGCGACTGATGATTGTATTACCAATCGTATTTCTGCCCACAAGGTGCGTGCATTCTCTACCTCTTGGGCTTATACTAACTCCGTCATGTTGTCGGATGTTATGCAGGCAGCCTACTGGAGAAATACTACTTTCTCCACCTAAAAAAACCGAAAAAAGCGAAATAATTATTTCATTTTCCTACAGTTATGATTGTTTTGGGTTTTTTTGTTATCTTTTTCACTTGCAAGTAATGTTGTACACTCTCATCTGAGTCATCATTGTTTCAGTTCATCTGTCGAATTAAATTGAATGTTCAAGGGCACAAAAGACACAAATGAAAACACAGAAAACTTGTTTCACTTTTTGATTTCATCAAATGTATTCACCCTCTCATCAATAACAATCCACTGCATATTCTATGTCCTTCTTAAACATTTACAGGTCTTAAACTGAAATCAGGATAAGAAAATGGTAGTCCAAACATGGCCTGTGAGACCTTATTTTAATTTTTTGGGGTTTGGTTCCCAGACATCAAATACACAGAACCTGTTATACGCTTCTGTGAATTTCTGAAATCAGTATGCCTGTCGAGCTATCTTGTGGAATCCCATACAGAGACGGGAGAAGACACAGTAATAATTTAATAATTATAGTCTTGTTTTGAATTGTTTTTCCCCTTTCATATATAGGGTCTTATACTGTCTCTCGCAAATGCATTTCAAAAATGTGTAATGTTCTATGAATAGTAACATAAACAAAATGTAACCAAGCACATTTTTGTATACTGCAGTTGCAAGACACAGATTTTGTATCAAGGAGCCCTGATTCATGATGCATTTTGATAACTTTGAACTCAAAACATATTTATTATAAGATAACATGGTTAACATTACAAAAGGTGAATATTTTCACAGAATGTTTTGACTGTTGCTTGCCTTCTGTAGCCAAACACTGATATCAACTGTTGATCATGTCAGAGAATGATGATTAACTTGACAAATAGATTCAAATGCTTCTGGAGGTTGATGACTCTTTCTTAAGCTATTCCTTGATTAGTCATACCAGAAGATAAACTTTTTGTTATTCAGCTATTATGCATTTATATGTATTGCCATTTTGTTGTTCGTTTGTTTATTGGAGTTTAACAACACTTTTAAAGGTGAGGGTCATATGGCATTGAACTATTTTATGGAAGGAGGAAGCCGGAGAGTCTCAGTGAGCCACCAAGCAAGAAAAATCACTTATCCCATTTCTTTGGGGCTGTAATGGTGGCGGTTTGGATTATTTATAAATTATAAGTATTTTATCACAAGTACCAAAATGTAGTTATTTATACGTTGTTCTTGCATTTAATGTGGGAATCGCGTATTATCTGTTTACTTCCTTAAAATTTGTAGGTACTTGTTGTGGTGATCAGTATTTGTAGTAAAGAGTTACACAACTTGTACATTGAGGCTCTGTGTTTTGGTTTTATCTTAAAATAATTTCTATTGGTCACTTTGTGTCCTGTTCCAGTGTGTGATTTTGCATACTGCCTCTTATTAATTATTGTATATAGGAGCACGTTGTCCGAGTATTCAGCAGACCGGGTTCTCAATCTTCATGTAAGACAGTTAACGTAAAGGCTTGCCAGCCTTGCTCCAGTCTCACTTAATTCGCCTGTTGGCGCTTGTCACGAACAGTGAATTAACAAATCTTTGTGATTTGTTCGTTATAATGTTTGGTGTTACCGGTATGTTGGCTTGACCAATCATGGTTATTCACGTATTGTCTCTGTACTGACGTTACTGGTGAAATAAACTCCGAACCGCACCATTTTTGCAGTTCTCTTGAGAGATTCTTCGGCCATTTCCGACTTCTGTTGTGAATCGCCGACGAAGCGAGCATTTTTGCTTTTCCGGTATATCATGTTCTGAACTCTTTTCGAGTCACTGAAACTTGTCTGTCTTCCCCACAATTGACTGTACAAAACGGCTGAATCATTAAATCACTAACTTTATGATGTGTTATTTTATTTTCTTCAAACTAATCCTGTTCTGTCGTCAAGCAGTGTCACAGATCTAAGGACCTGGGGGAAAAACAGTTGGACTGACGGCCACCCGACTGTTACAGGGCGAATGATAGGGAAACACAACGATTGTTTGCCCAGTTTGCACCAATCATCCACAACTTTTTGTATGGAATGTCTCAATTCAAGGATATATTTTAATATTTATTTTCTAAAATTTGATTCAAATGTCTTGTGTGTGTATTTGTTAATCTTCAGAGTTAGACTAAATTTTCATATTTCGTTTTCTTGATGATTTTAGTTAACCAGTCATGGCTTGTCTTTCTCTCAATATAAGACTGACTTGACCTGGGACTCCTTGTGGCAAGGTTACATTGACCCAAGTGTGACTCAATCTGAGAGCATGTTGGGCTAATCTAATAGCATCGCTGAGAGCATGTTGAGCCAATCTGATAGCATCATTGTGCCATTAGTACTCTTATATTTGCTGCATCAGTATCACATCAATGGATAGATCGGAATTGTCTCCAAGTGGCAAGATTTTTGTTTGTTGTTTTAACATGCCATGCCAGGTGTATCTGATAATTTTTTGTATTTTTGTGTAAATTCCAAACTTATATAATTAATTATATAATTAAAACACCTGAAAGTGACAATGTGAAATTATATATTCAACACTCTGTGGACACATACACTGAAGACATATATTTTATGACATTTCATCTGTTGAAGTATCAGACAGTAGAAATGGGCAATCTACCAAAAAAACCAAACCGATACCGATATCATGGGGATAACGAAAAACCGAACCGAACCAATCATTGAATACCGATACCATCTGAATTTTCTTATTTTTATACATTTGCTATTTATAAGTCCCTATTGAGGCTTGCTAACAGTTGAAAGGTTCATTTTCATGAAAGAAGTGACTGATTTTCTTTTCAGTTTTTTTTAACCTCAATGGACTGGACAACATTTTTCTGAATTCCCACTAGACTACAACCAGTGCATATCCTGTTGCTTAGCAGTGATTTCTACTCAAATCACTGCCCAGGTGTTTTGCCTATTGTCAGCCGGCCTCTTAAAGATGGCATCATCAGAGCACATGCTCTGAGATCGCAAAAGCCTGTAATAGGTTGTTAAACATTAAGGTGCATTTAGAACAAGTCACAAAATTACTGTAGATATGATTTGTGGTCGTAAAGAATGCCACTGTTGAGCTCATTGGCAGTGTAATTTATATCGTTGTGGTAGAATGATACCACAACAACTTATTCTGTTTTTCGTGATGTGAATTCCTCTTTGGTACTATCAGCAAATCTAAGTCAAGTCAGATACCAAATACCGAACTGATACCAATGCACACCTCCAGAAAAATATCAAAACCGATACCAAACTCCAAAATTCCAATACCGCCCATCTCCATCAGACAGTCGGTCGCAAAATGTGTACACAGCAGTTATATTGTCACGGTAGGTTTTTAAAAATGCAACACTAGTCCTTGAAAATGGATGACATAGCCCTTGATAAGTATATAACCCTTTACCTAACACAAGTACTGTGGAACTCTGTTAATTGAATATCATTGTTAACTGAATATTTTTTCAATGGAAAAGTTGGTGTTCAATTGACAGATACCTGTTTTGTATTCTTCCTTTGGGAAAAGATGTTGCTCTAGAAAAATTCTGTCTTTGCCCCGTTGTTTTTGTTTTTTTGTTTTGGGTTTTTTTTTTGCTTTCAGGTATCCTACAAAAGATGGAAAAGTAAATCCTTTGAGCTATCTCTTCTGAATGATTATATAAAATACATGGAAAGTAAGTCATCTTAACCCTTTATCTAACAAATTGGCCGCATCTGCCACATAATTTACAAATTGAGCAATTGAAAAAATAAAATTTTTCTGAAAATTTCAACAAATCCATATCATATGACCCTTAATTCAAAAGAGCTTTTGTTGAATGTTTTTGAAACATTTGAAAAAACAGTAATTACAATAATAAAATTTTGATATCCTGTGAGCTGGGTAAAGGATTAATTTCCTCCCTCTTTATACAATTGATTTGTACATCCAAGAACACCTTAACTCATTCACTGGAGTTTCTATTTTTATATGCCCGTCATTTTTTGACGGACGTATTATGTTATGGCGTTGTCCATCTGTCTGTCTGTCTGTCCGTAAAAATTTTTGTGTCGCCTACTCCAAAGGTTTACATGCTATATTGTTCAAACTTTACAAACATGTTGATCAGTAATTGCCATTGTGCATGTGACAAGAGCAGGTAACTCTGTTTTGTATTTCCAGAGTTATGCCCCCTTTTAGTACTTGAAACATTACACTATTGTGTCACCTACTCCTTCAACATTTTACTTGCTTTATTGTTCAAACTTTGCACCCATAATGATCGTCAATTGTCGTTGTGCATGTGACAGGAGCACATAACTCCATTTTATTTTTAAACGACTAGAATCCTTGCCGTTTATAGCTGTTTTGATCCTCAAAATGTCGCTTTCCTTGGCGTTACCTATCGTCAATCTTTATCAATGAAGTTAACCTGTCAATGAATGGACACTACCATTGTAAACGGCAAGGAGAATCTTCTACACCTAAAATTGTTTGCATTTCCATTCTGCATGCTAAAATTTCACAAAAACAATATGAAATGTGTGCACACAAGCATACAATTTGAAACCCTTTACCCCAGACAGGGCAGTGGAAAGGGCAATGATTTGAGGGGGTGGGGGGACAGACATAGTCGAGTCAACAAAAATTTCAAACTTTACCCCAGAGAAACTTGTTCCAGTTTTGACGGGCTATGTTGCCCCGCTAGGCGGTGCTCTTGTTAACTACATGTATACCTGATACAAGTGGAAGGTGTAATGTCATTATTGTTTCCCAGATAATTTGATTCATTATTAACCTTTACCCAACATAATGGCCAAAAACCGACCAGTGTTATTCACAAACATCGCCATTCAATTTTCATTATTTTTTTCATTTTTCTGTCTCAAAATCATAGCATATGACCCCTCATTGGAATGAGCTTGTTGAGCTCATTCCACTGAGGGTTCATAAGCCATGTTTTTAACTCAAATGAAAGTGTCAATGACACTGTAGCTTAACTTGTGTGTTGTGTTTGATGAAAAAGATAATGTTCAATGTTTATGAAAGGATTATGAAATAAGACAAGAATTGTGATAATTGGGAATATGTTCATTTCTGTTCCCTGTGTGCTATGTTTATGATAAAAATAATATGAGGTGTACACTGTACTAAAGAGCTGAGGGGTGAGTTAATATGACCTCACAGTTAATGTATGTGGCCCTCACAGTTAACGTATATCAACAAAAGTTACTAAGTTACAGTGAAATTATTCCAAAACGAGTCATCCTATCAAGTTACATTAAAATCCCCTCATAAATGTGGCCTGTAGACTGTGCTAAAGGTTTTCGGGCTTCAGGCCCCTGTAGCCGTCAGTTTCCCAATTGCGTCCAAAGGGGACGTTCTCATCTAGACATTATATGAAGTCAATCTACCAAGTTACAATGAAATCCCTTAATAAATATGACCTGTAGACTGTGCTAAAGGTTTTTGGGCTTTGGGCTCTGGCAGCTATCATGGTTGAATGATCGCAACCAAAAGGGGACATTCTCATCTGGGCACTATTTGGAGTCATCCTACCAAGCTACAATGAAATCCCTTCATAATTATGACCTGTAGACTGTTCTAAAGGTTTTCGGGCTTTGGGCCCCTGAAGCCGTCATAGTTGCCCAAAAGTGGACGTTCTCATCTAGACATTATATGAAGTCAACCTACCAAGTTACAATGAAATCCCTTCATAAATATGACCTGTAGACTGTGCTAAAGGTTTTTGGGCTCGGGCAGCCATCATGGTTGAATGATCGCAACCAAAGGGGACAATCTCATCTGGGCATCATTTGGAGTGATCCTACGAAGTTACAATGAAATCCATTCATAAATATGACCTGTAGACTGTGCTCAAGGTTTTCGGGCTTCGGGCACCTGTAGCCATCACAGCTGACCAATCACAACCAAAAGGGGATGTCATCATCTAGGCATTATATGGAGTCAACCTAACAGGTTACAATGAAATCCTTCTATAAATATAATCTTTTGCCTATGCTAAAGGTTTTTGGGCTCGGGCACCCATCAAGGCTGAATGATCACGGTCAAAATGGGACGTTCTCATCTAGACATTATTTGGAGTCATCCTACCAAGTTACAATGAAATCCCTTCATAAATATGACCTGTAGACTGTGCAAAAGGTTTTCGGGCTTCGGGCACCTTTAGCCGTCAAAGTTGCCCAGTCATGTCCAAAAGGGGATGTTCTCATCTAGACATTATATGAAGTCAACCTACCAAGTTACAATGAAATCTCTTCATAAATATGACCTGTAGACTGTGCTTAAGGTTTTCGGGCTTCGGGCTCTGGCAGCCATCATGGTTGAATGATCGCAACCAAAGGGGACAATTTCATCTGGGCATCATCTGGAGTGATCCTGCGAAGTTACAATGAAATCCCTTCATAAATATGACCTGTAGACTGTGCTCAAGGTTTTCGGGCTTCGGGCACCTGTAGCCATCACAGTTGACCAATCAAGACCAAAAGGGGATGTCATCATCTAGGCATTATATGGAGTCAACCTTACAAGTTACAATGAAATCCTTCTATAAATATAACCTTTTGCCTATGCTAAAGGTTTTTGGGCTCGGGCACCCATCAAGGCTGAATGATCATGGCCAAAATGGGACGTTCTCGTCTAGACATTATTTGGAGTCATCCTACCAAGTTACAATGAAATCCCCTCATAAATATGACCTGTAGACTGTGCTAAAGGTTTTCGGGCTTCGGGCACCTTTAGCCGTCACAGTAGCCCAATCACGTCCAAAAGGGGACGTTCTCATCTAGACATTATATGAAGTTAACCTACCAAGTTACAATGAAATTCCTTCATAAATATGAACTGTAGACTGTGCTAAAGGTTTTCGGGCTCGGGCAGCCATCATGGCTGAATGATCGCAACCATAGGGGACAATCTCATCTGGGCATCATCTGGAGTGATCCTAAGAAGTTACAATGAAATCCCTTCATAAATATGACCTGTAGACTGTGCTCAAGGTTTTCGGGCTTCGGGCACTAGTAGCCATCACAACTGACCAATCACGACCAAAAGGGGATGTCATCATCTAGGCATTACATGGAGTCAGCCTAATAGGTTACAATGAAATCCTTCCATAAATATGACCTTTTGCCTATGCTAAAGGTTTTTGGGCTCGGGAACCCATCAAGGCTGCATGATCGCGATCAAAATGGGACATTCTCATCTAGACATTATTTGGAGTCATCCTACCATGTTACAATGAAATCCCTTCATAAATATGACCTCTAGACTGTGCTAAAGGTTTTCGGGCTTTGGGCCCCTGTAGCCGTCACAGTTGCCCAATCATGCCCAAAGGGTGACTTTCTCATCTAGACATTGTATGAAGTCAACCCACCAAGTTACAATGAAATTCTCCAATAAATATGACCTGTAGACTGTGGTAAAGGTTTTCGGGTTTTGGGCTCGGGCAGTCGTCACGGTTGGCAGATCATGCCCAAATGGGGAAATTCTCATCTAGACATCATAAGGAGTCATCCTACCAAGTTACAATGAAATCCCTCCACATTAAACATGACCTGAAGACTGTGCTAAAAGTTTTTTGGTTTCAGGCTTGGGCAGCCATCACGGTTGATAGATCATGCCCAAAAGGGGACGTTCTCATCTGGGCATTATACAGAGGCATCCTACCAAGTTACAATGAAATCCCTTCATAAATACGACCTGTAGACTGTGCTAATGGTTTTTGGGTTTTGGGCTCGGGCAGCCATACCGGTTGCCCGATCGTGACCAAAAGGGGACGTTCTCATCTAGACATGACCCCAAACCTGCATATGAAATTTCGTGACGATCAGACAAGAACTGCGGGGTGTAGCCCGTGCTAAAGGAAAATGTGAACAGACGTCACAGACTTACAGACTCACAGACTCACAGACTAACAGACTCACAGACTCACAGACTTCCGCACGCGTGATGGCAATAGCTTATCTTGACTTTGTCAAGTTAAGCTAAAAATGAAAACAATTAGTCATTGAAAAGTTTGTTCACAGGTGTCAGCTGCTTTTCATGTTAGGCAGTAAAGGGTTAATTTGATAATTAATAAATTCTTTTTCAAAGGTGATTTGTAGCATGAATATTTTTCTTTTTCAAAGGTGATTTGTAAAATGAGTAATTTTTTTCCTAGATACCATGCCACAACTATGGGAAGCTTTTATCCACTAAAAACTGTTTTGTTGTAATTTTTTGGAGAGTGCTTGCTGGTGCTCTCAAATAAAATGTAACAAAACAAGTTTATATGAATGTTTTTCTTTTTACTACCTAGCAAACAACAAGCTAATTCATACAGTGCAAAGCCACTAATGTGGCTAGATCACTTTTCAACAAAGCCATCATATCGGCTTCTGGCACTCAACCAGTTAAAACACTATCAATTATGACCTTTCAAAGGTACAAGTACAATCTGATAATTCTAATGCAGGGCCATAAGCTATAATCTGAAGAGAAAAAAGAGGTAATTATAAAATTTGAATTGCAAATCTTTGTGTAGGATATCAATTTGTCGAGTAAAAGACTGCACGATTAATGGTGATTTGCTGGAGTTATTTCAAATGGTTTTACCCTTTTACAATTTTTGGAGCATGCCTATAGACACACTCCAATAAAATTCAACAAGACAACTCCATTATCAGCAAAATAAATTATTTTTAAAGAAAATATGAAAATTAGCCGTCAAAGAAGAAGCCATTTAATTAAGGCACCTGCTCTTCTGTATAGAGTTCAGAAATGTTGTACAATATTTAGAGATTATTACTTGATTAGTTTCATATTGGCCGAGATATCAGTCTGAGGTAACCGAAAGTCGAAGGCTGATGTGAAGTTATTGAGGGATAAGTTTCATATCAGTCAGGATATCAGCCTGAGACCAAAGGTTGAAGTAATAACTTCTTTATTTATTAAACCAAAACAAATAATTACAGAAATTCTCAGATCTGTTAGTTTTCGGACAGTGTTATTGTTTCTGTTCACAAAGTTCGAACCTTCCTCTCCTCATACTCCTAGTGCAGCTGTCAGAACATCCCCTCTTCCCCAGTGATGAAGCAGCGACTTTCAGATAACTAAACTACACGTTCTCTTACTTCAAGGAATCTCTGCTTACAACTCTGAATTTCTTATCAACCTACCTCAATTGTTTACTACAGGCTTGCACTACAGTGGAAGAACCTAACTCGGATAAAATACTCTCTATTTTAATCTTTCCCAAAATTTGGGAAAGAAAAGTGGTGTAAAAACACCACGAAAAAATAAGCCAAAACTGGGCCGAGCGCCATCGGCGCACACCCAGTATAGGACGCTCTTCCATAGTACAAATCCACGACTTCCGTAGCAGTGCGCAATGCGTCAATTCGTCATTTTTTTTCTATCCGAGGCACGAGCAGGACGTGTTTTCGCCATTTGCATTATGAAACAGTGATAATTCAACTCGTGGATAATGGTTTTCCTGTGACTGGAATTATGGATCTGAAGATCGTATAATAACAGGACTGTGTTTTATATATTCTCGTTTATATTTTCAACCACATTCTCATTGTTTATTATTTACTATTCCGTTTTCGCGAATGTTTTTTTTGCGACATCGTGTCATCGCGATTCGACAATGAATTTTTCGGTTGATAAAAAATTTGTTATTGGAGTAGGTGTCGGCCGTCTGGGTTCTGCCACCTTCTCTCGTAGTTGAGGGTGTTCTTCTACTTTCTGTTTCTGTTGAGTTCACCTTTTACAGCTCTCACCTCTGTTCTTTCCAGTTTGGTTCCTTTAGGGCAATTCCTTTTGCCCTTGCCATTGGTGCGTTCTCGTGTCCGTTTCGTCCGCACCCGCAGGTGGTGTGGAATACTGTCGTTTCGGGAGCCTCCCGACTCGACCATGTCTGATGTGAGTTTACCCCCTCCGTGGGGGATGTGCAGCTTCTCCCGCTCCCGCGGGGGGTGGTGAACGCTATCATTTCAGGTTGCCCGATTCGACCACGTCTGATGAGAATTGCCCCCTCTCCGTGGGGGATGTGCAGCTCCTCCCGCACCAGCGGGGGGTGGGGACCGCTGACATTTCGGGGCTTCCCGATTCGACCATGTCTGGTGAGAGTTATTCCCCTTCCGTGGGAAATGTGCAGTGTTTTACCGTGGTGGATACTGCGAGAGCTGTTGGTTTTCTGGTGTAGAGATGCCTGGTTCCGGGACTATGCGCCCTCTCCAGTCGACATCAGGCTGTCACTAGGGTTGTGACTCCTCCTTTGGAGGCCGAGCTTGGTGGCTCTCTCCGCTTTTCTGCCAGTTCCAACAGCTCCTGTCATATCTGCTGCCACTGCTGTTCCGTCTGCAACGTCATTGGGCACCGTTTTTAGCCGGCCTCGGTTTCTCCCTGCCAGGGTCTGCAGGGATGTCTGTTGTGTGGTTGTGGGGTTTCGGCCTCAGCCTTCCCAGACTTCCACTCGGCGAAGTCAAATGGGGCTGCCGACTGAACCCCTTACTGTGTCCTCTCAGCCATTGAGCACAGTAGTTTTATATCTGCAGTGGTCTGCTGCGGTGTCTGGTTGTGTAGACGTGGGGGTATCGGCCTCAGCCTTCCCTGACTTCAACTCTTCGAAGTTGGAAGTGGCTGCCGGCCGGACCCTCTCCTGTGGTCTCTGCGCCGTTGAGCACCACAGTTGTCATTGGATTCGGTTGTTCTTAGTGGGACACTATGAACTCCGTGGCGTTTCCGTCCACTCATTCTGGCCACACGACCAGTTTTGGGGGTTCAACATCTTTTGTGCAGCCTGGACCTTCTGCCCTGCAGAGGTCAGCGGTGACTCTCATGAATTCCTGCTATGTTGATCCTCGAGGGTGTGTCACACCCCTATACACGTCTGCCTTCAGACATTTTCGGCTGCCGCCCGTCATCCCATGTCGGTCTTTTGGAGGATCGTGACCCTTCACTGGTTAAGAGGGTCAGAGGTGAAGCCACTTTGCCGGTTCGTTCCCCTGTCGAACCGGCCAGTACGGGCAGTGAGCTTAGGGAGGCCCTCTCCTTACTCACTCAGGTTCTGTCAAAGGGCCTTCCCGTTGCTTCCAGCGTGTCAGCGTGTGGTTTCCAGGTGCCCCCTATGGCGCCGCCTCCCGGGATTGGAAACAGGCCGCTTTCTGATCCCCCTGGTGTTCCGACACCATGGGAGGCGTCGGCTGGTTTGCCCACGATGGGCTATGTGTCTTCCGACTCAGGGGAAGAGTCAGACATGCTTGATGTCGAGAGCCAGCAGTCTTCGGACTTGGGGGCAGCTCTTGATTTCGTGTTTGGGTTCCTTCCGGATCTCAAACCTCTAACCAGTCGACAGTGTCAGCCGGGCCACGATCATCAGTCGCGCGCCAACAGTCTATGGAGCAACCTGCTTCTGGGCGTCTTCGACCGTGCCCGTCGGTACAGTTGGTTGAAACATTTTCAGCCTTGGACTCCAAGCTAAGTTCCAAGGCTATGAAGGCTCCGTTCTTCAGCAGGGTTGACACCTTTTTGCCTCCGGCGCGTTATAGTTCCTACGATTCCGCCAATCCGTCGGTCTACCAGACTTAGACGGTTTTGGATCAGGACTCCAATTCCCTCGGGCTTTCCAAGTCAAAGTCTGCCGTCATTCCGATGACGACTCTGGAGTCCACATTGGGCTTATCTAGAGAGATGCTTGGCATGCTTTCTCTCTCCGATCACGTCGTCTCAGCTTTAGCTGCTTATCTGCCTTCAGATAAGTTTGACGAGGTACAGGCTCCTTTGCGTGTGCTGTCCAAGACGCTCATGCATCTTACTCACACGCATGCCTGTAACACGGCTAATCTGGAATTAGTTCGAAGGGACTCTGTGCTGGACACAGGCCGATCCCTTCCTGAGGAGCAGTGCGCTACTCTTCGATCTGCTTTTTTGGCAGGTCCGCAACTTTTCCATGGTTCTGTGTTGACGGTCCGGGATGACGTCCTACGTCATTCCAACGATCAGCTGCTGTTTCTTCAGCTTGATCAGCCTTCTAGGGTAGGCACGGGCCGTTCCAAGCCTAACAAGTACCCTCTGCTTCCTCTGCGAAGCAAAGGGGCTGATCCTTCTGCCACCACTTCTACTTCTTACCCAAGTGGTAAGGGTAAGCGTCGGCAGTCTTGAGGGAAGTTCGCAATGAAGGTCCTCACCTCGACTCGTCCCAGGTTGGAGGACGGATAGCAGAGTTCGCAGACCGTTGGGCCACCATCACATCCGATCCTTGGATGTTCGATGTTGTTTGGTCCGGGCTGCGAATATCCTTCCGACGGCACCCCACTCTGTCCAGGGTGCCTTTTCCAACCACAGTTCCTTCAGACATTTTACGTCGGGAACTTTTGTCCACGGAGATAGACAATCTTCTGACAAAGGGGGCGATTGAGGTCATCAAGAACATTCGGTCAGTGGGTTTCTATTCCCTCTTGTTCTTGGTGCCGAAGAAGGATGGCTGACTCCGATCGGTTCTCGATCTGTGTTTCCTGAACCAGTCTATCATTGCTCCCAAGTTCAGCATGGAGACTTTCAGGTTGGTCCTCCGTTCAATTCACCAGGGAGATTTCGCTTCCAGCTTCAACCTGCGAGACGCTTACTTTCACGTTCCGATTCATTGGGTGTTACGGAAGTATCTCAGGTTCGTTTTTTTGGGGCGAGTTTACCAGTTCAAGGCCATGCCTTTTGGCCTCAACCTGGTTCCTTGGGCCTTCACCAGACTGATGTCACATGTGATAGCTTTCCATCGCACACAGTCCAGGATGACTACTTCGGAATATCTGGACGATATCCTCCAGGGGCATTCCAATGCTGCCTTACTGGAGTCGGATGTTGCCACTCTGTTGAGCTTGCTCACGTCGCTACGTTTCAGAGTCAACGAGGAGAAGTCGAACCTGGTCACTTTTCAGTCCTTTTATCATCTGGGGATGGCTTTCCGCACACAATTCAATTTGGTGGCGGTTCCCCAGGCCAAGGCTGTGATTCTCTCAGCTTTTGCTCCAACTCTGTCCCAGTCCACATCCACGAAGGCTCGGAGTTTTCTCCGGCTATTCGGTCTCTGCTTTTCGGTGACGAATCTCATTCCTCTAGGTCGGCTGCGTGTCAGACCTCTCCAACACTTTCTGCTCAGTCGTTGGAGGCCGAATGTAGATTTTCTGGATCTGGTGCTTCAGTTTCCAGAATATCTTTATCCTCACCTTTCTCCTCTGGGCGGATGTCCAGTGGCTTTCGCAGGGTGTTCCGTTGGACTTACCCACGTCCGATCGCGGTCTGACGGCAGATGCCAGCGATCTCAGATGGGGTGCGACGTTGGGTCCTCTAGGTCTTTCCATTCACGGGATGTGGGACCAGGATCATGCAGCTCTACACATCAACCAGAAGGAGCTTCTTGCTCTTCTTCTGCGTTTCAGGCAGTGGATCCCTCACCTGTCGAATCACCAGGTCCTTCTGTTGTCCGACCATTCGACGGTGGTTGCTTACATTCGGAACCAGGGCGGCACGCACTCTGTTCCAATGTACGAATTGGCTTGGGATCTTATACTGCTCGCTCAGGATGTCCACGCCGGGGTGGCTGTTCGTCACATTCCCGGTCGCCTGAACGTCCTAGCCGACTCCCTGTCCTGTCGGGGCAGGGTCATTTCCACCAGGAGGATGCTCCACATGGCAGGTTCCATCGATCTCTTGTGACTCGTTGGAACCATCCGGTGGACACTTTCGTGTCCCCATGTCCAGATGCTCTGGCTTTCACCGTTGGACGCTCTGGCCCTCCTTTGGGATGGTCTTGTCGGCTACGCCTTCCTACCGGTTCCGATTCCGCCTCAGGTTCTCATCCAGATATGAACCTGCAGTCGTCGAATCCTTTCGATCACACCCGTCGCTTCGGTGGGTGTGGATCAATCTGCTCCGCTCTCTGTTAGCGGCGGTTCCAGCATGTCTCCCTCTACCTCGCGACTTTCTTTGCCAAAGTCGCCCGAGGAGGTTTTCAAGTTGACCCGACTTCATTGTGCCTTCGCACATGTCTTTTATCGGGTCCTGTCTCCTCCGTAGTGGTTTTTCGAGACACGCAGTGGAGTTGCTTTTCTTCAAGGAGGCACTCACTCCACTGGTTTAGCCTCTGTGGCTAAGTGGAAGGTTCTTCTGTCGATGGTGTGCGATCACTCTGTTGCTTCTGTCACTCCTTCGATCATACCGCTTGCGGAGTTTCTGGTATATGTTTGTTTCTGGGGGTCTCCAGCAATGGGTACATGTCCATGCTTCGGAGACATTTTTTCCTATGTGATACCGCATTGTTTCGACACTCATCCTTGCCTCTCCAAGCTTGTTCAGCTCTTTTCCTTGAAAAGGCCTAGGACTTTGCAGTTTACTCCAAGATGGTCACTTTCTTGGGCGCTGCTCTGCTTGGGGGTGGGGGGCGTTCACGCCTTTATCCTGGATGAATATGCGTTTTCCCACATGCCAGATCTCTCCTGCATCCATTTCTTGATGGACTTGTCTTGCTATTCGTGCAGCTTCCGCTCGTCTAGCTACTGGTGATTGTATTACCAATTGTTTTTTCTGCCACGAGGTGCGTGCATTGTCTTCCTCTTTTAATAACTCTGTCATGTTGTCGGATGACTGATGTTATACTGGCAGCCTTCTGGAGAAATGCTACATTCTCCTTTTTATCTGCGACAGTTGCAGGAGCCGACAGAGAACCTTGGGGCCCTCTTTCTTCGGCTCAGGATGTTGTCTATCCAAGCTTTTCAGCTTTTTTCAGGGTCAGTTCCAGCTTTGTGCTGTTACTGCCCTTTCTGTCTGTGCGTCGCACTTCACCATATGCCTCATCTTTCATTGGCTTTTCTAATGTTTGTGATGCTATGGTTTGATAGGCCTAGGGATCTCTTCCTCGGTCCACGGTCCCAGTGCTATTGAGTTATGTGTGGGTTGGTTATGTGATTCCCTCCAGCCTTTTGTCTATTCAGCCTGTAGTAAACAATTGAGGTAGGTTGATAAGAAGTATAAATTTTATAGTAAATTTCCTTTCTTATTATACCTACCGAAATTGTTTACATGGAGGCCCTCCCGTCTTCTTATTCGGGTAAGAATCCTTCCTCCCCGCTGATCACATAACTCCTGTGTTGTTCGGAATCAAAAGAATGACGAATTGATGCATTGCGCACTGCTACGGAAGTCGTGGATTTGTACTATGGAAGAGCGTCCCATACTGGGTGTGCGCCGATGGCGCTCGGCCCAGGTTTGGCTTATTTTTTGCGTGGTGTTTTTACACCACTTTTCTTTCCCAAATCTTGGGAAAGATTAAAACAGAGAGTATTTTATCCGAGTTAGGTTCTTCCACTGTAGTGCAAGCCTGTTGTAAACAATTTCGGTAGGTATTATTAGAAAGGAAATTTACTATAAAATTTATACTTTCGTTTGCAATGAATTTTCTATACAACTCTCTCCTTTCTTCTCTTCATCCACCAACTCCTTACTTATTGCCATCATTAATTACTCACCATACATAAACTACTCCCTTTTGCCTGGTAATGTCAAGTTTACGAATTGATTGCTTTCAACAAATAAAGGCAATGATTTTGCAATAAACAAAATAGGCACAGTAACTAGCTTGGTTCATATCAGCTGGGATCAGCATCATATCAGCCAAGTTTGAAGTCAAAGCAGCCGAGCTTGATAATGGGCAATCCTGTGAAGGAAAATCATAACTAATAAATATGTATAATTAACTTCTATTTATTTGAGCCTTTTTTTTTTTATTCCATCCTGTTCTTGATATGTTAACACTTTTCAAGACACACATCTATATATTTGTTTGTTGTATTATTTTCAACTAGTGGACTGACCCGTCCCAGGACAGGGTAGCCTGACCCAAGTGACAGAAAATTTGTAGTTACATTGCATATCAAGGGAGATAATCAAAGGATGAATTTCTAGCTGAACAGAACGGACACCCAGTCCCCATTTATATAATAGATTTATGCAATTCTTAGCATATACTTGTTCAATTTCTCTGTGTTAGACTGTGTGTTACTCAGGACCCAGTTTTCTCACACCATCTACCTATTGAGATACATATTTCTCCCACCACCAAGGTACTGTGATATATATAAAGTCGTGTGAGACAGCTGGGAGAGATATGCCTGCCTCACCCCACCACATGACAGCTATCTCACCCCACCCATGTGACTAACCTATATTGGCTTATTAGCATATTTCATGAGTGCAGGACTATTCAATTATCGCACTTTCTACTGTAAACAAACAACATGGTGTCACCTTTCGGAAATATTAGCAGACAAATGTTTGTCGAAGAAAATAGAAATAGAAACGCAGACTGCAAAACCAAAGGGCAATTAGCCCTTTTACATGAATTTTTGGATGACTGCCATTATGAGTGGAGCGAGTTGCACTTCCCGTCGAAATGTTATGCGAATACATTGTAGAATTCATAATATGACATCATCGGAATGTGTCAATGTTCATTTCGCTACAAATCTTTAACCCCTGTCTTGCCGATGTTAGGATTTAATTTTGTGGTAAAAACATGGGGTATATACAGAACTTTTTTGAGCTCTTTCCGATAAGCAAATCAATTTTTTTTTCAGAAACGGACAACAAAATTGTTTGATATAGTTGCACGTGTCCCTGAATTACTTTTGATGACGTCAGACTGTTTTAGTGGGGGTAGAAAAGGGGGGGGGGGGGGAGATGGGGAAATCTCACTCTTGGACAAGATATATGGTCCAGACACTCGGCAAGCCTCATGTCTGGCCCAAATATCTTGTGAGATTTCCCCGTCTCACATCCTCACACATCAGGGATAATAATAGTCCCAGGTGAGATACCTGTGTTTGTGTGTGTGACAGATCTACCTTACCCACCCATGTGACCATCCTTCCTCATTTGACTGTTTAATGATACCCAGATTATTTTATCATCATCTGTATACCCCCACTTCAGAGAAGTGGTGGATATATTGTCTAGGCCCTGTACATATGTCCATCCGTACCGTACGACCATCCATACATCCACCTGTCTGTCTGTCCATCTGTACATTCTTATGCATGCAACTACTCCTACATTTGTTAACCAATTTTCACCAAACGTCTCAAACATTATGACTTACACGTGGACATGCACATATTCAAAAATTTTTGGTCTGCGGCAAGTTTAACCAGGTGATCTTCCATCAACATAGATTTGTTATGGATTTTCAAATGTGATTTTTGTGTGCGCAACTCTTCCTACATTATTGAAAGGACTTCATTGACATTTTTTAAACATGGCCACTAACGAGTGAACCTGTGCATATTTCCAAGTTTTCCATCGGTGGTGATTTTTATGAGGTTATCTCCCCTTCAACTTAGAAGATTTAATATAGATTTGTACATGAGATTTTAGTGTGTGGAACACCTCCTTCATTAATGAACTAATTTTGATCAATTGTCTCAAACATTATGACTAACAAGTGAGCATATGCATATTCCAAAATTTTTGATCTGCGACAATTTTAACCAAGTTGTCTCCCATGAACTTAGATTTATTATTGTTTTTTCAAGCTCAACATTCAGAGGTGCATTCTCGTAAGCGGGAATGGGGGGTATTAATCACCTTCAGTGATTGTTTTGGTTTGTAAACAACCATGGTGTCTCACTTTGCTTCAGTTGATACAGTTACCTATCCTACCACACACTACTCATGAATGTTTTTTTTTTCACCACTCAACATGATCAATAATTTCAAGAATGTCAGCTGTTTCAACTTGTGTTTCAATATGTCAATCCATCATTGTCATGAACTAACTCTGGTTTTTATAGTATATAGCTTGTATATATCCAGAGCTGTTTGATGCTCTTTCCAAATATGCAATTCTGTTTTTTGTTTGATTAACTGGTAGAGAGCTGAAAGCCCATATTTGGGCTTTATTCTGAAGTGCATTTGCTGCCGCAAAAGGTTTTATATTCTCTGGATGTACTTCACATTTTCTTTGAAGGGAAATTATTTAGTCTATATGGATTTGCCTTGTTACAATTAATGGGAGAGTGCCTGTAGGCACTCTTCCATAAAATGTAAAAAGGCAGACATGTGATCCAGTTTTGCCAAGCAAAATTAATTCAGCACTCGACCAGTTAGCCAGGAGAAAAGTAAATTTTCATTGCTTGAGAAGTATTTTGATTTTTATGATGTCATGTGAGGTATTGTAGGAGAAAAATCATCCTCGGATTGTGTGGTATGGGTAAATCTCATCCTCACAGAAAGATATTTGACCCAGACTCTCAACATATCTCTTCTCTGACTCGAATGATTTATCATCCCTCTCAAGTGAAATTCCACCAACCACCTCCAATCATTTAAATTATCAATGGGGTTTTATTAGGTGTGCACTTCAGGCCCCTTTTGAGCCCCTTGTTTTCTTATTCTTACCTGCATTAACCCTTTGAAGATCCAGTTCCAACTTTGCCACAACCTGTAGTTTTAGTGCACTGGCAGTGATTTCATGAAAATTACTCCGGATTAATTATATAATTTTTCAGCTGAGTTGTGATGAAGTCATACTCAACTAATAGTTTGATGAAGGCAGGCTTCCGGGCAAAGTTCTATTTAGCACAGGTTCCTCAAATTCACAGGGCTGGTACTCTTAGTGATAACTTTAGGTCTATATATCACAGCTCAACCAACCTTACAGAAATTAATCATGTATGGTCTGTGAAGAACCCTATTGATTTGGACAGGTAAGCCACGAGGTCAAATTTCACGTGCCTGTTACTATTAAATAGAACTTAGTCGAAAATTGGATTTATGCTATAACTTTTGTTATATTCGTCATACATTCACCAAATTTACAGATTAGGCAACCCTATTGGAGAGAAAGAATCCTGTATTAATTTTGCAGTGACCAGAGGTCAAGGTTATTGTTACTTAAAATAACACTTGATTGATTTCCGGTCGATAACTGTAGTTCCATTTCTTGCAGTTCAAACAAACTTGAAAGTAATCGTATATGGACATTGAAGACCCCTATTGATTTTTGGACATGGTAGCCATAAGGTCAAAGTTCACATATATGTTACTATAAACAGAACTTAGTTGAAAATAGGATCGTGGGCCATAACTTTTGTTTTATATGTCACATGTTCACCAGATTTACAGATTAGGTACCCCTATGGGAGAGGAAGAATCGTATTTGTCTTTTTAACTCTGTTTTTTTAGCTCACCTGAGCGAAGCTCAAGGGGAGCTTTACTAATCACTTTCTGTCCGTCGTCACCCGTCCGGCGTTAACTTTACATTATCGACTTCTCCTCCTAAACCACTAGCCCAATTTTATTCAAATGTTGGCTAATTATTACCTAATGCCAATTCAGATTTGTTCAAATGAAGTTGCCCCTCCTCCAAGGGGCACCAAAATCTTTGTAAATCTTCTTCTCATGAACCAGCAGTAGCAGAGACTTGATATTTGGTGTGCAGCTTCCTTTTGAGGTGTAGACTCAGATTTGTTCAAGAGAAGTTTGTGGGGCTATACTTGGTGTCGTTATGGGAGGGGCAAAATTTTTTGCCCCGCCCAAAATTTCTATTTTCCAAACCGAGAGGCTGATTTGAACCAAATTTTATGTGAGGGCTTATTGGGTCATGAGTACTTGATTTATGCAAAAAAAAACATTTCCCGCAGCCCTGTGGGAACCGCAGGAGCTAAAAATAGAAAAAATTTAAAATGCCCATATCTCCAAAACTGCACGGCACAGAGAATTTTTATGTTGTGTGCAGCTTCCTTAGGACCAACAGAAAGGATTGGTAAAAAAAAATTGCCATCGGTTTTATCATAGGGTACAGTTTCGGGACTTTGAAAAAGTGCTGAGTCGGCACTTTTTTTTAACACTGTAGGCAATGGGAAAAACATTAAAAAATCTTCTTCTCCAGATCCAGCAGGCAGAATCTTTTGATATTTGGTATGCAACATTGTAGGGTGGATCTGATTCAAGTTTGTTCAAATCGGCCCCCTGGGTTCATATTTGGGCTCAGTATAGGAGCCCGATTTCGAACTTAGTGCATTTCAGGCAAATTTCTTAAAAAAATCTTCTTCTCCAGATCCAGCAGGCAGAATCTTTTGATATTTGGTATGCAACATTGTGGGGTGGATCTGATTCAAGTTTGTTCAAATCGGCCCCCTGGGTTTATATTTGGGCTCAGTATAGGAGCCCAAATTTGAACTTACTGCATTTCAGGCAAATTTCTTTGAAAATCTTCTTCTCCAGATCCAGCAGGCAGAATCTTTTGATATTTGGTATGCAACATTGTAGGGTGGATCTGATTCAAGTTTGTTCAAATCGGCTCCCTAGATTCATATTTGGGCTCACTATAGGAGCTCGAATTCGAACTTAGTGCATTTCAGGCAAATTTCTTAAAAAATCTTCTTCTCCAGATCCAGCAGGCAGAATCTTTTGATATTTGGTATGCAACATTGTAGGGTGGATCTGATTCAAGTTTGTTCAAATCGGCTCCCTAGATTCATATTTGGGCTCACTATAGGAGCTCGAATTCGAACTTAGTGCATTTCAGGCAAATTTCTTCAAAAATCTTCTTCTCCAGATCCAGCAGGCAGAATCTTTTGATATTTTGTATGCAACGTTGCGGGATAGATCTGATTCAAGTTTGTTCAAATCGGCCCCCTGGGTTTATATTTGGGGTCAGTATAGGAGCCCAAATTTGAACTTAGTGCATTTCAGGCAAATTTCTTAAAAAATCTTCTTCTCCAGATCCAGCAGGCAGAATCTTTTGATATTTGGTATGCAACATTGTAGGGTGGATCTGATTCAAGTTTGTTCAAATCGGCCCCCTGGGTTAATATTTGGGCTCAGTATAGGAGCCCGATTTGAACTTAGTGCATTTAGGCAAATTTCTTAAAAAATCTTCTTCTCCATATCCAGCAGGCAGAATCTTTTGATATTTGGTATGCAACATTGTGGGGTGGATCTGATTCAAGTTTGTTCAAATCGGCTTCCTAGATTCATATTTGGGCTCACTATAGAAGCTCGAATTCGAACTTAGTGCATTTCAGGCAAATTTCTTCAAAAATCTTCTTCTCCAGATCCAGCTTCAGAATCTTTTCATATTTGGTAAGCAACATTGTGGGGTGGATCTGATTCAAGTGTGTTCAAATCGGCCCCCTGGGTTTATATTTGGGCTCAGTATAGGAGCCCAAATTTGAACTTAGTGCATTTCAAGCAAATTTATTAAAAAAATCTTCTTCTCCAGATCCAGCAGGCAGAATCTTTTGATATTTGGTATGCAACATTGTGGGGTGGATCTGATTCAAGTGTGTTCAAATCGGCTTCCTAGATTCATATTTGGGCTCACTATAGAGGCTCGAATTCGAACTTAGTGCATTTCAGGCAAATTTCTTAAAAAATTTTCTTCTCCAGATCCAGCAGGCAGAATCTTTTGATATTTGATATGCAACATTGTGGGATTGATCTGATGCAAATTTGTTCAAATCGGCTCCCTAGATTCATATTTGGGCTTACTATAGAAGCTCGAATTCGAACTTAGTGCATTTCAGGCAAATTTCTTAAAAAATCATCTTCTCCAGATCCAGCAGGCAGAATCTTTTGATATTTGGTATGCAACATTGCGGGGTGGATCTGATTCAAGTTTGTTCAAATCGGCCCCCTGGATTCATATTTGGGCTCACTATAGAAGCTCGAATTCAAACTTAGTGCATTTCTGGCAAATTTCTTCAAAAATCTTCTTCTCCAGATCCAGCAGGCAGAATCTTTTGATATTTGGTATGCAACATTGCGGGGTGGATCTGATTCAAGTTTGTTCAAATCGGCCCCCTGGATTCATATTTGGGCTCACTATAGAAGCCCGAATTCGGACTTAGTGTATTTCGGGCAAATTTATTAAAAAATCTTCTTCTCAGATCCAGCAGGCAGAATCTTTTGATATTTGGTATGCAACATTGTGGGGTGGATCTGATTCAAGTTTGTTCAAATCGGCTTCCTAGATTCATATTTGGGCTCACTATAGAAGCTCGAATTCGAACTTAGTGCATTTCAGGCAAATTTCTTCAAAAATCTTCTTCTCCAGATCCAGCTTCAGAATCTTTTCATATTTGGAAAGCAACATTGTGGGGTGGATCTGATTCAAGTTTGTTCAAATCGGCCCCCTGGGTTTATATTTGGACTCCGTATAGGAGCCCAAATTTTAACTTAGTGCATTTCAGGCATATTTCTTAAAAAATCTTCTTCTCCAGATCCAGCAGGCAGAATCTTTTGATATTTGGTATGCAACATTGTGGGGTGGATCTGATTCAAGTTTGTTCAAATTGGCCCCCTAGGTTTATATTTTGGCTCAGTATAGGAGCCCTAATTTGAACTTAGTGCATTTCAGGCAAATTTCTTTGAAAATCTTCTTCTCAAGATCCAGCAGGCAGAATCTTCTGATATTGGGTATGCACCATGCTTAGGGGGGTGAGATTCAAGTTTGCTCAAGCCAAGTCCCTGGGTTCATATTTGGGCTCACTGTGGTAGCCCGAATTATAATTAGTTCAAAATGAGGAATTTTCTTTAAAAATCTTCTTCAGATCCAGCAGTCGGAATGTTTTGATATTTGGTATGCAGCATCCTTAGGGGGTGAGATTCAAGTTTGTTCAAGCCATGTCCCTAGGTCCATATTTGGACTCACTGTGGGAGCTCGAATTGTAACTTAGTTCAAAATGAGGACTTTTCTTAAAAATCTTCTTCTTCAGCCATGTCCCTAGGTCCATATTTGGACTCACTGTGGGAGCTCGAATTGTAACTTAGTTCAAAATGAGAACTTTTCTTTAAAAATCTTCTTCTTCAGATCCAGCAGTCGGAATGTTTTGATATTTGGTGTGCAGCATCCTTAGGGGGGTGAGATTCAAGTTTGTTAAAGCCAAGTCCCTGGGTTCATATATGGGCTCCCTGTGGGAGCCTGAATTATAACTTAGTTCAATATGAGGAATATTCTTTAAAAATCTTTTTTTTTTTAGATCCACTGGTCAGAATCTTTGGATATTTGGTATAAGCTTTTCTTAGGAGGAGCAGATGCAACTTGTTGAAATCAATTCTCTGGGTTGATATAAATTTAGGCTACCATGTCAGGTGAGCGCCCTCAGGCCCCTTGGGGCCTCTTGTTTTAAGCATACCCACACAGGACTTTTATCATCCTTTCCAGCATGTTATGTTTCATCATCGGTAGGCACAGCTTCCTTGGCTATGACAGAGAATTAGATGTAAATACAAAAAATTAAAGTATGTTTTTTTGAGACATGCACAGTTGTAACTTGTTTTTTTCTGACAACCGACCCCAAGTAGGTCTTTTGATTAACTGGATAGCTCTAGCAATAACTTCAGTTCTACAATACACCGAATCACAAAATTTATAGGTACCCTCATGGAAGGAGAAGAACTCTATTGATTTTTAAATTTGTCAATCAGTGGTCAGTGTCACTGTTACTAAAAATAACACAATTCTTCTTAATAATCATTGCAAATTGCTCTAAACCTGTCAGTGATTTTGTGATACAGTTTGTCAAAAACTTATCAATCCTTGATGGTTCACACTAAAGAACATTTTTCTAATCGGGCAGTGATTGACATAACCAGTACTGAAACCTGCAATCATGCAAAAAATAATCAAATTGTCTGAATTGATTCTCGCAAATAATTCTCACAAGGAAAATAATGACATTCAACTTTGCTTCTTGCAAAATGTTCATTCGATTTTTGTCATAGATTCTGAAAGTGCCCTCAAAGGCTGGGAGAATTGTACTTATTGTTTCTCCCTCATAATAAGGTAATGCTTTGACTTAACAATGGTGTCTCGTGAAAGACAGCCAAAAGGTTACATGTTGGAACATGTGTTCTGCATGTACATGTAATACAAGAAACTCACTAAAGTTAGTTCTAACCAGGGACTAGCCGTGAGGGCGATTAGGGCAATTATGTCACCCTTCTAAGCCCAAAGTCGCCTTGAAAAATAGGGTGATTACAAGTCACCCTCTAAAAATTGACCAAAATGAGGAAAGGCTGAACTGAGTGATCCGAGGTTTACATAAAAATGATTATTTTCAAGAATCGAATGTGCTTCAGTGTGATAAATAGGCATTATCATTTGTCAAATAAGTGACCATTTATTTGAAATCACAGGAGAATCAGTTTCCATTGTTGCTTTTTGCAGATTTTTTATTTCTATTTTGTTCTGTTTCAGTCGGAGCTTCAAGTGTCCAAAAATAGGTGACTTACATGACTCAAAAGAACCCAGTTTGAAAGTAGGTTATGTCGCTTAGGATGCCGAAAATTCTCTGTTGAAAATGTATTCGCAACCGACGTATTTTCTAACACTGTATTTTTATTTTGTTTTGCTGACGACTGTTAACTGTTGAGTTGTCTATTCCCAGAAAAACACGAATGGAATTGAAACACGTGAAAAAAAGCTTTAGTGATGACAAGAAAAGCTTTGTACAGGGCACAAGTGTGCATATAAAGGATCTTGAAAAAGTAGCTTTAGTGATGACAAGAAAAGCTTTGTACAGGGCACAAGTGTGCATATGAAGGATTTTGAAAAAATACCTTCCAAACAACCTTCTTACATCAGGTCCTGTTCACACTTTCAGACTAGGAAATTTATTGGCTTAGTAGACTTTGGTGAAAGGCAACCACAGGAGGGTGCTGGGGGGATTGTCATGAAGAAGAGGGGAGAGGTCATGAAGGAAAGGGTAGCAGTGAGGGATTTTCAATCAATAATTAATTTGTGATTTTTTAACCTGGCATAGATGCATCATAGACAACTGGACCTGGATTAATCGGGCGTTAATGGAGGACCACAAGCTGAAAATATGAAGGGGCGGCAGGAGGTGGTACATAAATATTCTTAATTTTCCCCACTTGCCTATGAAGTCTCCCTACTTGACTCTGCAGTCTCCTTATTTTTTCTGGAGGGAGGCATGAAGTCTCCCTAAAATCCCCCCCCCCCCCCCCCCCCCCCTAGGCTGGTCCCTGGAGCTAAGCCACAATGGTTAAACTCGAGTAAATGTAGAAATATAAGGTTCGTTTTTCACTGTGGAATATGTACTGGTTGCTCTTACATGGGTTTAACAGTACTCGCAAAATTTTAAATAATTTGAGAACTGAAAATTGATTCTCCCCACAGGTGTTTGCCAGAATCAAAACTCATTCTTGTGAAATTCCATGAACTGGGACAAATCTTCAAGCCTGAGGAGATGACACTAGCAAAACAATTTCTTAAATAACTAAAATTTTCATTTTTTGCCTCAAAATATAGCTTATGACCTCTCAATGGAATGGACTTGATGAATACATCCCACTTATGAGTCTAAGGCTATCTTCAGGAAGCACAAGTTAAAAAAAACCTGTTTAAGGCCCAAGAAAGTTAAGAATCTGTTTCTCCGGCTCTCCCACATGTTTATTTTGGCTGCCGCATGCTCTGTATTATAACCGATGCAATTTAAAAAAAAAAAAATTAAATGATTTATGTCTGATATTTTATCCAAGTTAATAAAATTGATAAATTTGTCTCTTGAGTGCAACAAGGCTTGGCAATACTTTAGCATTGCGGAGCCTTCTTGCCCTCAGGGGACAAAATACACCACCACTCATGCCATTCTGTAGATTATGAGGCCTAAAACAAAACGAACCAAGAGTATGAACTTTTGATGGCAAAGAAATAATTACAAAAATAAAATAAAAACACCCACCCACTTGCAATTTTACAAAAAATGGCCTGAGAAACAAGATCTACTTTGTGGGGCCTAATGGCTATTTTTGTGTACATTGCTGGCCAGATATAGCCTTTATTTTAGGTAAAGGGTTAGGCTGGAGGAGTCCAGTGATTTAAGCCTTGAGTATGATAGTAGTTTGACATAATAGTCTTTTTGAATAAGAGTTTAAATTTATTTAAAATTTTATTGCATTGTAAGAGTAAAACACTTTTCCCATTTCATCCATTTTTTGAAGTTATGATTTTTTTCCCTTTATTGTTTTCAGGAAATTTTGGCTCAGGAATTGGATCTTTGTTTATTTTCATCAGATGGGTGTTGATACTAAATATTGTACTGTCAATGCTCTGGATATTTTTTGTTATACTACCAATGATGGTTACTTATGACTTTAAGAGAGTTAAACGATCATTTATGTTCAGAAATCTTATAGATGGAAAGGTAAGTGTAAGGGGGTAATTTTAGTCATACCTAGGCCCCTGTGCATATGGATTTTTTTTCGATGACCTTGGACTGGAACTTGCCAAAAAAATGCTCGAGTCGACCACACATCGAATTCGAACAATGTTAGCCGAAACCAGGTGTCCAAGCAAGCCTGAATATAAGCAACCTGTCATTTGCAAAATGAAGTTCCCAGAGGGTGAAGTTGCTGATGCTATCCCCTACAGTGGACCAATTTATACTCTAGGTACATCTTTCTGTTTTAGCTTTAGACCTTGATTCAGAGGGAGGTTCACAGAGGGTAATTTTTGTGATGCTACCCTGCTGTGCAGGGTAGCGTCACTAAATTCACCCTCTGGAGACCTCATTTGCAGCTGACAGTCTGCTTATATTCAGGCTCGTGTCCAAGTGTGGTTTTGTACGTGATATTTCCTCATTAGGATTGTTTTGGCATTGTACTGATGATTTATATCCACATATTCATGCTAACATTTAGTAGTTCATACATTAACAATGCAGCACACCTGAATGCATGGTTGAATAGCAGACAAAGAATCTGTCTGTAACTGTGATTGCTTCGCTCCCTTCTCGACTTTAAGCTTGGCATCTAAGCTTGGCATCGTCCGATCATACCTTATGAAGCGATGGATGCTTCTTACTGAAGTGAACCCATAGGCAAGATGTAGTCCTCTCTCTTGGGTTTTGTACACAGTCTTACATGTATTGCACGTGTATGTAGCAGTGGCTTTATCCAGTGTAAAATATGAGTGTATCACCGATGTCATTTAGAATCAAATGACATTGGTAATACATTACAAGTGCCATGTTTTTATTTACAATTCATCGGAAGTGGTTGTATCAATAACGCAAAACGGTAACGGTGGTCAGTTAGGAGTGCATAGTGCATACATCTTTCACACTCGTTATGAACGACGACGTGTGCTTGCGGTTCATGCTCAATTCCTCGCATTGTTTTGACAATTTAGTCAGTATTAATTAAATGTACGACTATATGTATACCGAGACATTTACTAAGAAGTTTTTTTCATATTTGATTTTTATATTCATGATATTATTTTCGACTCGATTTTGACGTGAATTTGTTGATAGACTGGACATCGACTCGAATAATCGCAGTGGCCTATTCATACCTAATATCTTAGTGAAGCATGAGATGCATTGTAGTTACTAATTGTTATCTGTAGACTGTCCATTACCTATTGTCTTGAAAGGCTGTTAAAAATGCTGGATGCAGTGCCATAAATTAACAATTTTTCTTCATGAGGCTTCAAGATACCAGATGCGATGCAAGCATTACAAACAATAAAACCATTTCTAATTTATGATTTGTCTGAACCCCAAAGTGTTCCCTGGCATCATAGGGGTAAGCAAGTCGTTAACTGGTTGAGGGCTTATTTTTGGTGGTCTGAATAAGTTCATCAAAATTTGTTTTATTACACAGGCACTCTTCAATAATTTGTTATAAAACAAATTGATATGAACAAAATATTATTTGCATTTGACTGAATATGAAACATAAGCAGGGAAATTGTTGGCTTTTGCTCTAGCTGGTACCTAGACCATACCCTCATTTTTTTTGAAAGCCCTCAATGTGGCTACTAGCACTCAACCAGTTAAATAACTGTTTGCGGGTGGGTCCAATGTTGTGGATATTGTCGTTTTAGGACCAGCGCCAAGAGACCCAATGTTGGATAGGCTAAATCTCCTAGGTTCTATTTTGCCGACTTGATCAGAGAGTGTTAAAGATACTTTCAGGGAATTATCATACAGAAATAACTGAACAGAACACGGGTTAACTTTCTCGAAATTCATATGATTTATTCATGAAATTTACACTAGGCAATCTTTGTTTTTAAAATCATATAATACATTAAATATATATATATATATATAGGATGAAAGACTCTGACGCTGATGGGGATCGAACCACTGCCATGATGAGAGTACACTTCTGCGGCACCAATCGCCTAGCGAAACTGGACCAGCGCCATAGACCACTCGGCTACCGACAAGCCCCCAAAAAGGCATGCTAGCAGATCGAGCGTCCATGGAACTGGCACCGTCCACACGAAATTACTCAGTATCCCCCAGAATTAGTTGTTTACAATGAATTATACCATATAATGCAGATGAAATCAGTGAGAATCAATCTCTTTTTCAAATTTCCTGCTTAAGGTACAGAATACAGAATTCGGCACTTCTGTTATGCATGTTTTAGGATGAAAGACTCTGATGCCGATGGGGATCGAACACTGCCTTGATGAGAGTACACTTCTGCGGCACCAATCGCCTAGTGAAATTGGACCAGCGCCATAGATCACTCGACTACTGACAAGCCCCAAAAAAGTACAACTTCTTCCAAGTTGATAGGTACAGAATCACATCTCCCACCCAAAGTTTTAAGGGTAATCTAATGAATTTTAAAATCTTTTTGCCCAGTCAGTCCTGACAGAACATATATGGCAAAAATGGTTTTACCTAACCTCAGTACCACAACTAATCCTGGAAAAATGTATAGTGGTATAACTTAATACTAACCTAGTGCTTGGTTGAGCTTTTCATGAGGCTGTAGCTCTTTGGTTTCTATATTTAGGTCTTGCAGATCTAAGAGAGAAGAGAGAAGTCAGTTCTGGTGGAACCATTCTGCTGTGAAATCTGGTTTCTTATATTCACATTAACTCTAGCATCAGATGAGGAGTTTCATCTGTAGGTATGGAGCCAACGTCTAATTCCATATTAGCAATCTGATTAACACCTTTACTAAACCACTAATAGCTAGGTATCTTTCCAATCACAACATAGTAAAATACCATACTAAACCGCTAACTCTTAAACACCTTATTTTACTCTACTTACCTAAATATCCTAAAATCTTTCCACGTACAGTTTAAACAATCTGTATTTTGTGTTCCGCCAGCAGTTCATGCTATATGTACTCAGTAACTCAAAGACCCACGGGAGATGACTAATATAAGCATTAAGCTTTCTGTTGAATCCCTTCCTCATTTTGCTTGATTTATTCTTATAACTGTATACTGCATCCATTATCTTAAAATTGTATCTGTAGGTTTTTTCTGTTATTGTTGTCAACTATACTGTATGCAGTTGCAGTCTTTCTGTCAATAAATATTGTTTAAACTAAACCGCTAATAGCTAGGTATCTTTCCAATCACTACATAGTAAAATACCATGTTTAAAACAGTAGCACTGAGGGTGACAACTGACATAAAATCACATAGCTGACCGCCTTCTACATTAATAGAACAGAGTATGATTAACAGAGTATGATTCACAATTTAAGCTAAATTTTATAAACAATATGCTGGTGTGAATGAGTTCGCCAATAGTAGAGCCCGCATTGTATTTAGTGCATAGATAAGTTCATTAATAAAGCAGGTATTCATCTACAGTTAATTTTATATTCACAAATCTAATTTACATTTACCTTTTAGGCTCTCTGTGTTGCCTGAGCTTCCAGAGCTTAGACTAGACACAGTAGCATTTTACTTTGTTACATTCTCAGCTTATAGTTTTCATGTTATGTGATGCCTATCTGTGCCCTTTTAGTAGTGTTGAAATGGTTGACAATTAACACTGAATAAATCAACCTTTACCCTCCAAATTCACTACTGATTGCTGTACTGGGCAAAAGCACAAGTACATCTGTCCATTTCAATAAGGAACAATTTCCCTCAAAAACCATTCTCTAAAAGCTAAAAAAAAACAATTATATATTTGTTCACTTTGTTTATAAAGAACAAATGATATTGACATTGAACTGTAGGATGTTTCAAATTAATGAAACAACGACTTGCATGACATCAGCAAAAGGGAGTTTACTCTGTAGAAAAAGTCACGAATGATTTTGCATGATGTCTTGTTTTGATGGACTGGGCAGAATGGAATACTGTAGTCAAGTCTCTCAAGTATCCCTGCCTGACAAGTGTCTGCAAAACTTTTCTAGTAATGATTTGTCCATCATCTCTCTGTCGTACGTCTGTCGTCACATTTTGTCCTAAACATAACTTCTTAACCACAGAATATTTCTTGACAAAACTTTATAACAATATGTATTATCAAAAGACAGCGTGTCGTGAATTATAATGTTCTCTGCCCCTCAAGGTCAAGATTACAGGCCCTATGTTAAGGTGACAGTTAAAAAAAACTTTAACATTTCACTGTCACTTTTGACTGGTCCACATAACTTGGTATGATTGACAGATCTTATTCATACTTGGTCCAATTAATATCATGACGGTCAAGGTCACAAACGGCAAAACTTTGATTTTGTTATACAACCCTTGTCTGGTGCATATAACTTGATATGATTGACAGATCTTATTCATACTTGGTACAATTATTGCTTATAACTCAAGGGGTGTTGCGAATATGATCTAAGGTCATATCATCAAGGTCACAAACAGCAAAACTTTGATATTGTGTTACAGCTCTTGTCCAGTCCATATAACTTGGTATATGATTGACAGATCTCATTCATTCTTGATTCAATTATTGCTCATGATTCAAAGATGTGTTGTGACTTTGACCCAGGGTCTTATCATAAAGGTCAAGGTCACAGACAACAAAACTTTGATACAGCCCTTGTCCGGCCCATATAATTTGGTATGATTGACAGATCTTATTCATACTTGGTACAATTATTGCTCTTGGCTCGAAGGTGTGTCATGACTTTGATCCAAGGTCATATTATCAAGGTCACAGACAGCAAAACTTTTATATTGTTATACAGATCTTATTCATACTTTGTACAATTATTGCCCATAACTCAGAGGTGTCTCACAGCTTTGATTCACGGTCATATCATCAAGGTCAAGGTCACAAATGGAAATGCTTTGATATTGTTATATAGCCCTTGTCCTGTCTACAGAACTCGGTATGAATGACAGATCTTATTCATGTTATATAGCCCTTGTCCTGTCTACAGAACTTGGTATGAATGACAGATCTTATTCATGCTTGATACTTTTATTACTCATGACTCTAAAGGTGTGGCGTGACTTTGATCCAAGGTCATATCATCAAGATCAAGGTCAGACAGTAATATTGGAAGGGAAGTGGGAGGATGTGGTAATGATCAGATGGTCCTAGTTAGGACAACTGATGGTGGGGGTCTGGAAAATCCTTCAATATTGCTATTGTAGGGCCATGAAAAACTCTGAATTTTATCAATCCTTGCCTGCAGGAACTCTATCGATTAATCTGGGTTGTCGTATTCTGTATCTTTGATGAGACCAGATGAAATATTATGCCTAGGGCATTGTGTTTTGACCTTGCTGATCTGGTCTTGTCAGCTCGATGGAATATGACCACCCAGATCACTTGACTGTTGTAATAATCTGATGATTATGATTTTAATGCAACAAATGGATGAGTCAAAATCAAATTATATGCAGGGACTGCATGTGTCAATGGATGTTGAATTCGGTTTAATTATCTGTTGTCTTTGTTTGACAACATGGCTCAAATCAAAAACATTACAATCAATGAATAACATATCGAACAGAAAAAAGTGTAATACTTTGACTACTAAACTTTTATGACATCAAATTAGAACTTGGGACAAGTTGTTCTCTGAAAGTTTCGGGTTCTTCCACACAGTAGAAAAGTTCATTAGTAAACCACACAAAGCTCTGTCACAGACATGTGTAATCTGCTGAAGATATTTATAATATGGAATGAAAGAACCTCAGTTTCCACTATTTTTTAAAGACTGTATCTGTGTTTATGAAATATAGGAAAATTGAACATTGGTACATCTCATATAAGATTTGACAAAAAGTGAAATAAAAAGTGGTTCATTCATCACTTACAGTTATTGAAATTACTGATCAGTACTGTGCTCCCATTTGAGCAGGTAATGAGAAGTTCCAACTTAAGGACATAAAATATATTATGAATTCCAGAGCTTAAGCCAAACTAACCCAAGTCGGTTTTCTTTTGTCTCAACGAATACAGGAACATAGGAGCGAAATCCATTTCTCTGATTTTAATAGCAACTCAAAGTATACGTATCACAGGCATTTATTATGCTTATTTGATTCAATAAGAAATATTATAAGCCAAAATGTTCAGTACTGAAGCGATAACCTGCATGATAAATGCCTGGCAAAAAAGCTGCAGTGACCGAATCAAAGTTTCCAGGAAGCGAAGAGCAATCACTCATTCGTATAACCATCTTCTGAAAACTGAAGAACGCACAGAAAGGAAGAAGATTTGGGAGGTGGAGGGGAAATTTTTTGTCCAGTCTTGAATTCCTTTTTTGCCACTTTGGATTGAAATGAACAGCTAAATTATTTTCTGTGCCATTTATTTGGCCAACCACGCTAAACTACCATTTGCTGATTGGATAATCTAAGAAAGCCAAATAAATATTACTTTGAAATCTTATCCTAGAAAATGGGAACAATTCAATTTCGAATTACTGCCCTTATGCCACAGAAGCCTCCAAACTCCTAAACTATTTTACTTAACAGTAAAGATACTTCAACTTCATTTGGTTCTCAAGGGCAAGCAAATAGTAGCTAGATGTATCTGGAGCAAACAATTCGTTGTGTAGGAACTGTTTTTGTGACATTGTTCTCCAGGTTGTGTACCTCTAACAACACCTCTTTACATCACTCACACAGTGTCTGGCGTGTGTCAGCCCCTTCAGTTATGATGCAAATCCCCATAATAACAGGTAACTGCTGTCAAGATATCTATTTCTGCTCATTATATGTGAATAGTAGGTAGAAACTTAAAGAATAATCAATGAATATCTACGATTCTAAATTGGCCATGTCTTGAAAACAGTTAATGTATTTGTGTTAGAAATGCCCTACATCATAGTTCATACACTTGTCTGGAATCCTGAAAAAGTCATGGATTTTCAGAATCATGTTTCCAGGTATGGAAAATACTTGTTCTTGTTTAAGGTCTTGGAAATGTCATGAAATATGTGCTTGCCAACGGCAGTGGGCTTTCCATTGTCGGCTATAAATCAGTCACAATTTTTTGAATGCATATGTATGTAGAATTGCCAAACATCCACACTTGTACCTGAAATTAATTTGTGTTTCTGTAATCTGCTGCACCTGTAGTCTGTTTCACACCCATTAAAGCTTTCACCTGGAGGAGAAATCTTCTAGGTGTGAAAATATTGTCATTTGGTAACTTGGGAAGCTATAGTTGTCAGTCATACAAAAGAGTAGACACATTGTAAAAGTGTGGAAATGAAGATATCTTCTTTGATTGAAATAAGTAAATTCCCTCCCACCTCTACCATGAGAGTTTTCGAAAAATTTGTGAAAAGTTATCAAATTTTCACCGGATACAGATGTATGGATTCTGAACAAATTTTTGTTTTTAACAATGATTTTTCCATTCATTTTTTCTTTTCTTATGATAGGGTGTTATGAATGAGTTGTTGATATTTTATGGAAGCTTTCAAGATACTGTTACCAGTTACCACCTGCCCTTAGCATACTTAGCTATGTTGCTGACAACATATTTTGGTAGTTTTTCGATCATCCTGTTAAGGTGAGAAATCACAGGAAACATGTATTTTAAGAAAAAGTTAGTTTTCTCATGAAAGCAGCATATTCATTTCAATTAATAGGGCAAAAAAAAAAATAGTTTTGATTCTCAAAAGAATTTTTTTTTTTCAAATCAGTGAGAGAGGGAGGATTTTATTTTTATTTTTTATTACCATTGGGACTATGAATTATAAGGAACATAGCCATGGCGATCCAGCCCCGAGTGTCATATGTTATATATAGTTCATTGATCTGAACTATACTCTACATTCAGTTCGCTGAACTAATGTTATAGAGATATGCATTTCTTAATTTTTTTTCATATTGAAATGCAAAGAAGGAGACATATAATCCTGTAGAAATGTTTAACTAACAGAAAAAATCTCTCAAACAAGGACGTCATTCAATGCATGTATACTCATAGTAAGAAATATACCCCAAACACTGACATTTTCACTCGGAGCCTAGTATACACAAATGCATGTATTCGTTTCATTCAATTCACCGACTTCATATTTTTGAAAAGTGTGAATTTTTTACTCAAACTTTTCAAGAAAAGTCAATTTCACTGTATCTTCTGTTTGTTCGTGGTTATTTTACAGGATAAACCATTATTGAAACCAACTCCCCAGTATATTGATTCATGCTTCTTAACTCTAGATACCATTGAAATCGATACAGGAATTTGTGACTTTATGTGTTTATGTTTCTGATTTTCATGGCACAACCAATGGTGATATTTGAAAAATGTCAATAAAATGTACTAACGTTCACGAAAAAAATCAATGTGGTGGTCTCTGAAAATCAAAAGTAAATTTTTTTGGGGCCCAACAGATTTTTCTTTGAAAATTAACGCAAATTTTTTGTTGATTTTTCTGCATGCATTTGTTGTGAAACCTGCTGGAACATAACCAACATTCAACAGAAAAGCAATTTTGTAAGTATTATTTGTATTGTTTCTGAAAATTCCAAGATTCTGATTAGCTAAGTTTGATTCTCAACTATTTGCACACATGACTAAATTCTGTGAAGATCATGGAAAGTGCTTGAAAATTCCTTTCTCTGAAATGTGTGTGAACTCTGTTTTAGCGAAGGTCCTTGCAGGTTTCCAGGTAGTGATCATTTTTCTAGTCCTGTAAACCTAAGGCTGTTATATTGCTGTGGTGAATAAACTTGGAAGGACAACAACATATTTAATCATGATTTTTAATTTTTGTTTGCAAAAACTTGTGATCGGCAGGCTTGAAAATAAGCAGTTTGACATTTGCAGAATGAGGTCCCCAGAGGGTGAATTTGATAATGCTATCACATACAGTGGGCCAGTTTATCTTCGAGGTACCTCATTCTGTTTAGTTTTAAGACCCTGATTCAGAGTGAGGTTCACAGAGGGTAAATTTAGTGATGCTACCATGCTGTGCAGGGTAGCATCACTAAATTCACCCTCTGGGGACCTCATTTTGCAGATGACAGTCTGCTTATTTTCTGGCTTGGTGATTAGGCTCTACTTCAGTTTATTTGTTTATTTTTTTTCATTCTACTTCTTTAGTTATAAATAACACTCGTTAATGCAATAATGTGCTATTTATCTAACATTTTGGATATATTTGTCAACTCAGACTTAAAGTCAATTTCTAAGTGTAGGAATTTTAAGAGTTTATATTGATGCCTCCACTCTCGGAGAGAATGGGGGGGGGGGGGGGTACACTATATTACATGCTTCCATCTGTCTATGTCCATCCATCCACCCATGCATCTGTCCATCCATCCCCAGCGATATCTCAGCAGTGAGTGGATGGATTTCAATGAAGTTTGGTATGAGGGCTCCTTGTGACAAGCCACTCCTGCACATGTTATAGAAATGTTGCCCGCATATTTTTTACCTGAGTTATGGTCCTTATTTTGTCAATTTGCATGAAGGTTTCGGAATTTTGATTTGGCCCCAGGTGGTTCCAGTGGAACCACTTTTATCGTTAGAAAATCAGTTTTCATCGAAAGGCTCCTAGGGTATTTAATTTGAAACTTTTAACCTATGCTAAGGTGTTCAGGTAACATCTCTAGATGTACATGAAGGTTTCGGAATTTTGATTTGGCCCCAGGTAGTTCCAGTGAAACCACTTTTATCGTTAGAAAATTAGTTTTCATCGAAAGGTTCCTAGGGTATTTAATTTGAAACATTTCAACTATGCTAATGTGTTCAGGTAACATCTCTAGATGTGCATGAAGGTTTCGGAATTTTGATTTGGCCCCAGGTGGTTCCAGTGGAACCACTTTTATCATTAGAAAATCAGTTTTCATCGAAAGGCTCTTTGGGGTATTTAATTTGAAACGTTTAAACTATGCTAATGTGTTCAGGTAATATCTCTAGGTGTGCATGAAGGTTTCGGAATTTTGATTTGGCCCCAGGTGGTTCCAGTGAAACCACTTTTATCATTAGAAAATCAGTTTTCATCGAAAGGCTCTTTGGGTATTTAATTCGAAACGTTAAAACTATGCTGATGTGTTCAGCTATCATCTCCAGATGTACTTGAAGGTTTCAGAATTTTGATATGGCCCCCAAGTTGTTCTGGTGGAACCACTTTTATTTTTGGAAAATTAGTTTTCACCGAAAGGCTCCTATGGTATTTAATTCGAAACATTTAAACTGTGCTAATGTGTTTCAGCAGAAATGCAGGGATACCCCATTGTGTGCTTTGCACACAAATAACTCTATCTAGTTATCATTTAATAAGCCATTTTACAGTGCTATAATTGTTGTATGTGCTGTGAATATACACAAATTTTAAAATCATTATGTTGATTTAGAATTTCAGATATAAAACTTTTTTTCAGCATGGCACGAGCTATGAAAACTCAAGTTAAAGCTCCAGGTGGTGCTCGATTCAAATTTGCTATGCTGTGTTGGTCATCATGGGATTATTCTGTAACATCTCAAGAAGCTGCTGAAAATTTGTCTAAAGGCATTACAAGTGCTTTTAAGGTATGAATAAACTCTCATATTTTGTCAATGTTCCTCAGATAATGGATAATACAAACTGTCTTCAATGTATATTTTCTCAAGCCTCATGTAGTTTTCCACTACATTAATTCAGATTTGCCCTGAGGAGTTGTTATAGAAAAAACCCTCTTCTTTGAATATAAATTCTCAGTTAAGGAATTGGTTGGGAAGGTTCCCATTTGTACCAGCGCCATCAACATTTAGTTGGAAGAATACACAAGTGTTTCTGCCAGTTAGAATTTGTTCACCTCTCCCCCCCCCCCCCCCCCACCCCCCAGTTGGTTTTGTTCCATTTTATAGGACAATGTTTGTATGCAAGCACCAGTGAGTAAAAGTAAACATAGTCTTTATTAACAAAACATGGTTAACTCTTAATCAAATTAAAACGTGTGCTAACTTTAATGTTGCCTCACATTTTTAAAAATAAAGTTCAGAATGGCCTAAAAAAGTTAAAAATCTGTTTCTCAGGTCCTCCCGCATGGTCCTTTTGGCTATCGCATGCTCTCTTTTTATAACCAATGCAAACCTGAAAATAAAAAAATAAAAATTAAATGGTTTATGTTTGATATTTTATCCAAGTTCATAAAATTGAAAAAAATTTCCCTTAAGTTCAGCAATTTACTTTACTTTATGAAAGTAGACCCTATGAAACTGGCCTGGAAGTGCAGTCTAATCTTTTCAAAATGGATAAAAAGAACCTGTTGAACTTCAATAAAAAATTGTTGTTCTACAGAGTTTTCACTATTTTTCATTTCTCATTTTGGACCCATTGGTGCATGTTTTTATACCCCCAGCATAGAAATCGCCTTGTCCATCCATCATCTGTCTATCCATCCTATAATACGGGAGTTACAAGGGTTTTTTTGTGCGGACATGCCTTATGAACTTACCGACATATTATGAGCTTAATTGAAAATATTATGAGGTTAATGTCTAAAATATGAGACTTGTGAGGCAAGTAGAAAATTTTTGGGGTTTATATTAAGGGTTAGGGTCAGTTCAGGGTTGGGGGTTAGCATTAGTTACTATCAAGCATTATGTTGGGGGATGTAACCATGTCTGTACCCCCCAAAGATTTTACCGAAAAAACGGGGTTATAACCATTGTCAGAATGAATTAAAATAATAAATTTTTCCGTAAAAAATTAAGCCCACAACTCCCAATTTTAAGAAATTCCATCCATCCATCCGTCCATCCCGAAATTCAATCATGAATAACTTGTAAAGTACTTGGTTGAGTGATTTGATATTTGGTTTTCAAGTGTATCCTATTGCTGTATACCCATAGTGAAATGCCGGGGTTGTGCAAGATGTTATTGCCCGAGTCATTGCCCTTTATGGACTTAGAATTTGTCTGCCTTGAAATTAATTCCTGAATAACTTGTAGAGTACTCAATGGAATGACTTCATATTTGGTGTGCAAGTCTATCCTATTGATGTCTACCCACTGTACAAGGCAAAGGCAGAGGTTATGCAATGTATTACAGTAGAACCATGAGAGACTGCCCTTTGGGCCACACAAAAGGGGTCTCTCAAGACAGGTGGTCTCTCATAACAGGTTTCAGGTTTTCTCAAGTCAGTGAATAACCAACCACAAAATTCAGAAATGGAGAAGAATGGATTTTTGCTCGGCCATCTGAAGGAGAAACTTTGGGTTCACGTGACAAAGGTTGAAATCCGGTTCGACAACACATGTGTGATGCCATTTATTTTCCACATCATATTTTCTTTATAATCTTAAAATATTGATAATTCATGACTCGTACAAATATATAAGTTTGAGAAAAAGTATACAGAAGAATTTTTCAATTTTTGGTGGGTGTAACCGCCTTGCCGATGCTCAAGCATCAAAGGCCCACTCCCAGTGTGTACTAAGGGAGAGAGAGAAAGGTGCTGCGGTTAGAACCCGAGCACATCAAAGATACAACTGGAAGAGCCTGATGCAGAGCAAGGACATCACAATGTTTACATGGTAAAATTATGTGGAGGAACTGATCCAACCCAAGCCCGATATGTGGCGATCCTATGGGCAGAAGTTAAAACATTACCAAGCACTAGTCGTCGAAGATTCTTCTGAATGAATATATAGTCATAGCGGGCAGAAGGGGGGAAAATGGTGTGCCATCCTGTCCGCGACGTACGCGAAGAGAAGGACAACGCTATCCCCAGCGTGTGGAAGCCGAGTCGCCGGAAAATTTACCACTAACCGAGAAAGCTGCGCGAAAGGTAAAAGTTGATGACTGTCGTCAAGACCGGGAAATAAATGGAAGTCCCAAAACTAAAAGGTGAGGGGCAGTGGGGGAATGAAGGGCGCCATTGAGCAACGACCAATAGAAGAAAATAAATAGAGCCCCTCCTGAGGCACGCGCCGATCGCGGTGTGCGGAGAGGGCTCCACATCGAAACGAAATGTGCAAAAGATTGGCCAATGTCGCTCCGCATTACTCCCAACCAACCTCCAGCTACAGAGGAGGTGCTCGAACATATTTCTTGAAAGCATCAGACTTCCAGCGGCCCCCGCGAGGCTGCTAAAGTGGCACCACCTATCCGAAAGCTATGGCTTTTGTAAGTGCGCATATCAAGCCCGCAAAAATTAAGGGCTGCCTGAAGAATTTTATCGAACACTTGACGAGGTACTGGTGAACCATCACTTGAAAGAAACAGGGGGCCGGGGGAGGCACCACGTAACGTAAGGTATTGTAAGAGCTGATTGACCGAGCAATACGAAGTATCTGGCTTTGGCTGAAGACTGATGAGATGGATTGAGCCTGGGACACTGTGCTTGTAGAGTCGAAAAGTAAGCACAAAGCAGCGGGCAGAAACCTGAAGATCGGAATATTGCAATATATTCAAAGTATTATTGGCCTGGGTATAACACAATTCTCCGATGCGTGCGAACGCGTAAAAAGCGGTTGTGAACATTGCTTTGAACAGGTAAATTTGATAATGATTTGATGCAACGTGCCGAATAGCAGAAAGCAAACGTGCCAAAAGGGACTCTGTGATAGGCATACGAATATCGATGGAAGGACGCAAATTGTTATACCCAATCAACAATTTCTTGAGATAAAAATTATCAATAGGATCCGGAAAACCGCGCAGCTTGAAAAAATATTTAATGCCAGACAAAACGGTGCGTACGGAAGAAATGTTATATTCACGGTGAAATAAGTGACTGATGAACAAAGAAAGGGTGGAAGTCGGTAAGGGAGGATGATTGGAAAGCCCACATAAAGTACAGAAATCTGACAAAAGCATCCAAGATTTACGGTAACACGATTGGGTATTAGGTGACAATGCTTTGGACATGAGATGGTCTAACGTGTTAGTAAGTTCTGTATGAGTAGGCTGGATGGTATCTCTGTGGGCATTGCCTCTGCCCATGGTGCTGCCAGCTTGAAATCTGCCACCTGCAACCAAGAAAGTTGATCAGCTAAAGAATTACGTTTACCAGAAATATGCTCCGCCCGAGCCAAAATATTGTATTTAAGCGTGGTTAAGACCAATGTGCGCAAGAAATGTAGAAGAGAGATGTCCTTGGTTGTCTGCTTATTTATGATGTTAACGACGGCTTCATTATCAGAGTAGAGGATGATTCTACGATTTTTAATGTAAACCCCCCATATCTCTAAGGCCACCACAATGGGGATAAAGCTCTAACACAGCTATATTCAACTGCCGCACCTGCGATGGCCAAGCAGCAGAGAACCAACGCCTACCAAAGATTGCGCCAAACCCAAGTGTAGAGGAAGCATCGGTGTGAAGTTGTAAAGCGTGACTGGATACCCACTCCGCGTCCAGGAACAGAGTCTTACCATTGTAGAACTGTAGAAATTCCAACCTTGACTTCTTTGGTAAGCCTAATCTGGTGATGGGGCTTCTGAACCCCGATGGTTAAATTGATTAATCGGTCGAGAAAAACGGGACCAGGCAACACTACTGAACAAGCGAAATTCAGAACACCCACAATGGACTGCAGCTCACGTAGTGTCGTTTCAGACAATTGGAGGAAGTGGTCAATACCCAGTTTACATTTGGTCAATTTGTCCATTGGGAGGCGCGCCTCCATGGCAACAGTATTCAATTTGATTCCTAAAAATTCCATGACAGTCGAGGGCGCAAAAGTCTTGTCCTGTGCAATGGGAACACCAAGTAGTGTGCACAGATCTAAAAAGAGCTTCAAAGAGAGCTCACACTCCCGATAACTACCAGCCAGTAGGAGGAAGTGATCAAGAATGTGAACAATGTTTGAGATATGGAACCTGTGAACTGCAATCCAGTGCAAAGAAGAACTGAAAGTCTCAAAAATCTTACAGGACATTGAGCATCCCATGGGTAAACACTTATCGAAGTAAAATTTGCCACGCCACGTGAAGCCTAACAAATGATGGTCAATAGGATGAATTGGAATTAATCGAAATGCTGATTTAATGTCCGTTTTTGCCATGAATGAGCCAGGTCCAAGGTTTTGTATCATCGAAATGGCATCCTGTATTGTGGAATATTGCACCGTGGCCAATTCGTGTGGTATTCCATCATTGACCGAATCACCCGGAGGGTGCGATAAATGATGGATGACCCAAAATTCGCCCGGAGACTTTTTAGGTACAACGCCCAGAGGGGAAATTTTGACCAACTCAAAGGGTGGTTTGGAAAAGGGGCCTGCCACTCTGCCAGCGGCGATTTCTTTTTTGATTTTAGCATCTAAAATGTGTGGGTAATCTCTGGCAGACTGAAGATTCGCACAGGCAACAGGTGGGTACAGTGATGCAACCGAGTTGAAAACCTGCAGAGAAACCTGTTGTGAGAAAAGAGTCAAAATCAGAACCCTGTAATAAAAAGTGTAAGACCTTAACTTGCACAGGTGTGACAATATTATCATTTCTTAGCATTGTTGTTGTTGGATGCGCCCCAGGATCCTGATCCGGCCGTTGTGCGACGGCCATAGTCACCTCGAAAGGGCGACCGCGACCATTCATTTCGTTTCGGACATTTGGCAAATGAATGATCTTGGTCGCAAGCAAAACATGAATGGCGGTATTTGCAAGGACCATTGCAACCGTTACTCCCATGGTAACGGTGACAATAGCCCTTGGGATATGGTCCCACGCGAGGTCTGTTGGTGTATCTCTGCTGTACAGGTGGATTAGAACCCCTAGGCTGCTGAGACAGAGGCCTGTGCAAGGCTTTAAGCCACAACTCCATATGGATGGTATCCCACTGGAGTGATGGGTTAAACTGCCTTAAAGAACGGAAGTGATGATCATAAAATAACCAATTGGCTCTGTCAGCAGCCAAGGAGCAGATAATTGACTGATACTTCAGGAGCTGTGCCGCCCGTGCTGGAAACCTGACAACATATACCGCCATGTATATCTCAAAGGCTGTCAGCCATTGGTGAATACCGGAGATGCATTTGTCATTTTTTGGAACACAATGGACTGAAGGGAAGTCAGGATCAGAGGAGTCAACGGCCAATGTGTATTGTGTTTGATCTGTATTCACGGGTAGTAACGTGGCCAACTCTACAAACTCCTCAGCCCAAATTTTTTGTTTCGTAGCAGGGCCCACCATCCCATCTAGGGGCACAGAAGCAGACACTAATTGACTGGAAAAACCTGGTGCTGACACTTGTAATGTGGGCTGTTTATCTGTGGAATTATGGCCATGTAAACTTATGAGAGGGGCCAGAGAATCCAAACCAAGCACCTGAGAACCTGGGAGCGCATCCATATTTTACAAAACACTGCTATTAATTGGTGGTGTACCTGTGTCTGGGCCACTAGGTAAGTCTGAGGAGGCTACAGTCTCTTCTCGTCGCAACTGGTCAAGTGTAGCCTGTAGCTGGTCAATAAGAGTCTGCCTGGATGGGTTAGGTAGACGGGTAAGTCCTGTCTGACTGTGAAGCAGATTGGAAGGTCCTGGTTGAGGTGGGTCAACCGAGTAAAGTGGATAAAAAGCGTCACCTCCGGTGAAACAGTACTGGCTGGCACTAGTATGAGATGGTCTCCTAGAAGTAGAATGAACATGTTCATATTGTGTCTGGTTATGGTTCAGTACAGAGTCCTGCACAACAAATGGATTGTCTCTAGTACAAGTAGATGATACTGTCTGTGTAGGAGCGGTTCTGGAAATGTGAGCACTTGGGAGATGTGAACCAACAATGTCTGATGAACGAAGTTGCGAGTCATGAGCACCAATATTAAAAGTAGAGTGTATTGGTATCAACATGGGTTGTCCTGAATGTATTGAGGGTAGTGCCGTAGGCACAACAAATGGTGTGTCACTAGAAGAATCACTCAATCTCACAGTTGCAGTGGAAGCAGGCCTATAAATGGAAGTGTCGGTGTGACCGCACACTGGAAGCTCAGGGCCCACAGCCCTAGAAGGAGGTAAAGTCTGCACTGAAATGGTTGAAGAAATAACAGAGTCTGTGTGGCTTGATAAATTGGCCCTGGTCCGGTTACAAGTGGATACCATTGTATGCTGTGCAAAGTGGCTTAACTGAATGTCTGTAACAGGAGAGAGAGGTGCCTCATGTGCGACTGACACCCTGCTCCAAGGCCGTAAAGTTCTATTGACACTGTGGCAGATGCAGTCACTGGTGTTATGGAATGTTGGTGTCCAACAGTAGCTGGTACATGGAATAAATGCGATAAACCATCGTCCAAATTTAGGCGCATCTGACTGGTACCCGTTGATGCTGATGGTTGTAGTGACTGGGGTGTACCCCCCTTCTTCTTCTTTGCTTTGGGCATCCTACAAGTAAAACTGTACTAGTATTAGAATACGGATGTAACACAAGTAAGTAACTGGTTGAGCGCCGTGGCCGGGTTCAATTGTGGTCGAAACAAAGCTCCAGTCCTAGGGAACAAATCAAATAACAGAGCGCCACCTGGAATTTGCTGCATGGAAAACTATGGACGAAAGCCAATTGGCACTCCTCAACAATTCACCATAAAACAAATCGTATTAGGCAGTGAGGGTGTTGAAAAGAACTGCACTCAACCAGCTAAAGACATACATATAAAAGAATGGACCGAGACATCAGTACCAGGAGCCAGGAGAGAGACGGAATGCCTAAAACATTACGGAGAGGGAACAGACGGGGTGCCTGGGTCGAGGTAGGAACCATGACCCCCAACAGAATCATGCAGAAAGTGCACAGTCACTGAGTGCCAAAGGGGCAGACAGTAGACTGGATGGTGGAGGCACCCAGGCACCACAAACAATAGAGTTGAACAGATAGATGCGCAGTAGCTGCAGCTAAATAAATTAGTTCCCCCTACACGGTGTAAGTGACACGAGAAGCCAAAAGTAGCTCCGACACAAACACAGCCATTACAAGTAAGAATTGGCGTGTGAATGAATCTCCCCCCCCCCCCCTCCCCCCATGCAGTAATATTTTTTTTTTATTTTTTTTTTTGTGGGGGGGGGGGATTGGGGGCTTGGACGTGGGGGGGGGGGTGGTAATTACAAAATGTCCTGGCTCTTATCACTCAAGACAAGAAATACCGAAAGTGTAACATAATAAAACAGGCAAAAACTGAGAGATCAGTAATGCCAGCAAGACATCAAACGTAATAACAATACATGCAGCAAGTAATAAAATACAAAACGTCGGAAAACGGAGTAACTGAGGACAAAAAGCTGAAACAACGGCGTAAGATGGGGAAAAACAAGGCCCACAGTTGCACGTACATATAATCTGGAAACTATGCTGAGAGACCAAGCAGAGGCGGCGGATCTCAGGCATATCCGTACACGACGAAATGCCGAAAAAGGAGAAGGGTTAACAACTGACGTCAGGAGGTGAAAATCACCCATCGCGGATGAATCCTGCAAACCAAAAAGGTGCGCGTGCAAAGCAATAATATTAAGGAGGACCGCGAAGAACAATGGACGGCGTAGCATTGTACACGTAACCACAAAGGGTCAAAACGAAACGACCTCCGAACATCGGAACCACCGATCGCCTTAATTCTTAACAACAGACTGGTCGGCTGGGTGGAGTGTCTTAATTCCCGAAAGAATGGCAGAGCGAATATTTCCTTTGAATGCCTGTAAGCCCATCAGTAGGTAATAAAGGCGGATATACTATCACTTGTACATGTACGTGTACAACATACGCACACGATGCGTTCACCAACGTGGAATTCAGTGTTAAATCACACGCTTGTTCACAAAAACTGTACATGATCTTGAATCCGCCCATGTGCAGTCAGGGACTCCTAGATCGCGCTTTTAGCGTTCAAATACTCGTGGTGAACGCATCGTGTGCGTATGTTGTACATCTTCAGTTGTATATGTATGTGATTTTTCGTCGACGTTCGAATCGCAGATCAGACCACCGATCCATCGTCGGCGAACGCGAGCTAAGGCAAAAGATTCTGGCTCATCATCAAAAAACAGTTTTGGAGGTTCTAAATCAGCGATTCAGAACCCGCAATTGCATTGGTACAGATGGTCCAGAACTCTCCCTCGTTTTTGAGGCGGTCACGTTTTTGATTGATATATATAGGGGAGAAAAAAAAATATAAATAAATAGTTATTTAGAAAATTAAATATATCAAATCGAATAGATAATAAAAAAAAAATACGTAAATCATGAGCGATTCTCAGACTATTAGAGCGAGGTTTCTTTTAAACATGCTGATGAGAGCATACGCAATCTGCGTGAACGAACAACTACGTCCCATCTTGTTAGAACGATGCATCGGATGTCGGGATCATCTAGACTTCGATCACGAGGATCATTCGTGTCGGACGATGGAAAGGGAAGATATGGTCGTCATGTATTTCGAACCGGCGTTCGAACGCGTTAAATTCAACGATGTGATCACGTTTTGGAAGAGATTAGTCTTCTGTAAGAATCGAGACAGGCCCACAGATTCGGAAGAACTGAAATTGGCGCATAGAAGTTTGACTTTAGAAGACAAGGGATGCATCAAGAAATTATTGCTGAACGAAGCATACGTCTAAGTTTTCTCGTTGATATAAAATAAGGAGAATAGAAAATAAAAATAAATACACACATAAATTTTTTTATCTAATATTAGAAAAGAAAGAAAAAAAAACACAAAATGAGAACCAGAAATAAATTGTATCCGACGTTAGTAGACGACGAGGACGAGAAGCCGCACGGCGTTTTGCCGACGTCGCCGTCACTAGAAGAAAGAGAAAGAGGAGAGAGGTATCGCATCGATCAAATCAATAGAATCCAAGAGTATCTGACTCGAGAGAGAGATTCGCGTCGTTCCCTCAAGAAGAAGTATTCGCGTTTCGTGAAATTCGTCAATGGGATCGACACGACACTCATCACGATTTCCATGGGTTTACACGCGGCCGGCATCGGATTGTTGTCGACCGCGGTCGCCATTCCGATCGTGTTGACCGTGGAAGGAGTGGCTCTCGCCGCCGGATTGTTTAGCACGGTCGGAAACTTTTTGAGTAGGAAATTATATCTGAAGGCTAGGAAACACGACAAGATTCGCGTCTTGGCCGACTCCAAGATCGACACGATATCCGAAATGATCTCTATGGCGTTGAAAGACGGTAGGATATCGGACGGAGAATACTTCGCGATATTGAGTGGGAAAACGAAATACGATGCCATGAAAGAAGCCATGAGAATCAAGTCTCGTCAGATCATCAAGGAAGAGTTGAAGGATTCTCTCATGGAAAAGGGGAGGAAAGAGGCCAGGGAGGAATTCAGTAAGATGATAGAACTCAAGAGCAGCGATTGAAAAAAAAAAATATATATATATATAATAAGAACAGAATTTAAAAAAAAAAAAAATATTAAATTTATATATAAAATAAAAAAAATGAAATTAATTTAAATAACTCTTCAAAAAAAAATGTATTGCGTAAAGTGTAAGAGAGTTACCAAGACGAGTAATTCTAGAGAAGTGCGAACTAAAAACGACAGACGGATGCTTCGCGGAATTTGCGATGTGTGTGGTTCTATAAAGACTCGATTCGTCAAACAAAAGAACGCGAGCAAAGGTAAAGGCATCGTGAATAAAATGATCAACAATCTACCTTTCGAAATGCATCTGCCCGGTTACAGTTTCACGGGACCCGGAACGAAATTGAACAAGAGACTCAACGCCGATCTGACACCCAAATCTTGGAGCAAACCCGTGAATAGGGTGGACGCGGCCGCGTACGATCATGATCTGTGCTACGCCGGACATCCTGACACCAAGACTCGCAACGACGTCTGCGACAAAAACATGTTGGGGAGATTGAGAGGCATATCGAATCCGACCAGGAGAGAGAAGATGGAACGTTCGCTGGTCAGCAATCTGATCGGTGCGAAACGTCGATTCGGATGGGGCGTTCAAAAAAAAAAAGCGCATCTGAAAAAGAGAAGAAGAAGAAACGATTATTGACGAGCGAATTGGCCGAGGAGTTACACAAACCCATAGTGCGTAAATTTCGAAAGAGAAGGGTGTTCGTGAAGGGTCTGGACGACATTTGGTCTGCCGACTTGGTCGACATGAGATCGTTTTCGAGGTGGAACGAGGGCGTCAAATATCTATTGACGGTCATCGACGTGTTTTCGAAATACGGTTGGATCAGAGCTTTGAAGAATAAATCGGGACCTTGCGTCGCCGAGGCTCTGAAGAGCGTGTTCGACTCGTCTTCTCGAAAACCAAGTAAATTGTGGGTGGACAAGGGAAAGGAATTCTACAACAAGGACGTTCGTCGATTGGTAGACCTCTACTCGATCGAAAACGAAGAGAAAGCCAGCGTGGTGGAACGTTGGAATCGAACGATGAAGGAGAAGATGCACAGATACTTCACGGCGAATTCGACCAAGAAATACATATACGCTCTGGTCAAAGATTACAACAACACGCGACACAGATCGATCAAGATGACTCCCGCCGAAGCTAGCGATCCTCGAAACGAAAAACGGGTCTACGCGAATCTATATCCCGAGAGATCTAAGATCGGGAAGAAGTCTAGAACGCCGAAATTTGCGGTCGGCGATCGAGTGAGAATCTACGCTTATAAGAAGCACTTCGAAAAGGGTTATACTCCTCGATGGACCTCGGAAATCTTCGTGATCATCAAAATATTTCACACCGATCCGGTGACTTACGAAATCGAAGCTTTGGATGGAGAAGAGATCATTGGAAAGTTTTACGAACAACAATTACAGAAGACGAAGTTTTGATGAAGAACACAAAAAAAATTTTTCTTTTATTTACTCTCTTTGACATTTTCTTGTTTACACACACATATATATATAAGAGAGAAAAAAAATAAATAATAATAAAAAATAATTAAAAACTATTTTTTTAGATAAAGAAAAGCAAGTGAATTAATAAACAAAAAAAACAAAAAAAACTAAAAATCCTTTAAAATGACAAATATACTAGATATAACACAAAGCATAGTGAAAGATGAAAGTATTCAAGAATATGAGGTTCACGAATACGAACCGGTAACCGGGACGAGTTTGAACAATGCGGGAGAGATAAGAATCAACGTCGAAACTCAAGATCTATTCGTACATCCTAGCGAGAGTTACATAGTGGTGCAGGGACGTCTCAGCAAGGAAGATGGGAGCGACTACGCCAACGACGACACGGTCACTCTTGCCAATAATGGCATCATGCATCTATTCAGTAACATAAAATACATGCTATCCGGACAAGAGATAGAATCTGTTTTTCATCCCGGTCAGGCCACCACGATGTTCGGACTCTTGACGTATCCTGATGATTTTTCGAAATCCAGAGGACTTAATCAGTTGTGGGTGAAAGACACCGTAGGTCCTGCTAGCGCAGGCGCCGCCACGATATTCAACTACGTCGTCTAGACCTAAAGGAACATTTTCGTTCAGGATACCTTTGAAACACATCTTCGGATTCGCAGACGATTACAACAAGGTCATGTACGGATTCAAACACAATCTGACGTTGATTCGAAAAGGAAACGACGACGCAATAGTGAGACTCACCATGACCGATGCGAGTAAGATAACTCTACACAAGATATCGTGGTTCGTTCCGCACGTGGAGCCTTCGATGGCTGAGAAAATGCATCTCTACAAGATCATACAATCCAAGAGTAAATTACCCGTGGGATTTAGAATGAGACAGTGCGACACGGCTAGCATTCCTCCCTCCACGAATCACTTCGATTGGAGATTGACGGTGAAATCCGCTTCCGAGAGACCGCGTTTCATCGTGGTCGCGTTTCAGACCGATAGGGACGGGTCTCAGGAAAAGAATGCGTCGCTGTTCGATCACTGCAATTTGAGAAACATGCAAGTGTTTCTGAACGCCACGAGATATCCGGCAATCGATTACAATGCGTCGTTCGACAAGAACGATTTCTGCAGACTTTACGGCGACGCTGCTGATTTTAGAAAGAAGTATCACGGTCTAGACGAATTGATGAGCAATCCCAACATATCTCCCGGCGAGTTAAAAATGCGGATGTAAGATTAATTTAAAAACCAAAATCTCGAAAACAAAATGAATGTTTCTGACACGAAAACAACAAATCATCTGTTCACTTCAGATTACTACGACGTTAAAATGAAATACTTGGAAAAATGGATTCAAATTGAATATGAAGAACGTAACACAAAAAAAGGATGGAATAGTTGTGATTTTGACGAATATCGTTTAAAAGAAAACGAAGAGTTTGATCTCATAAGATCTAACGAAGAAATTATAAAAAATACGATTTTAAAATGTCGCAAATGTAAGAAACGTCAAATAAAAATCGAATCTCAACAAACTAGATCTGGTGATGAACCAACAACCGTATTCGCAAAGTGTATAAATTGTAATCATAAATGGACAGAAAATTAAAAAAAAAAAAAAAAAAAACTAATGAGATATAGAGAACATTTCTCTATATCTCATTAGTTTTTTTTTGTTTTTTTTGTTTTTAATAATCACACATTATTATTTTTTTTTTTTTTAATTCATTTTCCACGCGTTCACTGTTTGTTCAAAGGATCCAGTTCGATCAGTAGACTCACCACGGAAGTGGCGGCTTCGGGATTATTGGTTTTCGTGACGAAATTAATCCTGTCTCCGGCGTTCACTTTGAGATTCGTGCCGAACGTGCTAACATTCGCGTGTTGATTCTCAGTCTTTTCGACGCTGTATCTCTTATCGCTCTCCACACCATTCACCATGAGATTGACGACCGCTCTGTTATTCAAATCCGAGGAAGCCAGACTCATTCAAAGGATTTCACCTCCCAACGGCATGGGATATCCAACCTGACCGTGTTTCGATCCGCTACCTCCATTTCCGAAAGACCACTCGGCTTTTCCCTCCTCTAAGGCGTCGGACTCTTCGGCCCACACGGTGATCAATTGTCTGACATATTTGACTTTCTCCACCACCGAAATCAGGGTGCAGGCGTCCTTCATGTGCACGGGTTCCGGTAGATTCGTGAGCGTGTGTCCACCCATGTCTAGTTTACCTTCCATGATGTCGCCCTTTCTCCAGACCGAGTTGTCGTCCACGTGCTTCCTGCTTACCACGCTGGAATCGAATTCGGGATCGTGATCGAGACCGAATAAATTGTGACCGTTCATGTTGATGCCACCCTCCATGGTTCCGCCAGATTCTTTGTTCAGGTAGAGATCGTCCACTTGCGATGTAATGTATTCTTGCGATTGTATCACGGAAGAATCCACGTAGCCCTTGTTGACCGCGGTTCAGTCCGCATCCGTGTTGTCGATCTTCGACAGATTCAATATCTTGTGGAATCCCGCATTCAGATCCGATTTCATTTCACATCCGTCAGACTTTCTCTGTTCCAGATCTACGTAGCGTTTAGTCGCCACGTCCTTGGGATTCGTGGGAGCGGCCACGTTCGTTATCTTGTAAGAATTGGCGTTCAATTCCGAGTGCATCGTTTTCGTGACGTATCTATTTCTCAGGTGTTCGCTGAATCTCGCGTGAGAGTCGTCCGCGTATTTCTTGGTGGCGGCATCGGTGGGATCTACGGGATTTGCGACGTTCACCAAACGTTTGGATTTCAGATCGAGATCGTCGGTCATGGTTTTATCCACGTAATTATCCAGCAGGATTCGTTCGAAATCGGCGTTCCCCCTGTCGACGTATTTTTTAGTCGCAGCATCTGCGAGATCTATCGGCTCGGGAAGATTGTAGAGCTTCTTATCGTTCATGTTCAAAGGTTCTTCTCGAGGTTCGTATCTCCGAACGTAACGCTCGTCCAAGTTGGCAACGTCGTAACCATCATCGACTTCGAACGTCTTCCTCTTCTTTCTCGGGTTGACTTTTTCGTCGTCACTTCTACCAAATTTATCGACTGTCATGTTGTTGTGGGATTTTTTTTTTTTTTTGTTGTTGTTGTTTAGAAAAAATGTGTTCAAAACGCAGTTTATTAAAAAATGAACTATGTTATTTTATTTTTCGTTTTTTATTCGATTAAAATTTTTTGAAAATAATTTTTTATCTTTATGTATATATATACTATAAAAAAAAAAAAAAAATCTCTCTTTAAAGTAAGTCATATGTGACATTCGGTGGCTCTGTTATTTTCGTCCTGCTGCTCTCGCGTGATGATCATTTTCGCCGGAGTTTTGAATTTGTCGTATAACATTTGAATTTTCGATTCTAACTCTTCCACGAACCTTTGAGCCACGTCGTCGTCTTCGCGCTGTTTCGTGTAGGTGAAGGGACCCATGTCGTGTTGCGAGTCGAAAGCGCATTTCACGTAAATGCAATAGCCCGAAGGTATGTGTTTTTGATATCTTTCGACGTAACTTTGAAGAGCGTTGGGTTGACAGGAACTCATTTTCGCGGTGAAACATTCGAAATCGGCGTACACGACGAATGGTACTTTTAACCTTCTGTTGTGATTTTCAAACTTCACGATGGTGTTGGGTTTGGGCATTTCGACGGCGACACCTTGATTTTCGTTGCAATATTCCTGATGTTTCGCTAATGATTTTTCGCTCTTAAACATGTTCATGCAGTTGCAACATAAAGATATCTTTCCTTTATGTTTATTATTTTGTCTCGACAGTAATCTGCTCGGATGTTTAACCCAACAATAATGACGAATGTCACCATTCGAAATCGATAATAAAATAATCGTCTTTTCTCTTCCGTGATACGAAGTCCGTCTGAGAGGATAGATCTTTTGATTTTCGTCGTCGTATCCTAGGACGTTCACCGCTACGGTGGGATTTTGAACCTCGAAACGTTCGATGTGTTTTAACTCTGTTGGAAAAGTCACTCCGGTCCAATCGAGATTTTTAGAAGTTTCCTCGTAACGAGAAACTCTATCGGAGTTTATTTCGACAGGGTATAAAGCGGAGGTGACTGCCCATTTAAAACACTGATCATCTTTATTTCTCACGTTGACCACGGCGTGTTTCTTAGTCAAGAAATACGGTAATTCCAAGTAGGAAGATCCTTTCAACGGTTCGTTTTTAGTCATGTGAATTTCGAGTTTCAACACCTCGCCGAACGTCCAATTACTACCTTCATTTTGATAATTCGCGAGAGACGTCAACATCTTGTCTTTCATCTTTTCGAAAACGTCCGATAGATCTGAACCTCGAAATACGGGTTCGACGTTAGATCTGAAATATGCATTTTTCACGATGCTCTCGCCAGACTTCACGTCAATTTTATTCATTATGCAATGGAGTATCATCTTAATTTTTAATCCCAAGTTCGTGTATTCGCGAAACAAATCCAATACTTTTTTCTTCACCCGTTCCATGAACAATTTCGGATCGACTTTCTTCAACGAGGGAAACACGTCGAAAGTTTTAAAAATGTCTTTGATCGCCCTCTCCCGTTCTGCGGGTTTCGATTGGAATAGTTCCGCAACGAGTCGTCTTACATATTCTTCTCCTTTCTCTTCGTCTCCTCGTTGAATTTCGCTCGATATATCTCGTTTGTCTTGAATCTGAAGTTCATCACTCGTTTTTGTTTTAGCTTTTCTTTTCTTTGGAAACTTGATGTTTTTCAACGGCTTTTCGTTTAGTCGTCTTCTTATTTTTCACAACCGGTGCATCTTTTGATGTCGTTGCTATCGACATTTCGTTTGCCTTTCTAGCGTTTCGCAAATATTCTTGTATGACTTCAATTTTTTTTGATTTAGTTCTATGCTTTCTAAAATCTGAAATTTGTAATAGTTTACAAATCTCGTTTAACTGAGGTATGGTTTTCTCATTTAAATTTACCATTGTTTTATCTGTTTGCTTCATTTGTAAGAATATTTTTTTTTTTTTAATTTTGTATTAAATAATTTGTTAAAAAAGTTTTTCTTTTTTACTCTATATATATAATAGAAAAAAAAAAAAAAAAAGTTAAATTTTAAAATTCAATTTTTTTTAATACAAAATTCAAAAAAAAAATTATTTGTAAGAATTCATAAAAAAACCAAATAATCGATCATGACAACAACACCTAAAAGATGCGAATTGAAATTGAAACGAGACGAAAAGTATGAGAAATCCAGTTTTAATATCTATACATTACAACCACACGATCCCATCGAATTGAATGAGGTCGAGATGGTGGACTTAGAGCGCTACTACCACAAATATCGAATGTGTTTGAAAGTGGATGAAACCGCCCGCGCTCGATTTGTTTTACGAGTACCAAAGCGAACTGTTGATTAATATCATCGTTGCCGAAGACAGAGAATTCGACAGGGTTGATTTATTGTTGTCCTATGGAAGTTACATATATCCAATAATCTCACCCGAACTCGTGAAGAAATCGGGTGGTGAGAGCGCATTCGCCTATGAAAAAAAACTCAAAAGAGTAAAGATGCACATTCACACCATTTTCGTATGTGGAAAAATGACGAATGTCAACTTGCTAATAACGGACTTAGAAATATAAACAATAGAGAGATTGAAATTAAAAAAATTTAACTTTTTATATATATATAAAGAGAAAAAAACTTTTACTAAAAAAATTTTACATTAAAGAAAATTAAAAATTAAAAAAACAACTTTTATATATATATATAAAAAGCAAAAAAAAAATAAACTTTTTTTTTTAACAAATTATTATTTAAATACAAAATTTAAAATATACATTATTTGCAAGAATTCGTAAAAAACAAAAAAACAAATAATCGATCATGAAGACAACAACACCTGAAAGATGCGAATTGAAATTGAAACGAGTCGAAACGTATAAGAAATTCGGTCATAAAATCTATAGATTACAACGACACGATCCCATCGAATTGAACGATGTTGAGACGAAGGGCTTAGAGCACAAATATGAGAAATATAAGATGCCTCCGAAATTGAACGAAGCCGCGCTCGATTTGATTTATGAGTACCAAAGCGATCTGCAGAACATCGTCATCGCCGAAGATAGAGAATTCGACAAGGACGATTTGTCGTTGCCCTATGGAAAGTAAATATTTCCAAACATCTCATTCAAACTCGTGAAGAAATTGGGTGGTGAGAGCGAGTTGACCGATGTAAAAAAACTCAAAAGAGTAAAGATAAACATTCAACACGTTTTCGAAAAAGGAGTAGACACGAGCGTCAACATGCTAATAACGGACTTGGAAATATAAACAATAGAGTGATTGATTTTTAGCGAAGAAAAAATTTAAAAAAAAAAAAGTAATGAGATCATCTTTAGATCTCATTTACTTTTTCTTTTTTTTTTTTTTTTTTTTTTTCCTTCTTCTTCACTATCATCATGATATATTATAATAACGTTTCCTTTTCTCTCAAATTTCAGCGTCGATTCTTCTTTTTCTTTTTTTTTTCTTTTTCTTCGTGATGTGATACGTTCATGGTAACATTTTTGTTTATCCGAATCATAATTATGAACGAATGTTGTGCATCTCTTGGTAACACTAGCATCATTACCATTCACTTCAGAAGGTAGTGGTGATCGTGGAAAGCATCGTCTCATTCCCAACCGTATATCCCGCGCTTTATCTATCTCTTTCCTTAGATATCCATCATTAGCGTCTAACCATTTTTTTATTTCTTCGCTCTCTGGCTCGTGATGTTCGTCATTATCGTCAAATTGTTTCTCCACCTTTTCATCCAGGTGATAAATTTGTTTCTCCACCTTTTCACCCATTTTAAATATATTATTTTATACTTTCTATGATTTTATATATTTTATATAATTTTTATATTTATAATAACATATTCAAAATCGGTATGTTCTTAAATGGCGAATTCTCACCGAGCAACAAACCCTTGCCGTATCGCTCGACGTTCCGTCCACTCTTCAGAAAGAGACCGTTTCCTCTCAGAGAGTTGCCACCTCTAACGGGTTCTAAATACAATCCTTTACTGCTGGCGTCCACGTGAACGCGACACACAGCCCCTCCCTTCTTCAAAAACAGTCCGTCGCCACCCATTAATTTCTCAACTCCCGAACTAGCGAGTCCTGTGAGAGCTCCCACGCCGAGAGTTTTTCCGAGAAAGGGTAGCACCTTTGCGGCGAAGGGTAATGCTTTTGCGGCGATTCCTGCCAATAGCGGTAGGAAACCGCCTTTCATTCTCAAATTGTATCTCAATTGAGCGGGACTCAATCTCACCGCCAACCCTCTTCCATCGCGAATCGCTTTCTCCATCCTTTTGATTTGACTTCTGGTCCAGGCGATCAAATCCTTTCCGCCTCTCGTCAGATCTTCGTGAGTGAATTTGAATCTCACCGCCTCGCCTCGAGTTGTTAAAGCTCTCTTAAGTTTCTTCCTCTGTCCTGCGGATATGTTCACGTTTTTAACCACGTATTGTGTCATAATTCTGTTTTGTTTTTTTTAAATATATTTACTTCAATTGTTTCTTGTTTAATAATTATATTAAAATAATTTTGTAAAAATTAATATTACCGTTTATTTTATTTTTGTTATCTATATATATATAATATTTTTTTTTTTTTTGCTTTTATATTTCTCTTATGTGAAATCGTATCGTCACTCTCTCTCCGCGAAGATCTAACAGTTCACCATTTTGATCTGTCAATGTGGTTTTGAGACTATACAACGTGTCTAAAATCACTGGTAGATAAACTAAATTTCGAGGTCGCTCCACGATCTTATAATCCGGCGACACGTTTGGAAAGAAGGAATAGATCCTCGGCTGAGCGCTACCATTCATGTAGCTTCCAGCAATCACGTCCACGTTCACCAGAATGCTATTGACAGCGAGAATGTCGACCGTATTTTCAGATGCCGCGTGGCCTCGATACATCTTTCGATCGAATCCCAACATCTTGCCTATAGAATCGTCCGTGTTGAAATCCACACGAAAATTATCTTCCAAATCCAACATCGTCTGTAAGGTATTAGGATTGGGAGCGAGTCTGATCTTGTTACTTCCCTTTCCATCCGTCTTCATTCGCGTCTGAATGTAATGGTTCAAATCGTCTATGTCGTAACTCCCTTTGGGAATTCGAATCTCCAACCAATCCACTCCGTCGGAATACTTGAACAAGTTATTCTTTTCGGTGATGTTGGGAAAGGAATAATAAGTCTCCAGATTCACCAACGCCATCTCGTAACTTTTCTCTCTGTTCAATTCGATGGAAGGTTCGAATTTCGTAGCGAATCGAGTCGAATCGCCACTCACCACGATTTGAATGGATTGTTTCGCAGCCGTATTCTCGGCTATCCGTTCTAACAATTCTCCATGTTCGAACATTATATTTTAATTTTATTTTTTTTTTTTATTTTTTTTTTTATTCAAAACTAATTATTTGAAGATTTATTATTTTTCTAATTTTTTATTTTCACGCTCTATCTTATTATTATCACCATCGGGAACATAAAACTTGTCGAATCCGCACCGATATTTTCCGCGATTAAATTCGCTCGCCAAATCGATCACGACGAAATTGTAAAGTCCACCATCCCAAACCCTCTTGCAGAATCTCCTGAATTCGACAGCGCTCATGTCGTTTGCGACGTGATCGCTATAGATGTGATTGAGATTCTTGAGATCTTGGCAAAAGAGACATAGAAAATTAGCGTTCTCCCTTATCGTCTGTCTGGGCAATCGAAAATAATTCTGCGACAGGTAGAAACAGTCCACGTTGCTGTGTCGACCCCTAACGTAATACGAATCACATCGGTTCTGTCTCTCCAAAAGCAGATCGTCGAAAATCATGAGATTCTTATCTTCCGATTTCAGTTCCCTAGGATCCGGAACGTCGCTAGCGTTCTCATAAAATCGACACTCGACGTTCGAAGATGCATTTCTCTTCATCAGCTCCGTCGCCGCGCCGTCCAAAATGGTCGAGAGCGGAGCTCCACACTTGTCGAATTCCTCCCTGCTGTCAAAGATTCTGGCTATGACGTCCTTGGGCAATCTGTGATCCATGCACTCTCGAAGCAATCTGTATTCGGGTTGAAACAAGCTCTTGCCAAACACGAACAATCTGTCGTAATCCAACCAGTCGGGTCGGGACAACAGATGCATCAACAGATTGGTCTTTCCACAATTCGATTTTCCCACTATCAAACCTCTTATGCTCTTGGGAAAGTACTCGTTATTCGACCTCTTGGTCGTGGCGTCGTTCCAAGACATATCTTTAATGTTCATCTTTGTTTTATTTTTTTTTTTTGTCTGTTATTTTAGATTCTTTTCAAACACAAATTTTTTTATGTTTTTCAAACTCTGTTTTTAATGTTGTTATTATTATTATTTGTTTATATCGCACCGTCGCGAGTTCTCTTCAATCCGGATCCACTCGTCATTTTGGCTAAATCTTGTATGGGCACCACGGCATCCTTAAAATCTTTCCAACTTTTCTGCGTTCGCTCTAACGCAGCTCGCTTCGCCGGCGGACTGATCAACTTGTCGATCAACGCGTCGGCTGCCCTCTTGCCAGCCACAGAAGCTATCCTACCACTGGCTTCGGAAGCGGCTTTCTTACCAGCATCCAAAGCCGTCTTCTTACCGACCTCAAACGCAGTCGATGCGAGTTTTCTACCCGCATTGCTCGTGAACGCTCGCATTATAGAATCAATGATGCCAGAACCGCCTTGAACGTAAGTCCTGACGTATCCCCTGTTCTTTATCACCAACATATTTTATTTTTATGATATATTTTGTGTTTTTTTCACTGGTAAATCGTTTTGTCGTTTTTAAATACTTTTATTATTCTAGTGTAAGAATTTACTGTTTTATTTTTTGTTTGTTTGTTTGTTTGTTTGTTTCTCTCTCTCTACTTATTATTATATTCACATCAATCCTTCAATTCGTTCATCAGCCTTTTATACTGGTTTTTATTCAAAACCTTCTGTCTCAACAATTCGTCAGATATGGCACATATCTGATTATCTAATCCCATGTTACCAGCCCGTCTGCTCCCCATCAACAAACTCAATCTCTGAGACAGAGCGTCGGGATCGCTCGGAAGAAAAGTGGTTTTCACCCCTTTGCCAGTCACCGATTCGATGAACTTCTTGTTCATCTCCCATGTGGGTTTCACCACTTTCGTCCACTTATAACCTCTGTTGGCTTTGGGTCTCGTCTCTCTGGCATCGTTCTTTCTCTTCATGGCGTGAGTTTGAACTAGAATGTCGCCGTAATTGTCGAAATCCTGTTCCGTGTAATCTCCGGGCTTATCGAAAAGGAGCAATCTCTGCAGACCATCAGTTTCTTTATATTTATTCGAACCCACGATCAATTCGTCATCATCCATTTCCACTTCAGTGTCGCCCACGAATTTCCTACCGCTCGAATCCTCGCGAATTCCATACAACAGATCTCTCTTACCGCCACCATCATCATCGGATGATGCGATGCTATCAGTGGTGATAGTCGAAGCTGTATCATCGCTCTCACTCACGTCGGTTTCGATTCTCGTGGGAACGTAATCCGGTGTAGATTGAACGGAATACCGATTTCCAAAACTAGGAGGCAACGAACCCATTCTCAAAGAACTCTCCTTTATGGGTCTCAATTCTTCGACTATCTCCTTCCTGCTTCGCTCTTGACCCTCCGTCACGGGTTTAAATATTTTTGTGGCTTCGCGTTTGAGTTCCATCTCACCGAGACGTCTGCTCCTATCAGCAGCCTGAATCGCCTTCTTAGAACGTAAATACTCGTCTAAAATTCGATCTCGGCGTCTAGGATCCATCTGGAAAAACATCTTTCGTTTTAATTGTTTTTATTTTTTTTTTTCAAAATTAAATGTTTAATTATATTTTTATGTTTTTGTGTTTTAACTCTTTCCGTCTTAATATAATATATAATAATCTGAAAAAAAAATCACATCTCAAACTGACTCTGTTAATTGGTGTTTAAAAAATACGTTTAAACAGTACATGACAAACCGGTTTATGATTTAACGCATTTTTTGATAGCGGTGTTTACATTTTGTCAAAAGATCTTCATTCATTCACACATCAATTCATCGAGTGTCGAATTAAGAGAGAATCCTTTTTTTGATGACTGTTAAACGGTTTTCAACACACAATGGAAAACTGATTTAACAAATCTCTCTCCGATTGCTATCGTGAATATATTAAAAATTTTACCACTCGAAACCTAACTGAGCGGAAAATGCATTTTAAACATTCCGATAAGTGTTTCTTGACTTTATTCAACGAACGCTTAACAGTCAACCTCATTTCTCATAGTGGTGGAATTCTCAAAAAAAAAAAAAAAACTCAATTTTTATCCATCCCATCAACAGAAAACATCAATGTCTATAATACAGACTATATATTCACAATCGACTCTTTTTGAACAAAAAACCTCATTCACTCATTACGATAACGTGTGTTAGTTGCTTACATCAGGAAGACGTGACTGGGTTTTCAAATTTCCAACACACAGACACTCTTCGTTCAGATCGAGTTTTATTACGAGAATCGAGCGATCCGATCGCTCGATCAGCCGAGTGGTTTTTTTTTGAGAATTTTCTCATAGTGGAGGAATTCTCAAAAAAAAACCCAAAACTCAATTTTTATCCGTCCCATCAACAGAAAACATCAGTGTCTATAATACAGACTATATATTCACAATCGACTCTTTTTGAACAAAAAACCCACCGCCTCAAAAACAAGGGAGAGTTCTGGACCATCTGTACCAACGCAATTGCGGGTTCTGAATCGCTGATTTAGAACCTCCAAAACTGTTTTTTGATGATGAGCCAGAATCTTTTGCCTTCGCTCGCGTTCGCCGACGATGGATCGGTGGTCTGATCTGCGATTCGAACGTCGACGAAAAATCACGTACAAGATACAACTGAAGATGTACAACATACACACACGATGCGTTCACCACGAGTATTTGAACGCTAAAAGCGCGATCTAGGAGTCCCTGACTGTACATGGGCGGATTCAAGATCATGTACAGTTTTTGTGAACAAGCGTGTGATTTAACACTGAATTCCACGTTGGTGAACGCATCGTGTGCATATGTTGTACACGTACATGTACAAGTGATAGTATATCCGCCTTTATTACCTACTCCGATCGTTTTCAAATGAATGCCATCTGAAACTTTAGCACGAATGGATAAAGACAAACGTTTTTGTCGCCAATAACGGACAGAAGCCGAGTGCCCACTTAAGTCTCTTGACAATTTGGCGTTCAATGCATCAACCTGGTGATTGAAACGTGCAATATCCTGCGGATGGGTAGAAAATACTTTGCGGGGTCCAGGCAATTTAATTCTAAAACGGTGAAGAATTTCACAAACAAAAATCTCATGAGCCGGTGTCTTCCGCTCCAACTGCGAAATAAAATCCTGAAGCTTCTGAAAAACTGAATACGGGGATGAAGATGAAAGATCATTTCCCCCTAAAACTAATATTATGATATTGGGAGCAAACAGCTCAATCTGACGACGATGAGCGCAGGTGATTTTGTCGAAAGTTAAACCACTTACACCGAAACATTTAATGACCACAGGGGAGACGGATTGATCAAATTTAAGGGAATCTTCAAAATGGTGGACCAACGGGCTACTCGCTCCAGTTGTTTGTGGTAAAAGGTACTCTGCAAACCTGCAGACAAAACTACTCCCAAAAACCAATACTTTGTGTACCATTATCAGGACGGGAAGAGAAAAGTACGAAGTACAATAATGTAATAAAATTAACGGTACTAACCTGTGGAAATCCGACGAAAATTCCTGATGTTGATGAGATGAAATTGAATTGAAAATTAAAATGACTGCGTATACGTTAACATAAAACAAAGGAATGGCTAGTGACGCCTGAAATGGTGCTTCAATTTCTGAAAGATGTCCAGCTGCTAATCTGATTGGCTAATAATTAATATAAGGTGTGAACTTCTAGCCTGGGGAGATGAACAATTAATAACTGCTGATGCCCTCTATTGTTCAGTCTACAAATTACTATATCAGCCGGACACTTAATAACACATCAGATGACCCAGCATAAATGCTTTTACAAGTAAAATTTCTTTTTGTAATTACTTTGTAGTTGTTCTTTTTTATGAAGTTTTGTTGTAACAAATTTATTTTTATAACCCTATCTGTCACATTTCAGGTATGTATGAAATTGATATTCAGCAATAATCCTAATCTTTTCACAAGGGTCTTATAAAAACATCTCAATCTTTAATGAGTTATGTAACTGAATAGCAATTGAAACCCAATTAAGAGCTTTTAATACTTTTAATTATGTTAGTATAACCACAATGGATTTTCCAATTCCAGAACAGGTAAAAAGTTTTTGTCATGGTTTCAGTCTTCAAAGGGGTGGTCTCTCAAGACAGGTCCATTATGGCATAAACATACAAGTTGGTACCAGGTCACAGTGGTCTCTCAAGACAGGTGGTCTCTCAAGACAGGTGATCTCCCATAGCAGGTCCATTATAGAGTAAAACCAATCAGTGCCTGGCAGATGTGGTCTCTCAAGACAGGTGGTCTCTCAAGACAGTGGTCTCTCAAGACAGGTTTTACTGTATTGTAGAAGTTATTGCATTTTATGGACTTTGATTTTGTCCGTCCCAAAATTCAATCATGAATAACTTGTTTAATTAAGGGTACCTTCATGTGTAATCATCTCCTCACACAATTTCTAATGTAGAGAGTTGAAACTTTAGGGTGTGGTTACATTTGTCTTGCAGATGCGCAACATATATAAAGTTTGCAGAAAAATATTTTTTTCACAGAATTATCAAATCAAGTCACTCTCACACTTGGTAAAGAGGTGGGGGTACCTTTTTGTGTCACCCTATTGTGACACCTAATAGTTCTTTTGATATATGCACCAATGGTCTGTAATCTGTCACAGGTCTGTCATCTGTCATCCTTCAGCGTCACACAGTAATAAATGTTTCATTTCTGTAATGTTATCCATGGTATTGCAGGTGGGGGTATATGCCGCTCTTGACGTTGCTCTAGTTTAAAAAATAAGAGGAGACTAGATTTTACTGAATAAAAACAGTGGGGTACTGAGTAGACAGTGGTCAGCTGATTTGTCTCCTGAATGATTGAATGGTGGCTCGATTAAAAATATGGAATTTTTTTTATGCTAGCATAGTGAAAAGATAACCTTACGTTTTTGCTTAAATATGGTCGATTATCTCATTCATGTTTACAAGAAATTGTAGAATTCCCCATGTGACACAGTCCATTTGAAAATACATATTTGTCAAGCCCATACACAACATAATTGTTGGTTATGATAGAAACACCTAATGCTGGTTATCTCCCAGTGAATCAATTAAATCTAGATCGATATATTGTTTGATAATGCTATTTGAGCTGTAGTGTTGAATTGGTTGATTAATTAACCAGCAATGCAATGGAGTTATTTCCCGGAATTGAATTTCACTTTTAAAATAATATGGGAAGATCTTGAGGGGAAATTACTTTTCACATTTCTTAAGATATTGCTTTGAAACTTTGTATGCATGACCAACATCAAGATTATATGTGCATGACATAAATTTTCCATAACTCAATTTGGCATGACCAAGTTATTGCACAGTTGTAACAGTATGAGAAAATCTTGTAGTGAACTATATCAACATCTCATCAGATATTACAATGAAAATTGGTCTACGTGTTTAGCTTCAAGTCCAAATGTGTGGGGCATAAATTTGCTGTGGTTGAATTTCCTTCAGTGATTTTTCTAGGGTTTTTTCAGCACAGAAATTAATGCTAACAAAATCTCATTCATCAATTATGGATGAGTTGTTATTTTTCTGGTAGGTTTTGTTTTCAGATTCAACTTTTTTTTTTTCCTTACCCAAACGTGTCCAAAATCCTTTCATTTTAACTTTCATTTGTACAACACATCACATTTTGGAGGGGGAAGAGCTTTTTAAATTGTTGACTGAAATTAATTGTTTTCACTTTTCAGGACAACATTCATGAAGTCAAAGCTAAAGAAGAAGTCCGTAAAAGAAGCTTCAAGGATAAATTGAAGCTTATTTCCTTGCGATTGCTAGCATGGTTTTTGACAATGTAACTTTAGTTCTATCATAAAAATATGGAATTTGCTTTTAGTTTTGGATTAAGAAATATATTCCATGTATTTTTAATCAAGATATGAAATATTTGATAACATAAGTTGCACCTTTCTCAACAAATTTAGCAAATCCACACAATTGTGTACACAAAAATAAGAATTTGAATTGTTGTACTCTCACATTTTTTCTCTTTTAATTCATAGTTTATGATCTTTCATTGGATCGGGTTTCCCTTACTTGATCAAGTAAAGCAGGTTATGAATTTGTAATTATTTCATTTTGCAAGAAAATATAATAATAATATTGTCTGCAACGTGTTGTAAGTGAAAACTTACATAAATTGCATGACATTTCTGATGTATAAGGCCACGTACCAATGGCCAATGTGGATTATATCTTTTTGTCTTGTTGTTTGTTAGTCTCTTTGTGCGTTACAGGATATGGCTCAAGATTTGTCTCTCCATGTTGAAGCAATTAATCGATTAAACCTTTTCTCGAACAGTTGCAAATTTTTTCTGATATGATTTTTACTACCTGTTAACCTCTAATTCATCAAAGAAGTGTGAAAATTTTTGTATTAGTGAATTTTTTTAACTGGTAATATGCACCATAGGGTCCTGCGAAACTTCAAAATTCAAAATTTGATTTGAAATAGTCTCCATCATTCGATTCAATTTGATTTCAATCCCGCTCATTCAAAAATTTCCAAATCATTGAGATGTTCTCAAAATCCTAAAAAAACCCTACAAAGTGTCTCTTCTTGAACTCTTCTCTCATCAGGTCTCCTATACAGGAGACCTGATGAGAGAAGAAGAGTTCAAGTAGGTTCTGCTTCCAAAATTACATTGATTCCATTCTGGAATATTCCACTTCTTATCTTGACTTACACAAGTCGCCATTGCACACAATACTTTAGTAGAGACTGACAATGTTATGGTTGTAAGAAGGTGCAATATCCACAGCTTGAAATGAGGTGAGATTCGATTTGAATCTTGGACCTGATCATCAGGCCCAAGTATTTTATGTGAGTTATGCATAAATTACATTCTGCCAAATCCCAAGTATTTTATGCAATATTTATTATCAAGTATGGTGATCAATCACAGGATTTGACTTGTATTTTATTAATTAGGATTATTTGTACAAATCATTGACTCTAGACATGTAATTAGTAATGAGTTTGTTATTGTATACATTGTTGAATCATTCATTATTCTTGTGTCAATTACGAAGACCAGAGTGATGCGAGAACTCATTAAAACTATGCCTCTTCCCCTCAGAGACATCATGTATTAGTGCATTTTCATTTTTAGCTCAGCTTGATGAAGTCAAGCTGAGCTATTGCTGTCACTTCTCGTCCGACGACATACCTACATAAGTACGTACGTTGCATACATCCACAATATCTTTTGGCACAGGTCGTATTTATGATCAAATCGCTTTGAAACTTGGTACGTTTGTTTGGGTTTAGATGGGTGCTATTGATTTTCTTCCATTTCTGTAAAAAAATGTTACCGCTAGCAAAGACCTTTGAACTTAGTTTAGTCAGACATCAGTATATTCCTTTGACACGCCCTACATGGCACATTTATGCTTAGATCGCTTTGAAACTTGGTGTGCTAGTTTGGGGTGTCCTCTAGATGGGAGCTATCGATTTTCTTCCATTTCTGTCAAAAAATGTTGCCGTTGGTAACGACCTCTAAACTTTGTTTAGTTAAGCATCAGTATTTCCCTTTGGCACAGCCTACAGAGCACATTTATGATTGGATCGCTTTGAAACTTGGTGTACTTGTAAGGGTGGCCTCTAGATGGGAGCCATTGATTTTCTTCCTTTTCCGTCAAAAAATGTTGCTGCTCACAATAACCTTTGAACTTAGTTTAGTCAGGCATCATTATATTCCTTTGGCATGCCCTACAAGACACTTTTATCATCAGATCGCTTTGAAACTTGGTAAGCTTGTTTGGGGTGACCTCTAGATGGGAGCTATCGATTTTCTTCCACTTCCATTAAAAATAGTTGCTATTGGCAATGACCTTCGATGAACTTAGTGCAGCTATGCGTCAGTATTTCCCTTTGGCACATCGAACTTAGTGCAGCTATGCGTCAGTATTTCCCTTTGGCACATCCTGCAGGCCACTTTTATGATCAGATCGCTTTGAAACTTGGTGTGCTTGTTTGGGGTGACCTCTAGATGGGAGCCATCGATTTTCTTCCATTTCTGTCAAAAAATGTTGCTGTTGGCAACGATCTTTGAACTTTGTTTAGTTAGGCATCAGTATTTCTATTTGGCACAGTCTACAGAGTACATTTATGATTGGATCGCTTTTAAACTTGGTATACTTGTAAGGGTGACCTCTAGATGGGAGCTATTGATTTTCTTTAATTTTCGTCAAAAAATGTTGCCGCTGGCAATGACCTTTGAATTTAGTTTAGTCAGGTATCGATATATATTCCTTTGGCACGCCCTACAGGGCACATTTATGATCGGATCACTTTGAAACTTGGTATGCTTGTTTGAGGAGACCTCTGTTGCTATTGGCAATGACCTTTGATGAACTTAGTACAGTTCTGCATCAATATTTCCCTTTGGCACACCCTGCAGGGCACATTTATGATTAGATTGCTTTGAAACTTGGTATTCTTGTTTGGGGTGATCTCTGGATTGGGGTTATTGATTTTCTTCAATTTCTGTCAAAAAATGTTGCTGCGGCCAACGTTCTTAGAACTTAGTTTAGTCAGACCACAATATTTCCCTTTGGCACTCCCTTCAGGGCACACTTATGATTGGATTGCTTTGAAACCTGGTATGCTTGTTTAGCCTAGGGTGACCCCTAGATGGGAGCTATCGATTTTCTTCAATTTCCATAAAAAAATGTTGCCACGGCCAACGTCTTAGAACTTAGTTTAGTCAGACCACAATATTTCCCTTTGGCACACCCTACAGGGCACATTTATGACTGGATTGCTTTGAAACCTGGTGTGCTTGTTTGAAGTGACCTCTAGATGGGAGCTATCGATTTTTTTCCATTTCCGTCAAAAAATGTTGCCATGCCCAACATTTTTAGAACTTAGTTTAGTCAGAAGATCTCAATATTTCCCTTTGGCACACCCTACAGGGCACATTTATGGTCGGATTGCTTTGAAACCTGGCATGCTTGTTTGGGGGTGACCTCTAGATGGGAGCTATCGATTTTCTTCCATTTCCGTCAAAAAATGTTGCCACGGCCAACGTTCTTAGAACTTAGTTTAGTCAGACCTCAATATTTCCCTTTGGCACACCCTACAGGGCACATTTATGATCGGATTGTTTTGAAACCTGGTATGCTTGTTTGGAGAGACCTCTAGATGGGAGCTATCGATTTTCTTCAATTTCCGTCGAAAAATGTTGCCGCTACCAATGTTCTTAGAACTAGTTTAGTCAGACCTCAATATTTCCCTTTGGCACACCCTACAGGGCACATTTATTAGCTCAACTTGACAAAGTCAAGCTGAGCTATTGCCATCACTTCTTGTCTGTCGGCGTATGTACTAATGTCCATACGTTAGTACGTACATCCACAATTTCTTATCAACCTACCTCAATTGTTTACAACAGGCTTGCACTACAGCGGAAGAACCTAACTCGGATAAAATACTCACTATTTTAATCTTTCCCAAGATTTGGGAAAGAAAAGTGGTGTAAAAACACCACGAAAAAATAAGCCAAAACTGGGCCGAGCGCCATCGGCGCACACCCAGTATGGGACGCTCTTCCATAGTACAAATCCATGACTTCCGTCACAGTGCGCAATGCATCAATTCGTCATTCTTTTTCTATCCGAAGCACAAGCAGTATGTGTTTCCGCCATATGCATTATGAAACAGTGATAATTCAACTCGTGGATAATGGTTTTCCTGTGACTGGAATTATGGATCTGAAGATCGTATAATAACAGGACTGTGTTTTATATATTCTCGTTTATATTTTCAACCACATTCTCATTGTTTATTAATTACTATTCCATTTTCGCGAATGTTTTGCGACATCGTGTCATCGCGATTCGACAATGAATTTTTTCGGTTGATAAAAAATTTTATTGGAGTAGGTGTTGGCCGTCTGGGTTCTGCCACCTTCTCTCGTAGTTGAGGGTGTTCTTCTACTTTCTGTTTCTGTTGAGTTCACCTTTTTCTTCTACTGCTCTCACCTCTGTTCTTTCCAGTTCGGTTCCTTTAGGGCAATTCCTTTTGCCCTCGCCATTGGTGCGTTCTCGTGTCCGTTTCGTCCGCACACGCGGGTGGTGTGGAATGCAGTCGTTTCGGGAGCCTCCCCGACTCGACCACATCTGGTGTGAGTTTGGCCCCCTCCATGGGGGATGTGCAGCTCCTCCCGCTCCCGCGGGGGGTGGTAAACTCTTCCATTTCGGGTCGCCCGATTCGACCACGTCTGATGAGAATTGCTCCTCCTCCGTGGGGGATGTGCAGCTCCTCCCACACCAGCGGGGGGTGGGGACCGCTTTCGTTTCGGGGCTTCCCGATTCGACCATGTCTGTTGAGAGTTATTCCCCTTCCGTGGGGAATGTGCAGTGTTTTACCATGGTGGATACTGCGGGAGCTGTTGGTTTTCTGGTGTAGAGATGCCTGGTTCCGGGACTATGCGCCCTCTCCAGTCGACATCTGAGGCTGTCACTAGGGTTGTGACTCCTCCTTTGGAGGCTGAGCTTGGTGGCTCTCTTCGCTTTTCTGCCAGTTCCAACAGCTCCCGTCGTATCTGCTGCTACTGCTGTTCCATCTACAACGTCATTGGGCACCGTTTTTAGCCGGCCTCGGCTTCTCCCTGCCAGGGTCTGCATGGATGTCTGTAGTGTGGTTGTGGGGTTTCGGCCTCAGCCTTCCCAGACTTCCACTCGGCGAAGTCAAATGGGGCTGCCGACTGAACCCCATACTGTGTTCTCTCAGCTATTGAGCACAGTAGTTTTATACCTGCAGTGGTCTGCTGCGGTGTCTGGTTGTGTAGACGTGGGGGTATCGGCCTCAGCCTTCCCTGACTTCAACTCGGCGAAGTTGGAAGTGGCTGCCGGCCGGACCCTCTCCTGTGGTCTCTGCACCATCGAGCACCACAGTTGTCATTGGATTCGATTGTTCTTAGTGGGACACTATGAACTCCGTGGCATTTCCGTCCCTCATTCTGGCCACACGACCAGTTTTGGGGGTTCAACGTCTTTTGTGCAGCCTGGACCTTCTGCCCTGCAGAGTTCAGCGGTTACTCTCATGAGTTCCTGCTATGTTGATCCTCGGGGTGTGTCACACCCCTATACACGTCTGGCTTCAGTCGTTTTCGGCTGCCGCCCGTCGTCCCATGTCGGGTCTTTTGGAGGATCGTGACCCTTCACTGGTTCAGAGGGTCAGCGGTGAAGCCACTTTGCCGGTTCGTTCCCCTGTCGAACTGGCCAGTACGGGCAGTGAGCTTAGGGAGGCCCTCTCCTTACTCACTCAGGTTCTGTCAACGAGCCTTCCTGTTGCTTCCAGCGAGGCAGCGAGTGGTTTCCAGGCGCCTCCTATGGCGCCGCCTCCCGGGATTGGAAACAGGCCGCTTTCTGATCCCCTGGTGTTCCGACACCATGGGAGGCGTCGGCTGGTTTGCCCATGATGGGCTATGTGTCTTCTGCCTCAGGGGAAGAGTCAGACATGCTTGATGTCGAGAGCCAGCAGTCTTCGGACTTGGGGGCAGCTCTTGATTTCGTGTTTGGGTTCCTTCCGGATCTCAAACCATCTAACCAGTCGACAGTGTCAGCCAGGCCGCGATCATCAGTCGCGCGCCAACAGTCTATGGAGCAACCTGCTTCTGGGCGTCTTCGACCGTGCCCTTCGGTACAGTTGGTTGAAGCATTTTCAGCCTTGGACTCCAAGCTAAGTTCCAAGGCTATGAAGGCTCTGTTCTTCACCAGGGTTGACACCTTTTTGCCTCCGGCGCATTATCATTCCTACGATTCCGCCAATCTGTCGGTCTACCAGACTTTGACGGTTTTGGATCAGGACTCTCCCTCGGGCTTTCCAAGTCCAAGTCTGCCGTCATTCCGATGACGACTCTGGAGTCCACATTGGGCTTATCGAGAGAGATGCTTGGTATGCTTTCTCTCTCCGATCACGTCGTCTCAGCTTTTGCTGCTTATTTGTCTTCAGATAAGATTGACGAGGTACAGGCTCCTTTGCGTGTGCTGTCCAAGGCGCTCATGCATCTTACTCATACGCATGCCTGTAACACGGCTAATCTGGAATTAGTTCGAAGGGACTCTGTGCGGGACATAGGCCGATCCCTTCCTGAGGAGCAGTACGCTGCTCTTCGATCTGCTTTTTTGACAGGTCCGCAACTTTTCCATGATTCTGTGTTGACGGTCCGGGATGACGTCCTACGTCATTCCAACGATCAGCTGCTGTTTCTTCAGCTTGATCAGCCTTCTAGGGTAGGCATGTGCCGTTCCAAGCCTAACAAGTACCCTCTGCTTCCTCTGCGAAGCAAAAGGGACTGATCCTTCTGCCACCGCTTCTGCTTCTTACTCAAGGGGTAAGGGTAAGCGTCGGCAGTGTTGAGGGAACTCCCAGGATTCTTCATTCAGTAGAGGTGTTTTCTCCTCTCGCGAGCCTCGTCGGGGTTCGCAATGAAGGTCCTCACCTCGACTCGTCCCAGGTTGGAGGAAGGATAGCAGAGTTCGCAGACCGTGGGCCACCATCACATCCGATCCTTGGATGTTAGATGTTGTTTGGCCCGGGCTGCGAATATCCTTCCGACGGCACTCCACTCTGTCCGGGGTGCCTTTTCCAACCACGGTTCCTTCAGACATTTTACGTCGGGAACTTTTGTCCACGGAGATAGACAATCTCCTGACAAAGGGGGCGATTGAGGTCATCAAGAACATTAGGTCAGTGGGTTTCTATTCCCGCCTGTTCTTGGTGCCGAAGACGGACGGCCGACTCCGACCGGTTCTCGATCTGAGTTTCCTGAAGCAGTCTATCATTGCTCCCAAGTTCAGCATGGAGACTTTCAGGTCGGTCCTCCGTTCAATTCACCAGGGAGATTTCGCTTCCAGCTTCGACCTGCGAGACGCTTACTTTCACGTTCCGATTCATTGGGCGTTACGGAAGTATCTCAGGTTCATTTTTCTGGGGCGAGTTTACCAGTTCAAGGCCATGCCTTTCGGCCTCAACCTGGTTCCTTGGTCCTTCACCAGACTGATGTCGCATGTGATAGCTTTCCATCGCACACAGCCCAGGGTGACTACTTCGGCATATCTGGACGATATCCTCCAGGGGCATTCCAATGCTGCCTTCCTGGAGTCGGATGTCGCCACTCTGCTGAGCTTGCTCACGTCGCTACGTTTCAGAGTCAACGAGGAGAAGTCAGACCTGGTCCCTTCTCAGTTGTTTTATCATCTGGGGATGGCTTTCCGCACACAATTCAATTTGGTGGCTGTTCCCCAGGCCAAGGCTGTGATTCTCTCAGCTTTTGCTCCGACTCTGTCCCAGTACACATCCACGACAGCTCGGAGTTTTCTCCGGCTAATCGGTCTCTGCTGTTCGGTGACGGATCTCATTCCTCTAGGTCGGCTGCGTGTCAGACCTCCCCAACACTTTCTGCTCAGTCGTTGGAGGCCGAATGTAGATTTTCTGGATCTGGTGCTTCAGTTTCTAGACTATCTTTATCCTCACCTTCTCCTCTGGGCGGATGTCCATTGGCTTTCGCAGGGTGTTCCGTTGGACTTGCCCACGTCCGATCGCGTTCTGACGGCAGATGCCAGCGATCTCAGATGGGGTACGACGTTGGATCCTCTAGGTCTTTCCATTCACGTGATGGTGGACCAGGATCATGCAGCTCTACACATCAACCAGAAGGAGCTTCTTGCTCTTCTGAGTTTCAGGCAGTGGATCCCTCACCTGTCGAATCGCCAGGTCCTTCTGTTGTCCGACCATTCGACGGTGGTTGCTTACATTCGGAACCAGGGCGGCACGCACTCTGTTCCAATGTACGAATTGGCTTGGGATCTTATACTGCTCGCTCAGGATGTCCACGCCGGGGTGGCTGTTCGTCACATTCCCGGTCGCCTGAACGTCCTAGCCGATTCCCTGTCCCGTCGGGGCAGGGTCATTTCCACCAGGTGGATGCGCCACATGGCGGATTCCATCGATCTCTTGTGACTAGTTGGAACCATCCGGTGGACACTTTTGTGTCCCCATGTCCAGATGCTCTGGCTTTCGCCGTGGACGCTCTGGCCCTCCTTTGGGATGGTCTTGTCGGCTACACCTTCCTACCGGTTCCGATTCCGCCTCAGGTTCTCACCCAGATATGAACCTGCAGTCGTCGAATCCTTTCGATCACACCCGTCGCTTCGGTGGGTGTGGTTCCGGCATGTCTCCCTCTACCTCGCGACTTTCTTTGCCAAAGTCGCCCGGGAGGTTTTCAAGTTGACCCGACTTCATTGTGCCTTCGCACATGTCTTTTATCGGGTCCTGTCTCCTCCGTAGTGGTTTTTCGAGACACGCAGTGGAGTTGCTTTTCTTCAAGGAGGCACTCACTCCACTGGTTTAGCCTCTGTGGCTAAGTTGAAGGTTCTTCTGTCGATGGTGTGCGATCACTCTGTTGCTTCTGTCACTCCGATCACACTGCTTGCGGAGTTTTCTGGTATATGTTTGTTTCTGGGGGTCTCCAGCAATGTGTACTTGTCCATGCTTCGGAGACATTATTTCCTATGTGATACCGCATTGTTTCGACACTCATCCTTGCCTCTCCATGCTTGTTCAGCTCTTTTCCTTGAAAAGGCCTAGGACTTTGCAGTTTACTCCAAGATGGTCACTTTCTTGGGTGCTGCTCTGCTTAGGGGTGGGGGGCATTCACGCCTTTATCCTGGATGAATATGCGTTTTCCCACATGCCTGATCTCTCCTGCATCCATTTCTTGATGGACTTGTCTTGCTATTCATGCAGCTTCCGCTCATCTAGCTACTGGTGATTGTATTACCAATTGTTTTTTCTGCCACGAGGTGCGTGCATTGTCTTCCTCTTTTAATAACTCTGTCATGTTGTCGGATGACTGATGTTATACTGGCAGCCTTCTGGAGAAATGCTACATTCTCCTTTTCTCTGCGAGAGTTGCAGGAGCCGACAGAGACCCTTGGGGCCCTCTTTCTTCGGCTCAGGATGTTGTCTATCCAAGCTTTTCAGCTTTTTTCAGGATCGGTTCCAGCTTTGTGCTGTTACTGCCCTTTCTGTCTGTGCGTCGCACTTCACCATACGCCTCATCTTTCATTGGCTTTTCTAATGTTTGTGATGCTATGGTTTGATAGGCCTAGGGATCTCTTCCTCTGTCCATGGTCCCAGTGCTATTGAGTTATGTGTGGGTTGGTTATGTGATTCCCTCCAGCCTTTTGTCTATTCAGCCTGTTGTAAACAATTGAGGTAGGTTGATAAGAAGTATAAATTTTATAGTAAATTTCCTTTCTTATTATACCTACCGAAATTGTTTACATGGAGGCCCTCCCGTCTTCTTATTCGGGTAAGAATCCTTCCTCCCCGCTGATCACATAACTCCTGTGTTGTTCGGAATCAAAAGAATGACGAATTGATGCATTGCGCACTGTGACGGAAGTCATGGATTTGTACTATGGAAGAGCGTCCCATACTGGGTGTGCGCCGATGGCGCTCGGCCCAGTTTTGGCTTATTTTTTCGTGGTGTTTTTACACCACTTTTCTTTCCCTAATCTTGGGAAAGATTAAAATAGAGAGTATTTTATCCGAGTTAGGTTCTTCCACTGTAGTGCAAGCCTGTAGTAAACAATTTCAGTAGGTATAATAAGAAAGGAAATTTACTATAAAATTTATACTTCCCTTTTGCACACCTCACAGGTCGCATTTATTTTCATTTCCTTTAAAAAATTATTGTCGTTTTCACCAGCCTTTGAACATACTGCATTTATGTAGCAACTTATCTCTTTTGCACTCTCTGCAGGGTATATTTATGAATTTCCATAAAAAAGGGAAAAAAACATTGCCACAAGCAATGACATTCAAACTTAGTGCATTTGTGCATTAGCATCTTCTTTTGGCATGCCTCAGAGGGTACATTCATTATCAGGTTGTTTTGAAACTTTGTATGCTTATGCAGGATGACAAAGGTAGGAGCTATCGATTTCTTTTCATTTCCATCAAAAACTGTTGCTGTTAGCAACAGTCTTTGAATTTATTGCATTTGTGCATCAACATTCCTCTTTGACATGGCCTACAGGCCACATTTATCAGGATTTTTTTTTTAACTTGGTGTGCTCATTGGGCGAGACCTTTAGATAAGAGCTATTGATTAGCATTCATTCCTGTGAAAAAAGTTGCCATAACCTCTGAACTTACTGCATTTGTGTATCAACATTCTTCCTTTAGCCAGTCTTACAGTTTACATTTAGAAATTAAAAGGATTACTTTTGACGTTGTGCACACACAATGCTGTTATGTTGAAATTTCACCAAATAACATTGGTACCAATGATCTTCAATTTTGCCATTTCACTTATGACTTACCAAGTTCAAGTTTGTCAAGTTGAGCTACACTGTCATTGACACTTTCGTCTTTCATTTCCATGAAAAATTCTCCTCGTTAATGCCAACCTTTGAACTTAGTGCATTTGTGCAGCAACTTGTCCCATTTGCACTCTCTACATATTTATGAATTTCCAGAAAAAAATAGAAAAAAACCATTGCTACTAGCAGTGACCTTCAAACTTATTGCATTTGTGCATTAACATCTTCCTTTGGCACACCTCAGAGGGCGCATTGATTTGTTGTTTTGAAACTTGGTATGCTTACTCAGGATGACCAAGATAGGAGCTATCGATTTTCTTTTCATTTCCATCAAAAACTCTTCCTGTTAGAAACAACCTTTGAATTTATTGCATTTGTGCATCAACATTCTTCTTTGACATGGCCTATAGGGCACATTTATCATAGGATTGTTTTTGAACTCAGTGTGCTCATTAGGCGACACCTCTAGATAAGAGCTATCGATTAGCATTCATTTCTGTGAAAAAAGTTGCCATTCCTTTTCCAATTTCGCCTGTTTATCCTCCTTAATAAGCATGCACTGACAGAGTCCTGTCATGGCTGACCTTGTTTCAAAGTAATAAGAAAAACGTGCTGAGTGAGCTGCTGAGCGAGGGTATAAAAGTCACAGGTAATAATGACAAGTCATCATTCTTTTTTTGAGCTGACCTCGAGTCTTGTTGATTCTGTCACTTATTTTCTCATACTGTCTGTGGACAGTTGATCACAATGATTTATTTCACTTTCTTGTTAATATGGTATTTAGTATAACTGCGTTATACAAGAATTGTACTGCGGTGCAATGTCGTCTTCGGACAATCAGAGTGACGGAATGGGGGGCTACGGCTCCTCTCCATATTCTCTTGACAAATATTATTCTTCATTTATTTGCCTCCGAGACCGAAATAAGTTCGTTAGCTGGGTTCGATTTGGCCCATCATCCTATAACACATGATTCTGAAACTGGCATCAAGCCTGCAAAATGTTCAGCCACAAAACCTGTGGGTCAATGTTACAGTGTTTGTAAACACACAACTAAAATCATGGAACCCAAGACTGCTAAGCGGAAAGGGAAAGATCCTGTAAAGCGGAAGGTCAAATCCTCAAAATGCAATGATGCAGTTCTAAAAACAAAAAAGTCATCGGAACTTTTGAATGAAGACACTATAATTATTTTAAAAGAAAAAGGGGTTTTCCACAATCACTGGCTATGTTGAGAGTATATCCTCTCTGTTAAAAGTTATGACTTCAAAACAAATTGCTACAATTGAGACTGATAATTGCCAGAACTCCTGTAAATTCAAAACCTGCAGGTCAAAGTGAAGAAACTGATCGCAAAACCCCGTGTGATCTCGACCCTGCATCTGTGTTTGGCTTACTCACTTCTGAGGGTGGTGAACATTTTTTTCTGATTGTGAAATCACAAATGTACCACAATCTAGTACTAGTTCTACCAATCCTGCCTCAAATTCTCGGGTTGTACCCCCGGATATATTACTCAATTCCTCTTCTTCAGGGCCAGCAATTGGTGACACCAGCCTTGTGACATTTATCAACAAATTTTGCAGTGAGCAGTAAAAGCCTAAAGATACTTCAGATTTATATGACAAATCTCTAAAGCCTGACCACTGCCCTCTGATAAATGCCCCAAAGGTTAAACCTGTGATCTGGACTCCGTTCAAGCACGCTAAGAAAAAGTTTCTTTGTCACAGAAGACATTCAATTACGGTATATTCAAAAAATGTTGGCGGGTGCTCTCACCCCGCTTCTTATAACTATCATGGAACTTTTCACTGATACTTTTGATACCGATAAGATCGAATCTCTCATTATTGATTCACTGTCCCTGCTTGGGGCATCTACATTTGAAATCTCCTTGTTGAGGTGTCTTTTTTGAAGTCCATGCTGAAGGGCAAATACAGTTCATTGTGCTTACCAGAAAAGCCTATTACTACTCAACTGTGTTCATTTTTCCAAATGACTCAAGTCTATGAATGAACGGGAGTTCTTACTTCCTCTTACAGGAATACATCCAATCGAATGTACCGAGGCTCTTGGGGCAACCCCAACTGGCTAAGTGGTAATTATCCTTGAAAACGAGAAAACTTCACGCCTTGGACGAAACAGAACACCTTTCCCAGGAACAGATACCAGGGAAAGTAACTAAGTCAACCTTCTGGTTCTCTTAAATTTTTTTCTGGATATATGGAAACAGCTTACCTCAGATCAGTGGGTGTTGGACACTATTCGGGGTTATAGAATACCATTTACCACACCCCATTCCCCCTTTCCAACTCAATCTGCCTTGCAGTATTCCATTCTCTCACACCGAGTCTGAAATCTACTGCATCGAGGTGCACTCATTATTCAATACGGGTGCCATTTCAGTGTCCACACCAGGAGAATCTCATTTCCTTTCTACTAGTTTTTTGCGCCGAACGAAAAATGGGACATATCGCGAGTCTTCGGCATCTGGACAAAATTCATCTCTTATGAAAAATTCTAACTTGGAACACTGGATTTTTGTTTTAGATTTTATTCAACCACAAATGTTTTTCACATCCATTGCTATGAGAGACGCTTATTCAGTGTACCGACCTATCAAAGCAGTCACAGGGATTTAAAGTTTTTTTCTGGACTGGGACACTATATGAGTTTACGTGTCTCCCGTTTGGGTTTTCCTCGACACCCCTAGTGTTCACGAAAGTTTTAAAACCGATTTTTGTCTACTTCAGAAAACGGGGAATTTTCTGCTCGTCGTATCTCGACGATTCTCTCATTCGCAATCATGACAAATCTTTGTGCCAACGGGACACTCAGTACCTTGTATCCACATTACAGTCTCCTAAAAAAAACAACAACAAAAAAAACAAACAAACATCAATTCTTCTACCATCCTAAATGATTACTTATCTTGGGTTCCAGATCGATTCTTGGACATTCAATATTTTTCTGGAGACACCTTAAAAAAACAATCATCAAAATGGGAATCCATGATTTTCTCAGATCAGCAAGTGTTACTGTTCAACACTTAGCCAGAGTTATTGGCCTCTATATGTCAACATTCAGAGCCTTCAGGCTTGGCCCATTACATGTACATTCTTCAGAAAAAGTTAAAGTCACAGCCTGAAATGGCACGGATAACCATCACCGACTGGTCACACTATCACCAAATTCAACGAAGGAACTTCTTTGGTGGATTACGCACATTTCTACCCACCATGATAAACTGATGCATCTGCCTCCTATGGATTTTTTATTTGGAAACCGATGCCTCTTCATCAGGATGGGGGGGGGGGGGGGGGGGGGGGGGGGGGGGGGCTTAATTTGGCCAGTCTGAGACTAATGGTCAGTGGTATCTACATGAATCCACATTTCACATCAATAAAAATGAATTACTGGCAATTTTCTTTGGCTCGAAAAGTCTCTGTTCGGATGTTTATCACTGTCATATTTGTATTAACTCTGACAATACTTTCACAATTCATTACCTCCACTAACATAGTGGTACATCCATTCGATTTTTCAGTATTACTAAGGACATTTTGTATTAGTGGGATAACAAACACATCCTATTATCAGCAACACATATTCCAGGTAAAACGAACAGGCTGATTGTCTGCTCAGGAATTTTAATATATCTTTAGCATGACGATTGAACACCAAAGTGTTTGCATAACTCACAACTGTCTTTTTTCAGCTCGACATTGATCTGTTTGCCATTAGACTTAATGCACAACTTTCCAAATTTGTTTTTTGACAGCCTGATCCTGATGCAATATTTTGTGATGTTTTCTGTTTGAGTTGGCATTCTTTCAGTCCTTATATTTTTTGTCCTTTTAGTTTGATCGCCAGGTGCTTAATGCAAATTCCCCAAGACGAGGTAAGGAGGGCCATAATCATTGCCATTTTGGCCTACACAACCTTGCTTGGTCTCCACTCTTGCTGAGATGTCTAGCATCCACACTAGTTCTGATTTCATCCATCAAAAATCTGCTACGGCTATCAAATAGCTCCAAAAGACACACGTTGACAAGACGGTTGAGTTTAGCCACCTGCAATGTATCAGGAGTTACCTCTGTGGTTAGGTTTTTTTTCCAAATACAGCAGCCTCACATATCTCAGCCTCCTGGAGGCAAAGTACCAACAATATGACCATGCTTGACGAAGATGGGTCCTTTGTTGTCATCAATACCAGAAAAATATCTCACAACCTTCTGTATTAGATTTCATAGAATACTTGACTGACTTGACCAGTTCTGGACATTCCTATTCTGTTTAAATACACATACGGCCTTGCTTGTACAGACTCTGTGGTTATAGGATTGTGACCTTCGTGATTCTCATCATTAGTATCATGGTTTATGAAGGTGGCGTTTAATACCAGCCCACCGCTTCCATGATATACATTTTTTGGGATGCTTCTCGGGTTTTACAATAATTATCTACTCTACACCCTCTCGACACCTTGAATCTGAAAGCTCTTACAGAAGGGCTTGTATGTCTTATTGCTGTGGTTACATCCGCTTTTGTTGGGATACTTGCTGCATTAGATGTCATTCACTTGACTTTTCAGGACCATTCAGCTGTTTTCTTGTATTAATTCACTCCTTCACACTACTGAAATTAAAAGATATCAACCGCCAGTAAAACTGAGAAAATTTCACAATTCATCCCTGTGTGTCTCTTCTGTTTTGAAACATTATCTAAAAAAAATAAAACCAATCAGAAAACGTTCTCCATTTTCATATAAGTCTTATAACAAGACATTTACATCTGTTTCCAGTGTCACCATATCCAGGTAGATATGTATGTCATGCAGAGTCCGGAACTGATGTTCACCAATTTAAGGCTCATAGCACCAGGGGAGCTGTGTCTTCTGCCGCTTTTCAGTTATGGGTTTCTGTTGGCGCTCCTCGCAAACTTTTTAGTATTCTTACAGCAGACCTGTTCGACGAGAGGTTTTGTCACAGTTTACTGTTGGAGGAGAAGCAACGGTTTTGATATTTTGTTATTCTCTCAATGCACAACGGAATCATTATTACATAAATGGAACAGTTCTTATTTGTTATTATTTCTTCTTCCTGTTTTCTGGTCTGTACCATTGAAATCAGTTAATTGCTTTGAACAGTGCATGCTTATTAAGGAGGACAAACAGGCAAAATTGGAAAAGGAATGCCCCAGCTCATCCGAATGAATGTGTCAGGATGAGCGGCATTCTTTCCAATGAAGCCTGTGAAGGCTGTAGTAATAAGCATCCCATCCCAGGTGGGGTGCGTTCTTCCATCCCATTGCTTGTAAATACTTCAATTACTTTGGGAACTGATGACTTATTATTACCTGTGACTTTTATACCTTTTATAGCACGTTTTTCTTATTACTTTGAAACGAGGTCAGCCATGACAGGACTCTGTCAGTGCATGCTTATTACTATGGCCTTCACAGGCTTCATTGGAAAGAATACCGCTCATCCTGACATATTCGTTCAGATGATCTGGGACATTTACAATGACCTTTAAACTTACTGCATTTGGGGACCAATATTCTTCCTTTAAAAAAGCATGGATTGTTCTGATGTTGAACACACACAATGCTGTTATGTTGAAGTTTCGCCAAATAACACTGAAACCAATGATCTTCAGTTTTGCAATTTCACTTATAACTTACCAAGTTCAAGTTTGTCAAGCTGAACTACAGTGTCATTGACACTTTTATTAATAATTGAGATTAAGTGTGGAGTTGTGTGATGCCTCGTGAGTAAACAAATTACAATCTGCAGGCATGAACTAGTGGTTACCAGAACAGTTTGTCTAAGGAAGAGAAATTCCCCTCCAATTTAGGAGCCAAGGCCCATCATTATCTTCATTGTCCATCATCTTATGACCCTCTATTGGTCAGTGCCCACTGGCAAATAAACATTTACTCCCCCTTGACATTACAGCTGTGACATCCCAGGAGCAGTGATTTGTATTTATTGGCAAAAGCTACTGTCATTAGTAACCATGCTGATAATCACTTGAGCTTCACCCTAGGGATAAATTACCAATAGTCCACAGATAAAAAAAAGTTCCCCAGTCTTAACAGGTTGAGTGCTAGAAGCCACTATCATGGATGTATTGAAAAGTGCTGGAAGCCACATTAGTGGCTTTATTCTGTATGCATTAGCTCGATATTTGCCCATCAGTAGAAGAAATGTTTATATAAAATTGTTTGGTTGCTACTGGCACTCTCCAATAAATTGTAACAAAACAGTTATTTATGAACATTTTATTGCTAAACTAAGGCAATTGCTGGTAGTGTGGGCTCTTTGAAAAAAGTACCCACTTTTCAAATCACCTCTGAAAAATAATTTAGCACTCAAGCAGTTAATGAAACTGCTATCACTAAATGATTAACTGTTTACATGATCCCCTGTCTGTTTTTGCATTACTCTCACTTGGCTGTTGATCTGTCATATATGCAACTAGTGGTACTGCAGTAAAAACAAGGAACATTTGAAACTGCCATTGGTAAGAAATTGAGGTGAGAGCTGCTGGTAGTGAAAGTCTTAACAGTGAAAGCATACTGCATCAGTCAAGGTATAGCTACTTGGTTATTTACAAGTCACTCCTTACCTCTCGCTAGGTGTGTCTCTTTATGTGCTAGGGATCAAGATAAGTACTTCACACTTCCCTTTTTGGTCAGTTACAATTTGTTGTTATTGTAAAGTTTTTTTTGTTATAAACTAATATGAATTTATGTTATATATTTTAACCTACAGATTACTGATTGGTGGAGGTTGTGGTATTATTGCAATCCTTGTTTTGTATGTCAGCTTTACAGATGTACTTGAGGGGAGCCTAGTAAGTTTTTCTCTAGAAACAAGTCTTAAAATGTTTTAAATACCTTAGATAATAGACAAACACTTTTGACTCTTAACTCTTCATCCGCTGAGTATTTTCAAGATATTTTTTCATCAAATCTAGTCATGGCTGCTGTAAAGCAGCCATAACCAGACATGATGAAACATTAATCTAAATATAACAAGAAATCATTGGTAAAAAAATTCATTCAAGCTACAGGGAAAAATATGTTTAAATATGCCCAAATTATACTTATATCAGTGAAAAGAGAAACCCTGTGCTGGGCAGGAATATCTGCCAGCAGCATGCAAAGAGTTAAAAGTCTATTTCCAGCTTTTACAAATATTTTGGCCTAAGAATAAACACACTAGAATACACTTACCTTGCCAGTAGTTTCTAGTTACAGTACGTGGAGAGTGTATTATCACTAAATCACCCGCAGAGTGGAGATTCCACCCATGCAATAATTGCAAATTTGTTGCAAAGCGTAACCAGCACAAGCAAAGTTTCAGCCAATGGACCTCCGGGTTAAACCCGGAGGTCCATTGGCTGAAACATTGCTTGTGTTTTTTGTCGATATGAACAGAATTTGAAAGTTATTGCTTGGGTGATAACTCCACTCTGCAGGTGATTTAGTTACAATCCACTCTCCACGTACTGTAAGTGAGAAATTACTGATAAATCACCAAACTTACAGGTTGTGGTACATGTATAGTCATAATTCTGAACAAATGTCCTCACCCTCAAAAATTTCTAAAAAACCATATCATATGACCCTTCATTATTCCAATAAGGGTGCATGATATAGTTTTGTTGAACATTTTTTGAAAAATATTATTTTTTCAACTGCTCAATTTATGAATTGCGTGGGCGGATGTGGCCGCTTTATTAGGTAAAGGGATAACTGTGAACCTCTCTCTTAGAGGCCAGCTTCAGGATAGATTATAATTGTATATCAAATCTATTTGAAAAAAAACACTTGTTCCTCAGACACCTCCCTCATCATTGAAAATCTTCCTCATCACTCTTTTTCTTACTTAGATATCTCTTCACTGATAGTGTTTTTCACTTGTATGACTGTGCATAACTGAAAATTCAACCAACTGTATCTTGTTTGACAGAGCTCACTCTGTTGAAAAAGATATAGTTGGTTAAATTTTTAACTGCAGTATGGGAAATTTTCACAGCTGAAAACATTGGTTTTTCCACAGAATAGTGTAAGGAATTAAATAAAGAATTTCAGCTATTTTCAGGCTTGTTAACAGAAAAAGCCCCCCAAAACCATCTCTCCCACATCATAAAATTGAGGGAAAATTGCCTGAGAAACAAGAATTTCTTTTGATAAGCCAAATGGCATTCCCTTTAGTTGTAAGGCAGACCAGTTATTATCTAAGTTCATGAGCTGCCAGGTTGAAAAATTAATTTATCTGTTTCACAAATTAACCCATCATGTTAAATTATCAGCATAGTGGTAAGAGTCTCCAGATAGAGGATAATAAGAATTGAATTGCAACATCTTTATTATAGACTCATTTAATGTTATAGCACAAGCTTTTTTCAAGTAGAATGGCAAGAGAAAATGTTGAAAAGATCGAAAGCCCTAACAATAATTGAGCCTATAAAGGTTTTACAATTCATTTCTTATTATTCACAAATTTATCCACAAAGCTTCAAGCAGACCTTTCAATGAGAAAATTCATGATGAGTGATCCATCACTCACATGTATTTAAGATGAGGTGAGAAATGCAGAGTGATTTCTTTCTCAATTTTTTTTTATTTCAAAACTCACCCAATGAGATGGCTGGCAAAATGGTTACATTATTTTAAACAACTTTTGCGTAAAATTATAGGTTAAGAATTTGACTAACAAAAATATACATTTTATTTTCAATAGACAATATACACATTGATTCTCTTTGCAATCATTGGTTAATAATGATTATACATGAAAAACAGTTAACTGGTGGAGTGTTGGAAGCCCATATTTGGGGCTTTATTGTGATGCACAGGTGCTCCAACTTAAAGGCATCATATTCCGTGGATGTGCTTTATATTACCTTTGAAGTGATTTTTTTTCTTCTGTATGGATTTGCCTTGTTTTAATTTATGGGAGTGTGCCTTTAGGCACTCTCCCATAAACTGTAACAAGGCAAAGACACCTGAACAAATTCTGATGACCAAAAATAATTTAGCACTCTACCAGTTAAAGACCGAATTCCAACTTTGATCACTTGGTACTGCAACAGAACAGGTGCCCCATCATGCAGTCTCTGGCTAAACTTGCAAGGTATATCTTAAGTATCTTTGCAGTTGTTTTAGGCAGCTATACCTTGTCTATATACAACCACAATGCTGTATGCTACAGGATGTAGACCACTGAAGTGTCACAAAAATGTATAAAAGTCCCTTGGCCTTAAGGGCTAATGTCATTATATTGCTGCTGTGATCTTGATGTTTGACTTCCCTTACCATGTTGTCAGTCAAGTTTTATTATGTTACTGGAAATATGCACACAGTGCCACAAGGTAAGTGAAACAATGCTTTTGCCATCATACAGACTGATCATTCACAGGTCTATATCATCTCACTTACCTTGCAGCACGGCTTATAAGTTTTACACTGATTGTTGGGGGGGGGGGGGGGGGGGGGGGGGGGGTTAGTGTAATATAGTTTCCAGAAAAATAAACTCGGTCATGAGACTGTAGCTCGTGTTGGATATTTCAAGCCATTGAACATCTATCACTTACCATTTTTGTACTAAAGGTAAACAATTCTTGTGCTCAAGTGAGAGCTTGCTTCTTTGAGAATCCTTTCAAGTCCTACGTAGGGGCAGCACTAAGATTTCTCTGACAAGGGGCTTTTTATCATTAACAGGAGCGAGAGTAGAATGGGTAAAATTCTGAACAGACTGAGTACTTTTATTAATAATTATCGTTTTTAGCTAAGCAGTGGCTTATCTTCAGTTTTACACTGCTTCAAGGTAAATTGAAGTCTTGTCTGCAAATTTGTACCATTATAATATTTTCTTTCTTGTTTTTGTTTTTGTTACCAGGAAGAGAATTCAACAAGTGAGGATATTTTGGATTTTGCACAAAATAGTGATTTTTTTACCAATTTTGGAACAACTATAATTTTCAGTTTGATTAACATTCTTGTCCCTGTTTTTGTCGCACAGGTAAGTTAATAAACATAGAAACATAAAATTGAAATATGCTTTAATTCAAATAAAAAAACAATAGTTTATATACTGTGAATGGTATTGGCAAACCACTGATCTTTCAAATATGTTTTGTTTATTCATGTCTTAGTGGGTACATGTGTATATGCCAGAAGAATTATAGCAGAATAACCTGACTTCATTCAGGTAAAACTCTTTTGTGATAAATGTATCAAAAAATGATGAAACTTGAAAATTTCAAAAATTAGCTGGAATTGAAAGTTCTTTCATAAACTGGCTTAATGCACTTAATAATTAAAAAAAATATTGCAAACTCATCTTCATAGGGGCTTTATTCTTGAAATGTTGCACATCCATTGTTGTATAGTGAAGACAAGAGGGCATTAAAGCATTTGACTTAAAGCATGCTGTAGAAGAAATTAAAAAGATCCAACAGAAATGTGAATACATTTGAAAACACTTGGACCTCAAAATAAATTTTACACAAGCTTTCTTCAGTTCACAAAAAAAATTAAACAAGATGTAAGCTATAGTTATAAATTTGATGCAGCAGAGACCTGAGTATTGATTAGTTAAACAGCTCACAATAGGAACAACCAATAAAAAAATCCAAGAAATGTTTGCAAAAGACATTTAAGATAAATTAATGTCACAAAAGAAGTGTAACTCTTTGATTGTCACACACACACACATGCATCATGATGATTACAAACTCATGCATTGAATACCAACAATGACTGCTTTGATATTCTATTACTCAATCACCATTTTCACATTGGTCTGATTATTATGGTGAAATTTACATGGTTAATGATGATTGTTTGTTCCTGAGTCTTCAGATATATTTTAACCACTCTGCTGCAGGTTTGAAGGTTACTTACTGATTAAGGAGTGTTTTATGAGGAACGACATAAATTGCCCTGGGGTTCAGAAATCAGCGGGTGCCAAGGCCAAGTGGTTGGATTAAACAACTTCGATGCTGCTTGCAGATATTCCTGCCTAGGACAGGATTTCTCTTGCCACTGAAATAAGTATAATATGGGCACATTTTCTCCCTGTAAATTTACTGGATTTTTCACAAATAATTTCTTGAGTTAAATTTTGATGAATTTTTCATCAAATCTTGTCTCAGCAGTCATGACTAGATTTTATGAAAAACTTCCTGAAAATACTCAATGGGTTAAGAGTTAATAGTTTAACTTGTGTGCATAAACATTCAGGAAGTTGGGGAATATACTTGGATCCAACAGACCTTAATAAAGCATTGTAATTCATCAGTTAAATTCGACCTCGTTCTTTCTGAACATGTAATTTGATTTACTACCCTTTACTAGGGCTGGGCGGTTTATCGGTTTTTCGGTTCGGTTCGGTTTTTTTTTTTTAAACCGAAACCGAACCGCCGCCTTAACAAAAAACCGAGACTTTCGGTTTCAACAAATTTCCCAGAATTGGTTAAGTTTATGACCACTCAATCACTTGCTTTCCGCACGCCAAAGGCTTAAATGTCAGGCAAAGGTAAATGCTGTGCCATTTATGCTTACTTCGAGAAGACTGACAACAAATCCCCCCACCCTCCCCCCACAAATAGTGGTAGCAAATTTCTTGTATCTTAAACAATATCTACAGAACCACCAGCAGATGGAATATGAAAAATTAAAAAGTCGTACGTAAAAATCCACACATGCAATTCAAGAATTGTTAAGTAAATTTACTGAACCGGGCATATTCGACCAAAGAGGTATTGCAAGTTACCTGACAATATGTGGTGTAAAAGTATTATAAATTACCTTTGACCTAAAATCATCTGCGTACAGCACGTTGTAAATTAGATTGGTGGTAAACATAAAATTTATTGAGTTTTAAAACCTCAGAGTTCACATGGGAAAAATGACGAGTAAATTATGTTAATTAACCGACCACTGGCACGTTCTCTGAAGTCACATGCTCAGAGATAACGCTGCGCATTGGCAGTTATGTTTTTTGTCAACAATAAAATGGTTAAATTAAAATAGAACACATCCAATTAAATGGATGGCAGGTAACTATTGAAAGTTTTTTTTAAAACTTATTGGGAATTGTTTGTATACTATTTGAACTTACTTTAAGGAATCGCGCAGTACTGCAGGTCTGTCAGGTACACACGCTGCATTCCCAATACGATGTTATAATCAGCACGTGTCATGACCATGTGTATTTTGTAAACACAACAAATCCCAAGATGCAATATTGCAAACTTTCTTTCAACCCCCATTATGCAGCAGTCTCCCCTCCCTTCAAAATCATCAATCGCCTGTCTTGAATAAGATGAAATCAACGCAGGGATAAGCCAAGAGGGCAAAGTAAAGTTGGTAATATCTTTGCCTTGGCACCGCCCATTTCGCCCAATTTCTATGTTTGGGCAGAATCAAAGTAAAAAACGAACATCTACAGTCGAAATTAAGAGAGATATTGTGAAAGCATTGGAGTGAGTTGCCAATAAAAGTGATTCGTATATCACGACTTACTTCAACAATAGTTATCAAAATCAGAAAAAATATGATTTGTGTTCCTCTTATTCCACTGTCATTTGAAGCAGGAACCATCAAGAAACACGGGGCACGTCTATTTTCAAGCGATGTGATAATTACCGAAATAAGCACAACAATTGCACATTATCCACCAAAACCAGGATGAGAGCATTGCGACTCCATAAAAAATAAGGAAATGTTGATTTTTGCTAAAATGTAGCTTTTCTTGTGAATTTCTGCATCTTGTCTTGACAAGGTCCCAAATCTCACTGACAGAACAAGGCAGCTCCCACCAGTGGTGGAGCCATGGTTTGAAATCCTGTGGACCATGCTAGTGGAGATTTTTTTTTTTGGGGGGGGGGGGGGGGGGAGGGCAGACATGTTAACCTCCAGAATACTTTTTCAGGGAACCTGAGGGTGATTTTCAGGGAAATGGGATGGATTTCAGGGAAAAGTTCGCGCGGGGGCAAAATAAAAGAAAAAACTTGTGAATTTTCAGCTCACGGACCACTATTAACACCAGGTTATATCCAGAACTAGTTCTCAACTATGCTGATGCATTTATGCTATGTTAAAAAATTTAAAAAATCATAAAATAACTGTTGATCTGAACCCCCCCCCCCCCCCCCCGATCCTCTTCTTCATGAGCCCCCCCCCCCCCTCTCCCCACCCACCCACACTGTCCCACAGAGCACATCCACCTGTGGTTTGCTCTTATCAAAGTCTATTTAGCTAATAATTTCCCAAGTCTGGAAATGTTAAAAGGAAAAGATGTCCTGATGTTCAGTTACTTCAAGAACATTAGTACTCAGAAAGTATCTTTATCAAACTTCATGCATGTGGGATGCTTGTGCCCTACACAAAACTTTTCGTTTCATCATTGAAGCACTTTTGTTTAATTTCATTCAAAGTTTTCTGGTTACAGATGGCCAACAGTTAACAGTTCTGTAGTCAGTACAACAGAATAAATGTGGTGTTAGAAAAAAGGTCCATTGTGTTTAAATATGCTGCTATAATTTTTCGGCATCCTAAGCGACATTAACCTACTTTTAAGCTGTGCTGAATAGTTGTTGTTTACGTTTTGATTTTGGAAAAGGGATGAGAATTAAAGCTATTCTATGAAGGAATAAATAAATATATATTATTTAATTCCTTTTCATATATTTTAATTTCCAAAAACTGCATTTAAATGAAGGTGGAGTTTTCAATTTTTTTAAAGTAAGTCACCTATTTTCACTTCGACACTCGCACATTGATCACGAATCTCCGAAGAAAAACCCCAGAAATAAACATGAACACAGTTGAAATATATATCATAAAATAGCCTTTTCTTAAATAAATTTAACTTAAATCCATATTTTACTGCTTCGTGAGTTTTTACCAGAGTTTGAAATGCATGTGATTTGAATCCGAACGTTTTTCATAAGTTACAACGGGAACGAAATATTTGACTGTTGTTTTCCGGGATTTTTGGTCCAAAACTGATTCCCGACCGGGAGGCCGGGAACTACACCGAAATTCCGGGATTTTCCCGGGCATTCCGGGAGAGTTAACATGTCTGGGGGGGGGGAGGAATCTCAGGACTGAGGGTACTGTACTTGTACTGAGGGCAGGAAATCAAAAATAATTTTTTCAAATTTGGGGATGGGAGAAGCAAGTGGGATTTTGAGTGGAGGGTGGGGGGGGGGGGGGGGCTGGTCTCCCTAGATACCTCATGGCTCCACCGCTCCACCACTGTTGCCCACTACAGTAGCTCAACACATTATGTCCATTTGCTGAGAAGAGTGGTGAACACTGATTAACCCGAATGACTCAACTCGCTATATGAGCCTCATGACTTGGATGACAAATACAGACAGATTTTATGTGTACATTACCCTCTAAAATGTGGATTTCTACAATATATTATGAAAAACCGAAAACCGAACCGAAAACCGAGTTTTTGTACAAAACCGAAACCGAAACCGAACCGAAATGCAAATTTCAAAACCGCCCAGCCCTACCCTTTACCCAATGCAGATGGTATCAAAATTTATTTTTTCAACTTTTTAAAAACATTTCAACAAAACCATATTATGTGAAGGATTTTAATGATACTTGATATTAATGTTGCCCACCACCAGAGGGTGTGTCGTGAATAAGGTAGGAATGCCTGTCTACAGGGGCAAGGTCACAGACTTAGTTCAAGTTCTACCCCCCCCCCCCTCCCCATCCAAATCCAACTATAACAAGTCGTGTCTGGCTCAGAACTTTTGATAGCCTTGAAGGATATTATTGATGCTTGGTATTAACGTTTCCCAACACCAGGGAGTGTATCGTGAATAAGGTTGGAATACCTGTTTACAAGGTCAAGGTCACAGACTTAGTTCAAGTTTACTTAATTGCCAAATCCAACTATGACAAGTCGAGTCCGGCTCAGAACTTTTGAATGTCGCTAAGGATATTAAAGGTACTTGGTGTTATTGTTGACCACTATCAGAGTGTATCACGGGGTTGGGTATTCTTGGTCTCAAATTGGGACAGGCCACATCTAGTTTATTTTCTTCTGCTGGCATTGTATAGTACATGGTAGACAAGACATGGCTGATTCGTTAGGTAAAGAGTTAAGAAACTTAACAAAATATGATGTTCTTTTCCAGTTGACTTTTGATGAACAAAATGTCTTTGACAAACTATGAAAGGCATCTATAAAGAAGTAACATTATCACAGATAAACTGTTATTGCATTTGATGCTACAGGCCATGGGCTTGATTCAGCCTTATTAAGAAAGGAAAACCAATCATGTTTACATTAAAAACAGTCACATGCACTGAGAAATGCTAGGCCAGCACTGAAAGAGAAATGTTAACCATTGTGTTTGCATTTGAAAATTGGACAGTTTAATGGTACACTATTCAAAATATAATCAGTTCACAATCTATTAGAAATGATATGTCGTAGAAACTTGAAAGCAGCACTTGCAAAACAACAAGAATGATTCTTCAAATATGAGGTTTTAAATAAACAGTCAAGTTGAAGCCGGGAAAAGATATGTTTCTAGTGGATAGACTTTCAAGACTTGGCCTGCAACGATGTTCAATTTTCATGAAATGGACTTCAGATCATAACAGGAAGCAATAAACTTTGATGATCAGTTGAAAGAATTTAAAAACCTAATTGTCTATGCTTTGCCAGATAACCAAAAAGGATATTCAACTCCATTCTGAGAATTTTGGTCATATCAGTATAAACTTTCAACCCACATCAGTAGACCAAACTATAAATCCTGTACATCTGTATATTCCAGAACTAAATTTTCTCTCAACTCCAGTCTGAGAATTTTGATCATATCATTATAAATTTTATAACACACTTCAAGGAACAATACTATAAAGCTTGTATGGTTGTATTTCCCAGAATTGAATTTTCTGTCTGTGACTATAAATAGATTAAATTTAACCATTGATGTTTTAAAATATATGACAATTTACAGGTAGGAAAATTGTCCTGTTTTTTTTAAATGCTAATGATTCATTTCAGTCATTTGTATTCACTCTGATGCCTTGCATTCTATCGTCCTGTACATTAATATATTCTGCAAAATGGATGAGTATATATATATATGAGGTTCAGTGATAGAGGGCTGTAGAATTGAATTATTACTGTTCCTTCTCACTAATGTGGTGTCTATTGCACTGTATGCCCATCTACTTCCAGTTTATACAAACCATGTTGAAAGGGTTAATAGTATTGGCCCCAGGATTGAAAGAGCAAAAAGTAAGGATATAAAGATAGAACACAATGAGGGTTGAGTACAGGGTACAGGAAACAACAGCCTGGATTGGGAGTTTTTGAAGTGTTTCATGAACATCGCAGAAGTAATTGAAATATGGGTCTGGGCAGTTTTTTGTTTTCCGTTTTTTTTGCTCATCAACGTTAGTTGTGTGAGCCTATGGCATAGCCCTCATGTTGGCGTCAGCGTCTGCGTCCGCTCTCAAATATTTTGAACTTTTGTGTACAGGTTTTGATTTTTCGGCGTTTTAAAATTTTTTTTAGTTTCTGCATATTGCTATGGTGGTTCACTATAACATTTAACTCTTTTCCAGGGTATTTTGTCTTAATTTTAACCCTTTGAATCAAATTTTAGACTTATTTTGATGTTTGCATGCAGGTTTTGATGGGGTTTTTTTTCCTTTCTTCCAAGTGGAGATTCACCTTGCAGCATATGTCCATGCTTTCTATTGTATGTAAACATGCATCTTAGGGCTATGTTTGTATTATTTAACCCTTTTCCTGCTGAATTACTTCAATTTTGGACTTTTATGTACAGCTTTTGGACTTAGGCTTACAGCTTCTTACTTTTATGTACAGGTTGTGATAAAAAAAACAATTTCAAGTGAGGTTGACCTCACTGCATATTGCAGTGGTGGTTATTATAACATTGATATCTTTCCAGACATTTTTAAAAATTTTTTTAACCCTTTGAATAGATTTTTAGATTTATTTTGACGTTTGCGTGCAGGTTTTCATGGATTTTTTTTTCCTTTCTTCCAAGTGTTGAGTTTCTGCATATTGCTATGGTGGTTCACTATAACGTTTAACTCTTTTCCAGGGTATTTTGTCTTAATTTTAACCCTTTGAATCAAATTTTAGACTTATTTTGATGTTTGCGTGCAGGTTTTGATGTTTTTTTCTCCTTTCTTCCAAGTGGAGATTTACCTTGCAGCATATGTCCATGCTTTCTATTGTATGTAAACATGCATCTTAGGGCTATGTTTGTATTATTTAACCCTTTTCCTGCTGAATAACTTCAATTTTGGACTTTTATGTACAGCTTTTGGTCTTAGGCTTACAGCTTCTTACTGTTATGTACAGGTTGTGATAAAAAAAAAACAATTTCAAGTGAGGTTGACCTCACTGCATATTGCAGTGGTGGTTATTATAACATTGATATCTTTCCAGTGCATTTTTAAAAAAAATTTAACCCTTTGAATAGATTTTTAGACTTATTTTGATGTTTGCGTGCAGGTTTTCATGTTTTTTTTTTTCCTTTCTTCCAAGTGTAGATTTACCTTGTAGCATATGTCCATGCTTTCTATTGTATGTAAACATGTATCTTAGGGCTACATTGTATTCTTTAACCCTTTTCCTGCTTTATTACTTCAATTTTGGACTTTTTTTGTTTACAGGTTTGGATTTTTGTGCTTTTAAAAAAATTTTTTTCTTCTTTGCATGTTGCTGTGGGGGTTCACGATAATATTTAACTCTTTTCCAGGATATTTCATCTTAATTTTAACCCTTTGAATCAAATTTTGGACTTATTTTGACGTTTGTGTGCAGGTTTTGATGTTTTTTTACTTTTATGTGCAGGTTTTGAGGTTTGTCTTTCTTCTCTTCCAAGTGGCAACTTACCTTGTAGCATATTGCTATGGTTCCTATTTTATGTTAGGATCCTTCTTGGGACTATTATTATATTATTTAACCCTTTAGCTGCTTATATACTTGAATTTTGGACTTTTGTGTGCAGGTTTTGTACTTTTGTGTGCAGGTTTTGATATTTTTTTTTAAGTGGAGTTTTACCTCACTGGCATATTGCCATGGTGGTTACTGTAACATTTTCAGGGTATTTTTCTAAATTTTAACCCTTTGAAACAAATGTTATACTTTTATGTGCAGGTTTTCAGCTTTGTCTATCTTTTCTTCCAAGTGGATATTTTTCAATTAGACTTTCACCTTACTGGCATATTACCATTGTGGTTACTGTGACAGGGTATTTTTCTCAATTTTAACCCCTTGAAACAAATGTGATACTTTTTTTAACTTTTATGTGCAGGTTTTGAGGTTTGTCTTTCTTTTCTTCCAAGTGGTGACTTACCTTGTAGCATATTGCCATGGTTCCTATTTTATGTTAGGATGCTTCTTGGGCTATTTTTATATTATTTAACCCTTTAGCTGCTTATTTACTTTAATTTTGGACTTTTGTGTGCAGGTTTTGTACTTTTGTGTGCAGGTTTTGATATTTTTTTCAAGTGGAGTTTTATCTCACTGGCATATTGCCACGCTGGTTATTGTAATATTTTCAGGGTATTTTTCTATATTTTAACCCTTTGAAACAAATGTGATACTTTTTTTACTTTTATGTGCAGGTTTTGAGGTTTGTCTTTCTTTTTTTCAAAGTGGAGACATACCTTGTAGCATATTGCCATGGTTCCTATTTTATGTTAGCATGCTTCTTAGGGGTTATTATTATATTATTTAACCCTTTCGCTACTTATTTTCTTTAATTTTGGACTTTTGTGTGCAAGATTTGAACTTTTTTTTTTTACTCCAGCCACGCCACCCCTTTACATTGGCCACCTGTTGGTGAGCCACGGGGTACTGATACCCCCTCTAGTTTGTGGTAAACCAGAAAATCAAAGTAAAAGACCAAGAAAAAATCAGTTGGATCGTTTTACTGTTTGTGAATAAACTGATCAAACAATCTTACTGTGAGGAACTGGATTAAAGACCACTATGGACTCTGTCACTAGTCTATCTGGCAAAGGGGAGAATACTTCATGTTCTAATTGTCACATTTTCTCCCTTATTGACTCGTCCACCGGATAAGTCAATAAGGGAGAAAATGGCACAATGAGAACAATATAGATTAGATGGACTGTATTCATTTGTTACTCTGATTTACAGTTTTTATGCTCCCCAAATGGATTTCAGGAGAGCATATAATCGCCACTCTGTCCGTCTGTCTGTCCATCCAAAACAAATGGTTTCTGGATGATAACTCCAGTTTGCTTTAGTGCTGAAACGGTTAGGTGGATAACTGGTTTGCAACCGGTTATCATCATAACCAGTTGGAAAAGCTGTCAACTGGATAACCACTATACCTACAGTGGAAAATAAATAAATAGTATTTGACCACGAGACGTTAGAATTCTTTTGCTGACATAAGCCTTGTCAAAGCTACCAAACATTTGTTGAGTTACAGTGATGTGTACTCGATGTAACATGAAAGGGTTAAGGTGTTGAAATGTTGAATGAACAGTTATTTTGGCCTCTTGGGCTGTCAAGTCACAGATAAATGTTTGTTACTTTGTATCAAACTGCCAATAGTCGATTGCACTGCAGGTTGTTTTCTGCATGCGCAGCAGTGTGCATGTGCCTGTCAGTGTAACACTGTCTTCTACAGACAAATTTGACATTCTTCTCTTTGATGAGGTGTTGTTAATTGCAGATTATAATGCACAAAAAATCCCTCAGTGTGAGTAACAGTTCTTTCAGAATTAATTGACTGTTTGGTACTTTACAAACGTGTTTCAGAAAAACCATGTTTTGATTTTAGTGAACTGTTTAAAAGTAGGAACATATGTCATAAAAAACAACTATTTTAAAATCTAGCATTTTAAAATTCATTTTCAATGTCAGACAACGAGGGACTCTTGGTCAGTGGGTTATATAATAATTTCTTACCACACCATTTTTCATGACTTGCAACATATTCTCTCTGGGGGCACAGTGGTGTTACGGTAACCGGTTCTCATCAGATCACCGAAGTTAAGCAACGTCGAGCCCGGTTAGTTCTCGGATGGGTGACCGTCTGAGTGATCGATTTGGACTCCTGCATTGTGTCCTTGGGCAAGGCACTTAACCTTGATTGTCCACAAGGGGGCACGATGACGTACTGGATGTTGATGGTGTGCATGTCTTCAACCAATCTAACCCTGCCTGTGCTGCAGTGCGGAGTTACGATGTAGGGGAGCTGGCAGCTGCTCGTCGTTGCTCGGTGGTTCTCTCCGGGTACTCTGGCTTCCTCCAGCCATAAAACTACCACGGTCATGATTAGCCAAATAAATAACATATTCTTGCCAGACCAGAAATTTCATTGCAAGGAATAGGTAAATGTAAATCTGGAACTGTTTGTGTCTTTTGTCTTAGCAGTGAAAGAAAAAGATACTCAAAAAATTAGGATTACATATTCACCCGATGATTATATCAAATTCAAGCCACTCAAGGTAAGAGGCTCTTTTCTAATACAGTTAACTAATAACTATGTCTAACTACAATTTATGGGGGCGCAGTGGCTCAGTAGGTAGAGGTGCAGGCTGCAAGCCGAGAGGTCCTCGGTTCGAATCCTACCTGTGGCAACCGTGTTGTGTCCTTGGGAAAGACACTTCACCCTCATTGCCCATATGGGGGCACGGTGGCGTTGTGTACTAAGGCGTACTGCACGTCGATGGTGCACTTGCCTTCAACGAATGCTAACTCTGCTTGTGTGGAGTTAGTATGTTGGGGAGCTGACAGTTGCTCGCCATTGCTTGGTGGTTCTCTCCGGGTACTCCGGCTTCCTCCACCCGTAAAACTGTCGTGGTCATGATTAGCCATTGTGCAGAAATATGTGACCCTAAAGACAAATAAATAAATAACTACAATTTATAAACTGGTTGGAAATTTCTTAACTAATATCAATGACATTTGTCCCTCACTTTAAATGCACACCCGTGGGAACAAATTGCACACACAATTTTTGTTTCAGGTGTGCAGTATGCCATACGTCTGTAATTTTCACATGTTGCACACCTGTGATTTTTTAAATGGCAAGGCCTGTTTTTGTGACCGAGCAATGCAAGGTGACCACAGTTATGATGTATCATCACCATTATGTGGGACCATTGCAGTCATATAAATTGTTAACGATCATTTGCACATTGGCGTTTCCCATTGGCATTCGATGGTGTTCTTTTGTTTATGTTTTGCGGAAGTCAGGTGGCAGTGTTTAGAACTGTTTTCTCGCCATTCCTTACTGATTTTGCATCGTAGACATTACAATAATATCAGCAGTTAAAATTAACGGATATCCGGTTCCAGAGTTATGCCCCTCGAAAAGCCACAAATTGGTAAAATCAGTGATTTCTGGATGATAACTCAAGTTTGCTTTGAGGTATGACCTTATTATTTTGCAACATTACTACCGACAATAAATACAGATCCAGTTCGATTTTCATTGTTATTGCATTTCCCATTCCATAATTATTCCCATTGAAAAGCCACAAAATGGTCAAATTAATGGTTTCCAGATGATAACTTCAGTTTGCATTGATGTATGACCTTATTATTTTGCACCATTACTGCCTACCATGAAATGTAGGTGAAGTTCGATTTCTCCTCTATGTCATTTTCTGTTCCGTGTTTTGCCCCTTGAAAAGCTGCAAAATGGTAAAATGGATGGTTTGCAGATGATGGCTCAAGTTTGCTTTAATGTATGACCTCATTATTTTGCACCATTCTTATCTACAATGAAATGCAATTCAAGTTTGATCTACACCATTATGGGATGTCCTGTTCCAGAGTTATGGCCCTTGAAAAGCTGCAAAATGGTAAAATCAGTGGTTTTCGGATAACGTCAGTTTGCTTTGATGTATGACTTTATTATTTTGCAACATTACTACCGTCCATTTTCACTGTTATGGCATTTCCTGTTCCAGAGTTATGTCCCTTGAAAAGTCGCAAAATGGTAAGATCACAGCTTTCCAGATAAAAAGTCTAGTTCTCTTTGATTTTCAGCCTTATAATTTTGCAACATTACTACCTACCATGAAATGCACGTCATATTTGATTTTCATCGTTTGTGTTGATGTACGACCTTATAATTTTGCAACTTTACTACCAACCATGAAATCAAATTTGATTTTAACCGTTGTGACATAACATCACATGGAAAATTGAGACAAGTATATCAGGTACGTAAAGTAATATTGTTTTTCAGAAGTCATATACTACTGTTTGAATGGTAAAATCAGTGGTTTGCGGATAACTTTTTACTTCGCATGTGTTCTGTCCGATTTATTTGTCTGTTTGCATTTTTGGGGAGCATCTGTTCACTTTGCCGACTTTTTACTTGTTTTTGTGATTGAATAGGCTTAGCAACTGATCCTTTAGAATCCCTAAGAATGATCAGAGAGAAGTTAGGTTGAACCCAATACAGACAGGTCTTTTGTGGTGAGTAGTGGCAAACTGTTGCAGATTTTTTCCAAGTTAAGGAGGCTGAAGTGTTATTTACTATCTGTTCTTAACATATAGAAAAAACAAACCGAAACCAAGTTTTTTTCCTGAAAGCGAACTGAATCCAAAACCAAATCTGAAAAATCAAAACCTCCCAGCTCTAGTGAAATGCAGAAAAAACTCCCCACAAGAGTCATTAATACATGTCCCATGTGCTCTACCTGAGTTGTGTTCTGTGTTTATACCACGATTAATCTTGAATTAAGTGAACAGAGCTGATATTTTTAAAGAAAAATATCACCTTTGGCAGTCCGTTTACTTTCTTGCTTGACACTTTTGTGTCAAGGCTTTTCATTCATGTCATAATGTCAAGCAGATGTATAACCAATCAGATACATTCTTACATAATGTTTGTACACATAGGCCAGATTCCATGCATGGTGTATCTAGCTCATTTCTCAATGTCTGTATTGTACCTGGTAATATTGAATACACACAGCAGTCATGGTATAATGTATAACATTACAATTTCAAGACCTGCATGTCAACAAACATAATCACTATTAGAGTTTTGGTATTAAAATGACCAGTTGGGCCTAAAAAAGTTGAAAATCTGTTTCTCAGGCCCTCCTGCATGGTCCTTTTGGCTGATGCATGCTCTTTTTATAAGCAGTGCAAACTTAAATAAATAAAAATTAAATGGTTTATGTCTGATATTTTACCCAAGTTAATAAAATTGAAAAATTTGTCCCTTGAGTGAAACAAGGCTTTGTAAGCATCGCAAAGTATTCTTGCACCCAAGGGATGGAATACATCACCACCCATGCTATTCTGTAGATTATGAGGCTTAAAAAATAAACAAACCAAGAACATGAACCTTTGGTGGCAAAGAAATAATTACAAAAATAAAAAATAAAATAAAAAACACCTGCACACATGTAATTTTACAAACAATAGCCTGAGAGACAGAAGATCTATTTTGTGGGGCCTTATTGCCAAACAGATTAATATCAGATTCTTTGGCAAACCACTTACTTTGATTTTATAATGCTGTTTTGGGAGCACAGCGACTCATAGGTTAGAGCATTGAACTTCAGATTGAAAGATCATAGTTTTGATACTGACCCTATCCTGGCCTGTGTCATCTGCATTGTGTCCATGGGTAGGACACTTAAGAGCCTAATTCTGAACTTTATCACTTTTTACTACAACAGAACAGGTGTCCCAACAGTCTGTCTCTAGGAAGATTTCCAAGTTATATTCTTAGTCCCTGGCAATTGTTTCTAGGCAAGTCTTGGCTGCCTATATAGGCAGCCAAGACTTGCCTAAAAATAATTGTAAAGCCACAGTATGTACACTGTCAAAGTGTATAAAAATTGTATAAAACTCTCTAGGCCCTCAACAGTTAAACCCAGTTCCCTAAGTGGGAGTATGGTGGCACAATGTGCTAAGGCGAACTGCATGTCAGTGGTCAATAAGTGTTAACCTTGCTTGTGCAGGTTCATAAGTTGGAAAGTTTGTCAGTTACTCATCACTTCTAGGTGGTTCATTCTAGGTACTCTGGCTTCCTCTAGCTGTAGTGCTGTCCAACATGATATATCCCTTGCTAATGAAAGTGTCATTACACTCCAATAAATAAATAAAGCTTTTCTTGAGGCTATATCCTTGATTGTGCATTAGTCTTCTAAAATTATCTTAATACACTTCTCACAGCAGTCTTGCAGATTTCCAAAGATAACTGCTTTCTCCATTTTGCATTTGCACCAATATGACCTTCATCTAAAAAAGGTAAAAGATAACAGACTTTGGGTCTCCTTCCACCTTTATGTCTCAATTTATTGAACCAGGCTCAAAACTCCTTTACGATGGATAAAAAGGTGTGATATCCCAAAAAGTGAGGAATTTCTCGTAAAACAAGATTTTTAGATGCACAACTCTTAGATAGGCAGGGTGTTGCATTTAGGTTATGCTGTTTACAAATGCATTTAATACACCATCCCCATTAGCTTTATTTCATATGTCAAAACATTTCTTGCATTTGTGTTCTGCCTTTGATTAATCCCAGAGACTAGTGAATTTTGGTTATAGTGTTGCAAGATGTCTAAAAATCGCCTTTGCCAGACTGTTTTCCAGGGGCCAAAAGCTTCTATTTTACCTTACTCTGGTACAATCTATTATCTCTGAGTAACATAAACTAGAAATTGTCTCTGGGAGCATATTATAAGGGATAATTATTGTGTGTTAATTGATGAATTGTTTCAGAAAATTGAACAATAAATTAATACTATATACCATGCATACTCACGTCTTATCTGTTGTTTGTTCCCCATGACCCAGTGACTCAATCAGAATCAATTTTAGGGAATTGTCAATTCCCGCATACTTGTTTACTGGCTTACTACATGTATTATTGGCCATCATGAAACCATGAAGAATGGAAAGACAAAATGAAGAAACTGTGTTAATTGAACTCTGGCAAGATGTATAAATAAAACAGTTCTATTTATGTATCTTGCCAGTAAACAATCAAACTCAAAAACAAAGAAGAACTTAAATGTTACCAGTTATCTTCAACTTGATTACTTCCAAGTGTCTAATTGTCATATTTTCATTACATTTTGTTGGCACATGTTCTAAAATAAAACTTGCTGTTGGCATTGTCAGCACCGTGCAATGCATGATTATTTGTATAATTTGAATTTGTAAAGTACATACTTCCCTGTTATTCCTGAAGGAAATTTGATTTTAACCTCATATGAATAGGTGGATACACTGTAAGATTGACAGATATATATGGTCGTCATTTGTGTCAGTTGAACATTGAACTGCATATCAAATCTCATGGAACACGTAAGTATGTGTGTGTGTTGGGGGTGAGGGCCTTGTAAGTACTGTTGGAAAAAATGTTGAGGGCTACGTCTCTGCTCAAATTATTGAGTTTAGATAACTTCAACAACTTGTATGCCCACGAGTATGAAAAACAACATCAGCAGAAACAAGTTGACACTAATAACAGCACTGTGGCTTCGATCATTGATGAAACACTCCATGCAGTAAATTTATATTTTTATTCTGATACATACAATGACATGTTCTTGAGATCAACAAACCCATTAACCTGATTGTACTGTCAAATTAACCCTACTCTGGATTGTTGAACATACTACTCCTTTTGGTTGTGACTATCTGACATCGGCTCTCACAATCAACGATTGTCCACTCAACTAATTGACAAGTCTAACTTGTGTATGCACTGGCAATAAATCGCTTGCACAAGATCAGAATTGTGCAAGCAACACGCAGGCAATAAAATTGCCCGCGACAAATTTCCAGGCCTGAAATACTTAGAACAATTCTAGTAAATTTTCTTACTATTCATCTGAAGCCTACTAATTAGGGCAAATGAAAAATCTGTTAAACTCTTTCTTTTGAAATGAACATAATGATTGTTTGCGCAATTTATACAAGCCTGAAATATTTACATCAGCACAAACATTTGGTTCGAGGAAAAAGTTTTTTGATCTTCATGCTCCAAACACAGTATCCACTTCATCTAAATATACTCGATACTTGCCTAATTTTATTGTGGTTTTGTGGCAGTTATTTATGTGATGTCTTTTCCAGTATGTTTTTTGTGTCTTTCAGCTTCCAAAATTTGAGCATTATACTAGTGGTAAAGAAGAAATGAACATTACATTGACAAGAATATTTTTTCTGAGAATGGCAAACTTGTTTGCACTGATTACTAGTATTTATAGCACTGTTAGGAATAGAAAGGTACCTACTTATATCAGAGCAAATCCTCACAGCACGTTCTTTTTTATCACTATCATTAATGTATCATAACAAGATCCTTAAGGCCCCACAAAGTAGATCTTCTGTTTTTCAGGCCATTTTTTGTAAAATTGCATGTGGGCGGGCATTTTTTTTTTTTGTAATTATTTCTTTGCTATCAAAAGTTCATGTTCTTGGTTTGTTTTATGTTTTAGGCCTCATAATCAACAGAATAGCATGGGTGTGGTCTATTTCCTCCTTTGAGTGCCTTGTTGCTCTCAAGGGACAAATTTATCAATTTTATTAACTTGGGTAAAATATCTGATATAAACCAGTTAATTTAAATTTTGTTAAAGTTTGCATTGGTTATAAAAAGAGAGCATGCAGCAGCCAAAATGACCATGTGGGAGGGCCTGAAAAATGGATTTTTAACTTTTTTAGGCCTAATCTACTCTCTATAGATCTTAAAAGCCTTCCACAAATTTCATGCCCTTAGAACAGGTGCCCCAATATGCAATCCTAACTAAGTCCTTCAGACCAGGGCCTTAGATTAGTCTAGTTTGGATACAGCAGCAAATACAAATCCAACAAATTGTGGCCTGATGAGAGAGGAAAGCACCGATATGTTTACCTTTTCGACATCTGTTTCAGACACTTCTCAGGTTCCCCCCCCCCCCCTCTTAGAATCATAGTTTATAGCCTCTTGTCATAGGTCTTCACCATTTTTATTGACTCTTCTTGAGCTATAGGTATTGTAGTCTTGAGAAGTTTCTCAGTTTTCCAGTGTCAAGCCAAAATCCAATTTAATCGAAATTATACATGACATTAGGAAATGCCACAAACTTGAATATATTACATTTCATGATTTGAGTACATGCTTATTCAGGGTTTTCCAGTGAAAAGCAATCTGTGTTGACAGATTACTTTTCACTTGTGAACTCTGCACCATCTATGCATTTTTAATCTCATGACTCAACAGGTAGGCCCAGAATCAGAGTTTAAAATTCCTGCTTTTCAGCTATTTCCAGCATTTTTCTTTAGAAAACAATTTTTAAAATTTGCTTAAAGTGGCCTGTTGCGTGTAAAATGAAAAGATTTTGTAGGGTTTGGAGTTGGCATTGCATTTTCCAGCTTTTTTCATCATTGGTAATCCTCATGTCTGCTAAACTGTACTGCATGCATAACGAAAAGTTGATATAAAACCATAACACTGCGAAACTTTACAAAAAATTGTTATTGCCATATGTTTTGGGTCACAAAGAAATTATTTTGCCGTCGCTATTTGGGTGAATTTAAAGACCTGCTGCAGACAATGATGCAATTATCATGGCTGTGATTTCTAGTCAATAAAAATCAATATGCCTATATTACATCTAGTATTATGCATTTGGTATAAGTCAAGTCTTCATGTGGATGGTTGAAATGTCACCAACCTTTGGTAACAGGTATCCAAGTATCTAGTCAGTTGGTAGTGTTTCCACAAATCATATTAGAACACATTCTAAGTTGCAGAAAATACAGAAAACAAAAAAGATGAACAGCTATTGATAATGCTTTATTCCAGATGTACATGTGCTTGTTCATAGATTTACATATATAAGATATATAAAATAATATAAATTAACTAGACTTTATGATTCTGGAGAATCATGGCTTTTCCCGATGAGATTCCATGATTCTTCATGACCCCACAGTGTCTGATGAATTGTTTTTAACTGTCTCACTGAAGTTCCTTCATTGATGTTATGAGAAATGTGAATATAGTAGTCTCAAATGACTTGGCTCGATCCTAATTAACACCATAATTATGGAAACACTGGAATTACCAGCGCGACTGAAGAGAACAATAGCAGCTCTGGGCATCTCTTGCCCTGTCACCTGGACTGTCCGGGAGACAGGCAAGAGAGTCCATCTGGACTTGGAGTTCGTCATTGAAGAGCACAACACCGCCACACCTTCTTCGGGGAGAGGTAGCACCTTTTGTGAGAGGAACCCCTCTCACACTGGTCCTCACCCGAAGAAGCGTGGACCTGGCCCTGAAAAGAAGAAGAGCAAGAAGAAGAAGAGTCTGTCCACCAAGCGCCGGGATTCCAGGCGCCTGGAGGCCTTCCGGAATAGGAAGAAAGAGGTGAGCGAGAGGATGGAGGTCCTGGAGGCAGCTGCCAGTTCCCGTCCTAGTCCCACTAGTACACCCAACCAACTGCCAGCTCCTGAGCCGGTACTGTTGGATGAGGAACGTCTGGTGGAGACTGAGGAGGAACCGGAGGTTGCCTTTTCACCACCTTCCACCACTCACTCCTCACTTCCTTCTCTACCAGACAGCCCGGGTGTGTCAATCTCAACAACACAGCCACCTAAGTCTGCAGTCACCGCCGAAGAATTAAGGAGAATAATATAGATGGGAAGGCGAGCAGTTGAGATGGGAAACCGAATCGCCTCCGAAACCCACGAGTTCAGGGAACAATCCAAGGCAGATCTCAAAAAGAAATTAGACGCAATCCATTCACCAAACTCAACACTAAACTCAACATCGTCGACTTCCACATCACAATCTCAACCAACTCCAAAGAAAAAGAGCCGGAAGAAGCCTAGATGGGGTTAAGCCACCTCCCTCCTTCCTTTTCCTCCTCCACCGCGCCTTGACACCCTACAACAACAACAAACAGCTAACGAGGGTCGAAAGGGGCTTGTCCTCCAAATCGTCCCTGCGCGCCTTCGGCGCGTCAAACCATTTCGTTCGTCTCAAATGACTCGGTTGATAAGAAAATTGTTTAGGTAAAAAACATCATTAACGGTGGAGTGGGCTAATATCAATATCGTCGTCCGACAAGTTAATGACCCACAAAAGGAGTTATGTTTGTTTCACACATGCCCACTGAGTGCTGTGTCTATTTGAAAATGGTCCATTTTATCTCAAATGCATCCAAAATATTGATGTCTGGCAGCTTGTAGAGGGTTAACAAGTACTAACAGGAATATTTTTCCATGCAACTTGTAATGTCACACTAAGAACTGCAAATGGCCATTTTTTCTTTAAAATCTTCCAAGATGTTTTCAGAGAAATCCCTGCGCATATGCTCTTTTCCAATTCAACGTGACGAAATGCGACATTCATGTCGCTCTTCATCGAAAGTGATGCCACAACTATTCATGAACAAGGAGTGAAAATTTCATGGAAAACTGCCTAGAATTGGTTGAGATATGGTGTTTTGGAGAGAGGAGGTAATTGTTTGAATTTGGTCCTTCCTTTTCAAGCCAGTTCGAAAAAAGACGTCGGGAATGGGCGCAGAATCCTTCAGTGCCTCCTCGCTGGAGTAAGTCCACTTAAATGTTACAATTGTGTGTGACTGGTGGAGAGTTGACTGTAAATGGAAGTTGCTTCTTTAAGACAGCCACCAGGGACCCCAACACAACCTTTAAACCTACGAGAATCTCAGAAGTTTAAAGTCAAGAGAAATTGGTGGTGATTGGGTTTCTGGCAGGCAGGAAAAGATTGACGAAGATTTGCATATTGGACATTAAAATAGCACTTCAGACATACACGAACGGTGTTCAGACCGCTGGAGGCAGCGACTTGAAATTTTCAGAACTTGTTTTACGAACCCTGGCCGACATTTTGGGATCTGTTTGGAGTGTCCGGACCGCGTGGAAAACACCACGCATCGCTTGGAATGTGAGAGTACTATTCGTCCTGACTCTATCAGTTTCGAATGGACACCGGCAGTGTTGTAGACGACTGTAGAGCTGCGATTGAGCATAACGTCCCAGGTTTCGGTGCCACATTGCCTAACCAGCTCCAAAAGAGCGACGGGGAGGGGTATCCTGACACTATCTTTAAACCTTAGATAATCGTCAGAAGTTGAAGTGAAAAGAAATCGGCGGTGAGTAGGTTTTTTGGCGGGTAACGATTAACGAAAATTTGCCAATTAGACATTAAAATTGCACTTCTCACAAACATGAAGCGTGTCTAGATCGCTGAAGGCAGCGACATCTAATTTTCAGAACTTGTTCTACGCACCCTGGCCGACATTTTGGCATCTGTTGCGAGTGTCGAGGCCACGTGAAGAACACCACGCATCACGTGGAAAGTGAGAGTACTATTCGTCCCGACTCTATCAGTTTGGAATGGACTTGAGGACTGTTGTAAACTACTGTAGAGCAGCGATTGAGCATGAAGTCTGAGTTTTTTGTGCCAAATTGCCTAACCGGCTCCAAGGTATGATTTTTCGTCTGTACATCGCCCAGATCGACTGTAGTTTATACCGTTACTATACGTTGAAGTAGCCTTTTGTCATTTTCGCTACTTTCGCCCCAGATTTGAGAGTACCTTCCTTCAACCCCATTTTATAGCAAAATCTAGCCATGCTCCCAACAACGCCCTCTCCCCGTCGGCCCGGGTGCTTCTAAAAATAGAAAGGTCAATGAGTAGGGGCCCGTTAGCAAACAAACGGGTGCACGGCAGGTGTACTTGGTGAAAAAACAGTTGTGTGAACATCCCCAGAAGTGAAAACCTATGCTCAGTGGCTGTAATCAAGATGTTAATTTAGACTCCCATTACGGCCAAGATACTACAGAATGCAAATGGGTGGGTGGCGGGCATCATCACTGGATCTAATGTTGTATTTCATGTTTTCTTTATATTCTATTTATTTTTTTGATCTCTCTCTCTCTCTCTCTCTCTCTCTCTCTCTCTCTCTCTCTCTCTCTCTCTCAGTTTAATTTGTGTTTGTCTATAATGTTTATAATATTTAGATTTTGCTAGATTATGTTATTTATGGAATACGTTCTGCCATATTGTAAATTATTAGTCATAGTCACCGTACAGGAACGGAGGGGCTTCTAAGAGGTAAGCACTTGTCCTCCAATCCTGATTTGCATTGTCAAATGGCAAATAAAATATGTTTAATCTAATCTAACAGTAGGTGTGTGTGGGGGGGGGGGGGGGGGGGGGGGGAGGGCATGTGTCCTACGTAAACAATCAGCAGGGGGCAGGTGTCCTCGGTAAAATAAACAGCATGGGGGGGGGGGGGGGGGATGTCCCCGCTAATTAATTTTAATAGCAGGCAGTTGTTCATGGGGCAGGTGTCCTATCCCACTGGTACTTGGCCTTGATGGAAATAACATTTCAACAAGAAACAACGGGAAACTTATTTGCAATAAAGCTGCAAATATAAACTTGATTTTAGGACCATTCCATGGACATTTTAAAGCCTACTGCGATATCAGCGTTTCTTACTCCCGTACTTTCACTACACCGCAGTATTTTACCCGAGTCGAGTTCTGACGTCATGCAAGTTTGACCGACATGCTTTCAATTTTGTTATTGACAACAACATATTTATAATTTCGTGCTTACTGATCCGAATTTTGAAAACGACACACGCAATCGCGAAAGCGTTTTCTGAAAAACACGATTCTGTCAATGGTTTTAGTGAAATTTGATTATTTTTTTTATTTTCAATTTCGATGGCTCTTGTCGAAAAGGTGCTAATCACTGATCGTCCCAAACGAGATCAAAGACACGCCGTAGTTTAATAACAGACAGAGAATCTTCTAAGAATATACATGCGCAATCCTAAAATGCAATAAATCAAGTGTTTTTTCACGTTTTATGAGAGAAATATGTCCAATTGTATCATTGAATCATTTTTAGGTATATGTGGGTGAGAAATTTTCTATACGGACAAAATACAGGCTAAATAAAATATTTGCCATCATTTTCCGCAGACGTATTTTTGTCTTTGCTTCTTGGGGAAATTTCTTGCTGCTAAATACAACGAAGGTGTGTTATTTGATGTGGTCAGAACCGTCAGGTGGTCGGGTCCGAAACCGCACCTCGCAGAAGATTTAGTGGGGGGTGTCGATTTTACAAGTAATGTAGGCAGCGTACACAGCATGGGCTGTCTGTCTTTAATCCGACAAAACAGGGTTAAGGCTTGGTTTTTTGAATACCCTTATTTATTTATTTATTTATTTATTTATTTATTTATTTATTTATTTATTTATTTATTTATGTATTGGTGTTTAAGGTCACGTACTTCTGCACAATGGCTAATCGTGACCGTGACAGTTTTAGAGGTGGAGGAAGCCGGAGTACCCGGAGAGAACCACCAAGCATCGACGAGCAACTGTCAGCTCCTCAACATTCTCACTCTGTTCAGGCTCCGCTCAGGCAGGGTTACAGAGGTTGAAGACATGTGTACCATCGACGTGCAGTATGCCTTAGTACACGGGGACATCGTGCCCCCATGTCGGCAACCGGGCCAAAGTGCCTTGCCCAAGGACACAACGTGAGTCGTCCCGGACGGGGATCGAACTCGGGACCTCTAGCATAGAAGTACAACAGTCTACCACTGAGCCACCACGCTCCCTTGAATACCCTTAATACTATCATACATTATCCCTCAGGAATTCTAAGTCTGATAAAAGAGGTCATGTTTATCTATTGCATACCCATTTTGCTGCCCGAAAACAGCCGATTTTATTAAAATTTTGACGTTTAGCAGCCTGTAGAGGGATTAACAAACGACTAGCGGAATATTCTATCTATGCAATTTGTAAGACCTGCCAATGTCAAATTGTTCTTGAAAATCCCCAACAAGCAGTTAGCGAAATCCACGGAAAATGTAAATTTTAAGCGTTTAAGGGGCATCTCTCCTTATCCAGTTCAAAATGGGTTAAGTTTCATTCTTTTAGATACCCTTACTACTTACAAACCTTAAACACCAATTAGATTCCATGATTTTTCTTGACTCCCACAGTGTCTGATGAATTGTTTTTAACTGTCTCACTAAAGTTCCTTCATTGATGTTGTGAGAAAGGTGAGTAAAGTAGTCTCAAATGATTCGGTTTGGTTTTGATAAAAAAAATGTTTAGGTAAAGCCCATCATTAATGGTAGAATGGGTTAATATCAATATCAATGTTTCCCTATCAGTTTTGCGTCCGGTAAAAGAAGTTACGTTTCTCTGTGGCATTTCCGTTTGATGTTCTTGGTGTCCAAAAACAGACTGTTTCCTCAATTTTTTTTACATTTAGCAGCCCATGAAGGGTTAACAAATGCCTACCAGAATAATTGATTCATGCAACTGGTCATATGACACCAAGACCTATCAACGGCCATTTTCTCTTGAAAACCCCACAAAATGTTTGTAAAGAAATCCAGGGAAAACAATTTTTTAAGCTTTTGATGGGTATCCCTGTTAACGTCCCCAACAGGGGTTAACGCTGGCTTTTTGAATACCTTTATTACTCACAAAAATGGTCCTCTGTGAATTCCACTTCAAACAAAGGAGATTATGTTTATCTCTCATGTATACATTAGGTGCTGTGCGTGTCTGAAAACAGTCCCATGTTAACAACATTACGATGCTTGGCAGCTTGTAGATGGTTAATGTCACATAAACACCTACGAATAGTCAATTTGTCTTGAAACCCTACAAGTTACCGTTAGGGAAATTCACAGAAAATGGGAATTTAAAGCTTTCAAGGGATATCTCTCTTTAGCCTGCCAAAAATGGGTTAAGACGTCGACTTTTCAATACCCTTACTACTTACAAAAATGTTTCCATATAAATTGTACGCGCGATAAAAGAAGGAACTTTTCTTTGTAGTGTACCCTTTGGGTGCTGTTGGTGTGCAAAAACAGCCCATTTTATCGCAATTTTGACCTTCAGCAGCCCGGGGAGGGTTAACTAATGCTGACCGGAATATTTTGTTCATGCGACTTGTAATGTCACACCAAGACCTGCAAATAGCCGATTTTTCTTGAAAACCTACAAGATGTTGTTAGAGAAATCCACAGAAAACGGGTATTTTAAGATTTTAATGGGTATCTCTCTTTAACCAGCCCCAAATGGGTTAAGACGTCAAATTTTGAATACCCTTACCACTTTCAAAAATATTTTCCGATCAATTTTGCGTCCGATAAATGAAGGCCCCTTTCTCTGTGGTATATCGTTTGGGTGCTGTTGGTGTCTAAAAACAGCCCATTTTATCACAATTTTTACGTTTAGCAGCTCGGGGAGGGTTAACTAATGCTGACCGGAATATTTTATCCATGCAACTTGTAATGTCACACCAAGACCTGAGGGTGACCAATTTTTCTTGAAAATCTACAAGACTCGTTTAGAGAAATCCACAGAAAACATGAATTTTTGAGCTTTTTTGGGGTATTGCTGTTTAACCAGCCCAAAACGGGTTAACACTTGGTTTTCTGAACACCCTTATTACTTACAAAAATGATCTTCGGTAAATTCCACTTCCAATAAAGGAAGTTATGTTTACCTCTCGGGTATCGTTTGGGTGTTGTGGGGGTCTGAAAAGGGCCCATTTCATCAAAATTTCGATGTTTGGCAGCCTGTGGAGGGTTACCATATGCATCGCCAAATATGTCGTGTGTATCAAAGGTTGTGTCATAGGCAGGTCTAGTAATGATGGATGTTTAAAAAAAATCCTAAAGACGTGTTTCGAGAAAGTGCCGATAAACCCCAATTTTGGCAGTTTTTTTCCAATTCTGGCGAAATAAGGGTTAAATCGAAAATTCCGCTTCGGTACATTTTTAGATTTTTTGCCACTCTATGCGTGTGCCAAATTGTGTGAAAATCGGTTCGAAAATGGCTTCTGAATCGTACGGACAAAAATGTGTGGAAAAAAAAAAAAAAAAACCCAAAAAAACCCCCCCCAAAAAAAAAAAAAAAAAATAATAATCCGTAGAAAAACAATAGTCTTTTCCAGAGGGAAAAGCCTAATAAAATCAAGTCAATAATCATGCAATAAAGTTTAGTTTTTCTCCCTCCCTCCCCCCATATTTGCTCCATCGCCATTCAGTTATAACTGGATTGTACCCCTTGGGAGGTAACTGACCTACAAAAATCTCAACCCTGTCTTGAGAGACCACTTTTGTCTGGCAGAATGGATAGTGTCTCAAGACAGGTTTTACTGTATAGTGTTTAACCCATTATGCAACGAATCTGCCACATCTCACCGCATAATTTTTGAATTAAGCAGGAGAAAAAAACATATTTTTCCAAAAATGTTAACAAAACCATATCATGTGACCCCCCCCCCCCCCCCCCCTCCTCATTATAATGAGCTTGTCAAGCTCATTCAAATGAGGGGTCACATGATATGGTTTTCTTGAATTATTTTTTTTTAATTTAAAAAATAATATTTAAAATAAGAAATTTTGATATCCTATGTGTTGTGTAAAGGGTTAACCCTTTACCTAATATAATGGTTATACCTGACCAGTACTATTCATGAAAATTGCCACTCATATTTTATTTTTTTTAATTTTCACCTTAAAAACATAAATTATGACCCCCCTCATTGGAATGAGTTCATTCCAATAATAATATGCTGTGTTTTTTAGGCCAAAAATTAATTTTTTTAGTTATTCAAGAATTTGTTTTTGAAAGTGTCATTTTCTATTTGTATTAGGCAAAAAGGGGTAAGTTTTGCCATCACATTCTTCTCCTAGACTGTAGATTCCAAATATATGCAAATATATCCGCTTTGTTACAATATACAAAAAAAATGTTTTCATATTAAAAATTTGGGGGGTGGTATTTTCATTGAAGAAAAGATGGAAGTGAATCTTCTATGCATATATTGCATCTGGTATTATGCAAGTAATCGTGCATTATCTAATTCATGGCTCGCACAGCTCTTGAAAAACCTTTGAAAATGATATTTTTCTTAGAAAAACCCTAGAATTAGAAATCAGTCTGTTGAAAAACCCTTGAATATTCTAGTACTTCTTCGCATAAGTGTTAAGGTATAATACTAAAGGATATTTCTTTAATTGAACTAGGTATTTTGGATAGCCAAGTTGTTTTTGTTTGAAATAAAATGATCAACAAATAATTTTTGTTTTGGTTAAGTTAGGCTGAGCAAAGAAGTATGGTTATATCAACTCTTGAAAAACTGTTTTGAAAAAACCCTTGAAATATCCTTGATTTTTTTTCAAGATGTTGTATGATCCATGTAATTGGCCCCCAGGGAAAAAACATTCTTCAGTTTTGTGCTCAGACTAAAAACAGAAGGCTTTTTCTTGGTTTTGAAAATGTGAGATCATCACAGTTTTGTGTTTTTTTTTAATAATTAACATTTATTTTCTTATCTCTAGCTTTAATAAATTGTTTTGAAAGTCCTCATAATTTTGATGTTCTTTGGTTTGTACAAAACAAATAGTTTACCCATTAGTGCTGGCCTGATTTGGCTGTTACATTAGGTAAAGGGTTAAGAGAGGAAACTACATACATTTTAACACATAGAAAAGGGACAAGGGTGATGGCAAGCTCTTAAGCCACCAGTCAAATATTGTTCGGAATTTGATGCTGTTAACACCTATGTTCATGTTCCTACCAACTGAAATATTCCAGAAGATTGAATCTAAAAGTACCATAAACATTCATTTTCTTTGAATAAAAGCAAAAAATGTTTCTGAATCGAGAAGTGATGTGACCAAATCTTTAGGGTCATTACAATACTGTTAGACATGTTTGTAAACTAAAAACTCATGAAAGAAGACTCACCGCGGCTGTAGTTTTATGATTAAATTGTGTAGTTCCACCATTTATGTTAACATCTTAACGTTTTTCATGACAAAATAAATATTTATCAATTGGAATGTCTATAATTGAGAATGAAAGAACATCTGTATATCTTTGTGAATAAATGGGCATCACATTAAATCAATGGTACTCTGCGGACACTCTGTGATAAGTAGGTAAAAAAACAGTCCACTCAGAGCATTGAATTTTTTACGAAATTGGACTTGGGGAGACACCTGTGAACTTCTGAGATGTATGAGTAGTATACAAGACATCAGACTGAGTGATGATTATAAAGGTACACTCAAATCTGGGCATATCACAGTTGAACCCAGCAAAGTATAGAACACCTGACATGTTTGAAATGTTTAAGGTCAACTTCTCTGTATGAGTCTGTGTATATTGAATTCTCACACTTGAAAAACTAATCTTAAACTTTCTGAAACAGGTCAGAATAGGGACCCTCTTCAGCCATATGATCTTATTGATTTTCAAAAGATAAATACATTCCTGTGGAAAACCTCACTGATTAATGCTGACAGGGTGCTCTAAAGTGGGCAGTATAGGTTTGAACAGTTGGTTAAAATTTACTTCATACTCGTGTTGTGGTCATGACATAACCATAGATAGTGAAAGTGTCCTTAACAACCAATAAATAATTAAAAATAAATACTGATCTTCAAACAGCATACCCATGCTGTGGAATCAGCTACCACACTTTTGTTTTTAAATTTTATTTTGCTATGGGGTGAAATCAGTTTTTGTAGATTTAAAAGCATATGATTTTTGAAGTATCAGATAAGTTCATTTTGATTAGTTCCAAGCCAGGTATGATCTTGAAAAGACAAGGATCAGGTAAACATTTATTATCGCCCCCCTCTCCCCCCCCCCCCCCCCCCCCCACACGCACACAAAAGAAATATAGTGATGAGCTCCCTCTGTTCTTCCATTCTTCTACCTGTCAAAGACACTTGTTCTTGCAATAACTTGAACATTATATTTCAGATTTCAACAAATTTGTTTGTGCTACTTAATAGTAATAGTGTCTTTGATGTCAGATGAGTCTAATAACCAGCATTATTCAATGACAAATTAGTTATTGCCTTTTCTTAGCTCAGTTTTGCTTGATATTTTTTTGTTTGTGCATTAGCTTCAAGATTGATCATCATCATATTTCAATAAATTTGATATGCTGCTTTATTTTGATCTTATCTTGGATAAGATTGAAAACCCATGATGATTTCTTGAATATTTCCCTTTGATTATTCCATTTCACATGAATTTTTAATATCTATGTAGACCTGGGAGGTTTTGATTTTTCAGATTTAGTTTTGGTTTCATTTCAAGAAAAAAACATGGTTTTGGTTAAGTTTTGCTATGTGTTAAGAACTTATAGTAAATAACACGTCAGACTCCTCAACCCCAATTATTTGTATGACATCACTCGCCACAAAAAGACCTGCCAGTAAGTATATCCACTGGGTTCAGCCTAACTTCCTTCTGGTCATTCTTAGAAGTTCTCAGGGATCAGTTGCAAAGTCAAAGTCTATTGAGTCAGAAATAAGATAAATTTGGGTAACTAATTTCAAGTCCATTTTATCTGTGTTGTGTTCACATTGTCACATTTTCACCCTTATTGCCTTGTGTAATGGGCGAATCTAAATGGGAGAAAATGTGACAATTAGAAGTGTTTGCCTCTTTGCCAGATAGACTAAGTGATGCGAGTCCATAAGGTCCACCGGTCTAGTTCCCTCCCAGTAAGATAGTTTCAGATCATGAACACACTATAAAACTGTTTGGCTGATTTATGCTGGGTCTTGTGGTTGATTGCCACAAAAAATGCAACCAAACCACAAAACTAAAAAAACGTCCAGCTCTATATTTCTGTGATAACTTAAAAGTTAACAGATTCCAATCAATTTTGTTATGCTTTTTAGCTCAGCTGAGCGAAGCTCAAGGGGAGCTTTACTGATCACTTTCTGTCCGTCGTAAACTTTACAAAACCAACTTCTCCTCCAAAACCACTAGCCCAATTTTATTCATAAGTTGGGTAAGTGTTTATTACCTAATGCCAATTCGGATTTGTTCAAATGAAGTTGCCCCTTTCCCTGGGTGGTGCCACACCCCCAAGGGGCACCAAAATCTTTAAAAATCTTCTTCTCATGAACCAGCAGTAGCAGAGACTTGACATTTGGTGTGCAGCTTCCCTTTGAGATGTAGACTCAGATTGTTCAAGAGAAGTTCGAGGAGCTATATTTGCCTTCGTTATGGGAGGGGCAAGAATTTTTGCCCCGCCCAGAATTTCTATTTTCCAAACCGAGAGACAGATTTGAACCAAATTTGATATGAGGGCTTATTGGGTCATAAGTACTTAATTTATGCACAAAAAAATTTTTCCGTTGCCCCATGGAAACCGCAGGAGCTAAAAATAGAAAAAATTTAAAATGCCCATATCTCCAAAACAACACGGCACTGAGAATTCTTATTTGGTGTGAAGCTTCCTTAGGACCAACAGAATGGAATGGTAAAAATGGGGGGTACTTTTTGGGGACTTTGAAAAAGTGCTGAGTAAGCATTTTTTAATACTGTGGGTAATGGGAAAAAACGTTTAACACTACTTTTCTCCCAAACCACTGCCCCAAAAGCTTTCAAATTTCACATATAACATCTTTGGAGGATTGTTTCACAGTTTATTGAAATCAATTCCCTGGATCCATATTTGGGCTCTCTATGGGAGCCCAAATGTTTAAATTAGTGCAGTGTGAGGAATATTCTTTAAAAATCTTCTTCAAATCTACCAATAAGAATCTTTTGATATTTGGTATGCAGCATGCTTAGGGGGATGAGATTCAAGTTTGTTCAAGCCAATTCCCTGGGTACATATTTGGGCTCACTGTGGGAGCCCGAATTATAACTTAGTTCAAAATGAGGAATTTTCTTCTTCAGATCCAGCGGTAGGAATGTTTTGATATTTGGTATGTAGCATCCTTAGGGGGGGGGGGGGGGGGGGGGGGGGGGTGAGATTCAAGTTTGTTCAAGCCATGTCCCTAGATCCATATTTGGGGTCACTGTGGGAGCTCAAATTGTAACTTAGTTCAAAATGAGGAATTTTCTTAAAAAATCTTCAACTTCAGCTCCAGTAGTCAAAATGTTTTTATATTTGGTGTGCAGCATCCTTAGGGGGGTGTGATTCAAATTTGTTAAATCCAAGTCCCTGGGTTCATATTTGGGCTCCCTGTGGGAGCCCGAATTATAACTTAGTTCAATATGAGGAATATTCTTTAAAAATCTTCTTCTTCAGATTCAGCAGTCAGAATGTTTTAATATTTGGCATGCAGCATCCTTAGTGGGGTGAGATTCAAGTTTGTTAAAGCCATGTCCCTAGGTTCATATCTGGGCTCACTGTGGGAGCTCGAATTGTAATGAGGAATTTTCTTTAAAAATTTTCTTCAGATCCAGCAGTCGGAATATTTTGATATTTGGTATGCAGCATCCTTAGGGGGGTGAGATTCAAGTTTGTTGAAGCCAAGTCCCTGGGTTCATATTTGGGCTCCCTGTGGGAGCCCGAGTTATAACTTAGTTCAATATGAGGAATTTTTCTTTAGAAATCTTCTTCTTCAGATTCAGCGGTCGGAATGTTTTGATATTTGGCATGCAGCATCCTTAGGGGAGTGAGATTCAGTTTGTTTAAGCCAAGTTCCTGGGTTGATATTTGGGCTCCTTGTGGGAGCCTGAATTATAGCTTAGTTCAATATGAGGAATATTCTTCAAAAATCTTCTTCTTTACATCCACCAGTCAGAATCTTTTGATATTTGGAAAACGGCATCCCACTGGAGGTGAGATTCAAGTTTGTTCAAGCCAAGTCCCTGGGTTCATATTTGGGCTTCCTATGGGAGCCCAAATTATAACTTAGTTCAATATGAGGATATTCTTTAAAAAAATATTTTTTTTTTTAGTTCCACTGGTCTGAATCTTTGGATATTTGGTATAAGCTTTTCTAAGGAGGGGGCAGATGCAACTTGTTGAAATCATTCCCTGGGTTTTATATTCAGGCTACCATGTCAAGTGAGTGCCCTCCTGGGGCCTCTTGTTTATATTAACATTGTCTTGGACAGGTTCGAAACCACAGTGATTTATCAAAAATGGAGGGAGTTATTGCCATTTGTTTATTTGCATTTTACTGGAAGTTTGAATGTTTATGTTGATAAATTCAGCAAAAAGTATCAGAATTCAATAAATTATAGTTGTCCATTACCCTTTTGCTCTTGCCATGGCTCATGCCCATGGAGATTTGTTTCACAATGCGGTACTTTTTTTAATTTCCTTTTTTTCACAGCATGATGGACCTGTGGCCAAAGGGCCTCCTCTTATCTTGATATTTATCAGCTTCAAAAATAGTTCCAGACATTTAATTGTAATGAGTTTGAACAGCTTAGTTCTATGGCAGCTATGCTATGCCTTTGAAAAATACAAAAATTAAGATTTGTGCATGTTTAAGAATCATGCTATGCTATGCATTTGAAAAAATACAAAAATTAAGATTTATGCATGTTTTAGGATTTTTACTAAGTTTCCACTTTATAAGGTAAAGTGTTTAAAAGCCATATTTTTCTTTACAGAAAGTTGACTGTATTGGGACAGTCATTGGCCAAGAATTGTACAAGGTTGTAATTATGGATACCATAGTTGGAGTGAGTGTTTACTTTATGGCATTCTTTTTCACCATCTTTTTCAAGCTCTCAGGCATCAGTCTAATTCTGTAAGGAATTTGATGCTGTTATGTTCTGTTGCCCACTTTTGTTGCAAATAGACTACCGTTGATTTAATGTGATGTATCTTTACTAACAAAGATATTCAAATATTTTTTTGAGCTACAGTTATAGATATTCCAGTCAATAAGTATTTAATTTGTTTTGAAAACATCAAGATATTAACACAATTGGTAGAAGAATCATGCAGCAGATTTATAGAACTACAGCTGTGAGTCTACATTCATGATTATTCAGTTAAAAAAACATGTCTAATTGTAATGTCAAAACAGAATCGGTCAAATGAAGTCTTGATTGAGAAACATTTCTTATATTGATTGACAAAGAAAATGTATGTTTATTGTATTTTTTAGATTCAGTCAGATGGAATATTTCAGTTTGTTGGAAAAACGAAGATTCGCTTTTCCTACCAACTGAAGTATTTCAGCCGATTGAATCGAAAATAGACGATGTACTATTTAAGGGCATGGGTGGTTCCAGGCCATAACAGCATCAGATTTGTTTGAGAATTTGACTGGTGTCTTGAGAGCTTGCATATTTGTTACAGTGAATTTGTTGGATCACTAGATAAATGTGATGAATTTCAGTATTAGTACATTTATTAGATTTTCTCATAATAACCCGTATGAGGGTGCATGAGGTACATACATATGAACAATTATATGACTGATATACGTGAACGTAGTAGAACAAGTGTGACTTCTTGAGGATATGATTGCACCGTGTCAATCACTGGTCTATGCACTTTAAGTTTTAGCTCTGCCTGACAAGCTTTTCTGGTTAATTATTTATCCGTCTTTCGTCGGTTGTCTAGCATACATCGTTTATCATCAACATTTTGTTTGTCTAGGCCATAACTTTGTAACCACTGAATATTTTTTGTCAAAACATTATAACAATATGTATTGTGAAAGTGTCGCGAATTATAGTATGGTATGTGCTCTACAAGGTCAAGGTTACAGACCCTACATTAAGGAGACAGAAAAACTTTAACATGTCACTGTCACTTTTGTCCAGTCCATATAACTTCGTATGAATGATAGATCTTATCCATACTTGGTACAATTATTGCTCATGACTCAAAGGTGTGTCGCGACTTTGAAAGAGGTCATATCATCAAGGTCAAGGTCACAGACAGAAAAACTTTGATATTGTTATACAGCCCTTGTCTGGTCTGTATAATTGAATCTATGCGACAGATCTTGTTAGCTCAGCTGACTGAAAGTTAGGATGCGCTGTAGTGATTACTCACTGTCCATGAACTTGGTGTTTGCAGCTGCTCCTCCTAAACCACTGAACCAATTTCAGTTAAATTTGAGGTGATTGCTTGTTCTGACATCGCATTTTTGTTGAAATCAACATGCCCAACCCATAGGGAAGGGGTGGGGGAAAATGCTCCAAAATTCTTATAAAAATCTTCTCATGAACCATTGTGTACAATGACTTGATATTTGGTATGCAGCCTCCTTTTGAGGTGTAGAATCAAGTTTGTTCAAACGAAGTTTGTGGATCAATATTTGCCTTTGTAATGCGAGGGGCAAGATTTGTAGCCCTGCCTAAAATGTCTATTTTCTGAACTGATGGTCTGATTTGAACCAAATTATGATAAATGGTATTATTGAATCATAAGTACTTGATTCATAAAAAAAAACTTCCCATGTCCTCGTGTGAACCCCAGGAGTAAAAAATAGAACCTTCATGGAGCTCGACAGGCAGAGAGGTTTCTTGTTGAGTGCTTGATCACAAATGGGATTTTAATCATGAATGAACATACTAACTAGACATTTGATTGTTTGGGGCATTACAATATGACAGGGCCTAAAAATTCAGGTGAGAATCAGAATTGATTCCTGGAATTGCTTCTCAAAAGGAAAACAATGAGGCATCAATATTAATTCTCGCTGGATGGTCATTTGATTCTCATCATAGATTTTGAAAGTGCCCTTCAAAGCCTGGAGAATTCCACTTATGTTTTGCTCCCTCTTAATGAGGTAACACTTTGACTTAAAGAGCAGTGGTGTCTAGTGAAGTCTTGGCTGACTATTCAGGCAGCCAAGACTTCACTAGAAATACTGTTAAAGTACTCTATCTTCCATCAGCAAGACCACCAACGGCTGCAGGTTGGAACACGTGTTTCTACATATATATGTAAGAAAAGAAACTTATCAAAATTGGAACCAGACCATCAAGGTTTAAACTCTAGTAAATATATAAATATAAGGTTTGTTTTTCACTGTGGAATATGCACTGATTGCACTAACAAGGGTCTAACCATACACTCCAATTCTAAATTATTTGAGAACTGATGAGATCCTCATAGGAGTTCATGGTGATAGGGATGGGGTGGGGGAAAAAACAGCTTTTAAAAAAATCATCTCATGAACCAACAGATGCAATAACTTGTCTTTTAGTATTGAGCTTCTTTTTGAAGAGCAAATTTAATTTTTTCTAATAAACTTTAGGGTGTGATATTTACTATTGTAACGGCAATATTTTTGATTTGAATGAAGTTTAGCATACATGATGAGTGAGTCGCATGTTCTTGAGTTATGCACGAACACAAATAAATACATGTGGAACCAAATTTTGAACAAAATTTTTTTCTGAACTGCATTGCAGAAGTAACTGATATTTGATGTGCAGCATTCTTAGTTTGGAGTGTAATCAAATGGTTCAAAAAAATCTTGTTCAGTTTTATAATGGTACCCTCATGGGCTGTCAATATTTTAACAGTGTGGATAATGCTGTAAACAATTCAAAAATCTTCTCCCCAACCACTGCTTCATAAGCTTCCATGTTTGATGTATGACATCTTTGTTAATATGATTAACATTAATATGATCCCAGGGATGATATTTTGGGTGTCATTGGACCATGAAATTTTAACACTGGATAATTAAAAAAAAAAAAAATTTTCTCCCAACCCTCTGCTACAAGGGCTTTCATGTTTGACATTTTACATGTTATGGATGATTTACAGGTCTTTTCAAATCAAACCCCAGTTGTTATGAGGCCCATAGACACTGTAGATTACAGAGAATATAGTTTTTTAAATCTCTTTCAAACCACTGCTCCAAATATCTCCTCAGGGCTGAAAATTCACTCAAGAATCAGTGTCGATTCTTGCAAATGATTCCCGCGAAGGAAAAGAATGATATTCAACTTTGATTCTCGCAAAGTGTTCATTTGATTCTTGTCACAGATTCTTAAAATGTCTTTAAAGTCTATGAGAAATCTACTTTTGTTTTGTCCCCTCATAATGAAGACATATGGGTGGTGTCTAGTGAAGATTTGGCTGCCTATGCATGCCATGACTTGACTGGACGCCACTGCCAAGGTACTGTAACTTCCATCACAAGATCATCAAAAGCCTTTATGTTGGAACATGTATTCTACAGGTACATGTATGAAAAGAAACTCACCAAAATTGGAAGTAGGTCCTTAAGAATTAAACTCTAGTAATTACATAAACATGTGGTTTGTTTTTTCACTATCACTGTGGAATATGTACTGGTTTCACTCACAAGGATGTAACAGTACTCTTAAATTATAAATTATATAAGAACTAAAACTTGATTCTCGCAACAGCAGTTCGTGAAGAATCAAAATTGATTCTCATGAATCAGAAGTAATTTTAAGGTCTACTCCATATTGTTAAGATGATTCAAAGTTTGTTCAAACCAATACCCTGGGAGTATTTTAAGTGTTCTTATGGGACCTCAGAATTTAACATCATGGTTAATAGAAAAATGTGCATAAATCTTCTTTCCCAAACTGCTACTTCAAAAGAGTTTATATTTGACTATAACATATTAATGTGTAACAGATCGAGAGAGAAGTGCAGGAGCCAAGGCTCAAACCATCGATCTCTAGCACACAAAGTGACTGATTTACCACAGATCTGGATCAACCAGGCTGATTGGTAAATGGCCTTTAAACCTCCACCACTACTAATGATAGAGATTTGTTCAAATTTGAATTTCCAAGTTTATAATTTGGGGTTTTATGGTGATTTAAAATCTTGTCTCTGAAGATTCTAATGTGTTTTTAAGGTTTTCACTTCAGGCCCTCTGTGGCCTTGTGTTTGGTCATTTACAAATGTACAAAATATAAATTGAGGCTACCTGATATTCCTAACTTTTTTTCATGGAACCCTATTATTATTGTTTTAATAGAGACAAAGGCAAAATAACACAAAATATTTACCAGTGTTTGTGCAAAATTTGAGATAAGCAACTTGGAATACAACAACTAATTTCACAAGTGTTAGTAATATGATTGAGTTACTTAATTATTTATTTATTTATTGTTGTTTAAGAGCACTCTCAGCATCTATGGCTATATTCTAACCACAGCACAGGTATGAAGTCAAGTTTAGCCAATAGTTCAAATTAACTTATTCAAATCTTGAAGTCTTATTTGCTGTAAATCTACAAAAACATTTCGCCAATAACATGACAAAACTTAGAAATGCAAGTGTGGGAGTTGATAACACACAGGTGTATTCTTTTTAAAGGAGATTATTTATTATGCCCCCTCCTGAGGGGTAATATAGTAAAGAGCCGCATATATTCGTACATCCTAAATTATGTCCATCCAAACTATGTTCATCCAAACTGTTTACTTCTCTAGCTCCACCCCAAGTGGTTGGATTGAAATAATGTTTTTTCTTTCTAATGACTGTGAGAGGGGGGTTTGGGGGGTTGGGGGGGGGGGGGGGGTCCATCCGCAATATTTGTTGTCCTAGCCATGCCATCATTTGTTATTTAAAAATATGTCTGTCCAAATTGTTTAATACTCCAGCAGTGTCACTGTTTGTTTGATTTAAGTGGCTTGTCACACTGTTCTACCATAACATGGGAACATATTTCATGACACGATGGATGCCCTCACTAGATTACTTTCAGAGTTACATCCCATGGATTAATTAGGTGTTTATCAAAAATCTGTCCATCCAACATGTGTGCTAGTCTAGGTCTGCCACTAATTGTTGGATTCAAATAATTTTAAGCAGGGTTGAACCTTATCAAAGGGAAACAGATTCCATGCCGTGCCAGAACAAATATCCCCACCCCCAACATTGTGGAATCATTGTGTATTTATTCTATATCTTAACCCATTTGGAATGGGGCATAGGAGTTAGTTCAAGCATTGGACTTGAAACTGAAAGGCTGATGGTTCAAGTCTGATCAGCGTTAACTGCATTGTGTCTGTGGGCAAGATACTTCATTGTGATTGCCTGTGTGGGGGCACAGTGGCAATGTGTACTAAGGCATACTGCATATCAATAGTGTACTTGCCTTCAACTGCTGCTAACTCTGCTTGTGCAGAGTTAGTAAATTGGAGGGTCTGACAGTTGCTTACCACTGCTCAGTTGTTCTCTCTGGGTACCCTGTCTTTATCCACCCATAAAATTGTTATAATGTGACCTTGGCTGTTGAAAAGGTCAATAAACTCCAATAAACAAGCAAACAAACCTCCGACATGGTCTGATTGTCACCAGACATTAGTAACAGGCGCTCTCACAGTTGCCACTGGGAGGGAATTTCCTTGCTGTAAAACAAAGAAAGTTCATCTGTCGTGTGGATGGTCTGTCAGTTGCCACTGACTTGGATTTCCTTTCCATGTTGTAAAACAAAGACAATTTACTCCTCACATGTATTACTTAGTATTAAAAATAGCTGCATTTTGCTATTATGGGAGGGGGCATATGCCACATTTGGCATAGTTCTGGTTTATTTATTGGTATTTTTGGTCACTTTCATTCTCTATGTCTATGCAATGACTGTAATACAAGTGTAAAGTCAAGTTTAGCTAATAGTTTATACCTGCTTCCCCGATCCGCGTTGTGCCCTTGGGCAAGGCACTTTATCCCAGTTGCCTACATGGGGGCACGATGACACTGTGTACTAAGGCTTACTGCACGTCGATGATGCACATGTCTTCAACCGCTGTAACCCTGCTTGAGCTGAGCTTGAACAGAGAATTTTGAGGAGTTGACAGTTGCTCAGCGATGCTCTGTGGTTCTCTCTGGGTACTCTGGCTTCCTCCACCCGTAAAACTGTCACAGTCACGATCATCCATTGTGCATAAGTATGTGACCTTAAACACCAATAAAATAAATAAATAAATACCTGCTTTCCACTTTAAAGAACTTCCACCCCAGGCATTGGTTACCAGGTCCTATTTTATCAGTAAAGCAATACCTGTTTACCACAGCAAACAAGCATTACTCCACTACCCAGGCTTCCAATGGGGACAGTAATATGAACTACTAGTGATGAACTGATAATCAGAATCGGCAATCGGAACTGGCCGGTTATGAGGCAACGGCCGATTATGATAACCGGAAGTTTAAAAAAATGGCAGTTTCCGGTTATTCTATATAAATTTGTCACTGACTATTAAAAATCTCTTTGATATCTGGCCATTTCAATAAAGTTTCCCCATTAAAAACGTGTGCAGTGCATAGCAGAATATTTAGGGAGTTGCAGAGCAGAGATATTACAGAAATGACCATCTGCAGTGGGTACGAGATCGCCACCATTTCCCAGCTGATTGAAGTCACAGGCCTTCAATCATGGTGCTGTACAACATTTTATGTATAAACAAAATGTGTTCAGCCAGTAGTCTGCAGTACTTCCATGATGCAAGCATCACAATACAATAAAATGTGTTCAGCCAGTAGTCTGCAGTACTTCATGATGCAAGCAGCACAATACAATAAGAAACTAGACTTTATGATTCTGGAGAATCATGGCTTTTCCCGATGAGATTCCATGATTTTTCATGACCCCCACAGTGTCTGATGAATTGTTTTTAACTGTCTCTTTGAAGTTCCTTCATTGATGTTATGAGAAAGGTTAAGATAGAAGTCTCAAATGACAGAGTTTGATAAAAAATTGTTTAGGTAAAAACCATCATTAACGGTGGAGTGAGTTAATGTCAATATCGTCGTCCAACAAGTCAATGACCGACAAAAGGAGTTATGTTTGTTTGACACATACTCACTGAGTGCTGTGTCAATTTAAAAATGGTCCATTTTATCTCAAATGTATCCAAAATATTGATGTCTGGCAGCTTGTAGAGGGTTAACAAGTGCCAACAGGAATATTTATTCATGCAACTTGTAATGTCACACCAAGAACTGTGAATGGTCATTTTTTCTTTAAAATCTACAAGATGTTTTCAGAGAAATCCAGGGAGAACAGAAATTTTAAGCTTTTGATGGGTATCATTGTTTTTCCAGCCCAAAACGGGTTAAGTGTTGTTTTTGGAATACTCTTATTACTTCCAAAAATAATTCTCAGTGAATTCTACTTCCACTTATTTTGATCTCTCCTCCCAAGTTCAGGTGCTGTGGGTACGCAAACACAGCCTATTTTATCAACATTTTGATGTTTGAGAACCTGCATAGGGTTAACAAATGTTTACAGGAATATTTTGTACATGCAACTTGTAACGTCACACTAAGATATGAAAATGGCCATTTTTTCCTGAAAATCTACGGGATGTTTTTAAAGAAATCCTCAGATAATATGAATTTTTAACCTTTTGAGGGGTATCTCTCTTTAACCAGCTCTAAAGGGTTAATGCTTGGTTTTGTGAATATCTTCATTACTTACAAAAATGATCGACGGTGAATTCCACTTCCAATGAAGGAGGTTATGTTCATCTCGTAGGTACACATTTGGTGTTATGGTTGCCCAAGAACAGCCCATTTTCTCCAAATGTCAATGCTTGGCAGCCTCTGGGTGGTTAACAAATGGTTACCGAAACATTTTGTTCATGCAACTTGTAATGTCACTCGAAGACCTGCGAATGGTTAATTGCTCTTGAACTTTTTTTTTTGAGAAATCCACAGAAAACTGGAATTTTAAGCTTTTAAGGGGTATATCTCCTTAACCAGTTAAAAATAGGTTAAGACCTCGATTTTTGAATACATTTACTACTTACAAAAATGTTTCCCTGTCAGTTTTGCGCCCGGTAAAAGAAGTTACGTTTCTCTGTTGTATTCCCATTTGATGTTGTTGTTGTTCAAAAACAGACTATTTTTTCAAAATTTTGACATTTAACAGCCCATGGAGGGTTAACAAATGCTTACCGGAATAATTTATCCAATCAACTGGTAACGTGACACCATGACCTATCAATGGCCATTTTCTCTTGAAAACCCTACCAGATGTTTGTAAAGAAATCCAGGGAAAACATAAATTTTTAAGCCTTTGATGGGTATCACTATTAACAACCACAAAATGGGTTAACGCTTGGTTTTTTGAATACCCTTATTACTTACAAAAATGGTCTTTGGTGAATTCCACTTCCAACAAAGGAGATTATGTTTATTTCTCAGGTACACGTTGGGTGATGTGCGTGCCTGAAAAAAGCCCATTTCAACAAAATTACGATGCTTGGCAGCCTCTAGAGGGTTAATAAACGCTCACCGGAATATTTTGTCCATGCAACTTGTAATATCACACAAAGACCTGCGAGTAGTCAATTTTTCTTGAAAACCTACAGGATGTTTTTAGAGAAATCCACAGAAAATGGGAATTTTAAGATTTTAAGGGGTCTCTCTCTTTAGCCTGTCCAAAATGGGTTAAGACTTCGACTTTTGAATACCCTTACTACTTACAAAAATGTTTGCGTATAGATTGTGCGCTCGATAAAAGAAGGCACGTTTCTTTGAGGCGTACCCATTGGGTGCTGTTGGCGTCCAAAAACAGCCCATTTTATCACAATTTTGACTTTTAGCAGCCCGTGGAGGGTTAACAAATGCTCACCGCAGTATTTTGTCTATGCAACTTCTATTGTCACACCAAGGCCTGGGAGTGGCAAATTTTTCTTGAAAATCTACAGGACTCGTTTAGAGAAATCCACGGAAAATACAATTTTTTTTAGCTTTATGGGGGTATTGCTGTTTAACCAGCCCAAAACGGGTTAACGCTTGGTTTTTTGAACACCCTTATTACTGACAAAAATGATCCTCGGTGAATTCCACTCCCAGTAAAGAAAGTTATATTTATCTCTCGTGTATTGTTTGGGTGCGGTGGGGGCCTGAATCCGGCCTATTTCATCAAAATTTCGATGTTTGGCAGCCTGTGGAGGGTTACCATATGCATTGCCTGATATGTCGTGTGTATCAAAGGGCGTGTCACAGACAGGTCTAGCAATGACGAATGTATAAAAAAAATCTACAAGACGTGTTTCGAGAAAGTGCCGATTAACCCCAATTTTGGCAGTTTTTTGCCAATTCTGAGGAAATAAGGGTTAAATCGAAAATTCCGCTTGGGTACATTTTTAGATTTTGTGCCCCTCTATGCGTGTGCAAAATTTCGTGAAAATCGGTTCGAAAATGGCTTCTGAATCGTACGGACAAAATGTGTGGAAAAGAAAAACAAAAAAAACTAGACTTTATGATTCTGGAGAATCATGGCTTTTCCCGATTAAATTCCATGATTTTTCATGACCCCACAGTGTCTGATGAATTGTTTTTAACTGTCTCACTGAAGTTCCCTCATTGATGTTATGAGAAAGGTGAGTATAGTAGTCTCAAATGACTCAGTTTGGGTTTGATAAAAAAAAATGTTTAGGTAAAACCCATCATTAATGGTAGAATGGGTTAATATCAAGATCAATGTTTCCCTATCAGTTTTGCATCCGGTAAAAGAAGTTACGTTTCTCTGTGGCATTTCCATTTGTTGGTGTCCAAAAACAGACTATTTCTTCATTTTTTTACATTTAGCAGCCCATGGAGGGTTAACAAATGCCTACCAGAATAATTTATCCATGCAACTGGTCATATGACACCAAGACCTATCAACGGCCATTTTCTCTTGGAAACCCCACAAAATGTTTGTAAAGACATCCAGGGAAAACGATTTTTTAAGCTATCGATGGGTATCCGTGTTAACCTCCCCAACAGGGGTTAACGCTTGGTTTTTTTAATACCCTTATTACTTACAAAGATGGTCCTCTGTGAATTCCACTTCCAACAAAGGAGATTATGTTTATCTCTCATGTCTACATTGGGTGCTGTGCGTGTCTGAAAACAGCCCCATGTTAACAAAATTACGATGCTTGGCAGCTTGTAGATGGTTAATAAACGCTCACCGGAGTATTTTGTCCATGCAACTTGTAATGTCACATAAAGACCTACGAATAGTCAATTTGTCTTGAAACTCTACAAGTTACCGTTAGGGAATTTCACAGAAAATGGGAATTTAAAGCTTTCAAGGGATATCTCGCTTTAGCCTGTCCAAAATGGGTTAAGACGTCGACTTTTGAATACCCTTACTGCTTACAAAAATGTTTCCGTATAAATTGTGCGCTCAATAAAAGGAGGCACTTTTCTTTGTGGTGTACCCTTTGGGTGCTGTTGGTGTCCAAAAACAGCCCATTTTATCACAATTTTGACCTTCAACAGCCTGGGGAGGGATAACTAATGCTGACCGGAATATTTTGTTCATGCAACTTGTAATGTCACACCAAGACCTGCAAATAGCCGAATTTTTTCTTGAAAACCTACAAAATGTTGATAGAGAAATCTACAGAAAACGGGGATTTTAAGATTTTAATGGGTATCTCTATTTAACCAGCCCAAAATGGGTTAAGACGTCAAATTTTGAATACCCTTGCCACTTTCAAAAATATTTTCCGATCAATTTTGCGTCCGATAAATGAAGGTCCCTTTCTCTCTGGAATACCGTTTGGGTGCTGTTGGCGTCTAAAAACAGCCCATTTTATCACAATTTTTATGTTTAGCAGCTCGGGGAGGGTTAACTAATGCTGACCGGAATATTTTATCCATGCAACTTGTAATGTCACACCAAGACCTGAGAGTGACCAATTTTTCTTGAAAATCTACAAGACTCGTTTCGAGAAATCCACGGAAAACACAAACTTTTGAGCATTATGGGGGTATTGCTGTTTAACCAGCTCAAAATGGGTTAACGCTTGGTTTTCTGAACACCCTTATTACCGACAAAAATAATCCACGGTGAATTCCACTCCCAATGAAGGAAGTTATGTTTATCTCTCGTGTATTGTTTGGGTGCAGTGGGGGCTTGAAACCGGCCTATTTTATCAAAATTTCGATGTTTGGCAGCCTGTGGAGGGTTACCATATGCATCGCCTGATATGTCGTGTGTACCAAAGAGTGTGTCACAGACAGGTCTAGCAATGACGAATGTATAAAAAAAATCTACAAGACATGTTTCGAGAAAGTGCCGATAAACCCCAATTTTGCCAGTTTTTTGCCAATTCTGACGAAATAAGGGTTAAATCGAAAATTCCGCTTCGGTACATTTTTAGATTTTGTGCCCCTCTATGCGTGTGCAAAATTTCGTGAAAATCGGTTCGAAAATGGCTTCTAAATCGTACGGACAAAATGTGTGGAAAAAAAAAAAAAAAAAACCTCAAAAAAAACCCCCCCCCCCAAAAAAAAAAAAAAAAAAAAAAAAAAATAATAATCCGTAGAAAAACAATAGTCTTTTCCAGAGGGAAAAGCCTAAAAAAAAAAAAAAAAAAAAATAATAATCCGTAGAAAAACAATAGTCTTTTCCAGAGGGAAAAGCCTAATAATAATCCGTAGAAAAACAATAGTCTTTTCCAGAGGGAAAAGCCTAACAAGATTTTTCGATTTCAAGAAATCGAGATATTCACCTATTCCGCTTGTCTTTTTAGGCAGCGACGAAATAAGATTGGATATAGAGCTGGTAGTTTTTTAGGCTATATTAAGTGCATAGCCGATAGAAAACTCCCTACAGTGTCTAACAATTCTTTCGGCAATACTCTTTCACATTGGCGTGAATGCTGTATGCTTAATCTCCAAGTTAGGGCTAAATAGCAAACCCGTTGAACAGATCGCGTGTACTTAACAATAACAACATGTGCATGTGTGACACCATAGATTGTGGCGAACGTTTTCGCAGCAGCCATCCCAAACATTCAGCGTTTGTACCTGAAGCTCACCCGAACTCGGTCATATTATTAGAAAATCCCGAAACCAAGCATGGGCCTCGAGGCAGCCGCCCCTCTCTCTCAACCCACACCCCGAACGTGCACATACCCTCTCCTGACATTCAACATGATAGAATGGGAAATTGGTGTCGCTCTCTGTGTGAAAAGATGCGGTAACTATTTGTGAAGAATGAGTGAAAAAATGATGGAAATCGGCCAAGAATTGGCCGAGATATAGCGTTTTAATGAGTTGAGGTAATTGTTTGAATTTGGTCCCGTTCTAGCCGGTGCGACCTGACGCTGGGTATATGTCTGGGGTAGTTCCGCTTGAAATCGTGGATTCTCAGTTTCTGGTGGAGAGACGCTGGTGACTGAAAGATGCATTGTGTACACTGGCGCCAAATGGACCTCGCCAAGCTGGTAACAGTTAGATATTTGTCAGAAATGAAAAGTGGACAGTAATCGCGCATGGGTTAATGGCGAATAGGCGGTAATCTGGCTAATTTGACATTAAAATTGAACAGACAGCAGTGTCGCTCATACGCCCACTACGTCCAGACCACTGGACGCAGCTACACGAAATTTTCAGAAGTTGTTCTACTCTTCCTGCCCGACAGGTTAGTATCTTTGTCGAGTGGCGTGACCGCGTGGGAACAATGTGGATCGCGTGGAAACTGAAGGGACGATTCGTCCCTCCTCTATTCCCAATGCAACAACGTTTCCATTCACTATTCACCTGTCACCCGTCGAGTTTGGCATTACTTCTGTCTATTTGACGAACTGTTCAGCTTTCAATATTCACACGTTCACATGGGACTGAAAGTTTGGAGTTAAACTGCTTATTTCAGAGCGTACCGGCAGAAACTGACAACTCGACCCGGTGGCGAAAAAGCCGTCGTCTGGCTAATTTGACATTCAAACTGAACAGATACAATGTCGGATACACGCCAATTATGTCCCGACCATACAAGGCAGCAACTTCAGATTCTCAGAATGTTTTCTCCTGTCCCTGCCCGACAGTTTAGTATCTTTGTCAAGTGCCAAGACCGCGCGGAAACACCGTGGATCAGGTGGAAACCGAGGGGACGATTCGTCCCTACTTTCTTCTCAATTCAACGACTTTCCTATTCATTATTTACCTGTCACCGGCTGAGTTTGGCATTATATCTGTCTATTTGATGAACTTTTCAACCTTAACTATTTGCGGCCTCGTGTTTCACCACCGAAAGGCCACTGCACGGTTACCAATATATTCAGGGACTGATTTTGCGAAAAAAACAATTATTCCGACTGTACCCACATGGGAACTCCTAAATCTGTAAGGGTTACATTTTTAATAATAACGTATAAAACAGAAGTTGTCGTGCTACGCTTGCTGCATGCAGGCATAGAAAACATTCAGCGCTCAATGAATTAGGAATGGAGTAAATTGTCACTTAAACCAGCGAAATTCTGAAAAAAATGAGAGTTTTTTTTCGACGGCACCTACCTTTATGCATCCGAGACAGGGACTGCGTTAAACTTTACAGCAACCTTATAACAGAAAATATTCTTGGAATTGAACTGTGAATCCGAATTTCGAAAGCCTACAGAATGCAAATGGGTGGGTGGCGGGCATCATCACTGGATCTAATGTTGTATTTCATGTTTTCTTTATATTCTATTTATTTTTTTGATCTCTCTCTCTCTCTCTCTCTCTCTCTCTCTCTCTCTCTCTCTCTCTCTCAGTTTAATTTGTGTTTGTCTATAATGTTTATAATATTTTGATTTTGCTAGATTCTGTTATTTATGGAATACGTTCTGCCATATTGTAAATTATTAGTCACCGTACAGGAAGGTTTTAATGAAATTTGATTATTTTTTTTATTTTCTATTTCGATGGCTCTTGTCGAAAAGGTGCTAATCACTGATCGTCCCAAACGAGATCAAAGACACGCCGTAGTTTAATAACAGACAGAGAATCTTCTAAGAATATACATGCGCAATCCTAAAATGTAATAAATCAAGTGTTTTTTCACGTTTTATGAGAGAAATATGTCCAATTGTATCATTGAATCATTTTTAGGTATATGTGGGTGAGAAATTTTCTATACGGACAAAATACAGGCTAAATAAAATATTTGCCATTATTTTCCGCAGACGTATTTTTGTCTTTGCTTCTTGGGAAAATTTCTTGCTGCTAAATACAACGAAGGTGTGTTATTTGATGTGGTCAGAACCGTCAGGTGGTCGGGTCCGAAACCGCACCTCGCAGAAGATGTAGTGGGGGGTGTCGATTTTACAAGTAATGTAGGCAGCGTACACGGCATGGGCTGTCTGTCTTTAATCCGACAAAACAGGGTTAAGGCTTGGTTTTTTGAATACCCTTATTTATTTATTTATTTATTTATTTATTTATTTATTTATTTATTTATTTATTTATTTATTGGTGTTTAAGGTCACATACTTCTGCACAATGGCTACTCGTGACCGTGACAGTTTTAGAGGTGGAGGAAGCCGGAGTACCCGGAGAGAACCACCAAGCATCGACGAGCAACTGTCAGCTCCTCAACATTCTCACTCTGTTCAGGCTCCGCTCAGGCAGGGTTACAGAGGTTGAAGACATGTGCACCATCGACGTGCAGTATGCCTTAGTACACGGGGACATCGTGCCCCTATGTCGGCAACCGGACCAAAGTGCCTTGCCCAAGGACACAACGTGAGTCGTCCCGGACGGGGATCGAACTCGGGACCTCTAGCATCGAAGTACAACAGTCTACCACTGAGCCACCGCGCGCCCTTGAATACCCTTAATACTATCATACATTATCCCCCAGGAATTCTAAATCTGATAAAAGAGGTCATGTTTATCTATTGCATACCCATTTTGCTGCCCGAAAACAGCCGATTTTATTAAAATTTTGACGTTTAGCAGCCGGTAGAGGGATTAACATACGACTAGCGGAATATTCTATCTATGCAATTTGTAAGACCTGCCAATGTCAAATTGTTCTTGAAAATCCCCAACAAGCAGTTAGCGAAATCCACGAAAATGTAAATTTTAAGCGTTTAAGGGGCATCTCTCCTTATCCAGTTCAAAATGGGTTAAGTTTCATTCTTTTAAATACCCTTACTACTTACAAACCTTAAACACCAATTAGATTCCATGATTTTTCTTGACCCCCACAGTGTCTGATGAATTGTTTTTAACTGTCTCACAAAAGTTCCTTCATTGATGTTATGAGAAAGGTGAGTATAGTAGTCTCAAATGATTCGGTTTGGTTTTGATAAAAAAATGTTTAGGTAAAACCCGTCATTAATGGTAGAATGGGTTAATATCAATATCAATGTTTCCCTATCAGTTGTGCGTCCGGTAAAAGCCCATGAAGGGTTAACAAATGCCTACCAGAATAATTGATCCATGCAACTGGTCATATGACACCAAGACCTATCAACGGCCATTTTCTCTTGAAAACCGCACAAAATGTTTGTAAAGAAATCCAGGGAAAACGATTTTTAAGCTTTTGATGGGTATCCCTGTTAACCTCCTCAACAGGGGTTAACGCTTGGCTTTTTGAATACCTTTATTACTTACAAAAATGGTCCTCTGTGAATTCCACTTCAAACAAAGGAGATTATGTTTATCTCTCATGTATACATTAGGTGCTGTGCGTGTCTGAAAACAGTCCCATGTTAACAACATTACGATGCTTGGCAGCTTGTAGATGGTTAATGTCACATAAACACCTACGAATAGTCAATTTGTCTTGAAACCCTACAAGTTACCGTTAGGGAAATTCACAGAAAATGGGAATTTAAAGCTTTCAAGGGATATCTCTCTTTAGCCTGCCCAAAATGGGTTAAGACGTCGACTTTTGAATACCCTTACTACTTACAAAAATGTTTCCATATAAATTGTACGCGCGATAAAAGAAGGAACTTTTCTTTGTGGTGTACCTTTTGGGTGCTGTTGGTGTGCAAAAACAGCCCATTTTATCGCAATTTTGACCTTCAGCAGCCCGGGGAGGGTTAACTAATGCTGACCGGAATATTTTGTTCATGCGACTTGTAATGTCACACCAAGACCTGCAAATAGCCGATTTTTCTTGAAAACCTACAAGATGTTGTTAGAGGAATCCACAGAAAACGGGGATTTTAAGATTTTAATGGGTATCTCTCTTTAACCAGCCCCAAATGGGTTAAGAAGTCAAATTTTGAATACCCTTACCACTTTCAAAAATATTTTCCGATCAATTTTGTGTCCGATAAATGAAGGCCCCTTTCTCTGTGGTATATCGTTTGGGTGCTGTTGGTGTCTTAAAACAGCCCATTTTATCACAATTTTTATGTTTAGCAGCTCGGGGAGGGTTAACTAATGCTGACCGGAATATTTTATCCATGCAACTTGTAATGTCACACCAAGACCTGAGAGTGACCAATTTTTCTTGAAAATCTACAAGACTCGTTTAGAGAAATCCACAGAAAACATGAAGTTTTGAGCTTTTTTGGGGTATTGCTGTTTAACCAGCCCGAAACGGGTTAACACTTGGTTTTCTGAACACCCTTATTACTTACAAAAATGATCTTCGGTGAATTCCACTTCCAATAAAGGAAGTTATGTTTACCACTCGGGTATCGTTTGGGTGTTGTGGGGGTCTGAAACCGGCCCATTTCATCAAAATTTCGATGTTTGGCAGCCTGTGGAGGGTTACCATATGCATCGCCAAATATGTCGTGTGTATCAAAGGTTGTGTCATAGGTAGGTCTAGTAATGATGGATGTTTAAAAAAAATCCTAAAGACGTGTTTCGAGAAAGTGCCGATAAACCCCAATTTTGGCAGTTTTTTGCCAATTCTGGCAAAATAAGGGTTAAATCGAAAATTCCGCTTCGGTACATTTTTAGATTTTTTGCCACTCTATGCGTGTGCCAAATTGTGTGAAAATCGGTTCGAAAATGGCTTCTGAATCGTACGGACAAAAATGTGTGGAAAAAAAAAAAAAAAAAAAAAAACCCCAAAAAAAAAAAAAAACCCCAAAAAATAATAATCCGTAGAAAAACAATAGCCTTTTCCAGAGGGAAAAGCCTAACAAAAAAAAAACAAACCCCCCCCCCCCCCCCCCCCCCAAAAAAAAAAAAAAAAAATAATAATAATCCGTAGAAAAACAAGTCTTTTCCAGAGGGAAAAGCCAAATTAAAATTGGAGAAAAAACTAAAAAACACTACTTTCTCAATGATAGATGATTGTTACGCAACATGTAAGTTGCATGACTGTCACAGACATGTTTTCAGTTTGTCAAGTTTATTAGCTCACCTGAGCGAAGCTCAAGGGGAGCTTAACTAATCACTTTCTGTCCGTCGTCCGTCGTCCGTCGTCGTCCGTCCGGCGTTAACTTTACATTATCGACTTCTCCTCCTAAACCACTAGCCCAATTTTATTCAAATGTTGGCTAAATGTTTATTACCTAATGCCAATTCAGATTTGTTCAAATGAAGTTGCCCCTCCTCCTGGGTGGTGCCACACCCCCAAGGGGCACCAAAATCTTTGTAAATCTTCTTCTCATGAACCAGCAGTAGCAGAGACTTGATATTTGGTGTGCAGCTTCCTTTTGAGGTGTAGACTCAGATTTGTTCAAGAGAAGTTTGTGGGGCTATACTTGACGTTGTTATGAGAGGGGCAAAATTTTTTGCCCCGCCCAAAATTTCTATTTTCCAAACCGAGAGGCTGATTTGAACCAAATTTTATGTGAGGGCTTATTGGGTCATGAGTACTTGATTTATGCAAAAAAAAATTTTCCCGCAGCCCCGTGGGAACCACAGGAGCTAAAAATAGAAAAAATTTAAAACGCCCATATCTCCAAAACTGCACGGCACTGAGAATTTTTATTTGGTGTGCAGCTTCCTTAGGACCAACAGAAAGGATTGGTAAAAAAAAATTGCCATCGGTTTTATCATAGGGTACAGTTTCGGGACTTTGAAAAAGTGCTGAGTCAGCACTTTTTAACACTGTCGGCAATGGGAAAAACATTAAAAAATCTTCTTCTCCAGATCCAGCAGGCAGAATCTTTTGATATTTGGTATGCAACATTGTAGGGTGGATCTGATTCAAGTTTGTTCAAATCGGCCCCCTGGGTTCATATTTGGGCTCAGTATAGGAGCCCGATTTCGAACTTAGTGCATTTCAGGCAAATTTCTTAAAAAATCTTCTTCTCCAGATCCAGCAGGCAGAATCTTTTGATATTTGGTATGCAACATTGTGGGGTGGATCTGATTCAAGTTTGTTCAAATCGGCCCCCTGGGTTTATATTTGGGTTCAGTATAGGAGCCCAAATTTGAACTTACTGCATTTCAGGCAAATTTCTTTGAAAATCTTCTTCTCCAGATCCAGCAGGCAGAATCTTTTGATATTTGGTATGCAACATTGTAGGGTGAATCTGATTCAAGTTTGTTCAAATCGGCTCCCTAGATTCATATTTGGGCTCACTATAGGAGCTCGAATTCGAATTTAGTGCATTTCAGGCAAATTTCTTCAAAAATCTTCTTCTCCAGATCCAGCAGGCAGAATCTTTTGATATTTGGTATGCAATGTTGCGGGGTAGATCTGATTCAAGTTTGTTCAAATCGGCCCCCTGGATACATATTTGGGCTTACTATAGAAGCCCGAATTCGAACTTAGTGCATTTCAGGCAAATTTCTTAAAAAATCTTCTTCTCCAGATCCAGCAGGCAGAATCTTTTCATATTTGGTAAGCAACATTGTGGGGTGGATCTGATTCAAGATTGTTCAAATCGGCCCCCTGGGTTAATATTTGGGCTCAGTATAGGAGCCCGATTTCGAACTTAGTGCATTTCGGGCAAATTTCTTAAAAAATCTTCTTCTCCAGATCCAGCAGGCAGAATCTTTTGATATTTGGTATGCAACATTGTAGGGTGGATCTGATTCAAGTTTGTTCAAATCGGCCCCCCTGGGTTCATATTTGGGCTCAGTATAGGAGCCCGATTTCGAACTTAGTGCATTTAGGCAAATTTCTTAAAAAATCTTCTTCTCCAGATCCAGAAGGCAGAATCTTTTGATATTTGGTATGCAACATTGTGGGGTGGATCTGATTCAAGTTTGTTCAAATCGGCTTCCTAGATTCATATTTGGGCTCACTATAGAAGCTCGAATTTGAACTTAGTGCATTTCATGCAAATTTCTTAAAAAATCTTCTTCTCCAGATCCAGCAGGCAGAATCTTTTCATATTTGGTAAGCAACATTGTGGGGTGGATCTGATTCAAGTTTGTTCAAATCGGCCCCCTGGGTTTATATTTGGGCTCAGTATAGGAGCCCAAATTTGAACTTAGTGCATTTCAAGCAAATTTATTAAAAAATCTTCTTCTCCAGATCCAGCAGGCAGAATCTTTTGATATTTGGTATGCAACATTGTGGGGTGGATCTGATTCAAGTTTGTTCAAATCGGCTTCCTAGATTCATATTTGGGCTCACTATAGAAGCTCGAATTCGAACTTAGTGCATTTCAGGCAAATTTCTTAAAAAATCATCTTCTCCAGATCCAGCAGGCAGAATCTTTTGATATTTGGTATGCAACATTGCGGGGTGGATCTGATTCAAGTTTGTTCAAATCAGCCACCTGGATTCATATTTGGGCTCACTATAGAAGCTCGAATTCAAACTTAGTGCATTTCGGGCAAATTTCTTCAAAAATCTTCTTCTCCAGATCCAGCAGGCAGAATCTTTTGATATTTGGTATGCAACATTGCGGGGTGGATCTGATTCAAGTTTGTTCAAATCGGCCCCCTGGATTCATATTTGGGCTTAATATAGAAGCCCGAATTCGCACTTAGTGCATTTCAGGCAAATTTCTTCAAAAATCTTCTTCTCCAGATCCAGCAGGCAGAATCTTTTGATATTTGGTATGCAACATTGCGGGGTGGATCTGATTCAAGTTTGTTCAAATCGGCCCCCTGGATTCATATTTGGGCTTAATATAGAAGCCCGAATTCGCACTTAGTGCATTTCGGGCAAATTTATTAAAAAAGCTTCTTCTCCAGATCCAGCAGGCAGAATCTTTTGATATTTGGTATGCAACATTGTGGGGTGGATCTGATTCAAGTTTGTTCAAATCGGCTTCCTAGTTTCATATTTGGGCTCACTATAGAAGCTTGAATTCGAACTTAGTGCATTTCAGGCAAATTTCTTAAAAAATCTTCTTCTCCAGATCCAGCTTCAGAATCTTTTCATATTTGGTAAGCAACATTGTGGGGTGGATCTGATTCAAGTTTGTTCAAATCGGCCCCCTGGGTTTATATTTGGGCTCCGTATAGGAGCCCAAATTTTAACTTAGTGTGTTTCAGGCATATTTCTTAAAAAATCTTCTTCTCCAGATCCAGCAGGCAGAATCTTTTGATATTTGGTATGCAACATTGTAGGGTGGATCTGATTGTGATTCATGAACGTATTTATTTGTAAAGTTGATAGAATCTTAGACAAAATTTGCAGAAAAGATCTACTATAGAAGGGGTGGTATCCAGGGTGAACCGTTTACCCAAATCTAGCAGTACTAATGCATTATTCACACAAATCTTCGTTCAAATTTTATGACCCCTCATTGGAACACACGCATTCAGCTCATTCCAACAAAGGTCATATGCCATGTTTTCGAGACAAAGGAATAAAAATTTTAGTTATTCATGAAATTTTTAGGCAACTGTTGTCTGTTATTCACATTGCTTCATGAAATTTCAGTACTTTTAGAAGTTACCTCAGTAATCAAGGGTTAATTCCCCTTAATTAAATGTCGCCTCTAAAAACAACCACTTTGCATATCTTACCTTTTTACCAGCATAACTGCCAAAACTTGTCAGCATTCTTCGCAAAAATCGCTATTCAAATTTTAATTTTTGTCTCTTAAACATACATGTACTTATCGCTTGTAAATACCCCATTGGAATGAGCTTTTTGAGCTCATTCCAATGAGAGGTCGCACACCATGCTTTTTGAGTCAAAAAAGCAATTTTTTTAGTTATTCCAGAATTTCGTACGTAAAACACAGCTTTATGACTTCACATTAAAATGAGCTCTCTAAGCTTGTTCCAATCAACATTCACGCACTATGTCTTTCACACAAAAAATAAAATTTTCCATTTATTCAGGAATTTTGTTTGCAAGAACACTCTTACCCCCCCCCCCCCCACAAACACACACACACAAACACACACACACACACACAAACACACACACACACATCTAAAAGTTCGTCAGCAAAAAAACAGTTACTTCAATTTTTAAATGCATTATAGGAACAACTTGCCTAATCAAATTTAAATACTTTTGCATCATTCTGTATCTAGAACAAACCATTTACCATATCTTTACGCAAAATTCTCCAGCATCATTCACAAAAAAACACCATTATTTATATATTCACATTTCTGTCTCAAAAATATACCTGATCTTCCCATACCCCTATTGGAATAAGCTGTTTGAGCTTGTTCCAATGATGATAAAAAAACTAATATTTTGGAAAATTTGTGAAAATTTTTGTTTTCTTGCATGCAAATATATACATGTAGCACATGGAAGATATCCACAGTTGGGGAGAGATGTCCAAGGCTATCTCTTCACATTCCTTGTTTGTGCTTCATGCTAAACCAGTTTGTCTGCAGAGATAAATTTGCTTTATTAAAAATCATTGGAGATTGGCCACACACCAATGATTTTAAATAAAACTAATTTTAGGTAACAAATGTTGAACTTCAAACAAAATCTATCACTCAACCAGTTAATGTTGATGAGGCATGACATGGTGAAGGTGACCTAAAATACTTCTTAGAGTCACTTTGTCAGGTGAGCGATTAAGGCCACGTGGGGCCTCTTGTTTTTTAATTCGGTTATCTTCCTTGATGTTTCTCTCCAATGTTGATTGCAGAGTACATCATGTATGTATCTGTAAACCATGCATTATACAACTTCACAACACACATTAACATCAAAGTTATTATTCAATTAAGACACAAAGTATGTGTGCTCAGTATATTCCTGGTTAATACAACCAAGTATATTGTATTCATACACAAAACTGTATTAACACTATTTACCGAAATAAAACACAATCTTCACAAGAGAACAATATTGTGTGATTGTATCATTGACAACAATCTTCTCCCCCCACCCCAACCCCCAAAAATACAAATATTATTTTGGCTAATATTGCCCAGCACTAAAAATGCATTCTCTGAGAAATTATGTGGTATTAAGCTTTTGTAATTGATTTATGAACAGAATTCTGTAGTATAACAGGCACCAACAGATTTTCTTCTGTATTCTATTTCAACCATCGGAATTGGCTTTAGAATTGGCATAATTGGCAGAGAAATAATCGGTAAGCGGTTCATAGCAAGTTTGGATAATCGGTTCATCACTATGAACTACTGTTATGAAACGCATTGTTGGAAAGGGCTCAAAGGGCCTGTACTAATAGTATGTTGCATAACAGCATTTCATAATCAGGGTCAAAGGACACTACATTTTGTCATCAACATAAAGTAAAGACTTTCTGTTCATTAACACCACCTGCCCTTTTCTGGTTGCATCCATCACATCAAAATCAAGTTGACCCCACAATACAGACAACGTAACACAGTTCTCATTCGAGAGAAGACATGTTATGCGAGACACCATTATACCCATATGATGGCCTTTACTTGTGAGATCTGTAAAGAAATCATTCTCACAGACCGCAACAGATATGAATAACAAAATATAAGGAACCATTAACTTTATACAGCACTGTTGTTTTTTCATAGATTGCTTGTACAAAACATGTGTCTAACAACTCATTGTTTTTTAAATTTGTCAGCAACCTGAACTTGTTACTTCCACTATGGATATCCAGCTCCTATTCTGCCCTTGGTATTTATCAGGGCTGCAACGATATGCTTCCATAAAGATACTATATGAATCACAATTTAATCTGCACGATATGATATGTATCATGACACACATGATCTCTCATGGCAAACAACTACAACTATGAAATACTTTGGACTACATGTATTTATTTCCAGTAGCTTTTTTTATTACAAATTTTTGAGGGCACATTTTAAACAGTATGCAAGTTCTCAATGTGATAATCATTGGCATTCAATAATTTATGGTTTTGATTTTATGACCTATTTTTCAGTGCTTTTGTCCTCTCAGTAAATATGTTAAACCATTAAATCTCATGGTTGTTCTGTCATACAAAATATAATGGATTAATCAAATAAATATTTGGCAAATCAGAGGGAATTCACCAACTTTTGGTGGTCAACTGAAAATTCTGTTAACCTTTTACCTAACAAGAAAGGCAGACGACACTTGCAAAAAAAATTCTTGAATAACTAATTTTTTTCATTTTTTGCATCAACAACATAGCTCATGGCCCCTCATTGAAATAAGCTCATATGCTGGCCGTTATGGGCCGTTACATTGGTTAAAGGGTTAATGACATGTTTATCACTTTCAATGGTGGTATGCAAAAAACAGGGTTTCACAGCACCAGCTTTCAGAATCCAATAAGTTGAATTGCCCTATAATATTTATATTTATTTTATCTCGATACATAGTGAACAAGGATACATATTGAATCGTGCGCAGTGTATCGTGGTTCAAGCATATCATGATTAATCATTGCAGTCCTAGTATTCATTTGTCAACTTTTCCAGAACCTTTATCTGTTTATAAATAATGATAAAATTTAGTGTTCTTTGACTTTGGCAATGATAACCAGGGGTTAAAATTCCCCCGAGAACAGAATCAATTCTTGCAAATGATTCTTGCAAAGGAAACATTGAGAATCAGCTTTGATTCTCGCAAATGTTCATTTGATTCTTTTAAGAGATTCTGAATGTGTCACTGAAGATCTGGTGTATTCTATTTATTTTCTGCTCCCAAGACTTCAGAAGACACCACTGCCAAGACACTGTAGTTTATTAAATGCCTGTTCTATTAAATCCCCATCTACAGCAACACCAAACCATGCGGAAAATGAAAATCTGTTCCACATATATGTGCGGAACGGAAATCGTTGATGGACAGTTTTTAAATAGAAGCGGAATTTCACTGGGATTTTCTCCAAATTCATGCATTGCAATTACAATTTGAATCGTTAGCCATAGCTAAAAATAGTAGCACAGGTTCCCTTCACAAATTTGGGTGGTGATAAAATGTGTCCTTTTGTTGATAGTTCGACCCCTGAGTTCTAAGTGTGTTCTATGTGCTTACTGGCACATAGAACACATTGCAACTCAAGGGACGAGCTGTCAAATGAATTGCTGAGTGTCCTTCTAATAATTGCTTTTATAGATGTGAAGGCATGTAATAAACACAGAATGACACACGCGTGTGAATGGGTTATTTGATATGGCACTTGTGCAATCGTAGAAGGGTAAAATCTACAGCAACACTAAACCATTCGGTAAATGAAAATCTGTTCCGCACACATGTGTGGAACAGAAATCGTTGACAGACTATTTTTAAATAGAATTGGAATTTCACTGGAATCTTCTACAAATCGTACACTGCAATTACAATTTCAATTGCTAGTGATAGCTATAAATAGTAACACAGGTTCCCCTCACAAATTTGGTAGGCATTGATATGTGTTCTTTTTGTTGATAGCTGCCCTTCAAATGAATTGCTGAGTGTCCTTCTAATAATTGATTTTATAGACGAGAAGGCATGTTATAAAAACAGAATGACACAAGCGTGCAAATGGGTTAATCGATATGGCACTTGTTTTATCCTTCTGTGCTGGCACTCGTGCCATATCGATTGACCCATTCACACGCGTGTTGTTCTGTGTATTTCCTTGATCAAGGCCATCCAAAACCGGTATGTTGGAACAAGTGTTCTACCTGTACATGTAAGATAAGAAAGTTACCAAAATTAGAACTAGGTCCTCAAAGGATAAACTCTAGTAAATATATAAATATGAGGTTTCTTTATCGCTATGGCATTTTTACTGTTTTCACTCACAACTGTACAACAGCACTCTCAAATTCTAAATTATTTACGAACTGAAAATTGATTCTCACGGGCTCGCAGCAGGATTCCACAAACAAATTTTAAGGCCTGAAATGGCGTAATGGTTCACACTGTTGGGTAGGATTCTCAGTGCCTTTTCTAGCATTGTGTATTTCATTACAATATATCTGGTTTGATGAAAGAAAGTTGTGAACTTAGTTGCAGTATTCTAGGTTTCTCATCGCAGCCTTTGCCCTTAGACAGAACATATTAATGCTATATCCAGATAACACAACAGAAAATCAACCTTCTAGCTGAATGATGTTGAAAAATGAACTAAAACACCTAGACTATTGATTTTTATACCAAAATGTACGTAAGTGGGAGGCCAAAATGAATTTTCAGTTGAATTTTAGTAACTTTTACGACATATTTCTGTTGCTTTGTTGGCTATTTTCGAAATCAGTATTCAGCAAATTGAGATACCGGAAAACAACTATTACTTACCTAGTACATGTGTTGGCCTCCACTCCCATGCTTTTTGCACTTTGAAAATGGCTGCAACATGACAACATCTAAACACAAGGACACCATGTCAAACACATGTCATTGGATGATAATCTGTTAACAGTTGTTATGAAACTGCTTGCTGACATATCTTTTAGTCATGAAATTCTCTTAAAATATCAGGAAAAACAAGCATTTAAAAAAAAAAAAATTTTCTGTGCATTCTTTTGTGACCCTAATTGATATATTACTTGATGATCCCTTCAGCGATTTCAGGTTTCAATTTTTGAATTTGAATGATTGTCCACATACAGGCCTGTTGATTGTCCAAATACAGTATCACTTATCACCCCAAAATATGACCAGAAGCAATGAGATTTCCATTGAACAAAATGAAAACAATTTGAATACTTCACTAAAACATGAAAGCTGTGTCCACCTCAACTTGTCTTATGTCCTCTCCTTGTTCTTCGGATATCCAAAGCAACTTCAGTCATAGTATTAGTATTTTTTATAACTTGCCTCCATTTACAGCTGTTACCAGAATGCTGTAGCAGACTTTCAGGAATCACTGGAACCCTATTCTGTCAGTTCAAGCGATAGGTGTTAATTTGGGTGCTATGCAATGAAGCCTTCATTTTGATGTATGATATGCCATATTATTTCGAAATTAATCAAATTTTATAATCAAAAAGTTTTTCCTAAAATATGTTAGCATTAATTGGAAATAACTTTAATAACACCTTTGGGGATGTTGTGATTTGTTGATTAATTGACTAAGCATTGATTATTGCCTCAGTTGACAAGTAATTTTGAAGCGAATGATCTACAAATCATCAAGAACAACTTGACAGTGGCACCAAGTAATTATCACACATAATTCCTACTGTGTTCATTCACTTACTATCTATATACAACAATTTGTTAAAATGGTGAGATAAGAGTCCAAATCTAATGGGTGGATGGTGGCTTTAATGTGGTCAATAGTTGGGAAATTCCTTTGAACAGCCTGTTAGGTGTGGATGAAATTGTTTCTACAGTGGAACTCCCTTAACCCATTGAACCCCTCATCCTGATATATCCATATGGCGCAAATAAACCTATGCCCCAGTATCCCGATATTTCGGGATGCGAGCACATGGCTAATTAATATGAATGTTGATACACTTGTCTTCAGTCAAGTAAATCACTTGAATCATAAAATAGTATATCACTTGAATCAATCAAGTCTGGTACTAAAATCTACCTTTTTCGTAAGGCATTTCCTTGAGTGGTCTTTTAATCTTGGTCATAAACTGACATTACCAGGTATGTGAGTGTGACAGTCAGTGAGGATTGCCACGTTACTCGTCAAGTCACATCCACATACTTGTTCTGGTAAAGTTGTAGTTTGTTTTTATTTTGTTTTAATTCAGCTTTCTTTTTATTTTGTTTTAATTCAACACCCTTTTTCTTGTAAGTTTTGTTGTTTTTATCACCACGGTATAGCCTTGGTTGCTGATGTGTCATTGGGCACCAATAACTGATAATAGTGATCCACATATCAATGTATCTATGAGAGAATGAACGTGTATGTGTGTATATGTATGTATGCAATTATTGTACAGCCATTGAGCGCCATGTGTGGATTCTAGGATTTAAAATTATTATTATAATTAAGAGTTTCATGCATACACTTCACTGCCAAACAAAGCAACATGTAAATGCCGGTCAAACAAATATTGTCATGATTTATCAGTCAAAAAGAATCAATGAAGTGATCAGCTGTGCTGACAGGAGCGAATGTAAATAAATACAAGAGGTCCCAGGGGGCCTGAGGGCACTCACCTGACATGGTAGTCTAAATTTTAAACCAGGGACTTGAATAAGCTGCATTCGCCCCTCCTAAGAAAAGCATATACCAACTAGATGAAGCGATTGTGCCCACACAATACACAGGATTTTCCTTCTATTTTCAGTTCCTGCACTTTTACGTCCCAAAATTGAGATAAACACATAAAAAACAGATTTTTTTCCAAAACAAAATATTTTCAGCCCAATTTTTTTTTTCTTAAAATGCATAAAAACCAAAAAACTAATTTCCAGATTTTGGTCCAAAATTTTCTAAGTCCCACCCGGACCCCAAATTTTCAGTGTAAAAAAAACATTTTTTTTTTGTCTTAAAATTGGCTGAAACACATAAAAAACCAAAAAAAATTCCGGATTTTGGTCCAAAATTTTCTTAGTCTCACCTAAGTCCCACCAGGCCCCCAAATTTTCAGTGTAAAAAAAAAAAAAATTTGTCTTAAAATTGACCGAAACGCAGAAAAAACCAAAAAAAAATTACGGATTTTGGTCAAAAATTTTCCAAGTCCCACCAGGACCCCAAATTTTCAGTGTAAAAAAAAAAAAAATTGTCTTAAAATTGACCGAAATGCATAAAAAAACAAAAAAAAAATTTCCGGATTTTGGTTCAAAATTTCTAAGTCCAGAACGGGGCCCCAAATTTTCAGCCTAAATATCAACCCAGGGACTGGGCTTGAACAAACTTGAATCTCAACCCCCTAAGGATGCTGCATACCAAATATCAAAAGATTCTTATTGGTAGATCTGAAGAAGATTTTTAATATTCCTCATACTGCACTAATTTAAACATTTGGGCTCCCATAGAGAGCCCAAATATGCACCCAGGGAATTGATTTCAATAAACATGTGAAACAATCTTCCAAAGATGTTATATGTGAAATTTGAAAGCTTTTGGAGCAGTGGTTTGGGAGAAAAGTAGTCTTACATGATTTTCCCATTACCCACAGTGTTAAAAAATGCTGACTCAGCACTTTTTCAAAGTTTCCCCCCCCCCCCCCCCAAAAAAAGTACCCCATGATAAAACCGATGGCAATTTTTTTTTACCATTCCATTCTGTTGGTCCTAAGGAAGCTTCACACCAAATAAGAATTCTCAGTGCTGTGTAGTTTTGGAGATATGGGCGTTTTAATTTTTTTATATTTTTAGCTCCTGCGGTTCCCATGGAGCGACAGGAAAAAAATTTGGGCATAAATTAAGTACTTATGACTCAATAAGCCCTCATATCAAATTTGGTTCAAATCTGCCTCTCTCTTTGGAAAAAGAAATTTTGGGAGTGGCAAAAATTCTTGCCCCTCCAATAACGAAGGCAAATAATGCCCGACAAACTTCTCTTGAACAAACTTGATTCTAAACCTCAAAAGGACTCTGTATACCACATATCAAGTCTCTGCTACTCGTGGTTCATTAGAAGAAGATTTTCAAAAAATTTGGTCAATTTTTCCCCACACCTCTACTCAATATGAGCCGAAACCTAATTTGGATAAAAATCAAAATGCCCCTATATAACCACTACTTACATGAAATTTAATTAAAATGTGACCTGTGGTTTAGGAGAAAGAGGCTCAAACACCACCTTCACGCAGGACGACAGACGACGGACGGACGGCAGACGAAGAGTGATAAGAAAAGCTCGCCCTGACTTTCAGTCAGGTGAGCTAAAAAGCATCTCACTGCTTCGCAGGTGTTGGAAATGCTTGAATCGGATGATGAAGGGGAAGATATTTATGGAGATGATTATCCATCTGATGAAATTACAAACAACGATGGTGATGATTACAGTTGTGATCAGAGTGAATGTACGACAGAAAGCGATGCCGATAGTGACAGTTTGGTCCCAGGTGTAAATTTTGAAAGTGGGCAGGACAAATCTGTGAATAATTGTCACAATCTCCCTGTTACTGATGTAGGAGATGCAACAGAAATAAATTTGAGTGAAGGGTGGTCCAATAATTTTAGCCCTGGTGGCATAGTTGATATATTTTACTGAATGAATCCTATATCTGAAATGTGTACCCACTACTAATATTCCTGATATTTCCTCTGGAGCCCAGGGGCACAGGTATATATCCACAGGATTCAAAGGGTTAATTGAATAGCCACTTTGTCAGTGAAAAATATTCAATTAATAGGAGTGTTTAGTTAACAATGATCTGGAAATTTCCTGTATTCTGGAGATAAAATGAGAACTTATTCTATTATATCTTGTTATGGAGCTCTGTCAAATTAGATATAATAGATTAAATGTCTGTACTGGATACAATGAAGCCAAATAGGTCTATACACATAGGGAATTCATGGAGTGTCAGGGCAATTTCTCGACATGTTACAAACCTTTTTATTCAGTTAACAGGAGTTTACTCTCTATAACTTTTATGCAAGTAACAGGTCAGATTTGTACTGAAAGAATGGTAAATGGTTTTGTGTTTGGAAGTTATATTCAATTAACAGGGTTATTCTATTAAGAGATATCCAGTTAAACAAGCTCCACTGTATCATCAAGAATGTTTGATCTTGTTGAAGTGGGACATATGAATAAAAAATTACGAACACATAATTTTTGAAGACTCACTGCTGTTACCTTGACTTGGCCGATGCACTTAATCTCATAGCAAATGATTCTTTGAGTACAGCCACCAATCTTGGTGTTAACCCTTAACTTAACATGAAAAGCAGACGACACTTGCAAAAAAAATTCTTGAATAACTAATTTTTTTCATTTTTTGTCTCTTTTGAGCTCGTTCCAATGAGGAGTCATAACCTATGTTTTTTAGACAAAAAATGAAAAAATAATGAAAATTAATTGGTGAATTTTGAGAATAGTTCTGGCCAGTTTTGGTCGTTACGTTAGGTAAAGGGTTAAGCATTGTATGTTTGAGTTCTGTGTGCTTGGTGGGTATCTATTTAAACTTGAGAAAAAGTATACCCAAAATTGTCACATTGAGTAGTATTCCAGAAGAATTGTGTTTGAATTGACACGGTACTGTTGCAAATGGCAGGCCTTTTAATAACCCCAAATTAGCAACAGTAAATACTATGCCCAAATAATTGTTCCTAAATTATGCAGTGTTTAACCCTTTACCCAATGCAGATGATATAAAAATTTATTTTAAATATTATTTTTTCAAATTTAAAAAAAAATTTCAACGAAACCCTAGGTGACCCTACCAGTGGAATGAGTTTGTGACCTCGTTCCAGTGAGTGGTCAGATGATATTGTTTTGCTGCAATTTAAAAAAAAAAATTTTGTTCAATTACTGAATTTGCATATTAGATGGTCAGATGCAGTCGATTATATATGTAAAGGTTTAAAACTATTTTGCCCTGTTTTTGGAGGGTTTCATCAACACAGTTCAGCGCCTACTTGTCAAACAAAGAGAACACAACCGATAAGTCAATATAAAACATCATGAGTTTGCTAGAGGAAAGCGCTCTGCGTCAACAGTGTCGTACATGGCACCTTCGATGCTGCTTGCTTCCTCTGGCGAACTGTATATGAGTAAACATGAGCTTGAGAGGAAAAACCAGCAGAGAAGATGCATAATAAAAATGCTGTAAATTATGTTTCTTGGTAAAAAAAAGAAAAAAGTATGTAGATCTCTTGTTGAGAAGACAAAATTGTCAGCGGTTTTCTTTCTCACCAGGCTGCATTACCCTTGGGTCCATTTCAGCTGATTGTCCAATTTAGACAAATCAGTAAGGGGCTGCATTTGACTGAAATCAGTTTTACATTTCTGGAGTCAACTGGTAGCTATTAAATTATAGGTCAACCAGAACGATTATTGACTAATCATTGATTATTATTGGTGACCAGTCGACTGGCAAATCAATTGATCATGGCATCCCTTATTACCTTACCTTTCTCTTTCTCATAAAAATTCTGAGAGAGGGTTAGCTGGAAAAACTTTTTTCAGGACACCCAATTTCTAATTTGTAAAGGTCAGGTTTTTCAATGTAGAATATAGCTAGTGTAACAGGGGGTGGGGTGAACAACTCCCCAGGGGCTAGTACCCTGGCTGAAATCTGTCTAGATTTGTGAGGATCTGGAACAACAAGCAAACCATGGACGGATGGATAAAATAGAATAAACATTAAGTTATGTGTGGTGGTCTGGATGAACACACAATAAAATAGGAACAACAGTTTATATGTGGTTTATTTAGAAGCCAAAAAATAGTATGATATGAAATGGACATGAATATGAATGACAGATCAAAAACCACCGGGCCTCTACACTTTCATCCAAGAGGTTTAAATTCCACCCAACATATGTTCAGTAAATGTGGATGGTTCCCAGAGAACTCGGACCTGGAGAGAATCACTGTCAGAAACGTTGATTCTCACCAGGGCCGAGTTGAACGGGTCAAAAAATTACTGTACCCATTATGGTTAACCTTTTACAGGTTATAAAATGTCCCCCATAACTAACCTAGTGTATAGGTTTAAGTTTGGCCAGCAAGATCCAATCTTTATTGTCAAACATATAGTGGACGATGAATTATGAGCGAGGCCACTCTTATATAGGATAATTTCGTGGGGAAAGATTTCAAACACTGTAATCTGATTGATTCCTCGCTTTCACCTCGACGAATGAAAAAACAGCACAGTGCAGTACAGCGTGAACCAATAGGTTACACTGATCATTTTGAACTTGTAAATGACTAGAAGCCAACAACTTAAACTTCTGTTATGAGTTGACAAATAATAACAGAGTCATTTAGAAACCTTTGTTGTATTTTATTTCAAATGCTGTTACCAAATCTGTTACAGCTAGAATGTTTTGTAGTTTTGCCTTTGTTTACATATTGCTGTATTGTGGCACAATATTAGGAAGGCCTCTCATCCTTTTTCTACATAAAGTAACATAATATACTGAAATCTAAATAATTGCAGCTTCGAAAAATAAACATTTTTCAATCTATTTCAGACTTCTGTTCTGCTTATAAACAACCTTGGAAAGTATTTCTGGACAAGAAAGAAACAAGAACACAGTATATCAAAAGCTGTCCTGGTCTTAGTATACAGACAAGGACTGATTTGGGTATGCTCATATGTTTGTTTACAATTCTATGCTGTGCATAAATCATATGCTATATGTAAGTTTTTAGTCGAGTTGTGATGAAATCAAACTCTACTATTAGTTTGATGAAGGTGGGTGTGCATTAACAATTGGTTTCTGCGCAGTATTTTTACTTGTATTTAACATAGGTCAACCATCTTTACTGTACCCACAGAGAAGAAGAACTCAATCGATTTTCAGTTTTGTTGGCTGGAGGTCAAGGTCACCTTTACTTAAAATAACACTTTTTGGCTTCTGATAGCATCGGGCCTATTTGTTAAAGTGCAACCAAACCTGTAAGAAAAAATGCATATGAAAAGATAAGAATCCAAGTCTGTAACCACAAGGTTGAAGGTCATAGTGCTCTTTCTTTTATTTTCTATGTCACATTCACCAGATTTTCAGATCAGACACCCCTATGGAAGGGAAAGAATTCTATTGATCCGTCAGTCTGCACCATGAGTTGAAGGTCTCAAGACTGTTATTATACTATTCAAAAAAAGTAGAGGATATCCAAACTGATGTTGATATTTTCGGAAAATGGTATTGGATACGCGTGATTGGACACATCAATATGTTACCAAGTTTTGTGTGGATCATGAATGTCACTGGCCCACGAAAACTTTGTGCATGTTTTTCTCACGAACACCTGTGGGATACGTTTTGAAATTTTCATTTGTTCTGGACAGGCTTTTTCGGAGGTCTCATCATTCTTTTCTGGGTATGAATTCGTTCATTGATAGTTTCTGGTTGAAACGTAACTTTTGAGGTATGCGAAGACTGACACATGATGAACGTTTATGTGTCGTTGGCATGTTGGAAGCTGGCAACAGACAGACTGCAGTGGCTCAAATTCTCAACGTTACTCAATCGGTGATTAGCAGGTGGTGGTCACGCTACAGTCAGACAGGCAATGTTGATGACAGACGTCGGTCAGGTCATCCAAGGGCGACAACTGCTAACCAGGATCGTTTCATCCAAACAACAGCAGTATGTAACCACCATCAAAGTGCCTCAGAAATTGGACAGCAGCTGCACCGAGTGACAGATGTGTGAGTCAGTGGTCAGACTATCCAAAATCGCCTACACAGCTGGAATTTGTATGCTCAACAACCTTGAATAATTCCACGTTTGACTGAACGTTACATCGCAGCAAGGTGTAATTGGTGTGGAGCACGACGGACATTGGACATTTGGTGAGGAGTATGCCTCTTCGGATCCGTGTAAGTCTTGCGAACTGAGGAGGATTTACAAGGTATTGAGGTCTTGGACTGAATGTGGTGAATTCTCTGTCTGACCGTCCATGTCTTCTAAAGCTCAGTGCGTGGAATGTGTGCTTGTCAGACCCCCAACTATCGCTGAAATCATTCACCAGATGTCACAGTGCAATGCCTCAACTGTCTTTTTTGATGAAAGTATAAATATATTTCTTCATATATCTCACTTTTATCAAATATCTCCTACTTTTTTTTTAATAGTATATAAACAGAACTTCATAAAAAAACACCAACTTGTTTCTGGGCAATGACTTTTCTTAGTCAAGATGGGAAGTGGGGTGGGAGGTGTACACAACTGGTTTCTGGGCAAAAACCTCGGTTCTATTTCGTTATTTATTTATTAGGGTTTAACGACACATTAACATATCGTGTCGGTGACAGTTTTACGGGTGGAGGAAGCCGGAGTACCCGGAGAAAACCACCAAGCAACGACGAGCAGCTGCCATCTCCTCAATGTCGTAATTCCGCACTGCAGCACAGGCAGGGTTTGAGTGGTTGAAGACATGTGCACCATCGGTGTGCTGTATGCCTTAGTACACAGCCTAATCGGGCCCCATGTGGACAATCGGGGTGAAGTGTCTTGCCCATGGACACAATGCGGGAGTCCGAATTGATCACTCAGATGGTCACCCATCCAAGGACTAACCGGGCTCGTCATTGCTTAACTTCAGTGATCTGACGACAACCGGTTACCGCAATGCCACCACGCCCAACTTCTATTTTTTTCCAATGAGGGGTCATAACCTATGTTTTTGAGACAAAAATGATAAAAAATAGTTATTCAAAAATTATTTTTGCAAGTGTTGTGTGCTTTTCATGTTAGGTAAAGGGTTAACAGGCGATAATGTTAGTTGTGAGATTTTTACTACAAATAGAGCTTTGTCCAGAATTGATTTCCAGGCATTAATATGTTTATAAGCCACATGTTCACCAGATTTGCAGCTTAGATGCCCCTATGGAAGAGGAAGAACCCTATTGAATTTTCAGTCTGTAGCCACAAGGATGAAGGTCACAGATCTGTTACTTTAAACAGAACTTGGTAAAAAATTGGTTTTTGGATTTTTTTGGACTACTCAATTTGTAAATACACTGGGAGATGTGGCCAATTTGCTAGGTAAAGGCTTGTGTTTGCTCACTAATAATGTGTAGAAACAGTAATATGACAACAAAAATTGTTGATTATATTATTTACACCATTTGCACTGCTCACATATCATGCAGTGGACAAAACTTTTGATTTCAAGTTTAGGCCTACAAAAGTTAAAAATCTGTTTCTCAGGCCTTCTCACATGGTCCTTTGGCTGCTGCATGCTCTCTTTTTATAACAAATGCAAACTTAAAAAAATAAAAATTAAATGGTTTATGTCTGATATTTTACCCAAGGTAATAAAATTGATTACTTTGTCCCTTGAATGCAAGAAGGCTTTGCAATGTCTTCTTGCACTCAAGGGACAAAGTACACCACCACCCATGCTATTTTGTAGATTTTTGGTCAAAAACATAAAACAAACCAAGAACATGAACTTTTGATGGCAAAGAAATAATTACAAAAATCAAAAATAAAATTAAAAAAACCCCGCCCACATGCCATTTTACAAAAAATGTCCTGTGAAACAGAAGATCTACTTTGTAAGGCCTTGTATGGGTTTTTTTTTTCTCTTTCAGACTGGAACTTTAGCTTGTCCTGTCTTACCAATAGTTGGTGCTGTATCAAGCCTGATATATTTTTTCACAGTTTATTGGGTCATCAAAAAGACTTGCAAACCACCAACTAAGCGTTGGAACCAGTCAAGAAATATAATGTTCTTCATGGTGTTCCTACTTGCAACACTTTGCTTACTTTTAGCACCTATTTCTATAATCATTGGGAGGTAAGATGTAGAACTGAATAATATATATAGGTTATCACCACCATGTGGGTTTCCAAGATGGTGTATTGAAGTCAAGACCTTGTTTCGGGGCATATATTGAAGAGTCTGTTAGGACGAGTCGATATATGATCCATCAACGAGGTCAAGACTTCAGTACGCCATTGTGGAACCTACTTTGTAGTAATAACCAATTTATTTTACAATATTCCTCACTTTCTTGACTTGTTCGCATATATTTTGACAATCGTTCAGCATTTATGAATTGATTTTTTATGAATAAAAATCATGACATCATGGTATTGCGTTCTTGCACTATGCATGACATAATCCCTATTCATTATTTTGCCACCGACCTCCGAAGGAGGATTTGGGGGTATCTAGCGGAGACCTCTGTCTGTCCATCTGTTCGTACAAATGTTTTGGTTTGTAATTTCAAAGCCATCGGTCGAATTTGGATCTCCTTTGGTATGCTGATAGACCTACATGGGTGAACAGATATGCACAAGGAATGGGTTCCTTCCGATAATTTGTAGTTACAGCCCTTTTTCAAATTTTTCTGTCCCACAATACCTTTAAGGCTACTTCGAACATGCCTGCAGGTCGGTGGCAGTGGACCACACTTCACGTAGCCCTTGTTCTACTTTTACTATTGCCACTGAAATTTATATCAGTGTTTCAGCTGTGTGTTTCTTTGTTTTATTTTTCAGGTTTGACACATGGTATGCCTATATAAAAATATCATGGCAAAAAAATGATCTAGTCTAATTTATTTCATTGGGTTGGTGATTTATTTATCATTTAATTACTGTTATCAAAAATGGTGGCCTTGACATGTGTAAACAGTTTTTGATGAGCACAGGTGAAAAATGTTCTCTCTCTGAATCGAATGATCACATGTGAGGTTGCTACTCTCAATGCAGATTTGTATGTTGTCTTGGTGTTTCTACTTGTATTTGGTGGTGATACATTTAGACCTAAAAAATTTTAAATCTCCTGCATGGTCCTTTTGGCTGCCGCATCCTCCCTTTTTATAAAGAATGCAAACTTAAAAAAATGAAAATTAAATGGTTTATGACTGATAATTTACCCAAGTTAATAAAATTGATAAATTTGTCCCTTGGGTGCAACAAGGCTTTGCAATGCTTTAGCATTGCAAAGCCTTGTTGCACTCAAGGGACAAAATACACCACAACCCATGCTATTCTGTAGATTATGAGGCCTAAAACATAAAACAAACTGAGAAACTGAACTTTTGATGGCAAAAAAATAATTAAAAAAATAAAATAAACAAGAAGCCCCAGGGGGTCTGAGGGCGCTCACCTGACATGGTAGTCTAAATATCAAACCAGGGACTTGACTTGAATAAGCTGCATACGCCCCCTCCTAAGAAAAGCATATACCAACTAGATGAAGCGATTGTGCCCACACAATACGCAGGATTTTCCTTCTATTTTCAGTTCCCGCACTTTTATGTCCCAAAATTGAGATAAACGCATAAAAAAAAGATTTTTTTTTATTTTTGTTCGGAAATTTTCGAAGTCACAAACAAAATATTTTCAGCCTAAAACTTTTTTTTCTTCTTAAGAAAATTGACCAAAAGAAAAAAACAAAAAAAAACTAATTTCCGGATATAAGTCCCACCTGGACCTCAAATTTTCAGTGTAAAAAAATTATTATTTTTTTTTTGTCTTAAAATTGACCGAAATGCATAAAAAGAACCAAAAAAAAAAAATTCCGGATTTTGATTCAAAATTTCTAAGTCCGGAACGGGAAACCAATTTTTCAGCCTAAATATGAACCCAGGGACTTGGCTTGAACAAACTTGAATCTCACCCCCCAAGGATGCTGCATACCAAATATCAAAAGATTCTTATTGGTAGATCTGAAGAAGATATTTAAAAAATATTCCTCATACTGCATTAATTTAAACATTTGGGCTCCCATAGAGAGCCCAAATATGGACCCAGGGAATTGATTTCAATAAACATGTGAAACAATCTTCCAAAGATGTTATATGTGAAATTTGAAAGCTTTTGGAGCAGTGGTTTGGGAGAAAAGTAGTCTTACATGTTTTTCCCATTACCCACAGTGTTAAAAAATGCTGACTCAGCACTTTTTCAAAGTCCCTCCCCCCCCCAAAAGTACCCCATGATAAAACCAATAGCAATTTTTTTTTACCATTCCATTCTGATGGTCCTAAGGAAGCTTCACACCAAATAAGAATTCTCAGTGCCATGTAGTTTTGGAGATATGGGCGTTTTAATTTTTTTTCTATTTTTAGCTCCTGCAGTACCCATGGGGCGACGGGAAACAAAAATTTAGGCATAAATTAAGTACTTATGACCCAATAAGCCCTCATATCAAATTTGGTTCAAATCTGCTTCTCGGTTTGGAAAATAGAAATTTTGGGAGTGGCAAAAATTCTTGCCCCTCCCATAACAATGGCAAATATAGCCCCACAAACTTCTCTTGAACAAATCTGAGTCTACACCTCAAAAGGAAGCTGCACACCTAGTATCAAGTCATTGCTACTGCTGGTTCATGAGAAGAAGATTTTTTAAGATTTAGGCACACTTTTTGGGCATGGCCTTACCAAGGGGCGAGGCAACTTGATTTGAACAAAATCAAATTGCGATGTCATAACAAACTATTATCTCAAATATCAATTAAATTGGTTCAGCGGTTTGGGAGGAGAAGACGCAAACTCCGTGTTCATGGACGACGGACAGTGAGTGATCACTGTAGCTCTCCTGACTGAAAGTCAGGTGAGCTAAAAAATGACCGCCCTCATGCAATTTTACAAAAAATGGCCTGAGAAACAGATCTACTTTGTGGGGCCTTAAGTAGAACTTTCTACTATTTTTCCCAATTCAAAGGGAATATATAAAGTACTCAACGTAGACATTGATGTAACTTTCCTGAATCCATTTTAAATCAAGCCAGTTGTACTGACATGGTTATTTGGCAATGATACTGTAATTAACAATCATACTACTCTTCAGTTTTGATTGATTAGTCAATGAATCTTCAGGCATAAAAAAATCTTCGAAGCATTTATCTATTATTAAGTCATCCAATGAAGGTGGAATGACTAAAAGCAATCGTTAGCCTATTTCATTTTTTTTCTTCAGACAAATCTCTACCACAATTTTCGGTCTCCACTCATGAAACTTAACACAAATGTTAACTCTAATCATTGCTAGAAAATGCTGAGCTAGATTTTTGATTTTCCACTTTTATCCAAACAGTTCCCAATTTACATGTTTTTTCTTGATCTTTTTATATCAAAGCCTGTATCAAGCTGCCCACTTTCACTTTTGTAAATCCCATCTCTGACAAAAACCATATTTAAAAATGTAGTACTAACCTGGGAAATTCCCAATGGTTGTGGCCAAATTTCCAGGTTACGTAATTGACGTCAACATCACAAAATATTAAACCACATTTGATTTTCCTGAAATTTTAGTATGTTGTGCAGCTTGAAAAACAAAAATATATGTTTTTTTATTTTTTCATTTGAAGTATTTTTGATATTTTTACGTTGATTCTCATTTTTAACCACCCTCCCCCTGCCCTCTTCTTGTGAGCAACCCTTCAGCTCAAACTACAAAAGATACCCCTATAATATTTTTCACATACTCCTTGAGAAATAGTTGAAGTGATGTCTTGTGGCTCTGGTCTTCACATTGTAGAACAAAATTTAACCCTACCCCAAAATTTCCAACAACCACTGGAAAACATCAAAATTAAATTTCAATGCTCAGACTTGAAATCTTGTGACATTTTACTACTTGTGGTCAGCAAATACACAGTTGAAAAAATTTTTAAAATCTGCCCTCAGTTTCCGGAAATATGACGTAAGCAGTGTCAAGGTATACCCTCCCATTTTGTAAACACCCCTACCACACAAACTGCCACTGTTACAGTCACAATATTTTGATTGTTCCAACACAAATGGTTGAAGTGATGTCTTGTCACATTTGTCATGATATTGTCAGACATTATTTATTGCTATAACAAAATCCTCAAAATGTCCAAATTAAATTTCACAGCACAGTGTTGAGATTTTCTGACATAACCACTCTTTTTGTGGCAGCAGTACTAGGTTGCAAAAATTTTGAAAATCTGATGTCAGATACCGGAGATACACCACGCCTATATGCTCACAGCCCCACTCCATGGAACTACAAAAACATAGCACTAAATTTATACCACATGCAGCTAAAGGAATAACTGAAGGTGAGCATTGCCAGTTTGTCCACAGTGCTGGTTTGACATTGACAGTTGAGATAATGACGAAGGGAAAAAGTCATAATCCAAAAAGATGTTTCTTGTTGGTGTCATCTGCCTGAAAGGTTTTGAGTTTTTCTCTTTATCATTATCTCATTCGTCGATGTTAAACAACCAGCTATACAACATTGAAGATGAGTGAACTTTACTTTCGGTTTCCAGATATATGTGTTCACACAAGATTTTTCTCTCTCTTTTTTGTTCTGTTGATGGTGTGTGCATTGGTTGATTTTGTTACCCTAGCACTAGATTAGAAACAACTAGAACCATCACATTTGGATGATTTTTGATGTTCCATGCAATCCCTTTTTATTTTCAGGCTTTTCAGAGTTGATGAAAAAGTAACTGTGTTTTCAGTATGTCACATGCAATTGTTGCCTCAACTTGCAGGCCAGCTGCAAGTCCTTTAAATCCTTGAAACTTTAAAAAAGGTGTTTTCATGACCTTGCAAGTTGAAGCTGTTTTCCAAACGTCAAAGTAGAATTTGAAAGGATCACTTTATCAGACTATATTTATGGGATGGGTGTGTTAAGTTACTATAAATAAACAATGCTCCACAACAACAAAAATTCTCAAAGGTTTTCAGTTTCCTGATTCTTTGCAATTGCCGGTCACTTTTTAAAGAATATACTTTTCTGTGAAAAATGAATACGTTGATGATGTGCACAGTTTTTGTGGCAATACAAATTGAATATTTACAGCCTCTTTTAATTATTATTGACAAAAAGACAGGTGCCAAGATATGAAATTTGTATCTAGTTTTCATGCTAGGTAAGCACCATGAGATTTGATGAAGTGACAGTTACAGCATAACAGCTTTCACATCATCAAACGACATGGATTGGGATGAGTTACCATTTTGCTTGACTTGCTGCCATCTCAGGGGAGGTAGACTGAGTGACAATATTTTTCACTGATGTTCCAGCAATCTGGTTGTATAGAGTTCAGTGGTCTAGAGGAACGCCCTCAGTTTAGGACTTTTAGGATTATGACTGAATTAGTCCTGACTGGAACCTTACTTCTGTTGCCCCATTTCTCACTTCTAAAAAGTAGAATGAGCTGTGGGTGTAATGACTGGAAGGCTCCAGTTAGGATGAAAGAAAGAATCTAGTAATTAGATGTTTAAAATAAGTGTGTATTGATATTAAAAACATTGTTGATTTTCTTGTTCCTTTAACCAAAGTCCTTGCAAGTGTTTGAATACTCCTCATCTCAAAAAATTCATTGAAACTCTTTTTCTGAAAATGTAGGGGACCCTCACTTGTCTTCCCTGGAAAGACACAAGAAATTGTGTTTTTGTCCCCCGACCCTTCGGGGGACTATTGTAATCAGCAGTGTCCGTCTCTCCGTGCGTCCGCCCATCCGTCCGTCCGTCCGTCTGTCCGTCACACCCTTGTCCGGATGATAACTTTAGTTTGGATGATTTTACTGAAACTAAATTTGGTATGTGTCTTACTTGGGTGGAAATGCAGGTCAAGTTCGAAAATGGGCACGCTCCACTGATTTCTACTGGATTTATTCCCCTTTTTCGACTTAAAAAATACAGTTTTTGTGTTGTCCGGATGATAACTTTAGTTAGGATCATTTGATTGAAACGAAATTTAGTATGCCGCTTATTTGGGTGGAAATGCAGGTCAAGTTCGAAAATGGGCACGCTCCACTGATTTTTACTGGATTTATTCCCCTTTTTCGACTTGGAAAATACGGTTTTTGTGTTGTCCGGATGATAACTTTACTTTGGATCATTTGATTGAAACGAAACTAAGTATGTGGTTTAATTGGTTGGAAATACAGGTCAAGTTAAAAAATGGCCATGCTCTGCGAACAAATTGCATCCTAACAGCTCCCTTGAATTTGCCATCTTGGTCGGGGGACCGGGGGCGTTGCCCTTGTTATTATTTGTTTCTTTCCTTCTCTGCGAAAGTTATTGATGCTGGTAAGACTGGTGTAATATACATATAAGCACTTAAGATGAAATGGTTTTTCCCGCGCCGAAGGCGTGCAGGGACGCTGTGAGGGCAAGCCTCTTTCGACCCTCTTTAACTGTAGAAGATCTTTTGTAACGACATGTCCAGGCACGTTGAAGGAGTAAAAGGGTCGGGTACTCAGCAGATGTCTGAAATTAGGTGTTCTTGGGAGTTGTGCCTTATCTTTTTGATGTTCGTTGGTCTGAACCCTTGGGTGAGGACCGGATCGAGAGGGGGTCCTCTCAGCAAAGGTGCTACCTCTCCCTGAGGGTGCCTTAATGGTATGTTCAGGCAAGTAAAGTCTGCCACTTATAGGATTGTAATGTTGTGGTGGTGGGCCATCATGGGCAAGTATAGTCTGCCTCAGGCAATCGATCATTGGTGGAGTTGGTTTCTTTTATTGGATTCTGTTTGAGCTCTTCGACAGGTCATGGAGAAAAAACAACGGCCCCTTTCGGGGACCACCCAGGAAAAGACCTGAACTTCCCTGGTTTGAGGGCTGGCCTGCATGGTAACCTATTTGGCCGGGTCACAATGCACTACCGGCACTTACAAAAGGGGGAAAAAATGGGGCGCAGGACCAACGCTCGCCTCCCAATAAAACTTTAATCATTTGTTTGACATTTATAGTAATAGACTGATAGATTTGTATAGGTCATGGAATCCTGGAAAAGTTATGAAAAATGAAAATATTTTTCCCAGGCCTGGGAGCTTTGGAAAAGTGGGGTTTTTTTTTGTTGTAGTCTGGAAAAGTCATGAAAATTCATTGTGATAACAATGCTGTATGCCATTTCCTTGGCATATTTTAATTTTGTGGTTAATAGGGACACATTCAAAAAACATTTGTTCTCACAAAATTTTGGTTTAAATACTTTCAAGTCTGAAATATAACATATTTTTAATGGTTATTTGCACATCATGCTCTCAGGAGAACACTTTTGGTCATATTTTGAGATGTCAGGTTCTCAATATTTTAACAATATGGGTAATGGGGGAAACATTGAAAAGTCTTCTTTTCACTAACCACTCTTCCAATTGATTTAACGTTTGGCATATAACATATTTGTGATGAATATTTAGAAGTTTGCTCAAATCCCACCCTTGTGATCTTATTTAAAGGTGTCCTTCCATCTGTGCACCCATCTGTCATTCCCAATTACCCATATTTTAGTCCCACACTTGTTACCATGAGGGGACTTATGCATTGTACTCTGTCTGTCTGTCAGACATTATGAAAATACGATGCACGTCAAATGTTGTAGAACAGAAATTAAAGATGGCTGAATGGTGGCCATTTTTGTTGTAATTTTTTCCATATTTTTATCCATAACCACCTGTACCTCCAAGATTGGTGGCCATTTTTGTAATTTTTTAGTATTTTTTCATACTTTTATTATATCTTACCACTTCTGTCTCAGAGATAATTGGCTCTTGGCGTTTCAAATTTTTAACATTAATCAGACGTTATGTAAATATGATGCATGTCAAATTTTGAAGAAAAAAAAATTGAACATGTCTGAATGATGGCCATTTTCATATTTTTATATCTTAATCCTCTTGTTGGACTTAGAAATTCAGAAATTCTTGTTTTAGGGTAGTTTGGGAGGTAGGTGGTGTGGACAATATTGAAAAAAATATTCTTACTAACCGCTGATCCAAATGTGACCTTGTTTGGCATTGTGATAATGATTTTCAACTATTTTTATGCCCCCACCAATTTCTGCAGGTGCATTAAGGGTACCCTTGTCCATCTGTCCATACGAACATTCATCCGTACATCAGTCCTAAATATGGTTTCTGGACGATAACTTTAATTTGACTGAACAAAATAAAACAAAATTTCATACGTACATTTATAACCACATAATACAGGTTGGGATTGATAGTGGACTTCATCCGATATTTTTTAGAGTCATGGCCCTTTTCCAACTTAGAAACCACGTTGATATTAGTTTCCAGATGATAACTTTAGTTTGATTGAATGAAATGAAACAGAATTTTATACATAGGTTTATTACCACATATTACAGAATGGGATTGATAGTGGGCTTGGTCCGATATTCTGGGGCAGAGTTATGGTCCTTTTCTGACTTAGAAGACATGTTAATATTAGTTTCCGGATGATAACTTTAGTTAGACTAACGAAATGAAACAAAATTTTATACGTAGGTTTATAACCACATAATACAGGTTGGGATTGATTGGGATCATTGCAAATCCAGCTACAGATGATTGGGGCAAATGTGCCGATCATCCTGCAGATGGATTGTAATCAATATATAAAATAAATAAAGAAAACTATTTCTTACCATATCAGAATAACTTAGATCTTTTTGAACAAATAATAATAAATGCCCCCACAAAAGAAACTCAGCTGTAATGTCTGACCATCAGAGTTCAAAAACAAAGCAAACCATCAAACAATAGAATTTCCTGCGATAACCAGAATCGAGGCAACACAAATGAGAACTCAAGCAAAATTTGAACAGATTTAACTCCATCCAAGCAACAGACTCAGATAAGCGCAGTGTAATACAATAAACAAGTTAAGTAAGTTAACAACTGGAACTCTGAAATAAATAAACTAAAATTGATGATAAATATTAAATTCTGTTAAAAAAGAACTGAAATAAAGAAGGAAACAAAACATGTATAAGCAGCATAATTTGGACACTACCACACTAACAAATTAGTATTCATTATAGGGCATCTGTCCAGATGACAATCTTGATAATGATTTTCAAATTATGTGTATATCATTGAATGTTTTAATAGAGCTCTACAAACTTTCAAAGTTCGATTTGATTTTTGAAATTTCAGGTTGGTATTTGGTTTGATTCGAAATTGGCTGTCCGATTTCTTTTCTTTTGAATCTTTTTACTGGCATTTCGTTTGGTATCAGCCATCTTAGTCATCTCACAAAACAAATAGCTGAGATAGAAATTGTATATAAATAATGTTGAAAATGAAAACTGAGTGTAATTTCTATAATATTAACATAAAAAGCATCCGAACCATGCCACCATGCATGCTAAATCCGGTTACACTATTCACTACCACCTCTGAAAGCAAATTTAAAGTTCCCCAAAAATATAAATTTACAGTAAATTTCCTTTCTTATTATACCTACCGCAATTGTTTACTACAGGCTTGCACTACAGTGGAAGACCTTAACTCGGATAAAATATGCTCTATTGTAATCTTTCCAAAGAGATTTGGGAAAAAAAAGTGGTGGAAAAACACCACGAAAAAATAAGCCAAAACTGGGTCGAGTGCCATTGGCGCACACCCAGTAGGGGACGCTCTTCTCTTAGTACAATTCCACGACTTCCATTAACCAGTGCGCAAGCAGTCATCAAACCATTCTTTTGAGGCTGCCAACATAGGAGTTATGTGATCAGCGGGGAGGAAGGATTCTTACCCGAATAAGAAGACGGGAGAGCCTCCATGTAAACAATTGCGGTAGGTATAATAAGAAAGGAAATTTACTATAACATTTATATTTCTTATCAACCTACCTTACAATTGTTTACTACAGGCTGAATAGACAATAGGATGGAGGGAATCACATAACCAACCCACACATAACACAATTGCACTGGAACCGTGGACAGAGGAAGAGATCCCTAGTCCTATCAAACCATAGCATCACAAACATTAGTAAAAGACAATGAAAGATGAGGCTGTATGGTGATATGCGACGCACAGACAGAAAGGGCAGTAACGGCACAGAGCTGGAACTGACCCTGTAAGAAGCTGAATGGTTGGGATAGACAACAGCCTGAGCCGAAGAAAGAGGGCCCGTAGGACAAAGGTCCTCTGTCGGCTCCTGCAACTGTCGCAGATAAATGGAGAAGGTAGCATTTCTTATCAACCTACCTTACAATTGTTTACTACAGGCTTGCACTACAGTGGAAGAATCTAACTCAGATAAAATACTCGGAAAGAAAAGTGGTGTAAAAACACCATGAAAAAATAAGCCAAAACTGGGTCGAGCGCCATCGGCGCACACCCAGTTAGGGACGCTCTTCTCTTAGTACAATTCCACGACTTCCATTAACCAGTGCGCAAGCAGTAATCAAAACCATTCTTCTTTTGTCCGTGCAACGTGGTGGACGTGTTGCACCATCTTTGCATTATGATACTGTGATAATTCAACTCGTCGATAATGGTTTTCCTGTGACTGGATTATGGATTTGACGATCGTATAATAACAGGACTGTGTTTTATATATTCTCGTTAATATTTTCAACAACATTCTCATTGTATATTATTTATTATTCCGTTTTCTCGATTGTTTTTTCGACATTGTGGGGGGGGGGGGGAGGGAGGGGGGTTTCGGTCCCTGACTGCCATCTGGGTTCTGTCGTGTACCCACCGTTTTTTTTCTGCCACCTTCTCGTAGTTGAGGGTGTTCTTCTACTTTTTGTATCTGTTGAGTTCACTTTTTTCTTCTAGTGCTCTCACGCTGTCGAGTACCACAGTTTTGTCATTGGCATTTTCCGTCCACTCATTCTGGTCACACGGCCAGTTTTGCGGGTCCGTCGCCCCACTTCGGGTGTATTGGAGGATCGTGACCCTTCGCTGGTTAAGAGGGTCAGGTGTGAAGCCACTTTGCTGGTTCGTCCCCATGTCGAACCGGCTGGTACGGGCAGTGAGCTTAGGGAGGCCCTCTCCTTACTCAGCTCAGGTTCTGTCTAAGAGCCTTCCTGTTGCTTCCAGTCAGGCAGCGAGTGGTTTCCAGACGCCCCCTATGGCACCGCCTCCCGGGATTGGAAACAGGCCACTTTCTGATCCCCCTGGTGTTCCTACACCATGGGAGGTGTTGGCTGGTTTGCCCACGATGGGCTATGTGTCTTCCAACTCAGGGGAGGAGTCCAACATCTTTGATGTCGAGAGCCAGCAGTCTTCTGACTTGGGGCAGCTCTTGACTTTGTGTTTGGGTTCCTTCCGGATCTCAAACCATCAAACCAGCCGTCAGTGTCAGCCAGGCCGTGATCATCGGTCGCGCACCTACAGCCTGTGGAGCAACCTGCTTCTGGGTGTCTTCGACCGTGCCAGTCTGTACAGGTGGTTGAAGCATTTTCAGCCTTGGACTCTAAACTGAGTTCCATGGCTATGAAGGATCCGTTCTTCACCAGGGTTGACACCTTTTTGCCTCCGGTGCATTATCGTTACTACGATTTCGCCAATCCGTCAGTCTGTCAGAATTTGACGGTTTTGGATCAGGACTCCAATTCCCTCAGGCTTTCCAAGTCCAAGTCTGCCGTCATTCCTATGACGACTCTGGAGGCCATGTTGGGCTGATTGGGAGGAATGCTGGGTATGCTTTCTCTCTCCGATCACGTCGTCTGCCTCCAGATAGGTTTGACGATGTAAAGGCTCCTTTGCGTGTGCTGTCCAAGGCGCTCATGCATCTTACTCACATGCATGCCTGTGACATGGCTATTTTGGAACTAGTTCGAAGGGACTCTGTGCTGGACACAGGCCGATCCCTTCATGGGGGCAGCGCGCTGCTCTTCGATCTGCTTCTTTGGCAGGTCCACTACTGTTCCATGGGTTCCGTGTCGACGGTCGGGGACGATGTCCTATGTCATTCCAAAGATTAGCTGCTGCTCTGTCAGCTTGATCAGCCTTCTAGGGGAGGCAGGGACCTTTCAAAGCCTAACAAGTACCCTTCTGCTTCCTCATCGAAGCAAAGGGCTGATCCTTCTGCCACCGTGTCTACTTCTTCTCACAGGGTAAGGGTAAGCGTCGGTAGGCTAGAGGGAAGTCTCAGGATTCTTCATTCAGTAGAGGAGGTGGTTTCTCCTCTCGCGGGCCTCGTCGGGGCTCGAACTGAAGGTCCTCACCTCGATTCGTCCAGGTTGGAGGAAGGATAGCAGAGTTTGCAGACCGTTAGGCCACCATCACATCCGATCCTTGGGTGTTAGATGTTGTTCGGTCCGGGCTGCGAATATCCTTCCGAAGGCACCCCACTCTGTCCAGAGTGCCTCTTCCAACCACAGTTCCTTCAGACATTTTACGTCGGGAGCTTTTGTCCACAGAGATAGACAATCTCCTTGCCAAGGGGGCAGTCGAGGTCATCAAGAACATTCAGTCAGTGGGGTTTTGTTCCCACCTGTTCTTGGTGCCGAAGAAGGATGGCCGACTCCGACCGGTTATCGATCTGAGTATGCTGAACCAGTCTATCATTGCTCCCAAGTTCAGCATGGAGTCTTTCAGGTTGGTCCGCCGTTCCATTCACCAGGGAGATTTCGCTTCCAGCATTGACCTGCAAGACGCTTACTTTCACGTTCCAATTCTTCAGGTGTCGCAGAAGTATCTCAGGTTCGCTTTTCTGGGGCGAGTTTTACCAGTTGAAGGCCATGCCTTTCGGCCTCAACCTGGCTCCTTGGACCTTCACCCGACTGATGTCGCGTGTGATAGCCTACCATCGCACACAGTCCAGGGTGACTACTTCGGCATATCTAGACGATATCCTCCAGAGGCATTCCAATGCTGCCTTACTGGAGTTGGATGTCGACACTCTGTTGAGCTTGCTCACGTCGCTAGGATTGAGAGTCAACAAGGAGAAGTTGGATCTGGTCCCTTCTCAGTCATTTTGTCAACTGGGGATGGCCTTCCGCACTCAGTTCAATACAGTGGCGGTTCCCCAGGCCAGGGCTGTGATTCTCTCAGCTTTTGCTCTGACTCTGTTCCCAGTCCACATCCGCGACAACACGGGGTATTCTCCGGCTGCTCGGTCTCTGCGGTTTGGTGACGGATCTCATTCCTCTAGGTCGGCTGCATGTCAGACCTCTCCAACACTTTCTGCTCAGTTGTTGGAGGCAGAATGTCGATTCTCTGGATCTGGTGCTTCAGTCACCAGAATCTCTTATCCTCACCTTCTCCACTGGACGAATGTTCAGTGGATCACGCAGGGTGTCCCGTTGGACTTACCTACGTCCAATTGCGTTCTGACGGCAGATGTCAGCGATCTCGGATGGGGTTCGACGTTGGATCCTCTAGGTCTTTCCCTTCACGTGATGTGGGACCAGGATCGGGCATCTCTACACATCAACCAGAAAGAGCTTCTTGCTCTTCTTCTGAGTTTCAGGCAGTGGGTCCCTCACCTGTCGAATTGTCAGGTCCTTCTGTTGTTCGACAATTCGACAGTGGTTGCTTACATTCGGAACCAGGGTGGCACGCACTCGGTTCCACTGTACGAATTGGCTTGGAATCTTCTACTGCTCGCTCAGGATGTCAACACCGGGGTGGTTGTTCGTCACATTTCCAGTCGCCCGACGGGGCATGTTCTTTTCCACCGAGTGGATACTCCACATGGCGGTGTTCCATCAATCTCTTTGCAACTCATTGGAACCATCAGGTGGACACTTTCGTGTCCCCGTGTCCAGATGCTCTGGCTTTCGCGTGGATGCTCTGGCTCTCCTTTGGGATGGTCTTGTCGGCTACGTCTTCCTGCTGGTTCCGATTCCGCCTCAGGTTCTAGCCCAGATATGAACCTGCAGTCGTCGAATCCTATCGATCACACCCCTGTCGCCTCGGTGGGTGTGGATCAATCTGCTCCGCTCTCTGTTAGCGGCGGTTCCGGCATGTCTGCCTCTATGTCGTGACTTTCTTTGCCAAAGTTGCCCGAGGAGGTTTCAAGTTGACCCGACTTCATTGTGCCTTCGCGCATGTCTTTCATCGGGTCCGGTCTCCTCCGTAGTGGTTTTTAGAGACAAGCAGTGGAGTTGCTTTTCTTCTTCAAGGAGGCACTCACTCCATTGGTTTAGCCTCTGTGGCTAAGTTGAAGGTTCCTCTGTCGATAGTGTGCGATCACTCTGTTGCTTCTGTCACTCCTTCGACCACACCGATTGCAGAGTTTCTGGTAGGTTTGTTTCTGGGAGGTCTCCAGCAATGGGTACAAGTCCATGCTTCGGAGACCTTTTTCATATGTGGTACCTCCTTGTTTCGGCACTCATCCTTGCCTCTCCAAACTTGTTCATCTCTTTTCCTCAACATCGACAGAAGAACCTTCTACTGAGCCACAGAGGCTAAACCAGTGGAGTGAGTGCCTCCTTGAATAAGAAAGGCAACTCCACTGCTCATCTCTAAAAACCATTACGGATGAGACAGGACCCGATAAAAGACATGCGCGAAGGCACAATGAAATAGGGTCAACTTGAAACCTCCTCGGGCGACTTTGGCAAAGAAAGTCATGACGTAGAGGGAGACAGGCCAGAACCGCTGCTAACAGAGAGTGGAGCAGATTGATCCACACCCACCGAGGAGACGGGTGTGATTGAAAGGATTCGACAACTGCAGGTTCATATCTGGGCAGAATCGGAACCGGCGGGAAGGCGTAGCCGACAAGACCGTCCCAAAGGAGGGCCAGAGCTTCCACGGCGAAAGGTAGAGCATCTGGACACAGGGACATGAAAGTGTCCACCTGATGGTTCCAATGAGTCGCAAAGAGATCGATGTGGGGACGACCCCAGAGATCGCAAAGAAACTGGAACACCGCCATGTGGAGCATCCACTTGGTGGAAAAGAACCTGCCCCATTGGGACAGGGAGTCGGCTAGGACATTCAGATGACTGGGAATGTGACGAACCACCACTCTGATGTTGATATCCTGAGCGAGCAGTGGAAGATCCCGAACCAAATCGTACATGGGAACATAGTGCGTTCCACCCTGGTTCCGAATGTAAACAACCACCGTAGAATTGTCAGACCACAGAAGGACCTGACAATCCGAAAAGCGGGGGATCCCCTATCGGAAACACAGAAGAAGAGCAAGAAGCTCCTTCTGGTTAACATGAAGAGCTACTAGATCCTGGTCCCATGACCTGTGAAGGAAAAGACCTAGAGGATCCAACGTCACACCCCATCCGAGATCGCTGGTGTTTACCATCAGAACACGATCGGACGTGGGGAAGTCCAGTGGAACTCCCTGCATAATCCACTGAACATCTGTCAGGGGAGAAGGTGACGAGGGAGGAGACTCCGGTAACAGAAGCACCAGAACCAGAGGATCGACATTCGGCCTCCAACGACTGAGCAAAAAGTGTTGGAGAGGTCAGACATGCAGTTGACCTAGAGGAATGAGATCCATCACCGAAACGCAGAGACCAAGCAGTTGGGGAAGACTCCGAGCTGATGAAGTCCATCCCAGATGACCAGGCGGAGAAGGGACTAGGTCCGACTTCTCTCCGTTGACTCTGAATCCTAGTGACGTGATTAGGCTCAACAGTGTGAAGACCTCAGACTCCAGAAAAGCAGCATTGGATTGCCTCTGGAGGATACCAACTAGACAAGCCGAAGAAGACACCTTGGACTGTGTGCGATGTAAGACTAACACATGCAACATCAGACAGGTGAAGGCCCAAGGATCCAAGCCGAGGCCAAAGGGAATGGCCTTGAACTGGAAAATATCCTGGGGAATGGAGTGGCGAACCGATCTGAAAGCCTCCATGCTGAACTGAGGAGCAATGATAGACTGCGTCAGAATACTCAAATCGATAACTTATCTGAGTCGGCTGTTCTACGGCACCAAGAACATGCAGGAAACAAAATCCCACTGAAAGAAAGTTCTTGATGACCTCGATTGTCCCCTTTGACAATTGACAGGAGATCGCCTATCTCCATGGTCAAACGCTGAAAGGGACTCATGTGGGAAGAGGCACTCTATACTTAGTGGAGTGCCTCAACCTGGGACGAAATCGGGGCGACTACTGCCAATGCCTACCCCACCCTATGAGTGAGTAGAAGTGGCGGTAGGAGGATCAGCCCTAAGCTTCGCAGAGGAAGCAGAAGGGTACTTGTTAGGCTTTGGACGGCGCCTGCCTCCAACAGAAGGCCAATCAAGCTGACTAAGTAGCAGCAGATCAATGGAATGACAAAGGGAGCCATCCCGGACCGTCGCCACGGAACCATGGAATAGTCACAGACCCGCCGAAAGAGGCAGATCAAAGAGCAGCGTACTGCCCCTCAAAAAGGGGACGTCATGTGTCCAGCACAGCGTACCTACAAACTAATTCCAAGCTAGCCGCGTAACAGGCATGTGTGGGAGAAGATGCATGAGCGCCTTGAACAGCACACACAAAACAAAAACCTGTTTGTCGTCAAACTCATCTGGGAGCAGATAAGCAGCAAAGCAGAGACCACATGATCGAAGAGAGAACGCATTCCAGCATCCCTCTCGATAAGCCCAACCTGGACTCCAGAGTCTCCATTTGGTTGAGGAGTTGGAGTCCCAATCCAAGACCGTCACAGTCTGGCAGACTGACGGATTGGCAAAATTGTAGGAACGATAACGCACCAGAGGCAAAAAGTGTCAACCTTGATGAAGAACAACGTCTTCATAGCCTTGGAACTCAGCTTAGAGTCCAGAGGGGTAAATGCTTCAACACCTTCACCGACAGGCACAGTCGAAGGCGCCCAGAAGCATGTTGCTCCACAGGCTGTAGGCGTGCAACCGATGATCGCAGCTGGGCTGAAACTGTCGGCTGGTTTGAGACCTGGAAAAAACCCAAACACAAAGTCAAGAGCTGCCCCCAAGTCCGAAGACTGTTGGCGCTCGATGTTGGGAATGTCTGACTCATCCCATGAGTCAGAAGACACATAGCCCATCATGGGCAAACCAGCCGAAGCACACCAGGGGATCAGAAAGCAACCTGTTTCCAATTCCGGGAGGCAGCGCCACAGGGGGCGCCCGGAAACCACTCGTAGCCTCGCTGGAAGCAACGGAAAAGGCTCTTGGACAGAACCTAAGTGAGCAAGGAGAGGGCCTCCCTAAGCTCACTGACTGTTGGAATGGAACGACGTGGGAACGAACCGACAAAGTGGCTTGACTCCTGACCCATTTACCAGCGAAGGGTCACGATCCTCAAATACACCCGACACGGGGCGACGGGCTGCAGCCGGATATCACATACCCCGAGGATCAACAGAGCAGAATCTCAGGAGAGTCGCTGCGGAACAGAAGGTCCAGGCTGTACAAAAAGCGTTGGTCACACAAAACTGGCCATGGGACGGAAACGCCACGGAGCTGATGGTGACCCCACCATGAACATCCGAATCCAATGAGAAAAACAGGTACTCCACGGCTGAGAGACCACAGTAGAGGGTTTGGCCGGCAGCCCCTTCCAACTTTGCCAAGTTGAAGTCAGGGAAGGCTGAGGCCAATACCCCATGTGTACACTACCAGACATCCCTGCAGACCCCTGCAGGGATAAAACTGCTGTGCTCAATGGCTGAGAGGACACAGCACGGGGGTTCGGTCAGCAGCCACTTCCAACTTCGTCGAGTTGAAGTCAGGGAAGGCTGATGCCGATACCCCACGTCTACTTTACCAGACACAGCTGCAGACCCCTGCAGGGAGAAAACTGCTGTGCTCAACGGCTGAGAGGACACAGCAGGGGGTTCAGCCGGCAGCCACTTCCGACTTCGCCGATTTGAAGTCAGGGAAGGCTGAGGCCGATACCCCACAACCACACTACAGACATCACTGCAGACCCCTGCAGGGATAAGCCGCGGCCAGCTAAAATGGTGCCCGATGACGTAGACGGAACAGCAGTAGCAGCAGATACGACAGGAGCTGTTGGAACTGGCAGAAAAGGGGAGAGAGTCAGCTAGCTCGGCCTCCAAAGGAGGAGTCACAACCCTAGTGACAGCCTCAGATGTCGACTGGAGAGGGTGCATAGTCCCGGAACCAGGCATCTCTTCACCAGAAATCCAACAGCTCCCACAGTATCCACCACGGTAAAAAAAAACTGCACATCCCCCACGGATGGGGAATAACTCTCACCAGACGTGGTCATGTCAGGAGGCCCCAAAACGACAGCGTTCCCCACCCCCGTGGGTGTGGGAGGAGCTGCACATCCCCGACAGAGGGGGTGTAACCCTCACCAGACGTCGTGTCGGGAGGCCCCAAAATGAAAGCATCCCCCCCACCCCCCCATACAGTCCCTCATTGACACCTAACTCCAATAACAATAAGAAAGTTTATCAACCGAAAAATTTTATTTCCAAACTGCGTTGACACAATGTCGAAAAAACATTCGCGAAAATGGAATATATAAATAAAATGCAATGAGAATGTGGTTGAAAATATTACTGAGAATATATAAAACACAGTCCTGTTATTATACGATCTTCAGATCCATAATTCCAGTCACAGGAAAACCATTATCGACGAGTTGAATTATCACTGTATCGTAATGCAAAGATGCCGACACATCAACCACATTTCGCGGACAAAAAAGGAATGGTTTGATGACTATTTGCGCACTGGTTAACGGAAGTCATGGAATTGTACTAAGAGAAGAGCGTCCCCTACTGGGTGTGTGCCGATGGCGCTCATCACAGTTTTGGCTTATTTTTTCGTGGTGTTTTTACACCACTTTTCTTTCCCCAATCTCTTGGGAAAGATTAAAATAGAGAGTATTTTATCCGAGTTAGGGTCTTCCACTGTAGTGCAAGCCTGTAGTAAACAATTGTAAGGTAGGATGATAAGAAATATCAATGATGCGCTCATAGTTGTTAGCAGCTAGCCCCATTCAGTTCCCAGTACAAAATCCTCGCACCCGTTTCTGTTTTTGAACATAAAATCCTTACTGGGTAATATTCCAATTACATCACCAAGGCATGCCTTTGACGAAAGCATGCCTTGATGATGTATTTGGAATATTTTATCAGTCTGGACCTCAAGATGTCCGTATTCGATTCAAGGTTTGATTTGATTTCAAATAATCGACTCGCATCTATTCGAGATTTGATTCAAATTGTAAATATGTAATTCACCGGACCCTATGTATTAAGCTATTTGACAGTGACAGAGCAAGTGTAGTGTACTGTTGCATGATTCCATACAAGTATATCTCAGTTTTTAGTTTAACACTTAAATATCTGGAGATTTTTGCTACACTTTGATAGCCTACATCCTGTGGCTTTACAATTTTGACTATGCAAGGCTTGGTTGCCTACATAGGCAGCCAAGACTTTCCCAGAAGCAACTGCCAATGTACTTAGAATGCTACATGGAAATCTACACAGAGACTACATGTTGGGGCACCTGTGTTATTGCACAGGGTACCCATGGGTTCTTGAAAGTCGTTCAAGGTCCTAGATTTCAGAAATGTATTTTCAAGGGCTTAAAAGTACTTGAAAAAGGGCTTGAAACCCCAAAGGTCCTTGAAAGTACTTGAAAATGAAAACATTTGCAGTTTGCCAGTACTCTAAAGCCTTTCCAGGAACAACTTGTATCATAAACAAATAAATCTGAAGTATTCTAGTGGTTATCCTGCCACTTATTTCAGATGGTACTGTACATGTACCCTAATGTAGTAATTCATATATCAGAGGTCCTTAAATGAATGTCCTTGAATTTGGTGCAATGTAGCCCTTGATTTGAAAGCAAAAAGGTCTTTGAAAATCCTTGAATTTGATTCCTAAACTTGTGGAGGATAACCTGGTTACAGTGAACGTGATCAGAGGCCTTTAAAGATTTTATATTTTCTCATTCTACAGTAAAGATATCATCAATTTAGGAAGAACGAATGTTGCCAAGACATATTGTGGCCCTTTCACAGGCATTCCAACATTAGCATTCAGGAATTTTAGAAAGGTCCAGGCAGAATGGTTCAGAGAGTTTCTTGGCTGGTTTGTGGCTGATGCTGTCATCTTACCACTGGTACTCATTTTAGTGTAAGTATTGCTGGACTCTTTTGGAGGTCTTTTCACACTGATTGCAAAGTGAGCACAAGCTGTAATGAAGTTATACATGTATCACTGACTTTTAGCTCTCCTGAGCAAAGCTCAAGGAGGGCTTTACTGATCACTTTTTCATATGTCATCCACCCGTCCATCTGGCTTCAACTTTACATTATCAAATTCTGCTGAAAATTACTGGACCAAATTTTATATGCATGTTGCTTATCATATTTAAGGTTCCGCTCCACAGTTTTCCAGGCATTTCCAAATGTGACATGCCATACACTCTCTTCAAAAGCAAATATTCTGTAGCTTAGTTATCTAACTCATAACATGTATTACATTTCCCAAATCCACAAAAAACATATAACACTATCTGACTAAGTAGAAATAAACAATCTGAATGTCGGTGGAATAATTTATTGTCAAAAGCCAGACTTCAACCTGAAAAATTGCATGAAAAAATGCCAAAACCAGTCATTTTCAGCCACCTAGCAGCCTCAAAAGCAGAATTTTCCCACCAACCCCACCTACCCACCCCTGGAACAGAGCATCCCCTGTTTCTAATATGCAAAAAAAAATTTATATGTTTCTGTCTCATTTTTTAGTTACCTGTCTGGTAACAAACCTGTGTAAAAATTACATTTTAAAAAATAGCCAATTTTTCGAAGCCACTGTTTCCCATAATTCATCTGGTAATTTACCCCTATGTATCAGACTCCAACTTTTGGACCAAAACTTCAAATTCTCTTGTCCAACAAAAAACCTAATGTAATCATATATCTGATACTAAAAATATATCTCTATTTTACATGGCCTTAGTTTCAACATATGCCCTATGTTTAGAATTTCACATGCAATAGTGTGAAACTGTGGAGCGGAACCTAAATTCCAAGTTTGTTCAAATAAAATTTCCAGGTCCACAGCTGGTATTAGAAGGGGCATAACTCTGTTAGCACACAGAAAATGTTATTAAAAATTAAAGCAAACTTCTCCAGAACCACAAATCAGAATCTTTTGATATTTGGTATACAGCATCCATAGTGGGGTTAGATTCAAGTTTATTCAAATCAAGTCCCTGGGTTCATATTTGGGCTCATTTGGAGGCCTAAATTTGAAATTAAGTGCAATATGAGGAATATTTTTTTAAAAACTTTTTCTCCAGAACCACCAGTCAGAATCTTTTGAATTTGGAAAACAACATCCTTGGGAGGTCAGAATATGAATCAAGTTCCTGGATTCATATTTGGGCTCCTATGGGAGCCCAAATTTTAACTTAGTGCAATATGAGTAACATTCTTCTTCTCCAGAACCACTAGTACAAATGTTTTGATATTGGTATAGATCATCCTATGGGGGCAGATTCTAGTTTGTTCAAATAAAGTCCATGGGTTTATATTTGGGATCCCTATTTTTAAATAATCTTTTTCTCAGAATTACCAATCAGAATCTTTTGATATTTCATATACAAGATCCTTAGGGGGTTTCAGATTCTGATTTGTTTAAATGAAGTCCCTATGTTCATATTTGGGCTCCCTATTGGAGCACCAATATTATCTTATTACAATAAGAGGAAAATTCTATTAAAATCTTCTTCAGTGCCTTCTTCTTAAGATCCACCAGTCAAAATCCTTTGATATCTCCACCATTGATCCGAAGTTCCTATCAGTTGAGGTACCAGTTTCTTGGTACTATACATTCTTGTATTCCTGTGCAGTATCCAAAGGGTGCCATATGTAGCAATAATACATGTGTTGCTCGTTAATGGACATGACCTTGTTGCCGGTTAAATCTTGATTGTGTTTTCTTTTACCTTGGCACACTTCAGATTGGGACCATGATCCTGTCGGCATCATCTTAAGATAGGCAAGTTGTACCAGCACAATAGCCTCATGAATGCCTAGTTTTTGGAAATGCACAAGCATCTGCTGCTGATTTTTATCAATCATTGGGGGGAGTTTGTTATCACAACTGATTACTGGATACCCTTGACATCTGAGAGATCTTCCAGTCTGTGGAATGAGTCTAGCTTTTGTCCGTATTGACTGGAAGTCATCACCTATATATGCATTTTGAACCACTTGTCTCAATATTCAATATATCTGCTTGATATTTCAAATACAAATTAGAAACTGTGAAACAAATTATAAACTATAAAACAAATTTGGAAAACAAAGTACAATGTTTGACGTTGACTTTGATGTGCATGACTGCGATGACCTCAACCCAGGTATTAATACAGACCATTATTTTGATGGAGCCGTAACTCTCAGAGTGGACGCCGCAGCTGAAATGCCTTTCCCACAAGATATGGTGGTGTGGAAGGAGAGTTCTTTGCAACAAGAGCTTTAAGCTCTAAGTTTAGGCTCATCGGTGGAAGGCTGTGGCTGAACTTACTCAGGGATAGAACTCATAACAACCACATTGAACTGCCCCCACCCCTACATTCACTGCTACTGTGGTGGTGGTGGTAATGTCATTTGAGATTAGCCAGAGTTTGTAGATTGGCAGGAAGCCCCAGTCAGGGCTGTTCCAGCCCTCCAATAAGATGATAATGAATTGGAGGGGCGACTGTAGCCATAGATCAGGGTCACCTGCAGGACAACAGAGGGAGCATCAAATTCTATTCACTGCATCATCATGACCCTATTAACTGAAGACTAGGAAACAGTTCTTAAAGCCATCCATGACTCTCATCTTGTTACATGTGGATCGGAGTACAGCTTCAGAGAGCTCCTCAAGGCAATGCAGACTCTTCAAGGTGAGCTAGCCAGCAACAAGGCCAAACCATCCAAGTTTGACGATCATTTTACTCTTGAAAAACAATCAGTTCATTGAATATTTTTGGTACTGTTTTGTTAGAAAAATAATACCAGTTGAGCAAAGTGCACCTGGATTTCAAAATATAAAAAAACTGTTTGAACTTTTTATTTTGAATAAATGAATATAAAAGCTTACCTGTAACATTTCATTTGTGGTTTTCATAAATTCCACCATTTTTTTAAAAATTGTCAGGTAATGTAGTTTTAAAGTATGTCCAAGTGTTAACTGTTGGGTTATTTCCTCATTCGGGGGATTGGAAGGACTTAGATGATTGGATGCCTTATGGTACTATTCAAGTAAGAGGCCAGTCATGATGTTGTGTTGACACAAAATTTAATAAAACATTGTGAGGAAGATAAACAGCCTTGCCCTTACCTTAGCATCCTTAACAAACCCAAAATGCTTCCATATATCTGAAACGAATGGAGGCAGGTGCTGGTGCTGAGTTTAGCCATATTTGTTTACAATGCCAATTATGTATTAAAATTTTATCCAAAACTTATTTAGTTTTTGGTTGTAAGAATTAGCAGTGTTTTTTGTCAGCTTTTTTGCAGATTGTAGTTCCTTAACTTCTCAATACTATGTATTTTTGTATTCTATTTGAATAACATCTTTAAGTATTGCTCCTACCGTGTGGACAATTTTTATGGAATTTTTTTTTATTTTTCAGTCAAAAATTTAATGTTTTACTTGGAATTAAGTCCATTTTAGATTGTAAAAGTTTGTGTTAAGGCTAAGCAAAATTAATCTTTTGATTCTCATGCAGCGGTGCATTGATTTTTTCGGCCTGCACTCATCATATTTATTTTGGAGGCAAAATTCAAAATGTATAAAACCATCACTGGGTGTGATTTTAGCAGTATTGCATCATGATTTGTGATGCCGTATGTCATATACATTAGGCTGAAAAAAGTGTTTTGATTCTCAGGCAATCCCTCATTAGATTTGAACCCCCTCATTGGACATTTTTATTGCCTCTCAGTGTCTTCCAATATTAGTACAAACTCAGAGAGACCTGGAACTTTTTACATTTTTTGATTGATGTTTATTTTAGTTGCGTCTCCAATGTGTTTGCCTTGTTACAATTTATGGGAGAGTGCATACAGGCACTCTCCCAGTAATTGTGATGAGGCAGATCCCCATAGATTAAATACTTTTATTTCAAAGATAATATGAAGAGCATCAAAAGAATATGAAGCCTTTGAATTGCAGTACCTACAGTTTGTTTTTAGAGGAATGCTTTATTTTTCAAATTAAAAATGAATTTATTTGTATAAATATGCACTTTGTATATTTCGGTGCGTAAAAAGACAGCCAAAATCCTCTCCATGTTTGCTCACTTTTTGCGAAAGAAAAATTAAAAATAAAACAAAAACAGGCTTGAGAATCAATTAATTTATTTTGTGTGGCCTAAGGTGATTTTAGTTTATATGTGTTTTTCCTGGTGATTGATATTGGAGACTTGGATTAATGAAGACCATGTCAGTAATATTTAAATTTTATCTTCTGTATATTTCAGGACTTGATGGAGATTTTTAGCACAAACTTAGTTATTTTCTGGTTGTAGGAATCAGCATTTAGGTCATCTTTTATGCTCATTGTAGTGCCTTAACTTCCCATTACTGAATATTTTTTTTTTATTTGAAGGACATCTTTGGATATTAACCCTACTGTATGCACATATTTTATGGAAAATTTTGGGGGGTTTTCAGTCAAAATATTCATACTTTTCCAGACATGGTCAATTTTATGAACATTTTTCAGCCAAAAATAACTTAGTTTCTAGTTATCAGAATTTCTGCGTAGCTCTGCTGTTGTATATTTTGTAAGAGCTTATGTTTCGCTCAGTTACTTTGAATTCCATGGCTGCAAAGCTTTTATATTACAGGTATGTTTTGTTAAGTTTTGTTAAACTCTGTTTAACCCTTGTACTGTGTAAATCTTGCTTGAATTTTTTTTCAGGGCAAATCTTTGTCATTTTCAGTTGTCTGAATTTGTGTTTTAGGTCAGCATTGTAACTTCCATGTCCTCCTATTGCAGGGGATTTGACTTTTTCAGATGGTGTTTTCAGGGCTTATATTTCAACACGAATCCAAGAAACCATTCGCGCAAAATTCGTGCAACAAAGCCAGCGAGAATCCATTGTGTCAATTTAACCTTTGCATAACCTATCAACAGCAAATTAATCAAAGCAAGGCTAACATGACCTGAAAAATCCTGACACTTTGTCAATAAAATGGTAAAATTTGGCTGTCATTGGAACCTGCTCAATCTGCCCTTTCCAATGGCATCCATTTTTGTAAGGTTTTATTGATAAATATTATTTTTTTTAAATTAAAAATGGTACAAATTTGGGCTGTCATTGGAACCGGCTCAATCTGCCCTTTCCAATGGCATCAATTTTTGTAAGGTTTTATTGATAAATATTGTTTTTGTTTTTTTTAAATTATCAAATTCAGTTTATAATTTAAAAATTAAAAAGTTTGGCTTGGGTAAAGGGCTAACATGTGTTATCAGTATTCAACAGGGGTTCAACAATGATGGCCTAATGGGATCCTGGGACACTCATATCAGGTTTGAATTCTCGCAACCATTTTTGCGAGAATCAAAATGGATTATCCCAAATTTAGATGAAATATAAGCCCTGGTTTTGGGCTGTGATTACTTCTCTTAATCATTAGTACAGGTATGGATGGGTTTTTTTCCAATTTTTTTTTAACATTTTTCTGCCAAAAATGACTCAGTTTTCTTAGTCAGTTTCTTTGAATCACATTGCCACATGGCTTTCATATTGCATTTGTACCTTGTTTTTTTTTTTGCATTCTCAGTCAAAAGTTATGTGTTAATGTAATATTTTTTATTTTGCAAGTGATATGAAACTTGCTTGATATACCTAACAGAAAGTTGCAGGGTTCAAGGATTTTAATTAACTGATTTAATCATTGATTTATATTCAAAGATTTTAAAATGCAATGTTGATTTATATCAAGAACAAAACAAAATATGCAGTGAGAAAACAGAAACACTTGAAAACATGCTGGACATATATAAAAACAAAGAGATTGTTTGGCCCCCCAAAAAACAAAATTTAATTCGCAAGCAATCTCTCACCGTCATTGAACCCCCTCACTGGACATTTTTATTTCTGTGCAGTGTCTTTCTTCCGATATTACTATAAAATTGGGTGATTCATAGTCTGGGCTTTAATATTTACAAGAAAGAGACTAAAACTGAAATCTGAAGAACATAATTAACTTTGCAAAATAGTTTTATTTTTAACGTTAACTTTCTATATTTTCTGTGTGTAAAAAGACAGCAGAAGGCCTCTCTACGTACGTACGTCCTTCCCGATTATGGTTTCTGGACAATAGCTTTAGTTTGACTGAACAATGAAACAAAATTTTAAACGCAGGTTTATAACCACATAATACAGGTTGGGATTGATAGTGGGCTGGGCCCGATATTTTTTGGCAGAGTTATAGCCCTTTTCCGACTTATATTTACAATGGTTTATCATAAAGTGGGGGGCATTGGTGTCATTTGGAGGCCTGCTGTATTGGTGCTATGGTTTAATGGAGATAAAATATTTATTAATTCAATATCAACAAAGATACATGACTAGAAACTCATGCTTGGTAGTGGGTGGCAGGGGCATAGCCACACTTGGCGTTGCACTTGTTATCTGATATGTCCTGAGGGGTGTACTTCTCCACACATTAGTTATTGGTATTTGATTGTTGTTTTACAAGGTTAGGCCTCATTTCTCATATATTTTTTTGAGAATCTAATTGGATTCCCACAAATTTCTTGTTCGGGAACACAGGAATTTACCAGACTCCAATAGTTTGAGAGGACCCAAACACACTGGCCTGACCATGGTTCAGCCCAGAGTGCCAAAAGTTTGAACATTAACCCCATATTCATGGGGTGGGGGTGGTAGGTGATGAGGGGAGATAGGAGAGGGAATGGGTTGTGACAGTTGGGTGATGATGGTCCTTTCATCGAGAGAACCATGGCATATCAGTGCATATAGATATGTCGTCTGGGGGCCAAGAGGTAACATGAGGATTCAGAAGGAGTGTAAACAAATTGGGGAGAAAGCACAATGTGATTACATTATCAATCAGAGTAAAACTGATACCAAAACAGAAGTGAAAATCTCTAAGCCAAAATTAGAAATAAAAATATGAAATCGGAAACAAAAATAGGAAATGTTTTGTTAATTTTTGTGGGGCCGACTTGACAATTTCGGCAGAAGGCAACTGACTTGTTTTCCCTGTTCGCCACTCGTGGTATAAATATACTCCACCCATCCTGTAACTCTGACATTCAGTGCTGATGGTTGAGAAATTTCAGTTTTAATTCTTCAAACTTGACATACTCTGTGAGCATGTTACAAAATTAGGTAATATGTAACTCGTAACTCGCATATTATGTAGTTGTATAGACATTGTTGTACCTCAAACCTGTACTGGATCAAGTAATTGTTAGTATATAACTGATAATCTGTTTTCACTTAGGCAAATTCCATTTGCAATTTTCAACATTTTAAATATCAATGTGACATTTATTTTTGCATTATTGCTGGTCTAATGTTGATATTCAGTGTTGGGGACCACATTACAAAATAATCACATCACTGTCCAGTCAGGTAACCTGAATACCATGTAGGGAATTACAGGTCACATTCTATTTGACACAGGTATGATTAGTCCAACTCCAATACTAAAGCCAATCATAAACTATAGTAGGAATAATAATAATAACACTTTGGTCTGCCACTAATTTGTTGTGGTTCTCAGGTGATAAGGCCTTGATTACCCCTTATGCTCCCAAATACAACCTTATCTCCACGCATCTTCTCCCAACACAATTAGATGAACTGCTTGATGACATTCCATACTCCATACTTCCCAATATCTACGATAAGCATACTAACCCTCTCCTTTGTGTCACCTACTAACCACATATCCTTCATTCTCCCATCTCCCATATTACACACAATTTATCAATGAAATGAAATATTTATTGAATGAAATTTCAAAATGGAAATTTGAAGTAATTTTGGAGACTTCATAAACTTAACTCAACAAACAAACAAAAAAACAGCGATGCGAAACTGAACTAAAATATAATTTACATTTGAACAATGTAAATCCACTTGGATTCCCATAGTTTCATTTTATGGGAATATTATGAGAATTGGATTCCCAGAATTCCATCGAAAAACGAGGTCTGAAAGTGTTGCACCAGGAAGTCTGCAATAAAATAAGTCGTGAACAAGTCTATATCCATGTTTGTGTCATCAGAAAGAGTTCTGGGAAATGTCCCAACCATTCCAGTCTTAAATTTTCTGAGACAGTATGAGTGTCCCTTACAAAATGGTTGAAGTAGTATTAACATGGAAGTGGATAATGAATGCCTTAATGTTTTAGTCTCAATCTTTCCTACTGTTGCAGCTTCTGTCTGAGTCATCTTTAGGGTTTGTTGCATTAAAACTAATAAACCACATGCACACAGAAAAGTTAGTTATCCAGGTTAAAGGTACATGTTGTAAGTGGGAACTGACAGTTAAACATACACAAATTTAATGATCAGGAATCTGGTCCATTGGATAGTTGTTTGGTCTAGGTGTTGGTGCTAAGGGCATCATGGGAACAATTTTTGTATGGCGTGTGAACAATGAGCCCTTGGTAATGTAGTTGTCAATGGACCATAAGTTGGAAATAGAGTTACTTCCGAATTATTCTAGTGTATCGCTTGTAGAGTTGGTGCTTAGGTATAATTCAGTAGTGATTAATCAGCTATTTTGTTCATTCAAGTGTGTGCAAAAGGGGTGAAAGAAATCCAGTGAGCATCACAGTGATCTTGGAGGCTATACAGAGAACAAAGATATTTTTATACAACAACCAATGGCCCAGACTTAGGTGGTGCTAACTCAAAAATATCCAGGGCCAAACACAAATTTTGCCCCCCCCCCCCATCCCCAAAATTTGCATGTAAAACCAAAAAAATTATGTCCTATGTGGTCCTCCATACTTTTGTGATCTGCGCATGTGCAGTATTCAGGAAGCACCAGAATTGGCGCAAAGCATCATTCCTTCTTTGGCCCTCTCAGATAACAACAAACTGACTTCTGTGCTTTTAAATCTCAGTTTTAGTAATGCGAGACACAAAGTGTTCCTTCCCTATCCTTCCTTGAAGCCTCCCAGTTAAACTCCCATGCTTTTTGGCTTTTTTTATTGAAATTTTTTTTATAAATTTCTTGGGAGTTTACGTGATTCACAGAATGTTTATTCTGTGTCTCCCCATGGTTACGTCCTCACCCTAGGGGTGTTTAGGCGTTTTTGGTCATGCATCTTACATCCGATGTATTATATTTTCTTCTGATGAAGATCTTGCTGTACCAGGGTTCCCGCGCCTCCTTGAATTCCTTGAAAGTCCTTGAATGTCAAAACTCCCTCCCAAGGACCTGGAAACTCCTTGAATTTTGAAGTGCCTTCTGGAAACTCCTGGAATTTTGGAAAAATCGAGTCGATTGCTCACTTGATTAATTCAACTCTTAACATTTTTCCTTCTTCCCAACACATGGTCGCTTTATACTCCTTGAAAACCCTTGAATTTCACCCAGCTGACTCCTGGAAACTCCTTGAAAAATTGATCTGAACCTCCTGGAAACTCCTGGAATTCACTTCTCAATTTGATACAGGAACCCTGTTTACATCGGATAGTTTAAAATCTGTTACTGACTTCGGGCCATGTTATTCAGTGCCTGGAGTCTTGTTTCCGGTTTTCATTTGACGTTGTTTACATTGACAACGCACTGCTTATATATGTAGTTTCCTATTTATTAATCATGGTAGGACTATTGTAAGATACATTATATATTCTGGTAGTGTAGCATTAATTTTTGGAGAAGAAAAAAAATTTTGTCCACACGTAGGCTCTATCAGGACCCATTTGGGCTCATCGTTCCCTTTGGGAACTTGGGCTCATGTCAAAATTTTTTCGAAAATTTTTTTATTGTGAATTATTTTTCGAATTATTGTTTTCAAAATATTATTATGTATCTTTTTCAGATATTTATTGGGAGTTGATGCGAGTACTGTTGACTTTAATTTTATTCAAAATGAAAGCTTTTTGCTCATATTGCAACTCGAAGAAGTCTTCCTCTGATTCACATGATAATTGTATCACCTGTAGTCAGTCTACTCGCACAATTCCTGTTCAACATGTGTCAATTGGGATGATAAATGTTGGAGACGGGTGTCACGGTACGTTGTTAGCGGCAAGAGACCAATGCCGGTCCTCTCGCCACAGGGTCACTCTAGTTTTTCAGTTTCTATTTCAGAGGAACAAGAACATGGTAATGTTTACGTGACGCCGTCAGAGAGTGTGCTTCTGTCGTCGCAATTAGATAGTCAATCAGAGCTAGCGGCTAAAGTGCTCTTAAATATTAGACAGGGCAATAAACCACACGCCGGTGGTTTCATATCCCTGTCGGCAGCTAGCTTCACAGGTGAAGTGGTTACACCGTCCGTGGGTACCGTGACACCAGGTGTGTCCGTTGCGGTCGAGGAGAGAAAAAAGGGTAGAGCGAGCACTATAAAACACAAACAGGCTCACCCTGCAACAATGGAGAGGAAGAAGACGGCAAGTTCAGGGTAATCTCTGCGAGGTCTGATAGGATCGCGAGTGAGAGAGTCCCCTCTCTTTCACAACAACATCTGGGGCCATATGTTGTGGTTCAGAACTTGCGTCAGTCGGAGATTACGTCCACGCCTCCCGTCTGGGACGCTCCGTTCAGTTCACAGCTGGGGTCGGCTACAGTTACAGCTTCTTCTTCAGCATCTACCAAGCACACACAACTGCACCTTGGCTACGTGACTTTGGATATCCAGTGTGCATCGCCGAGAAAGGACCACTCTTCGTCAAAAAAGTCACACCATCTGGTTGCCAAGGAGATGAGGCCTCATTCATCGGGACGTCTGCAGAAAAGAGCCATCTTGGACACACTGTCCCAGGAGCAGCCGGCGGCCAAGCAACAGAAGACCGCTGCTCCTCAGGCCTCCGTAAGGGACTTGCTGTCGCAAATCGCGCAGCTTATCGTTGCATTCCCAGCAGGTGCAGGAGCAGCCTATGGCAGTCTTGGAACCTGAGCTGTCGAATGACGCTGGGCCGGTCCAGTCATCTGCGCGTTCAGATGCTGATGACCGTGAGACTTATCTAATTCCATCGGATGGTGAAAGGGATTTGGAGGAAAATGACCCTTCCCTTTCGGTACAACACATGCTGGCATTGGATTTAATTCATCAATACTTCCCTGAGTTTGTTTATGAGAATCAGAATGCTGCTAGCATCGTTAGATGCTGACTATATCCGGACAAAGGAGGAGGTCCTTTCCTTTCCGGTACAGTCTAGACAGGTGTCACAGACCTTCGGTCTTCTAAACGACGTCATATTTAATCTTTCCAGTGGAAAGAAGACAGGCAGCTTCTTATCGTCATCTTCTGTATGTCTACCGTTTATTGGACCACATCCATTTAAAACGGTAGGGGAAGGTGTTCAGAGAGTTCCTCTGCATTTGGATGAGCAGGCTGAGGACCAATATATGTCCTTACCTCCGTCATTCACAATTCACTCGGACACAATTGAGACGGCAATTTCTTCTAACAGAGCGAATTTAGACGCTATGTCTTACACAGATCACCTTACAAGAGCTATGGCGCAACGTCTCAATGGGAAGGAATTTGAGGACATTTGTACCTCTTTAAGAGTTCTTTTCAGGGCTATTATGTTTACCACGTATAACTCTGCCTTAACAGTGGCTAATTTGGAGTTAATTTGACGTAAAAGCCCTTGCGTCGTCATCCTTAATAGATGACAGGGTGAAAAACTCTCTTCGAGTCGCTCCGGTATCCGGTCATGATATCTTTGACAAGCTTTCTTTGGTCTACGACCAAGCTACAAAGAAAGCGTCAAATACTCTGCTACTTAAGTCGGCGTCAGATAAACCCGCACAGCAGAGAAGAGTAAAGGAGGAGGTTCGGGACAAAAATCGTCCAAAGGGAACTCCTCGCGAGGATATAAGAGATCCTCATATTCTTACTTAGGAGATCGTCAATATAGCGACTCAGGTAGGGGGCGTGGGTCTGGCCGAGGCAACCGGTCAGATGCCAATCCGGCGGGTCGAGGCTCTTCACAGGGAGGACATGCTTTCTCCTCCCGTAGGCCTTGCAGGTCCTACAGGTGATGGTCAGGACCTCTATTGCTTTCCAGTTGGCAGAAGGTTATCAATTTTCGTGAGAAACTGGATAACTATTACGGAAGACCAGTGGGTGAGAAGTGTGATCTCGGACGGCCTAAGGCTATCTTTCCGAGCAATACTACCGCTAACACGAAGTCTGCGTTGGACACAACTTCTGTCAAATCCTATAAAAAGAGAATCTATCCTTTCGGAGTTAAAGTCTCTCTTGGAAAAGGAAGCAATAGAGGTCGTAGAGAACCAAGAGTCTCTAGGTTTCTACAGTCACCTGTTCGTTCCGACCAGTAATAGACTTGAGCTGGATAAACAAACTTATCGTGGCTCCAAAGTTCTATATGGAGACCGTTCGGTCGGTAAGGGCGAGCATACGAGTGAACGATTATGCGGCAAGCATAAATCTAAAGGATGCGTACTTTCATGTCCTGGTACATCTGGCATTCAGAAAGTACCTACAGTTCGCCATTCAAGGGATAGTATTTCAGTTCCGAGCAATGTGCTTCGGTCTGAATCTAGCACCCTGGGCATTCACTTGAATAATGAACTCGGTAATGTCTTACTTCTGGACTCATTCGTCTGTGGTATCGTTGGCTTACTTGGACGACATTCTTCAGAGATACGGCAACAAAACCTACTCTTCAGAACAATGTTCAGAGTCTGCTATTATTGCTCCGACGTCTCGGTTTCATCGTAAACGAGAAGTCAGATCTAGCTCCGTCCAAGTCATTCATTCACTTGGGAATGAGCTTCGAGACTCACAACAATCTGGTTCGTCTGCCGTTACCCAGAGCAAAATTAGTCAGTTGTTATGTTCGCTTTTGTCTACACTCAGACGCATTAACAGCAAGGGAATTTATGTGACTGATGGGGTTGTGCGGAGCGGCTGCGGATCTTATTCCGATGGGTCGCTTACGCACACGTGCACTCCAGATATTCGTTACTCAGAACTGGAGTATGAAGACGCATTCGCTCGAGACCAGTATTGTTTTAACGGACCTAGTAAAACAAAAAGTTCAGATTTGGGCAGACATTCAGTGGTTGACTCAGGGAGTTCCGCTGCAGCTGCCAGATCCGGCTTTCACGATTATGATGGATGCGAGTCAAACAGGTTGGGGCACAACCCTGAGCCCGACAGACTGAAAAAACACATAATCATCAAAGAAATGATGTCAATATGGTTAGCGCTACAACAGTGGATTCACATTATAGAGAATCCACATGTTCAAATATTGTCGGACAACTCGACAGTAGTAGCATATATAAGGAACCAGGGAGGCACGTATTCGATTCCGTTATATGAACTAAGGGAAAAAATTCTTCTTTATGTCTTGAAACATCAAGTTCATTTATCGGTCCGTAATATACCGGGTTGTCTGAACGTACTAGCAGACTCGCTCTCTCGGACAGGTCGCCTGTTGCCTTCAGAATGGACTCTCAACAAGTGAGTGTTCAGGCAGATTTGCTACCACTGGGATCAACCTATGATAGACTTGTTTGCGACACACCTCAACAATCAGTTGCAGACTTACGTGTCGCCATGCCCAGATCCTCGAGCAGATGCAGTAGACGCTCTCTCAATTCCATGGGACGGAATGATAGGATAAGCGTATCCTCCAGCTCTGTTAATTCAACAGATCTTGTTAAAGATCAAGCAATCACATTGCAAGATTCTGTTAGTAGCATCTCTGTCGTCACAGAAACCATGGCTCAATCTTCTCAGGTGTCTGTTATGCGACGTTCCCCGGAAGCTTCCTCCGCAGGAGGACCTTCTTTATCAGGGGAAGTCACGCACACTGCATCACAACCTGGAAGGTCTCATCCTTCACGTATTTCCATTGTGCGGTCCTTCTTTTTACAGGAAAAGCAGTGGACACAATTTCTAGCTGTAGGAGGACAACACCTCAAAGTGGAAGGTTTTCTTCGATCGGTATAAGGATCAGTCGATAGACGTTTATGATCCGTCCATACTGGATATTGCCAACTTTCTGGTCTACCTGTTTGACGTTCTCAAACTGCAGCCTGTCACTATTAATTGCTATAGGTCTATGCTATCGGACACTTACGCTCATTATGATAGCTTGGCAATCAGATCTAATGTTTCATTATCCAAATTAGTTAGAAATTTCTCTATAAATAGACCTAGAACCCTCAATTTAATTCCTAAGTGGAATTTAGCTTGGGTTCTGTTGAAGCTTAAAGAAGCTCCGTTTGAGTCGTTAGACGTTGTAGAGTTCAAATTCTTGACCTATAAAACAGCATTTCTCTTAGCCTTTGCTTCTGCTAGAAGAGTTAGTGAACTCCATGCTTTATCTGTTGACGAATCTCACTACCGTAGTGTTGGAAATACCATCACTTCAACTACACAAGTGGAATTTTTGGCTAAAAATCAGGTTCCAGATAAACAGCCTAAGCCTATTATTATAAAGGCTCTGCCATCTACGGACAACCATAGACCTTTGCTGTGTCCAGTCAGGGCTATGCGCATATATAAACGCCGATCAGAGTTTATTAGAAAAGGAAGAAAACACTTCTTTTTAGGCCACACAAAGTAGACCTTCTGTTTCTCAGGCCATTATTTGTAAAATTACATGCGGGAGAGCATTTTTTTATTTTATTTTTTATTTCAGTAATTACTTCTTTGCCATCAAACGTTATGTTCTTGGTTCAAGTTTTAGGCCTCATAATCTACAGAACAGCATGGGTGGTGGTGTATTTCATCCCTTGAGTGCAAGAAGGCTTTGCAATGCTAAAGCATTGCAAAGCCTTCTTGCACTCAAGGGACAAATTCATCAATTTTTTTTAACTTGGGTAAAATATCAGACATAAACCATTTAATTTTTATTTTTTTTAAGTTTAAATTGGTTATAAAAAGAGAGCATGCGGCAGCTAAAAGGACCATGCGGGAGGGCCTGAAAAACAGATTATTTATTTTTTTAGGCCTTATCATTGATTCCTAACAGAAAAGATATATCTGTTCATTCTATTGCTAGATGGATTCAGTTGGCAATACATATTGCCTATGAAAGTCGATCTTCCGATCAGCATTCTGTAAATAAGATATCAGCGCATGAAGTTAGAGCACTGTCCACTTCTTGGGCTTATTCTAACAGTATAGCCATTACTGATCTCATGAAAGCTGCATACTGGACACAGCCTTCTACATTTACAAAGTTTTACCTTAGAAATATAGAGTCCATCTCCGGCGACCTTAGATGTTTAGGTCCTCTATCTGTTGCTCAGAATGTTGTCCACTAAATGATTACATCTATAGTAATATAGGCAACCCATTCCAGCAGTGACGCTGTTCCACTGCCCTCTTCGTTCTGCGGTTACATAACCCAGAACAAGTGGAAGGGGAGGGGGGGGGAGACATTTTTTCCCTTAATATCATCTGACTTTATAGTGAAAAGCAAGAGAAGACCTCCTCCAGTGTCAGTAGTCCTGAGTCGGTGCTGGGATGGTTTTAATGTGTAGCTCGGTGTGGAGCAATTAATATGTCTCATTTATGTACTGTTTTTAAAGTGTAGCTCACTGTGAAGCATTTGTATGTGTTACGTGCCAAACAGGCGTTAATATACAATCCTCATACACTTTTTGTGACGCCGCCCCACGAAGTGGGGAGCGACATATAGGGATTACTTTTGTCGTCTTGCGTCGTCCGCGTCACACTTTCTCTTATCCGCCACTCTTCTTTAACCTATGAATGGATTTTGATGAAACTTTCAGTGATTCTTTATCACATCATGGCATTGTGCACCTCCTATTTTATTTTTTGATCTGCTGTATTTTTTCCAGAGTTATGCCCCTTTTCCACTTAGAATTCTGTCTGAAACGCCAGGCTTCTCTTATCTGCCACTCCTCTTTAACCTATGAATGGATGTTGATGAAACTTTCAGTGATTCTTTATCACATCATGGCATTGTGCACCTCCTATTTTATTTTTTGATCCGCTGTATTTTTTCCAGAGTTATGCCCCTTTTCCACTTAGAATTCTGTCTGAAATGCCAGGCGACACACGTCTTCCATGGAAGTCTCACATCTAAGTAAATGAGTATAAAGAGTCTCATTCACTGGACTATCTTTATATATTGGCTTCCCTTCACCAAATTAGCATAATGGGTTGGCATTATGGCATTAAAATGGAGAATTATATGTTATGTAATACTCAATTGCATTGTTGGTGTTATGTCTTTCTTATTTCGCGTAAATGAGAAAGACACATATAACTCCTTTCTCTCCTATTCTCCTGTAGGAGATATCCTTTAAGAAGTGATTGAGTAATTGGATTTTCCTTTATGCCCTAGGCCCTCCAGCCTTTTTACGATTCAGCTAAGTCTGGGCCATTGGTTGTTGTATAAAAATATTCTAAATTCAAAGTAATTTGTATATTTTTAATACTTACCAATGGCCCAGACAGGGATGGCCTCCCATGAGTGGGCACTCATACCTCCACGCTGATTATAACATTTAGCAGGCACTGTACAAAGAATGATGCTTGGCACCAATTTTGGGGCTTCCTGGATACTACGCATGCGCAGATCACAAAAGTATGGAGGACCACATACGACATAATTTTTTCGGTTTTACATGCAAATTTTGAAATTTTGGGGATGGGGGGGTGGGGGGGCAAAATTTGTGTTTGGCCCTGGATATTTTTTATAGCTCATCATCGACTCTTGATTTTCACATCAACTAGTCGGAACATGTGTTATTTCCTATAAAACATTACAACATAACAAAATTCTGATGCAAGGTCTATTGAGGAAGAGTTAAAATGATTAGGATTGTCAGTTGGTCTGATCCCAGAGTGAAATTAACAACACTAATAATGAGATAAGTGACACAGACTTTGAGATCAAAGTAGTCGTGAAAGTTAACTGTGTTAAGTCGGTTCCTTTGAACTCACTGACAGTGGTCGCACTGCATGTGCCTCAATATTGTTAATGGCATAGTTATTTGAACTTGTCTTCATATAGTAAAATTTCTTATCAACCTACTCTACAATTGTTTACTACAGGCTTGCTCTACAGTGGAAGTCTCTAACTCGGAAAATATACACTCTATTTTGATCTTTCCCAAGCGATTTGGAAAAGAAATGTGGTGCATAAGCACCAAGAAAAAATAAGCCAAAACTGGGTCGAGTGCTATCGGCACACACCCAGTAGGGGATGCTCTTCTCCTAGTACAGATCCACAGCTTCCGGTACCAGTGCGCAGTTATGTAACTAATAACTCATTCTTTTTTCTTCCACCATCCTGGAACATTACAAAACAGTGATAATTCAACTCGTTGATAATGGTTACCTGTGACTAGAATTATGGATCTGAGTATCGTATAATAACGATTTTCATTGTATTTTGTATATTCTCCGTGTTCGTGCACGACTTTCGCGTACCGTGCGGTTCGGACATATAATTTTTTGGTTGATAAATTTATGTTATCCTTTTGGATATTATTATTATTATTAGAGTTAGGTGTCGGGGGGTGGGGGGGGGGGGGAGATGTATGGACAGGATTTCTCCTTTCTCTTGAGGGCAGAATTTGTGTTTTTTGGGTCCCTGTCGGCCGTCTGGGTTCAGTTGTATTCCCGCCGGTCCTTTATTTTCTGCCACCTTTCTCTCGTAGTTGGGGGTGTTCTTCTACATCTGTCGAGTCACCTTTTCTTCTCCTGCTTTCACCTCTGTTATGCCTAGGACTGTTCCTTGGGGGCAATGCCTTTTGCCCAAGCATGTGGACAATTCCCATGCTTCTTGTGCCACTTGTAATGGGTGTTCTTCAGATCAACCCTGTGGGCTCTGTGGGTCTTGGTCATCCACTCTTTGGGCTTCTGTGAACCGTGTGGTGCGTTCTTGTGGCCGTTCCTTCCGCACCCCCAGGAAGGGAGAACGCTGTCGTCCGGGGCCTCCCGACACAACCACGTCTGGTGAGAGTTATACCCCCTCCGTGGGGAATGTGCAGTCTTTTCCTATGATGGATACTGTGGGAGGTGTTGAGTTGTCTGATGAAGAGATGCCTGGTTCCGGGACTGTGGTCCCTCTCCAGTCGACCTCTGAGGCTGTCACTAGGGTTGTGACTCCTCCTTTGGAGCTGAGCTTGGTTGCTCTCTCCACTTTTCCACCGGTTTCAACAGCTCCTGTCGTATCTGCTGCTACTGCTGTTCCGTCTGCAACGTCATCGGTCACTGTTTCAGCTGGCCTTGGCTTATCCCTGCAGGAGTCTAAAGAGATGCCTGGAAGTGTGGATGTAGGATATCGGCCTCAGCCTTCCCTGACTTCAACTTGGCGAAGTCGGAAGGGGCTGTCGGCCGAACCCTCTGCTGTGGTCTCTCAGCCGTCGAGCCCAGCAGCCTTCTCTTTGGATTTGGATGTTCCTGGTGGGGTCACCATGGACTCTGTTGCATTTCCGTCCACGCACTCTGGTCTGACGGACAGTTTTGTGGGACCGACGCTTTTTGTGCAGCCTGGACCTTCTGTCTCTCAGAGGTCTGCGGCAACTCTCCTGAGTTCCCGCACTGTTGATCCTCGGGGTCTGGTATACCCCTATCAGCATCTGCTTGCAGATGTTTCTGCTGTCACCTGTCGCCCCACGTCGGGTGTTCTAGAGGATCGTAACCCTTCGCTGGGTCAGGAGTGAAGCCACTTTGCCGGTTCATTCCCACATTGAACCGGCTGCCGCGTGCCGTGAGATTAGGGAGGCCCTCTCCTTGCTCACTCAGGTTCTTTCCAAGGGCCTTCCCGTTGCCTCCAGCAAGGCTACTAGTGGTTTCCAGGCGCCCTCTGCAGCACCGCTTCCTGGGATTTGAAGCAGGCCGCTTTCTGATGTCCCTGGTGTGACTACACCATGGCAGACATCGGCTGGTTTGCCCGTGATGGGCTATGTGTCTTCCGATTCAGAGGATGGGTCAGACATACCTGACGTTGAGGGCCAACAGTCTTCTGATTTGGGGGCAGCTCTTGACTTTGTGTTTGAGTTTCTTCTGGATCTCAACCGTCAGACGAGTCGACGGTGTCAGCCACGCCGTGATCATCGGTCTCGCACCTCCAGTCTGTGGAGCAACCCGCTTCTGGGCACCTTCGACCGTGCCAGTCAGTACAGGTGGTTGAAGCGTTTGTAGCTTTGGACTCTAAGCTAAGTTCCGAGGCTATGAAGACTTCATTCTTCACCAGGGCTGACACCTTTTTGCCTCCAGTGCATTATCGTTCCTACGATTCTGCCAATCCATCAGTCTGCCAGACTTTGACGGTCTTGGATCAGGACTCCAACTCCCTCGGGCTTTCCAAGCCCAAGTCGGCCGTTATTCCTATGGCGACTCTGGAGTCCCTGTTGGGCTTATCGAGAGAGATGCTGGGCATGCTTTCTCTCTCAGATCACGTCGTCTTTGCTTTGGCTGCTTATCTGTCTCCAGATATGTTTGACGACGTACAGGCTCCATTGCATGTGATTTCCAAGGCACTCATGCATCTTACTCACACGCATGCCTGTAACACAGCTAACTTGGAATTAGTTGGACACAAGCCAAGCCATTCCTTTCCTGAGGGGCAGCACGCTGCTCTTCAATCTGCTTCTTTGGCGGGTCCGCAACTTTTCCATGGTTCCGTGGCGACAGTCCGTGATAATGTCCTGCGTCATTCCAAAGATCAGCTGCTGTTTCGCCAGCTTGATCAGCTTTTGTTGGAGACAATCGCCCTTCTGCTTCCTCTGCAAAGCTAAGGGATCATCCTCCTGCTGCCGCTTCTACTTCTTACTCACGTGGTAAGGGTAAGCGTCGGCAGACTAGAGGGAGGACTCAGGATCTTTTATCTAGTAGAGAAGGTGGTTTCTCCTCTCGCGGGCCTCGCCGGGGCTCGAGATGAAGATCCTCACCTCGATTCATCCCAGGTTGGAAAAAGGCTATCAGGGTTCACAGACCATTGGGCCACAATCACATCCAATGCTTGGGTATTAGATGTTGTACGGTCCGGGCTGCGAATATCCTTCTGGAGGCACCCCACTGTCGAGAGTGCCTCTTCCAACACAAGTTCCTTCAGACGTTTCACGTCAGGAACTTTTGATCATGGAGATAGACAATCTCCTGTCAAAGGGGGCGATCGAGGTCATCAAGAACATTCATTCAGTGGGATTTTATTCCTGCCTGTTCTTGGTGCCGAAAAAGGACAGCCAACTCCGACTGGTTATCGATCTGAGTTTCCTGAATCAGTCTATTATTCAGCATGGAGACTTTCAGGTCAGTTCGCTGCTCCATTCACCAGGGAGATTTCGGTTCCAGCATTGAGATGCTTAGTTTCACATTCTAAACCTGGCTCCTTGGGCCTTAACCGACTGATGTCGCATGTGATAGCCTTCCATCACACACAGTCCAGGGTGACTACTTCGGTATATCTGGACAATATCCTCTACAGGCACTCCAATGCTGCTCTTCTGGAGTCCGATGTCGATACACTGTTGAGCTTGCTCACATCGCTAGGGTTCAGAGTCAACGAGGAGAAGTCTGACCTGGTCCCTTCTCAGTCATTTTGTCATCTGGGGATGGACTTCCGTACTCAGCTGAATATGGTGGCGGTTCCCCAGGCAAGGGCTATGATTCTCTCAGCTTTTGACCTGACTCTGTCTCAGTCCACGGCTGCGACAGCTCGGAGTATTCTCCGGCTGCTCGGTCTCTGCAGTTTGGTGACGGATCTCATTCTTCTTGGACGGCTGCATGTCAGACCTCTCCAACACTTTCTGGTCAGTCGTTGGAGGCCGAATGTCGATCCTCTGGATCTGGTGCTTCATTTACCAGACTCTCTTCATCGTCACCTTCTCCCCTGGATGGATGTTCAGTGGATTATGCAGGGAGTTCTGTTGGACTTGCCCACGTCCGATTGTGTTCTGATGGCAGATGCCAGCGATCTTGGATGCAGCGTTGGATCCTCTAGGTCTTTCCTTTCATGGTGTATGGGACTAGGATCAAGCAGCTCTTCACATCAACCAGAAGGAGCTTCTTGCTGTTCTTCTGAGTTTCCAGCAGTGGAGCCCCCACCTTTCGATTTGTCAGGTCCTTCGTTGTCCGACAATTCGGCAGTGGCCACTTACATTCGGAACCAGGGCGGCACGCACTCTGTTCCCATGTACGAATTGGCTCAGGATCTTCTACTGCTAGCTCAGGATGTCAACACCGGAGTGGTTGTTTGCCACATTCCCGGTCGTCTGAACATCCTAGCCGACTCCCTGTCCTGACAGGGCAGGGTCATTTCGACTGAGTGGCTGCTTCATGGGGCAGTGTTCCAGTCACTTTGTGATCTCTGGGGTCGTCCCCACATAGATCTCTTTGTGACTCGTTGGAACCATCAGGTGGACACTTTTGTGTCCCCGAGTCCAGATCCTCTGTCTTTCGCTGTGGATGCTCTGTCACTCGATTGGAACGGTTTAGTCGGCTACGCCTTCCCGCCGGTTCCGATTCTGCCTCAGGTTCTGGCCAAGATCAGACCTGCAGTTGCCGATTCATTCTGATCACTCCCCTGTCACCACAATGGGTGTGGATCAATCAGCTCCGCTCTCTGTTGGCGGCGGTTCAGGCACGTCTTCCTCTACGTCGCGACTTTCATTGCCAAGGTCCCCCAAGGAGGTTTCACGTTGACCCGACTTCATTGTGCCTTCACGCATATCTTTTGTCAGGTCCTGTCTCCTCTGTAGAGGTTTTCAAGGCAAGCAGTGGAGTGCATTTCTTCTTCAAGGCGGCACTCCACTTGTTTAACCTATGCGGCTAAGTGGAAGGTCTTCTGTCGATGGTGTGCTGATCACTCTGTTGATTATGTCGATCCTTCGATAACACAGATTGCAGAGTTTTGGGTATATTTGTTTGATTCTCAGGGTCGCCAGCCTGTTACCATCAATGGGTACAGGTCCATGTTTCATATGTAGGAAAGCGTTGTATCGGCTCTAATCCATACCTCTCCAAGCTAATTCGGCACTTTTCTTTGAAAAGCCCTAGGATTTTGCAGCTTATCCCAAGATGGAATCTTTCTTGGGTGCTGCTTTGCTTGGGGGTGGGGGGATGGGGGGGGGGGGGGGGGGGTTCGAACCTTTATCCCAGGTGGATATGCCTTTTCTCACATACAAGACAGCTTTTCCGATGGCTTTTGCCTCAGCCAGACGGGTTAGTGAGCTTCATGCCCTCTCGGTTGTTCCGGCCTTTTTCTGGAGCTCCGCCAACAGTGTTACTTTTACCACTGATTGCTCCTTTCTGGCCAAGAATCAGATACCAGAAACAACTCCACTTCCTATCTGTATCAGGGCTCTTCCTTCTGCTGAGGGTAATCGCCCTTTGCTCTGTCCGGTTCGTGCACTTCGCATTTATCTCAACCGGACGCAGTTCATTAAGAAAGGCAGGAAACGATTCTTTCTGTCTCTTATTCCTGGTCGACAGAAGATCTCTCCTCAGTCCATTTCTCAGTGGATGTGTCTTGCTATTCGCATGGCTTATGCTCGTCTAGCGACTGATGATTGTATTACCAATTGTATTTCTGCCCACGAGGTGCGTGCCTTGTCTACCTCCTGGGCTTATGCTAACTCCGTCAAATTGTCGGATGTTATGCAGGCAGCCTACTGGAGAAATGCTTCCACTTTCTCCACCTTCTATCTGCGTCAGTTGCAGGAGCAGTCTGAGGACCTTTTTTCTTTGGGCTCTCTTTCTTCTACTCCGGCTGTTGTCTACCATAGCCATTAGGCTTCTTCAAGGTCAGTTCTTGCCCTGTGCTGTTTACTGTCCTTTCTGTCTGTGTGTCAGGCAGTGCCATACACCTCATCTCTCATTGTCTTTTACTAATGTTTGTGATGCTATGGTTTGATAGGCCTGAGGAACTCTTCTTCTGTCCAAGGTTCCAGTGCAGTCGGGTTCTGTGGGGGTTGGTTATGTGATTCCCTCCTCCTATTGTCTATTTAGCCTGTAGTAAACAATTGTAGGGTAGGTTGATAAGAAATTTAAATTTTATAGTAAATTTCCTTTCTTATTATACCTACCACAATTGTTTACATGGAGGCCCTCCCGTCTTCTTATTCGGGTAAGAATCCTTCTTCCCTGCTGATCACATAACTCCAGTGTTGGCGGATTCAAAAGAATGAGTCATTAGTTACATGGAAGCCGTGGATCTGTACTAGGAGAAGAGCGTCCCCTACTGGGTGTGCGCTGGTAGCTCTCGACCCAGTTTTGGCTTATTTTTTCTTGGTGCTATTGCACCACTTTTTTTTCCCAAATCGCTTGGGAAAGATCAAAATAGAGAGTATATTTTCCGAGTGAGGGACTTCCACTGTAGTGCAAGTCTGTAGTAAACAATTCTGGTAGATATAATAAGAAAGGAAATTTACTATAAAATTTAAATTTTTTTTATGGAGATAGTGCTGGGCGGTTTCCCGATTAATCAGGTATAGCCAGTTATAAAAAAAACTGCCGTTAGTAATATCGTCAGAAATAAGAAAATCAAAATATTGTCATGTCGAGAAATCATTCCCCATGCCCTCCAAGACTGACAAAAACATAACGGTGCTCAAAGAATGCAGTTCCTGTCCTTTTCAATACTGTTTGGAAAACCCAGAGTTGACACTAATGAGCTCAACACAATAATTGGGCTGATTTTGGTTTTGATCATGGCCGGGATATATCCCAGATGATTCATGATGTCACAGGCCTTCGATAACACATTGCATTGAGTACATAATATTGAAGAATAAATACAATGTGTTCAGCCGGTAGTCTATTGCATTAAGTACCCTAAACTGTATTATCACTATTTACCTGAATAAACACAACCTTCACAAGAGAACAATATTGGTGATTGTATCGTCAATCATGATCTTTCTCCCAAACCGTGTCTATTATTCTGGCTAATATCACCCAGCACTATATAGAGAGATTTCTATGCCATAATGCATTTAATTTATCACTTATCAACCGGCATCAGTAAAGTGCACCAAGTTCTTGCCAGCAGAAAGTGGGGTGCCAACTAATCAATTTCGACTCGACTTTTGGGTGTCTACTAATTGACTCCAGAATCCCTAAGTCATTTCAACACTATTTAGATCACTTCTATGTCTGGCTGGAGGAGCCATTTAGTTTGGGATATTCAAACTTTTTTGGATATTGCCTTGAGAGATCTGTTGAGGTGGGAAGCTATAGATACAACTGAGTCCACACTGTTGAAGATTCTAGATGTTATTTGTTAATTAATTGCTAGCCTAAAATAGGAATACTTGTAGACAGCCTCTGCAATCAAAAATGTGCATAGGATAGTACTCCAGTGCTTGAAAAGTTTTTAAAAAAATATTTGAGTTAAATAAAAAAAACACCAACACTGGAAAGTTTTAACTTAATTTTCTGGTACAAGCATCTCATAACACATCAAATTGTTGTAAATTCTAATCTAAAAAGATATAAGCAGAAACATGTTAAAATAAGAGGCCCCAGCGGGTCTGAGGTGCACCCCCAAGTTGTTTAAGAGAAGGATTTAATTGGCATCTATGGCTAGTAAACGCTACAGAGGAATAAAGTCTTGTAATTATAACTCTGTTGACCATGTCAGATGATTTTTTTTAATACATGTACTGAGATGCTACTACGGAAATAAAGTCCAGATTTCCAGTAATGCAAAACTAGGGGGGGGGGGGGGGGGGGGGGGGGGGGAAATATCAACCAAGGGACTCAACTTGAACAAACTTGAATCTGACTACCCCCAAGGATGCTGTAAACCAACTATCAATAGATTCCGAATGGTGGATCTGAAAAACAAGACTTTTAAAGATTATTTGTCATATAACACTAAGTTAAAATTTGGGCACCTATAGGGAGCCCAAATATCAACACAAGGGCTTTATTTGAACAGAGTTGGTTCTGACCTCCTAAGGATGCTGTATCCTTGTCAAAATTTAGGCTCCCATATGGAGCCCAAATATCAGGTGAGGGTCTTGATTTGAACAAACTTGAATCTGACCCTCGTAAAGATGTTGTATGCTAAATATAAAAAGAGTCTGACTGGTGGTTCTGGAGAAAATTTTCAAAGAATATTTCTCATGTTGCACCAAGTTAAAACTGAGAGGTCATAAATATGTTTTTAAGGCAAAAAAATAAAAAAAATTTGTTGTTCAAGCATATTTTTTGGCAATGGCCACCGGCTGTTCAGGTTCTTTAAAGGGTTTAATATTCATGTTTTTCACCAAATAGTGGAAATATTGTACATATACAGTAAGACAGATTTTACATCAATTTTTTCTGTTTTTTATTTGTCAGCTCGATTATTATATACCAGAACAGCAGAATCAATGGAGAGAGAATACACAACAGAATACTTCAAGCAGATTTACAACAGGTATAGTGTGTTAACTCAAGAATTCTGTCTGTTGATTCAGTCATATCCCTGCTTTGTACATTTTCCTTTTGGTCAGCTATTCTCCTTTCACTGTTTTATGGTTAGTTATTTGTTTGTCACAAAAATATGGAGAATATGAGAAAATCATGAGTAACTTTGTGAACAGTCCGGTCAAATTGTTTTTTCAGTAAAAACTAAAATTCAAGTTTGATAGTATTTGATAGTATTTGATCTTAATCCTTTACCTAATGTATCAGTCGCAACTGCTCACGTAATCTACAAACATAGCAGATGAAAAAATGCTATTTTTCAAAAAATTTACACAAAACCATATCATTTGACCCCCTCATTGGAACGAGTCCCATTATTCTGTGCCCCCTACAACCCCAACTATCTCGCTACCAATCTTCCACCATATCATGTAGTCGGGGCAGATCAGGTGTACAGTTCCCAGTGGTCATCTTCATGCCACCCTTGCCCACAACTTACTGCCAGGAGACAGTCTGCCAGCTGGGTAGAATTGTCTTGCATTGGCAGTGGTTTTTGATTGAGTCTTGGCTGCCTGTGACTAGTAATCACTCCTCTGCGGCAAGATTTACATGTTGTGGCATTGTGTTGTCAAATTTCTAGGAAATTGCCAAGAATTTTTAAAGAGACAATAAGTTGCTAATTTGAAAAAAATATGAACTCTTGAATTTTGCTTGCATGTGAAAAAACACTGTATTCAAATAAAACATGACACAATTTCTGAATACACGTGGTTTCTAATTTTCCCTTTGCTATTGTCCCATTGAATGATCACTACAAACAACAACTGTTCATTATTTTAGCAGTAACTGGCATTATTAGATCAGTAACTTTGTATTATTTTTAATAAGGCACACTTTTGATTCCAATAAAATTCCAAACACATTTACTGACAACCCCAATCCAAATCAAATTGCATGAAGGCATATGCTATGAATTGAACACATGTACAAAAGCAAATAATGCCAAATATGGAAAATGATATTGCAGTTTGTCCTGTGTCAGAGTTTTCTGTGAGTAATCGGCAAACCAATTCAGGTTAAAAAATTGCTGCAAGCCTATTTTTATACTAAAAACCAATGGCCCAGACTTAGCTGGTGCAAACTCATTAATTTCCAGGGCCAAACACAAATTTTGACCCCCATCCACAAAATTTGCATACAAAACCAAAAATAAGAAGTCCTATCTGGTCCTCCATACTTTTGTTTACTGTGCATGCACAGTAACCAGGAAGTGACCGAAACTGGTGCCAACATCATTCTTCCGTTTGGCCCAAAGTCAGCAACAACTGAACTGACATCTGTGCTTTAAAATCTCTTTTCTGAAGATGCCAGACACAAATCATTCATGATTATGGTGGAACTGAAAGGATGCTGGATGTGAACTACGGAGGTTTTGGACGTTTGGGCTGTAACTCTTAAATAATTATTCATGTTTCCCATTTTTGGGACATGAGCCTGAATGTCGTCATTCTTACTAATGAAAAGCCTACTGTTTGTTAAATGTTCCTTCCCTCTCTTCCCATGAACCCTCTGGCTAAACTCCCAAGCTTTATTGGCTTTTTTATTGAAATTGTTTTTATTAAATTTCTTGGGAATTTAACGTGATCTACGGAATGTTTATTCCGATTATTCCCATGGTTACGTCCTCATCCTGGGGGTGTTAGGATGTTTGTAGTCTTGCATCTTCTACCAGATGCATTGTTTTTTCTTCTCATGAAGATCTGGCTTTGCATCAGGTAGTGATTGATCGGTTTCTGACTTTGGGCTTATTGTAAAGCCTGTTGTTTAGTTTCCGGTTTTTCCTGTTGACGTTTTTCACTTGGACAATGCTTTTATATATTGTATTATATTATAATATAGCACAGTTATCATATTTATAGTAGGATACATGTATAAAATTATGCTGGTAGTATAGCTTCAATTTTTTAGTGTTAGTCCACACTTAGGCTCTATCGGGACTCCCTTGGTCTCATGAGGTTCCCTTTGGGAACTTAGGCTTTTTCAAAAAAATTTCGGAATTTTTTTTTTTCAAATTTTGATTTCTTTTTTCTAAACGATTTTGATTACCGTATATTCTGTATCCTTAATATGAATAAATTATTTGGTTGTTTGGGAGTGCAGTGGACTTAGTCTTTGGCTTAAATATTATTATAAAACCTTTTTGCTCTCTAAGTGTAAGGCGAGGAAATATGCATTGGATTTACATGCTTGCTGTCTTGCTTGTAGTTGCTGCACTCCTTCAGATACATGTGTTATTTGTGTAGTTTGGGATGCCAAACGTTGGAGGCGGGTATTGCGTTATGTGCACGGTAAAGTTCCAATGCTGGAACTGTCACCGCAGGCTAATTCTAGTTTTTCTGTCTCTTTTTCAAAGGAAGAAGAATATGGTGATGGTATAGCGACACCCATACAAAATGTGCTGTCGTCATCATGCTCAGATGAGCAAACAGAGCTTGCAAAGGTGCTCATGAATATCAAACAGGGAAGAAGGCCTCTTATTCCATTACAAGCAGCTTGCTCGGCCTGGAGAAGCGGTAACCCCACCAGTGGGTGCCGTAACACCGATAACACCAGATAAGTCTGTAGCGGTCGAGGAAAGTGTAGATTTGGGTAGAGCGTGCACCTCAAAATCAAAAGCTCACCAGCGACGACAGCAAAGGGGAAGAAGTCATCAAGTTTCTCAACTGGACGATTGGCGAGATCTGGGGTCAGATCACGAGCTGGAGAGCCTTCTCCTTCCCGTCAACAGTCGGGGCCGACTGTTGCAGTTACGAGAAACTTTACTGAGTCGGAGCTAACGTCCTCGTTGGCCGATCGAATTGCTCTGTCCACACTGCAGCCGGGGCCAGCGGCAGTTACGGCTTCTTCCACATCGAGTACCAAGCACATTAGACCGCTCACTAGCTATCCAACTTCGGACATTCAAGCTGTTCCGCAAAGACGTTCCCAGTCTTGCCCTCTGAATTCGGATCATCCGGTAGCTAGTACTTCGAGGCATGATTATGCGGTGCATTTGGGACGTCCGGTGAAAAGATCTGGGGATTGATGCCTGCGAACATCATGCGGCAAAGAAACATAAGACCCCTGCTCCACAAGTCTCAGTAATGGACTTGCTGTCGCAGATTATCACAGCTTCCCAGCCAACGCAGGTGCGACCGTCAACAGACTCCGGGAGTGAGCTGTCGGACAGTGCTGGGTCGGTACGGTTATCCATTCATTTGGAGAGAGCCAACCGAAATTCACAGCTAGACCAAGCGGATGATGAAAGAGATGTGGAGGAAGATTCTCCAACCCTTTTGGAACAACATATGGAAACGATGAATTTTATTCATCAGTTTTTTCCTGATCTTGTTCCTCCTGGTCTCAAGCTGCATCTGCTAGGCAGAGATCGCTATCATCCCTAGATAGGGATACCCAAGCGGAGGAAAGACGACATTCTTTCCTTCCCAGGTCAGTCAGTCCATGTGTCGGAGGCCTTTGGCCACATTGACGACGCAATATTCAACCTAGCAAGTTCAAGAAAGAAAAATCCTTTCTTATCGACATATTCTATTTGCATATCGTTTCATGGATCTAGCAAATGAAAAACGGTTGGAGAAGATGTTCAGAGAGCTCCTCTGCGTTTGGATGATCAGGCTTTAGATTTTGGATATCTCGCTACCCGTATCATTCAGTGTCCGCTCAGATTTGATCGAATCTACAATTGATTCTAGTTGGGAAGTTCTGGACGCTATGTCCTACGCAGATCATATCACCAGGACTCGTCTTGTTGGGAAAGAATTTGACAATATTAATTCGACTCTCGGAGTTCTTTCAAGGGCAGTTAAGTATGCCACACATCATTCTGCCCTTACAGTGGCTAATATGGAATTGATAAGACATGATGGAGCCTTATTATCATCTTCATTGATAGACCCTCTAAGAGTCACTCTGGTTTCTGGACATACGTTGTTTGGCGACAAGTTGTCCTTAGTGTACAAAGAAGCTACCAAGAAAGCTACCAGCACTCTTTTGCTGAGGTCCGTTTCCCAGCAGCAGTCGTATGCTGGATGTGGTAGGCGAGGGGGCTCCGGTTTGCAGTCAGTGAAGAAAAGCTCCTTGGGGGGTTCAAACATGCCCTCGTACAACTATTCAGGGAACTGTCAGTATAGCAACTCGGGAAAAGGGGCGTAAGTCTTACACTTGCGAGAAACTGGACGGACATAACAGAAGATCAGTGGGTCACAAATGTAGTCAGAATGGGTCTTCGGCTATCATTCCGTTCAAAGCCCCCCACTTGCAAGAAGTCCACGTTGGACAGTTCTTCTGGCAAATCCTTCAAAAAAGGAATCGCTTCTTGCCGAAATTCAATCTCTCCTAGTAAAGGAAGCAATAGAGGTCGTAGAAAATCCCAACTGAAATCCCACACACTGCATCACAACCCGGAAGGTCTCAACCTTCATGTATTTCCGTTGTGCGGTCTTTCTTGCACAGGAAACAGTTTATAGGATGAGCAGTGGACGCAATTTCTAACTGCAGGAGGACCTCCTCTTCGCGGAATTACGCAGCGAAGTGGAGAGTTTTCTTTTTTTGGTGTACAGACCAGTCGGTGGATATTTATAATCCATCTATTCCTCAAATTGCAAATTTTCTGGTCTACCTGTTTGACATACTCAAACTGCAGCCCGTTACGATTAAAAGCTATAGGTCTGTGTTATCAGACACATATTCTCATCATGATAACTTGAGTATTGGATTTGATCCTTCTTTATCCAAGCTAGTTAGAAATTTCTCTATCAATAGACCTAGAGCCCTCAGATTAATTCCTAAATGGAATTTAGCTTGGGTTGTCTTGAAGCTCCTTTTGAGCCTTTAGATGATGAAGAATTTAAATTCCTGACTTATAAAATAGCATTTCTCTTAGCCTTCACTTCTGCCAGAAGAGTTAGTGAACTCCATGCATTATCTGTTGAAGATTCCCATTACCATAGTGTGGGTAATACTATTACTCTTACTACGGAAGTGGGATTCTTGGCTAAAAATCAGATTCCAGATGAGCAGCCGGAGCCTATCGTCATTAAGGCCTTGCCATCCTCGGACAACCGTAGACCACTGTTGTGACCAGAGAGAGCAATGCTCATGGTTAAACATTGATTTAGCTTCATTAGAAAAGGAAGAAAACGTTTTTTCCTTTCGCTTTTACCTAAGAGAAAAGATATTTTGGTTCATTCAGTGGCTAGATGGATTTAATTGGCAGTAAGAATCGCTTACGAGAATCTATCAGCGGATCAACGTGCTGTCAATAAGATTTCAGCGCATGAGGTTAGGGCACTGTCTTCTTGCTCTTATTCTAGTAGTATTACTATTACTGATTTAATGAAGGCAGCCTACTGAACGCAACTATCTTCATTTACTAAGTTCGATCTTAGAAATTTAGAGTCTATCTCAGGTGACCTTAGATCCTTGGGTCCTCTTTCTGTCGCACAGAATGTCATCCATTAATAAAACATTTCAGTGATGTCTTAGATAGTCTGCTCGGGCACTGATTCTGTTCCGCTGCCCTCTTCATTCTGAGGATTTTTCCTTCAGAAGTAGGGGAAGGGAGGCGGGGGGGGGGGGGGGGGGGGGGGGGGTTGGGGGGGGGGGGGGGGGGGATGGTTTTCACTTAATATCTTTTATTGTGAAAAGCAAGGGAATACCTCCTCCACTGTCAGTAGTCCAGCATCGGTGCTGGGTGGTTCTAATGTGTAGCTCAGTGTAAAGCAACTATTATGTCTCATTTATGTATTGCTTTTAATGTGTAGCTCATTGTGAAGCAATTGTAGATGTCATGTGTCATATGAGTGTTTATATACAATCCTCGGACACTTTTAAATGAGTACAAGGCATCTCATTCTCTGGACTTCCTTATAATTGGTTTCCTTCACCGTAGCTTAAATGGTTATGCTAGTATTAAATGGAGAATTTATTGTGTATTACTCCAATATATGATTGGTGTTGTGTCGTTCTCTTTTTGGGGGGGAAAAAGAGAAAGACATATGTAATTCCTATGTCTTCTCCTATTCTCCTGTAGGGTCTATTCTTTATTCTGGAGTAATAGAGATATTACAGTCATCTAAGTCCTAGGCCCTCCAGCCTTTTTATGATTCAGCTAAGTCTGGGCCATTGGTTTTTAGTATAAAAATATGATATGATTATAGTAATTTGTATATTTTTAATACTTACCAATGGCCCAGACAGGGATGGCTTTCCCATGAGTGGGCACTCATACCTTCCCACTGATATATATATAACATTTAGCAGGCATAACTAGGAAGAATGATGTTGGCGCCAGTTTCGGTCACTTCCTTGTTACTGCGCATACACAGTGAACAAAAGTATGGAGCACCAGATAGGACTTCTTATTTTTGGTTTTGTATGCAAATTTTGGGGATTGGGGGGGGGGGGGGGTTCAAAATTTGTGCTTGCACCAGCTAAGTCTGGGCCATTGGTAAGTATTAAAAATATACAAATTACTATAAATTTATCATTTTTCAAATATACGATAAAATCTTGTCTTCAAGTTAATTAATTTAACCCTTTGCTCACCACATAGGATATTAAAATTTATCATTTTAATTACTGTTTGTTTTTTGTTGAATTTAAAAAAAATCAACAATAGCATATCATGTAAACCCTCATCGGAATGAACTCATTCCAGTGAGGCATCACATAGTATGGTATGTTGAAACTTTTTGAAAAACATATTTTTTTCAAATGCTAAATTTGAAAATTATGTGGGCGGATGTAGCCGATTCGTTAGGTAAAGGCTTAATCAAACCAGATTTCATACAAATGATTTTATAAAACATGAGGGTACATTTGCATAACAGAAATTTTGATTTCGTTAATGGTCAGCTTATTTTTTTAAAAATCCCATCTCATTGTCCCTTCAATTTAACCCTTTTGTTAATGATTTCTTAAATTTATGTCTCTTAGTTCTTCATAACATCAAGTCATGATTACTTTACTGTGAGCATGGCTACTTCATGTTGTAAGAAAAGATTTAGTGCATTAAGAAGATAGTATAATCAGTTCAACTCTTATTTTTTCAATTTTGAATCAAAATGGTATTAAAGCATAAGAAATTAGATCTTGTAAAAAATGTTTTGTAAAAGATAAGAATTTGGTATTTAGTTAATGGTAAATTCTTTTTTTAACCAATGTGCAATTTGCAGATTTCTATTGAATGTATGGTAAACAGTTTGGAGTGAGTAAAAGCTTATGCAGTTAACAGGAATGTTTGTTATATAATATCTAATAAATGGAGCATAATATTCATTTCTGATTATATAAATGTTTTTTTTTTTATTTCCAGGAAAGGGAAGATAACAAAAAAATGGTGAATAAACTGCTCAGTGCTAACATGTAACTCAAATGCATTTTCTTGGAACAGACAAAGATCTCATGATTGAAGAATAGATGATTTGCACAGCCGGATAGTATTTTTATTATAAATCAACCTGTTTACAGTATACTGTTATAACAGAGGATAGTGAAGAGATACATTCCTACTTTTTGTTTCTTTTCTTGTTACATATATTCCAGTCCATCTCTCCAATACTTTTTTGTCTTTTTGCAGTTATCTTCCATAGTGTTTATTTTGATGTTAACAGTGAATTATACACATCCACAGAGGACAAAAATTGTGGGAATATACAGTAGGCACCATGTCAGTATTTCTATCTGTACATCCATCCCACTTGTTTTTGAGCAATAACTAGTTTTTATGACCTCGCCATAAAATTGCCAGGGCATATGCTGTTACCCTTGTCCAGCCATCATTCTGTCTTTCTATCGTTATGAAATAGCAGTTTTTCAAGACTTTTTTTCACTCTACATTAAAGATAATTGGCTGATTTCTAGTGTGTGTCTTTGTCATGGGTACCCACAAATTGAATTTGAGTTTGGTCCCAGTCGGATGAGTCTTTGCAGAGTTATTGACCTTCAACTTAGTTTATGATGTGAAAACTCGTTCTAATGAAGGGTCATGTGATGTGGTTAGGTTAAAATTAAAAACAAATTTTTTCAAATGCTCACTTTGTAAATTACATGGGTGGATGTGGCCGATTCATTAGGAAAAGGGTTTATGGGGCAGTTGTTAATATTAAAGAATGAATATGAGGATTGCTTTCTTGCAATTGGAATTTGGCAAAGGTCAAGGTCATTGCTACTATAAGAAGTTTCTTAATTGTAAGGTATTCAGATTTCATACACAGTTTTCCTGAAGGTATCACGGCAGTAAATATTTGAATTAGAGTTAGCTGCCTTGAAATGTTGCACTCAGAAGTGTTGTAATCTCTAAAAATAGGCAGCCTTGGGAAAATATATTGTTTCAGTAAACATTTGAAACATTCTAATGACATCTTGCATTATTGTTGAATATTCCAGATAAATAAATAGGGTGATTTGATGACTTTTGGACCTAAAAAATACAACTGACTTTTGGTGTGGTTTTGTTGGGAATTCCATGAAAAATATGTGCACGTGACCGGTACGTCCCATTCTATAAGCTTTTCTCTCTTATTTGTAGCATGAATGCCAAAATTAAAATGATGTGATCATATTTTTTTTCGCTTGAATGTTATAATGGTTGTCTATGGGAAAATATTCAGTGCTGTGATACCTTTAAGGCTTTATCCAGATAATGCCAAAAAAAATCCACCTTTGAATCCTAGCTGCTGCTTTTCCGGCCAGGAACATGATACGCCATAACGTTATTAAATAGGATGGCTGTTCACTAAACGTGAGGTAAACCAATCAATATTTTCAACGTGCAGCCCAGGGGCTGCATGTTGAAAATATTGATTGGTCTACCCCAAATAATGAATATGGACTCTTCTGATTGTTGCCATTGAACTGGCATGGAAGATACCACCAGAGTTCAAAGGGTTAAGTTGAGTGATGTTGAAAAAAAAAGGACTAAAACCCCAAGAGTATTGATATTTATACCAAAATTGAGACAAATGATAAATATTCAATGTACATAAGTAGAGGGAGAAATTTTCAGTTGAATTTTAGTAACTTTTATGACTTCGGGAAAACATGTTCTATTTCTTTATCATATCTTCTTAAAACAACAGTCCATTGGATGATATATGGGAATAACAACTATAACTTATGAAGTGCAGGTGTTGGCACATAACTCAACTCCAAACACTTCCAGTTCCATACTTTTTGCACTTTGAAAATGGCTGCAACATGACACCATCAAAACATGAGGGAGCCATGTTAAACGCATGTCATGTGATGATCCATTGGTTAGAAGAAGTTATGAAATTACTTCACATATATTTTAAGGCTAAAAAAGTTAAAAATTTGTTTCTCAGACCCTCCCACATGGTCCTTTTGGCTGCCCCATGCTCTCTTTATATAACCAATGCAAACTTGAGAAAAAAATTTTTAAATGGTTTATGTCTGATACATTACCCAAGTTAATTAAATTGATAGATTTGTCCCTTGAGTGCAACAAGGCTTTGCATCGTAAAGCCTTGTTGCACTCAAGTGACGAAATACACTACCACCCATGCTTTTCTGTAGATTATGAAGCCTAAATCATAAAACAAACCAAGAACATGATCTTTTGACAGCAAAGAAATTGTCCAAAAACAGTATCACTCGTGAGCTCAAAATATGACAACAAGGACAATGGGATTTCCCTTGAACAAAATGAAAACAATTTGAATACAGTAGAATCCTGTGAATTGCATAACCACATTAACAATGAAAATTATTCAATTAACAGAAGAATACAATTAAGAGGGATTTGCCACTTTGCTGTATTCTGGAGAAGAATTGAGCATTTATTCTATTATATCATGTTTGAGAGAGCTCAAGGAGCTCTGTCAAACAAGATATAATAGATTAAATGCCTGTAATGGATGTACTGAGGCCAAATAGATCAATAAACAAGGAGAATTTGGTGATTTTCAGGATAATTTCATGACACATTGAAAGATTTTTTATTCAATTAACAGGAGTTTATTCTATAATCCATATGCATTTTACAGGGCAAATTTGTACTGAAAGTATGTTAAATGGTTTGGTGTTTGAAAATTATATTCAATTAACAGGGTTATTCAATTAAGAGATATACATTTAAGTGGGCTTCATTGTACTTCGTTCAAACCTGAAAGCTGCAGCAATCTCGACTTGTCTGATGTCTTCAAATTGTTCTTGGATATCTGAAGCTACTTCAGCCATAGATTGTTTTTATACAACTTGTCTCTGTTTACATCAATCACCAAAATGCTGTAGCAGACATTCAGGAATCACTGGAACCCTATTCTTCCAGTTTAGTTGTTGATATGCATAATAAATTTGGGTGCTATGCAACAGAACCTTCATTGTGATATATAATATACCTGTATTTTTCAGAAATTAGTCAAATTTCATAATCACGAGGTTTTGCCTAAAGTATGTTAGTATTATGTGCATATAACCTTAACCCTTTGAACACTGGTGGAATCTTCCATGCCAGTTAAATAGCAGAAATTGGAAGAGTCCATATCCATTATTTGGGGGTAGAGCAATTAATATTTTAAAAGGCTGCACGTTGAAAATATTAATTGGTCTACCACACACGTTCACTTAGTAGCTATCCTACTTAATGAAATTATGACATATCGTGTTCCTGGACCAGAAAAGTGGCCTCTCGTGTTGAAAAGGCCTGTTATATATGTTGCACTATCGTCATGTCGAATCCAGTTGAATTAAATTCTTCTGAAATCCGTCAAATCTTCATATGATATATACGGCCGGACTACCGTCAAGTTGTATTCAGTTGATGCACGACCTCAACTCACAATGTCTGAGTCTACACACAAATCTTATGTGATATCTACACATATATTTTAACGATGTACACATATAGGAATACATTATACTACTGCTTAATTTTAGTTGTACGGTCATTCCATCATCACTTTGAATTCATTTAGAATTCTTTCATACGATAAGGTTTTGATAGTTTGACCTGCATATACAGGCATATTTGCTTGCAATTTACAGTGCTTTAAAGTTTCTTCCTGATTAGCATATCATTATCATTTCATTTCATTTATCATTTCAGTCTGCATCAACGGTGATGCAACATCTATAATCAACACAGATCTAATTCAAGTTTGGGAATTAGATTCGTCTGGCTGACACGAAGATTCATCTGAAGTTAGTCTACTTGCATTTGTCGCATCAAATTCAATTAATTAGAATTTTAATTAATTGAATTTGACACATATATATAACATATAACAGGCCTAACCTTATTCAAATCATTACTTGTGTTGACACTTTTGTGATTTCTGAAAGTGCCAGGGAATTGTCCTGGAAATAAATTTGGGTGAACAAGTTGTGCCCTTATATTGCCAAACACAAATCAACCTTTCAGCTAGGTCCCTGCGAATACAAATTTTTGACTCAAATCGAATTTTTAATCGAATATTTACCACAAAATTTCAAATTGAATCAAATTCTAATCAAATTTTCAACAATTTCAAGTCCATTGCATAGATGTTCAAACAAAATTTGTGTGGAGTCAATCAACTCCTTTTTCCAACTCTAGTTTTGCCGGTATTAACACCTGTTGCAATCTCTGGGTTTTAGAAAACATCACGACACGCAGGTGGTCTTTAATCCTTGAATCATGTTTTTATCAATGAACTGAACAAAATGCGTATTTTTGCCACGAAATCTCATTGAGAACAACCTTAAAACCTGGTAACTATTCAAAACAGTTATCCGAGCCTCAAACTCGAATTGAATTCAAATAAAATATCGGAGGCCCACTCGTAAGGGCCTACTTTCACTATTTCTGGTCAGTTAACCATCACTTTAATATTTATTTCCTAAGGAAATTCTTGTGTGTGCAATTTCAAGTTTGATGAACCAATTTTGATGAAACTTCTCATACGTGATCACTGGTGAGTAGATACATGCAGTACTCACGAATTTCCGAGTTGCCGTTGCATGCATTTTTAAGCAACTTATCTTTTCTTGATCTTAAATGATATGGTGACTACTAATATGGCATGTACATAGTCCTAAATATCTTCAAATTCATTTTGCATGTTAAAATTTAGGGCTGTTGGATTAAATTATTACTGAACCTCCCTTCCAATTTATTGTTATCCACCCGCAAGGGAGGGATATAGTGAAGAACTCTGTCCGCATGAACTTTGTTTATGGCACAACTTGAACAATAGTTAACAGAATTTAATTCTTTTTATGTGTACCCATACTATGTATGGTACACATAATGCCGGCATCCGGGGTGACCATCCGTCGTTCGTCCATCCTTTGTCCGTCTGTCTGTCCGTCCGGCATCCGTATCCATTTCTTTGACATTCGATAACTTGAAAAATATTGCTTGGATTGTCAAGTTACTTTATATTTGTGTTCAGGTTACTGATGTACCGAGCTGTATAGTTTTTGGTGTAAATCGGATAATTTGATCCTGAGATATTAACCCTTTATCCTTCTAATTGAAAATTCCTCCAATCTCTTTGGCATTCGATAACTTGAAAAATATTGCTTGGATTGTCAAGTTACTTTATATTTGTGTTCAGGTTACTGATGTGCCGAGCTGTATAGTTTTTGGTGTAGATCTGTTATTTTGATCCTGAGATATTAACCCTTTATCCTTCAAATTGAAAATTTCTCCAATCCCTTTGGCATTCGATAACTTGAAAAATATTGCTTGGATTGTCAAGTTACTTTATATTTGTGTTCAGGTTACTGATGTGCCAAGCTGTATAGTTTTTGGTGTAAATCTGATGATTTGATCCCAAGATATTAACCCTTTATCCTTCAAATTGAAAATTCCTCCAATCTCTTTGGCATTCGATAACTTGAAAAGTATTACTTGGATTGTCAAGTTACTTTATATTTGTGTTCAGGTTACTGATGTACTGAGCTGTATAGTTTTTGGTGTAAATCTGTTATTTTGATCCTGAGATATTAACCCTTTATCCTTCAAATTGAAAATTCCTCCAATCCCTTTGGCATTCGATAACTTGAAAAATATTACTTGGATTGTCAAGTTACTTTATATTTGTGTTCAGGTTACTGATGTGCCGAGCTGTATAGTTTTTGGTGTAAATCTGTTATTTTGATCCTGAGATATTAACCCTTTATCCTTCAAATTGAAAATTCCTCCAATCCCTTTGGCATTCAATAACTTAAAAAATATTGCTTGGATTGTCAAGTTACTTTATATTTGTGTTCAGGTTACTGATGTGCCGAGCTGTATAGTTTTTGGTGTAAATCTGATAATTTAATCCTGAGATATTAACCCTTTATCCTTCAAATTGAAAATTCCTCCAATCCCTTTCGCATTCGATAACTTGAAAAATATTGCTTGGATTGTCAAGTTACTTTATAATTGTGTTCAGGTTATTGATGTGCTGAGCTGTATAGGTTTTGGTGTAAATCTGATAATTTGATCCGGAGATATTAACCCCCTTTATCCTTCAAATTGAAAATTCCTCCAATCCCTTTGGCATGAGATAACTCAAAAAATATCAATCCGATTGTCATGTTACTTTATATATTTATTCAGGTTACTGATGTGCTGTGCTGTATAGTTTTTTATGTAAATCTGATAATTTGATCTGAAAATTATGGCAGTTATCGGCCTTTGTTTAATAAAAAATAACGTGTAATGCTTGTGTATGGCATAACTTTAACAATAAAAACCAAATCTCAATTCTTTTCGGTGTATGTCTCTATAGCAACAATGTCTACATCAAGTTTGATGAGCAGTGATATCCGATAAAAATTATGGGAGTTATTGCCCTTTGTTAAAAAATATTGTGTAATGCTTGTTTATGGAATAACTTAAACATTAGTACCCAAATATTAATTTTTTTTGGTGTAGATCTCCTTGGGAACAAGTTCTACTTCAAGTTCGATGACCATCGTTATCCAATGAAAACTGTCAGAGTTATTGCCCCCTTCCTCACTGAACCTCCACCCCACCCCCACCCCCACCCTCTCCACCCCAATTTTTTTTTTTGCCACAAAATGCATTTTGAAGGATTTAGATTGATTACATGCAAAATTGACTTCTTTAACACCCCACGTCAATTGGGCAATTTTTTTTTCTTCGCTCCAAAATGCATTTTGAAGGATTGTGAGTGATTACATGCTGCAAGATGGGTTTGGCCAGATTTAGAGTGATTTTATGTGGGGAAAAACCCCACCTATGCCCCCCTCCCCAAATGTTAACCCCTCAGAAAGATTTTTTCAGGGAACTTGAGAGTGATTTTCAGGGAAATTGGATGAATTTGAGGGAAACGTACGTGTGTGAACAATATACATAAGACCTAAAAGATTTCAGCTCTCGGACTCACTTGCACCAGGTGGCACCCAGTAGTTCATAGGCTAAATATTTGCTGATGCCCTTAATGTCATGTTAAAATATCATTGGTTCAAATACTTCATCTCCCTCTTTTTTTCAACCCCCCCCCCCCACCCTTTCCTGCTACCCCCCACCCCCCACACCACCACAACATGTGGTTATAATTTTTCCAAAGTACACTTCATATATTTCCTTTCTAGATTGGTCAATAAAATAAAATTCCATTTTTCACGAATCTCACAATTTTTGTTTCGTTTCTTTATATGCACCGATTTCTGTGAGGGGACATTTTGGCCTTTGTGGATGAAGATTTTTTTCTCTGTTTTGGACTGTGCAAATACCATTCGGACCTTTCCAGGAATAGATGCCTCAAAAGTGACTCGCGAAGCAGAACAATGATCAGGGTTATTGACCGTTTAAAGATACGTCTATTGTGTATCAATTTTAAGCCATAATTTTTTGGCAAGTATGTTTGGAATTCTTTCGAGCAAATTGACCCATTTTAAGCTGTATTCTTTTACTTTGCTGAAGTGGATCACAAATCGAGTGGATAAGTGAATTAAAAATGAGTGGATGTTTGAACCAAATAAAGAAATATATATTCTTTAATTCTTTTATGTACATTTTGTTCACCAGGAATCATTAATAAAGTGAAGGTGGATGTCAATAGGCGATATACTTAAGTCACCTATTTTCGCTTCAGCACTTGTAAATTGACCACACAGCGAAATTGAAATGAATAAAATAGAAAAAAATGTGGATGTAAGTGGAATATTTATAATAAAGGACTCTTTTATTAAATGTAATTCACTTGTATGCATATTTTTAGTCGAGTTTTGACAAAGTCAAACTCGACTTATAGTTTGATGAAGTGGCAGACGGGTGGCGGGCGTAAACAATTGGTTTCCGGGCAATAACTTTAGTTCTATTTGACGCACCTTTACCAAACTTATATCAGAGGTTACCCTATAGGAAGGGAAGACACCTATTGATTTCGAGTCTGGGACTCCAAGGTCAAGGTCACTCTTACTATAAATAGAATATTTTATGACAAATTGGTTTCCAGGCAATAACTTTAGTTCTATTTTACGCACCTTTACCAAACTTATACCAGAGGTTACCCTATAGGAAGGGAAGACACCTATTGATTTCGAGTCTGGGACTCCAAGGTCAGGGTCACTGTTACTATAAATAGAATATTTTGTGAGAAATTGGTTTCTGGGCAATAACTTTAGTTCTATTCCGTGTATCTTCACCAAACTCTTTTATTAAATGTAATTCACTTGTATGCATATTTTTAGTCGAGTTTTGACAAAGTCAAACTCGACTTATAGTTTGATGAAGTGGCAGACGGGTGGCGGGCGTAAACAATTGGTTTCCGGGCAATAACTTTAGTTCTATTTGACGCACCTTTACCAAACTTATATCAGAGGTTACCCTATAGGAAGGGAAGACACCTATTGATTTCGAGTCTGGGACGCCAAGGTCAAGGTCACTCTTACTATAAATAGAATATTTTATGACAAATTGGTTTCCAGGCAATAACTTTAGTTCTATTTTACGCACCTTTACCAAACTTATACCAGAGGTTACCCTATAGGAAGGGAAGACACCTATTGATTTCGAGTCTGGGACTCCAAGGTCAGGGTCACTGTTACTATAAATAGAATATTTTGTGAGAAATTGGTTTCTGGGCAATAACTTTAGTTCTATTCCGTGTATCTTCACCAAACTTATACCACAGGTCACCCTATAGGAAAGGAAGACATCTATCGATTTCGGAGTCTGGGACCCCAAGGTCAAGGTCACTGTTACTATCAATAGAATATTTTGTAACAAATTGGTTTCTGCGCATTAACTTTAGTTCTATTTGATGCACCTTTACCAGAGGTTACCTTATAGGAAGGGAAGACACCTATTGATTTCGGAGTCTGGGACACCAAGGTCAAGGTCACTGTTACTAAAAATAGCTTATTTCTTCAGAATTTAATGTCAAAACTCGACTTCTGGATGTGTGATCCTCTCTGGATTTTTTTTTGTTATGATGAGAGCTTCGAATACCTATGATTTGACCTGGAACGCCTGGAAATTGAAAAGTTTTTGACTGCACAATTTTCCAGGATTTTTGTCTAAAACTGATTCCCTTCCAGGAGGCTAGGAACTACATTGCATTTATGGGATTTTTCCAGGCATTCCAGGAGAGTTAATATGTCTGGGGTGGTGTGTGGGAGGATTATCAGCACTTGGTGCAGGCCTCTTGTTCCTTTTGTTGCAGTGTTGAAATGAATGGGATTCTGGAACCGATTAATCAACACTCAAAAGTCAATTCGAAGTCGACCAGTCGGCACCTCACATTCTGCCGCAAAGATTTACATAGCAATGCCTCAGCAGTTGAATAGTTTCTCCACTTGTGCACTTTAAAGATGCCGGTTGATAATTAATAAATTAAATGGCATGAGAAACTCTCTATATAGTCCTAGGTGATATTACAGAAAATAATAATGGCGGTTTGGGGGAAAGAAGATCATGATTAAAAATACAATCACGATATTGTTCTCTTGTGAAGGTTGTAAACTTTCATTTAAAAGGTGTGTTGTGAACTTGTGTCTACAGACAGATAGACACAGCCGTATCAAAATGTAATGTTCATCTTCCAACTTTTACGTCCTTTGATGTACTTCTCCAATATTTACTGGAATACAGAAAACATTGGAGAGACACATCAAGGGAGGTAACTGAATTGAACAATGAATTTTTCAAACTGAACATGTGTCTGACAACCATGCGGCATATATGTTGCATAACAATCATCTCATCTGCCATTGAAAAAAAGATTTTATTTTAGTCTTTTTTCTTCATTTTATTCTCCTATTGTGTTGTGATATCTGCATCATGAAATCATACTGCATTGTAATTATAATGCTCCCCAACCTCCGGAGGAGGATTCAGGGGTATTTGTTGAAGCCCTCCATACATCCATCAGTCCGTCCGTCCGTCTGTCAATACATCTTTTGAACTTGGAAAAATTTTCTGTTTTCACTCTTTTGACTTCGAAACTTTTTAACCTTTAAGGCTACTTCGAACATGCCTACGGGTCGGAGGCAGTGGTCCACGGTTTGCGTAACCTTATTCTTTAATGTTATGTACTCAATGCAATGGTGTGATATCGAAGGTCGGTGACCGGCCACTATCAAAAACAAAATAAGCCCAATTATTGTATTAATTGAGCTCATTAGTGTTAACTCTGGGTTTTCCAAACACTTCTGCAATGGACAAAAACAGCATTCTTTGAGGTGTATTATGTTTTTGTCAATCCAGGAGGGCATGGGGAATGAATGATTTCTCGACATGACGATATTTTATTTTTTTCATTTCTGACGATGTTACTAACAATATTTTTTTTATAACTGGCTATAACCGATTAATCAGGAAAACGCCCAGCACTATCTCCACAATAGAAATTTTATTGTATAGAGACATGTTCAAATCGACTACGCTGTTAGCAGTATTGTTCAAATCGACTACGCTGTTAGCAGTATTAATACATGTGCAGTGTGACCACTGTCAGCAAGTTCAAAGGAGTCGACGCAACACATTTAACTTTCACGTCAACTTTGCTCTCAAAGTCTGTGTCAGTTATCTCATTATTAGTGTAGTTGACTTTATTCTCTGAACAGATGAACTGACAATCGTAATCATTTTAACCTTTCCTCAGTTGACCTTGCATCGCAATTTGTTACGTTGTAATGTTTTTATAGAAAAATAACACATGTTCTGACTAGTCAACATGGAAATCCAGAGTCGACGTTGGGCTTTATCAGCATCGACATTGACTAAGTTGACTAATTGTTTCAACACTGTTTTGTAGTCTATTTGTTGACAGTCAATTTTTTATTTATGCAGATACTTACAGCCCGGAAAATAACATGTGAACAAGGTTACATGGGGGTTATATCAACTGTAATATAAGTGATCGCAGTGCATGTTATTAAAAAACAGCACAGCACAAATTAACTTCCTAATCCTGCATGTTTTGCCTGTCAGATACATGTATGACAATCTTTCAAACTAACCCAACTCAAATTGTTGTGCATTGCATCCACATGTGACCAGACTGGCATGCCATTTACATCTTTACAGAATTTCAGTCAAAATAAATAGCAATAACTAAGCTGTTGCTATTTATTTTGGCAGAAATTCTGTCAAAATGTAAACAACATGACTTGTAAAGTAAAAATAGAAAGCGGAAAAGCATTATAATACTTTTTTCCAAAAGGTTACCACCATAATATATAGTGTAACCTGCTAACAGGTTACAATATAAGCTCTTTATTTCCAGGGCTGTATTTATGCATAATACTTATCACGTAAATAACATCTAAATCAGTCCAAAGAAAATTCTTTTATATTTTATACTTTCAGTCTTATGCTAAAAAACACTTTAATTTAATTTTACTTTACTTTTTATTTCAATGATTCAAAACTTGCCATAAAAAAAATGCTTGAATTTGATTGCTTATACATTTGTAATAATTGAAACTCATCTTATTCATATGATTAGTTTATCTGCACAGTGGAACCCTGTTAAACTGAATGGCCACATTGCCAGTAAAAATTAGTCAATTAACAGGAGAGTTCAATTAACAGGGATTTGGTCACTTTCCTTTATTCTACAGATAAACTGAGCATTTCTTCTATTATATCTTGTTTGTCAGAGTTCCATGAGCTCTGTCAAACAAGATTTAATAGAAAAAAATGCCTCTATTGAATATACTGATACCAAATTGATCAGGAAACAAGGGGAATTTGGTGATTGGCAGGGTAATTTCTTGACTTATTACAACATTTTTTAATTCAGTTAATACAGTTTACTCAATAACCTATATGCAATTTAACAGGTCAGATTTGTACAGAAGGTATAGTAAATGGTTTGTGTTTGGAAGTTATATTCAGTTAACAGGGTTATTCAGTTCAGAAATATCCAATTAAGTGGACTCCACAGTATTTAGTCATTGTTCATGTTCTTTATTTCATGACTTTACATTATGTTCTTATGATGTTGTTAATTTTATATTATGAAGAGGTTTATTTTAAAATAATAAACTGTTATTTTCAGGGGAAAAGTTGGTTGTATCTCATTATCTAATTATACAGTCCCTATTTGTCTGTAATTTGTAGCACCACAAGATCAGCTGTAAAACAGAATGTCATGCAAACATATAACTTCATTATATAATACTAAATGCCTTTACACACCTTAACGTGATGAAATAGTTGCTCGTCGATGCTCAGTGGTTCTCTCCGGGTACTCTGGCTCCCTCCACCTGTAAAACTGTTACGGGCACGATTAGCCATTGTGCATAAGTATGTGACCTTAAACACCAATAAGTAAGTAACGTCATGAAAGCAGTGCGACAAAGTAATGAATAATAATTTTTATACGGCCATTGAAAAATGGGACGTAAATTGTGTGATCCATCTGTCCGTTGGTAAACTTTTTTTGTCCCGAAGTTTTATCAGTTGTCTTCAAACTGATTTTTTCCAAACCTTGCATGAATAATGACCACAATTGGAACCTGTGCACCTGCGATTTTGAGGTTGGTCAGATTAACCTTACCAAAGGTACGGCCCTATGGACTTGGAATTTTCACTGCTCTCTCAAGTCTATAAACTTTTTTTTATTCAGTTGTTTTCTCAGTGGTGTTTTAACCAACCATCTCTATCCAGACTTGGCAAGAATAATAATCACAATAGGAACCTGTGCACCTGCACTTTAGAGGCTCATCCGATTAACTGTTTCAATGTTATGGCGAGGTGGACTTGAATTTTTCACTGCTCTCAGAAGAAAAGTCGCCTTAACTCGAATTGCTCAACAGGCATATTTTGCCACGCTGGGCATTGTTCTTGTTATTATATATTCAACTGTAAATTTTTTAGAAAATGAATATAGATACATATACAGAGAATCGGTTTCAGAGCAGCAAGACTTTAATGTCAAAACAACACATGTCAAATGATAATTCAATACAATATTGCTCTTTGGTGTTTCCCCTGCAAATAAATTCTTTGAGCTCTGTCAAACAAGATATAATAAAAAAAAATGCATAATTTAGCTCTAGAATAAAGGAAAATGTTCAAACTCCTGTTTACTGAATAGTCCTGTCAATTGAATATTTTTCACTGGCAAAAGGCTAATTAATTAACAGGGTTCCATTGATCAGTAGCCTATGACTTGAGTTAATGAAAAATTAATGTAAGTATGGAAACCAGTTGCTTGCCATTGCTCATTGGTTCTCTCTGGGTTCTCCACCCGATCCTGGCCACTGCCAACTGCACTGTGTCCATCAGCAAGAGATTTAACTCTTAACCTGCGAAGTACTTTCAAGATATTTTTCACAGCAGCCATGACTAGAGTTGATAAAATATTCATCTAAATTTAGCTCAAAAAGTCAATGGTGATAGAATTCATACAGCTTACAGGCAGAAATTTGATTAAATATGCCCAAATTATACTTGTGTCCATGGCAAGACAAATCCTGTCAGAGGCAAAAATATCCATCAGCAGCATGCAAGGAGTTAATCTAGATGGCCTGTGTGTGCTGGCAAAGTGTATTAGGGTATGCTGCATGTCAATGGTGCACTTGCCTTCAACTGCTAACTCTGTGCCTGTTTGGTAAGTTGGAGAGTCTGACAGCTGCCTACCACTGCTCAGTGGTTTTCTCTTGGTAGTCTGGCTTCCTCCACCTGTAAAACTGTCAAATGAGATGTGACTCTGACTGTTGAAGGTGTTATTAAACCTCAATAAACAAACACAATCAAATGGAATACTATCATATCAAGGGTACTCAAGGTGTCAATGGTCTCAGTAAGACTCCAACATCTTGTTCTGAGTACCCTTGGGCTTCCAGCCCGGGATACAAGGAATAAGGTCAATGAGTCTCACAGACATTAAGGTGTCACTAATTGGGTGCACTTAACAATAAAAGTAGATGAATTTCATTATTTAAGGAAACCGGTTACACAGGATAAAATGGTTAATGGGTTAGGCAAAAACATTTTTGAAGGATCTATTTTCATGTTGTGCGAATTTTAAATTTTGTCAGGCCTTCAAGTGGACTGCTGTGGAACCCAATTCAGGCAGATGGGTCTCGGCATGACCAGTCTGGAGTACTATACTTGTTAATTCAATAAGAAGTTGCATCATGACTTCTTCGTGCAAATTTTATTTTTCATCAAATAAATTTCCAATAAGTTTTGTTTTTTTTCAACTAAACCTGACTGACTAATATTACAACTACATCATCAAGGCATGCCTTCGTTGAATGATGATGAAGTTGAAATATTTCATCAGTCAGGACTTGTGCCATCACAGACAGGGAAAATCAAGTTTAGACTGACGAATATTTTGGTGTGTGTGCCCTCTCTGAACTTCCAACTATTTGTAACAGTCCCTACCCCTCCCCATTGTGAGGATGCTACCAGAGAAGTTCCAGCTGCTGAAGAAATCTGAATGAACCATCTCAGTTTGTACTCCAGTCTGAAACTCCCCAAAAGTTTGGTTTAAAAATCACTACATTTCTTTTTGAAACAGTCACAGAAACAAAATGCCATGAAATCTACCATCAAAGGGAATTGAATTTACAACTGTTTGAACATTATTTAAAGTCGAAGTTAGGCATTCCTACTGAACACCAAGAAGACCCAGGAAGTAAAAAAAATAAAGATACAATACAATTTTAAATGCTTATTTACTTACCAGCGTGTGTACTGAACTATATAATCCATATTTGATGACATTTGATGTATAAAGGCTCCAAAATATCGCCTAACATTTAACGCGCGATCCAGAAAATTACTTCTTGGTCTTTAGTTGGTAAGCGTTGCAGCCTGGTTTATTACTGACAGTGTTATTGAACAGTGTTAACTGGCTGATCAGTTTGTTTCACACCTGATCATCAACACACTAAAATTCATCCCATTAGCCCTGCTCTGGACGAGGATCTCATTGCTTGTTCAAAGTCTGGAGGGGGCGAGGTTGTTATTCTTCTGCTTGGACTATGCATGACGTTTCCTCGGTGTAAATAATATGTTCAATCCCCTGGTTGGTTCTCGTCAATCCACCCAGTTTCTATTCTTTTGGTTGGAAGGTCTCCTGAAGTCAGGAATTCCTGGGTTCCAAACCATTTCGTCCCACTTCTGCTGACCTTGTCTGTACCCGATGCCATCCATGTTGTTCCAAAGGATGAGATGAGATGCCATCGAGAACGGACGAGTGTTCCAGTTCTGTCGAGTTAGAACTCTAATGTTGCCAGACATTATCTGCCGGTCTCAAGCCCAGATAAAAGCAGAGGGGAGTTTTAGCTCACCTGACTGAAAGTCAGGGTGAGCTTTTCTTATCACTCTTCGTCCGTCGTCCGTCCGGCATCCTGCGTGAAGGTTGTGTTTGAGCCTCTTTCTCCTAAACCACCAGCCACATTTTAATTAAATTTCATGTAAGTAGTGGTTATATAGGGGCATTTTGATTTTTATGCAAATTAGGTTTCGACTCACATTGAGCAGAGGGGTGGGGGAAAAAATGGCCAAATTTTTTGAAAATCTTCTTCTAATGAACCACCAGTAGCAGAGACTTGATATGTGGTATACTGAGTCCTTTTGAGGTTTAGAATCAAGTTTGTTCAAGAGAAGTTTGTCGGGCATTATTTGCCTTCGTTATGGGATGGGCAAAAATTTTGGCCACGCCTAAAATTTCTATTTTCAGAACCGTGAGGTCGATTTGAACCAAATTTGATATGAGATGGTAATGGGTCATAAGTAGTTGATTGGTGCAAAAAAATGTTTTCTCATTGCCCCGTGGGAACCTCAGGAGCTAAAAATAGGAAAAACCTTAAAACTGCCATATCTCCAAAACTACACGGCACAGAGAATTCTTATTTTATGTAAAGCTTACTTTTATCCAGTAGAATAGAATGGTTTAAAAAAACTCCCTATCGGTTTGATCACAAGGTGCTTTTTTCAGGACTTTGAAAAAGTGCTGAGTCAGCACTTTTTAACACTGTAGGCAATGGGAAAAACTTTAAAAAATCTTCTTCTCCAGATCCAGCAGGCAGAATCTTTTGATATTTGGTATGCAACATTGTAGGGTGGATCTGATTCAAGTTTGTTCAAATCGGCCCCCTGGATTCATATTTGAGCTCAGTATAGAAGCCCGAATTCGAACTTAGTGCATTTCAGGCAAATTTCTTTAAAAAAATCTTCTTCTCCAGATCCAGCAGGCAGAATCTTTTGATATTTGGTATGCAATATTGTGGGATGGATCTGATTCAAGTTTGTTCAAATCGGCTCCCTGGGTTTATATTTGGACTCAGTATAGGAGCCCAAATTTGAACTTAGTGCATTTCAGGCAAATTTCTTTGAAAATCTTCTTCTCAAGACCCAGCAGGCAGAATCTTTTGATATTGGGTATGCACCATGCTTAGGGGGGGTGAGATTCATGTTTGTTCAAGCCAAGTCCCTGGGTTCATATTTGGGCCACTATGGTAGCCCGAATTATAACTTAGTTCAAAATGAGGAATTTTCTTTAAAAATCTTCTTAAGATCCAGCAGTCGGAATGTTTTGATATTGGGTATGCACCATCCTTGGGGGGGGGGGGGGGGTTGTTCAAGCCATGCCTCTAGGTCCATATTTGGACTCAATGTGGGAGCTCGAATTGTAACTTAGTTCAGTTCGAAATGAGGAATTTTCTTTAAAAATCTTCTTCGTCAGATCCAGCAGTCGGAATGTTTTGATATTTGGTGTGTAGCATCCTTAGGGGGGTGATATTCAAGTTTGTTAAAGCCAAGTCCCTGGGTTCATATATGGGCTCCCTGTGGGATTCAATATGAGGAATATTCTTTTAAAATCTTCTTTTTTTTTTAGATCCACTGGTCAGAATCTTTGGATATTTGGTATAAGCTTTTCTTAGGAGGAGCAGATGCAACTTGTTGAAATCAATTCTCTGGGTTGATATTTAGGCTACCATGTCAGGTGAGTGCCCTCAGTCTTGTTACTTTTACTTTTTAGCCCAGATGAAAACAGAGGAAAGTTTCTATTGACAGCCAGGTCAGAACCAAGCTGCTTAATTAACCCACTAAACACTAAGAAGTAGACCAAGCTGCAGCACTAACCAATTTAAGACCAAGAAGTTATTTTCTTGATCGAGCGTTACGTGTTAGGCGTGAATTATATAGTCCAGTACACACCCATAGCAAGTAAATAAAGCCTTTAACTGGTTGAGAGCTAGAAGTCAATATCAGGGCTTTCAAAAAAAAATATGGGTATGAGATCAAAAGCCAACATTTTCCTTGCTCATGTTTCATATTCAGTCAAAAGCAAATAATATTTAGTTTAAATACATTTGTTTAATTTCAAATTAATGGAGAGTGCCTGTGGGCACTCTTCAATAAGTTGTAATAAAACAAATTTTGATGAACAAATTAAGATCACCAAAAATAATCTAGCCCTCAACCAGTTAAATAGGCATGTGATATCATTTGGGTTGTGGCAGATTGGCTAGTTCAGAGATCTTCGTAAGGGCCAAAAAGGCAAGTAGTTTTCAAGTTCAGTGACAGTCTGTTACGGGTCCTCCTAAATACCAGAACCCCCCAGAACTGCACAAACCCCCCCCCCCCCCCCTCTAAATTACAGTTGCGCAGTATTTTACGATGAAATATGTTTATTTTATGCAATAATCGTTACAGGAAAGAAGAATAGAAGTAAATTCATTCTTATAGTTGCCTTTATCTAGACAGTTCTGGTATTTAGTATTTTTCTCCTAAATACCAGAACCGCACAGAATTCGTTAAACCCACCCTTTAAATGACATTTGCACGCCGCTGACAGGGAAAATATTCTATTTTCAATTTCTTTTAGCATCCAAATTCATACATGGTCTGAATGTCAGACACTTCCCCCTGTCCCCCCCCCCCCCCAAATTGATCAGTTCCCCCCAAATTTGTTATTTCCCCCTGAAGTAGACATTGTTGCTCCCTTTGGGGGGAAATGACCAATTTGTTTTAATTTCCACAGAACGCTAAAAGAGTCTGGAAATGGAATCTTTTCTTCAAAAACAATGTGTAAATGTAACTTAGAGGAGGTTCTAGGGAAAAATCTGAGAGGTTCTGGTATTTAGGAGAAAATACTAAATACCAGAATCCCCCCCCCCCCCCCCCCCCCCAGAACCGCCTAGACAAAGGCAACTATAAGAATGAATTTACTTATATTCTTCTTTCCTGTAACGATTATTACATAAAATAAATATATTTCATCGTAAAACACTGCCCAAATCTAATTCAGAAGGGGGTTCTGTGCGGTTCTGGTGGGTTCTGGTATTTAGGAGAACCGTCTGTTTCGGTTTTCATCACGACATTGCCGGTTATCGTGACTATTTTCGATGATTAGGCCAACATTGCACCTTCCTCATTTGAAAAGCACGCCAATGAGCATAGGCTTGTATACATACCAGTGACGTAGTGACGTAGCCATGGGTGTGCCTGGGCACTCAAGAACCTATCCAGATACCCCAAATTTTGGAACCTACGTCACTTTTCATTCATAATCTTCTCGACTTCTCTTCCCACTGTTGTAGGCTTAACAAGTGCTGAGACTGGGATGCCAGATAAGATCTGTATTTTTCAATAAAACACACTAACGTACTAACGAGCCCGTGGATAATTATTGACATGAAACACCCGCAAAGCCCCAACTTGATAGATCACACCTGTACAGGTGCTCGAAGCATCAATTGCCCTTTGAACCAGATCCGAGACTTGGGTGGAGGGGGGGGGGGGGGCGCTTTGTTATCAGTCAGAAAATTCGTTGGTCGCACGAACACCAAATTATTTTCTTAAGGCAAGTGATTGATCGGCCAGGGCCTCAGAATTTCTCCACCTGGTGTGACCTGGGTACCGATCGACGATCCGAGAACACTGTCAGAAATATTTAACTTTGCCCCACGCATATAATGCTGGAAAATTTTGAAATCCTAGTTTCGGACCTGGTTTAGTGTCGAATGTGTGTCATCAGCAATCGGATAGAGTCAAAGCCAATTTGGAAGAATGTGCTGACTGAGAGGTTACCTTCCTTCTATCGTTTTAAATTGAACTGCTGCTAACTATCCAATATGACGAGACACTTGGACATTTTAAGCATTTGTGTTTGGGAGAAAATTGTGTGTGTGTTGGATTCAAATTCTGACACCTGTGTGCGCTGACTGTTTTAATACACGTGTATCTTTACGTTGTGGTCAGTGTTGGATCGGACCGCAAAATAACGAAGCGATATCATCCCACGGGTCCACGACTGGATCGGACCACCCCTACTGTATCTGTACACAAACGTTCTGGACAGGTCCGGGGTAAACCAGTGTGGTCGGGGGGAGGAATGAGCATTGTGATGTGTCAAATTATCGCTAGTTCGGAACACAGCACTCATTTGTGAACTTGACCAACCCGTGAAATAACTAGGAGATTAGTCATCGGAACACGCTTCCCTAAGTCTTAAGATCGAAGTTTTTCCAGACAGAAGACACTTGCCCATTATGAGCGAGGGCATAAGTGACTCAAAGAATCGTCCCTTCAGTGCAACACGGCCCCACCTGTAGGCTAAAGCACTGCAGATGGCGCCTTGTTGCACTCAATGTCAGAACGCCTAGATATAAAATTCGCTTGTAACAAAGCCATAATGTCTTATAAAATTCTTCATTTTGCTTGCAGTTTAACCCTTTACCTAACGAATCGCCGGCATCCGCCCGCGTAATATGCAAATTCAGGTGAAAAAATATTTTTCAAAAAATTTCAACAAAACAATATCATGTGGCCCCTCGTTGGAACGAGCTCGTTCCAACGAGGGGTCACATGATATGGTTTTGTTGAAATTTTTTTAAAAATTTAAAAAAATGATTTTTAAAATAATAAATTTTGATATCGTCTGCGTTGGGTGAAGGGTTAAAACCTGCAGTTACCCTCAACCCCATGGGTCAAAATGCCCTATATTGGTTACAAAAAATGAAAACACTAGTGGACCGGTCCAGTGGGGAAAACGATCCCCTCGGACCGCTATTTTTTTGGGACCGGACCACCAACAGCGGTTCGGCACGGTCTGTATCACTACTTATGGTCACTCTCGCTAAGGACTATGCTACCCATTTCAGATTTCTATGAATAGATCCAAAGATGCTCTTCTCACTGTATAATGTATTTTTTATGGGGGCGCGGTGGCTCAGTAGGTAGGTTGCAAGCCGAGAGGTCCTCGGTTCGAATCCCACCTGCGGCAACCGCGCTGTGGCCTTGGGCAAGACACTTCACCCCCATTACTCACCTGGGGGCACGGTGACGTCGTGTACTAAGGCGTACTGCACGTCGATGGTGCACTTGTCTTCAACCAGTGCTAACTCTGCTTGTGTGGAGTTAGTATGTTGGGGAGCTGACACAGTTGCTCGCCGTGGCTCGGTGGTTCTCTCCGGGTATTCCGGCTTCCTCCACCCGAAAAACTGTCATGGTCATGATTAGCCATTGTGCAGAAATATGTGACCTTAAACCCCAATAAATAAATAAATATAAATAATAAATGTATTTTTTATCGTTGATTGTCAGTCACCTCAGAATTTTAGTGGGCACCCCAATAATATTTTACTTGTAGACTGTGTGAGAATAATGATATTGGCATTTGAAGACCCCGTTGGGACAACTTCAAATACATTCACCCAATGAATTAATTGAATGAACTGAAACGAAATTAATTTTTTTTGCGCGCCGAAGGCGCGGAGGGACAGTGTGGGACAAGCCCCTTTCGACCCTCAGTTACAGTATAATGCTTATTTTCCGTAATTTTGAAATGTCATCATCAACCCCATACCCAGACGGCGCAAAGGTGGAAAAGAGAACAAGTAAGGAGTTCTCTTTGTTGTCGGTCTTTAGGTATGTATAGTCTGCCACTTTCCATTATTGTAGATGAGGCTTTCATCGGCAAGTGTAATCTGTCTTGGGCTTTTCAGAAATGTGAACGGTTTTTTTTAGCATTATGAGAAAGAAAAATAGGCCGATGAAATCGTCAGATGTGTACCCATACGCGCAACTAGTAGAAAGCTGCATGACGGAGGGCCACCCCGGATGCTGACATTATGTACACCATACAAGGTATGGGTACATAAAGAAATTGATTGGAGGAGTTCCTAATTTGATGGATAAAGGGTTAATATCACCGGATCAAATTATTAGATTTACATAAATGAAAGAGTCAATGACACTGTAGCTTAACTTGTGTGTTGTGTTTGATGAAAAGGATAATGTTCAATGTTTATGAAAGGATTATGAAATAAGACAAGAATTGTGATAATTGGGAATATGTTCATTTCTGTTCCCTGTATGCTATGTTTTTGATAAAAATAATATGAGGTGTACACTGTACTAAAGAGCTGAGGGGTGGGTTAATATGACCTCACAGTTAATGTATGTGGCCCTCACAGTTAACAACGTATATCAACGAAAGTTACCAAGTTACAGTGAAATTATTCCAAAACGAGTCATTCCATCAAGTTACATTGAAATCCCTTCATAAATATGGCCTGTAGACTATGTTAAAGGTTTTCGGGCTTCGGGCCCCTGTAGCCGTCAGTTTCCCAATTGCGTCCAAAGGGGATGTTCTCATCTAGACATTATTTGGAGTCATCCTACCAAGGTACAATGAAATCCCTTCATCAACATCACCTGTAGACTGTGCTAAAGGTGTTCGGGCTTCAGGCCCCTGTAGCCGTCACAGTTGCCTAATGGTGTCCAAAAGGGTCTGTTCTCATCTACACGTTATATGAACTCAACCTACCAAGTTACAATGAAATCCCTTCATAAATATGAACTGAAGACTGTGCTAAAGGTTTTGGGCTCGGGCAGCCATCATGGTTGAATGATCACAACCCAAAGGGGACATTATCATCTGCATTGATCCTACGAAGTTACAATGAAATCCCTTCATAAATATGACCTGTAGACTGTGCTCAATATTTTAGGGGTTCGGGCACCTATAGCCATCACAGTTGACCAATCAAGACCAAAATGGGATGTCATCATCTAGGTATTATATGGAGTCAACCTACCAAGTTACAATGAAATCCTTCCATAAATACAACCTATAGACTATGCTCACGGTTTTTGGGCTCGGGCAGCCATCAAGGCTGAATGATAGCAACCAAAAGGGGACGCTCTCATCTAGACATTATTTGGAGTCATCCTACCAAGCTACAATGAAATCCCTTCATAAATATCACCTGTAGACTGTTCTAAAGGTTTTCGGGTCCCTGTAGCTGCCACAGTTGCCAATCGTGTCCAAAAGGGGACATTCTCATTTAGACATTATATGAAGTCAAACCTACCAAGTTACAATGAAATCCCTTCATAAATATGACCTGTAGACTGTGCTAAAGGTATTCAGGCTTCGGGCTCGGGCAGCCAAAATGGTCGAATGATCGCAGCCAAAAGGGGACATTCTCATCTGGAGTGATCCTACGAAGTTACAATGAAATCCCTTCATGAATATGACCTGTAGACTGTGCTCAAGGTTTTCGGGCTTCGAGCACCTGTAGCCATCACAGTTGACCAATTACGACCAAAAGGGGATGTCATCATCTAGGCATTATATGGAGTCAACCTAACAGGTTACGATGAAATCCTTCCATAAATATGCTAAAGATTTTTGCCTATGCTAAAGATTTTTGGGCTCGGGCACCCATCAAGGCTGAATGATCGCGATCAAAATGGGACGTTCTCATCTAGACATTATTTGGAGTCATCCTACCAAGTTACAATGAAATCCCTTCATAAATATGACCTGTAGACTGTGCTGAAGGTTTTCGGGCTACGGGCCCCTGTAGCCGTCACAGTTGCCCACTCACGTCTAAAAGGGGACTTTCTCATCTAGACATCATATGAAGTCAACCCACCAAGTTACAATGAAATTCCTCAATAAATATGACCTGTAGACTGTGCTAAAGGTTTTCGGGTTTTGGGCTCGGGCAGTGGTCACGGTTGGCAGATCACGCCCAAATAGGGAAATTCTCATCTACACATCATAAGGAAACATCCTACCAAGTTACAATGAAATCCCTCCATACTAAACATGACCTGCAGACTCTGCCAAAGGTTTTTGGGTTTCGGGCTTGGGCAGCCATCACGGTTGACAGATCATGCCCAAAAGGGGACGTTCTCATCTAGGCATTATACAGGTGCATCCTACCAAGTTACAATGAAATCCCTTCATAAATACGACCTACAGATTGTGCTAATGGTTTTCTGGTTTTGGGCTCGGGCAGCCATACCGGTTGAGCGATCGTGACCAAAAGGAGACGTTCTCATCTAGACATGACCCCAAACCTGCATGTGAAATTTCGTGACGATCAGACAAGAACTGTGGGGTGTAGCCCATGCTAAAGGAAAATGTGAACAGACTCACAGACTAACAGACTTCCGCTCGTGTGATGGCAATAGCTTATCTTGACTTTGTCAAGTGAAGCTAAAAACTATACAGCACAGTCCATCAGTAACCTGAATACATATATAAAGTAACCTGATAATCGGATTAATATTTTTGGAGTTATCGCATGCCGAGAAATGGATTGGAAGAGTTTTCAATTTGAAGGATAAAGGGTTAATATCAAATCATCAGATTTATACCAAAAACTATACAGCTCGGCACATCAGTAACCTGAACACAAATATAAAGTAACTTGACAATCCAGGCAATCTTTTTCAAGTTATCGAATGCCAAAGGGATTGAAGGAATTTTTCAATTTGAAGGATAAAGGGTTAATATCTCAGGATCAAATTATCAGATTTACACCAAAAACTATACAGCTCGGCACATCAGTAACCTGGACACAAATATAAAGTAACTTGACAATCCAAGCAATATATTTCAAGTTATCGAATGCCAAAGGGATCGGAGGAATTTTCAATTTGAAGGATAAAGGGTTAATATCGCAGTATCAAAATAACAGATTTACACCAAAAACTATACAGCTTGGTACATCAGTGACCTGAACACAAATATAAAGTAACTTGACAAGCCAAGCAATATTTTTCAAGTTATCGAATGCCAAAGGGATTGGAGGAATTTTCAATTTGAAGGATAAAGGGTTAATATCTCGGGATTAAATTATCAGATTTACACCAAAAACTATACAGCTCGGCACATCAGTAACCTGAACACAAATATAAAGTAACTTGACAATCCAAGCAATATTTTTCAAGTTCTCGAATGCCAAAGGGATTGGAGGAATTTTCAATTTGAAGGATAAAGGGTTAATATCTCGGGATCAAATCATCAGATTTCACCAAACACTATACAGCTCGGCAAATCAGTAACCTGAACACAAATATAAAGTAACTAGACAATCGAAGGAATATTTTTCAAGTTATCGAATGGCAAAGAGATTGGAGGAATTTTCAATTTGAAGGATAAAGGGTTAATATCTCCGGATCAAATTATCAGATTTACACCAAAAACTATACAGCTCGGCACATCAGTAACCTGAACACAAATATAAAGTAACTTGACAATCCAAGCAATATTTTTCAAGTTATCGAATGCCAAAGAAATGGATACGGACGCCGGACGGACAGACGGACGGACAATTTATTTATTGTTGTTTATGGTCACATACTTCTGCACAATGGCTAATCATGACCACAACATGGAGATAAAGTCAAGGTCTGCCTATTTTAGAGGACTTGCACCCCAAGCATTAGTGACTGGGTCCTATTTTACCAGTGAAACAGAGCTTGTTTACCACAGTAAACAAGCACTACTTCACTTCCCGGGGTTCCCACGGGGAGACGGACGGACAAAGGATGGACGAACGATGGATGGCCACACCGGATGCCGGCATTATGTGTACCCATTATGTGACCATTCCATATTGTTGGTCCTAAGGAAGCTTCACACCAAATAAGAATTCTCAGTGCCATGTAGTTTTGGAGATATGAGCGTTTTAATTTTTTTCTATTTTTAGCTCCTGCAGTTCCCATGGGGGGACGGGAAAAAAATTTGGGGCATAAATTAAGTACCTATGACCCAATAAGCCCTCATATCAAATTTGGTTCAAATCTGCCTCTCGGTTTGGAAAATAGAAATTTTGGGCTTGGCGAAAATTCTTGCCCCTCCCATAACGAAGGCAAATATAGCTCCTCTCTTGAACAAATCTGAGTCTACACCTCAAAAGGAAACTGCACACCAAATATCAAGCCTCTGCTACTGCTAGTTCATGAGAAGATTATTTAAGATTTAAGCACACTTTTTGGGCGTGGCCATACTGCGGGGCAGGTCAACTTGATTTGAACAAACTTGAATCGATGGGGAACATGCACAGCATATTTTGTTGAATTTGGTCCAGCAGTTCGTGAGAAGAAGCCGATAATGTAAAGTTAACCATGGACGACGGACTACGGACAGAAAGTGATCAGTTAAGCTCCCCTTGAGCTTCGCTCAGGTGAGGAAGCTCAAGGGGAGCTAAAAAGTTGTTTCAAGGGGGATTTAAGGTCCAATCCAGCATCTTTGGTTAATTACATTACAGAGCTCAAACATGAACCCAGGAACTTGATTTAAACAATCTTGAATCTCCCTGCTGTCCCCTTAAACACACAATACCAAATATCATAAGATTCTGACTGATGCATATGAATAAGAAAGTTTGTCAAGAATATTCCTCATGCTGCACCGACTTTGATTTTTAAAAAATCCAGACACGCTAATATATCGCGCACCCAAGAAGATCCCAAAGCATGCGGTTTCTGTGGTGGCACAGCGATTTGGGAAAATGCTTCTAAGTGAATAACCAGAGGCTCTAAAGAGCCTGTCATCGCTCACCTGGAACTACATATAAAAATATGATTTCCCATAGGCTTTTCATGGTAAATATGAGCTGCAATTGTGGCCATGTTTGCAACATTACATCAACATTACTCAATCAAGTGAAGTTTCAAAACATTTGCAAAATCCATCAATCAGAATCAGAGAATGTCTCTGGTGGCCATATTTTCCAGCCAACGGGAACAAAAAAAATATGGTTTGTAGAAGGCCTCCTATAGACCATTCCTGCCAAGTTTGGTTCACGTTGGCTCAGTATTTCAAGAGAAGATGAAAATGTAATTTCCCAGGGTTTCTATAGTAATTATAAGCCACAATTGTGGCCATGTTTGCAACCCAATCAACATCAAATGAGGATCGTTGGTAGAGGGTATCCCAGTCATCAACCATGCAAAGTTTCAAAACATTTGGCCCTGTGGTTTCAGAGGAGAAGATTTTTCAACATCCACCAATCAGAATCAAAGAACAAGAGGCCCTGAGGGCGCTCGCCTGACATGGTAGCCTAAATATCAACCCAGAGAATTGATTTTATCAAGTTGCATCTGCTGCTTCTAAAAAAAGCTTATACCAAATATCCAAAGATTCTGACCAGTGGATCTAAAAAAAAGACGATTTTTAAAGAATATTCCTCATATTGAACTAAGTTACAATTCAGGCTCCCACAGGGAGCCCATATATGAACCCAAGGACTTGGTTTTAACAAACTTGAATCTCACCCCACCCCCCTAAGGATGCTGCATACCAAATATCAAAACATTCCGACTGCAAGATCTGAAGAAGAAGATTTTTAAAGAAAATTCCTCATTTTGAACCAAGTTATAATTCGGGCTACCACAGTGAGCCCAAATATGAACCCAGGGACTTGGCTTGAACAAACTTGAATCTCACATCCCTAAGCATGGTGTTTACCCAATATCAAAAGATTCTGCCTGCTGGATCTTGAGAAGAAGATTTTCAAAGAAATTTTCCTGAAATGCACTAAGTTCAAATTTGGGCTCCTATACTGAGCCCAAATATAAACCTAGGGGGTTGGTTTGAACAAACTTGAATCAGATCCACCCCACAATGTTGCATACCAAATATCAAAAGATTCTGCCTGCTGGATCTGGAGAAGAAGATTATTTAAGAAATTTGCCTGAAATGCACTAAGTTCGAATTCGGGCTTTTATAGTGAGCTCAAATATGAATCCAGGGGGCCGATTTGAACAAACTTGAATCACATCCACCCCACAATGTTGCATACCAAATATGTAAAGATTCTGCCTGCTGGATCTGGAGAAGGAGATTTTTGAAGAAATTTGCCTGAAATGCACAAAGTTCGAATTCGAGCTTCTATAGTGTGCCCAAATATGAATCTAGGGAGCCGATTTGAACAAACTTGAATCAGATCCACCCCACAATGTTGCATACCAAATATCAAAAGATTCTGCCTGCTTGATCTGGAGAAGAAGATTTTTTATACGAAATTTGCCTGAAATGCACTAAGTTCGAAATTGAGCACCTATACTGAGCCCAAATATGAACCCAGGGGGCCAATTTGAACAAACTTGAATCAGATCCACCCTACAATGTTGCATACCAAATATCAAAAGATTCTGCCTGCTGGATCTGGAGAAGAAGATTTTTTAATGTTTTCCCATTGCCTACAGTGTTAAAAAGTGCTGACTCAGCACTTTTTCAAAGTCCTGAAAAAAGTTCCTTGTGATCGAACCAACAGGGATTTTTTTTTAACCATTCTATTCTACTGGATAAAAGTATGCTTTATACAAAATAAGAATTCTCTGTGCCGTGTAGTTTTGGAGATATGGCATTTTTAAGGTTTTTCCTATTTTTAGCTCCCGAGGTTCCCACAGGGCAATGAGAAAATTTTTGTTTGCATGAATCAACTACTTATGACCCATTATCACCTCATATCAAATTTGGTTCAAATCGACCTCATGGTTCAGAAAATAGAAATTTTAGGTGTGGCCAAAATTTTTGCTCCTCCCATAACGAAGGCAAATAATGCCCGACAAACTTCTCTTGACCAAACTTGATTCTAAACCTCAAAAGGACTCTGTATACCACATATCAAGTCTCTGCTACTGGTGGTTCATTAGAAGAAGATTTTCAAAAAATTTGGCCATTTTTTCCCCACACCTCTGCTCAATATGAGCCGAAACCTATTTTGGATAAAAATCAAAATGCCCCTATATAACCACTACTTACATGAAATTTAATTAAAATGTGGCCAGTGGTTTAGGAGAAAGAGGCTCAAACACCACCTTCGCGACGGACGACAGACGACAGACGACGGACAAAGAGTGATAAGAAAAGCTCACCCTGACTTTCAGTCAGGTGAGCTAATAATGCCTCTGGCAGCCATGTTTTCAAACCCATGGGAACAGAATGAGGATTATTTGTAGAGGACCTCCAATAGACTATCCCTGCCAAGTTTGGTTCACATCGGCTCAGTTGTTCCAGAAAAGATGAAAATGTGATTTCCCATAGGATTTCTATAGTAACTGTAAGCTGCAATTGCGGCCATGTTTGTAACCTGGTCAACATTAAATGAGGATCATTGGTAGAGGGGGTCCCACTCATCATTTATATGAAGTTTCAAAACATTTGGCCTGGCGGTTTCAAAGAAAATTTGTTAAAATCCACCAACCAGAATCAAAGAATGCCTCTGGAAGCCGACGATAACAAAATGAGGATCGTTTGTAGAGGACCTCCAAAAGACCATTCCAGCCAAGTTTGGTTCACACCGGCTCAGTGGTTACAGAGAAGATGAAAATGTGAAAAGTTTACAGACGTCGGACGCCAAGTGATGAGAAAAGCTCACATGGACTTTTAGGCCAGGTGAGCTAAAAAGGAACTAGAGGCTCTAAAGACTTTTAAGAGCCTGTAATCGCTCACCTGGAACTACATATAAAAATATGATTTCCGATAGGCTTTCCATGGTAACTATGAGTCCTCAATCATGTGAAGTTTCAAAACATATGACTTTGTAGTTTCAGAGGGGAAAATTTTTGCAAAATCCATCAAACAGAATAAGAGTGTGTCTCTGGTGGCCACATTTTCCAACCAACGGGAACAAAAAGAGTATAATTTGTAGAGGGTCTACTATAGACCATTCAAGCAAAGTTTTGTTCACATCGGCTCAGTAGTTCCAGAGAAAAAGATGAAAATGCGATTTCCCATAGGGTTTCTATAATAACTATAAGCCACAGTTGAAGCCATGTTTGCAACCCGATCAACATTAAATGAGGATCATTGGTAAAGGGGGTCCCAGTCATCAACCACGCAAAGTTTCAAAACATTTGGCCCTGTGGTTTCAGAGGAGAAGATTTTTCAAAATCCACCAATCAGAATCAAAGAATGCCTCTGGCGGCCACGTTTTCAAATCGATGGAAACAAAATGACGATTGTTTGTAGAGGACCTCCCATAGACTACCCCTGCCAGGTTTGGTTCATGTCAGCTCAGTAGTTCCAGAGAAGAAGATGAAAATGTGATTTCTCATAGGGTTTCTATAGTAACTATAAGCCATAATTATGGACATGTTTACAACCCGATCAACATTAAATGATGATCGTTGGTAGGTACCAGTCATCATTTATGCGAAGTATCAAAACATTCGGCCAGGCAGTTTCAGAGGAGAAGATTTTGAAAATCCACCAACCAGAACCAAAGAATGCCTCTGGCGGCCATGTTTTTCAACCCAAGGGAACAAAATGAGGATCGTTTGTAGAGGACCTCCCATAGACTATCCCTGCCAGGTTTGGGTTACGTCGGCTCAGAAGTTCCAGAGAAGAAGATGAAAACGTGATTTCCCATAGGGTTTCTATAGTAACTATAAGCCGCAATTGCAGTCATGTTTGTGACCCGATCAACATTAAATGATGATCGTTGGTAGAGGGTGTCCCTGTCATCATTCATGTGAAGTTTCAAAACATTTGACCTTGCCGTTTCAGAGATTTTTCAAAATCCACCAATCAGAATCAAAAGAATGCCTCTGGCGGCCATGTTTTCAAACCGATGGGAACAAAATGAGGATCGTTTGTAGAGGACCTCCCATAGACTATCCATGCCAGATTTGGTCCACATCGGCTCAGTAGTTCCATAGAAGATGATGAAAATGTGATTTCCCATAGGATTTTTGAAAATCCATCAACCAGAATCAAAGAATGCCTCTGGAAGACAATTTTTTCATCCGATGGAACAAAATGATGATCATTTGTAGAGGACCTCCCATAGGTCATTTCTGCCAAGTTTGTTTCACACTATCTCAGAGGTTACAGAGAAGATGAAAATGTGAAAAGTTTATGGACGCCGGAAGCCAAGTGATGACAAAGCTCAAAAATACACTTATGTCTCACCAATGAATTTTTAACTTTTAATCATAATATATAGTGGAATATTTAGCGAGGTACAAGTAAATGCAATTCAAAATCCTGACAACACAAGTGAAAACCAAAGCACCGTCTGGACTGTGAAGTTTCCATTTGGGTCATTTTGGGGATCTTGAAACTGTCGCTTGATGAAAATTGCAAGGAATACAGCATGCGGTGTTTATTCAAGCCAATCGAATCATCTAAAAACTATGTTTTACCGGGAATTCCAAATTGACATAATCAACTTTGTGTCAAGTGATGCTAACACTTCAAAGTATGGAAATTCATTCAGTGCTAATTTAGTGTAAATAAATTCCATTTCGATATTCAATTTATTGGATTTAAAAATAGGCCGATGAAATCAACAGATGTGTACCCATACGTGCAACTAATAGAAAGCTGTACGATGGAGGGCCACCACGGATGCCGACATTATGTACACCATACAAGGTATTGGATTGGAGGAGTGCCTAATTTGATGGATAAAGGGTTAATATCTCCAGATCAAATGATCAGATTTACATAAAAAACTATACAGCACAGCACATCAGTAACCTGAATAAATATATAAAGAAACATGACAATCGGATTGATCTTTTTTGAGTTATCTCATGCCAAAGGGATTGGAGGAATTTTCAATTTGAAGGATAAAGGGTTAATATCTCCGGATCAAATTATCAGATTAACACCAAAAATTATACAGCTCAGCACATCAGTAACCTGAACACAATTATAAAGTAACTTAACAATCCAAGCAATATTTTTCAAGTTATCAAATGCCAAAGGGATTGGAGGAATTTTCAATTTGAAGGATAAAGGGTTAATATCTCAGGATCAAAATAACAGATTTACACCAAACACTATACAGCTCGGCACATCAGTAACCTGAACACAAATATATATAAAGTAACTTGACAATCCAAGTAATATTTTTCAAGTTATCGAATGCCAAAGGGATTGGAGGAATTTTCGATTTGAAGGATAAAGGGTTAATATCTCGGGATCAAATCATCAGATTTACACCAAAAACTATACAGCTCGGCACATCAGTAACCTGAACACAAATATAAAGTAACTTGACAATCCAAGCAATATTTTTCAAGTTATCGAATGCCAAAGGGATTGGAGAAATTTTCAATTTGAAGAATAAAGGGTTAATATCTCAGGATTAAATAATCAGATTTACACCAAAAACTATACAGCTCGGCACATCAGTAACCTGAACACAAATGTAAAGTACCTTGACAATCCAAGCAATATTTTTCAAGTTATCGAATGCCAAAGGGATTGGAGGAATTTTCAATTTGAAGGATAAAGGGTTAATATCTCAGGATCGAAATAACAGATTTACACCAAAAACTATACAGCTTGGCACATCAGTAACCTGAACACAAATATAAAGTAACTTGACAATCCAAGTAATATTTTTCAAGTTATCGAATGCCAAAGGGATTGGAGGAATTTTTAATTTGAAGGATAAAGGGTTAATATCTCGGGATCAAATCATCAGATTTACACCAAAAACTATACAGCTCGGCACATCAGTAACCTGAACACAAATATAAAGTAACTAGACAATCCAAGCAATATTTTTCAAGTTATCGAAAGCCAAAGGGATTGGAGGAATTTTCAATTTGAAGGATAAAGGGTTAATATCTCAGGATCAAAATAACAGATTTACACCAAAAACTATACAGCTCGGCACATCAGCAACCTGAACACAAATATAAAGTAACTTGACAATCCAAGTAATATTTTTCAAGTTATCGAATGCCAAAGGGATTGGAGGAATTTTCAATTTGAAGGATAAAGGGTTAATATCTCGGGATCAAATCATCAGATTTACACCAAAAACTATACAGCTCGGCACATCAGTAACCTGAACACAAATATAAAGTAACTAGGCAATCCAAGCAATATTTTTCAAGTTATCGAATGCCAAAGGGAATGGAGGAATTTTCAATTTGAAGGATAAAGGGTTAATATCTCAGGATCAAATTATCCGATTTACACCAAAAACTATACAGCTCGGCACATCAGTAACCTGAACACAAATATAAAGTAACTTGACAATCCAAGCAATATTTTTCAAGTTATCGAATGCCAAAGAAATGGATACGGAAACCGGACGGACAGACGGACGGACGGACAGACGGACAGACGGACGGACGGACGGACGGACGGACAGACGGACGGACAAAGGATGGACGAACGACGGATGGTCACCCGGATGCCGGCATTATGTGTACCATACATAGTATGGGTACACATAAAAAACTGACCTTGACAAGGTACCACCAACCTGAACATTCCCGTTTCAGGTAACAGGCCTGCTTTTTCCTATTGGGCCGGAACCTGAATGCTCTTCAGGAGCACTTTACACAAAATGGCCAAGAAGGCGAGACGCAGGACAAACGCCCACTTCCCTGAAGGTGGATGGCCACCCACCTCCAGGGATGGAGTGAAGGATGTGCAGAAGCCATAACGGTTATTGTATTCCGTCGCAGTTATTGGGGAAAGGAGAGAGGCAGAAAGAAAGCTACAACACTTAAAGCAGCAAAAGACAGAAAAAGAGGAAGAAGTGTATTCGTGTAGTTGGGTGTCTTATTGGTATTGTCATGTCTTTGTCTTGTGTATTGTTCAGGCAAGTATAGTCTGGCACTAGTTTTACATTGGTGCTATCGATGGCAAGCATATAGTCTGCCTCAAGCGCTCTTATGTTGGTGGTCATTGGCTGTTTTCGGTGGTGCTGAGAGTCGGCCTGGTTTTGGGTGGACGGATGAGGCTTGTTTCATTTGTGGTGGGTGGTCGGGTGAGTTTAGTTTGTGATGGCCTGTTCTGCGTTTCTGGCGTGACTATTAATTACAGAGAATGATTAGTGTGCCCCCTACTCCCCTCAGCTCGGGTCTTTGTCTTGTGTTTTTTTTTCAGGCAAGTATAGTCTGCCACTAGTTAAACATTGGAGCTATCACTGCCAAATATAGTCTGCCTCATACTCTTCTGTTGGTGATTATTGATGGTTCTTGGTGGTGACGGGTGTTGGTCTGGTTGTTAGGTGCGCTTTGTTTTATTTGTGGTGGTCTGTTCTGTGTTCTGGCGTTTACTGTCAGTAGAGAAGTAAATACATGGTTAGTGTAAGACCCCCCCCCCCCCCCCACACACACACACACACACACACCCACCCCTCCCTTCAGCCTAGGTTCAGAATCAGAATGTAGAACAGCTTATAGCAGCTGTACCTACTGCAATCATGTCAAGTTGTCCTTTTGTATTTGCCGGAGTGGATGTCCGGTGAATAATCTATGGAAAGAACACTAATTTATTGTCATTCTTTCATCAAAGGGACAGAGAATTAGCCAATCAGCTTTCACTCGAGAACTTGAGAAATAGTCGACTGTCTACTTGTCCCAAAATAAGTAGAAAGAGATTGTGGTAAAATTGGGGATTAACCAGATTAATATACTAAAAAGTTATCAGGGTTGGAAAAATTAATGAAAAGATGCCATACTAACCCTTCGAGACTTTAATTATCCTGATGTTCAAACGTCACTGGGAATTTAGTTTCTTCAACGTTTTTCAAAATACGACGTCAAACGTCGGAAAGCACAAATAACAAGATATTTTTCACATTAGTGATTAACTGGTTGACGAATAGATTATTTTGGGTGGCCTGAATGTTACTCAAAATTTATTTTATTACAAATTAATATTTGTTATAAAACAAATTTATATAAACAAAATATTATTTGTGTGACTGAATATGAAATATAAGCACGGAAAGTGTTGGCTTTTGCTCAGGTATCCTCATTTTTTGAAAGCCCTGATAGTGGCTTCTAGCACTCAACCAGTTAAGATGTCTTGACAGTAGGATTATATTAGTATTTTAAGCTGCGATAACATTTGGCTCAATGGTTGCCGCTGAGCACTATTCGGGAGAAAATAGGAATTGAGGTTAAAACTTCAAAAAAATCGAAAAATAATAACAAAACAAATGACCACAAAGTATCAACGCGCTGTTTGATTTCGTACTCATAAGCCGTACAAAAGTATCAAAGGGTTAACCTTTCCTCGTAAAACATAGCCTATAACCCCTCGTTTAAATTGAGGGTCAGATCTATTTATTTGAGGCAGAACTTTTAAAAATAAAATCTGAATGGCAATTTTTGCGTAAAGCGCTCACCCGTTTTATTGTTACGTTTAACAGAGTCAATTAACGTTTTTTCTTAGATCTATTATATAGGGGCCCGGTGGAAAATACAAAAAAAAAATATTAAAACTTACAAGGTTATTTCTACACATTATTTAGTGCGGCAAAACGCCGAAATTTCCACACAAAAAAATATAAAAAAAAAAACAAAAAACAAATTAATATAAATAAATAAATAAAGTGTGTTCTTTAAATTCTAGAATTTGGGTATAAAATTATCAAGTTTGTAGATTGGAACGTTATGAAAACGTTAGCGTGTTTTATTAGTAATAACTAAACTCTGATGTATGGCGTGGTTGATAGCTTTTTTCAGTGGCGGGGAAAAACAAACGTTTTCCTACAAATAGTTGTACGGCAGCGTATTAGCGCCATTTCGTTTTTTTTTTTTTTTTGGCGTAACTTATGTTAAATTGTAATTACAATTTAACTAAATTGTAATTACAACTTAATAAATTGTAATTACAACTTAGCTTAAATTGTAATTACAATATATATGGGGGTCAGTTTCAAGTTTGTTCAAACCGAATCCCTGAGTTAATAACTTAGTGAAATATGAGGAAATCACATCTTCTTCTTCAGAACCACCAGTCCGAATGCTTTTGAGTGCAATTTGAGCAAATATCTTTAAAAACCTTCTTCTTCAGCTCCACCAGTCAGAATCCTTACATGTTTGGTATACAACATTTGGGGGGGGGGGGGGGGGGGCAGATTCAAGTTTGTTCAAATAAGGTCCCTGAGTTAGTATTTGGGATCGCTATTGGAGCCCAGAGTTTAACTTAGTGCAATATAAGGAAATTTCTTTAAAAAGCTTCTTCTTTAGATCCATCAGTTAGAATCATCTCATATTTTGGTATACAACATCGCTTGGAGGGTAAGATTCAAGTTGTTCAAATCTGGTCCCTAGCTGGGTTGATATTTTGGGCTTCCTATGGGAGCCCCAAATTTTAATTTAGTGCAATATTATTAGGAAATTTCTTTAAAAATCGTCTTCTTTAGATCCACCAGTCAGAATCCTTTTATAGTTGGTATACAACATCTCTTGGATGGTCAGATTCCAATTTGTTCAAATCGAGCCCCTGGGTTATTAATTTGGGCTACCTATAGGTAGCTATTCGCTTTTCTTTTTCATTTCGACTGTTTGCAGAGAGCTTAAACTCTTGGTAAGTGCAGTTAAAAATTACGACTTTTGAATTTAATTGAAATGTAATGTGTTTATGTTGTATTGGAAAAAGAGCTTTTACTTAAAAGATTCAGCTCCTATTGAGAGCTGGTTGGCAATACCTTAGTAAAACCTGACTAAGTAGAATTTATGACAAGTCATTTATTTTTACATTTTAAATTAAATAAATTAAAATCTGTTTGTGTTGGAGTTGTTTTTTTCACAGGAAGTAGGCTTTAATCTCATCTGGCCTAGTTTAAACAACAGAATTCTCTTTATAACAGTAGCACGCAGTGCTATAGCGTTTTTACAGGCCTATTCTTCCTTATCTGCTCTCGTATGTGTGCAGGAGGGCCATGAAAATATTTCTCAACGATCTAACCTTAAGTACAGGTACAACATATCACATCCAGATATTTAGGAATAGGATGCCTTAAGGGCTATGAAAAAGCCCTCAATAGGGTATAATCTATCATCCCTTACTTCCTCATTTGGGTATCGAACGACCGCGTTATGCGGAATCCCACTTTGGAATCACTTCCATGGTCTGTTCATGTTTGCATAATCCTTTTTGTGGTTCCATGTCCTAGCCATATGAAGCGAAATACTCTCCACATGACAGAGGCGAAGCTCTGTTTGCGAACATGAACAACCAAACAAATACTGATGTTCAGTTTGGGCCATACACAGATTTATTGAACTTTTTGTACGTGACAAATTACATTAATATACGCCATACATTTCGAAGAAGGGGCCAACTGTCCAAAATGTTTTAATTCACTGGACAGACGGTATCTTCCCCTACATTACTCCACTAAAGATTTTGTTTAGTGGGTGGTATCTCAAGCATTCAACTGAATTAAACATAGCTAATAATGAATATAATTAGCATAATATGGACAGTAAGTGTGACAATTGCGCATTAAGATGCCGATAAAAGCAGTGATAGACACGCAAACAATACGTGTGTGACCCATAGGAGCTCACACTACCAAGCAGACTCTGATGCACACACGCACCAGACACGAGAAACACATGGCATATGGCATATTAAAATACACTTCCTACACGGATTAACAACACGGTCAAACAGTAAAATACCGAATTCAGATCAGTGCTAGAGAAGACTGCAAATAAGTTTACGGAGAAGCCAAGCATCTGTATGATTTATGGAAACAGCCAAGTATAAGCTTCTAGCTTGTTGTTGAATCCATTTTCATTAGTGTTTTATGCTCACTGTTACTTGCATCATTATCGTTCTTGAATTCTGTAACTTTCTCTAAACGTTGGAAATAAATATTGTTTAAACTATCAGTATGGTTGGTCTGAAAGGACATTGAAAGACACGGAAATACTCGAAGAAAACCTTGAATGTTTTGCATATAGGACGTATTTTAACATTTTCTAATTTTAGAAATTATCTTCAATTTAATTACCAAAATTAAATTCCATTTTCTCTAATGTTGACGTTTCTACTTGATATCTGCGCAAACAGATTTGTCTACAATCCAGGGTTAGGGTATTCGTATTCGTATTCGGTATTCAGTCGTATTCAATACATTTTTTCAAGTATTCAAATGTATTCAGTATTCATGCAATTTTAAAGTATCCGTATTCGTATTCGAATACAGTCAAATTTGAGGTGTATTCATGAATACTTTTTGAATACTTTTCTTGTTTTTAATACACATGTATACAGTATTTGTAAAAAAATATTGTGATTATCTCTATTAGAAAGTAGTAAAGAATTAAACTAATACTTTTGAAGTGCACATATCAGGTCCATCAAATAGTACATCAAACTTCATACTACACATGAAGGTAAGTTCAATTATTTATCTGCCTTTTAATAGCAAACTCTTCATTGTTCAAAATTTGTTCATTGTAAACTGGACATTTTAATTGTACAGATTATTCTTTGGACAAAGGATATCAGTCTGGCCAAAGTATTGATTTTTAATACCTAAACAACTCCATTATCCAATTAATACTAATCTAATATTTTTCTACAGTAATAGTAGAAAAAAGGTGTAGACTGATAGATCTGTAAAATTATTGTGCTTGAATTACATTTTTCCAATAGTGCAGTAATTGCTTAATTGATTTTTGTGAATAGCACTGGTCAGTTTTTTTTTATTCTCATCAGCAATGTATGTTTAAATATTAATAAAAGACATGAAGCAAAGAAGCCACAATTAGCCACAATTAATAGACATTATTGGGGGTCATAAAATGCAGTTTAGAAGAAAAAAACTTATAAAAAATACAAAAAAAATTGTGTAAATTTTTCAGAGTTCTCTATTTAATGATTACTGTGTATGCACTAAACAACAAAACATTGGATGAGTACTGTGCACATTTTGCTAATTGTTTTCTAAATAAATTGATATTTGAATTTTTTTTTTTTTATTTCTTTTGTTTGTCATTAATACCAACTTATGTCTGTTGATTGGATTCTAAAGGATTAAGAGATCCACCCTCTGAAAAACTAATTCTTCACCTATAATCCCTTATACCCTTAATCCCAATAAGAATGATCAATGATCAAATTATCATCCATTTACAAGAAATAATTTTGAAAAGCATTCAAGTATTTATATTTGTATTCATGAATACATTGTAAAGTATTCGTATTCGTATTCAATACATTTGAAATTTGTGTATTCGTATTCGTATTCATAAAATTTCAAAGTATTCGTATTCGTATTCAATACATTTACGATGTATTCGCCCCAACCCTGCTACAATCAGGGTCAAGGTAGGTCAGCCAAACCATAATACCAACTTTTACTTCTAATACTCAAAACAATTAGAACACATGGAAAGAGATGCGTGTATTAAATCGTGGTTACCCAGGGTTTTTCTCAGTAACCACAAAACTTGTTACTATGTAACAGTTCCTTTTTTGCCGCAGGTTATGAGCCTATGATGGCCATGAGGAAATCCCTCAATGAGGTATATCCTCATCTCGGTATTTAACCGCCATGTTGCGTGGAATCACATTTGGAATTCATTCTATGGTCTCTCTATGCTTGTAGAATCTTTTTGGTTCTTGTATGGGGCTATGGGTGTCCTAAGGAAATCCCTCTGTGAGGTATAATCTATCATCCCACGTATCCTAATCTCGGTATTTGGGGATACCTATGACACGGTGATTTACTATTTTTGGGATACTTTTGGAGGATAATTATGGTTTCTGGTCAACGCCTTCTACCACTGCTTCTTTCTTAACCATACTAGATGTTTCTACCGTCCTCCTCTGCTAGTACTTTGTACCCCCATTACCTACCTTCTATTGGCTAGCTAATAAGCACCATTACTAACACTATTAATATGACAAGGCTCTTCTATTGATGTTCCCTTTTTAAACACCATTAACAGGTTCACGGAATCCCACTTGCCGGAATCCTTTTCTAAGATACGTCTGTGGTTATAAAATCCTTTACTCATTTTATGAGGCAATGAGGAAATCCCTCAATGAAGTATAACCGATCATTTCTCATATCCTCACTCCATTGGGGCTACGAGGGAGTCCCTCAATGACGTAATCTATCACTCCTCCTATCTTCATCTGGGTATTCCAGGATACCTACAGATTGTGATATAATTTTAGAAGATATCTTTCGGAGGATAGCTATCTACCATAATGATAGTTATCTAAGAGTAGTTATGCTTTAAAGGATGTGATGTCCTAGTTACCTGTGTGCACATTGATCGTCAAGGTGAACTTAGAAGGGAGACATGCTGCTATGAGATACTGGATGTGATATCATGTGTGATGTTACATCGCAATGCATCATTGGAAATATTAAATTGACAATGTAGTATATGGAATCACGTCATAGCTATAGCTCAAGGTCGTTGCTATGGATCGATCATATGATCAGCGACGACGTGAGTCACGTGACCTGTGACGAAATGACGTCTTTGAATAAACTTAGAAACCGTATGTGTAGTTACTTGTCACACGCATTGGTCTATACGGTTCTTCATTTTATTCAATGACATTTACTTGCACTCTCTTTGTCCCTACATTCGAAAACTGAGACCGCAAGCCTTAAAGTCGCGCTGTACAATACAAACTAAATTGTATGAACTAAAATTAAAATATCGGAACCAAATTTTGGATACATATTGAGTATACGCCAAGTCGAAAGATAGCGTTTATTTCATGTTTTATGATCTGTAGTTTATTTCTGGTGTTATCACCCGGCTAAAATCTGGAGTCTAGAGACTATGGGTTATATCAGGTCCTTTCAGAATAAGTATTTATTTATAAATTAATGAATAGATGGCTTAACACATTATGATGATTTTCACTCATACAATCCATTATAATACCCATATGATTAATACAAGAGTTTACGTGTTATTTTCTCAGCTACCAATGTTAATTGTTTTATTTTAATAATGTTACTTGGAAATTATACATATAAAAAAGCATGTTAACTCTGAAAATTTGGTAATTCGGATAACCGATTGCAAGAACGCTGGGCGGAGAGTTTGGTAATCGCTCCTGTCAACACTTTTTACTACATGCACGCTGCAGTCCTGTCAATAAATTTGTTACATTACATAGTGTAAAGGGTTTTAGTTTCGTATAGTTTGTGAAGTGAGATCTCCTGCACCAAATATCCTCGCGACCAGTTCTTCCGGTTATCATTGAAGTTGGAACGGCGTTCACACTGACGTCGACTTTTAACTGAGAGTTATAATGGGCTTGAGTACCCAGTGGGTCCTTATAATTTCACTGTTGGTTCCTGTGTTGCAGGATGGTGGCTTTGATGGAAAATTCTGTTGTGGCTGTTTCCGGGGCTGAGATTGAGTCTGTTCGAGTTCTTTCTTCTTATTAAATTGAGCCATTCGTTTGTTATCTCTTACTCTTGTGGATTTGTGCTCGAGAGGCTTCTCCCACTTTAGTGTCAATGTTGTTGCCGTGCTCTCCACTTTGATGCCCCATGTAGGATTATGGTCCCTAAGTTGAGACTTCTCAACAGATCCTGGATGGTTGTCGGAATCACGTTAGACATCCTAAAGGTTAGCTAAAAAGTAACCTAAACCGAATTCTCCACAAAATGTGACGAGAGCTTTCGTCGTAATATATACGGGGTCTTAGAATGTTCACGTGAATATAGGACTCACATAAACGGAAACATTTATTTACATCCACTAACGGAATTAAATAACAATGGATAAAGCTAGTGTTGACATCGAGCTCTGACGGACAGAGTGTCCTGTGACCGAGGAATTCCAGAGTGAAGTCCCTAGCCTTTACCAATGCATATACTACTCTCAAAGATTGCTAAGTACCAAATATTTGACACATCATTGTGAAATTTGCTTGTGATCTATTTGCGATATTTTTGGTGGATATGATTGGGGAATGTACTGAGATGGTCCCTAGGGTTTACAAATAGCCCTATTGACAGGCAGGTTTTTCGTGACAGTCATGGAAAGCATGTACCCCTTCATTGTCATGATGTTTTCGTGTACTGTGTACATGTACATGACATGTGTAGGGTATTCAATCTTCATTTCAGCACAAACCCTTGTGATTTAATTATTGAATATGGCGAATGCAAATGTAACAATACATTTGTCTGAAACAGAAATGTGGCGGGTTGTATGGATGTTGGAGCAAGGGGCTTCCCATCGCCAGGTTGGTGAAGACACTGGTGTGCACCACACGGTGTTCGCCAGAACATGGGCAAGATTTCAGCAGTATAGCAAACCAGTAAGACGGCATGGTGGTGGTAGAGACAGGGCAACATCTGCAGCTGAAGACCACTTTTTGATCATTCAGGCCCGTAGGAACCGCTTTGCCACAGCAACCCAGCTTCGCAGTGACCTTCAGAATGCATCAGGGTAAATGTTTCGACGCAGACTATCCGGGCAAGGTTGCATGAAGGTGGTCTCCGATCGAGAAGACCATGTATTCGCATCCCGCTGTCCCAGAACCACCGCCAAACACGATATGAATGGGCCATGGACCATGTTGGATGGACCAGGGCAGATTGGCGACCTGTCCTTTCTACAGATGAGTCAAGGTACTGACTAGACTATACAGATAGGCGTTCTGGGGTATGGAGAAGACCAGGAGAGCGATTCCATGCAGCCAACATTGCTGAGCATGACCGCTATGGTAAATAATGGCATGGGCGGCATCCGTTGCGTTGGACGTACAGAGCTCTGTGTCCTTGGCCGTGGTACATTGACTGCACAGTGGTATATTGATGAAATCCTGGATGCCCATGTCAGATTGTATGCAGGTGCAGTGGGTGATAGATTCATTCTAATGGACGATAATTCCGGTCCTCATGTGTTGTCCATGCTGTCTGGGAGTACCGACAGAGGGAGGGGATTGAGCATATGGACTGGCCAGCAAGATATCCTGACCTCAATTCAATCGAACATGTCTGGAATGAGTTGCAGCTTTCAATTTCTGCCCGTCCAGTCCTGCCAAGAAAAGTCCAGGAGCTTGGTGCCACGCTGGTCCAAGAATGGAACAACATCCCACAAAGGACCATCTGGAACCTGATTGGGAGCATGAGAAGGCGTTGTCAAGCTGTGATTAACAGTAATGGGTCTCATACTCGATATTGAACCCATACCAGTTCACTCCCTGAACTTTTTGGCAAATTTTTGAAATTTCCTTTTTTACCAATAATATCCATTTGCCATGGCTATCGTATTCAAAAGCTAAAAAATAATGTCAAACACAAATAAAATCTTAATTTCTGTACTTAAATCATTTAAAGATGTAATTAAATAAACAATATAGGTCTATACACTTTTCATAACAATATTTCAACTGAAACGTAAAACAGGTAGTTGATATACTTGGTGGTTAGCAAACTCTGAGTACATACATATCCTGTAACAAAAGAGGTTTTACTATAAAATACAATTTTCACAACACAGCAAATTATGTGTAATTTGGGCGTGGTGGAGACCCTGGAACAGTTTCTTCTAGAATGCCCAAAATACCAGTCTAACAGAATAAGATTCACTGGGAGTGTAATGGGGAAGTGGGATGGGAGAATGAAGGTCATGTTGTTAGTGGGAGACTCAAAGGAGAGGGTTAATATTCTAATCGGAGATTGTGAAGAATGGGGCATGGGATGTCATCAAGCAGTTCGTCTCCGAGTGTTGGGGGGGGGGGGGGGGGGGAGAAGAAGCGTGGGAATAGGGAGGCAGTTGAGAGTACAGGGGTAACCAAGGCCTTTTCATCCGAGAACCGCGACAAATCAGTGGCCGGTCAAAGTGTTATTATGTTATTTCACCGAATACAAGTAATTGACCCATTTGAGATTAGACTCGCCACTCCCAATCCAATCTGGTATGTTCTGACACTTGAGTAGCAACAATACTACGGGTGCTCAATGAACAGTCACTTCATAGTGTTAATGATTAGGCCTACTGATGGAGAATTAGCTTGTATACAAAATGTCGCTGCTCGAGTAAACATGGACTTTCATATTTTAACCAAAAACATTATAACTGAGGAAACAATGATTATGTTACCTTCTTATTTTGAAATATAAATTTTTGAATTTTAAGCAAATAATTTCACACGGTCACAGTATCTTTGTCGATCTCCACTTGCGAAAAATGAAAAAGTGAAACCGCAAACTGTCTGAAAATCCCGCAATACATTAAAAGCTAAATTTCATGGGTTATAGTTAAAATATTGAGACCAACTTTTGGATACATATTTAGTATATCCCAGTTCGCCAGACAACGTTTATCAATCTAATGGCTTGTCAAGAAAGTAACTTTTCATTGAAATAGGTCGATTTCATACGGCGCGACTTGAATCAGAGTTTTATGCGTGTAATGCAGGTGGATGTGCAGCCGCCAACAAGTGTTCGCATACAACTCACCAACGTTCCACATTTTGACACCAAACAAATGCTGATCGAACTTACCCTCGTAATTTCGTAAGTCTTCAATGGAATATTGTGTCAAGGAGTGTATGAAGTTGGCATGTTGAAAACTGTCATTTAACAAGGATCGTTTTAAAATAGGTAGGATATCTATCGTTTGTTTTTTCTTCAGGTAAGTAACTCGGGTCGTTCGGTGTCACTAAATACCGAATCTGACCCCAAAAGATTAATTAAACTTTAAAGATAGTTTCTACTTACTTTCTTACTATTCTACGATCTAAAAAGTCAAGGTAAAAATTTTGTGTTTTGGGATCATTAGTGAGGTGTCGTAAGTGAATGAGTTCCATTATCCAATTTGTCGGTCAGGTTCAAATAGCCTCTCTGATAATCGCCAACGTGTGACTTGTTTTAATATACATCAGATTATCGGTTCTCCTAAATACCAGAACCCCCGGAACCGCTCAGAACCCCCCTCTAAATTACATTTGTGCTGTGTTTTACGATGAAATATGTTTATTTTATGCCATATTCGCTATAACTTCGACTATAAACTGGGAACTCATCGAAGTCGAAGATAGTTAACTTATGACATTTTCTACTTCTACTTCTACCAATGAGTGGCCACCATCAACACATTGATTATTCTGCCACTTGAGAAGATGCGCATGTTTTTTGTTTGATTTTTTTTTTTTGTTTGATAGTGCTATACATTTCAAATACAGTGAGAGGTTAAAAGCATCATGATCTATGGCTAAATAATCCTGTGTAATTGAGTCTTGAAGTTATCAAGACTCATGTTGGTGGTGACGCTGGCACTTGGTAATGTGTTCCAGTCCTTTATGGTCCTGGGGTAGAAGGAATTTTTCCTACCTTCAGAACGACAGGATGGTAATTGGAATCCTTTTACATTTGTCCCATGTGATGTTCTGTCTGATGGAATGAGACTTTTTGTTGTGTCTACATAGACTGTTCCGTTCCATTGATAAGCTTATGTAACATTGTCAGCCTAGCTATTTCATTTTCAACTCAAACATCAAGACAGGGTGGATGGTCCAAGAGGGGGAGTTAATAGTGAACTACTCATTGGAGATCACGGACCTAGGTGTGGCATGCGTGATAAAGAGAAGCTGGGTTTTGAAGAGTACCGGTACCTTGATAAAAGACCAGTCTAAAAGAACAAGATTCACTAGCAGTGTAATGGGGAAGGGGATGGGAGAATGAAGGATATGTGGTAAGTGAGATATTCAAAGGAGAGGGTTAATATGCTAATTGGAGAGACTGAAAAGAATCAAGCAGTTCGTCTCCGAGTGTTGGGAGTAGAGAAGAAGCGTGGGAATAGGGAGGTAGTTGGGAGCACAAAAATTACCCGTTACATCCCTTGGGTCATTAGGTAAACAGTATTTTGGTGACATATCGTCCTCCGAGTTCCAATGTGTTCTACGTGCCTACCGATACATAGAACACATTGGAACTGAGGGGACGATATTTGCTCTTATTTTATTTTTCTCAAGTTATTTCATTAAATTATTGGACTATTTAATTTATAACAGCAAAATATGATTGATTACAATCAGCATTTTGCTTGGTGAGGTGATCACTTAAGGGCGTGGTGTTTATATTTAAATGTAAAGGTTTCTCCCAAGTGGTGTTTACATTTGTACGTTTTTTTTTTCACGTCTTGTTATTTTGTAAATATATTTTTTTTGTATATATCATGTGCAGTCTTGAGACGAATAACAGAATGTTTTTAAAAGTTTTGGACTTAATTCATAAATCCCAGAAATAGATTGACAATGAGATTTCCGTGGATCAATCACACGAATAGCCTGATTGTGACCATCCAAGCGCCAAGCAAATGCGAATTCTGTGCGGATCTGGGGGGTTCAGGTATTTAGGAGAAAAATACTAAATACCAGAACCCCCAGAACTGCCTAGACGAAAGGAACTATAAGAATGAATTTACTTATGTTCTTCTTTCCTGTAATGATTATTACATAAAATAAACATATTTCATTGTAAAACACTGCACAAATGTAATTTAGAGAGGAGTTCTGTGCTGTTCTGATGGGTTCTGGTATTTAGGAGGACCCCAGATTATCATCGTTTAGTGTTTGTTCATCAGCAAGGCTGCATCTAGTTGTTTCAGTGAGCAATCAAATCAAAAGTGAAAGCATATTTTTTGACGATAATTGTGGAAAAGATTAGTGCCAATTAACAGCTACACTTCATTGTATTGTCAACTGTTTTCTGAGCAGTATCGAGTTAATTTTCGAAATTTCAAAGAGAGAGAGGGGGGGGGGGGGGGGAATCTCGAGAGAGTAGGGATGGATGGATTATGAAAATTTTCAACTCGTTCACAGTTTTTAGTGAAATTTTCGAAATGTGTCCCATAAACTAGCCTTGGTCTGGATCTCGCTAAAGACTCTGACCAGAGTCACCACACCTAATTTACTGAACTCATTCCGTAACTTTCACTATAAACTGGGAACGCATTGAAGATATTTAATTGAAGATAGTTAATTTATGGCCTTACTGCTGCAGTTGCATTACGGCACAATAACATTTATCGTTCTAGAGTATTTTCAACTGAAATACCAAGATAGGGTGGATAGTCCAAGTGAGGAAGTTAATTTTGAACTACTCATTGGAGATCACGGACCTAGATGTAGGAACAACCTAGGGGTGGCATGCATGATAAAGAGAAGCCTGGTACCTTAATGACACTTTTGAAGGTCACTTGTTCAAGCTGAGGTCGCGGGTCCCTAGAGCTGAGGGGAAAAATTGGGCATAACAGTGAACAGGAGTGCCAGATGTGTAATTTAGGCGTGGTGGAGACCCTGGAACACTTTCTACTGGAATGCCCAAAATACCAGTCTAAAAGAATAAGATTCACTAGCAGTGTAATGGGATGGGAGAATGAAGGACATGTGGTTAGTGAGTGATTCAAAGGAGAGGGTTAATATGCTAATTGGAGAGATTAAAAAGAATGGGGCAAGGGATGTCATCAAGCAGTTCGTCTCTGTGTGTTTGGGAGGAGAGAAGAAGTGTAGGAATGGGGTTTGAGGGGGCAGTTGGGAGCACAAAATGAATGTTAGAACAACCCCAATAATAAAACTTTTTACCTAAAAACAAATATTTTCCAGGACTTTTTCATTTTTTTTTCATTTAAAATATTTTTTATCATTACTGGACACCCATAATAGCAAGAAATTAACTGAGAAATAGATATCGTTACATTTTGGAGGTTTCAGATTCAGTATTTCAAGTCAGATTTGGTATTTAGTGGGACCCGGGTAGTTTACTGGATACAAAAGACACGCAAATTCTGCAAGTTTCGATTAATTGCAACTTGCACCTGGGCCGAAACTGAAATTGCGCTAACATTGACATAGTAACAACAGTGTAAAGTGTAATTTGGGGAAATCTTGAAATATGTCTTGACCATTGTAGTAATTTGTTGGTCAATTTTTTTGGTCGTGATCATTCAGCCTTTATGGCTGCCCGAGCCCAAAGACCTTTAGCATAGTCTATAGGTCATTTTTATGGAAGGATTTCATTGTAACCTGTTAGGTTAACTCCATAGAATGCCTAGATGATGACATCCCCTTTTGGTCGTGATTGGCCAACTGTGATGGCTACAGGTGCCGATGCCAGAAAATCTTGAGCTCTGTCTACAGGTCATATTTATGAAGGGATTTCATTGTAACTTTGTAGGATCACTCCAGATGATGCCCAGATGAGAATGTCCCCTTTTGGTTGCGATCATTCAACCATTATGGCTGCCCGAGCCCGAATACCTTTAGCACAGTCTACAGGTCATATTTATGAAAGGATTTCTTTGTAACTTGGTAGGTTGACTTCATATAATGTCTAGATGAGAACGTCCCCTTTTGGGCACGATTGGGCAACTGTGATGGCTACAGGGGCCCGAAGCCCGAAAACCTTTAGAACAGTTTACTGGTCATAATTATGAAGGGATTTCATTGTAGCTTGGTAGGATGACTCCAAATAATGTCAAGATGAGAATGTCCCCTTTTGGTCGCGATCATTCAGCCTTGATGGCTGCCCGAGCCCAAGACCCCAAAACCTTTAGCATAGTCTATAGGTCATATTTATGGAAGGATTTCATTGTAACCTTTTAGTTTGACTCCATATAATGCCTAGATGATGACATCCCCTTTTGGTCGTGATTGGTGAACTGTGTCGGCTTCAGGGGCCCGGAGCCCGGAGCCCAAAATCCTTGAGCACAGTCTACAGGTCATATTTATGAAGGAATTTCATTGTAACTTCGTAGGATCACTCCAGATGATGCCCAGATGAGAATGTCCCCTTTTGGTTGCGATCATTCAACCATGATGGCTGCCCGAGCCCAAAGCCCAAAAACCAAATAGCACAGTCTACAGGTCATATTTATGAAGGGATTTCATTGTAACTTGGTAGGTTGACTTCATATAATGTCTAGATGAGAACGTCCCCTTTGGACACAATTGGAAAACTGACGGCTACAGGGGCCTGAAGCCCAAAAACCTTTAACACAGTCTACAGGCCATATTTATGAAGGGATTTCAATGTAACTTGATAGGATGACTCGTTTTGGAATAATTTCACTATAACTTGGTAACTTTCGTTAATATACGTTAACTGTGAGGGCCACATACATTAACTGTGAGGTCATATTAACCCACCCCTCAGCTCTTTAGTACAGTGTACACCTCATATTATTTTTATCAAAAACATAGCATACAGGGACCAGAATGAACATATTCTCAATTATCACAATTCTTGTCTTATTTCATAATCCTTTCATAAACATTGAACGTTATCCTTTTCATCAAATACAACACACAAGTTAAGCTACAGTGTCATTGACACTTTCATTACATGAACCAAGCACATAGCTAGGATTCCCGACCAGGGATGCCCTAGCCATTTCTTGGGGTGAAGGTGCAAAAATGTAAATATAATTTTTAAGCTCTCAATGGATGACTGGATATATACATGTATAATAAGGCTGTTGTGTGGGGTTTTAGGGCCTCCCCAATCCCAACTGGGCTCCTCTGGTAGTTTCCCCTGTCTTCCACTACCCTCAGTAAGTGGGAGGAGGGGGCAACGACCAGGTGGTCCTAGTTAGGACTAATTCCCACTCCCCCTAAAGTGTGAATCCGAGGCATTTACCCCTCATTCGTTATTGATTTAAGATTTACATAACTAGCTCCGAATGTTCAACTAAAAACCTGTAAGTCACGTTTCCAAAATAAGGAACATGATGAACAATGGATTGAATAATCATGTGACGAAAACAACAGAAATCAGTAATTTATTTGGTAGCAAGTAGCATCAATACAGAGATAAGAAAACGATTATGTAACTAATCCTTTTCCCAGAAAAACACTGTGTGACCCGGTGATTTTTTTCGGTTACCAACACTGGGAATCATGGTTACTCCTGGTTATTTTCTGCAGTGCTGTCACTGTGATGGGTGTTGGAGACATAATCCACTTGTCACATACTGTAATGATTTGTATTATCCTATGACTGGCTATAGGTAGTACGTAATGCTAGGTCAAGCAGAATTGTGGGGTGGGGGTAATGCATCATCGTCTACTCTCGAGTTCCAATTAACATACCTGTATGTTTTTTAATTTTCGGAATATTTGCCCTCCTGTATGAAGTTTATTTGGGCCTGTATGTTTATTAAAAATACATTCAGTGTCATGTGAATGCCTTACATTGGAGAAATATTATGGGTACGTTAGTCTGTTTTAGAGCCCAGGTAACAGTCCTTTTTGGGTTAGGAATATCACAGAAATGGCAGTAACTCTATCATGATTTTTCACCCTGTACTTTTGTTCTGCCCAGTACTTCTATTTGCATTCCTCAGATTTTCCACCCTGTACTTTTATTCCACCCTGTACTTTTATTTGGAACTCAAGAGTAGTGGGGTTTTGCGAGATAGACCTTGGTGGTTTTTATTGGTAGTAAAGTATGGGTATTATATACCCCTGTAGGTGCCATCTTAGTCCTTGTTGTTGTATTAACCTACCGATTGCTTTGTACTATAAGATGACTGGTATAGGCAGTATCTAATGCAGGGCCAGGCAGTTTTGTGGGGTAGGTGGGGAGTAATGCATTAACCTACCGGTTGCTTTGTACTACAGTTAAAACTAGAAGTCCTGTGACACTCCTGTCACGAACTGTGCACTTATCTGGGCTTAATTGTGCATAGGAATTGCGAGCAATTGCCATACAGAATGGCATCCAAAGCACGGCAGGTTCTCCTGGTTACTCAGAGCAAACACAGGCAATGTTTCTGCCAATGGACCTCCGGGTTACCCGGAGGTCCATTGACGGAAACATTGCTTGTGCACAGGCCATATGTACAGAATTTGATGGCCTTACCATGGTCATAACGCGAAGATTAACGTGCAGATCGACGTGCTATTTGTGCGCATTTCATGACAGGACTTCTGGTTTTAACTGAATCCTATGACTGGTATAGGTTGTATCTAATGTTGGGCCAGGCTGTATTGTGGGGTGGGTAGGGGTAATACATGGTCGCCTATTGTAGTAGTACAGGATGTATGCTCTGTACCCCAGCAGGTCCCATGTCAGCCCTTTTTTACTATTAATCCACTTAATGCTTCATATCATCCTTTGACTGGTATAGGCAGAATGTAATGCTAAGCCAAGTGGTATTGTGGGTAGTGGTAGTGCCTGGAAGTTTAGAATGGTAGTATAGTATGGGCAGTATATACCCCTGTAAGTCCTTGGTACTATTAACCAACCGATTGCTTTGTATTATTCTTTGACTGACAGTTAAGAACAGTAGTATATGGTAGTATAGAATGGACAGTATACACCCATGTGTGTATCTTGCTAGCCCTTCTTATTGCTAATCCACATAATGCTTCATGTTATCCTAAGACTGATATAGGTAGGACGTAATGCTTTGTCAAGCAGTTTTGTGAAGTGGGGTTACTGGGGTAATGCCTGGTAGTTTAGAATGGTAGTACAGTATGGTCGATATCTAATATATAAATGTGAATGTCTGTATCTATCGATCTAGCTCTCTATGTATCTTTGTTCCGGGTGAACTCCTCCGTTTCTCGACCGATTGATCTCAATTTTTGTACACGGGGGTAATTCGTCCCTGCGAGTAACATTGACTGGGGGTCGTGTCCGTGCAGGGTGACCTTGACCTTGAAATTGATGATATTGACCTTTTATTTAAAAAAACGGCTGTAATTCCATATGTGCGGGTATATTGACCCATCGATCATTTTGCCTTTATCGGGTTGTCCGTGCTGTGTGACCTTGACCCTCAAACTGTTGACCTTGACCTTTTATTTCGAAAATGGCTGGGCCGATAGGGCTAAAATTTCATATGTGCGGGTATATTGACCCATCAATCATTTTGACTTTATCGGCGTGCCTGTGTGGGGTGACCTTGACTTTGAAATTGGTGACCTTGACCTTCTATCAATCATATCTGAGGGTATATTGATATAACCATCTTCTCCCGTGCAGCAGGGCTTGCCTTGAGTCGGGGCTGATCAGCCCAGGCCCTGAGATCAGCCCCGAGGAGCACTTGCTGGGGGCTTTTTTTCAAGCCCCGACATTTTCCGCTAACAAAAATATACAAAACGGAAAATCAGCCCCGAAAAGGCCCCGACCTCAATATGTGGGGCACTTTTTTTAGGCCCCGACCATTTTACTCAAGGCGAGCCCTGGTGCAGCGCCGGGTATTCACCCGCTAGTCTAATATATAAATGCGAATGTCTGTATCTATCTCTCTATCTATCCATCTCTCTATATATCTTTGTTCTGGGTGAACTCCTCCGTTTCTCAACCGGTCCATCTTAACTTTGGTACATGGGGTAATCCGTCCCTGCGAGTAACATGGGGTGGATGCCGTGCCCGTGTGGGGTGACCTTGACCTTGAAATTGGTGACCATGACCTTTTATTTTGAAAATGGCTGGGCTGATCGGGCTAAAATTTCATATGTACGGGTATATTGACCCATTGATCATTTTGACTTTATCGGGGTGAACTTGACCTTGAAATTGGTGACCTTGACCTTCTATCGATCATATTTTGACTTTATCAGGGTGTCTGTGTGGTGTGACCTTGACCTTCAAACTGGTGACCTTGATTTATTCCTCCATTTCTCGACCGATCTGATATAAACATCTTCTCCCATGCAACGCCGGGGATTCACCCGCTAGTCTAATCTAATATATAAATGCGAATGTCTGTATCTCTCTCTCTCTCTATCTTTGTTCCGGTTGAACTCCTCCGTTTCTCAACCAATCAAACTCAAATTTTGTACAGGGGATTATTCGTCCCTGCGAGTAACATGGGATGAGTGCGTGCCCGTGCAGGGTGACCTTGACCTTGGAATTGATGACCTTGACCTTTTATTTTGAAAACGGCTGGGCCGATCAGGTTAATATTTGATATGTGTGGGTATATTGACCCATCGATCATTTTGACTTTATTGGGGTGCTTGTGTGGGGTGACCTTGACCATGAAATTGGAAACCTTGACCTTTTATTTCGATAATGACTGGGCCGATTGGGCTAAAATTTCATATGTGCGGGTATATTGACCCATCGATCATTTTGACTTTATCGGGTTGCCCATTTGGGGTGACCTTGACCTTGAAATTGGTGACATTGAACTTTTAATTTGAAAACAGCTGGGCTGATTGGGCTGAAATTTCATATGTGCAGGTATGTTGGCCCATCGATCATTTTGACTTTATCGTGGGTGCCCGTGCAGGGTGACCTTGACCTATTTCGAAAACAGCTGATAAAACCATCTCCTGTGCAACGCCGGGTAACACCCGCTAGTCTAATATATGAATGTGAATCTGTCTCTGTCTGTCTGTCTGTCTGTCTGTCTGTCTGTCTGTCTGTCTGTCTGTCTGTCTGTCTGTCTGTCTGTCTGTCTGTCTGTCTATCTTTGTTCTGGGCGAACTCCTCCGTTTCTCGACCGATCGATCTCAAATTTTGTACACAGGGGTAATTCGTCCCTCCGAGTAACATGGGATGGGTGCCGTGCCCATGCAGGGTGGCCTTGACCTTGAAATTGATGACTTTGACTTTTTTTTTCGAAAACGGCCTGGACGATCGGGCTAAAAATTCATATGTGTAGGTATGTTGACCCATCGATCATTTTTACTTTATCGGGGTGCCCGTGTGCGGTGACCTTGAAATTGGTGACCTTGACCTATTTCGAAAACTGCTGGGCCGATCAGGCTAAAATTTCATATGTGCTGGTATATTGACCCATCGATCATTTTGACATTATTGGGGTGCCCATGCAGGGTGATCTTGAAATTGGTGACCTTGACCTTCTATTTCGAAGACGGCTGAGCCTGTCATATTGATATAACAATCTTCTCCCATGCAATCCCGGGTATTCACCCGCTAGTAGTATTATATACCTCTGTAGGTCCCTTCTTTACCCTTGGTAGTATTAACCTACCGAATGCTTTGTATTATCCTATTATTGGAATAGGTATTACATAATGCTAGGCAAAGCAGTACTGTGGGTTGGGTGTAATGCATGATTGTCTAGTGCAGTGGTACATGTATAGGGTATACGGTCTGTATGCCAGTTGGCCTCCTGTTAGTATTTGGTACTAGTAATCCACTGAATGTACCATCAGGATTGGTATAGGTAGTGAGTAATGCTACAGCCCTTGAAATTAACCACGGCAATCGGCAAATGCCATGGGGATCGCCGTAGGATATGAATTTCTCCATGGCAATTGAATCCTGTGGGCTTAGTTCTAGGTCATTTGATTGTGTGGTGTACATGTATGCAACATCTTGGAGGTGGGGGTGGGGGGGGGGGGGGGGTGTTCAGATTCATGTTTGTTCAAACTGGGTCCCTGAGTTAATATTTGGGCTTTATATTGGAGCCCAAAGTTTAACTTATGCAGTATGAGGAAATTTCTTTAAAAATTTTCTTTTTCAGATCCACCAGTCAGAATCCATTCATATTTGGTAAACAACATCTTAAAGTGGGTCAGATTTATTTATTATTATTATTTATTTATTGGGGTTTAAGGTCACATATTTCTGTACAATGGCTAATCATGACCATGACAGTTTTACGGGTGGAGGAAGCCGGAGTACTTGGAGAGAACCACCAGGCACCGGCGAGCAACTGTCAGCTCCCCAACATACTAACTCCACACAAGCAGGGTTAGCATTGGTTGAAGACAAGTGCACCACCGACGTGCAGTACACCTTAGTCCACGACATCACCATGCCCTCAGATGTGCAATGGGGGTGAAGTATCTTGCCCAAGGACTCAACGCGGTTGCCGCAGGTGGGATTCAAACTGAGGACCTCTTGGCTTGCAGCCTGCACCTCTACCTACTGAGCCACCGCGCCCCAAGTGGGTCAGAAAAAATTTGTTCAAAATTGAGTCCCTGGGTTAATATTTTGGCTATCTAGGGAGGGGTGGGGGTGGGGGTTTGGGTCAGGTTTGGTTCAAGTTTGTTCAAATCCATTCCTTAGTGTTTTTCCTTAAAATTTGCCTTTCAAACTGCAGTGACATAACAACCTTTGGAAATTTGGTGGTGCTTGTCTGCAGCTGATAGAATTGGAAGCAGTCAGGAAGACCTATGATAATAATCATCAGACATGGACACCTGAGTTATGAATAATTTCATGACTTCATTCATCTATAGTGTTCATAAACTATAACTAACTGAATGTGACCCAAAATACTTCTTTGTTTTAAAAGGTGTGACTAACATTTTGTTCATTGTGGGGGGAGCTGAACTAACAACAACCATCCTGTTAGGGAAGAGTAACATTTAGGGATGAGATTTTTTCCATACCAAAAATAGTGTGCACTGAAACAACAACAACAAAAAAACATTTATTATTCTATAGAGGTGAAAACAGTACTATAAGCTGCGGAGTGGGCACTTCAGCAAGTATTAATAAAAAGCACTGCGCTTCGTGCACAACTATAAATGTGCATTGCAGAAGGCAGCTGAATTGGGGAAACGACATATTTTACACAAGGTTTTTGGCTGGTTCAACTAGGCAGTGCTTTCTGGGCCGGGAGCAGTCCCATTTGCTGTTTGGGCTGTTTGTAAAGAGTGTGAAGGCCATGGGCTGATGACAAGGCTTAAGGTGGCAGCTAAAGTTCTGACTGTGCCAGGATAACCTGCCCCCCCCCCCCCCCCCCCCCCCCCTTTACTATTTCACTTTTTCAGTGTAATACATGTATACATGTAACAAAAATAATTATAAAGAACTGAGCAAAACCATTGATCAGTGAGTTAAAGTGATGGTTAAGTGACTAAAATAGTGGAAAATGTAATTTGTGTTTCGAGATATATGAACAATTATTAAGGAACTAAATTTATTTTATTTTCAAGTAATACTGCGCCATATGATTATGACATCTATAATAGTGAAAGAATGATTTAATGAACGACTTAAAGAATGAAAAATGATAGTGCAAAATCTTATATTGATGCTATTTAAGCTACATGAACATTCTGAAATGTCTTTATAATTGAGCCCAAGGCTGAAATAAAAGCATATTATCTCATCCAATGCAACTGGTGAAAGTGTTCAGTGTGGGGTTTGATTTACCATGATGGGTAATAGAACCTCCCCTTTTGGTCGCAATCATTCAGCCGTGATGGTTACCCGAGCCCAAAACCCGAAAACCTTTAGCACAGACTACAGGTTGTAGTTTTGAAGGGATTTCATTGTAACTTGGTAGAATGACTCAGTATAATGTGTAGATGAGGACGTCCCCATTCGGTTACGATCGGTCAACCATGATGGCTGCCTGAGCCTAAAACCCGAAACCTTTAGCACAGTCTACAGGTCCTATTTCTGAAGGGATTTCATGGTAACTTGGTAGAATGACTCAGTATGATATCTAGATGAGAATGTCCCCTTTTGGTCATGATCTGTCACCTGTGATGGCTGCCCCAGCTCAAAACCCAAAAATGTTTAGCACAGTCTACAGGTAGTATTTATGGAGTGATTTCATTGTAACTTGGTAGGATGACTCCATATAATGTCTAGTTGAGGACATCCCCTTTTGGTCGTGATTGGTCAACTCTGACAACTACAGGGACCTAACGCCAAAAACATTTTGCACAGTCTACAGGTCGTATTTATGAAGGGATTTCATTGTAACTTGGTAGGATGACTCCAGATAATGTCTAGATGAAAACGTTCCCTTTTTGTCATGATCATTCAACAGTGATGGCTGCTCAAGTCCAAAATCTGAAAACCTTTACCACAGACTACTGGTCGTATTTGTGAAGGGATTTCATTGTAACTTGATAGAATGTTGTTTAGATGAGGACGTCCCCTTTTGGTTGCATTCGGTCAACTGTGATGGCTACACAGGCCTGAAGCCTGAAAACCTTTACATGTGGCACAGTCTACAGGCTGTATTTTCGAAGGGATTTCATTGCAACTTGATAGGATGACACATTTTGGAATAATTTCACTGTAACTTTGGTTGACATGCATTAACTGTGAGGGCCACATACATCAACTGCGAGGGCCACATTAACCCACCCCTCAATTCTTTAGTACAGTCTACACCACAAATTATTTTTATTGAAAGCATAGCATACAGGGAACAGAAATTAACGTATTGCCAATTATCACAATTCTTGTCTTATTTCATAATTCTTTCATAAACATTGAACATTATCCTTTTCATCAAACACAACACACAGTCAAGGTAAGCTACAGTGTCATTGACCCTTTCATTCAGATTTGGTTTTGGTTTCAGTTTCTGTTCGGTTTCTTTAAAAAACCTTAGTTTGGGTTCAGTTTTTCTTTGTGTTAAGAACACAACTATACATAACCACAAAAATCGGCAATGTTTTGTAAGTCACCAGAAAAAGCTCTGTCTGTAAGTATCTCCAGTGGGTTCAGCTTAACTTCTTGTTCATTTTTAGAAGTCCTAGTCGATTCAGTCAGAAAAAAGCATAAATTAGTGTAATAAATGAATAAAGTTCATCTGATCTGTGTTGTGTTCTCAACTTCTCATTGTCACATTATCTCTCTTATTGACTTGTCCTGTAGTAGGACTGTCACGATTTTTTAATTTAGGAATCGATTAATCGTCGCAAATAATCGACGATTAATCGTACCTAAATGACCCCCCCCTCCTCTCCCTCTCTTTGAAGTCGATGAAAATGAAGTTCAAGTCAGTTGACCTACCTCAAGGAAACAACGAAGACGATCCTTTTTAGGTGCATTCAAAGCTTTGATGTTCTGAATTTTTGAACCATCAGTGTAATAATCAAGACCGGTCGGCAGTTGCGAAGTTCGCAACTGCCGACCGGTCTTGATTATTACACTGACGGTTCAAAAGTTCAGAACACCAAAGCTTTGATGAATGCACCTGGAAGACTATTGCTTCCAACAGCGTCTTGGGGTTTAAGATTGATTTTCTTAATTCTTTACCTTTAGAAACAATAGTTTTTTCATCAAATTTTCTTTTAATTATTAAACGTCTAAAACGGGATACAATTTACCGATTATTCGACAACGAAAAATACTAATCGATTTCGCCGTGACCGATCAACAGTCGATTAATCGTGACAACCCTATCCTGTAGTTTACCCAGTAAGCGAGAAAATGTGACAATGAGAACATGCCATATGCACCCCATTACCAGATATACTAGTGATGAGAGGCCACAGGGGCCACAAGTCCAGTTTGTTCCCAATAAGATAGTTTGATGAGTTTATGCACAAACACAGTAAAACCATTTGACTGATTTTTGCTGGGTCTTGAGGTTTCGTTTTCTGGTTTGCTGCAAAAACAGGAACTGAACCAGGAAACCAAAACACCACCTAGCTCTAGTGGGGAAGGTGCTTTAAGGGGCATGTACAGTGTTGTATGTGTGTGCATGGGATGGGGGTTATACCAGGTTATCTTCCTCGGGGTATTCACTGGTAGAGTGGTGGGAGCCCATATTTAGGCATTATTCTAAGGAGCAGTTACTGCAATTTGAATGCTTCATATTCTGATATTATGCTTCATATTCTCATATTATCCTTTCAATTAAATTATTTAACTTGTTGGGATCTGTCTTGTTACAATTTTTGGGAGAGTGCCTTTAGGCACTCTCCCATAAATGTGACAAGACAAAGTCAAGTGAACAAACTTTGATGACCAAAAATAATTTAACTCTCTACCAGTTAAAGGGTGCAGGTTATAAACTGTTAAGAAAAGATCATGTCTGCATCTTAATCTGGTTGAAATTTTCTACACATGCACTTTCGTAATGGCTTCTTTGAACGGTCTTTGAACAGAGGTATGAACGTGACTTGTAAGGTAGATGTCCTTCAGTATAATAGCTATATCAGCCTGACATGGTGTGTCTTAATACTAGAGTAGTATTCATGCTTGTTGATTACTAATAATGCTTCTCAACAGATATTTATAGAATTATTGAGCAGTCATGTAATGGATGTTTTTTCATTCAGGTGAGGTTGACAGCAGTGTAATTACTCAAGTGTTCATTCAAGTGTTAAAGAGCAAATGAACCTAACTGCACCTGGTACTTGAAAAGTACAACAGTTTAATAGCAGTCAGGTATGTGTGTCATTAACAATAAAATAGATTAATTTCTTTTGTGAATGGGATGTGTTGGAAATACAGATGGATGGATGGATGGATGGATGGACGTGGATGGATGGATGGATGGATGGATGGATGGATGGATGGATGGATAGATAGATAGATAGATAGATAGATAGATAGATAGATAGATAGATAGATAGATAGATAGATACCTTATTTTGCAATATATGTAAAAAACAGAATATAAAGAATTATTTATGTACTTGTAAATACAATGATAACAAAAAAATAAAAAATGTACATCCGTATTATACTACTCAAAGTTTGCTAAGCACCAAGTATATCCAACTACCTGTTTTACGTTTTAGTTGAAATATTGTTATGAAAAGTGTATATATTTTTTATTTAATTATGTCTTTAATGATTTAAGTACAGAAATTAAGATTTTATTTGTGTTTGACATTATTTTTTAGCTTTTGAATACGATAACCATGGAAAATGGATATTATTGTTAAAAGAGGAAATTTTTCAAATTTGCAAAAAAGTTGATGGAGCGAACTGGTATGGGTTCAATATCGAGCATGAGACCCATTATTGTTAATTACAGCTTGACAACGCCTTCTCATGCTCCCACTCAGGTTCCAGATGGTCCTTTGTGGGATGTTGTTCATTCTTGGACCAGCATGGCACCAAGCTCCTGGACACTTCTTGGTTGGACTGGACGGACTGAAATTGCAAGCTGCAACTCATTCCAGACATGTTCGATTGGATTGAGGTCAGGGGATCTTGCTGGCCAGTCCATACGCTCAATCCCCTCCCTCTGTCGGTACTCCCTCCAGCATGGGCAACTTGAGGACGGGCATTATCGACAATCAGAATGAATCTATCACCCACTGCATCTGCATACAATCTGACGTGGGCATCCAGGATCTCATCAATATACTGCTGTGCAGTCAATGTACCACGGTCAAGGACACTGAGCTCTGTACGTCCATCCCAGCTGATGCCACCCCAAACCATTATTGACCCTCCACTATAGCGGTCATGTCCAGCAATGTTGGCTGCATGGAATCGCTCTCCTTGACTTCTCCATACCCTAGAATGCCTATCTGTGTAGTCTAGGCAGTACCTTGACTCTTCTGTAAACAGGACAGGTCGCCAATCTTCTCTGATACATCCAACATGGTCCATGGCCCATTCATATCATGTCTGGCGGTGGTTCTGGGAGAGCGGAATACATGGTCTTCTCGATCGGAGACCACCTTTGTGCAACCTTGCCCGGATAGTCTGCGTCGAAACAATTACCCCGGATGCATTCTGAAGGTCACTGCGAAGCTGGGTTGCTGTTGCAAAGCGGTTCCTATGGGCCTGAATGATTAAAAACCGGTCTTCAGCTGCAGAAGTTGCCCTTTCTCTGCCACCACCATGCCGTCTTACTGGTGTGCCATACTGCTGAAATTCGTGATCAGCATATGGTGCACACCAAGGGCTTCACCAACCTGACGATGTGTAGCCCCTTGCTCCACCATCACAACAGCCCGCCACATTTCTGCTTCAGACAAATGTCTTCTTACATTTGCATTCGCCATATTCAACCATTAAATCACAAGGGTTTGTTTTAAAATGAAGATTGAATACCCTACACATGTCATGTACATGTAGACAGTACATGAAAATGAAGGGGTACATGCTTTCCATGACTGTCACGAAAAGTCTGCCTGTCAAGAAAGCTAATGTAAACACTGGGGACCATCTCAATACATTCCTCAATCATATCCACCAAATATATCGCAAGAATGTCACAAGCAAATTTCACAATGATGTGTCAAATATGTGGTGCTCAGCAAACTTTGAGTAGTATATTAAGTACTGTAAGTATAAAAATACATATATTGCAGGATGATCATATAGCTAGATTGGCTGTCTTCCTTTGATCACCCAGTTCTGCATGCAGATTGCTTAGTCAGTTGCTATTAACTGAAGAACTCTTTGTGTACATATCGTGAGTCAACATATAACTGTTGTAATGTACTTGGAAACGGACCACTGACCAAAGATACATGGATGCCCAGTCCTCTTGGTATGAGATTATGCTCGAGAAATGTACTCGCCATAAGTTTGTAGAATCTCACAAAATCATGGACACCACAATATGATTACGTAATCACATAGTAGTGACTGGGCGGTGCGAATCCAGACTAGAGGGCTAAGTAGGTTATTACCAAGCAAATAATTATAGTATTGTTCATTTGAGTTTTTATCATTCTAGCATATGTAACTATATCATGACAAAGTTTCCCAATAGTCTATTATAATGTTGTTCACATTAGAAACTTGCAACCTTACTGTTTGCGCTGCTCCTATTTTGCAACTGGAGCTGAATTAATCTAATTCAGAAGATTTACATCACTTCTATGGATTCACGTGTGAAAAATAATAGTAGAAACAACAATAGTAACACTAATAATTTAGGTACTTTTAATCACCGGAGGGAGGAAGCAGATCAAGACAATAGCCGAAGAGCCAGGGACCAGCTGTGAGGGCGACTAGGGCGATTATGTCGCCTTTCTAAGCCCAAAGTCGCCTAGACAAATAGTCGGGTCGATTACAAGTCACCCTCTAAAAATTGGCCAAAATGAGGAAAGGCTGAACTAAGTGATCCGAGGTTCACATAAAAACGATTATTTTCAAGAATCGAATGTGCTTGAGTGTGATAAATTGGCATTTTCATTCGTCAAATAAGTGACCATTTATTAGTCCCCTACGGGAACCGTAAGGGGACTATAGGATTGCACTCGGTCCGTCTGTCCGTCCATCCGTCCATTTCGGGTTTAGGGGATATTATTATTAGGGGCTACCTCCAAAATAAGGAAGTGTTAGGGTTAGGAGTGGGGTGGGGTTAGGGTTAGGGGTAGCCCCAGAGTAGGGCTTAAGGTTGGGGAGGGTTAGGTCCCGGGGGGTTTTTAGGGTTTAGGGTCAGGGTGGGGTAGGGTTAGGGTGTGGTTTTTGAGTGGAGGGGTGGGGTTAGGGTTAAATATAAGTTCTAGGGTGGAGCAGGAGGGGTTCTGGGTAAAATAAGGTTTTGGACATACAAAATGTTTTTTGGTAGCCCATAAACCCGAAATGTTGGAGTGTCCGTCCGTCCGTTTGTCCACCTGTCTTGTCTGTCCATCTGTCTGTCTGTCTGTTTTTTATGTTACCACCTCTCCCTCCAACATGCTTTAAGCTACACCTTTCATATTTGGTACATGGATAAATGGTTCTGAGGGGATGATGCATGCTCAAATTTTTTTTTTCAAAATCCAAGATGGCGGAATGGCGGCTATTTTTGTTGCGTTTTTTAACCCTTTACCCAACATAACGGCGAAAACCGCCCAGCGCTATTCTAAAAAATCACCAATTAATTTTCATTATTTTTTCATTTTTTGTCTCAAAAACATAGGTTATGACCCCTCGTCGAGCTCGTTCCAATGAGGAGTCATAACCTATGTTTTTGAGACTAAAAATGAAAAAAAATTAGTTATTCAAGAATTTTTTTTGCAAGTGTCGTTTGCTTTTCATGTTAGGTAAAGGGTTAAGCTTTTTTTCTCTATTTTCATGTTACCACCCCTCCCACCAACATGGTTCAAGCTACACTTTGCATATTTGGCACCTGGATAGAGAGTTGGGAGGGGATGATGCACGTTCAATATTTTTTCTTCAAAATCCAAGATGGCGGCATGGCGGCCATTTTGTGTTTTTTAAGCTTTTTTCTCTATTTTATGTTACCACCCCTCACTCCAACATGGTTTAAGCTACACTTTTTATATCTGGCACATGGATAGATGGTTGTAATGGGATGTTGCACATTCAATATTTTTTTCTCCAAAATTCAAGATGGTGCCATGGCAACCATTTCTGTTGTGTTTTTTAAGCTTTTTTCTCTATTTTATTTTACCACTGCTCCCTCCAACATGGTTCAAGCTGCACTTTTCATATATGGTACATGGATAAAGGGGTTGTGAGGGGATTATGCACGCTCAATATTTTTTTTTCAAAATCTAACATCTCTCTGTCTGTCACTCTGTCTTTCTGACTGTTTTTATGTTACCACCTCTCCCTCTTATATGCTTCAAGCTACACCTTTCATATTTGGTACATGGATAAATGGTTCTTAGGGGATGATGCACAGTCAATATTTATTTTTCAAAATCCAAGATGGCAGAATGGTGGCCATTTTTGTTGTGGTTTTTAAGCTTTTTTCTCTATTTTAAGTTACCACCCCTCCCTCCAACATGGTTTAATCTACGCCTTTCATATATGGTACATGGATAAAGGGTTGTGAGGGGATTATGCACGCTCAATATTTTTTTTTCAAAACCCAAGATGCTTATATACTCTAGTGTCTTCTGTGACAAAAACACCTTATGTCACAAAAGCGTCGTAGGGGACTAATACCACCTCGGTGGTCAAACACTTGTTTGAAATAACGCGACAATCAATTGTTTATTGTTGCTTTTTGCAGGTTTTTAGCTCAACTTTGGCAAAGCCAAATTTGAGGTATTGCCATGACCCGTCGTCCATCTGTCCATCCGTCATGCCGTACACACGTCTCGGGCTGGAGGCCATATTTTTTATGAACCGATCTTTACGAAACTTCTTGGGTATCTTTGTTATCACCGTGAGACGAGAACAAGTGTTTTTGGGTCCGATCCAAAATTTAAGATGGCCGCTTTTGTACCAAAATTAGGTGCAATCAGATTTTTGTGCAGAACTTCCATATGAAAGCTCTGATTTGAATATTTTTTTCGTATGAATGTTTAGTACCATGGGATACATCACATATAATACAGGTTTTTTCTTGTGTGTAAATTATGCAAATTAAACTAACTTTGATTTATTTAGTGTTACTTTCAGCACTGTAATTGCAAATACCAATACGGCTCGGGCTAGAGGCTGTATTTATGAACCGATCTTTACGAAACTTCTTGGATACTTTTGTTATCACCGTGGGACGAGAACGAGTGTTTTTGGGTCCAGTCTGAAATTCAAGATGGCCGCTGGCGGTGCAATCACATTTTTGCGCAGAACTTCCATATGAAAGCGCTGATTTGAATAATTTTCTATGTGAATGTTTAGTACCATGGGATACATCACATATAATACAGGTTTTTTTCTCGTGCATAAATTATGCCAATTAGACTAACTTTGATCTATTTAATGTTACTTTCAGCACTGTAAGTGCAAATGCCAATACGGCTCGGGCTAGAGGCTGTATTTATGAACCGATCTTTACGAAACTTCTTGGGTACCTTTGTTATCACCGTGGGATGAGAACGAGTGTTTTTGGGTGTGGTCCGAAATTCAAGATGGTCACCAGCAGCCATTTTGTCACCAAATTAGTGCAATCAGTATTTTGTACAGAACTTCTGTATGAAAGTTCTGATTTGAATAAATTTTTGTATGAATGTTTAGTAAAGTGGAATACATCACATACAGTACGGGTTTTTTTCTCATGCAGAAATTATGCAAATTAGATGAATTTTGATTTATTTAGTGCTACTTATACACTGTAAGTGCACATGTCAATACGGCTCGGGCTAGAGGCTGTATTTATCAACCGATATTCATGAAACTTCTTGGGTACCTTTGTTATCACCTTGGGACGAGAACGAGTGTTTCTGAGTGCGGTCCAAAATTCAAGATGGCTGCCAGTGGCCATTTCGTACCGAAATTAGGTCCAATCAGTTTTTTGTCACAACTTCTATACAGCTCGTATTTATGAACTGATCTTCACGAAACTTCTTGGGTACCTTTGTTTTCACCTTGGGACAGGAATGAGTGTGTTTTGGGGTGCCTTTGTTATCACTGTGCTATGAGAACAAATATTTTGGGGTTCAGTCAGACCCATTCTGGGACTCAAAGATTTCTTTTCTAGTTTAGCATCTTACTGTCACCCACCTTTACAATACTTTACCTTTACATTTGTTACAGGCTACGGTCAGTATATATGTACAGACTGTTACAATACTTTATATGTACTTTTGTTAACCCTTAAGCCCCCATATAGCCCCAAACCGCCACTTTTATATTGCATTGAAGCAGGTGCTCCCTTGTGTAATCATTTTTATTACTCTTGTGTGTAGACTGAATTTTCCCTGGCAGTGGTTCTACATCACTGCTGGCTGCCTGTATAGGCAGCCAGCAGTGATGTAGAACCACTGCCAAGTCATCAATAACTATGTAAGCAGAAAAAGGCCATAAATACTTTAAAATTAAACCTGAGGACTTAAGGGTTAACAGGTCATTACCTAGATGTTTGTCATTGCTGTGTCACATACTATACATGTACATGATATGTCTTGATAAGTTGAGCTACAGTGTCATTGACACTTTCATTTCAGTGCTACTTACACACAGTAAGTACACATGTCAATAAGGCTCGGGCTAGAGGCTGTATTTATCAACCGATCTTCACGAAACTTCTTGGGTACCTCTGTTATCACCTTGAGACGAGAACGAGTGTTTCTGAGTGCGGTCCAAAATTCAAGATGGCTTCCAGTGGCCATTTTGTACCGAAATTAGGTCTAATCAGTTTTTTGTACACAACTTCTATATGGCTCAGGCTAGAGGCCGTATTTATGAATCGATCTTTACGAAACTTCTTGGGTACCTTTGTTATCACCGTGGGATGAGAACGAGTGTTTTTGGTCCGAAATTCAAGATGGCCACCAGCAGCCATTTTGTACCAAAATTAGTGCAATCACTCTTTGTACAGAACTTCTGTATGAAAGCTCTGATTTGAATAAATTTTTGTATGAATGTTTAGTAAAATGGAATACATCACATACAGTACAGGATTTTTTCTCGTGCAGAAATTATGCAAATTCGATGAATTTTGATTTATTTAGTGCTACTTATACACTGTAAGTGCACATGTCAATACGGCTCGGGCTAGAGGCTGTATTTATCAACCGATCTTCACGAAACTTCTTGGGTACCTTTGTTATCACCATGGGATGAGAACAAGTGTTTCTGAGTGCAGTCCAAAATTCAAGATGGCTGCCAGTGGCCATTTTGTACCGAAATTAGGTCCAATCAATTTTTTGTCCCAACTTCTATACAGCTCGTATTTATGTACTGATGATCTTCACGAAACTTCTTGGGTACCTTTGTTTTCACCTTGGGACAGGAAAGAGTGTGTTTTAGGGTGCCTTTGTTATCACTGTGCTATGAGAACAAATATTTTGGGGTTCAGTCAGACCCACTCTGGGACTCAAAGATTTCTTTTCTAGTTTAGCATCTGACTGTCACCCACCTTTACAATACTTTACCTATACATTTGTTAAGGCTACGGTCAGTATTTATGTACAGAATTTATATGTACTTTATATGTACCTTTGTTATCAGGTCATTACCTAGATGTTTGTCATTGCTGTGTCACATACTATACATGTACATGTCTTGACAAGTTGAGCTACAGTGTCATTGACACTTTCATTTTCATTTCCCCCCCAAAAATTATTGTCGTTATCACCAGCCTTTGAACTTACTGCATTTGTGCAGCAACTTATCCCTTTTGCACTCTCTGTAGGGTATATTTATGAATTTCCATAAAAAAGAGAGAAAAAAACATTGTCACAAGCAATGACCTTCAAACTTAGTGCATTTGTGCATTAACATCTTCCTTTGGAATGCCTCAGAGGGAGCATTCATTATCAGGTTGTTTTGGAACTTTGTTTGCTTAAGTAGGGTGACAAAGATAGGAGCTATCGATTTTCTTCTCATTTTCATCAAAAACTGTTGCTGTTAGCAACAACAATCTTTGAATTTATTGCATTTGTACATCAACATTCTTCTTTGACGTGGCCTACGGCCACAATTATCAGGGGATTGTTTTTAAACTTGGTGTCCTCCCTCATCAGGCAAGATCTTTAGATGAGAGTTGTTGATTAGCATTCATTTCTGTGGAAAAAGTTGCCATTTACAATAACCTCTGAACTTACTGCATTTGTGTTTCAACATTCTTCCTTTAGCCTGTCTTACAGTTTACATTTAAAAATGCATGGATTACTCAGATGTTGTGCGCACACAATGCTGTTATGTTGAAGTTTCACCAAATAATGTTGGTACCATTGATCTTCTATTTTGCCATTTCACTTATAACTTACCAGTTCAAGTTTGTCAAGTTGAGCTACAGTGTCATTGACACTTTCATTTTAATTACAGCATCACTGCCATTTGCAAAAGTCACCATTCAAATTATATTTTTTGAATTTTCGTCTTCAAAGTGTTGCGTATGACCCCAACAGCAATGGTTTGGGGCCAGAAAGTAAAGAATGTATACATATCTCTTATCCAGAATATAACTTAGTTATAGGGTTTTTATCTCATGTTATAAAAAGCTTTCCAGTTTATACATGTATGATTTTCAATTAAATTAAAATTTTGGAGAGAGTGCAAGGTGCATACTGTACATGTAAACCCAATTTTGTAATATTACTTGACATTTTTTATACAATGTTGGTAAAGGATGGGATGACTATTAATTAGCTCTACTTTGGCGAAGCCAAATTTGAGGTATTGTCATGGCCCGTCGTCTGTCTGGCCATCTGTCCATCGGTCCGTCTGTAGTGCCGTACACACGGCTTGGGTTACAGGCCGTATTTATGAACCGATCTTTTAGAGATGGGCAATATACCGAAAAACCGAACCGATACCGATATCATGGGGACACCGAAAAACCGAACCGACCCAATCTTTGAATACCGAAACCAACGGTATTTTCAATTTTCCCTGTGCATTCGCTATTTATAAGGCCTTGATGAGGACTGATAGCAGTTGAAGTGTTCATTTTCATGAAAGAAGTGACTGATTTTATTTTTCAGTTTTATCAAGCCTTAAGGACCAGGGCAGTTGTACTAAATTGTCAATAGTCTACGACCTGTACATGTCCAGTTGCTTAGCAGTGATTTCTAGCCAAGTCTTGGCTGCTTTAACAGGCAGCCAAGACTTGGCTAGAAATCACTGACCAGATAATTTTACTACTGTCATCAGGCCCACCTAAAGATGACATCTTCAGGACACACATTCTATGATTACAGACACCTTAAGTGGAGCTTGAAAGGTTAAGGCGTATTCAGAACAAGTCACCAAATTACTGTAGATATGATCTGTATTGACAAAAGAATGACAATGTTGAGCCCATTAACAATGGCATGTGTAGCACTGTGATAGAATGATACAAGAACAACTTATTCTGTATTTTTCTGACATGGATTCTCCTTTGGTACTATCAGTGAATCTGAAGTCACATACCGAATACCGAACCGATACCGTGGTATGCCCACACAAAAATACCGAAACCGATACCGAACTCAAAATTCCAATACCGCCCATCTCTACGATCTTTACGAAACTTATGGGGTACCTTTGTTATCACCATGAGACGAGAACGAGTGTTTTGGGTCTGGTCCAAAATTCAAGACGGCCGCTGGCAGCCTTTTAGTACAAAATTAGGTGCAATCCGATTTTTGTGCAGAACTTCCATATGAAAGCTCTGATTTAAATAATTTTTTGTATGAATGTTTAGTACCATGGGATACATCACATATAATACGGTAATTTTTCTCGTGCGTAAATTATGCAAATTAGACAAACTTTGATTTATTTAGTGTTACTTTCAGCACTGTAACTGCAAATGCCAATACGGCTCAAGCTAGAGGCAGTATTTATGAACCGATCTTTACGAAACTTCTTGGGTACCTTTGTTATCACCGTGGGACGAGAATGAGTGTTTTGGAGTCCGGTTTGAAATTCAAGATGGCCGCTGGCAACCATTTTGTACAAAATTAGGTGCAATCCGATTTTTGCGCAGAACTTCCATATGAAAGCTCTGATTTGAATAATTTTTTGTATGAATATTTAGTACCATGGGATACATCACATATAATACGGATTTTTTTCTCGTGCATAAATTATGCAAATTAGACTAACTTTGATTTATTTAGTGTTACTTTCAGCACTGTAACTGCAAATGGCAATACGGCTCGGGCTAGAGGCTGTATTTATGAACCGATCTTTACGAAACTTCTTGGGTACCTTTGTTATCACCGTGGGACGAGAACGAGTGTTTTTGGGTCTGGTCTAAAATTCAAGATGGCCTCTGGCAGCCATTTGGTACAAAATTAAGTGCAATCCGATTTTTTGCGCAGAACTTCCATATGAAAGCGCTGATTTGAATAATTTTTTGTGTGAATGTTTAGTACCAAGTGATACATCACATATAATACGGGTTTTTTTCTCGTGCATAAATTATGCCAATTAGACTAACTTTGATCTATTTAATGTTACTTGCAGCACTGGAACTGCAAATGCCAATACGGCTTGGGATGAACCGATCTTTATGAAACTTCTTGGGTACCTTTGTTATCACCGTGGGATGAGAACGAGTGTTTTTGGGTGCAGTCTGAAATTCTAGATGGCTGCCGGCGGCCATTTTGTACCAAAATTAGTGCAATCAGTTTTTTGTACAGAACTTCTGTATGAAAGTACTGATTTGAATAAATTTGTGTATGAATGTTTAGTAACATGGAATACATCACATATAATACAGGTTTTTTTCTCGGGCAGAAATTTTGCAAATTAGATGCATTTTGATTTATTCATTGGTACTTATACACAGTAAGTGCATGTGTCAATACGGCTTGGGCTAGAGGCTATATTTATGAACCGATCTTCACAAAACTTCTTGGGTACCTTTGTTATCACCTTGGGATGAGAACGAGTGTTTCTGGGTGCGGTCCAAAAATTCAAGATGGCTGCCAGTGGCCATTTTGTACCGAAATTAGGTTCAATAATTTTTTGTACACAACTTCTATACGGCTCGGGCTAGAGGTCGTATTTATGAACCGATCTTTACGACTTTTTGGGTACCTTTGTTATCACTGTGGGACGAGAACAAGTGTTTTGGGTGCTGTCCAAAATTCAAGATGGCCACCAGCAGCCTTTTTGTACCAATATTAGTGCAATCAGTTTTTTGTACAGAACTTCTGTATGAAAGTTCTGATTTGAATAAATTTTTGTAGGGATGCATGGAATACATCACATATAATACAGGTTTTTTTCTTGTGCAGAAATTATGCAATTAAATGAACTTTGATTTGTTCAGTGCTACTTATACACAGTAAGTGCACATGTCAATATGGCTCGGGCTAGAGTCTGTATTTATGAACTGATCTTCGCGAAACTTCTTTGGGTACCTTTGTTATCACCTTATGACCGGAACGAGTGTTTTTGGGTGCCTTTGTTATCACTGTGCAATGAGGACAAATATTTTTGGGTTCAGTCAGACCCACTCTGGGACTCAAAGATTTCTTTTCTAGTTTAGCATCTAACTGTCACCCCACTTTTACAAAACTTTACCTATATATTTGTTACAGGCTACGGTCATCATTTATGTACAGACCGTTACAATACTTTACATGTACCTTTGTTATCAGGTCATTACCTAGATGTTTGTCATTGCTTTTTCACACACTATACATGTACATGTCTTAAACAAGTTGAGCTACAGTTTCATTTTTAGCTCATCTTGACAAAGTCAAGCTGAGCTAATCTCATCGCTCTCCATCCGCCTACCGGCGTCGGTCGTCCGTCAACACCATGTTTTGATCTTCTCATCCAGAGCCACTGGGCCAATTCAAGTGAAAGTTTGTGTGAGTGATGGTCCTAAAGGGGCATTGCATTTTTGGCTTAACTTGACATAGTCAAGATAAGCTATTGCCATCACACGTGCGGAAGTTTGTTAGTCTGTGAGTCTGTGAGTCTGTGACGTCTGTTCACATTTTCCTTCAGCACGGGCTACACCCCGCAGTTCTTGTCTGATCGTCACGAAATTTCATATGCAGGTTTGGGGTCATGTCTAGATGAGAACGTCCCCTTTTGGTCGCGATTGGGCAACCAGTATGGCTGCCCGAGCCCAAAACCCGAAAACCATTAGCACAGTCTACAGGTCGTATTTATGAAGGGATTTCATTGTAACTTGGTAGGATGCCTCTGTATAATGCCTAGATGAGAACGTCCCCTTTTGGGCATGATCTATCAACCGTGATGGCTGCCCAAGCCCAAAACCCCAAAACTTTTAGCACAGTCTGCAGGACATGTTTAATATGGAGGGATTTCATTGTAACTTGATATGATGACTCTGTATGATGTCTAGATGAGAATTTCCCCATTTGGGCATGATCTGCCAACCGTGACGACTGCCCGAGCCCAAAACCTGAAAACATTTAGCACAGTCTACAGGTCATATTTATTGAGGAATTTTATTGTAACTTGGTGGGTTGACTTCATACGATGTCTAGATGAGAAAGTCCCCTTTTGGACGTGATTGGGCAACTATGATGGCTACAGGGGCCCGATGCCAGAAAACCTTTAGCACAGTCTAGAGGTCATATTTATGAAGGGATTTCATTGTAACTTGGTAGGATGACTCCAAATAATGTCTAGATGAGAACGTCCCATTTTGATCACGATCATGCAGCCTTGATGCGTGCCCAAGCCCAAAAAACCTTTAGCATAGGCAAAAGGTCATATTTATGGAAGGATTTCATTGTAACCTGTTAGGTTGACTCCATATAATGCCTAGATGATGACATCCCCTTTTGGTCGTGATTGATGAGTTGTGATGGCTACAAGTGCCCGAAGCCCGAAAACCTTGAGCACAGTCTACAGGTCATATTTATGAAGGGATTTCATTGTAACTTCTTAGGATCACTCCAAATGATGCCCAGATGAGATTGTCCCCTATGGTTGTGATCATTCAGCCATGATGGCTGCCCGAGCCCGAAGCCTGAAAAACCTTTAGCATAATCTACAGGTCATATTTATGAAGGGATTTCATTGTAACTTGGTAGGTTAACTTCATATAATGTCTAGAGGAGAACGTCCCCTTTTGGACATGATTGGGCAACTTTGACGGCTAAAGGTGCCTGAAGCCTGAAAACCTTTAGCACAGTCTACAGGTCATATTTATGAAGGGATTTCATTGTAACCTGGTAGGATGACTCCAAATAGTGTCTAGATGAGAACGTCCCATTTTGATCGCAATCATTCAGCCTTGATGGGTGCCCGAGCCCAAAAACCTTTAGCATTGGCAAAAGGTTATATTTATAGAAGGATTTCATTGTAACCTATTAGGTTGACTCCATATAATGCTTAGATGATGACATCCCCTTTTGGTCGTGATTGGTCAGCTGTGATGGCTACTGGTGCCCAAAGCCCGAAAACCTTTATCAGTGTACAGGTTGTATTTATGAAGGGATTTCATTGTAACTTGGTAGGTTGACTTCATATAATGTCTAGATGAGAACGTCCCCTTTTTGGACACGATTGGGCAACTGTGACAGCTTCAGGGGCCTAAAGCCCGAAAACCTTTAGAACAGTCTGCAGGTCATAATTATGAAGGGATTTTATTGTAGCTTGGTAGGATGACTCCAAATAGTGTCCAGATGAGAACGTCCCCTTTTGGACATGATCATTCAGCCTTGATGGCTGCCCGAAGCCTGAAAACCTTTAGCAAAGTCTACAGGCCATATTTATGAAGGGATTTTAATGTAACTTGATAGGATGACTCGTTTTGGAATAATTTCACTGTAACTTGGTAACTTTTGTTGATATACATTAACTGTGAGGGCCACATACATTAACTGTGAGGTCATATTAACCCACCCCTCAGCTCTTTAGTACAGTGTACACCTCATATTATTTTTATCATAAACAGGGCATACAGGGAACCCTTAAAATGAACATATTCCCAATTATCACAATTCTTGTCTTATTTCATAATCCTTTCATAAACATTGAACATTATCCTTTTCATCAAACACAACACACAAGTTAAGCTACAGTGTCATTGACACTTTCATTGTTCAACTCAACATGCCCAGCCCCATAGGGAGGGAGTGGGGGAAAAAGCTCCAAAATATTTTTAAAATCTTCTCATGAACCAGTGTGTACAATGACTTGATATTTGCTATGGAGCTTCCTTTTGAGGTGTAGAATCAAGTATGTTCAAACGAACTTCGTGAAGCAATATTTGGCTTTGTAATGGGAGGGGTAAGATTTTTGGCCCTGCCCAAAATTTCTATTTTCTGAACCGATGGTCCAGTTTGAACCAAATTTGGTATGTGGTATTATTGGTTCATAAGTACTTGACCCATGCAAAAAAAAAAAATTCCTGCATCCTGGGAGCTAAAAATAGAAATATTTTCAAATGCCCATATTTCCCAAACCTCACAGAACAGAGAGCTGTTATTTGGTATGAAGTATCCTTAGGGCCAGTAGAATTGAATGGTAAAAAAAATTGACATCGGTTATGTTAGGGTGTTCTGTAATGGGCATCGAAAAAATGCCGGGTCAGCAATATTTGCAAAAATTAAAAAAAATCTTTTCTCCAGATTCAGTCATCAGAATCTTTTGATATTCGGTATACAGCATTAATAGGGGGGTCAGATACAAGTTTGTTAAAATAAAGCCCATTGTTTCATATTTGGGCTCAATACAGGAGCTCAAATTTTGTACATAGGGTAATGTGGGGAATATTCCTTAAAAATCTTCTTCTTCAGAACCACCAGTCAGAATCTTTTAATGTTTAATATACTTCGTTGTTATGAGGGTCAGATTCAAGATTGTTCAAACCAAGTCCGTAGGTTAATATTTAATATTCCTACGGAAGCCCAAATTTTAACTTTGTTCAATATGGGGGATAATTTTAAAAAATCTTCTTCTTCAGATCCACAAGTCAGAATGCTTTCATATTCGGTATGTAACATCTCTAGGGGCGGCAGATTCAAGTTTGTTCAAATCAGATCCCTAGGTATATATTTGGGCTCGCTATGGTAGCCCAAATTTTTACTTAGTGCGATATGAGGAAATTTCTTTAAAAATATTCTTCTTCAAATCCACCAGTCGGAATGCTTTCATATTTGGTATACAACATCTCTAGGGGGAGGTCAGATTCCAGTTTGTTCAATTTGAGTGCCTGAGTTAATATTTGGGCTCCATATGGAAACCTGAAATTTAACTTACTACAATATGAGGGAATTTCTTCAAAAATCTTCTTCAGATCCACTATTCAGAATGCTTTCATATTTGGTATACAACATCTCTAGGGTGGGGGGGGGGGGGGGGGGGGGCAGATTCAAGTTCAAATCAGATCCATAGGTTAATATTTGGGCTTGCTATGGTAGCCCAAATTTTAACTTAGTGCAATATGAAGAAATTTCTTTAAAATTTCTCTTCTTCAGATCCAACAGTCAGAATGCTTTCATATTTGGTACACAACATCTCTAGGGAATTCAGATTCAACTCTGTTCAAATCGAGAGCCTGAGTTAATATTTGGGCTCCCAATGGAATCCGGAATTGGCCATTTTGCTGAAAAATTAAAAATGTTGTATTCAGTACCCTCTTGATGTGTGTAACTAAGATTAATCTGCATAGGTTGTATCAAGGGGCTTCATAGGGGAGCTCTACATTTTACATTATGATCAACTGAAGAAAAGGCATGATGCCCGGATTATTTTTGTCACTCCTGAGGGACTCAAGGATTGACAGTGTAGCCTATGGAGATGGATTGCTTAATGTAGACTCATTCTTGGACTCTGTTTATATTGTGTTCTGTTCAAGATGAGCGCTTCAGGCCCCGTGGGGCCTCTTGTTTTTTTGGAGCTGTCAGTTATTTGAGTAGTGTGTTATTGAAACTTCACATTTAATGAACTAATTGAAATTTGAATGGAATCTGTTTGAATCAAGGGCATTAAGAATGTCAGCCAGTCACATTATTGTATAATTGGTGAATAGATAACAGATAGTATTCTTTTAACCTGTTTAACTCTTTCTATGGTCCTATAAATTAAATGAAAGTGTCATTGACACTGTAGCTCAACTTGTGTAAGACATGTACATGTATAGTATGTGACACAGCAATGGCACGCATCTAGGTAATGACCTACAACAAAGACACATGTAAAGTATTGCAACGGTCTGTACATAAATGTTGACCGTAGCCTGTGACAAATGTGTAGGTAAAGTATTGTAAAGGTGGATGACAGTTAGATGCTAAACTAGAAAAGAAATCTTCATGGGGTTAATGTTACAGTGGGGATCCTTGTATGACGCACCATAAGCCAAATGTTAGCAATTGTTTTGGCCTGTTTGATTCAAACCCTTCTAAGGTTGATTCCTACTAATTAATAAATATTTGTCTAGTCCTTCTTAAAATATAGGTATTTGAATTTTTTATGTTTAGCTCATAGGGTTCCCACGGGTGAGGAGGTTTTATTTTTCTCATTGAATTCAAGAAACATTATTTTGTCTGGTGTTTTTGGAAAATATTTTTAATTATTTCATTTTTGAGTTCCCGAGTGGCTCTGACTGAACCCCAAAATATTCGTTCTCATAGCACATTAATAACAAAGGCACCCAATAAATTTATAGCAAACATGACTGACATAAAAAATCATCTTGACAGGTTCTGTACAAAAAATGTAATACACAGAATTCAAGTAAATATGACTGCCAACAGGCATTTTGAATTTTTGGCCGAGCCCCAAAGCACTCGTTACCATCCCATGATGATAACAAACGTCATCCTAGAAATTCTGTACAAAAAACTGATTGCACCTAATTTCAATATAAAATGGCCGTCGGCAGCCATCTTGAATTTTGCACCGCACCCAAACACACTCGTTCCTGTCCCAAGGTGATAAACAAAGGTACCCAATAAGTTTCGTGAAAATTGGTTCACACATGTAAATACGGCCTCTAGCCTGAACCGAATTGACATGTGCGCTTACTGTGTATAAGTAGCACTGAATAAATCAAAGTTCATCTAATTTGCATAATTTCTGCACGAGAAAAAAAATCCATATTATATGTGATGTATTCCATGTTACTAAACATTCATTCAAAAATTTATTCAAATCAGAACCTTCATATAGAAGTTCTGTACAAAAAACTGATGGTACCTAATTTTGGTACAAAGCCATCTTGAATTGCGGACCATCTCATGATGATAACAAACGTCGTCCTAGAAGTTCTGTACAAAAAACAGATTGCACCTAATTTCAGTATAAAATGGCCGTCGGCAGCCATCTTGAATTTTGCATCACACCCCAAAACACTCTTTCTTGTCCCAAGGTGATAACAAAGGTACCCGAGACGTTTCGTGAAGATCGGTTCATAAATACAGCACCTAGCCCGAGCCGTATTGACATGTGTACTGACTTCGTATAAGTAGCACTGAATAAATCCAAGTTCATCTAATTTGCACGATTTCTGCACGAGAAAAAAACCTGTATTATATGTGATGTATTTGATGTTACTAAACATTGATACAAAAATTTATTCAAATCAGAACTTTCATATGGAAGTTCTGTACAAAAAACTGATTGCACTAATTTCGGTACAAAATGGCTGCCAGTGGCCATCTTGAATTTTGGACGGCACTCCAAAACACTTATTCTTGTCCCATAGTGATAACAAAGGTACCCAAGAAGTTTTGTAAAGATCGGTTCATAAATACGACCTCTAGCCCGAGACATATAGAAGTTGTGTACAAAAAACAGATCGTACCTAATTTCAGTACAAGATGGCCGCTGGCAGCCATCTTGAATTTTGGATGCATCCAGAAGCACTCGTTCTCGTCCCAAGGTGATAACAAAGCTACCTAAGACGTTTTGTGAAGCTCCGTTCATAAATACAGTCCCAGCCCGAGCCGTATTGACATGTGTACTTGCTGTATATAAGTAGCACTGAATAAATCAAATATATCTATCTATATAATGCACCTCCACATCGAGAAAAATACACATTTTTAGCTCCACTTTTAACCCATCTCCCCCTTCAGACCGAAACATTGTTTTGGTCAGATGGTGAATTTGTTAAATATGGAGCAAAGTGTGTATTTTTCTTGTCTTGAAAGAGCGTGACAGGGACAAATCAAATGAGGGAATCTTTGGGCACATCTCAAGGATGTAGAGTCTCTACACCCCATTCATGCTATTTTGCAAAGGATTTCAATAATGGGTTGGTTAGGATAATGGTGGCCTATACATTCTCTCTTTTTCCCCTTCTCTCTCTCTCTCAAAATTATTTCTGGAAAAATTTGGTGTTTTTTTTTTTGAGGGGGGGGGGGGGGGAAGCTTATGCCCCCCCCTGTGTCTCACTGCCCAGTTCCTAAACCCCATACCTTGTCTCTGCATTTGAAGTTCATTAGGTTCAAGCAGGACCTTTCTGCAACCTGAATAAAAGATGGCACATGCCCAAAATTTTTTAACTGAATTTTTTTTTCTCCAAAACACAGCTAAAGACCCTATCATTAAATTGATCCCAGCATGATAATTCCAATGGGGGATCATTAGTCATATTTTTGATAGAAAAAAATGAAAAATTAATAAAAATTGAATACCGATTTTTGTGAATACTTCTGGTTGGTTTTTGCCATTACATGTTCATTAATTAGGTGAAGGGTTGAATTCCACCAAACTCGCAGGGGTAACTGATGTCCACAAATTGAAGGAATGTTCCCAAATTAGAAGACAGAACCTATAGGTTGTTTTGTTTTTGTTTTTTTTTACTTTTTGTCCATGTTCGTAAAAAAGTGATTTATACCTTTAAGGCCTGGAAGTTTTTAGACAATTTGGCTGCACATTGTCTGTCCACATTCTGTGGTTTTGCAGTTGTTTCGGGGCAAGTTTTGGCTAGAAACAACTGCTAAGATACTTAAAAAACAACTTCCAAGTGTAACCAGAGACTGCATGTTGGGGCATCTGCTCTATTGCAGTAAATATGTGATCAAAGTTAGAATTACATCTTGATGGATTTAAATATTCTGAGGAACCAATCAAGCCCTAAGAAGTGCACAAAATGGGATGTAAGACAGTCAGTATTACAATTTTTTTCTTCTGTTGGCTGAACTGCATCTGACATTGTGAGTCTGCTGTGCCCCCAAATTAGTCCAATCCAAAGGTCTTGTTCAAGCCTGCAAATAATAATCCCCCCCCCCCCCCCTCCCCGAGGTTTATTGTTTTTGGTTTGGGGGAATACAGCCATTGCGCTGTCTCTAGACAGAGTTGGTTTCTGCTCTCTAGTTAAAGTTCTGCTTAACTGATCAAAATCAGACATGTTGGTTGGATCTGATGTGAGTAAGAACCATATTTATTTTGGGGTCAGTGTGGCACATTTTTCCAGGAGTTTGTTTCCCATCTCTAATTAAAATACTGCTTGGATGATTAAAATGAAACTTTATATACAGGTTAGGTATGATGATGCAAAAAATCCTATTTATTTTGGGGTCATTGTGCCAAAGGTCAAGGTCACTGTGTCCTTGAACTTACAAATTTCCCTGGTTTCCTCTCTCTAAATTTCTGCTGGGTTGATGTATCATGACGTTTTTTTGGTGGGATTAGCCATCCATGGCAACCAGCTCTAGTTTTTTGACTATCATGGTGACAGATACCAAATGGTTTGTGTCTGTCAACCCAGTCACAGGAGTTATGACCCATTAGTGTGGAAGTTACATTATTGTAACAAACATTACAAACTGTAAAATTTCGATAACTCAAATTTTGAAAACTCAAATACCACATATAACTTGAAATGATTTGTTAGCCCCGAACAATTGAGTGTACATGTACAATTAAACTTCAAAAACTCAAACTTTGATATCTTGAATACATACTATCACTCGGAAGACTTTTATGGGTCCGAAACTAATTCGTCCATTGAGTATCCCTGAAAAGTTGAACACAGCTTGTATAAACAATAGATAATGACTGTCATTATTTATCAGTTTCGCTGTGTGTTATCTTGTGAGAAGAGATTAAAACAGATTAGTTGGAACAAAGAGGAACTAAAGTGAATGACGGATCAATTTAATTGCTTGTTTTCAAGGGAATGGCCAGAAGGGTCAAAACACATTAGAAATGTGAGCTAACGAAGCCATAATTAAAAATTTATTGAGTGAGAAATACCCAGGCCATAAAATGACTATGATGAATTTTTTTAAAGTGTTTCAGAATCTTTGTCAGAGACTAGTCAAGAAATCCCTGAAAATTTTTTTTTTTTTTTTTAATTGCCCAAAAAGAATTTCCTCGCTCACTGAGTCCTGTTCTATAATTCATTGGTTTGTTGTAATCTGTTTCTATACATCATGTACAAACAGTGGAACCCTGTTAATTGAATAGCCACTTTGCCAATGAAAATTACTCAATTAAAAGGAGTTTTCAATTAACAGGGATTGTGTCACTTTCCTGTATTCCAGAGATAAACTTAGCATTTATTCTATCATATCTTGTTTGACAGAGCTCGATGAGCTCTGTCAAACAAGATATAATAGATTAAATGCCTATACGGGATGTACTGAGGCCAATTAGGTCTATAAACAAAGGAAAACTGGGGAGAGTCAGGGTAATTTCTCAACATATTACACAATTTTTTATTCAATTAACAGGAGTTACTCTATAACCTATATTCAATTAACAGGTCAAGTTTGTACTGGAGGATTGGTAAATGGTTTTGTGTTGGGAAATTATATTTTTCAAGCAGAAAATGAAAATGTTATTCAGTTGTGTTTAAATGTCTGCTACTTAAAAGACACTTGTTGCCCACTCACCCCATCCTTGGGGTCTAGGGCTCCCTGCCCCATCCCCTATTGCATGTCCTGCAGTCAAGAGTTAAAAGTTGAAATGTAAGGCCTATTTTCACAGTGTACATGTATTTGATGTCTTGTCCCTACTTGTACTCTGACTCCTGTAGGCCTATTATTTTAAATGGAGCTAACATTTTTGTCAAATGCTTATAAAAAAATTATGGTCAGACATGAAAATTCTTTTATGAGTTGCCAAACCACAACCATTTCATATTTTTCTTCTAAGCCTAAAACACTCTCTTCGCCTTTTCCACGAGTTGTGTAGTTCTGGTGTTTGACTTACTAAAATAGGAAATCAGTCAAAAGTCAATCTTATGGTTGTACTTTACTCACCACAAAGGCTGCTGTGCTTGGGGTGAATAGATATTCTGACCGTATGTACTTACCGAGTTGAATGGATTTAAAGGAAAACATGTTCAAATGACTGATAACAAAATGTGTTTCAACTGTTTATTCATCTAAGTTTCTTGGCAGAAAGATAGAAAGGTTCTGGTGGGGACCGCCATGTATTGTGGAGTTGGTGGCTGTGTGTGACAGGAGGGTTTGGCAATATTTTTTGGGGGTGGGGGAGGGGGTTGGGGCAGCTACACCACTGTAGTACACCACTGGTTGTGGGTTTCATTTCACACCCAACAAATACTTACCATTTTCAGAGTAAAAGTTAAGGAACTGTCGACAATATTTGAAAGATTGCCTACCCTTCTGCTTATCTGCTAATCCTTCAGCTTGTAAATAGTTGTTTAGTGAAGAACCCTCCTTTACGGTAGTTTAGTGGTAATTTTTTTTCATGTAATATGAATTCCCCACATGGGAGTTCTAATAACATGCATCAGATTGGGTCCAAGCCTATTGTGCACTCGGAATGATTTCAGGGATTTAGTGATCAAATGGCCCTGGGTCTTTGCCTGTTTTCTTCCAATACCCTAAAATCATCTTGATCATTTCTTTCGTCACTAATTTTTCCATGATTTTCCATTGCAGTCCCCCTCCCCTGTATTCATATTTGCTCTGTAGCCCCTGAAGACAGATTAAATTTTTATATTGGAAGTACTAAGGTTTACTTGTAAAGTTTGTCAGAAGAACTTAAGCAGGGCTTATACATGTATTTTGACAAGAATCTGAGAATCCAATCGTGCAAAGATTGATGCAATGAAGCCAGCGAGAATCCATGTAGATTCTCACTGCACCTCTGCTAGGATTCGCATGAAAAGAATTGAGACCATTTAAAACCATTTACCTAACACAGCAGCAAATTAAGCAATTCAGGGCTAACGTGACCTGAAATATCCTGATACTTTGTCAATAAATTTGTACAAATATGGTTGTCAGTGGAACTAGCTCAACGAGCCGGTTCATTGATGTCCATATTTGTAACGTTTTATTGATAAATATTGTTTATTTTTAGCTCACATGAGTAAACCTCAGGGAGCTGTACTAATCACTTTCCATAGGCTGTCCATCCATCCAGCGTTAAGCTTACATTATCTACTTCTTAGAAACTACTGGAAGGTCCAGTATAAGGTTTCTTTAATATAGATGATAGATGTATTTATTCAGTTAATTAGGATTTACTTTTTAATATATTTGCAATTAATTGATCAAATTGCCCTAAAGGTACTTTCTATGTTGGAAGGTTATGTTCAGTAACAAGGTTATTCTATCAAGCATTATCCTATTGAGTGGGATACATTGTGCTCACTTGGCTTTACTGAACTGAAGAGGTTTAAAGACCCCCTCCAATGAATTAAAAAATAAGTATAATGAAGTGAATATAATTCTAAAGTACACTCTTGAGTGCTCTGAGTGTGTGATATACTAATTGAAATCAAGTTTCAAAAGACTACTGTGCATTAAATGTGCATTGATAAAACAACGATAGTATTAGATTTGACTTCTTCTTCACGTATAGCAACATTCAGGGCTTACAATTCACCTAAATTTCGGAGAATCCATTTGGATTCTTGTGAAAATGGTTGTGAGAATCCACACCTGATATGAGTGTCCCAGAATCCCATTATGCCACCATGGTTGAACCCCTGTTGTATACTGGTAACATTCCTACATGAGGTGACCCTGGCTGTCGAAAGTGTCATTAAGTCCCAATAAATAAATACATAAATAAATACTGATAACACATGTTAGCCCTTTACCCAACACAGCTTTTTAATTTTTATTTTAATTTGATACAGTGTAAACAATAAACAATATTTATCAATAAAACCTTACAAATTTTGATGCCACTGGAACCAGCTCATTGAGCCGGTTCCAGTGGCAGCCATATTTGTACATTTTATTGACAAAGTGTCAGGATATTTGAGGTCATGTTTGCCTTCTATTGGTTAATTTGCTATGGCTATGTTAGGTAAAGGTTAAATTGACTCAATTCTTTTCACGCGAATCCTAGCAGAGATGCAGCAAGAATTGACATGGATTCTCACTGGTTTTGTTGCGCAAATCTTTGTGTGAATGGATTTTTGACGAAATATAAGCCCTAACATTACTGTTGGGAAGGACTTTTGAAGCCTTATCTAATGACATATCAGCCTTTCATTAGTAGAAGTAAAGATACCCCAAAATGTTGCAAACATTCAAGAACAAATTGTGACTCAAAAAACATGTGATTATTCAAATGATTATCTCTCTGTGCATTGATATAAAAAAAATCTGAATTTCTGGAAGCAAGTGTTTCCCATAATGCAACTAGGAGCTCTGTCAAACAAGATTGAAATAGTTGAATTTCTAGTTGCTTTATTGGCAAAATTTGCTGCCTGAACTTGTATTTTGACAAATTTGACATCAGTGTGCAGGGAATTAAGACTTTGATGTAAGTTGTATTGCGGCTGAATAGGAACACTTACTCTGATAAACTGGACAAGCAATCCCAGCACTACATGTATATGCATGAAAATCTAAAATTGTGTTGATTTTTTTCCCACCTCCTCGTCCAAATTAAGATTATGCACCTTTAACCCCCTGCACGCTGATATTGAAATTTGTAAATTTCAGGATGCTAATTTTTCCCATGATGCAACTAGGAATTTAACCAGTTCAGTCTGAATTGGTTAAATGTCTAGTTGCATTATGGGAAATAATTGCATGTCAAAACTTTTATATTTTGATACCTGAGTGCAGAGGGTTAAGAGAGCATGATGGCTTAGTGGTTTGGGCATTAGAACTTCAAACTGAAAGGTCCATGGTTTGATCCAGACCAGCAGTAGCTGTATTGTGCCCTTGGCAAGGCACCTAATCCTAATAGCCTACATGGGCATTGCAAACTACATGTCGCTGGTGCACAAATGTGTTCAACCAATACTAACCCTGCTTGTGCAGAGTTAGTACATTGGGGAGTATGGCAGTTGCTCGCTGCTGCTTGATGTGTTTTTCTCACCATATTCCAGCTTCCTTCTCCCATAAAACTGTCTGACATGAGGTAACCTTTGGTTGCCGAAAGTTTTGTTTAATCCCAACTTGAAAAAAAAAATGCAAAATGCTCCTTTAGTTATCTGATGTTAACTGATTTTTTTATGACACCCATTGCTAAATGAAAGTACACTAACCATTAAACCTCATGGCTTATGGTTGATGTGTACCCATTCATGTTAAGGTCTACATGTAGTCATCCCCCACCCTGAACCCCTGGAAGTGAGGTAGAGCTTGTTTTATGCGGTAAACAAGTTCCATTTCACTGGTAAAATAGGACCCAGTCGATAATGCTTGGGGTGCAAGTCCTCTAAGATAGGCAACATGGGGTATAAACGATTGACTGAACTTGACTTCATTCATCTCCATGTTGTGGTCCCGATTAGGCATTGTGCAGAAGTATGTGACCTTGAACACTAATTGATGCAGTTTCACTAGATGATGGGTGCAGCAGAAAACTCTTTCAGCAGAGTGGTAAATTATACCATCACATGTATGTCAGCAACTATACAAACCTTGTTTACCTGACTGCTATTAACAGATCACACAGACTGTGAGGTCTCTGCTGGTAGCACTGAGATTTACATGGTTGGTACATGCGGTGTGTCTGATGTTTTCAGAATTTTTTTTTAGCAGTTCTAAAGGAGTCTTAATTAGCTATTTGTATCCTAGCATAGCCTGCCAAGCATAAGAGAGAAATGGATTGCTGCTTGAGACTTTTGCATTGCATTTTGCAATGCGAGTCTGTTACCAGACATCCTGGCATGTACACTTTTGCTTTGTTATACATGTAGGTGCTGCAGCAATTTCTCTTCAGCAGAAGTTTGAATTCCAGTGATTTCAACAAGAAAAAATTTGAATATGATTTATGACCAATTGTTTGCACCACAAAAATTGTTACAGAACTGTGATTACAGACGCAGAGAGAGAATATTGACTGGAATGCGACTTGGTCAACATTCTCTGTCTGCTTTCCTGCCCACAAGACGAAATCTTCCTAACAGGGATGAGAAAGTTTAGTTAATTCGCTGATTTCAGATAATTGAATTGCTGAAATTTTCTTTTATAGAGATAAAAGGCCTTCCAAGTTATATCTTATACCTATTCATACATATCCTTATTTTCTGTAGAAACATCATTTTCACAAATTTTGAGATTAATTTAACCCACAGGGACCTGGAGATTTTAATAAATATTTCCCTACATTCTGACAGTCTACATCCTGTGGCTTTCCAGTTGTTTTAGGCAGGTTTTGGCTGTTTTTATAGGCAGGCAAGACTTGCCAAATAACAACTGCCAAAACATTTAGAATTTAACTTGTGAGTTAACCCTAAGGCAGCATGTTGGCCACCTGTTCTGTTGCAGTAAAAGTGATCAAAGTCGGAATTAGGCCTTTAAGGTGTTAAGAAAGTTCTCGATAATTTAGATACATAATAGTTACCAATCAAATTTGAACAACACTGGTTTTGTGATCGTAGTACTGAAGGTGAAGAGTTAAACATTCCTGACAATACTTTCAGTTCCTGTGTCTATTTGAGATAGAGAAGATTTTACTAAATTTGTTATTTACAAGGGTGACTTTACAGATGACAAATGTAGCTTGTCCATCAAGTTTGATAGCTAAAACCCTGAAATCAAATACACCTAACCTTTTAGTCCAAACAAATTAACCCTTTCCCTATCACTAAAGGCAGATGACACTTGCTAACAAAATTCTTGAACAACTAAACTTTTTTTTGGCTCATCTTGACAAAGTCCGTCCGTCTGTCGTCCGTCAACACCATGTTATGGTCTTCTCCTCCAAAGCCACTAGGCAAATTCAAGTGAAAGTTTGTGTGAGTGATGGTCCCGAAGGGGCATTGCATTTTTGTTCAACTCAGCATGCCCAGCCCCATAGGGAGGGAGTGGGGGAAAAATGCTGCAAAATATTTTTAAAATCTTCTTTTCATGAAACAGTGTGTACAATGACTTGCTATTTGCTATGGAGCTTCCTTTTGGGGTTTAGAATCAAATTTGTTCAAACGAAGTTCGTGAAGCAATATTTGCCTTTTTTTTTTTTTGGCCCCGTTCAATATTTCTATTTTCTGAACCCATGGTCTGGTTTGAACCAAATTTGGTATGTGGTATTATTGGGTCATAAGTACCTGACTCATGCAAAAAAAAAAAAAATTCCCGCATCCCCATGGGTACCCTGGGAGCTAAAAATAGAAATATTTTCAAATGCCCATAATATCCCAAACCACATGGAACAGAGAGCTGTTATTTGATATGAAGTGTCCTTAGGGCCAGTAGAATTGAATGGTAAAAAAAATTGCCATCGGTTATATTAGGGTGTTCTGTAATGGGCATCGAAAAAATGCTGAGTCAGCATATTTGCAAAAATTTTAAAAAATCTTTTCTCCAGAACCAGTCATCAGAATCTTTTGATATTCGGTACACAACATTCATAAGGGGGGGGCGGGGGGGGGGGGGGGGGGGGGGGGGGGGTCAGATACAAGTTTGTTAAAATAAAGCCCATTCATTCATGTTTGGGCTCAATACAGGGTCCGATTCAAGATTGTTCAAACCAAGTCCCTAGTTTAATATTTGGGCTTTTAACTTTGTTCAATATGGGGGATAATTTTTAAAAATCTTCTTCTTCAGATCCACCAGTCAGAATGCTTTCATATTTGGTATGCAACATCTCTAGGGGGGTCAGATTCAAGTTTGTTCAAATCAGTTCCCTAGGTGTATATTTGGGCTCGCTATGGTAGCCCAATCTTTTACTTAGTGCGATATGAGGAAATTTCTTTAAAAATCTTCTTCAGATCCACCACTCTGAATGCTCCACCACTCTGAATGCTTTCATATTTGGTATACAACATTTGCATTTGACAGTTTTTACCACTACGTTGGGTTATGGATTAACCACAAACTACATAAAATACAAGGTCAGTAGACTCAGTATTATGTTCCAGTAATGTATGAAATGTAAAACTTTAAGCTCCACTTCAAATATGAGTTTTTAGCTTAACTTGACGAAGTCAGGCTAAGCTATTGTCATGGCACATGCGTCTATTGGTCTGTCCACAATTTCTTCAGCATGGACTACAGTCTGCAGTTCTCCATTCATCACCAAACTTCATAATGCATGTGCATGTTCATGCCTTGATGAGAATGCCTCATTATGGTCATGAACAGCTTACAACAATGACCACCACAGCAGCCATCTTGGATTTCTTCTGCACAGGCTACAGGTCGCATTTATGCATTATTTTAGCTCACCTGACTGAAAGTCGAGGGGAGCTTAAGTGATCACTTTTTGTCCGTCGTCCATCCAGCATGAACTTTATTTACATTATCGACTTCTCCACATAAACCACAGGGCTGAATTGAACCAAATTTGATGTGCCTTTTCTTTATCTTCTGTCAATTCAAGTTTGTTCAAATAAAGTTGCCATGCCCACAGGGGGCATTACTCTGATAACACCCATAAATTGTTTTTCAAAATTAAAAAAATCTTCTTCTCCAGAACCATCAATTAGAATCTTTCGATATTTGGTATATAACATCTCTTGGGGGATCAGATTTCAGTTTGTTCAAATCGAGTCCCCGTGTTAATAATTGGACTCCCTGTAGGAGCCTGAATTTTAACTTAGTGAAATATGAGGAAATTTCTTTAAAAATCTTCTTCTTCAGATACACCAGTCAGAATGCTTTCATATTTGGTATACAACATCTCTAGGGGGTGGGGGGGGGGGGGGGGGGGGGCAGTTTCAAATTTGTTCAAATCGGGTCCCTGAGTGAGTATTTGGGCTCTCTATTGGAGCCCTACGTTTAACTTGGTGCAATTTGAGGAAATTTCTTTAAAAATCGTCTTCAGCAGATCCACCAGTCGGAATCCTTTCATGTTTGGTATACAACATCTATAGGGGGGTCAGTTTCAGGTTTGTTCAAATCGAGTCCCTGGGTTTATATTTGGGCTCCCTAACTTGGTGTAAAATAAGGAATTTGTTTTAAAATCTTCTTTTTTAGATCCTATAGTCAGAAAGCTTTCATATTTGGTATACAACATCTCTAGAGGGGTCAGATTCAAGTTTGTTGAAATCGGACCCTATGGGAGCCCAAATATCAACTTCATGCAATGTGAGGAAATTTCTTTAAAAATCTTCTTTAGATCCACCAGTCGGAATTCATGCATTTTTGGTATGCAACATCTCTACGAGGGTCAGATTCAAGTTTGTTCAAATCTGGTCCCTCGGTTGATAATGGGCTTCCTATGAAAACCCGAATGTTAATTAGTGCAATATGAGGAAATTTCTTTAAAAATCTTCTTCTCCAGAACCATCAATTAGAATCGTCTGATATTTGGTAGACAACATCTCAAGAGGGGTCAGATTCAAGTTTCCCTGAGTTGATATTTTGGCTCCCTATGGAAGCCCAAATTTTAACTTTGTGCAATATGAGGAAATTTCTTTAAAAATCTTCTTCAGATCCACCATTCGGAATTCATACATATTTGGTATACAACATCTCTCCGAGGGTCAGATTCAAGGTTGGTCCCTGGGTTGATAATGGGCTTCCTATGGAAGTCCGAATGCTAACTTAGTGCAATATGAGGAAATTTCTTTAAAAATCTTCTTCTCCAGAACCATCAATTAGAATTGTCTGATATTTGGTAGACAACATCTCAAGAGGGGTCACATTCAAGTTTCCCTGAGTTGATATTTTGGCTCCCTATGGAAGCCCTAATTTTAATTTTGTGCAATATGAGGAAATTTCTTTAAAAATCTTCTTCAGATCCACCAGTCAGAATCCTTTCATAGTTGGTATTCTACATCTCTAGGAAGGTCAGATTCCAATGTGTTCAAATCGAGCTCATGGGTTATTAATTTGGGCTACACATGGGAGCCTGAATTTTAACTAAGTGCAATATGAGGAATATCTTTTAAAAATCTTTTTCTTCAGATGCACCAATCAGAATCGTTTCATATTTGGTATACAACATCTCTAGGAGGGTCAGATTCAAGTTTGTTCAAATTGGGTCCCTGGGTTAATATTTTGGTTTCCAGTTTGGGCCCAAAGTTTAACTTAGTGCAATGTGAAGACATTTCTTTTAAAAACCTTCTTCTTCAGATCCACCAGTCAGAATTCTTTCATATTTGTATATAACATCTCAAGGGGGATCAGATTCAAGTTTGTTCAATTTGAGTCCCTGGATTAATATTTGGGCTCTCTATGGGTGGGGTGGGATGGGGTGTGGCAGGGGGAGCATGTTAGGTTCAGGTTTGTTCAAATCCATTCCTTAGTGTTTTTCCATAAAATTTGCCTTTCATGACTTCATTCCTTTGTAGTTTTGATGAACCATGTCTTACTGAATGTGACTCCAAATACTTCTTTGAACCACTTTGGCAGGTGAGCGATTAAGCCCCCTTGGGGCCTCTTGTTTCTCTGAGGATCTGAATGGTGATTTAATAAACTTATTCCATGGGACTCAATATGCACAGAAACAAATTGCTTATGCTGTGTGTGACCTTGATAGAATTCCACATCTTGCAAAGAGTCTTATTCCAGGATGTCAGGGTCATACCCTTTACACAGAGCTAACATCCCATCATCCTGTAAAAAACCCATGGAGGAAATATCATCTGGAATTTTGCGCAATTGATGGGATGAAATCATTTGATCCACCTTTATTTATCAGTCAACTTATTCAGGAGAAAACTTGCCTAAAGAAATTGAAATTGCTCCAGCAGTTCCAATGGCTGATGAAAGATGACCCTGTGTTTCAGTCTGTTATATATCAGGCAGCTACACGCAGGATAAGTTGTGCAGTGAGGTTTCAAGAAGGAGAAAATCTTAAATTTGGAATTGTTTTAATGTACCTGAAATGTCAGATTGCTTCAGTATCACACAATGACTCCCTGGAGTACTTTTCTGTGATGCGTGAACTCACTACATGTCCACAGATCTCAGGAGGTCTGAAGCATTGTCACATCACACCTACTGAAAAAGATTTCGGAAGAACTCACCTTATTACTATTGATAAGATCAGTAACTTGTGCATTTATGTATCTTATCAAGGACATGATGTAGCATTTATAAGCATTCTACCTAACCAATATGAACATGATTGACTGAACTTATTTATTTAGTCATTTCACAAAGTTTTCTTAGGACCCCATATTGCCACAAACTGACCCTATTATAATACAGTTGAAACAGGTGTCTTCAGCTGTATGCTCCTTGAATACATAAACTGTTTGGTAAACTTGCACTGGCTGTATTTGCACACCAGTATTGGCTGCCTGTTCTGACAGCCAACACTTGTGCATGTTCAAAACCTGCCCCACATACGTGTTGCCACAAACTAACACAAACTTGCACTGGCTGTATTTGCACACCAGTATTGGCTGCCTGCTTGAAGAGGTAAAACTTTACTTAGCTGTATTTAGTTTAAAAATAAATAAGACTTGTGGATTAAAGTGCAGTCAAATTTAAATGTGGAAGCAGAATGTAATGCATGTTGTAAATTTTATGATGCCAAATGTACAGTATTAAGCTTGTTCATTCTGAACACATGTACCCATCCTGTAGTACATGTTATTAAAGTGGTGAGTATCGAATTGCCAAAGAAGCTTTTGGCATATACGGGTAACTCAAACTTGAGGAAAAGTTTAGAACAGAACTGGCAGTTGCCTGCCTCTCAAGCCAGAAAATAAGCAGACTGACATCTGCAAAATGAGTTCCCCAGAGGGTGAATTTAGAGATGCTACCCTGCACAGCAGGGTAGCATCACTAAATTTACCCTCTGTGAACCTCAATCTGAATCAGGGTCTCACAACTAAACAGAGATACCCAGAGGATAAATTGGTCCACTGTATGGGATAGCATCATCAAATTCACCCTCTGGGGACCTCATTCTGCAAATGTCAGACTGCTTATTTTCAGGCTTGCTACCTCTACTGATATTCGATGCTCAAGTTTACAAGAATATGCACAGGTACTACAGAAGTATCATATGCAATTGTTTTTTAACTAAGTAAAACAACTCCTGGAAGGGTATATAATATATAGGTAAATAGGTAATGATTTCTGAAGCTTTTAAAATATGGAATTGTCTTCAGAAATAAACTTATTGTTTTAAAGTTGAATGTAAAAGATAACTATTTTGGGGGCATATGGATGTTTTTGTGAGCATTTTAACATGCTCATCCATCATCCATCATAATATTGACAGAATCATGTATGTCTCCTCAAGTAGTATAACAAAAATTATTGATTAACAACCACAGTGATTACTTCCACTGCACTCTGCACTCACACTGCACCTACCCCCCCCCCCCCCCACCCCACCACCACCACCATCACCACCCCTGTATTTATATCCTAAATGAAAAGCTCTGATCAAAGATGTCTTGGTCAGCTATAGAAATAGCCATTGATACATCAGAAGTAACCTTCATTGTTCCCATTTATTAGTACCGGTATTAAACTCTGTTTCAATTTTTAGCTCACCTGGCCTAAAAGGCCATGTGAGCTTTTGACATGACTTGGCATACGTCGTCATCTGGCGTCTGTCAATTTTTCACATCTTCATCTTCTCTGTAACCGCTGAGCCAGTGAGAACCAAACTTGGCAGGAATGATCTATGGGAGGTCCTCTTCAAACTGTCCTCATTTTGTTCCCGTTGGATGAAAAACATGGCTTCCAGAGGTATTCTTTGATTCTGGTTGGTGGATTTTCAAAAATCTTCTCCTCTGAAATGTTTTGAAACTTCACATAAATGATGACTGGGACCCCCCTCTACCACTGATCCTCTTTTAATGTTGATCGGGTTACAAACATGGCCACAATTGCGGCTTACATTTACTATAGAACCCTATGGGAAATCGCATTTTCAACTTCTTCTCTGGAACTATTGAGCCGACGTGAACCAAACCTGGCAGGGATAGTCTACGGGAGGTCCTCTACTTCTTCTTCAGATCTACCAATAAGAATCTTTTGATATTTGGTATGCAGCATCCTTGGGGGTAGGGGGGAGGTGAGATTCAAGTTTGTCCAAGCCAAGTCCTGGGTTCATATTTAGGCTGAAAATTTGGGGTCCCATTCCGGACTTGGAAAATTTTTATACTGTACCAATGACCCAGACTTAGCTGGTGCTAACTCTAACAAAACCAGGGCCAAACACAAATTTTGCCCCCCAATCCCCAAAATTTGCATCCAAAACAAAAAGAAATCATGTCCTAAAGGACCTCCATACTACGCCTCTACTGCGCATGCGCAGTGACGCAGACGTCCCGAAATTGGCGCCAATTATCATTCTCTGTTTGGCCCTTCATCAGTCAACATCTCACTGATCTTTGTGCTTGTAAATCTCAGTTTAAAGGATGCCAGACACGTAATTCTTGGAGAAAATGTGATTCTAAGGAGGAGAGGAAAAAGAAGTGACAAAAAATAATCAGGGCTGTACTTAAAATTTTTTGATGAAATTATGTTAAGTTGCCTATTTTCGAGGCATGGGCCTCTTGTTGTCATTCTTGCTAATTGTTGCACTGCTTATTCAGTGTTTCCTCTCCCCTAGCCTTCTAAAGTCCCCCCTTGCAATTCTCCCATGCTTTTGGCATATTTTTGAGAAATTTCATTTCTAAAATTTCCTGGGAGAGTTGCTTGGTTACAGAATGTTTTCTGTTATTTTCCCCATAGTTACGTTTTCACCCATGGGTGTATAACGTTTGTGTTCTGCATCTTCCATCTGATGTTCTACAGATTCTCCCCTGGGAGTCTCTGTTTTGCATCAGATAGAGTGTAATTGATGACTGATTCCGGGCCAGTTTTTTCAGTGCCTGGAGTCATGTTTTCTGGTGTTTTTACACTGTTTGTTAGCTCACCTGACTTTCAGTCAGGAGAGCTATAGTGATCACTCACCGTCCGTCGTCCGTCGTCTGGCGTCCGTCGTCCGTCGTCCGTGAACATGGTGTTTGCGTCTTCTCCTCCCAAACCGCTGAACCAATTTAATTGATATTTGAGATAATAGTTTGTTATGACATCGCAATTTGATTTTGTTCAAATCAAGTTGCCCCGCCCGTGGGTAGGGCCACACCCAAAAAATGAGCTGAAATCTTAAAAAATCTTCTTCTCATGAACCAGCAGTAGCAGAGACCTGATATTTGGTGTGCAGCTTCCTTTTGAGGTGTAGACTCAGATGTGTTCAAGAGAAGTTTGTGGGGCTATACTTGGCGTCGTTATGGGAGGGGCAATATTTTTGGCCCCGCCCGAAATTTCTATTTTCCAAACCGAGAGGCTGATTTGAAGCAAATTTTATGTGAGGGCTTATTGGGTCATAAGTACCTAATTTATGCTGATTTTTTTTTTCCCGTAGCCCCATGGGAACCGCAGGAGCTAAAAATAGAAAAAAATTAAAACGCCCATATCTCCAAAACTGCACGGCACCGAGAATTTTTATTTGGTGTGAAGCTTTCTTAGGACCAACAGAAAGAACTGGTAAAAAAAAATTGCCATCGGTTTTATCATAGGGTACAGTTTCGGGACTTTGAAAAAGTGCTGAGTCAGCACTTTTTAACACTGTAGGCAATGGGAAAAACATTAAAAAATCTTCTTCTCCAGATCCAGCAGGCAGAATCTTTTGATATTTGGTATGCAACATTGGAGGGTGGATCTGATTCAAGTTTGTTCAAATCGGCCCCCTGTGTTCATATTTGGGCTCAGTATAGGAGCCCGATTTTGAACTTAGTGCATTTCAGGCAAATTTCTTAAAAAATCTTCTTCTCCAGATCCAGCAGGCAGAATCTTTTGATATTTGGTATGCAACATTGTGGGGTGGATTTGATTCAAGTTTGTTCAAATTGGCCCCCTGGGTTTATATTTGGGCTCAGTATAGGAGCCCAAATTTGAACTTACTGCATTTCAGGTAAATTTCTTTGAAAATCTTCTTCTCCAGATCCAGCAGGCAGAATCTTTTGATATTTGGTATGCAACATTGTGGGGTGGATCTGATTCAAGTTTGTTCAAATCGGCCCTTGGGTTTATATTTGGGCTCAGTATAGGAGCCCAAATTTGAACTTAGTGCATTTCAGGCAAATTTCTTTGAAAATCTTCTTCTCAAGATCCAGCAGGCAGAATCTTTTGATATTGGGTATGCAACATTGTGGGGTGGATCTGATTCAAGTTTGTTCAAATCGGCTCCCTGGGTTTATATTTGGGCTCAGTATAGGAGCCCAAATTTGAACTTAGTGCTTTTCAGGCAAATTTCTTAAAAAATCTTCTTCTCCAGATCCAGCAGGCAGAATCTTTTGATATTTGGTATGCAACATTGTGGGGTGGATCTGATTCTATTTTGTTCAAATCGGCTCCCTAGATTCATATTTGGGCTCACTATAGAAGCTCGAATTTGAACTTAGTGCATTTCAGGCAAATTTCTTCAAAAATCTTCTTCTCCAGATCCTGCAAGCAGAATCTTTTGATATTTGGTATGCAACATTGTGGGGTGGATCTGATTCCAGTTTGTTCAAATCAGCCACCTGGATTCATATTTGGGCTCACGATAGAAGCCCAAATTCGAACTTAGTGCATTTCAGGCAAATTTCTTTGAAAATCTTCTTCTCAAGATCCAGCAAGCAGAATCTTGTGATATTTGGTATGCAGCATCCTTAGGGGGGTGAGATTCAAGTTTGTTCAAGCCATGTCCCTAGGTCCATATTTGGGCTCACTGTGGGAGCTTGAATTGTAACTTTGTTCGAAATGAGGAATTTTCTTAAAAAATCTTCTTCTTCAGATCCAGTAGTCCGAATGGTTTGATATGTGGTGAGTAGCATCCTTGGGGGGAGGGGGGATTCAAGTGTGTTAAAGCCAAGTCCATGGGTCCATATGTGGGCTCCCTGTGGGAGCCCAAATTATAACTTAGTCAATATGAGGAATTTTTCTTTAAAAATCTTCTTCTTCAGATTCAGCAGTTGGAATGTTTTGATATTTGGCATGGAGCAACCTTGGGGGCTGAGATTCAAGTTTGTTCAAGCCAAGTGGTTCATATTTGGGCTCACTATGGGAGCCTGAATGACAACTTAGTTCAAAATGAGGAATTTTCTTTAAAAATCTTTAGATCCAGCAGATGAATGCTTTTGATATTTTTTATGCAGCATCCTTAGGGGGGTAAGATTCAAGTTTGTTCAAGCCATGTCCCTAGGTCCATATTTGGGCTGATTGTGGGAGCTCGAATTGTAACTTGGTTCAAAATGAGGAATTTTCTTTAAAAATCTTCTTCTTCAGATCCAGCAGTCGGAATGTTTTGATATTTGGTGTGCAGAATCCTTAGGGGTGTGAGATTCAGGTTTGTTAAAGCCAAGTCCCTGGGTTCATATATGGGCTCCCTGTGGGAGCCCGAATTATGACTTAGTTCAGTATGAGGAATATTCTTTAAAAATCTTTTTTTAGATCCACTGGTCAGAATATTTGGATATTTGGTTTCAGCTTTTCTTAGGAGGAGCAGATGCAACTTGTGGAAATCAATTCTCTGGGTTGATATTTAGGCTACCATGTCAGGTGAGCGCCCTCAGGCCCCCTGGGGCCTCTTGTTTTCATTGGCAACAGCCTTTTTTGAGGGGGGCTGTTTGCCTTTGCTGTAGTTTATCTCACTATAAGATACATTTATATTATCCGAAAGTGTCTCATTAATTATTTAATATAAATTTAAAATTTTTGACCACACTTTGCCATCGGATCCATCGGGGCTCAACGTTACTTTTCAGCAACTTGGGCTTCGCTGAAAAAATATTTTTTCCAAATTATTTTGTTTTGCAATTGTTTTTTCATTTATTAATGGATCATGTTATTATGTATCTTTGTGTCAGGGATTTTTGCGAGTAACTAGGACTTATTGTTGTTCTTTCACAATGAAGGGACATTGTTCAAATTGTAATCGGAAGAAATCTTCCTCTGACTTTCATGATCATTGTATTAATTGTAGTCAGTGTTCTCGCATTAATCCCTGTCCTATATGTGAACATTGGGATGAGAAACATTGGAAACGTGTGTCACGATATGTTGTTTCTGGAGAAAGAGCGATTCCGGCTCTTTCTCCGCAAGGTCACTCTACTCTCTCAGTTTCTATTTCAGAGGAACCAGAACAGGGTGATGTTTCCATGTTATCTTCTTCAAGTGTGCGTCCGTCGTCACAAATGAATTCAGAGCTAGCGGCAAAAGTGCTCATGGAGATTAGACAAATGTCGTCTGCTAGCTCGCCCGGTGTAGCGTCCATTCACCGAATGGTTCGGCAGCCGGGTTCGTCCGATGCGGTCCAAGAGGAAATTTTGGGTGATGCGAGCACTATAAACATAATAGATGCACACCCAGTGACGGCGGATAGTAAGCGAGAACGGAGGAAGCCTTTGAGTCCGGTTCCTAGCTCGTCCAGGTCCAGCCGGGCCGCGAGCGAGAGAGGCCCCTCTCTCGTACAACAACATCTGGGACCAGATGTTGTGGTACAAAATGTGTCTTTAGCGGAGCATACGTCCGTCGCTCGGGACGCTCCGTTGTATAAGCAGTCCGCAGAGACTGTTAAGGCTTCCTCTTCTCGTCAGCGCACACGACCGCACCTTGGCTGCGTGACCGCCGATATATTACCAGCTTCGCCGATCAAGGATTCTTCGGCGACCAGGTCACACCATCCGGCAGCCAGGGATTCGAGACCGATGGACTCCGGACGTTCGCATAGGAAAAGTATGCGGGAGCCATCTGATGCGGAGCTGCCCTCGGCGAAGCAGCGAAAGACTGCGCCTCCGCAGGTCTCGACGCCGGACATTCTTGTGCAGATAGCACAGCTTATCGCAGCATCCCAGCAACCGACAGAAACGGTATCGGATCGAGAATTATCCGACGGCGCTGGGTCGGTACGCTCCGCCGAAGCATCGGGGGCGGACGACTGGGAACATCATGAGGTCCGACCGGATGGTGAAAGGGATACGGATGACTTGGAGCTATCCCTTTCGGAACAACATAAAGCTGCCGTGGACTTCATCCGGCACTTTCTCCCTCAAGTTGTTCCGTCGGGCCAGACTGCTGCGCTTCCGGACAAGAGAATTATAGCGTCATTGGACTCTGAATTTTTTGAGCGGTTCAGGGACATCGCTCCCGAGTTTCCGTCGCAGTCCAATAATGTTGCAAGAACATTTGAATTATTGAACGACGCTATATTTAAACTTGCTTCCAGGACGGGGAAAGCAGGTTTCTTGTCCGCTAATACTCTCAACCTGCCTTTCATTAATGCAAGGAATAAATTCGATACGGCAGGACAGGGTATACCGAGAGTTCCTCTGCGTATGGACGACGAGGCGGAAGACTTAGAGCTATCATTACCGTCGTCAGCTTCTATTCCAACCGCGGTGTTGGAAACAGCTATTGAGTCTAACAGAGCCAATTTAGATGCCTTTTCTTACGCAGATCACCTTACTAAGGCGTTATCACTGCGCCTTCAGGGGAAAGAGTTTCAGGATATACAATCCTCTTTAAGACTTCTTTCAAGGGCAGTAGCTTATTCCACGTGTAACTCCGCCCTTTCAGTGGCAAATCTGGAGTTGGTTAGACGTGACGCAGCCCTAGCTACATCCACACTAGTGGATTCTAAGGTGAAGAACTCTCTTAGAGTCGCTTCGGTCTCAGGAGAACTTCTCTTTGACGGCAAGCTTTCCGCTATTTATGATAAAATTACAAAGAAAGCTAAGGATTCTCTGTTGTTCAAATCTGCTCCTAAGAAGTCGGATACAGCAGACACGAATAAGACAGGCACTTCTGGGTCTAATGCGCCCAAGAGAGGTTCCTATAGAGGTTCCGGTGCGTCCTCTTGGTCTTATTCGAGAGACCGTCAGGATAGCGACTCTCGTTCGGGACGTCCTTCAGGCCGGGACAATCGGTCGGACGCCCCGAGGTCGATGGGGCAAGCTGCGGGTCGTGGAAGACGTGGTTTCTCCTACCGCAGGCCTCGCAGGTCCAGGAGGTGATGGCTTAAACCTCTATCGCGTTCCGGTTGGCGGAAGGTTGTCGAGCTTTTCACAAGAATGGGCGTCGATTACGGACGACCCTTGGGTGAGAGGAGTGACTTTGGAAGGTCTAAAGATATCCTTCAAACGAAAGCCTCCATTAACTCGAAGTCCAAAGTGGACTCATCTTCCGTCAAATCCGCAGAAAAGAGACGCTCTGTTATCAGAGGTGCAGTCTCTTTTAATGAAGAACGCGGTAGAGGTCGTAGAAAACCAGGAATCTCCGGGATTCTACAGCCATCTGTTTCTGGTTCCGAAACCAGACGGCTCGTTCCGTCCAGTCATAGATTTGAGCTGGATAAACAAGCTGATCGTCGCTCCGAAGTTTTATATGGAGACGATTCGATCGGTCAGAGCGAGTATTCGGGTGAACGATTATGCAACGAGCATAGATCTCAAAGATGCGTACTTTCACGTCATGGTACATCCGACATTCCGAAAGTATCTACGCTTCGCAGTCCTAGGAGTGGTGTATCAATTCCGGGCGATGTGCTTCGGATTGAATCTAGCACCCTGGGCTTTCACTCGGGTAATGAACTCGGTAATGATCTACTTCCGAGCTCATTCGTCTGCGGTAACGTCGGCCTACCTGGACGACATTCTTCAGAGGTACGGCAACGAGTTAACGCTTCAGAACGATGTTCAGAATCTTCTTCTATTGCTCCGACGTCTCGGTTTTATAGTAAACGAGGAGAAGTCGGATCTGGTGCCGTCCAAGTCATTCACTCATCTGGGAATGAGCTTCGAGACGCACAACAATCTCGTTCGTCTGCCGTTAACCAGAGCGAAATTAGTCAGTTGTTACGCTCGCTATTGTCTGCACGCAGACAAAGTCACGGCGAGAGAATTTATGAGACTGATAGGTCTGTGCGGAGCCGCCGCGGATCTCATTCCGATGGGGCGGTTACGCACACGTCCTCTTCAAATTTTCCTGACTCAGAATTGGAGTGTGAAAATTCATTCGCTCGATGTGGACGTTCTCTTGTCAGATCAAGTGAAACAAGAGATTCAGACTTGGGCAAACATTCAGTGGTTAACTCAAGGAGTTCCGCTGCAGTTGCCGGATCCGAGTTTTACCGTTATGACGGATGCCAGTCAAACAGGTTGGGGTGCATCATTAATCCCAATGGATTCGAGATGCCAGGGTCTTTGGGATCCGCAGTTCCTGTGCAAGCACATAAACATCAAGGAAATGATGTCAATTTGGCTTGCGTTACGTCACTGGATGGACATTATTCACGATGCTCATGTCCAAATCCTATCCGACAATACGACAGTAGTGGCGTATATACGGAATCAGGGAGGAACTCATTCTGTTCCGTTGTTCAATCTAACGGAAAGAATCCTTCTGTTTGCGTTAGAACATCACGTTCTTCTTTCGGTCCGTCACATACCGGGTTGTCTGAATGTGCTAGCAGACTCCCTTTCACGAAGGGGTCGCTTGTTGCCATCGGAGTGGACTCTCAACAAACAAGTATTCAATCAGATTTGCTACCAATGAGAACGGCCAATGATAGACTTATTTGCGACACATCTCAACAATCAGTTGCAGACGTATGTGTCTCCGTGTCCGGATCCAAGAGCATTTGCAGTAGACGCTCTGTCGATCCCTTGGGACGGAATGATAGGATATGCGTATCCTCCAGCGCCGTTAATTCAACAAGTATTGCTAAAGATAAAACAATCTCAATGCAAGATTATGTTGGTAGCATCTCTGTCGCCACAGAGACCGTGGATAAATCTACTCAGGTGTCTGTTGTGGGACCTACCGCGGAAGCTTCCTCCACGGGAGGATCTTCTTTCGCAGGGGAAATCGCGCCAACTCCATCACAACCCGCAAGGTCTCAACCATCACGTTTTTCCGTTGTGCGGTCCTTCTTGCATGGCAAGCACTTTACAGGACGAGCAGTGGACGCGATTTCTAACTGTAGGAGGACCTCCTCTTCGCTAAACTATGCGGCTAAGTGGAAGGTTTTTCGTCGTTGGTGTAGGGATCATTCTGTAGATATATTCGATCCCTCTATACCAGACATTGCAAACTTTCTAGTATACTTGTTTGACGAAATCAAACTGCAGCCTGTTACTATAAAGGGTTATAGATCTATGTTATCTGATACCTATGCACATCATGATAGTTTACAAATTGGATCTAATGTCTCTTTATCGAAGTTGGTTAGAAACTTTTCGATAAATAGACCCAGAACTCTTAGATTAATTCCTAAGTGGAATTTAGCTTGGGTTCTTCTTAAATTGAAGGAAAAGCCATTTGAACCTCTTGGGACAGTAGATTTCAAATTCTTATCTTATAAGACAGCTTTTCTCTTAGCTTTCTCTTCTGCTAGAAGAGTCAGTGAGCTTCATGCACTATCGGTGGATGATTCTCATTATCGTAGTGTTGGGAATACTATCACCTTCACTACTAATGTGGGTTTTTTAGCTAAGAATCAGGCTCCTAATAAATATCCGGAACCTATTGTTATTAAGGCTCTTCCGTCTTCAGATGGGCGTAGGCCTTTACTCTGTCCTGTTAGAGCATTACGTATCTATAAACAGAGATCTCAGTTTATCAGAAAGGGACGGAAACGTTTCTTTCTGTCTTTGATGCCTAATAGAAAGGATATTTCAGTCCATTCTATTGCTAGATGGATTCAGTTAACTATCCGTACTGCTTATGAAGATTTATCTTCTTCTCAGCAGTCTGTGCTTAAGATTTCTGCTCATGAAGTAAGAGCTCTTTCTACTTCCTGGGCTTATGCTAATAGTGTTGCTATTACAGATTTAATGAAGGCTGCTTATTGGTCTCAGCCATCCACATTTACGAATTTTTATCTCAGAAATATTGAGTCCATTTCTGGAGACCTGCATTGTTTAGGTCCGTTATCTGTTGCTCAGAATGTCGTCCACTAAACAGTTGCAACTATAGTTATGCAGGCTTTCTGTTCCGGCAGTGACTCCGTCCGGCTGCCCTCTTCGCTCTGGGCTATTTGACCCAGGGCAAGGGGAAGGGGGGGGGGGGGGGGGCGGGTGTTCCCTTAGGTCACCTGCTTTATAGTGAAAAGCAAGGGAATGCCTCCTCCAAGTCAGTATTTCTGAGTCGCTTCCGGGATGGTTTTAAAGTGTAATATTAATGTTTAAAATTCATTCATGTCTTATTTTTAAAGTGTAGCTCGGTGTGAAGCATTTGTATATGTCAAGTGTCAAACGGGCTTTAATATACAATACTCGGACACTTTTAAATGACTATAAAGAGTCTCAATTCTCTGGACTACTTTATTTATTGGCTTGCTTTAAAAATAATTAGTATAAGGGTTATGCTGGATGTTAATAGAGAACATGAATGTTATTGTGCTCAATTATTAAGGGTAGTGTATCTTTCTAATTTAAGATTAAATAAGAAAGATACATGTAAAGCCTAATACTCCTTTTCTCCTTAAGGGGTTACCTCTTTACTATATAGTTGAGCTTATTGGATTTTCCTCTATGTCCTAGGCCCTCCAGCCTGTTTACTATTCAGCTAAGTCTGGGTCATTGGTACAGTATAAAAATGTTAAAAAATTTATAGTAATTTATATATTTTTTATACTTACCAATGACCCAGACGGGGATGGCCCTCCCTGGAGTTGGGAACTCTTGCCTCCCCACTGAGTACATAGCGCTGACCAGGCACTGCCAGTAAGAATGATAATTGGTGCCAATTTCGGGACGTCTGCGTCACTACGCATGCGCAGTAGAGGCGTAGTATGAAGGTCCTTTAGGACATGATTTCTTTTTGTTTTGGATGCAAATTTTGGGGATTGGGGGGCAAAATTTGTGTTTGGCCCTGGTTTTGTTAGAGTTAGCACCAGCTAAGTCTGGGTCATTGGTAAGTATAAAAAATATATAAATTACTATAAATTTTTTAACTTTTGGACAGAAATCCGGAAATTTTTTTTGGTTTTTTTATGCGTATCGGTCAATTTTAAGACCCCCCAATTTTTTTTTTTTTGCACTGAAAATTTGGGGGTCGAGTGTTTTTTAATGCATTTTGGTCAATTTTAAGACAAAAAAAAAATTTTAGGCTGAAAATATTTTGTTTGGGACTTTCCGAACAAAAATAAAAAAAATTAGTTTTTATGCATTTATCTGAATTTTGGGACATAAAAGTGCAGGAACTGAAAATAGAAAAAATCCTGTGTATTATGTGGGCACAATCGCTTAATCTAGTTGGTATATGCTTTAGTTGGTATGCAGCTTATTCATATCAAGTCCCTGGTTTCATATTTAGACTACAATGTCAGGTGAGCGCTCTCAGGCCCCCAGGGGCCTCTTGTTTAATTTTGCTCCCGAAAGATACCTTGTAACCCCCACATTGGAATGAGCTCATCATAAGTAATGTTTTTCAAGTGAAATACAAAAATGTGAAGTAAGTTAAGAAAAAAAATGGCCATTTTTTCCTTGTGTAGGTTTACACTTAAAGTCCCCATACAGCTATAAATTGCCACTTTTATATTGCTCGAAAAGATTTTTCCCTCAAGCTAATTCTTCCTTGAGAACTCAATGGGTAGGCTGTATTTATTTTGTTGGCTGCCTGTACAGGCAGCCAGCAGTGATGTAGAAACTCTGTTAAATCGTCTGCAGCTGTGTATATGTATAATAAACAGCATTTATTATCATAAAATTAATCTGAGGATTTAAGGGGTAACTTTTTATCCTAACAAATCGCAACCACTTTCAGATATATGTTTTATTATTTCTCATTCTTTTCACAAAGTCTGAAGTTTCCGCTTCTCCAAGTTCAGCTGTCTACATTTGTGGCTTCCCCACTCAAGTCCATGTGAGCTTTTGCTATCACTTTGCATCCGTTGTCCGTAAACGTTTCACATTTTCATCTTCTCTTGAACCGCTGAGCCGGTGTGAATCAAACTTGGAAGGAATGGTCTATGCGAGGTCCTCTACAATGGATCCTCATTTTGTTCCCGTCGGATGAAGAACATGGTCGCCAAAGGCATTCTTTGTTTCTGGTTGGTTCAGAAATCTTCAACTGAAACCCCCTCTATCAATGATCCTCATTTATTGTTGATCGGGCTGCAAACATGGCAGCAGTTGCGGCTTATAGTTACCATAGAAACCCTATGGGAAATCACATTTTCATCTTCTTCCCTGGAACTACTGAGCCCAGGTGAACCCAAACTTCGCAGGAATGGTCTATGGGAGGTTCTCTACAAATGGCCCTCATTTTGTTCCCGTCGGTTGAAAATCATTGCCGCCAGAGGCAGTCCTTGATTCTGACTGGTGGATTTTGAAAATTCTTCAACGAAACTACAAGGCCAAATGTTTTGAAACTTCACTTTATTGATGAATGGGACACTCTCTACCAACAATCCTCATATAATATTGATCGGTTTACAAACATGGCCACAATTGCAGCTTATAGTTACTATAACATCACATTTTCATTTTCTTCTCTGGAACTACTGAGCTGATGTGAACCAAACTTAGCAGGAATGGTCTATGGGAGGTACTCTACGAACGATCCCCATTTTGTTCCTGTCAGATGGAAAACATGGCTGCCAGAAGCAGTAGCATTCTTTCATTCTGATTGGTGGATTTTGAAAAATCTTCTCCTCTGAAACTGCAATGCCAAATGTTTTGAAACTTCATATGCTTGATGGCTGGGACACCCTCTACCAGCGATCATCATTTAATGTTGATCATGTTGCAAACATGACTGCAATTGCAGCTTATAGTTACTATGGGAAAAGTCAAGTCCATGGGAAATCACATTTTCATCTTCTCTGGAACTACTGAGCCGATGTGAACCAACCTTGGCAGGAATGGTCTGTGGGAGGTTCTGTACAACTATTTCTCATTTTGTTCCTGTTGGATGAAAAATATGGCTGCCAGAGGCATTCTTTGATTCTGATTGGTCGATTTTGAAAAATCTTCTCCTCTGAAACTACAAGGCCAAATGTTTTGAAACTTCACATGGTGGATGACTGGGGCACCCTCTACCAACGGTCCTCATTTAAAGTTGATCGGGTTGCAAACATTGCCACAATTGTGGCTTATAGTTACCATAGAAATACTATGGGAAATCACATTTTCATTTTCTGTTCTGCCAAGTGAGCAATTACAGGCTCTTGTTTTTAATTTGGCAGGGTGACTTAGAATGATGAATGGACAAGAACATCATATTTTGATATCATTTGGCCACCCAACCATTTTTGATTTCTTTCAAACACTGTACACAATTTGTTTAGCCTTCCAATCAGCACCTAATTTTGTGTGCATGTTCCGGTTCATACCTTTATAAAAATGTAGTATTATTGACACAGTTGGCTTCCCAGCAATGGCCGCCCTTGCAGACTTCTTGGATTTCTTCAGCACAGGCTACAGGATGCATTTATTTGCTTCAGTTTCTTAAACTTTTGTAGGATGACTTAGATTAATAAGTAGATGAGAACGACCTCATTTGGTAACAGTTTGCTTATCATAATGGCTGCCATGTCAGCTATCTTGGATTTTTTTGGGATACTGTCCATACTTCGTTTGGCATAGGTAACAATCTGCACTTCATTCCCCATCATTACCAAACTTCACATGCATGTTCCGATTCATACCTAGATTAGAATGTCCTATTGTGATCACGTTTGGCTGTCCATAATGGCCGCCACGACAGCCATCTTGAATTTCTTCAGCACAGGCTAAAGGTCGCATTTATACATCATTTTATTTTGTAGCTCACTTGACTGAAAGTCAGGGTGAGCTATTGTGATCACTCTTCATCTGTCGTCTGCCGTCCATCGTAAAGGTGGTGTTTGAGTCTTTTCCCATACTGCTGGACCAATTCCAATAAAATTTCATGAGAATAATGACTAGGGAGGTGCAGTTCACTTTTGTTGAAATTGATATGCTGCCTCTCTCCATGAATTGCCTCAAATTTTAAAAAAGATTTTCTCAAGATCTGATGAATGGAATAACTTGATGTATCAAATATTCATCTTCCTTTAAAGGTGCACAGAAAAATTTTGTTCAAGAGAATATTTACTATTCAGCATCCTCATGGTCAGTTGCAACAGCAATCTGAAATAATGAGGCAATGTACTAGTGTTTTGGACATAATGTTCTTGCACTTTATAAGCTGCTGCCTTGTCACCAGAAAAAGCCATTTATACAAATGTTAGCCCTGAATTACTTCCAAATGATTATCCCCCCCCCCCCCCCCCTTGCAGGGAAGAGACATCCATCCATCCATCGGTTCCCCTGTCCCTCTGTTTCACTCATCTGCCCATTTGTTTATTTATTTATGCGATAACTTGAACAATAGTTATCAGATTTAATTAATTTCTGTGTGGTGCTTTATAGTTACAATGTTTTTGACAAGTTTGATAACCACCATCATTAAATGAAAGTTAATAAAGTTATTGCCCTTTGTTGGATTTTATCTGAAACTTCATTATTTTTTGCAATAACTTGAACAGTAGACTTCAGATTTTAATAAAATTTGATAGACTGCTTCATATTTACATTGTCTTGAACAAGTTTGAAAACCACAGAGATTTCTCAAAAATTGAGACAGTTTTTTCCCTTTGTTTGATGAATTTTGCTTGAAATTTCTTTGTTTATGCAGAACAGTGAACTTGCGATTTCAATTAATTTTGATATCATGCTTGATAATAATGGTCTTACACAAGTTTAAAAATTACGATGACTTCTTGAAAATTGAGGGAGTTATTGCCCTTTGTTCCATTTCACTTGAATTGTTAATGCTTATGTGATTATTTGAAAAGTAAACATTGGATTTCAGTTAATTTATATATGCTTGCTTATTAACTCAACTTGACAAAGTCAAGCTGAGCTATTGCCATCACTTCTCGTCCGTCGGCTTACGTACGTCCACAATTTCCTTTGGCACACCTCACAGGTCGCATTTATGAGCAGATTGCTTTGAAACTTGGTATGCTTGTTTGGGGTGACCTCTAGATGGGAGCTATCGATTTTTTCTATTTTCATCAAAAAATGTTGCCGCGGCCAACGTTCTTAGAACTTAGTTTAGTCAGACCTCAATATTTCCCTTTGGCACACCCTACAGGGCACATTTATGATCGGATTGCTTTGAAACCTGGTATGCTTGTTTGGGGAGACCTCCAGATGAGAGCTATCGATTTTCTTCCATTTCCGTCGAAAACGGTTGCCGCGGCCAACATTCTTAGAACTTAGTTTAGTCAGACCTCAATACTTCATTTTCGCACACCCTACACGGCACATTTATGTTCAGATTGCTTTGAAACCTGGCATGCTTGTTTGGGGTGACCTCTAGATTGGAGCTATCGATTTTCTTCCAATTCTGTCTGTCAAAAAATGTTGCCACTGGCAACGATCTGAGAACCAAGTTTAGTCAGGCATCAATATATTCCTGTGGCATGCCCTGCAGGGCACATTTATGATCAGATCGGTTTGAAACTTTGTATGCTTGTTTGGGGTTACCTCTAGATGGGAGCTATTGATTTTCTTCGATTTCCATCAAAAAATGTTGCCACTGGCAATGACCTTCGGTGAACTTAGTAAAAACTTAGTGCAGTTAAGCATCAATATTTCCATTTGACACACCCTGCAGGGCACATTTAAGATTGGATCGCTTGCACACTTGGTGTGCTTGTGTGGGTGTGACATCTATATGGGAGCTGTCGATTTTCTTCCATTTCTGTCAAATATGTTGCTGCTGACCTTTGAACTTAGTTTAGTCAGACCTCAATATTTCCCTTTAACACACCCTTCAGAGCACATTTATGATCAGATCACCTTGAAACTTGGTATGTGTGTTTGGGGTGACCTCTAGATGTGAGCTATTTTTTAATTTCCATAAAAATTATTGTTATCACCAGCCTTTGAACTTACTGCATTTGTGCATCAATTTATCCCTTTTGCACTCTCTGTAGGGTATATTTATGAATTTCCATACCCCCTCCACCCCCCAAAAAAAGAAAAAAGAAACCAAACCATTGCCACAAAGCAATGACCTTCCACTTAGTGCATTTGTGCATTAACATCTTCCTTTGGCATGCCTCAGAGGGCACATTCATTATCAGGTTGTTTTGAAACTTTGTATGCTTATGCAGGGTGACAAAGATAGGAGCTATTGATTTTCTTTTCATTTCCATCAAAAACTGTTGCTGTTAGCAACAATCTTTGAATTTATTGCATTTGTGCATTAACATTCATTGACATGGCCTACAGGCCACATTTATCATAGGATTGTTTTTGAACTTGGTGTGCTCATTAGTCAAGAACTCAAGATAAGAGTTGTTGATAACATTCATTTCTGTGAAAAAAGTTGCCATTTACAATAACCTCTGAACATACTGCATTTGTGTATCAACATTCTTCCTTTAGCCAGTCTTACGGTTTACATTTAAAAATGCATGGATTACTTTGACGTTGTGCACACACAATGCTGTTATGTTGAAATTTCATCAAATAACATTGGTACCAATGATCTTCAATTTTGCCATTTCATTTATAACTTACCAAGTTCAAGTTTGTCAAGTTGAGTTACATTGTCATTGACACTTTCATATTAACATTGTATTGGATGAGATTGAAAATTGTGATGTTTTGTTGAAAATTGAAAGTTACTGCCATTTGTGTATTCTGTTTTACTTAAATTTTTTAATTTGAAAAGTAACCATCAGATTGCAATCATTTTTGGCTTGCTGGTTGATAATGACATTGTCTTGGACAAGTTTGAAATTTTTGTTGATAGCGTTATTGTCCATACTGATTATGAGATATTTTGAACAGATTTCAATAATGTTCGTTACACTTTTGTTTATGTTGTAGTTCATCAGAGACGGGGAATTTGCTTTGCTGTGTGATGCTATTTTCTTGTTATATTTACCTTCATGTTTCAAAACCTAATCTCCCAGTGGGAACTCTGGGAAGTGAAGCAGTGCTTGTTTACTGCAGTAAACAAGTTCCTTTTTACTGGTAAAATAGGACCCAGTAACCACTGCATGAGGTGAAAGTCCTTTAAAATAGGCAACATGGATATAAACGATTGGCTAAATCTGACTTTATATCCATGTTGCAGTCAGGATTAGTTGTTGTGCAGAAATATGTGACCTTAAACACCAGTGATTAGAATAAACAAAACCTGATCAACAGTGTTTAACATTATGTTGTGGAAGTGCTTAGCTAAATTATTGTTCCTTAACCCTTTACCTAACATGAAAAGCAGACGACACTTGCAAAAACCTTTCTTGAATAACTAATTTTTTTCATTTTTAGCTCAACTTTGGCGAAGCCAAATTTGAGCTTTTGCCATGGCCCATCTGTCCGTACGTCAACAGTTGGATACGGCTCGGGCTAGAGGCCGTATTTATGAATCGATCTTTACGAAACTTCTTGGGTACCTTTGTTATGACCGTGGGACGAGAATGAGTGTTTTTGGGTGTGGCCCAAAATTCAAGATGGCTGCCAGCCGCCATTTTGTACCGACGATGCCGAAATCTGTTTTTTGTACAGAACTTCCATATGAAAGCTCTGATTTGAATAATTTTTTGTATGAATGTTTAGTACCATGAGATACATCACATATCATACGTGTTTTTTTCTCGTGCTTAAATATGCAAATTAGACTAACTTTGATTTATTTAGTGTTACTTTCAGCACTGTTAGTGCAAATGCCAATATGGTTCGGGCTAGAGGCCGTATTTATGAACCGATCTTTACGAAACGTCTTGGGTACCTTTGTTATCACCGTGAGACGAGAACGAGTGTTTTGGGGTCCGGTCTGAAATTTAAGACGGCTGCTGGCAGCCATTTTGTACCAAAATTAGGTGCGATCAGATTTTTGCGCAGAACTTATGAAAGCTCCGATTTGAATAATTTTCTTGAATGAATGTTTAGTACCATGGGATACATCACATATAATACAGGTTTTTTTCTCGTGTGTAAATTATGATGCAAATTAATGTGCAAATGCCAATACAGCTCGGGCTAGAGGCCGTATTTATGCACTGATCTTTACGAAACTTCTTGGGCACCTTTGTTATCACGAGAACGAGTGTTTTGGGGTCCCGTCTGAAATTCAAGATGGCCACTGGTGGCCATTTTGTACAAAATTCAGTGCAGTCAGATTTTGGCGCAGAACTTCCATATGAAAGCGCTGATTTGAAGAATTTTCTGTCTGAATGTTTAGTACCATGGGATACATCACATTTTATACGGGTTTTTTTCTCGTGCATAAATTATGCCAATTAGACTAACTTTGATCTATTTAATGTTACTTTCAGGACTGTAACTGCAAATGCCAATACGGCTCGAGCTGGAGGCCGTATTTATGAACCGATGTTTACGAAACTTCTTGGGCACCTTTGTTATCACCTTGGGATGAGAACGAGTGTTTTTGGGTGCAGTCCAAAATTCAAGATGGCTGCTGTCGGCCATTTTGTACCAAAATTGGTGCAATCAGTTTTTTGTACAGAACTTTTGTATGAAAGTTCTGATTTGAATAACTTTCTGTATGAATGTTTAGTAACCTGGAATACATCACATATAATACAGGTTTTTTTCTCATGCAAAAATTATGCAAATTAGATGAACTTTGATTTATTCAGTGCTACTTATACACAGTAAGTGCACATGTCAATACAGCTCGGGCTAGGGTCCGTACTTATGAATCGATCTTCACGAAACTTCTTGGATACCTTTGTTATTTGGGGTACCTTTAATTTCGGACCGGACCCCAAAACACTCGTTCTCGTCTCACGGTGATAACAAAGGTACCCAAGAAGTTTCATAAATACGGCCTCTAGCCTGAGCCGTGTGTACGGCGCGATGGACATACAGACAGACGGACACCTTTGTTATCACCTTGGGATGAGAACGAGTGTTTTTGGACGACAGGCCATGGCAATATCTCAAATTTGGCTTTGCCAAAGTTGAGCTAAAAATAGTCAATTAATTTTCATTATTTTTTTCATTTTTTGTCTCAAAAATATGAATTTCGGACCGGACCCCAAAACACTCGTTCTCGTCCCATGGTGATAACAAATGTACCCAAGAAGTTTCGTAAAGATCGATTCATAAATATGGCCTCCAGCCTGAGCCGTACTAGCATTTGCCAAATACAACCTCTTGCCCGAGCCATACTTTACATGTACCTTTGTTATCAGGTCATTAACTAGATGTTTGTCATTGCTGTGTTACATACTATACATGTGCATGTCTTAAACAAGCCATATTGGCATTTGCCAAATACGGCCTCTAGCCCAAGCCGTACTTTACATGTACCTTTGTTATCAGGTCATTACCTAGATGTTTGTCATTGCTGTGTCACATACTATACATGTACATGTCTTAAACAAGTTGAGCTACAGTGTCATTGACACTTTCATTAAGAATAGCACTGGCCGGTTTTGGCCGTTAATCCTTTGAACCCTGATGGTATCTTCCATGTCAGTTCAACAGCAGCAACCAGTAGAATCCATATTCATTATTTGGGTGTAGACGCTTTAATATTTTTAATTTGCAGCCCCAAGGATTCAAATTTGTTCAAATCAGGTCCCTGGGTTCATATTTGAGTTCTATGTAGGAGCCTGAATTTTAATTTCAGTATAAGGAATGTTCTTTAAAAATCGTCTTCTTAATTTCTATTCAGAATCTTTTGATATTTGATACACAGCATCCATATAGGGGTTGGAGTCAAGTTTGTTTAAATTAAGTCCAGGGCTGGGTTTATATTTGGACTTATTATGGGAACCTAAATTTTTACATTCTGCAATATGAGGAATATTCTTAAAAATCTTCAGATTCACCGGTCAGAATCTTTTCAGATCTGGTACACCATCAGCCTTGGAGAATCAGATTGAAGTTTGTCCAAATCAAGTTCCTGGGTTCATATTTTGACTGCAATATGAAGAAAATGCTGTAAAAATCGTTCTCTTTTGATCCACCTGACAGAAACTTTTCATATTTGGTATACACCACCCTTGAGGGGCAGATTCAAATAATGTTCAAATAAAGTTCATGAATTCATATTTCGGCTACCTAAAGAGCCCAAATTTTAACTTAGTGCAATGTGAGGAATATTCCTTAAAGATCTTCTTCCACCAGGCTGCATCTCTTGATATTTGGTAAGAAAATAAATTTTATTTCATTCAAATGTTCTGTTTTCATTAATGATTACATCTGTTTGTGAGTATGTATGGACTCACAAACAGAAAAGCCCAAATGTCCCTGTCTCAGACATGTCCTTGTTGACTGCCATCTCACTGCATTTCTTCACACAACTGATGGCTTCCACAAACATTGGATATTTCACCAAATTTCATCCCAAAATTTTATTTCTTCACACAACTGATGGCTTCCATGAACATTGAATATTTCACCAAATTTCATCTCAAAATTTTAGAAGCCCTTGGTGATAGTCATTGCTGTTTGCTCACATGTTCCAGGTGACATTTTTTTGCTTCCATGTTTCTGATCCCTCAACACTAATACTCTTATTCCTTTTTGCCAACTTGATCCAGATGAGCCTGTTAGGCCCAATTGAGCCTCTGGTTTCATGAATAAAATATTGCCAAATCAAGACTGAAACACAAAAAAATACAAATTCTGAAAATTGCATCTCTGATTCAATGTTCTTGCATTTCCTTTACAACTGGTGATATTCTACAGTGACATGGCAAGAAAAACAGAAATATCATGGATCATGTCCAGTGGCAATTGAATCGAAATTCTCTCTCTGTTTTTCGGGCCCTGAGAAGCTTCAAGATTTGATTCAAATTCTAATCTTAAGTTGGTATCTGGTTCGCTTCGAAATCAGCTGTCCAATTCATTGTCCTTCAAATCTTTTCACTGGAATTTTGCCTGGTATCAGTCATCTAAGTCATCTCACAGAAGGTATAGCTGAGATAGCTAGTACATAAATAATGTTGAAAATAAAGACTGGGAGTAATTTCCACTATATTAACATAATGAAAGTGTCAATAACACTGTAGCTCAACTTGTGTAAGACATGTACATGTATAGCATGTGACACAGCAATGACACACATCTAGGTTATGACCTGATAACAAAGGTACATATAAAGTATTTTAACGGTTTGTGCATAAATGCTGACCGTAGCCTGTAACAAATGTATAGGTAAAGTATTGTAAAGGTGGGCGACAGTTAGATGCTAAACTAGAAAAGAAATCATTGAGTCCCAGAGTGGGTCTAACTGACCCTAAAATATTTATTCTCATAGCACAGTGATAACAAAGGCACCCCAAAACACTCGTTCTCATCCCAAGGTGATAACAAAGGTACCCAAGAAGTTTCATGACGATCGGTTCATAAATACAGTCTCTATCCCGAGCCGTATTGACATGTGCACTTACTGTGTATAAGTAGCACTGAATAAATAAAGTTCATCTAATTTGCATAATTTCTGTACGAGAAAAAAACCTGTATTATATGTGATGTATTCCATGTTACTAAACATTCATTCAAAAATTTATTCAAATCAGAACTTTCATATTGAAGTTCTGTACAAAAAACTGATTGTACCTAAGTTTGGTACAAAATGGCCGTGGGCAGCCATCTTGAATTTTGGACTGCACCCAAAAACATTCATTATCGTTCCAAGGTGATAACAAAGGTACCCAAGAAGTTACGTGAAGATCGATTCATAAATACAACCCCTAGCCCGAGCCGTATTGACATGTGTACTTACTGTGTATAAGTAGCACTGAATAAATCAAAGTCTATCTAATTTGCATAATGTCTGCATGAGATAAAAACCTGTATTATAAGTGATGTATTCGATGTTACTAAACATTCCGACAAAAAATTATTCGAATCAGAACTTTCATACAGAAGTTCTGTACAAAAAACTGATTGCACTAACTAAGGTACAAAATGGCTGCTGGTGGCCATCTTGAATTTCGGACCGCACCCAAAAACACTTGTTCTCGTCCCATGGTGATAACAAAGGTACCCAAGAAGTTTCGTAAAGATCGGTTCATGAATACGGCCTCTAGCCCGAGCTGTATTGAATTGTTGATGTGCAGACAGATGGACGGACAGACAAATGGGCAGATGGACGACGGGCCATGGCATAACTTCAAATTTGACTTACGTACAATTGGGGTGTAGGGGCATTCTTAGTCCTCTTGGGACAGTCATGCCCTCAGTTACTTATGTAAACTGAGGTTTGTGTGATAACACTGATGTGTAAGCTGATTTAGGAAAATGGTAAAACATTGAGGCTTCAAAGGCAGAGTAAGAGTTATACTTCACCCCTTTTTTCCCCCACTTTCTATGCAAGATATGCATGTCTCATGTGAGAAGGCCATGTGAGATAGATTATAAGATATCTATCTCACATGATCCACGTCATTGGCTAATTAGCATATTTAATGAGAGCACAGAATATTTAATCATCGCACTTTCTTCCGTAAACAAACAGCATGGTGTCACGTTTCGGAAATAGCAGTCGAACATTTGTCGAAGAAAATAGAAATAAAAACACAGACCACAAAACCCAAGGACACTTGACTCTTTTATATGAATTTTTGGGTGAATGCCATTATGAGTGGAGAGAGTTGCATGAAATTCCAGTTGAAAAGTTATGCGGATGCATTGCAGAATTCATCAGAATGTGTCAATGTTCATTTCACTACAATTCTTTAACCACTGTCTTGCCGGCATTGGGATTTAATTTCATGGTCTGTACTTGTGGTATATACCAGAACTTTTGTGCGCTCTTTCCAATAAGCAAATCAGTTTTTTTTCAAAAATGTACAACAAAATTGTTTGAAATAGTTGTTCACGTGCCTCTGAATTTACGTTTGATGACGTCAAGAGTGTTTTGGTGGGGGAGAAAAATTATCCCTGATGGGGGTGGGTGTGAGATGGGGAAATCTCATCCTCAGGATAAGATATTTGATCCAAACACTTGGCAAACCTTGTGTCTGGTCCAAATATCTTGCCTTCAGGTGAGATTTCCCAATCTCACACCCACCCCTATCGGGGATAATAATATTCTCCCACCACTAAGGTATTGAGACATATATAAAATCATGTCAGACAGCTGGGAGAGATATGCCTGTCTCACCCCACCCACGTGACAGCTATCTCACCCCATCCACGTGACATATTTAATGAGTGCAGGACTATTCGATCATCACATGTTCTTCTGTAAACAAACAAAATGGTGTTGCATTTCGGAAATATTAGCAGACGCACTTTTGTCAAAGAAAATAGAAATGAAAACACAGACCGCACAACCAAAGGACACTTGACTCTTTTATATGAATTTTTGGGTGAATGCCTTTATGAGTGGAGAGAGTTGCATGAAATTCCCGTAGACAAGTTATGCGAATACATTGCAGAATTCTTAATATGACATCATCGGAATGTGTCAATGTTCATTTCCCTACAAATCTTCAACTGCTGTCTTGGTGGTGTCGAGATTTAATTTCTTGGTATAACCACGTGGTATATACAGAACTTTTGTGCACTCTTTCCGATAAACAAATCAGGATTTTTCAGAAATGGACAATAAAACTGTTCGATATAACTGCACATGCCCCTAAATTACTTTTGATGACATCAGTGTGTTTTGGTGGGGGGAGAAAAATTATCCCTGATGGGGTTGGGTGTGAGAGGGGGAAATCTCACCCTCAGGACAAGATATTTGGCCCAAACACTTGGCAAGCCTCGTGTCTGGCCCAAATATCTTGCCCTTGGGTGAGATTTCCCCATCTCACACCAACAGCCACCAGGGATAATAATAATCTCACATGGTTAGAAAATACTTCTTGAACAAGTAAAATATTTCATTTGTTTGCCCCCAAAACATAGCTTATGACCCCGCATTGGAATGAGCTCTATGAGCTCATTCCAATGCAGGGTCTTAAACTATGTTGTGAAGGGAAAGATTGAAAATTTGAATGGCAATTTTTGAAAATTGTGCAGACCCAACATGACCATTGCATAAGTAAAGGGTTAAATTTTATCGTGGGTCAGAAGCTTGCTATCAACAGATGCACTCATTATCCCTCATTACCTCCCACATCTTCCCACACCTATGACCACTGTGAGATGAACTGTGCAGTTCATTGTGTATGAAATGACACAATTGGCCATTTTTAGGAGAGTACGTGCAAACATGTGACAGAGCAAGTCAATAAGATTTTATTATATAGAGATTTCTCAAGTGTTACCTTATCTGTATGCAATCATAAATTTTTTTAGATATTAATGTCATGTATATTATTAACCTCTTCCCTTTTCTTTATGTATAATTATAGTGCAGTAGAACCCTGTTAATTGAATAGCCACTTTGCCAGCGAAAAATATTCAGTTAACAGGAGTATATAATTAACAAGAACTGGGTCCATTTCCAATTTTCTTGTTATGAACTGAGCCGAATGTCTCCATTGAAAAGTGCTGAAAATCACTTTAGTGGCTTTACACTGAATAAATTAGCTTGTTATGCCCCAGACTTGAAAAGTCGAAGAAGGAGTTTCTAGTGGAGACCTCCATCCATCCATCAGTCTGTCCATCCATCCGTCCATCCATTTGTTTGTCCATCCATCAATCCATCCGTCCCTTGTATCTCAGCCACTACTACTCTGATTTGAATGATATTTGGTGTTGTGATAGAGTCTCATGGGGGAACGATACCTGTATAGCATGAGTTTCTTCCACACATTTTTTCCAGAGTTATGGCACTTTTTCACTCTTTCGACTTAGAAACCTTGTGGTGGGTCAGGGGCATTGGCACACGATCTGCATTGCCCCTCTTGTTGTTTGCTCAACAGTACAAAAAAATGGTTAAAAAAACTTTTGTTTCAATTTATTGGAGAGTGTCAGTGGGACCTCCAATAAATTGTAACAAAACAATTATTTATGAACATATTCTTACAAAACTAAAGCATCCCTTGCTGGAAGTATGGGATCTGTGAAAAAAAATACTCACGATACAGATCACCTTTGAACAATAATTTAGCACATTACAAGTTAACAGGAGTATTTAATTATCAGGGATTTCATTCTTGAGATACAATGAGCATTTATTCTATTATATCTTGTTTGACAGAGCTCATTGAGCTCTGTCAAAGAAGATATAACAAATTAAATACCTATAGTTGATTTATTGAGGATCAAAATATCTATAAATGTGGAGAATTGAGTGAATGTTAGAGAAACTGTTTGGTTGATTCCAAGACTTTTTATTCAGTTAACATGAGTTTACTATTATTCTGTAACCTGTATACAATTAACAGGTCAAATTTGTACTAAAGGTATGGTAAATGGTTTGTTGTTTGTAAGTTATGTACAATTAACAGGGTTATTGAATTAAAATATATATACAATTAAGTGGTCTCCGCTGTACCTAATCGTGATCTGGTCGCAACACAATTACTCCAGTGGCTGGAAGTTTCAAAAACAAATTTTGCGAAATCTAGACTGAATCAAGACACACAAATAAAAATAGCATCTGAGATTCAATGTACTTAAATTTCCTTTTGACAAGTGAGATTCCACAGCATTGTTGGGAGGTAAGCAGAGAATTTCGGCTGGGTCAGAATGTGATCGAAATTCTCACTTCAGTTTTCTGATCATAGTACTCTATCCAAAGTGTTGTCAAAAGGCGGTAATCCAACTGGGGCATGTTACATGAGGGTTTTCCTTTTCGAGGTGATAAAATGTAAGGGTTTGCTTCCTGCATGGGAGCCCGATGGCTCAGTGGTTACAGTATTGGATTTCAAACTGAAAGATCCTCGGTTTGATCTTTGCTAGAAGTAACTGCGTTGTATCCTTGGGCAAGGCACTTAATCCTGATTGCCCATGTGCGGTAATGGTGTTGCTGTGTACTATGGCATACTGCATGTCCATGGAGCACTTGTCTTCGTCCAGTTTTAACCCTGCTTATGTGGAGTTAGTATGTTTGGGATTCTGACAGTTGCTCACTGCTGCTCAGTGGTTCTCTCTGGGTACTCTGGCTTCACCCACCCATAAACTGTCTTAACTTAGGGTGACACTGGCTGTCGAAAGTGTCGTTAAACCAAATAAATAAATAAATAAATTGCTTCCAGCATAGGTATAAATAATTCACAAAACTTGACTTTATACATATACAGTACTGTGATCACAAAAGTTGACAGAGACTGGGCCACTCTCCAATCATAATTATCCTTCTGCTTTTGTCCCACTGCATTGTGGAATCTCACACGCTGGAAAAGAAATGCAAAAGCACTGATCCTGAAATGCTCTTTTCATTTGTAGTTGTGTGATTTGGTCTTGATTTCACAAAGTTTTATGTATGAAATCTTGATTGGTGTTTAACTCTTAACCTGCTGAGTATTTTTAAAATATTTTTCTTAACACTTGTCATGGCTGCTTCACAGCAGCCATGGCTGGATCTGCTGAAAATTCATCTAAAAAAAAACACTGGTCATAAAGCCAGTTCTATTTTCAGGGGAAAATTTGGTTAAATGTACTCAAATTTTACTTATTTTAATGATGATATTTCCTTTTATGGGCAGGAATATCCTCCAGCAGCATGCAAGGAGTTTAGTATTATCCCTGATGGGGGTGGGTGTGAGATGGGGAAATCTTATCCAATGGCAAGATATTTGGACCATACATGAGGCTTGACTAGTGTCGGGACCAAATATCCTGTCCCGAGGGTGAGATTTCCACATCTCACACCTGCCCCATCAGGGATAATTTTTCTCCCCCACCAAAACACTCTGATGTCATCAAAAGTAATATAGGGGCATGTGCAGCTATATCAAAAAGTTTGTTGTCTATTTCTTGAAAAAAAAACTGATTTGCTTATCGGAAAAAGTGAACTACAGTTCTGTATATACCATAGAATCTAAACCACAATGCTGGCAAGACAGGGGTTAAAGATATGTAGCTAAATGAATGTTGAAACATTCTGATGTCATATTGTGAAATCTGCAATGTATTCACATAACTTTTTGACAGGAATTTCGTGCAATTCTCTCCACTCATAATGGCGTTCTCCCAAAAATTCCTATAAAAGAGTCAAGTGTCCTTTGGTTTTGCGGTCTGTGTTTTTATATCCCCAGCGGGGGTATATAGGAATCACCTTGTCTGTCCGTCATCTTCCATCCATCCATCTATCTGTCCATCCATCTGTCCCAAAATTCAGTTATGAATAACTTGTAAAGTACTTAGTTGAGTGACAAAATATTTGGTATGCGAGTGTATCCTATTGCTATATACCCATAGTGTAATGCAGGTGTCATTCGAGATTTTATTGCCGGAGTCATTGCCCTTTATGGACTTCGAATTTGTCCCCCTTGAAATTAATTCATGAATAACTTGCGGAATGACTTCATATTTGCAACTCTATCTTATTGATGTCTACCCACAGTACAAGGTCTGTCTGTCTGTCCATCCGTCCATCTGTCCGTCCGCCCCAAAATTCAATCATGAATAACTTGTAAAGTACTTGGTTGAGTAACTTGATATTCGTTTTGCAAGTGTATCCTATTGCTGTATATCCATAGTGAAATGCAGATGTCATTCGAGATTTTATTGCCAGAGTCATTGCTCTTTATGGCCTTAGTATTTTAAATACCCAAAAACTGTATCACCTATAATCAGGCTTGCATTGTTAAATAAGCTGGGGTATCTTTTTGTGTCACCGTATGGTGACACTTTAGTTCCCTTTCCTTTTCTGAGTATCCAAATGAAGCTATACAGTGTGCTAACATATTTTTGTACGCCCGTTTTGTAAAAACGGTCATATTATGGTATACTGCTGTCCGTCTACACATACAACTAGATCGAGTTATTTGTGTGCAAAGCACACAATGGTGTATCCCCGCATTTCCTTAGCAACACCTTAGCATAGTCTTAACGTTTCGAATTAATACCCAAGGAGCCTTTCGATGAAAACTGATTTTCTAACGATAAAAGTGGTTCCACTGGAACCACCTGGGGCAAAATAAAAATTCCCAAACCTTCATGCAGATCTAGAATTGTTACCTGAACACATTAGCATAGTTTGAACGTTTCGAATTAAATACCCTAAGATCCTTTTGATGAAAACTGATTTTCTAACAATAAAAGTGGTCCCACTGGAACCACCTGGGGCAAAATCAAAATTCCGAAACCTTCATACACATCTAGTGATGCTACATGAACATATTAGCATAGTTTATATGATTCAAATTAAATATCCTAGAAGACTTTCGATGAAAACTGATTTTCTAACGATAAAAGTGGTTAAGGAACCACCTGGGGCCAAATCAAAATTCCAAAACCTTAATGCACATCCAGAGATGTTACCTGAAAACCGTAGCATAGTTTTAACATTTCAAATTAAATACCCTAGAAGCCTTTCGATGAAAACTGATTTTCTAACGATAAAAGTGGTTCCACTGGAACCACCGGGGGCAAAATAAAAATTCCGAAACCTTCATGCACATCTAGAGATGTTACCTGAACACATTAGCATAGTTTAAACGTTTCGAATTGAATACCCTAGGAGTCTTTCGATTAAAACTGATTTTCTAACGATAAAAGTGGTTCCAATGGAGCCACCAGGGGCCGAATCAAAATTCCGAAACCTTCATGCACATCTCGAGTTGCTACCTGAACACATTAGCATAGTTTAAGCATTTTGAATTAAATACCCTAGAAGCCTTTCGATGAAAACTGATTTTCTAACGATAAAAGTGGTTCCACTGGAACCACCGGGGGCAAAATAAAAATTCCGAAACTTTCATGCACATCTAGAGATGTTACCTGAACACATCAGCATAGTTTAAACGTTTCAAATTGAATACCCTAGGAGTCTTTCGATTAAAACTGATTTTCTAACGATAAAAGTGGTTCCAATGGAGCCACCAGGGGCCGAATCAAAATTCCGAAACCTTCATGCACATCTCGAGTTGCTACCTGAACACATTAGCATAGTTTAAGCATTTTGAATTAAATACCCTAGGAGCCTTTCGATGAAAACTGATTTTCTAATGATAAAAGTGGTTCCACTGGAACCACCGGGGGCAAAATCAAAATTCTGAAACCTTCATGCACATCTAGAGATGTTACCTGAACACATTAGCATAGTTTAAACGTTTCGAATTGAATACCCTAGGAGCCTTTCGATGAAAACTGATTTTCTAACGATAAAAGTGGTTCCACTGGAACCACCGGGGGCCGAATCAAAATTCTGAAACCTTCATACACATCTAGAGATGTTACTTGAACACATTAGCATAGTTTAAACGTTTCGAATTGAATACCCTAGGAGCCTTTCGATGAAAACTGATTTTCTAACGATGAAAGTGGTTCCACTGGAACCACCGGGGGCCGAATCAAAATTCTGAAACCTTCATATACATCTAAAGATGTTACTTGAACACATTAGCATAGTTTAAACGTTTTGAATTGAATACCCTAGGAGCCTTTCGGTGAAAACTGATTTTCTAATGATAAAAGTGGTTCCACTGGAACCACTGGGGGCTGAATCAAAATTCCGAAACCTTCATGCACATCTCGATTTGCTACCTGAACACATTAGCATAATTTAAGCATTTTGAATTAAATACCCTAGGAGTCATTCGATGAAAACTGATTTTCTAACGATAAAAGTGGTTCCACTGGAACCACCTGGAGCAAAATCAAAATTCTGAAACCTTCATGCACATCTAGAGTTGCTACCTGAACACATTAGCATAGTTTAAACATTTTGAATTGAATACCCTAGGAGCCTTTCGATGAAAACTGATTTTCTAACGATAAAAGTGGTTCCACTGGAATCACCGGGGGCAAAATCAAAATTCCAAAACCTTCATGCACATCTAGAGATGTTACCTGAACACATTAGCATAGTTTAAATTTTTCGAATTAAATACCCTAGGAGCCTTTCGATGAAAACTGATTTTCTAACAATAAAAGTGGTTCCACTGGAACCACCGGGGGCCGAATCAAAATTCCGAAACCTTCATGCACATCTAGAGTTGCTACCTGAACACATCAGCATAGTTTAAGCATTTCGAATTAAATACCCTAGGAGCCTTTCAATGAAAACCGATTTTCTAATGATAAAAGTGGTTCCACTGGAACCATCGGGAGCAAAATCAAATTCCGAAATCTTCATGCACATCTAGAGATGTTACCTGAACACATTAGCATAGTTTAAACGTTTCGAATTGAATACCCTAGGAGCCTTTCAGGGTGTGACGGACGGACGTATGGACGGAGATCACGACAAGATCCCCGCATTTTTGAAAATGCGGGGATAATACTTTGAAAACGTCTTGAGCAATTTTGGTGGAAAGTATATGTTGATAGAAGGAAGCTCCCTTTCGATTTGTGTCGCCGTCCGATATATCATTCCAGAGTTATGGGACTTTATTCGTCAAAATGTAAGCAATTTTCCACATGTCGAACAATAAGTTGAAAATGCTTAGAGCAATTTTCATGATTTTTTGGTTGCAAGTATATGTTGATAACTGGAATCTCCCTTTCAATTTATTTCCAAATTAATGAACACAGTATGTTGTTGGTTATGATTATTGTACAAGAATATAAAAAAAAACTGACAAGTACACATGTATACTCATATTGTGTGCTTCCCTCTTGTAATTAATAACGGGCGTATCATACGCTCATGGCGCAGCTGTTTATTAAAAACTGACTTGATAGCAATCTTTATTTTGTATTGGCCTGCACATTGAGGAGGCTTACGTTAGCTGTGCTTACAAACAGGTCTAGTTATTTCTATTTTCTTCGACAAACGTTCGTCTGTTAATATTTCCGAAATGTGATACCATGTTGTTTGTTTACAGAAGAATGTGCGATGATTGAATAGTCCTGCACTCATTAAATATGCTAATAAGCCAGTCACGTGGGTCATGTGAGATAGATATCTATATCACATGGCCTTCTCACATGAGACACTCATATCTTGCACAGGAAGTGGGGGAGAAAATTGTATCACAACCTGATCGCTATCTGATCAAGAGAAATACATATATGTGATGACAATATTGTTTTTGTATTGTGGTCATGATATAGCCATAGATATTTAAACCTTTACCCAATGCAGACGTTATCAAAATTTATTATTTTAAATATCATTTTTTCAAATTTTTCAAAAATTTCAATAAAACCATATCATTTGACCCCTCGTTGGAACGAGCTCGACGGGGCTCGTTCCAACGAGTGGTCACAAGATATGGTTTTGTTGAAATTTTTTGAAAAATAATATTTTTTCAAGTGCTGAATTTGCATATTACGCGGGCGGATGCGGCCGATTCATTGGGTAAAGGGTTAATGTAACCTACATGTATACACCCATAAATAAATGAATAAATGGAAAGTACATGTATGGTTGGGATTTGACTTATAAAAACTTTCCAGTAAACTGGATTGGGGAGTATGATAACCCTCTCAATTTTTTACGCTCATTGATTTCCCAAATGCCAGGTTTGCTGAAAATGATATCAGTTCTTTATCTTACAAATCGAGACAAAATCGCATGTCTCGAGTATTTCTTTTGAAGTGTTGGAGTACCAAATTAGACTTGAATAATCCCTTGAAACATGATTTATTTACATTTTTAGCTCAACTTTGGCGAAGCCAAATTTGAGCTTATGGCATGGCCAGTCGTCCGTCTGTCCATCTGTCCGTCAACAATTCAATATATCTCGGGCTAGAGGCCATATTTACGAACCGATCTTTACAAAACTTCTTGGGTACCTTTGTTATGACCGTGGGACGAGAACGAGTGTTTTGGGGTCCAATCCAAAATTCCAGTTGGCCGCTGGCAGCCATTTTGTACAAAATTAGGTGCAATCAGATTTTTGTGCAGAACTTCCATATGAAAGCACTGATTTGAATAATTTTTTGTTTTTGTATGAATGTTTAGTACCATGGGATACATCACATATAATACAGGTTTTTTCTCGTGCGTAAATTATGCAAATTAGACTAACTTTGATGTATTTAGTGTTATTTTCAGCACTGTAAATGCAAATGCCAATACGGCTCGGGCTAGAGGCCGTATTTATGAACCGATCTTTACAAAACTTCTTGGGAACCTTTGGTATCACTGTGGGACGAGAACGAGTGTTTTTGGGTATGGTCCGAAATTCAAGATGGCCAATGGTAACCATTTTGTACAAAATTAGATGCAATCAGATTTTTGCACAGAACTTCCATACGAAAGCACTGATTTGAATAATTTTTTGTGTGAATGTTTAGTACCATGGGATACATCACATATAATACAGGGTTTTTTCTCGTGCCGAAATTATTCAAATTAGAGTAACTTTGATTTTTTCAGTGCTACTTACACACAGTAAATACCCATGTCAATACGGCTCGGGCTAGAGTCTGTTTTTATGAACCGATCTTCACGAAACGTCTTGGGTACCTTTGTTATCACTTTGAGATGAGAACGAGTGTTTCTGGGTGCGGTCCAAAATTCAAGATGGCTGCCAGTGGCCATTTTGTACCGAAATTAGGTCTAATCAGTTTTTTTGTACACAACTTCTATATGGCTCAGGCTAGAGGCTGTATTTGTGAACCGCTCTTTACGAAACTTCTTGGGTACCTTTGTTATCACAGTGGGATGAGAACGAGTGTTTTTGGGTGTGGTCCAAAATTCAAGATGGCCACCAGCAACCATTTTGTACCACAATTAGTGCAATCAGTCTTTTGTACAGAACTTCTGTATGAAAGTTCTGATTTGAATAAATTTTTGTGTGAATGTTTACTAACATGGAATACATCACATATAGTACAGGTTTTTTTCTCGTGCAGAAATTATGCAAATTAGATGAACTTTGATTTATTCAGTTATACTTATACACTGTATGTGCACATGTCAATACGGCTCGGGCTAGAGGCTGTATTTATCAACCGATCTTCACGAAACTTCTTGGGTACCTTTGTTATCACTTTGGAACGAGAACGAGTGTTTCTGGGTGCGGTCCAAAATCCAAGATGGCTGTCAGTGGCCATTTTGTACCGAAATTAGGTCCAATCAATTTTTTGTCACAACTTCTATACAGCTCGTATTTATGAACTGATCTTCACGAAACTTCTTGAGTACCTTTGTTATCACCTTGGGACAGAAACGCTATGAGAACAAATATTTTGGGGTTCAGTCAGACCCACTGTGGGACCCAAAGATTTCTTTTCTAGTTTAGCATCTGACTGTCACCCACCTTTACAATACTTTACCTATACATTTGTTACAGGCTACGGTCAGTATTTATGTACAGACCGTTACAATACTTTATATGTACCTTTGTTATCAGGTCATTACCTAGATGTTTGTCATTGCTACATACTATACATGTACATGTTGAGCTACAGTGTCATTGACACTTTCATTAACTCTTTGCCTAACAAAACTGCCAAAAATCACCATTCAGATTATTTTTTCAATTTTTGCCCCCCCCCCCCCAAACATAGCTTATGACCCCTCATTGGAACAGGTATGTTGAGTTTTTCAAAAAAAGGTTCAAAATCTACACTTATGAGGCAAAAAATGAAAATTTTTCGTTAGAGATTTTTTCTCTCTCAGTGTAGCCCTCTGTTGGTATTGGGTAAAGAGTTTAACAGAAAGAGTAATCTATCAGCTTTGGTATCCCCCAGTGCTGGGCAGTATTGGGATAATCAAATTGGTATTCAGAAAATGATACTGCACTATATCATTATATCAGTGGCAGTGTTATGGGGGAGGGAGGGTGTGTGTGTGGGGGGGGGGGGGGGGGGGGGTCTAGGCCCCCACTTTTCCCTTGCCCCCTCCGAAAAATCAGCCCCCCCCCCCCCCCCCCCCCCCCCCAGTGAAACTTCAATTTGCTATCTGACCATGGTTTTCGTGGAAGCATAATGATGTGAGCCCAATTTTAGACACAATCTGGGGGGCCTTTAAAGATATCAGATGTTGTAGAAAAGCTCAGATATCGCTCACAGGGCATCCAAATATGAAAACATTTTCCAGGGGAATCCCCCCCCCCCCCCAACAGGAGGGGGACACTCTCTCCATACCCTCCCCCAGCTCAGGTCTGTGACCTTTGGGAGATGCCTCCGGCATCTTGACTTTGGACTCCCCATATCCTACTTAGGCCCCCCTCCCCCAAATCAAAATCCTGGCACTGCCACTGCATTAGATTGATTATTTTTGACTGATGTGCCAAACAATGCAGAGATGAAACGTCTGGTAACAACTTTGTCCAAAACATCTGCCAGAAAGTCCAAAATGTCAGCTAATTGATTGAGATTGCAGCAGATGTTTTGGGGGTCTTACATGTATTCCTGACTTTGGAATAGTACAGACTCAGAGGCGCCTTCATTTTTCATAGCAGTCCTTAGATTCTGAGGTGTTAAAATTAGCACGCCTCAACACTTAAAATAATATGCCTCAAAGTGATAGTGGACTGGTCAAGTATAATCATATTTATCTTGGAAACAGAACCACAAATGTCTTGCTTTTGTTTATTTTAAAATAACACTGTACCATGCATTGGGTTATATCAGATACAATTTGTGTGCACTATTTTGGGGCCAAGATGCTTTCATGTCATCATTGTGTGCAAACAAACAGACAATCACTTTGAAGTACAAGTATAAAATACAGGAAATCAGTATGGCACTTCCCAAGTAAAATTTCAAGGTTTTAAATCCCAGGAATGCCATTGGTCAAAATGTCAACATGACCAAACTACAGATGCTTACTTTTTTCATGTGTCTTCTTCCCTCAACTTGTTTCAAATTCAAGTAACCAATATTTAATTGGTTTTGTTCTGTGGTGACTGTTAAGACAAGCCACCTGGAACAGTTTGGAAAGAAAACAAAACATTCTGTGTGAGGGCAGACAGGGCAGTATAAAGGGAAAAAAAGCCAGATTTAAACCTGAGATGAACAGCACAAGTGAAGTAAAATCATGATGAGCCAGCCTGGAAATTAGCAGACTGTCATCTGCAGAATGAGGTCGCCAGAGGGTAAATTTGGTAATGCTTACCTGCACAGCAGGGTGGCATTATCAAATTTTCCCTCTGTGAACCTCAATCTGAATCTGAATCAAGGTCTCAGGCTTAAACAGAAAAAGGTATCCAGAGGATAAATTGGGGATTCAAGCCCACTGTATGGGATAGCATCGGCAAATTCTCCCTCTAGGGACCTCATTCTGTAAATGACAGTTTGTTTATTTCCAGGCTTGAATTGATGAGCAAATAGTAATTACATACCTGGGTAAAACTGACCTTTCGGTATACCAATTTATTTAATTTTGATGGAATTGGTGACGGTATTTAAAATTATACTGATTTAGTATGCCAAAATGCCAGCCACTACAAGTATCCACAATGTAGACATTCAGAAAAATTATATTCTTTTAAGCCAACTGAATCCCATCGATTTACCTTTTACATCAAAGATAACCTCTACTTTTCTTGTTATTGAACAAATAGGGTAGGTACCATTCTGGAACAGCAGGGATATTAAGATAGTGTCCTGTTTCCTGTTTCAAAATGAATCATTCAGAGAGGATGAGTGATACGAAGGGATAAATTGCATTAAATGCCACTTGAACTTTTCTGCAATATATCTAGCAAGTCAAATAGTTGGTTAATATTCGGAGCTGATTCATTGTGTGTATTTTGTGCTCAATCCCTTTTTAACCCTTCATAAATGTAATAAACTTTCTTCTGCAAAACTTGAGAGCCTGAGTTTATCCATTTCACTTTTGTTTTCTAAACTATCAAACACCAATATTCTCTCAGCTGGTATAGTGGAACACTGTTAACCATTTATGTAACAGGTTGAAAAATCTATTTTTCCAAAAATTTAAACAAAAACAAATCATGTGACCACTCATTGGAACGGGCTCAACAAGCTGCATGTGGCTTCCAACTTTCAAATCACTATGGGCCAAAAGATAAGGGAATTACTAATATTAGAAATAAGATAGCATGAATAAAATACATGTAAGATCTGAATCAACAAAGACCAAGTCAGCTCCATGAGCGATATTTTTGACTGAATTCACTTACAACATTTTTAAAACAAAAGAGTAACGCCCGTCAACATACAGCCTTCTTGGGGCTTTCATGCTCTAGCTATGCTAGCAGTTTTCATATAGAAGGGATATGAAAAAGCGGAATCATTTATTGGGGTTTAATGATACTTTCAACAGCCATGGTCACCTCGTATCAGACATTTTTCAGGTGGAGTAAGCCGGAGTACCCAGAGAGAACCAGCAAACAATGGCAAGCAACTGTCAGACTCCCCAGCGTACTAACTCAGCACAAGCAAGGTTAGCATTGGTTGAACACAAGTGCACCATTGACGTGCAGTATGCCTTATCCCCACGTGGGAAATTGGGATGAAGTGCCTTGCCCAATGACACAGTGCAGTTACCCCTGGTGGGGGATCAAACCGTAGACCTTTTGGTTTGAAGTTTAGAGCTGTTACCACTGAGCCACCATGCTCCCGAACAAAGCTGATGCCCCCCCCCCCCCCCTACAAGACACCCACAGATAAACAGAGACCCCGACACTCTCAACATTGTTTATTTATTGATGTTTAAGGTCACATATTTATGCACAATGGCTAATCATGACCGTGACAGTTTTACGGGTGGAGGAAGCCGGAGTACCCGGAGAGAACCACCGAGCAACGACGAGCAGCTGCCAGCTCCCCAACATCGTAACTCCGCACTGCAGCACAGGCAGGGTTAGATTGGTTGAAGACATGCGTACCATCGACGTGCAGTACGCCTTAGTACACGGCGTCTTTGTGCCCCCACGCGGGCAATGGAGATGAAGTGTCTTGCCCAAGGACACAACGCGGTTGCCGCAGGTGGGATTCGAACCGAGGACCTCTCGGCTTGCAGACTGCACCTCTACCTACTGAGCCACCGCGCTCCCCTCTCAACATTGAGAAATAGACAAAGAAAACAGAAGTATCTTGCAGACTAAGTACACCAAACTAAAACAACACCTCACATCAGTCAAAAATAAAACTTTCCATAAAAGCAAACAAAACAAACCCATCTCATCTGTACATTAATCAGATTTGGTAAACTGAGATAATCTTTTCCTACCTAATCAAATTAGCTAAGCTGGGATAAAAGAACATTAGACATGGCTCATTAACCCTTTACCCAACATGAAAAAAAAAAATCCGTGAATAACTAATTTTTTCATTTTTTGTCTCAAAAACATAGGTTATGACCCCTCGTTGGAACGAGCTCAATGAGCTCATTCCAACAAGGGATCATAATTCATAACCTATGTTTTTGAGACAAAAAAATAATAAAAATTAATTGGCGATTTTTGAGAATAGTGCTGGCCGGTTTTGGCCATTACGTTGGGTAAAGGGTTAAACAAGTTTTTACTACTTTGTAGGACATGAATGGATCATATCTATTTTTAAATATGTATACACTGACCATATTAGGGCATTCTTATACTTTCTCATCATGGCTATTATATTCATACACCTTCATTTTGAGCCATTCTTCCACTGTCCTTTTGTAGCTGTGACATTGTTACAACTCCTTCATTGAGACACACGTTCACCAGGTAATTTTTCTCAAAAGCTGAGTCACTTGTCAAGTTATCTCCAACAAAAAACCCACTTGTGCATATTGTTTGACTATGACAATGATTTAAACTCCATTCAGTGTTGTTGATCAGTGATTTTTAACATGAACTTCAGAAGTGAATATTTTTACGAAACCTTATGCAGTAGATTGTTGGTGTATGTGCACATGTATGTATTTTCCTAATTTATTCTTACTTTTCTTATCAGTTATCACTGGGGGGGCGGGGGGGGGGGGGGTAAAAAATTTAAGATGATTTACTAAAAAGTTATAATTCCACATTTATATTTAATTCAACTTTCATTGTTTTGCCACTTCAATTTAACTTTTAGCTCACCTTAGTGAAGCTCAAGGGGAGCTTAAGTGATCACTTTCTGTCCATTGTCCATCCGTCATCCATCCATCTGTCTGGCATGAAATTTATATTTTCAACTTCTCCTCATAAACTGCGGGGCTGAATTGAACAAACTTTCATTTTCCTTACATATGCCAATTCAAGTTTGTTCAAATAAAGTTGCCATGCCCATAGGTGGCATGACAAGGGGCATAATTCTGCTACACCCACAAAGTATTTTAAAAAAATTAAAAGAATCTTCCCCAAAACTACCAATCAGAAAGAATCTTTTGATACTTGGTACCTTAGAGGGGGCAGATTCAAGTTTGATCAAAACAAATCTCTGGGTTCATATTTGGGCTCCCTTTGGACACCTGAATTTTGACTTGGTGCAATATGAGTAAATTTATTTAAAATCTTCTAGAGGATATTTTCTTCTCTTTTTAGCTCACCTGACTGAAAGTCAGGGTGAGCTTTTCTTATCACTCTTCGTCCGTCGTCCTGCGTGAAGGTGGTGTTTGAGCCTCTTTCTCCTAAACCCCTGGCCACATTTTAATTAAATTTCATGTAAGTAGTGGTTATATAGGGGCATTTTGATTTTTATCCAAATTAGGTTTTGGCTCATATTGAGCAGAGGTGTGGGGAAAAAATGGCCAAATTTTTTGAAAATCTTCTTCTAATGAACCACCAGTAGCAGAGACTTGCTATATGGTATACAGAGTCCTTTTGAGGTTTAGAATCAAGTTTGTTCAAGAGAAGTTTGTCGGGCATTATTTGCCTTCGTTATGGGAGGGGCAAAAATTTTGGCCACGCCTAAAATTTCTATTTTCTGAACCGTGAGGTCGATTTGAACCAAATTTGATATGAGATGATAATGGGTCATAAGTAGTTGATTGATGCAAAAAAAAATATTCTCATTGCCCCGTGGGAACCTCGGGAGCTAAAAATAGGAAAAACCTTAAAACTGCCATATCTCCAAAACTACATGGCACAGAGAATTCTTATTTTGTATAAAGCTTACTTTTATCCAGTAGAATAGAATGGTTAAAAAAATCCCTATCGGTTTGATCACACGTTACTTTTTTCAGGACTTTGAAAAAGTGCTGAGTCAGCACTTTTTAACACTGTAGGCAATGGGAAAAACATTAAAAAATCTTCTTTTCCAGATCCAGCAGGCAGAATCTTTTGATATTTGGTATGCAACATTGTAGGGTGGATCTGATTCAAGTTTGTTCAAATCGGCCCCCTGGGTTCATATTTGGGCTCAGTATAGGAGCCCGATTTCGAACTTAGTGCATTTCAGGCAAATTTCTTAAAAAATCTTCTCCAGATCCAGCAGGCAGAATCTTTTGATATTTGGTATGCAACATTGTGGGGTGGATCTGATTCAAGTTTGTTCAAATCGGCTCCCTAGATTCATATTTGGGCTCACTATAGAAGCTCGAATTCGAACTTAGTGCATTTCACTAAATGAGGCAGAATCTTTTGATATTTGGTATGCAACATTGTGGGGTGGATCTGATGCAAATTTGTTCAAATTTGCTCCCTAGATTGATATTTGGGCTGACTATAGAAGCTTGAATTCGAACTTAGTGCATTTCAGGCAAATTTCTTAAAAAATCTTCTTCTCCAGATTCAGCAGGCAGAATCTTTTGATATTTGGTATTTGGTATGCAACATTGTGGGGTGGATCTGATTCAAGTTTGTTCAAATCGGCTCCTTAGATTCATATTTGGGCTCACTATAGAAGCGTGAATTCGAACTTCGTGCATTTCAGGCAAATTTCTTAAAAAATCTTCTTTTCCAGATCCAGTAGGCAGAATCTCTTCATATTTGGTAAGCAACATTGTGGGGTGGATCTGATTCAAGTTTGTTCAAATCAGCCCCCCCCCCCCGGGTTTATATTTGGGCTGGGTATAGGAGCCCAAATTTGAACTGAGTGCATTTCAGGCAAATTTCTTCAAAAATATTCTTCTCCAGATCCAGCAGGCAGAATCTTTTGATATTTGGTATGAAACATTGTGGGGGTGGATCTGATTCAAATTTGTTCAAATCGGCTCCCTAGATTCATATTTGGGTTCACTATAAAAGCTTGAATTCGAACTTAAAAAATCTTTTTCTCCAGATCCAGCAGGCAGAATCTTTTCATATTTGGTATGCAACATTGTGGGGTGGATGTGATTCAAGTTTGTTCAAATCGGCCCCCCCCTGGATTCATATTTGGGATCACTATAGAACCCCGAATTCGAACTTAGTGCATTTCAGGCAAATTTCTTAAAAATTCTTCTCCAGATCCAGCAGGCAGAATCTTTTGATATTTGGTATGCAACATTGTGGGGTGGATCTGATTCAAGTTTGTTCAAATCGGCCTCCTGGGTTTATATTTGGGCTCAGTATAGGAGCCCAAATTTGAACTCAGTGCATTTCAGGCAAATTTCTTTGAAAATCTTATTCTCAAGATCAGAATCTTTTGATATTGGGTATGCGCCATGCTTAGGGGGGGTGAGATTCAAGTTTGTTCAAGCCAAGTCCCTGGGTTCATATTTGGGCTCACTGTGGTAGCCTGAATTATAACTTAGTTCAAAATGAGGAATTTTCTTTAAAAATCTTCTTCAGATCCAGCAATCGGAATGTTTTGATATTTGGTATGCAGCATCCTTAGGGGGGTGAGATTTAAGTTTGTTCAAGCCATGTCCCTAGGTCCATATTTGGACTCATTGTGGGAGCCCGAATGATAACTTAGTTCAAAATGAGGAATTTTCTTTAAAAATCTTCTTCAGATCCATCAGTCGGAATGTTTCGATATTTGGTATGCAGCATCCTTAGGGGGTGAGATTCAAGTTTGTTCAAGCCATGTCCCTAGGTTCATATTTGGACTCGCTGTGGGAGCTCGAATTGTAACTGAGTTCAAAATGAGGAATTTTCTTTAAAAAATCTTCTTCTTCAGATCCAGCAGTCGGAATGTTTTGATATTTGGTGTGCACCATCCTTAGGGGGGCGGGGGGTGGGGGTGAGATTCAAGTTTGTTCAAATCAAGTCCCTGGGTTAATATTTGGGCTCCAGAGCCTGAATTTTAACTTATTACAATATGATGAAATTTCTTTAAAAAGTGTCTTCTTCAGATCCAACAGTACTCAGAATCCTTTCATATTTGGTATACAACATGTCTCGGCAGGTCAGATTCAGGTTTGTTCAAATTGGGTTCCTGGGTTGGTATTTGGGTTCTCTGTGGGAGCTGGAATTGTAACTTGGTTTACCATATTTGGTATACAACATCTCTAAGGGGATACGATTCAAGTTTGTTCAAATCAAGTCCCTGGATTAATATTTAGGCGCTCTATTGGAGCCCAGAGTTTAACGCAGTGCAATATGAGGAAATTTTTTTAAAAATCTTCTTCAGATCCACCGGTCAGAATCCTTTCGTATTTGGTATACAACATCTCTAAGCAGGCCAGATTCAAGTTTGTTCAAACTGAGTCCCTGGGTTAATATTTGGGCTCCCTATAGGAAACCCAAATTTTATCTTGGTGCACTGTGAGGGCGTTTCTTTAAAAATCTTCTTCAGATTCACCAGTCAGAATCCTTTCAAATTTGGTATACAACATCTCTGGGCAGGTCAGATTCAAGTTTGTTCAAATCGGGTTCCTGGGTTGGTATTTGGGCTCTCTATGGGGGCGTGAATTGTAACTTAGTGCAATATGAGGAAATTTTTTTAATGCTTGCATATTTGACACAACATCTCTGGGAGGGGGGGGGGGGAGGGGGGGGGGGGGTCAGATTCAAGTTTGTTCAAATCGAATTCCTTATGGGAGCCCGAGTTTTAACTTTGTGCAATATGAAGGAATTTCTTTAAAAATCTTCTTTTCCAGAACCATCAGTTAGAATCTTTGGACCTTTGGTATACAATATCTCTAGGGGGGGTGTTAGATTCAAGTTTGTTCAAATTGCATCCCTGGGTTAATATTTGGGCTCCCTATTTGATGTGGGGGCAGTGACATAACAACCCTTGGAAGTTTGGCAGTGCTGATAGAATTGGAAGCAGTCAGGAAGATCTTTGATAATAATCCTCTGACATGAACACTAGAGTTATGAATAATTTCCTGACTCTATTCCTCTGTAGTGTTGATGAACCATGACTAACTGAATGTGACGCAAAATAGTTCTTTGAACCACTTTCTCAGGTGATTGCTTTAGGCCCCTTGGGGCTTCTTGTTTTCAAATGTGTTTTGAAGGGGCTTGAGATATTTTACACACAAAAAAATTCACCCAACAGGCCCTAGCTAAATTAGATTAACTATGTTAACATGTAGATGCTGAATGTGACCTTAAATCCTTCTTTAAACAATTTTATCAGGGGTGCAATTAAGGCCCCTTTGGGCCCCCTGTTTATCTCCTCTATATCTTATGAGTAAAACATTGCTGGATCAGAGATATCTACATGTACATTGTAAAGCAAGGCCATGAAATTCAAGTTTTTAACAACTTGCGACATATATTGTTTGAATCTTTAGACTGTGGTCAGCTCTTAATCAATTTTTGTTGTCTTCTCTACAGTACAAATCAAAAATAGTTGTAGGATAACCACCATAAACTATGTATCTTTTCACTCCCTAGACTGATAAGACCAGAAGCTGACATCATTTTCTGGAAAGTTCTCACTGAGAGCTTTCCAGAAAATGATGTCAGATTCTGATCTTATCAGTGCAGGAGCAGCAGTATACTTAGTTTATTGCGGTTATGCTACAACTTATTTTGACTTGCACTGTAGAATAACTGACAGTTTACGAGTTGTTTACAGGCTAGTTGTAATTGCTGTTCAGTACATTAGAACAATTTTGTTCGCATACCTTTGCCTTGTGACAATTCTTGGGAGTGTGCCTACAGGGACTCTTCCATAAACTGTGTAACAAAACAAAATCCATGTCAATTTACTGGGAGAGTGCTGAATTATTTTTGGCCGTCAAAATTTGTTCACTTGTCTTTACCTTGTTACATTTTATGTGCCCTTAGACACTCTCCTATAAACTGTAACAAGGCAAATCCATGCAGACAAAATAATTGCACTTCAAAGAAAATATGACGCACCTCCACAGAATATGGAGACTTTAAGTTGTGTTACCTGTACTTCAAAATAAAGCCCAAATAGGGGTTTCCGGCACTCTATCAGTCAACAAATCTCATTTAAATGAAGATGATAAGAAGCACATCCAGAGAACATGAAGCCTTTCAGTTACGGGAGCTACATTTCAGAATAGAGTCTAAATATGGGCTTACAGTTGAAAACTGGAAGTCCTGTTACTGTATTGTGCTCTATTTTGAAGTAATAGTGTGCTGAGTAAGTGCACTTTTGTCCCTATCAAACATCACCATCAGCGTAGCTCAATTCCTGTAGAAAAAACAATTCCGTACTAGTAAATAGTGGTCATTAACACCATTCCGAACCTCTACTGAGATACATGTACATACAATGACATAAATAGATATTAAAATTTGGCTGCACATACAGAAAGAAGAGAGTGGATTACTGCTTAATTGCAGCGCCATATATTCTCCACTCGAAAAGTATTTATAATTATTCATAACAACACAAGAAACACTTGCAAACCCAGTGGTCCATGTGGTGGAAGTTAGCATGTGCTTCTTGTGGTTTGTCCTCAGAAATTGTAAATAATTACTAAGTGAAAAATCTATGCCGTGACTATTTAGTAGTAATACACCCTCCACATACTGCTGTCCCAATATTTTCTTTCTGTTCAATCGGTTTAGTTTGTGATTTCACTACCAACCTCGCTATATATATTTTGCATTGCACAGCACAAACGCTTTTGTGTATTTCAGACTATGGGGGCACGGTGGCTCAGTAGGTAGATGTGCAAGCTGCAAGCCGAGAGGTCCTCGGTTTGAATCCCACCTGCGGCAACTGCGTTGTGTCGTTGGGCAAGACACTTCACCCTCCATTGCCCATGTGGGGGCATGGTGGCATTGTGTACTAAGGTGTACGTTGATGGTGCACATTGATGGTACACTTGTCTTCAACCGATGCTAACCCTGCTTGTGTGGAGTTAGTATGTTGGGGAGCTGACAGTTGCTCGCCATTGTTCGGTGGTTCTCTCCCAGTACTCCGGCTTCCTCCACCCGTAAAACTATTGTGTTCATGATTAGCCATTGGCCAGAAATATGTGACCTTAAAAACACCAATAAATAAATAAATAAATTTCAGACTATACAAACCAATTAACAGAACTATTCAATTAACCAGGTTTTGTTTAATTCCCTATCATAACAAATTGAGCATTTAATCCATTATATCTCATTTGACAGAGCTCAGAGCATGTCGTGACCTTGACTCAAAATTGTAATTGCAAGTTGTAGGTCGCAGACCATTCACATGTTCTAGCTTGCCTGACCTATAAAAATGATTCTGCGGACAGAGCTTTTTCATTCTTCACACAGTGCTTGCTCACAAGTCAAAGGTGCATCATACCATGATCCAAGGTCAAAACGTAAAGATCAAAGAAACACAGGCAAAACTTCACCCAGTGGGCCTCTGGGCTGTCCTTTGGCCTTTGGTTGAAACATTGCATGTGCTTCTCATGTCTTTCACACATCCCAAATTATCAGGTGAAAACTCAATTTCTTCAGTGTTTTAGTCATTATTATACGCCCGTTTATAAAAACGGTTGTATTATGTTATCAGTCTGTCTCTGTCTGTCTGTCTGTCTGTCTGTCTGTCTGTCTGTCTGTCTGTCTGTCTGTCTGTCTGTCTGTCTGTCTGTCTGTCTGTCTGTCTGTCTGTCTGTCTGTCTGTCTGTCTGTCTGTCTGTCTGTCTGTCTGTCTGTCTGTCTGTCTGTCTGTCTGTCCACAAACAATTTGGTTTCTGTTCATTTAAAGTTGAACGCCTTGACGGATTGACATCAAACTTTCAGAAGTTGTTTTTAGCAATAAAATACAGGTCAAGTTTGATATTGGTGTTTCTCAGTCCATCTGCTGCAGAGATATGGCCTTTTGAAAACACATTTCTGTTCATTAAAAGCTGAATGCCTTGACGGATTGACACCAAATTTTTCAGATGTTGTTTTTAGCAATGAAATACAGGTCAAGTTCGATAATGGTGTTTCTCAGTCCATCTGCTGCAGAGATATGGCCCTTTGAAAACACAATTTTTCTAAAAAAATTGGTTTCTGTTCATTTAAAGCTGAACGCCTTGACAGATTGACACCAAATTTTTCAGATGTTGTTTTTTGCAATGAAATACAGGTCAAGTTTGATATTGGTGTTTCTCAGTCTATCCGCTGCAGAGTTATGGCCCTTTGAAAACACAATCTTTTGAAAAAAATTGGTTTCCCTTCATTTAAAGTCGAATGCCTTGACGGATCGACATCAAACTTTCAGATGTTGTTTGTTGCAATAAAATACAAGTTTGATATTGGTGTTTTTCAGTCCATCTGCTGCAGAGTTATGGCCCTTTGAAAACACAAATTTTGAAAAAAAATTGGTTTCTGTTTATTTAAAGCCAAACGCCTTGACAGATTGACACCAAATTTTTCAGATGTTGTTTTTATACGCCCGTTTGAAAAACGGGACTTATTATGTGAATGGTCTCTCCACCCGTCTGTCTGTCTGTCCGTCCATGGACACATTTCATTTCCGGACGGTAACTTTAGTTGTAATGGTTTGAGCTGAGTTAAATGTGGCATGTGGATTTAGTATGACAAAATACAGGATGGGTTCGATTTCCATTTCTAGCGGCCCATTTGCAGTAGAGTTATGGCCCTTTATTTATGGGAATTTAGCCCAACTTCTCGTTTCCGGATGATAACTTTAGTTTGCCTTGACCGATTTATTTCAAATTTTCAGTTTTTTGTTTTTGACCACAAAATACAGCTCAAGTTCACTTTTGACCACAATCGCATATACTTTTCCAGAGTTATTCCCCTTGAATGATTGCAAATTTGTGGATTTTGTGGTTTCCGGATGATAACTTTAGTTTGCCTTGACCGATTTTTTTCAAATTCTCAGATTTTGTTTTTGACCACAAAGCACAGCTCAAGTTCACCTTTGGCCATAATCACATGTACCATTCCATAGTTATTCCCCTTGAATGATTGCAAATTTGTGAATTATGTGGTTTCTGGATGATAACTTTAGTTTGCCTTGACTGATTTGTTTCAAATTCTCAGATTTTGTTTATGACCACAAAACACAGCTCAAGTTCACTTTCGGCCAAAATCGCATGTACCTTTCCAGAGTTATTCCTCTTGAATTTGTGCATTTTGTGTTTTCCGGATTATAATTTTAGTATGGCCTGACTGATTTTTTATATGCCTGTTGAAAAACCATCAAATTATGGAATCAGTCTGTCTGTCTGTCCGTCCATTTGTCCATCCATTTGTCCATCCGTCAGTCTGTCTGTTCGTCAAGATTTGGTTTCCAGATGATAACTTTAGTATTTTTTTTTTGATTGACTCCTAAACTTGGTATGTGGTTTAATCAAAACAAAAGACAGGTCAAGTTCTAATATGGGGTTAGTTCGAACTTCGAAGTTCCCCTGAATTATGGCCCTTGTTGGACATAGAATGCATCAAATATTTGGTTTCTGGATGATAACCTTTATTATTTGTTTTCCGATTGGTTCCAAACTTGGTATGTTGTTTAATCACAACAAAATACAGGTCAAGTTCGAATATGGGGTTGGTCCGAACAATTTTCACCCTCACGCCCATCCTTACTTAAACCCTTCAAAAATACAAAACGGACGTATAATGTCCCGCTAGGCGGTGCTCTTCTTGCTCTGTGATCACAAAAACGAATAGAGAATTTTGACTGGTTCATGACTTTGTTGTGAGATGGATAAAATTCATTACTTACCAACAACTTACAAAGCTGTAGAATCTCTCTTGTTGAAAAAGAAATGCAACAATATTGAAATTCAGAAGCTATTTTTATTCATTTTGCAAAATTTGGTTTTGAAATGTCAGGCCTCTGGACCAGTTGTGTAGCAATTGCCATCTGATCAAGGGAGGTCACAGAACTGTCAACTGTCCTCATGCTGTATGATGTGCATCATGACAAATGTTTCATCAGAAAAGACAAAACTAATTGATTATTGGTTATGATCCTGTTGAGATTGATCTTTGTACTTGTGAACAAACTGGACATACATGTTTCAATAACAGAATGACCATGTCAAGTAATTTTTCCCAATTTCTGTGTAAACTTTCCTGTTTCACTGAACTGTGACCACTTGGACACTAGTGTTACATGTATGCAGTAATCTAATGAACATTGTCACTTTTCTTTGAGGAAAAGTTGGAACTGGACCGACACTCACTGTTCTTTGAGGTAAAGTTGGAAATGGACTGACACTAATCTTGATAAAGACAAGTTACATTTTATGAGTGGACAGTTACCTGATATACAAGTCCTCTTCAAGTGAGCAGCATACATGTTCATTGCAAACTCACACCAGGAAATGAATTAAGCATCATCTTATTTTCAACAACAGGCCCTGGTTGTTCATGTTCCTGTGATTTTTATGTCCCCAAATGGAAAACTGTATATCTATATTGTTCTTACTTCTGTTCCTGCATCCTTCCATCTATTCGAATTTTGTCAGTCCATCAGCAAAATTGTGTCTTAGTCGTAACTCTAATAATAATGGCTGGGTTGCAGAGTGAGGTTGCCCAGTGGTTAGAGCATTGAACTCCAAACCGAAATGTTGATGGTTCAGTTCTGACCAGCAGTAACTGCCTGGGGTACTTGAGCAAGACACTTAATCCCGATTGCCCACGTGGGGACGTAGTGGCATTGTGTACTATGGAATACAGCCTGTCGATGTTGCATTTGCCTCTCTCCACTGCTGACTCGGATTGTGCAGAGCCTGTACTTTGAGGAATCTGACAGGTGCTTCCTTCTGCTCAGGTTTTTTTTCTGGGTACGAATTGAAATGGTTTTAGCACTTCGAAGGCATGCAGGGACGCTGTGGGGCAAGCCCCTTTTGACCCTTTCTGGGTACTGTGGCTTCCTCCACCTTTATATCTGTCATGACACCATGTTAGTCTGCTGTTGAAGTGTCATTAAAACAACTATTAGCATCACTGATAGCTATATAGATTTCCTTCACCATTGCAGTTACAAACCATCGCACAAACACAATACTTTTCCGGATGTGATCATCATTTCTCCAATCTGTTTGTATCTGTTAGTTGCTGTTTTATATTCCCAAATTTCACTGCGGATAAAAATATTTGTGGATTGGTTTAAACCTTAAAAGCCTTAAATTAATTTTAAGCTACCTTATATACATTTACACAGCTGCAGGTGACTTAATAGTATTTCTACATCATTGTTGGCTGCTGGTATAGGCAGCCAAAAATGATGTAAAAACACTGCCAAGATAAATGTAGCCTTCTGGTTGAGTCCTCAAGGAAGAATACCCTTGGGGGATACTCTTTCAAAGCAGTACAAAGGTGGCAGTTGGGCCTGTATGGTAATTTGAGGGTTAACCACTGGGTGGTTATGGAGTAATCCACTGGTAAAGATATCAGTGGTGTTAATAGTCTGGGCTTTTCCAGAAAATTTTGTGTCAGTGGCCATTAGCCGTTTAGTAGTTAACTGACCTTATTTTCAATTTTTAAGTTGATTTCTATTGTAAAGTGGATAATTTATATGACAAACAGACACAGTAAGGGGTCTTTTGGAAAGTGAATTACCCTTGATCCAGTTTCCATGTACTTTTATGATATGCTAAATTTCAACTTGAAACTTTGAATTTGAAATACACTCCAGATGCAAATTCGTTAACAATGGTGTCTCAGTTTGAAAAGCACATCTCGAGATGACAATTTTGTCATCTTTTATTTTCGCTTACCAAAGTGGAAAGTGAACAGTATATTTTCATGCATGAAAAGTGTTTAGAATTTGTTTTTTTGTCCAGGATTTATTTCTACTTGTTGTGTCCTTGGGCAAGACACTTCACCCCGATTGCCTACATGGGGGCACGATGACGCTGTGTACTGAGGCGTACTGCACGTCGATGGTGCGCATGTCTTCAACCAATCTAACCCTGCCTGTGCTGCGGTGCAGAGTTCAGAGTTACGATGTTGGAGAGCTGACAGCTGCTCGTCGTTGCTCGGTGGTACTCCGGCTTCCTCCACCCGTAAAACTGTCACGGTCACGATTAGCCATTGTGCATAAGTATGTGACCTTAAACACCAATAAATAAATAAATAAATAAATAATATATTTCTACTTACACATACTGTGTCCCTTGTGAAGAAGGTAGTGGAGCAGTGCTTGTTTACTGTGGTGAATTCCTGTAAAATAGGCAACATAGTCTTTAACAGTTGATTAAACTTGACGTTATTCTTGGTTGAAGCCATGATTAAAAAAAAAAACCAGCCAATGATTCTTGGACATCTTTCTGAGAGACTGATAGTATTAGCTTAACTTGACAAAATCAAGATAAGCTATTGCCATCACGTGTGCGGAAGTCTGTTAGTCTGTGAGTCTGTTCACAATTTCCTTTAGCCCAGGCTAGACCCCGCAGTTCTTGTCCGATCATCACAAAATTTCATAGGCAGGTGTGAGGTCACGTCTAGATGAAAACACCCCCTTTTGGTCACGATCGGTCAACCGTGATGGCCACCCGAGCCCAAAACCCGAAAACCTTTAGCACAGTGTACAGGTCGTATTTATGAAGGGATTTCATTGTAATTTGGTAGGATGTTTATATAATGTCTAGATGAGAACGTCCCCTTTTGGTAACCGCGATGGCTGCCCGAGCCCGAAACCTGAAAACATTTAGCACGGTCTACAGGTCATATTTAATATGGAGGGATTTCATTGTAACTTGGTAGGATGACTCTGTATGATGTCTGGATGAGAACTTCCCCATTTGGTCACAATCTGTCAACCGAGCTGGCTGCCCGAGCCGAAAACCTGAAAACTTTAGCACAGTCTAAAGGTTGTATTTATGGAGGAATTTCATTGTAACTTGGCAGGATGACTCCATAGAATATCTAGATGAGAACGTCCCATTTCGTGATCGGTCAGATGTGACGGCTACAGGGATTGAAGCCCGGAAACCTTTAGCACAGTCTACAGGTAGTATTTATGAAGGGATTTCATTTAACTTGATAGGATGACTCCAGATAATGTCTAGATGAGAACGTCCCCTTTTGGTTGCGATCGTTCAACTGTGATGGCTGCCTGAGCCCAAAACCCGAAAACCTTTGGCACAGACTACAAGTCGTATTTATGAAGGGTTTCATTGTAACTTGGTACAGTGAGTCAGTATAATTTCTAGATGAGGACATCCCTGTTTGGTTGCGATCAGTCAACCATGATGATTACATGGGCCCAAAGCCTGAAAACCTTTAGCACAATCTACAGGCCATTTCTTCTCAACCTACTCACAATTGTTTACAGTTGGCTGTAACATAAGTGCAAGCCCTACTTCGGAACCTTAACTCAAGCGAATAACTTTTCCAAACGAGTTGGAAAAGTGGAAGAGTGCAAAAGCACTATAAAGAGATTGAAAAGGGGTGGGTTGAGCGAGGCCGGTGCTCGACATTACAGGTACTCTCGCTGCACACCACTTGCATTTACCAAGCGCATGCTCTACAACCGTGATTTTTTTCTGCCATCTTGCATTGTCAGAATTTTTGTGACTCGTGCTGCTCAGCTTGTTTCTTGGAGAACAACTTGAATAACTTGCTACGATTATTTCATATATGTGCATTCTAGGATTGTATCCTTTACTCAAGCTCAAAATTGTTTTGTTTGCTTTATATTTATGCTCTTTTTAGCTTGTGTTATCTCTGTGTTTCTTGCCTTTTTCGTGCGCGAAAACGCGACCCGCGTTGATCGGTTTTCTGCCGGTGGGAAGCTTGATTCTTTGAATTATTTTGGGGGATTTTTCCCACAAGAAATTCTTCTCTCACCTTTTTGGACAATGCCGAAAACACTCCCTTGTCCTTCTTGTATGCAGGTGACACATGTCGATGATGTTCACAGTACTTTTGTCACTTGAAACAATTGTTCTCAGGTCCATCCCTGTTGTGTTTGTGGGGTTTGGTCTTCCAAGTTCTGGGCTTCCGTTAACAAGGTGGTTCTAACGAGAGCTAGGACCCCTCGTTCTTGGGGCAAAGGTAGCCGTACCTCCTCGGATATTTCTGAGAGTGCATGTGGTGACTCTGTCATGCAGGATGTTGGGCAGCCTTTTTTGGTAGCAATTTCCTCTGCAGCTGTTGGTGGTGCTGGGACATTGGCAGAGGCCAGTGATGGCTCCGGTTAGCTGTCACTCTTGGGACCTTCCTCCGGTGATTTCTCACCATGTTCCAAGTCTGGCTGTTGATCAATATGCTTGTCGCCGGTCTCAGAGGATGGGCAGTTGGGGCCTTCTGTTTCTCAGAGGCCAATGGCAGGTTCCTGTCATTCTTGGGATAATCCTCCTGTGTCTTCTCATCGTGTCCCAGGTCCAGCTACCGATCGACGTACACCGTCGGTCTCTCTAGAGGATTTGCAGGCAGGACATTCTGTTTTGCAGAGGCCAGTGAGTGCTCCTGGGCGTCACTTGTGGGACTGTCCTCCGCTGTCTTCTCACTGTCTCCCTACTCTGCCTGCTGATCGACGTTCGTCGTCAGTCCCTTCTGAGGGTTTGGGTTCTTCTTCTAGAAGGGTCATTGGGAAGACACTCCATCGGGCGTGGCTGCTCTGACGGATTCTCATGATGAGCTGAGGCAGGCCGTTCTGGCTCTCATCTGGTTGTTTTCTAGCAATCCCCAAGTTGGCTTCCCTGTGCCTCCTGAGGCTCAACCTCCTTTGATCAATCACAGAGATTCCCCGCCTGGCCCTTTGGATGCTGTTCAGCATTCACAGGGGGTTTCTGCTGGTCAGTTCGAGTTGGGCTACGTCTCTTCTGCCACAGAGGATGACGATTTGCTTGAAGGCAACGGGCCCCTCTCGTCAGTCTTGGTGCAGGCTTTAGATTTTTAGCTTACTGCCAGACATTCAGCCTTCAGACCAGCCATCAGTGAGCGCACGACCGCGGTCCTGTTGGGCCTTCTAACTCTGTGGTTTTGCACCCTCTGCAATCGGCTAAGGTTGGTGAGTCTGTCCAGGGCTTAAATGCCAAAATTCGTTCCAAGGGTTCTTTCTTTTCCCGATCTGATGCTTTTCTGCCTCCATTGCAGTTTCGTGTCTACGAATCCACCAGTCCACCAGTCTTCAAAGGGTTGACTGCTGTGGACGATTATTCTTCTTCCCTCGGGTTAGCTAAGCCTAAGTGAGCAGTTCTCCCGATGTCGGTAATTGAATCTATGGTGGGCCTGTCCCGAGAGATGCTGGGCATGATATCTCTCACGGACCATGTCGTCGCTGCCCTGGCCTCCTATTTTCCGCCAGAGGAGTTTGATGATGCTCAGGTGCCTTTGCGTGTTTTGTATCAAGCTCTTATGAACCTGACACACTCTCACACCTGCAACACGGCTAATTTGGAGCTTGCATGCCGGGATGCAATGTTGGACACTTCTTCAATCCTTCCATCTGAACAGCGTGCTGTTCTGAGGTCTGCCTCTTTGGTTTGACCTTAGCTGTTCCATGGTTCCGTGGGAGCTGTCCGCAATGAGGTTCTTCATCGTTCGAAGGACCAGCTTTTGTTACGGCAACTGGACCAACCTGCTGCTGGGGGTAGTCATCGTTCCAAGCCTGCCAAGCGCCCAGCTGCATCAGCCACGCCTTCGGCTCCTTCTGCTCAGAAGAAACGCCGACGCAGCCAAGCTCGCAGGCAGCCTCAGGGAGGAAAGTCTCAGGACTCTGTTGCTTCCCGACAGGGGTGGTTTCTCCTCTTGGAGGTCTCGTTGAGGCTGCAAATGAAGGTCCTCACCTCGATTCACCTCCAGTCGGGGAAGGCTGTTGCTGTTTTTCGACCATTGGACAGAGATCATGTCGGACCCTTGGGTTCTCGACATCCTTCAAACAGGTCTGCGACTGTCCTTCCATCGGCACCCCTGTTTATCCTGGGTGCCTCTCCCGACTCAGGTCCCTTCCGATCCTCAGCATCAGGACCTTCTGGTGCAGGAGATCGACCGTCTCCTCTCCAAGGGGGCCATCGAGGTGGTCAGGAACACCCTTCCTCCGGGGTTCTACTTTTGGCTTTTCTTGGTGCCGAAGAAAAACAGCCAGTTTCGACTGTCATCGATCTGAGTATCCTGAACGAGTCCATCTTAGCAGCTTGTTTCAGCATGGAGACTTTCAGATCGGTTTGACGGTAGATTCATCAGGCAGGGCTGGCATTCTGAAAAATGCAGGAGGGCTAAAATTCGCTCTCCACTCATGGCCTAGGAAAGCGATTAGCTCTCCTCAGGCTTACAAAAGCTAAAAGTGGCAAAATGAAGTTTCAATACTAATCAATTCTGCCTTGTGGGCTGCTAACCAGGTAGTCTCTGTGAGACAGCTACATTGCCCTTCCCACACCTCCGGGCCTTGGTAAGGCCCGGAGGTGTGGGATGGGGCAGTGTGGCCGTCTTACAGAGACCACTAACATCGCAGTGATCTGATAAGGTGTGGGCTTTAGGAATAGGCTGTTATGGTAATCATCATTTTCTAAGGCCAGAAGGGCTAGTTTTCTCCCTCCTTAATTATACCCCCGCTTCGAAGAAGTGGGGGCTATATAGGAATCGCCCTGTACGTCCGTACGTCCATCCGACCGTCCGTCCGTCTTTCCGTCCGGACAAATTCTTGTGTGCGCAACTCCTCCTACATTAATGAACCGATTTTGATGAAACCTTCATCTCTACTAAGTGAACATGTGCATATTCCAAACTTTTGGATCTGTGACAATTTTAACCAGGTTATCTCTCTTGAACTTTGATTTAATATGGATTTCTATATGAAATTCTTGTGTGCGCAACTCCTCCTACATTTATCAATCAATTTGGATAAAACTTTTCAGACATCATCACTACTAAGTGAACATGCGCATATTCCAAGATTTTTGATCTGCGACAATTTTAACCAGGTTATCTCCCTTTGACTTAGATTTATTGTGTCTTTCCATCCGAACAAATTCTTGTGTGCGCAACTCCTCCTACATTAATGAACCGATTTTGATGAAACCTTTCAAACATCATCTCTACTAAGTGAACATGTGCATATTCCAAACTTTTTAATCTGCGACAATTTTAACCAGGTTATCTCTCTTGAAATTTGATTTAATATGGGTTTCTGCATGAAATTCTTGTGTGCGCAACTCCTCCTACATTTATCAATCAATTTGGACGAAAGTTTACAGACATCATCACTACTAAGTGAACATGCGCATATTCCAAAATTTTTGAGCTGTGGCAATTTTAACTAGGTTATCTCCCTTTAACTTAGATTTATTATGGGTTTCTACATGAAATTCTTGTGCGTGCAACTCCTCCTACATTTATCAGTCAATTTGGACAAAACTTTTCAGACATCATCACTACTAAGTGAACATGCGCATATTCCAAGATTTTTGATCTGCGATAATTTTAACCAGGTTATCTCCCTTTGACTTAGATTTATTATGTCTTTCCGTTCGAACAAATTCTTGTGTGCGCAACTCCTCCTACATTAATGAACCGATTTTGATAAAACCTTTCAAACATCATCTCTACTAAGTGAACATGTGCATATTCCAAACTTTTTGATCTGCGACAATTTTAACCAGGTTATCTCTCTTGAACTTTGATTTAATATGGGTTTCTGCATGAAATTCTTGTGTGCGCAACTCCTCCTACATTTATCAATCAATTTGGACGAAAGTTTACAGACATCATCACTACTAAGTGAACATGCGCATATTCCAAAATTTTTGAGCTGTGGCAATTTTAACTAGGTTATCTCCCTTTAACTTAGATTTATTATGGGTTTCTACATGAAATTCTTGTGCGTGCAACTCCTCCTACATTTATCAATCAATTTTGACGAAACCTTTCAAGCATTATCACAACTAAGTGAACATACGCATATTCCCAAATTTTTGATCTGCGTCAATTTTAACCAGGTTATCTCCCTTTAACTTGGATTTATTATGGGTTTTCAAATGGGATTCTTGTGTGTGCAACTCCTCCTACATTAATGAACCGATTTTGAATACATGTTGCACATTGTAAATGTGTTTTTCCAAATGTAAACCATATATGTGTGGGCTCTTTAAGTATTCAGTGCTGTTCTGTGGAAGGCCACATGCAAATACAAATTTCAACAACAAAAAATGATCTTTATGTATACATTTCCTTATGGCCTTCGCCTACATGATCAGAAGTGCATTCCACTAAAAACCCAAAGCGGGGGTATTAATCACCTTCAGTGATAGTTCTGGTTTTTTTAAGGTGAGCAGTAGGTGAGCGAATAAATCGCTCTCCTGAAAATGCCAGGCCTGATCAGGGCGATTTTGCAGCCAGTATCGACCTGAAGGATGCCTATTTCCATGTGCCCATTCACCTGGTGTCACAGAAATACCTTTGGTTCTCGTTTCAGGATCGTGTCTTTCAATTCAAAGCTCTCCACTTCGGTTTGAACCTGGCTCCTTGGGCCTTCACCCGACTGATATCGCCTGTGCTCACTTTTCACCATACTCAGTCGGCTGTGACTTCGTTGGCCTACCTGGACGACATCCTCCAACGGCATCACAATGCTAAAGTCCTGGAGTCCGATGTCGGACGGTTGCTTGGCCTTCTGACGTCGCTGGGTTTCAGAGTCAATTGTGAGAAGTCGGATCCTCTTCTTTTTCAGCAATTTCGTCATTTGGGAATGGATTTCGACACTTTTCACAGTGTGGTGTCGGTTCCCAAGTTTCAGGCGGCGATCCTTTCTGCCTTGACTTGGGACCTGCTCCGATCCTCCTCAGTCTCGGCCAGGACTGCTGGGCCTTTGCGGTTCGGTGACAGATCTCATTCCGCTGGGTCACTTGTTTGTCCGACCTCTCCAACACTTCCTGTTGGATCATTGGCGTCCGAATGTGGATCCTCTGGACCTGGAACTTCCTATTCCTCGGTCCTTGCTTTGTCACCTCCACCCTTGGGCTGATGTTCCCTGGTTGACTCCAGGTGTCCCGTTGGATCTTCCTTCGGCCGATCGCTTCCTTACTGCGGATTCCAGCAATCAGGGCTGGGGCGTGGCGTTGGATCCTGTCAGTCTGTCCACTCACGGCAAGTGGGACAGTGAGCAGATGGCCCTTCATATCAACCACAAGGAGCTCCTTGCTCTTCTGTTGAGTTTTCAGCAATGGATCTCTCACATGTCGAATCACACAGACCTTCTTCTTTCGGACAATTCGACAGTGGTGGCCTACATCAGGAATCAAGGGGGCACGCATTCGATTCCCATGTATCGGCTATCTTGGGATCTTCTGCTGTTAGCGCGGGATGTAAATGCTCGGGTGCCCATTCGACACATTCCCGAACATCTCAATGTTCCAGCCAAATCCCAGTCCCGACGAGACAGTGTCTAGCCTTTGCGGTAGACGCTCTGTCTCTGAACTGGACAGGTTGGGTCGGCTATGCTTTACCTCCTGCACCAATTCTTTCTCAGGTATTAGCGAAGATTTGCGCTTGCAGTTGCAGGGTCATTCTGATCGCACTCTTGTCTTCACATAGGGTGTGGATCAATCAGCTGCGGCCTCTGTTAGCAGATCGGCCAATTCGTCTACCTCAACGCCGCGATCTTCTTTCCCAGGGTCGGTCAAGGATGCACCACAACATCCTGATGAGCCTGTATCTTCACGCCTGTGTTTTATCAGGTCCCGTCTCTGACCTAGAGGTTTTTCGAGACAAACAGTGGAGTGCATTTCTGCATCACGACAACATTCCACTGGCATGACTTATGCTGCTAAGTGAACAGTTTTCTGCCACTGGTGTGCAGCTCAGCACGTGGATTACCGAAATCTGTCAATCGTTCAAACTGCGGATTTTCTGATATACCTTTTTGACTCCAAGGGCCTCCAGCCTGTTCTATTAAGGGCTATCGGTTTATGCTGTCAGAAACTTTCTCTTATGTGGGAAAGCGGTGCATCGGTCGTAATCTCATTCTCTCCAAACTGATTCAGCACTTTTCTCTGAAGAGGCCTTGAGTTTTGCGTCTTGCACCCAAATGGAACTTGGCATGGGTGTTACATTGTTTGGAGGGTGCTCCGTTCGAGCCTTTATCTGAGACTGATATTTTCTCACATATAAGACTGCTTTCCTCCTAGTGTTTGCTTCTGCCAAACGTGTCAGTGAGGTTGATGCACTTTCTGTTGATTCAGCTTTCTTCAGAAATAGGGCTAACAGTGTAACCTTCACTACTGATTACTCTTTTCTGGCCAAGAATCAACTTCCTGATTTGATTCCTCCTCCCATCTGCATTCGAGCACTTCCTTCTGTCGATGGCTGGAGGCCTCTTCTTTGTCCTGTTTGTTCGATCAAGACCTTTACTAATCGCACGCAGTTCATTCGGAGGGTTCGGAAGAGATTCTTTCCGTCTCTCATTCCTGGGAGGCAGTCTATCTCTTCCCATTCTATTTCCAGATGGATATGTCTCAATCAAGCTGGCTTATTCCAGTTTGTCTGCTTCGGATCTTGTTTTGAACCAATTCAATAATGCCCATGAGGTTCTTGCCATCTCTTATCAACCTACCTTACAATTGTTTACTACAGGCTTGCACTACAGTGGAAGACCCTAACTCGGATAAACTACTCTCTATTTTAATCTTTCCCAAGAGATGTGGGAAAGAAAAGTTCGGTTCCTTTAGGGTAATTCCTTTCGCCCTCGTTTTTGGTGCGTTCCCGTGACTGTTCCTCCCGCACCTGCGGGGGGGGGGAGGGGGGGGGGGATGTGCAGCTCCTCCTGCACCCGTGCGGGGTGGGAAACGCTGTCGTTTCAGGGTCTCCCGACACGACCTCGTCGGGTGAGAGATATTCCCCTTCCATGGGGGATGTGCAGTTTTTTTTACCATGGTGGATACTGCGGGAGCTGTTGGATATCTGGTGAAGAGATGCCTGGTTCTGGGACTATGTGCCCTCTCCAGTCGACATCTGAGGCTGTCACTAGGGTTGTGACTCCTCCTTTGGAGGCCGAGCTAGGTTGCTCTCTCCCCTTTTCCGCCGGTTTCAACAGCTCCCGTCGTATCTGCTACTACTTCTGTTCCGTCTACATCGTCATTGGTCACCGTTTTAGCCGGCCTCGGCTTAACCCTGCAGGGGTCTGCAGTGATGTCTGTAGTGTGGTTGTGGGGTATCGGCCTCAGCCTTCCCTGACTTCAACTCGGCGAAGTCGGATTTGGCGGACGACTGAACCCCCTGCTGTGTCCTCTCAGCCGTTGAGCACAGCAGTTTTATCCCTGCAGGGGTCTGCAGATGTGCATGGTAGTGTTGACTTGGGGTATCGGCCTCAGCCTTCCCTGACTTCAACTCCACGAAGTCGGAAATGGCTGCCGACCGAACCCCCTGCTGTGTCCTCTCGGTCGTTGAGCACAGCAGTTTTCTCCCTGCAGGGGTCTGCAGAGGTGTCTGGTAGTGTAGACGTGGGGTATCGGCCTCAGCCTTCCCAGACTTCAACTTGGCAAAGTCGGAAGTGGCTGCCGACCAAACCCCATGCTGTGTCCTCTCAGCCGTTGAGCACAGCAGTTTCATCCCTGCAGGGGTCTGCAGGGATGTCTAGTAGTGTAGACGTGGGGCCTCAGCCTTCCCTGACTTCAACTTGGCGAAGTTGGAAGGGGCTGCCGACCGAACCCTCTACTATGGTCTCTCAGCCGTCGAGTACCTCAGTTTTTCTCATTGGATTCGGATGTTCATGGTGGGGTCACCATGAGCTCCGTGGCGTTTCCGTCCATGCACTCTGGTCCCATGGCCAGTTTTGTGTGACCAGCGCTTTTTGTGCAGCCTGGACCTTCTGTCCCGCAGAGGTCCGCGGCGACTCTCCTGAGTTTCCGCTCTGTTGATCCTTGGGGTATGTGATACCCCAATACCCATCTGCCTTCAGATGTTTTCGGCTGCAGCCCGTCGCCCCACGTCGGGTGTATTTGAGGATCGTGACCCTTCGCTGGTAAATGGGTCAGCAGTGAAGCCACTTTGTCGGTTCGTTCCCACGTCGTTCCATTGTGACAGTCAGTGAGCTTAGGGAGGCCCTTTCCTTGCTCACTTAGGTTCTGTCCAGGAGCCTTTTCCGTTGCTTCCAGTGAAGCTATGAGTGGTTTCCGGGAGCCCCCTGTGCCACCGCCTCCTAGGATTGGAAACAGTCCGCTTTCTGATCCCCTGGTGTGCCCACACCATGGGAGGCGTCGGCTGGTTTGCCCATCATGGGCTATGTGTCTTCCGAGTCATGGGATGAGTCTTGACATTCCTGACGTCGAGAGCCAACAGTCTTCTGACTTGGGGGCTGCTCTTGACTTTGTGTTTGGGTTCCTTCCAGGTCTCAAACCGTCAAACCAGCCGACAGTGTCAGCCCGGCTGCGATCATCGGTCGCACACCTACAGCCTGTGGAGCAACATGCTTCTGGGCACCTTTGACCGTGTCTGTTGGTACAGGTAGTTGAAGCATTTACTGCTTTGAACTCTAAGCTGAGTTCCAAGGCTATGAAGATGTCGTTCTTCATCAAGGTTGACACTTTTTGCCTCTGGTGCGTTATCGTTCCTACCATTTCGCCAATCCATCAGTCTGCCAGACTTTGACGGTCTTGGATCGGGACTCCAACTCCTCAGCCATATGGAGACTCGGGAGTCCAGGTTAGGCTTATCGGGAGGGATGCTGCAATGTGTTCTTTCTTCGATCACATCGTCTCTGCTTCGCTGCTTATCTGCTCCCAGATGAGTTTGACGACAAACAGGTTTTGTTTTGTGTGTGCTGTTCAAGGCGCTCATGCATCTTCTCACACACATGCCTGTAATGCGGCTAGCTTGGAATTAGTTCGCAGGTACGCTGTGCTGGACACAAGACGTCCCCTTCTTGAGGGGCAGTGCGCTGCTCTTCGATCTGCCTCTTTCGGCGGGTCCGCGACTATTCCATGGTTCCGTGTCGACGATCCGGGATGGCTCCCTTTGTCATTCCATTGATCTTCTGCTGCTTAGTCAGCTTGATCGGCCTTCTGTTGGAGGCAGGCGCCGTCCAAAGCCTAACAAGTACCCCTTTGCTTCCTCTGCGAAGCTAAGGGCTGATCCTTCTACCGCCCCTTCTACTCACTCACTGGTGGGGTAGGCATCAGCAGTAGTCACGTCGATTTCATCCCAGGTTGAGGCATTCCACTAAGTAGAGAGTGCCTCTTCCAACATGAGTCCCTTTCAACGTTACACATTGGGAACTTTTGATCACGGAAATAGGCGATCTTCTGTCAAAGGGGGCAATTGAGGTTATCAAGAACTTTCTTTCAGTTGGATTTTGTTCCCACATGTTCTTGGTGCCGAAGAAGGACGGCCAACTCAGATAGGTTATCGATCTGAGTATTCTGACGCAGTCTATCATTGCTCCTCAGTTCAGCATGGAGGCTTTCAGATCGGTTCGCCGCTCCATTGCCCAGGATGTTTTCCAGTTCAAGGCCATTCCCTTTGGCCTCGGCCTGGATCCTTCGGCCTTCACCTGTCTGATGTCGCATGTGTTAGTCTTACATCACACACAGTCCAGGGTGTCCTCTTCGGCTTGTATAGTTGACATCCTCCAGAGGCAATCCAGTGCTGCTTTTCTGGAGTCTGATGTCGTCACACTGTTGAGCCAACTCATGTCACTAGGGTTCAGAGTCAATGGAGAGAAGTCGGACCTGGTCCCTTCTCCGTCTTGTCCTCTGGGATGGACTTGATCAGCACGGAATCTTCTCCGACTACTTGGTGTCTGCGTTTCGGTGATGGATCTCATTCCTCTAGGTCGACTGCATGTCTGACCTCTCCAACACTTTTTGCCCAATCGTTGGAGGCCGAATGTTGATCCTCTGGTTCTGGTGCTTCTATTACCGGAGTCTCTTTCTCGTCACCTTCTACCATGACAGATGTTCAGTGGATTATGCAGGGAGTTCCGTTGGACTTCCCCACGTCCGATCGTGCTCTGACAGTAATCGCCAGCGATGTCGGATGAGGTGTGACGTTGGATCCTCTAGGTCTTTTCCTTCACGGGTCATGGGACCAGGATCTAGCAGCTCTTCATGTCAACCAGAAGGAGCTTCTTGCTCTTCTTCAGTGTTTCCGGCAGTGGATCCCCCGCTTTTCGAATTATCAGATCCTTCTGTGGTCTGACAATTCTTCGGTCGTTGTTTACGTTCGGAACAAGGGCGACACGCACTATGTTCCCATGTATGAATTGGTTCAGGATCTTCTACTGCTCGATCAGGATGTCAACGCCGGAGTGGTGGTTTGCCACTTTCCCGGGCGTCTGACCTTCCTAGCCGACTCCCTGTCCGGACGGGGCAGGTTCTTTCTCCATCGGATGGATGCGCCCCATGGCGCTGTTCCAGTCTCTTTGCTATCTCTGGTGTTGTCCCCAGATTGATATCTTTGCGACTCGTTGGAACCATCAGGTGGACACTTTAGTGTCCTCGTGTCCAGATGCTCTGGCTTTCGCCATGGACACTTTGTCCTTCCTTTAGAACAGGCTTGTCGGCTACGCCTTCCTGACGGTTCTGATTCTGCCTCAGATTCTAGCCCAGATATGAACCTGCAGTTGTCGAATCCTTTCGATCACACCCCTGTCGCCTCGGTGGGTGTGGATCAATCTGCTCCGCTCTCTGTTAGCGGCGGTTCCAGCATGTCTCCCTCTACGTCGCGACTTTCTTTGCCAAAGTTGCCCAAGGAGGTTTCAGGTCGACCCGACTTCATTGTACCTTCGTGCATGTCTTTTATCGGGTCCTGTCTCCTCCGTAGTGTTTTTTTCGAGATGAGCAGTGGAGTTGCTTTTCTTCTTCAAGGAGGCACTCACTCCACTGGTTTAAGCTCTGTGGCTAAGTAGAAGGTTCTTCTGTCGATGGTGTGCGATCACTCTGTTGCTTCTGTCACTCCTTCGATCACACCGATTGCGGAGTTTCTGGTATATGTTTGTTTCTGGGGGTCTCCATCAATGGGTACAAGTCCATGCTTCGGAGATCTTTTTCATATGTAGTACAGCATACTTTCGGCACTCATCCTTGCCTCCCCAAGCTTGTTCAGCACTTTTCGCGCCTTTATCCCATGTGGATATGCATTTTCTCACATGCCAGATCTCTCCTGAATCCATTTCTCGATGGATTTGTCTTGCTATTCGTGCAGCTTCCACTCGTCTAGTTACTGGTGATTGTATTACCAATCGTTTTTCTGCCACGAGGTGAGTGCATTGTCTTCCTCTCGGGGCTTATACGAACTCCGTCATGTTGTCGGATGTTATGCTGGCAGCCAACTGGAGAATGCCACCTTCTCCACTTATCTGCGACAGTTGCAGGAGGACCTTTGTTCTATGGGCCCTGTTTCTTCTGCTCAGGCTATCTCAGCCATTCAGCTTCTTACAGGGTCAGTTCCAGCTCCGTGCTGTTACTTCCCTTTCTGTCTGTGCATCGCACATCACCAGATGCCTCATCTTTCATTGTCTTTTACTAATGTTTGTGATGCTATGGTTTGATAGGCCTAGGGATCTCTTCCTCTGTCCACGGTTTCAGTGCAGTTGAGTTATGTGTGGGTTGGTTATGTGATTCCCTCCATCCTATTGTCTATTCAGCCTGTAGTAAACAATTGTAAGGTAGGTTGATAAGAAATATAAATTTTATAGTAAATTTTCTTTCTTATTATACCAACCGCAATTGTTTACATGGAGGCCCTCCCGTCTTCTTCTTTGGGTAAGAATCCTTCCTCCCCGCTGATCACATAACTCCTATGTTGGCAGACTCAAAAGAATGGTTAATTGATGACTGCACTGCATATTGGTTAATGGAAGTCTTAGTATTGTACTAGGGAAGAGCGTCCCATACTGGGTGTGCGCCGATGGCGCTCGGCCCAGTTTGGGCTTATTTTTTCGTGGTGTTTTTTACACCTCTTTTCTTTCCCACATCTCTTGAGAAAGATTAAAATAGAGAGTATTTTTATCCGGGTTAGGGTCTTCCACTGTAGTGCAAGCCTGTAGTAAACAATTGCGGTAGGTATAATAAGAAAGGAAATTTACTATAAAATTTATATTTCTACTTCCTGGGCGTTCTTCAATTCTATTTCGCTGAGGGATGTTATGAATGCAGCTTACTGGAGGAATGCTTCTACTTTCTCTTCCTTTTATCTCAGCCACCTACAGCAGCAATCTGGGGACCTTTTTTCTTTAGGCCCTCTCGTTGCTGCTCAGGCTGTTGTGCACCCTCGTTAAATATGTATTTTTGGGTTTGTGCATCCCTCAGCCTTGTTCTTTTAGGTGCTTCATTCTTTTCAACACTGTGGTGTTGGTGTTTCAGCTTCTTTTTCAGCACCTTCCCGCTTTCTTCCTTTACAGGTTTTGCTGTCATTCTCTGCCCTCTTTCATTTCTTTCAGCTGCGCTTGTTGGTATTGTTTATGTGATTCACCTCCTCCTATTGTTTATTCAGCCATCTGTAAACAATTGTGAGTAGGTTGAGAAGAAATTAAAATTTTTTAGTAAATTTTGTTTCTCAACATACCTACCACAATTGTTTACCGGAGGCCCACCCTCCTAGGGGATATCTAATATCTTTGCCTCCTTGCTAAATCACAAACTTCTCTTCGGAAATTCGGAATTGACGTCATGGTTGTTTCGCATGTGCTCGGTAAATGCAAGAGGTGTGCAGAGAGAGTACCTGTAATGTCGAGCACTGGTCTCGCTCGATCCCTTTTCGATCTCTTTATGGTGCGTTTGCACGCTTCCACTTTTCCAACTCATTTGGAAAAGTTATTGGCTTGAGTTAAAAGTTCTGAAGTAGGGCTTGTACTTATGTTACAGCCAACTGTAAACAATTGTGGTAGGTATGTTAAGAAAAAAAATTTACTAAAAAATGTTTATATTTATCAAGAGATTTCATTGTATCTTGGTATGATGATTCGGTATTATGTCTAGATGAGAACTTCCCCTTTCAGTCGCGATCAGTTGACTGTGACGGCGACAGGGGCCCAAAACCCAAAAACCTTTAGCACAGTCTACAGGTAGTATTTATAAGGGATTTCATTGTAACTTAGTACGATGACTCTGTATAATGTCTCTGTCAACCATGATGGCTGCCTGAGCCCAAAAACCTTTAGCACAGTCTACAGGTCTCATTTATGAAGGGATTTCATTGTAACTTGGTAGGATGGCTCAGTATAATGTCTAGATGAGAACGTCGTATCTTGGCAGTGATCGGTCAACCATGATGGCCGCACAGGCCTGTGACTTAGATTTGTTTAGCACAGTCTACATTTGATATTTATGAAGTGATTTCATTGTAACTTAGAAGGATAACTCGATATGATGTCTACATGAGACTTTCCTATTTTTGTCATGATCAGTCAGCTGTTACACCTGGTCATGCAACCTGGATTCATGTAGTACTGTCTACAGGTTCTTTTTATAAAGGGTTTTAATTGTAACTTGGTAGGATAACTTGGTAGGATATCTGGATGAGACTGTCCTATTTTGGTCATGATCGGTCAATCATGACTGCTGAGCTGTCATGTGACCAAGATTCCTTTAGCAAAGTCTAACATTAACCCACCCCTCAATTCTTTAGTATAGTCTACATCTCAAATTATTTTTATTGAAAGCATAGCATACATAGGTACAAAAATTAACATATTCTCAATTATCACAATTCTTGTCGTATTTCATAATCCTTTCATAAACTTTGAACATTATCCTTTTCATCAAACACTACACACAGTCAAGTTAAGCTATAGTGTCATTGACACTTTCATCAATTTATTTATTAGGATTTAACTGGTAGAGTGCTGAATTATTTTTTGGTTATCAAAATTTGTCTACATGTCTTTGGCCTGTTACAATATATGGTAGAGTGCCTATATTGTATGAAGACAAATGCCCGACTCATTTTCTCTCGTATCTTTTTCAAAGGAACATAGCTTTGTATGAGGCATCTTCATTGTCTCACAAAACATATAGTTCAGATGGAAATCCTACATAAATAATATTAAAATAAAAGACTGAGTGTAACTTCTGCTACATTAACATAATGACATGTGTACTTATGCCACCAGCCATCCTCATTCCAATATTACAAGTCCCTATCTCTGTTAACCCTTTCCGACTCCCCTCGGGAACCCCGGAAAGTGAAACAGTGCCTGTCCACTGCGGTAAACAGGCTGTGTTTCACTGGTAAAATAGGACCCAGTCACCAATGCTTGAGAGGTGCAAACCCTCTCTAAAATGGGCAACATGGCTTATTAACACTCACCCCTGATCTTGAGTTGATACTCATGTTGTGGTCATGATTAGCCATTGTGCAAAAATATGTGATCTTAAACATCAATAAATAAATAATAAGTAACCCTTTTCGACTATGGTTATTGTCACGTAGAATCAAGCTTTTGTGACGTTAAAAGTCCAGAGTACGCAATATTATGTACCATAGTTGCAACGCACTGAAATTTTCTTACATAATATAATGTACTGTAGTCGCAAAGGATAAAAGGAAATTTAAGGTTTCTAAGCAGTGTCAACAATGAACTATAATCCTTATGGAGTATTCCAACTACATCAGGACTTGAACCATCACAGTCAGAACAAATGAGGTTTATAGTACCCCATCGGTCATCTTCAAGATGCCACTAATTCGATTTGAGGTTCGGTTCGATTTTGAATAATAGACATGATTCAGTTTGAGATTTGAATCAAATTAATATGTGTGATCTGCAGGCCCCCAAGTTTTATGGGTGAAGGAAGCCAAAGTAACCCAAGAAAACCCCCAAGCAGTGGCAAGTAACTATTAGTCCATTCAGCCTGCTATCCTCACACATGCAGGGTTAGCATCAGCTGAAGGGATATGTACCATTGACATGCAGTACACCAAGAGTGTACTGCAGTACAGTACACCAACAGTATTCTGCATAAATTTCACTAACTACATGGATTGAAGGCATATGTGCCATCAGCATATAGTATTCCTCAGCACACTGTGCAACCTTCTCCTCTTTGGCAGTTATCAATTAAGTGAAAACAAGGTTGTCCTGCAACATGTTTTTTGCCAGTACAGTGGTTCCTACTTAACTGAATATCTGTTCATGGAATAACCTTGTTGATTGTATATAATTTTCAAACACAAAACCATTTACCACCCTTTCAGTACAAATTTGACCTGTTAATTGCATATAGGTTATAAAATAACTACTATTATTCGTAATTAATTAGTGCTGCCGCGGTTATCTGGATAACCGGTTAACCTGTGGTTAAAACTTTGACCGGTCAAGAAAATGTTTTAACCGGTTAACCTTACATTCACTATACTCACCGTATATGTCCGTGTATAAGTCGCCCCCGTGTATAAGTCGCACCCTGGAATTCCACCCTTTTGCCTAAAGCCCATGTATAAGTCGCACCCCCCATTTTTAAATATATGCAGTCAAAAAGAATTAGTTGCAAGTTACGTTTTGCCAATTTGGGGCAGTTTGGGATGAAACGGAAATAGGTCAGTTTTGACGAGTTACCACGTGGTGAATAAGATAAAAGAATAAAGGAAAATTATTACTAAAGATTTAAAAAATACTCGCATTTATTTGTTTTTCGTTGTTTGTTTATCACCCCAATGTCTTTCTTCATCCCTGTCAAGAAAATCCAACGCTCGTTTGTGACCGAAAGCTCATAGTTTCAGAATCAGAGCACCATTTGCGTCGTAACCTGCGCAGTTGTTGTGATTAAGTTGTTTTTTCCGGAATGCGAGAATGTTCCGGAAAAACCAATAAAAATACAACAAATGCGCAGGTTACAGCGCAAATTGTTTTCAAATTGTTGTCCCACTTAAGCATTGTTGGTGCTACCTGGTGCACATGTCCGTAATTTATAACCGGACATTACACATCAGTGAATTGGAGTTCATGGAATAAATAAATACGTCTCTCCAGGTATTGCTGGCAAACATTTAATGTGTTATTATTTATTTTTTCGTTATTTTGATGATTTTGTATTTTTTATGGTTTCATCCATATTGGCTCCACAAACCTGTTGATTTCCGGTACACGCACTGATGTAAACACATGGGCGATTGAACAACAACGACTAAATAGAATACTTCTTTATTATTATTTATGGTCAATGTAAATAACATTGGCCGGCCCGATATAATAGTTACAGTTGAAGCAAGAACACACTACAAATATAGGTACCTTAAATGCGGTTAACCACAGTTAACCACGGTCAAACACGCTGGTTAACCAGTCAGAAAAAAGTCTTAACCACGGCAGCACTATAATTAATTAAAAAATCTTGTGTAATCCAACTTCGTTTGACAACGTCCCATATAAGCATTTAATCTGTTACATGTATATCATGTTTGACAGCTATATGAGGATAAATGCTCACTTTATCATTAGAATATGGGAAAAATGACCAAATTCTTCTTTCTCAAATACTCTCATTGATTAACCCTTTACCCAACGTAACGGCCCAAACCGGCCAGCGCTATTCTAAAAAATCGCCAATTAATTTTAATTATTCTTTCATTATTTGTTTCAAAAACATAAGTTATGACCCCTCGTTGGAATGAGTTCGTCGAGCTCTTTCCAATGAGGGGTCATAATCTATGTTTTTGAGACAAAAAATTAGTTATTCAAGAATTTTTTTGGCAAGTGTCGTCTGCTTTTCATGTTAGGTAAAGGGTTAAATATTTTGCACTGGCAATGTGGCTATTCAGTTCTTTAGAAAACAAACACATAAATATAGTGCACTCAGAGTGATTACGAACTCCTCCAGATTATAGTTGCAAATCGACTTGTAGACTAAATTACTAAACTTGTGTAGAGACCTTGGCAACTCATTGGCTAGAGCATTGGACTTCAAACCAAAAGGTTGTTGCTTTGATCCTGATATATTCCATCTGCATTCTGTTCTTGGGCAAGACATGTAGTGGCACCATGACATTTCATACCAATGCTAACATCATGTAGATGGTCCCCTTGCCATAATTCAATCACTGCTAACTCAGCTTGTGCTGGGTTAGTAAGTTGGATAGTATGACAATTGCTTACCAATGCTCAGCGGTTCTCTCTGGATACTCTGGCTTCCACCACCCATAGAACTGTGACATGATATAACCCTGGCTGTTGAAAACATCACTAAACCCCAAGAAAAAACTAGGCCAGTGGAATCTTTTGGACCCCACAAGCAACCTTTGTAGATGGGTGCAGTAGCTTCATCACAGAGGGGGATAGATAATTTCAACTGCATTGTAACCAGTCGTGATCTGCTTCAAATTCTCTCTAGTTTTTACTCTGAAATACTGTAGAATGTCAAAAACAAAATGCGAGAACATCGAGGCTCAGAAGGCTTTTGTCTCACCTGATTGAAAGTCAGGGTGAGCTGTTGTGATCACTCTCTCTCTTCGTCATCAGTCGTATCGTCAATCGCATGTCATCTGTTGTCCTTGAACGTGGTGTTTGTGACTTTTCCAAAAACTCTGGACTGATTTCAGTTAAATATGAGCTGAAGAATTTTGTTCAAATCAACCTGCCCCTATTGGGTGGAGTAGGGGAAAATGCTTCCATTTTTAAAAAAAAATCTCCTCATGAACTGATGGGTACAGTGTTTTGATATTTATTCCTGGATTCTCAATGATATGTTTGATTCAACTGACAAAGATTCCAATTGGCTTTTTTATATTTGTAGATTAGTTGCAGAAAAGTCAACAATTTTCATTTGGTTATCATACTCAAGAAAAAGGACCTTGCAACATGTCGAATGAACCACAGCTTTTGTCATACAATAATGAAGGGGCCATGAATGGAAACAACGATTCAGGTATTTAACCTCATTTATGTTGGATATCAAGCTTACTGCAGTGCTTTGACATCATCATACCAGTTTTATTTTTTTAGCTTCTTCAACTGGAATTTCAGATGTAAATCTTTTGTTACTGTTATATAATATCATGAGCACCACAAGAACCCCTTTTCATTGCTTATGTACTTTTTTCCCATTTTTAGCTCAACTTGACAAAGTCAAGCTGAGCTATTGCCATCACTTCTCGTCCGTCGGCGTATGTACATACGTACGTTAGTACGTACGTCCACAATTTCCTTTGGCACACCTCACAGGTCGCATTTATATTCAGATCACTTTGAAACTTGGTATGCTTGTTTGGGGTGACATCTAGATGGGAGCTATCGATTTTTTTCAATTTTCGTCAAAAAATGTTGCCGCGGCCAACGTTCTTAGAACTTAGTTTAGTCAGACCTCAGTATTTCCCTTTGGCACACCCTACAGGGCACATTTATGATTGGATTGCTTTGAAACCTGGTACGCTTGTTTAGGGTGACCTCTAGATGGGAGCTATCGATTTTCTTCAATTTCCGTCAAAAAATGTTGCCACGGCCAACGTTCTTAGAACATAGTTTAGTCAGACCTCAGTATTTCCCTTTGGCACACCCTACAGGGCACATTTATGATCGGATTGCTTTGAAACCTGGTATGCTTGTTTGGGGTGACCTCTAGAAGGGAGCTATCGATTTTCTTCAATTTCCATCAAAAAATGTTGCCACGGCCAATGTTCTTAGAACTTAGTTTAGTCAGACCACAATATTTTCCTTTGGCACACCCTACAGGGCACATTTATGATTGGATTGCTTTGAAACCTGGTATGCTTGTTTAGGCTGACCTCTAGATGGGAGCTATCGATTTTCTTCAATTTCCGTCAAAAATGTTGCCGTGGCCAACGTTCTTAGAACTTAGTTTAGTCAAAAGACCTCAATATTTCCCTTTGGCACTCCCTACAGGGCACATTTATGATCAGATTGCTTTGAAACCTGGCATGCTTGTTTGGGGTGACCTCTAGATGGGAGCTATCGATTTTCTTCAATTTCCGTCAAAAAATGTTGCCGCGGCCAACGTTCTTAGAACTTAGTTTAGTCAAACCACAATATTTCCCTTTGGCACACCCTACAGGGCACATTTATGATTGGATTGCTTTGAAACCTGGTATGCTTGTTTAGGTTGACCTCTAGATGGGAGCTATCGATTTTCTTCAATTTCCGTCAAAAAATGTTGCCGTGGCCAACGTTCTTAGAACTTAGTTTAGTCAGGCCACAATATTTCCCTTTGGCACACCCTACAGGGCACATTTATGATTGGATTGCTTTGAAACCTGGTGTGCTTGTTTGGGGTAACCTCTAGATGGGAGCTATCAATTTTTTTTCCATTTCCGTCAAAAAATGTTGCCGCGGCCAACGTTCTTAGAACTTAGTTTAGTCAGACCTCAGTATTTCCCTTTGGCACACCCTACAGGGCACATTTATGATCAGATTGCTTTGAAACCTGGCATGCTTGTTTGGGGTGACCTCTAGATGGGAGCTATCGATTTTCTTCCATTTCCGTCAAAAAATGTTGCCACAGCCAATGTTCTTAGAACTTAGTTTAGTCAGACCTCAATATTTTCCTTTGGCACACCCTACAGGGCACATTTATGATTGGATTGCTTTGAAACCCGGTATGCTTGTTTGGGGAGACCTCTAGATGGAAGCTAGTGATTTTCTACAATTTCCGTCAAAAAATGTTGCTGCTGCCAACGTTCTTAGAACTTAGTTTAGTCATACTTGACCTGTACATTTGTTACAGGCTACAGTCAGTATTTATGTACAGACCTTTACAACACTTTACATGTACCTTTGTTATCAGGTCATTGCCCAGATGTGTGTCATTGCTGTGTCACATACAATACATGTACATGTCTGTAACACAAGTTGAGCTACAGTGTCATTGACACTTTCATTTATTGTTAATGTGCTAAGAGGTATCCATGCACATGTACCTGTATTCTGTAAAATCAAAATCTGCCTTTGGAAGACTTACGAAGTGGAGCAATGCTTGTTCAATATGAAAGACAAGTTCTGCTTTGTGTTGTAATGTTACCTTGTAACCAATGCCTGGGATGAGATGACCCTAAAGTGGGCAGCATTATTATAAATGAGTGGCTAAGGCTATATAAAAATAAGGGTTCACAGGCAATCCCTGAAATTGAACCCCCCCCCCCCCCCCCCCCCCCACCCGAACATTTGTATTGACTTCCACTGTTTTCCAAAATACTACAAAATTGGGAGTCTTTAAAATTCTACCTTTTTTGATCCATGTATATTTATCTGCTTTCAATGAAACTTGATCAACCCTCTGCACACTGAAGTCAAAATATCAAAATTTCAACCTGCCCGTTTTTCCAATAATGCAACTGAAAATTTAATGAACTCAGCTCGTTCAACAGAGCTCATTGAGCTCTGTCGAACAAGATTGAATTTGTCTGCAAATGCCAGTTTTTTTAGCTCACCTGACTGAAAGTCAGGGTGAGCTTTTCTTATCACTCTTCGTCTGTCGTCTGTCCGTCCGTCGCCTGTCGTCCTGCCTGAAGGTGGTGTTTGAGCCTCTTTCTCCTAAACCACTGGCCACATTTTAATTAAATTTCATGTAAGTAGTGGCTATATAGGGGCATTTTGATTTTTATGAAAATTAGGTTTCGGCTCATATTGAACAGAGGGGTGGGGAAAAAATGGCCAAATTTTTTGAAAATCTTCTTCTAATGAACCACCAGTAGCAGAGACTTGATATGTGGTATACAGAGTCCTTTTGAGGTTTAGAATCAAATTTGTTCAAGAGAAGTTTGTCGGGCATTATTTGCCTTTGTTATGGTAGGGGCAAAAATTTTGGCCACGCCTAAAATTTATATTTTCAGAACCGTGAGGTCGATTTGAACCAAATTTGATGTGAGATGATAATGGGTCATAAGTAGTTGATTGATGCAAAAATTGTTTTTCTCATTGCCCCATGGGAATCTCGGGAGCTAAAAATAGGAAAAACCTTAAAACTGCCATATCTCCAAAACTACACGGCACAGAGAATTCTTATTTTGTATAAAGCATACTTTTATCCAGTAGAATAGAATGGTTAAAAAAAAATCCCTGTTGGTTCGATCACAAGGAACTTTTTTCAGGACTTTGAAAAAGTGCTGAGTCAGCACTTTTTAACACTGTAGGCAATGGGAAAACATTAAAAAATCTTCTTCTCCAGATCCAGCAGGCAGAATCTTTTGATATTTGGTATGCAACATTGTAGGGTGGATCTGATTCAAGTTTGTTCAAATTGGCCCCCTGGGTTCATATTTGGGCTCAGTATAGGTGCTCAATTTCGAACTTAGTGCATTTCAGGCAAATTTCTTAAAAAATCTTCTTCTCCAGATCCAGCAGGCAGAATCTTTTGATATTTGGTATGCAAAATTGTGGGGTGGATCTGATTCAAGTTTGTTCAAATCGGCTCCCTAGATTCATATTTGGGCTCACTATAGAAGCTCGAATTCGAACTTAGTGCATTTCAGGCAAATTTCTTCAAAAATCTTCTTCTCCAGATCCAGCAGGCAGAATCTTTTGATATTTGGTATGCAACATTGTGGGGTGGATCTGATTCAAGTTTGTTCAAATCGACCCCCTGGATTCATATTTGGGCTCAATATAGAAGCCCGAATTCGAACTTAGTGCATTTCAGGCAAATTTCGTATAAAAAATCTTCTTCTCCAGATCCAGCAGGCAGAATCTTTTGATATTTGGTATGCAACATTGTGGGGTGGATCTGATTCAAGTTTGTTCAAATCGGCTCCCTGGGTTTATATTTGGGCTCAGTATAGGAGCCCAAATTTGAACTTAGTGCATTTCAGGCAAATTTCTTAGAAAATCTTCTCAAGATCCAGCAGGCAGAATCTTTTGATATTGGGTATGCACCATGCTTAGGGGGTGAGATTCAAGTTTGTTCAAGCCAAGTCTCTGGTTTCATATTTGGGCTCACTGTGGTAACCCGAATTATAACTTAGTTCAAAAAGAGGAATTTTCTTTAAAAATCTTCTTCTTCAGATCCAGCAGTCAGAATGTTTTGATATTTGGTATGCAGCATCCTTAGGGGGATGAGATTGAAGTTTGTTCAAGCCATGTCCCTAGGTCCATATTTGGGCTCATTGTGGGAGCCCGAATGATAACTTAGTTCAAAATGAGGAATTTTCTTTAAAAATCTTCTTCAGATCCATCAGTCGGAATGTTTCGATATTTGGTATGCAGCATCCTTAGGGGGTGAGATTCAAGTTTGTTCAAGCCATGTCCCTAGGTTCATATTTGGACTCGCTGTGGGAGCTCGAATTGTAACTGAGTTCAAAATGAGGAATTTTCTTTAAAAATCTTCTTCTTCAGATCCAGCAGTTGGAATGTTTTGATATTTGGTATGCAGCATCCTCAGGGGTGAGATTCAAGTTTGTTCAAGTCATGGCCCTAGGTCTGTATTTGAACTCACTGTGGGAGCTCGAATTGTAACTTAGTTCAAAATGAGGAATTTTCTTTACAAATCTTCTTCAGATCCAGCAGTCGGAATGTTTTAATATTTGGTGTGCAGCATCCTTAGGGGGGTGAGATTCAAGTTTCTTAAAGCCAAGACCTTGGGTTCATATATGGACTCCCTGTGGGACCCCGAATTATAATTTAGTTCAATATGAGGAATATTCTTTAAAAATCATTTTTAGCTTAACTTGACATAGTCAAGATAAGCTATTGCCATCACGCGTGCGGAAGTCTGTGAGTCTGTTAGTCTGTTCACATTTTCCTTTAGCACGGGCTACACCCCGCAGTTCTTGTCTAATCGTCACGAAATTTCATATGCAGGTTTGGGGTCATGTCTAGATGAGAACGTCCCCTTTTGGTCGCGATCGGGCAACCGGTATGGCTGCCCGAGCCCAAAACCCGAAAACCATTAGCACAGTCTACAGTTCGTATTTATGAAGGGATTTCATTGTAACTTGGTAGGATGCCTCTGTATAATGCCTAGATGAGAACGTCCCCTTTTGGGCATGATCTATCAACCGTGATGGCTGCCCAAGCCCGAAACCCAAAAACTTTTAGCACAGTCTGCAGGTCATGTTTAATGTGGAGGGATTTCATTGTAACTTGGTAGGATGACTCCTTATGATGTCTAGATGAGAATTTCCCCATTTGGGCATGATCTGCCAACCGTGACGACTGCCCGAGCCCAAAACCCGAAAACCTTTAGCACAGTCTACAGGTCATATTTATTGAGGAATTTCATTGTAACTTGGTGGGTTGACTTCATACAATGTTTAGATGAGAAAGTCCCCTTTTGGACGTGATTGGGCAACTGTGACGGCTACAGGAGCCCGAAGCCCGAAAACCTTTAGCACAGTCTAGAAATCATATTTATGAAGGGATTTCATTGTAACTTGGCAGGATGACTCCAAATAATGTCTAGATGAGAACGTCCCATTTTGATCGCGACCATGCAGCCTTGATGGGTGCCCGAGCCCAAAAACCTTTAGCATAGGCAAAAGGTCATATTTATGGAAGGATTTCATTGTAACCTGTTAGGTTGACTCCATATAATGCCTAGATGATGACATCCCCTTTCGGTTGTGATTGCTCAGTTGTGATGGCAACAAGTGCCCAAAGCCCGAAAACCTTGAGCACAGTCAACAGGTCATATTTATGAAGGGATTTCATTGTAACTTCTTAGGATCACTCCAGATGATGCTCAGATGAGATTGTCCCCTATGGTTGCGATCATTCACCCATGATGGCTGCCCGAGCCCGAAGCCCGAAAACCTTTAGCACAGTCTACAGGTCATATTTATGAAGGGATTTCATTTTAACTTGGTAGGTTAACTTCATATAATGTCTAGATGAGAATGTCCCCTTTTGGACATGATTGGGCACCTGTGAAGGCTAAAGGTGCCCGAAGCCCGAAAACCTTTAGCACAGTCTACAGGTCATATTTATGAGGGGATTTCATTGTAACTTGGTAGGATGACTCCAGATAATGTCTAGATGAGAACGTCCCCTTTTGATCGCGATCATTCAGCCTTGATGGGTGCCCGAGCCCAAAAACCTTTAGCATAGGCAAAAGGTCATATTTATGGAAGGATTTCATTGTAACCTGTTAGGTTGACTCCATATAATGCCTAGATGATGACATCCCCTTTCGGTCGTGATTGGTCAGTTGTGATGGCTACAAGTGCCCGAAGCCCGAAAACCTTGAGCACAGTCTACAGGTCATATTTATGAAGGGATTTCATTGTAACTTCTTAGGATCACTCCAGATGATGCTCAGATGAGATTGTCCCCTATGGTTGCGATCATTCACCCATGATGGCTGCCCGAGCCCGAAGCCCAAAAACCTTTAGCACAGTCTACAGGTCATATTTTTGAAGGGATTTCATTGTAACTTGGTAGGTTAACTTCATATAATGTCTAGATGAGAACGTCCCCTTTTGGACATGATTGGGCAACTGTGATGGCTAAAAGTGCCCGAAGCCCGAAAACCTTTAGCACAGTCTACAGGTCATATTTATGAGGGGATTTCATTGTAACTTGGTAGGATGACTCCAAATAATGTCTAGATGAGAATGTCCCCTTTTGATCGCGATCATTCAGCCGTTATGGGTGCCGGAGTCCAAAAACCTTTAGCATAGGTAAAAGGTCATATTTATGGAAGGATTTCATTGTAACCTATTAGGTTGACTCCATATAATGCCTAGATGATGACATCCCCTTTTGGTCGTGATTGGTCAGCTGTGATGGCTACAAGTGCCCGAAGCCCAAAAACCTTGAGCACAGTCTACAGGTCATATTTATGAAGGGATTTCATTGTAACTTCATAGGATCACTCCAGATGATGCCCAGATGAGATTGTCCCCTTTGGTTGCGATCATTCAACCATGATGGCTGCCCGAGCCCAAAGCCCGAAAACCTTAAGCACAGTCTACAGGTCATATTTATGGAGGGATTTCATTGTAACTTGGTAGGTTGACTTCATATAATGTCTAGATGAGAACGTCCCCATTTGGACATGATTGGGCAACTTTGACGGCTAAAGGTGCCTGAAGCCTGAAAACCTTTAGCACTGTCTACAGGTCATATTTATGAAGGGATTTCATTGTAACTTGGTAGGTGGACTCCAAATAATGTCTAGATGAGAACGTCCCATTTTGGCCATGATCATTCAGCCTTGATGGGTGCCCGAGCCCAAAAACCTTTAGCATAGGCAAAAGGTTATATTTATAGAAGGATTTCATTGTAACATTGTTAGGTTGACTCCATATAATGCCTAGATGATGACATCCCCTTTTGGTTGTGATTGATCAACTGTGATGGCTACAGAAGCCCGAAAACCTTGAGCACAGTCTACAGGTCATATTTATGAAAGGATTTCAGGATTTCATTGTAACTTTGCAGGATCACTCCAGATGAGATTGTCCCCTTTGGTTGCGATCATTCAACCATGATGGCGGCCCGAGCCCGAAGCAGAAAACCTTTAGCACAGTCTACAGGTCATATTTATGAAGGGATTTCATTGTAACTTGGTAGGTTGACTTCATATAATGTCTAGATGAGAACGTCCCCTTTTGGGCACGATTGGGCAATTGTGACGGCTTCAGGGGCCCAAAGCCCGAAAACCTTTAGAACAGTCTACAGGTCATAATTATGAAGGGATTTTATTGTAGCTTGGTAGGATGACTCCAAATAGTGTCCAGATGAGAACGTCCCCTTTTGGTAACGATCATTCAGCCTTGATGGCTGCCCGAGCCCAAAAACCTTTAGCATGTCTGTAGGTCGTATTTATGGAAGGATTTCATTGTAACTTGTTAGGTTGACTCCATATAATGCCTAGATGATGACATTCCCTTTTGGTCGTGGTTGGTCAACTGTGATGGCTGCAGGTGCCTGAAGCCCGAAAATCTTGAGCACAGTCTACAGGTCATATTTATGAAGGGATTTCATTGTAACTTCATAGGATCACTCCAGATGAGAATGTTCCCTTTTGGTTGCGATCATTCAACTATGATGGCTGCCCAAGCCTAAAGCCCGAAAATCTTTAGCACAGTCATCAGATCATTTTTATGAAGGGATTTCATTGTAACTTGGCAGGTTGACTTCATATAATGTCTAGATGAGAACAGCCCCTTTTGGACACCATTAGGCAACTGTGTTGGCTACAGGGGTCCAAAGCCCGAAAATCTTGAGCACAGTCTACAGGTGACATTTATGAAGGGATTTCATTGTACCTTGGCAGGATGACTCTAAATAATGTCTAGATGAGAACGTCCTCTTTTGGTCGCGATCATTCAGCCTTGATGGCTGCCCGATCCCAAAACCCCAAAACCTTTAGCATAGTCTATTGGTCATATTTATGGAAGGACTTCATTGTAACCCGTAAGTTTGACTCCATATAATGCCTAGATGATGACATCCCCTTTTGGTCGTGATTGGTCAACTGTGACGGCTTCAGGGACCTGAAGCCCAAAAACCTTGAGCACAGTCTACAGGTCATATTTATGAAGCGATTTCATTGTAACTTTGGAGGATCACTCGAGATGATGCCCAGATGAGAATGTCCCCATTCGGTTGCGATCATTCAACCATGATGGCTGCCAGAGCCCAAAGCCCAAAAACCTTTAGCACAGTCTACAGGTCATATTTATTAAGGGATTTCATTGTAACTTGGTAGGTTGACTTCATATAATGTCTAGATGAGAACGTCCCCTTTGGACGCAATTGGGAAACTGATGGCTACAGGGGCCCGAAGCCCAAAAACCTTTAGCACGAAAACCTTTAGCACAGTCTACAGGCCATATTTATGAAGGGATTTTAATGTAACTTGATAGGATGACTCATTTTGGAATAATTTCACTGTAACTTGGTAACTTTTGTTGATATACGTTAACTGTGAGGGCCACATATATTAACTGTGAGGTCATATTAACCCACCCCTCAGATCTTTAGTACAGTGTACACCTCATATTATTTTTATCATAAACATAGCATACAGGGAACAGAAATTAACATATTCCCAATTATCACAATTCTTGTCTTATTTCATAATCCTTTCATAAACATTGAACATTATCCTTTTCATCAAACACAACACACAAGTTAAGCTACAGTGTCATTGACACTTTCATTTTTTAGATCCACTGGTCAGAATCTTTGGATATTTGGTATAAGCTTTTCTTAGGTGGAGCAGATGCAACTTGTTGAAATCAATTCTCTGGGTTGATATTTAGGCTACCATGTCAGGGGAGCGCCCTCAGGCCCTCTGGGGCCTCTTGTTTGTTTTTTAAAGGGTTAAATTCACCTGAGATCAGACTGTTTTTGTAACGATGAAAAAACGTACGACACCTTAACTTTATAATGAAACAGTATTGGAAAGGGCTCTCTGAGAGCATGGCCCGTCACCCACCTGATGACAGAAACTCAAATGGGCAACAGTGCTCTGTTATGTTAAAGTGCTTCATTCCGTCTCATGAACTGATGGACACAAGGAATTTATATTTGGTATTCAGCCTCCTTTTGAGGGGTGGAGTTTGTTCAAAGAAATTTTGCAGTTCTAAGAAATTTTGCAGTATTTGCAGTCATTTGGGAAGGCCTTTCTCAATTTTTTGGAACTACCAAATGTAGTAATAATGGGAAAACATTTAAAAATATCTTCACAAAACACTTGTAAAAATGCTCCCTTTTGTGACACACAATGTTTACAAGCTGCTTGTATCATATTTGAATATGACATTGTCCCCCACCACCATCACCACCCCCTCCCCAATTTTAACACTGAGTAATGGAGAATACATTAAAAATATCTTCTCCCAAACCACTACTTCAAATGTATCCATGTTTGATATAATTCTAATATCTTTGTACAGTGTTGTGATCACTTTCTTGATCATATCAGCATATCATGGTCTGCCAGGCTTTTATTTTCCACCAAACTCACACCGGTAATGGTAACCATTGTCCCCAAATAAAGAAATGTTTCCTAATTAGAGGGAATAATGCATAGAGTAATCTTTTTTTCCTGCTTTTTGTCCAGTTTCATAAAAATATAATTTTAACTCTGAGAGTGAAAGGGCTGGAAGGTTAATACATTTTTGCTACAAATTGACAGTCTACATCCTGTGGCTTTACAGTTGTTTCTAGGCAAGTTTGGCTGCCTATTTTGGCCTGTGGTCTAGTCACAACACACTTGTGTCGTGATTTTGTGGAAGGATACTCTCAAAATCATGACTGAAACAAGAAGAACAAACCGAAATAGAATCTGAGATTTCTTTTATGACAAGTGAGATTCTCTGTTATTGTGGGGAGGTAAATTGTCCCAGAGTTGTGACACAATAGCCCTCTTATTTGGAATTCTCTGTTCTGTTTTGTAATCACAGTACTCCACACATGATTCATAAGTTTGTTCAACTGGTTGAGTGCTAGAAGACACTATCTCATGGCTCTGTTGAAAAGTGCCTAAAGCCACTTCAGTGGCTTTACAATATATTCATAGCTTATTCTTCGCTGAGAAACAAAAAAATGTTTTTTTATAAAATTGTTTTGTTAAAATTTATTGGAGAGTGCCAAAAGGCACTCTCCAATAAATATTAACAAAATACTTAGTTTTTAACAAAATTTTGCTAAACTAAGCTGATAGCATGGTCAAGACAGAAAATAAGCAGACTGTCATCTGCAAAATGAGGTTCCCAGAGGGTGAATTTGGTGATGCTACCCTGTACAGCAGGGTATCATCACTAAATTTACCTTCTGTGACCCTCAATCTGAATCAAGGTTTCAAAGCTAAACAGAAAAAGGTACCCAGAGGATAAACTGGCCCACTGTATGGGATAGCATCAGCAAATTCACCCTCTGGGGACTATGTAATTGCTATTTATTGGGTGCACAGTGCCTCAGTGGTTAAAGCATTAAACATCAAATTGAACAGTCCAGGGTTTGATTCTGACCAGATCTAATTGTGTTGTGTCCTTGCACAAGGCACTTAATCCTGATTATCCATGTGGGTGGGGGTGGTGTAGGGGGCACTGTGGCACTGAGTATTAATGCATACTGAACGTTGATGGTGCACTTGCCTTGAACCAATGCTAAGCCTGCTTGTAAGGAGTTAGTACATTGGGGAGTCTGACAGTTACTTGCTGCTGCTCAGTGATTCTCTCTGGGTACATCGTCCACCTGTAAAACTGTCCGATGTTATGACCCTGCTTGTTTAAAGTGTTAAACTACAATAAAAAAGTTTACTATTTAAAAGTTTGTTAAAATCAGGCACAAAATTTTAACAATGTGGGTAATGATGGAAGCATTTAAAAAAAAATTACCAATAATAGATCAAAATAGTTCCATTTTTGACTGATTTGTGATGATCAGTTACAAGCTGATAAAAATGATGCCAGTGGAGACATTTTGTTGACGTAAACTAAAAAAGTAATTGCGCGAGCGATGGCGTGTGAGAGTGATCGCGCACCATTAAAATGAAGGTCTGATTCATTGGGTAAAGGGTTAAGAAAAGTCTTCTAAACCCAAAGCAATTTCACTTCCTTTATCTGTTAAATAATGAGAGACTGATTATTTCTAACCAGTTGAGTGCTAGAAGCCACTACCATGGCTCTATGGAAACATGCTGAAGGCCACATTATTGTCTTTTACACTGTATGCATTAGCACGTTGTTTACTCAGCAGTCGGAAAAGAAATTGTGTACTTAAAATTGTTTCATTACAATTTATTAGTGAATACCAACAGGCAATTTATTGTAAGAAAACACTTATTTAGAAACAAAATTTTTCAAATCTAAGGCTCCCTTTGTGCGTAACATAGTATCCTTAAAAAAATGCTCGTGAACATTACAAATTACCTTTGAAAGATAATTAGCACTCTACCAGTTAAAAATCTTGAAATCTCTGTAAAGAGGAGAATTGATAGGCTTTTCAACAGGTGAGTGCTTCAGACCCATTGGGGGCCTCTTGTTTTTGGTGGCCTTATTAACTGGTAGAATGCTAAATTATTTATGATTATTAGGATATCGTCATGTGTCTTTGCCTTGTCACAATTTATGTGAGATTGCACTGTTTTTTAAAATGGCCACTCATATGAGCGGACAGTATTATGGTATAGCAATGTCCGTCCATCCGGGCCAACATTGGGGGTTTAGGGGATATTATTATTAGGGGCTACCTCCAAATTAAGGTAGTGTTAGGGTTAGGAGTGGGGTGGGGTTAGGGTTAGGGGTAGCCCCAGAGTAGGGCTTAAGGTTGGGGGAGGGTTAGGTCCTGGGGGGGTTAGGGTTGGGGTCAGGGGGGGGGGGGGTTAGTTTTAGTAGCCCCTAAACCAAAAAATAGCTCCTAATCCTATTGGTTTGGCTAGGGTGGGATTGGGTCAGGGGTGGGGTGGGGTTAGGGGTAGCCCCAGAGTAGGGCTTAAGGTTGTGGTCCCAGGGTGGGTGGGGGTTAGAGTCAGGGGTAGGCTTTTAGGGTTTAGGGTCAGGTGGGGTAGGGTTAGGGTGTGGTTTTTGGGTGGAGGGGTGGGGTTAGGGTTAAATATAAGTTTTAGGGTGGAGGGGGTTGGGTTCTGGGTAAAATAAGGTTTTGGACATACAAAATGTTTTTTTGGTAGCCCATAAACCCAAAATGTTGGAGCATCCGTCTGTCTGTCCATCTGTCCGTCTATATGTCCATCCATCCATTAACTTTTGTTTGTCCACTCGATAACTTGAAAACAATACATCCAACAGATACTGTTTCTTTATGGTTGATTAGTTATGACTAGAGGATGGTTCCTTTCGATAATCAGCATTCTAGCATATCCAATATGGCCACCATGGCCGCCATCTTGGATTTTCAGGGACTTTTGATTGTCCACATGATAACTTGAAAACTATAGATCCAACAGATACTGCTTTTTTATGGTTGATTAAGCATGACTAGAGGATGATTCCTTTCGATAACCAGCATTCTGGCATATCCAATATGGCCGCCATCTTGGATTTTCAGGGACTTTTGTTTGTCCATGTGTTAATCCAACAGATACTGTTTTTTATGGTTAATTAGTCATGACTAGGGGATGGTTCCTTTCGATTACCAGCATCAGTGTCCATCTGTCTGTCCATCCATCTGTCCGTCCATCTATCTTTTAACTTTTGTTTGTCCATGCGATAACTTGAAAACAATACATTCAACACATATTGTTTTTTTATGGTTGATTAGTCATGACTAGATGGTTCCTTTCGATAACCAGCATTAATTCCATCCGTCTGTCTGTCGTCCGTCCATCTTAGATTTTCAGGGACTTTTGTTTGTCTATATGATAATCCAACAGATACTGTTTTTTATGGTTAATTAGTCATGACTAGAGGATGGTTCCTTTCGATTACCAGCATCAATGTCCATCTGTCTGTCCATCCGTCTGTCTGTCCATCCATCTTTTAACTTTTGTTTGTCCATGCGATAACTTAAAAACGACACATCCAACACATATTGTTTTTTTTATGGTTGATTAGTCATGACTAGATGGTTCCTTTCGATAACCAGCTTCAATTCCATTCGTCTGTCTGTCGTCCGTCCATCTTGGATTTTCAGGGACTTTTGTTTGTCCATATGATAATCCAACAGATACTGTTTTTTATGGTTAATTAGTCATGACTAGAGGATGGTTCCTTTCGATTACCAGCATCAATGTCCATCTGTCTGTCCATCCGTCTGTCTGTCCATCCATCTTTTAACTTTTGTTTGTCCATGCGATAACTTAAAAAACAACTCATCCAACACATATTGTTTTTTTTATGGTTGATTAGTCATGACTAGATGGTTCCTTTCGATAACCAGCATCAATTCCATTCGTCTGTCTGTCGTCCGTCCATCCGTCTGTCCATCTTGGATTTTCAGGGATTTTTGTTTGTCCATGTGATAATCCAACAGATACTGTTTTTTATGGTTAATTAGTCATGACTAGAGGATGGTTCCGTTCGATTACCAGCACCAATGTCCATCTGTCTGTCTGTTAACTTTTTGCATTCTGGCATATCCAATATGGCCGCCATCTTGGATTTTCAGGGACTTTTGTTTGTCCATGTGATAATCCAACAGATTCTGTTTTTAGCTCAACTTTGGCGAAGCCAAATTTGAGCTTTTGTCATGGCCCGTTGTCCCTCTGTCCGTCTGTCCATACATCAACAATTGGATACGGCTCGGTCTAGAGGCTGTATTTATGAACCGATCTTTACGAAACTTCTTGGGTACCTTTATGACTGTGGGACGAGAACGAGTGTTTTTGGGTGCTGTCCGAAATTCAAGATGGCTGCCAACCGCCATTTTGTACCGACGATGCAGAAATCTGTTTTTTGTACAGAACTTCCATATGAAAGCTCTGATTTGAATAATTTTTTGTATGAATGTTTAGTACCATGGGATACATCACATATAGTACAGGTTTTTTTCTCGTGTGTAAATTGTGCAAATTAGACTAATTTTGATGTTTTTTGGTGTTACTTTCAGCACTGTAAGTGCAAATGCCAATACGGCTTGGGCTAGAGGCTGTATTTATGAACCGATCTTTACGAAACTTCTTGGGTACCTTTGGTATCACCGTGGGACGAGAACAAGTGTTTTTGGGTCTGATTCGAAATTCAAGATGGCCGATGGCAGCCATTTTGTACAAAATTAGGTGCAATCAGATTTTTGCACAGAACTTCCATATGAAAGTGCTGATTTGAATAATTTTTACCTGCGTCGCCAGCGGCAGAGCAGGTCTAGTAACCGCTCGACTCCGTCCATCCGTCAGTCCGTCAGTCCATCATTCCATCAGTCCGTCAGTCTGTCAGTCTGTCCAAAACACTTTTTCCGTCAAAGTTTTCTTGGCTTCTATGAAAGGGAATGATTTTATATTTGGTCTGCTGCTTCATAATGATGAGTTGTATCGTGTAAGCAATTTTCAGATCTGCCGTGCAGCCACTTCCTGTTTGCCGATACTTTGAAATTTTACTGTACCCTCTGAACATGGAAATTTTCTGTCAAGGTTTTCTTGGCTTCTATGCAAGGGATTGATTTTATGTTTGGTCTGCTGCTTCATAATGATGAGTTGTATCGTGTAAGCAATTTTCAGATCTGCCGTGCAGCCACTTCCTGTTTGCCGATACTTTGAAATTTTACTGTACCCACTGAACATTGAAATTTTTCGTCAAACTTTTCTCGGCTTCTATGCAAGGGATTGATTTTATATTTCATCTGGAGCTTGATAATGATCAGTTGTATCATGTATGCAATTTTCAGATCTGCTATGCAGCCACTTCCTGTTTGCCGATTCAATTGCATGCAGCGACGCAGGTCCAGACCTGGTATTTGTCTTGGTTTGTTTGTGTGAATGTTTAGTACCATGGGATACATCATATATAATACAGGTTTTTTCTTGTGCAGAAATTATGCAAATTAGATGAATTTTGATTTTTAGCTCATCTTGACAAAGTCAAGCTGAGCTAATCTCATCGCTTCCCGTCCGTCGTCCGTCGTCCGTCAACACCATGTTTTGGTCTTCTCCTCCAAAGCCACTGGGCCAATTCAAGTGAAGGTTTGTGTGAGTGATGGTCCCAAAGGGGCATTTCATTTTTGTTCAACTCAGCATGCCCAGCCCCATAGGGAGGGAGTGGGGGAAAATGCTCCAAAATATTTTAAAAATCTTCTTCTCAAGAACCAGTGTGTACAATGACTTGGTATTTGCTATGGAGCTTCCATATGAGGTGTAGAATCAAGTTTGTTCAAACGATGTTCGTAAAGTAATATTTGGCTTTGTAATAGGAGGGGTAAGATTTTTGGCCCCGCCCAAAATTTCTATTTTCTGAACCGATGGTCCGGTATGAACCAAATTTGGTTTGTGGTAGTATTGGGTCATAAGTACTTGACCCATGCAAAAAAAAAAAATTCCCGCATTCCCATGGGAACCCTGGGAGCTAAAAATAGAAATATTTTCAAACGCCCATATTTCCCAAACCCCACGGAACAGAGAGCTTTTATTTGGTATGAAGTATCCTTAGAATTGAATGGTAAAAAAAAATTGCCATCGGTTATGTTAGGGTGTTCTGTAATGGGCATCAAAAAAATGCTGAGTCAGCATATTTGCAAAAATTAAAAAAAATCTTTTCTCTAGAACCAATCATCAGAATCTTTTGATATTTGGTATACAGCATTCATAGGGGGGTCAGATAAAAGTTTGTTGAAATAAAGCTCATTGGTTCATATTTGGGCTCTCTACAGGAGCCCAAAGTTTTAACATAGGGTATTATGGGGAATATTCTTTAAAAATCTTCTTCTTCAGAACCACCAGTCAGAATCTTTTAATATTTGGTATACATCATTGTTATGAGGGTCAGATTCTAGATTGTTCAAACCAAGTCCCTAGGTTAATATTTGGGCTTCCTACGGAAGCCCAAATTTTATCTTTGTTCAATATGGAGGGTAATTTAAAAAAATCTTCTTCTTCAGGTCCATCAGTCAGAATGCTTTGATACTTGGTATGCAACATCTCTATGGGGGTCAGATTCAAGTTTGTTCAAATCAAATCCCTAGGTATATATTTGGGCTCACTATGGAAGCCCAAATTTTTACTTAGTGCAATATGAGAAAATTTCTTTAAAAATCTACTTCTTCAGATCCACCAGTCGGAATGCTTTTATATTTGGTATACAACATCTCTAGGGGGGTCAGATTCCAGGTTGTTCAATTCGAGTGCCTAGGTTAATATTTGGGCTCCATATGGGAACATGAAATTTAACTTAGTACAATATGAGGGAATTTCTTCAAAAATCTTCTTCTTCAGATTCACTTGTCAGAATGCTTTCACATTTGGTATACAACATCTCTAGGGGGGTCAGATGCAAGTTTGTTCAAATCGGATCCATAGGTCAATATTTGGGCTTGCTATGGTAGCCCAAATTTGAACTTAGTGCAATTCGAAGAAATTTCTTTACAATTTCTCTTCTTCAGATCCAACAGTCAGAATGCTTTCATATTCGGTACACAACATCTCTAGGGAAGTCAGATTTAACTATGTTCAGATCAAGAGCCTGGGTTAATATTTGGGCTCTCTATGGGAGCCGGAATTGGCCATTTTGCTGAAGAATTAAAAATTTTGTATTCAGTACCCTCTAGAGGTACTAAGATTAATCCACATAGGTTGTATCAAGGGGCTTCATAGGGGAGCTCTACATTTTACTTATGATCAACTGAAGAAAAGGCATGATGCCCAGATTATTTTTGTCACTCCTGAGGGACTCGAGGACTGACAGTGTAGCCTATAGAGATGGCTTGCTTAATGTAGACTCATTCTTGGACTCTGTTTAAAATTGTGTTCTGTACAAGATGAGCGCTTCAGGCCCCGTGGGGCCTGTTACAACCGATACTGTTACAACGCCGCATAATGTTACACCAACGCATAATGTTACAAAAAATGTAGCAAACAACCGATAATGTTATAAACTCCGCATAATGTTATAACTTTTTTCAACCCGTTATGTTATAAAAATCGACGCATAATGTTATAACTTTTTTCAACCCGTTATGTTACAACAAATTAACCGATAATGTTATAACTTCTGTATACTAATTCCAGTTACAGCCATTGTAGATGGACTTTACCACTTACCATTTATTGCCGCATAAAGGTATGTAATATTTATACTAAAGGTTTCTGCTCTGGTTAAGGCGAAGAGACACCCACCCCCCACCCCCCCCCCCCCCCCCCCCCCAACTCCCGGGGATTTATCATAGAATGACCTAGTCACGTTACATAGACGCGGATTATCCTGGTAACTCAATCGTGTGACGTCATTACCATGATCATCCAGTGCCCAACATGGTGAATCGGGGGTGTTGGAGGAGGGATGCTATTTTATCCGGTTGGTACGTTTACCAACATGCGTAGTCTCCGCTTTCAAAAATGTAGTGTACCATAGTCCCCTGACGCCTTTGGGGATGGGCAAATGCATCTGTTTCTGCTTGTTTTGGGCATCTAAAACTCATTTGTCGCATATTTCTTAGTCATAAGAATATCTTATTGTTCATTAATTTGACATTTTAACAACTAACAGTGAACAAAAATGAGGAGTTAAAAGAGGTCAAAACGTTGGGTGGAGCGAGGTACATATGGTGGATGCGGCAGGTTGGTAACGCCGCACGGAAGCCGAATAATAAGATGCGATTTGGGTAGGAAAAGGAGTTTAGAAGGATTAAAAGGGGTGGACAGGGATTAGGCTGAGAAAGAGAGGAGGTCGTGGATTAGTACGTCAGGGTGATTGTGCGGAGAAAACTCTCTGTGAATACTGTAAGAGAGTAGTGCTAGACGGTATGATAATATAGATGGCGGGGATGTTGGAAGAAGTGGAAGTGATGAATTTGGGATTACAGGTTCTGGAAAAGGCGGAATCACTAGAACAGGCAGTATAGGGAGAAGGAGGAGATTGTGGAGGAGGAGTTGTGTTGATGTCGGTGTTGTGTTGGTGATGGTGTTGAGTAGTTATGTATGTTGAAAATGAGCTATTTTGTAGGACCCCGGGCAGGACCCCGGAAGTGACGTCATGTCCCGTGATTGGGCGGTCATGTTGGATTATCATGATAGTGCACGTGGGTGGCCATGTTGTGATATCATTATCATGATAATAGGTGGTAGGAGTGTGTAATCGCAGTGGTTGTTGTTATGGGGACACATGCTCCGTCTCACCCCTAACAACCCGACAATAGATATCGAATTAATCCAAACAACCCGACAATCTTCAGAAAACTGACGCAAACACTCCGGAAAACGCTCCCAAATAAAGGTAGGATAGTATCCTTAATGAGGGTATAAGACGTATGAAGAGGTACTCATTGCGCTCATTTTCATAGCTTTCATTTTGAGACGTATGATTTTGCGCGCATCGTGCTCATTTTCACAGCTTTCATTGCTTCATACGACGAAAAGAGGGATTCCGTGGGTTTAATATCCTTAAAATATAGAATAGTATCGTTACTTAATGTCCGACCATATAATGGATGCGTAATTGATCACAGAAATGGGTTTATTACAATAATGGTTGCTTTATTAAAATAGTGTTTTTTTAACTGAGAGATAAACTGGAAGGGGGGGGGGGGCGCCGTCCCTGTCCCCGGAGCCCTACTGCACCTTGCCCCTGGAGCTCCTGAAGTCCCGGTCCCTCGAGTTTCTGGGGAGTTACTAAATCGGTACTGGCAGGGTTGGGGGTGTTTTCGGGAATGTTTTGGACAGTTTCCTGCAGATTGTCGGGTTTTTGGATTAATTCGATATCTATTGCCGGGTTGTTCCAGTTGATAGGCTCTTCTACGCTACTGGAGTATACTCCGGAACAAAGGAACATGGCCAAGTATAGAAAAACTATTGCATATATAGATAGAAGCAGAAAGAATTCGAAATAGTACAACTTGTCGGGTTTATTTGGGTAATTAAATGAAGATTTTGGGGAAAATTACTCTTCTACAAAGGAACACACCCCCGGTATCCCTTGGTACTATAGCACTACGTGCTACATCAATAATTTGGGGAATCCATAGTAAATAAAGTCGTTTTCGGTGATTTGGAGGGATTGTCGGGTTGTTTGTGGTAATTCTACGAATCGGGAATTTACTCTTCTACAAAGGAACATACCCTTCGAATATACCCCTGTCTTGTTAGAAGGTTTTGGATCACATAGCAACCACGTGCTACCATAAAAACTAAGATGGCGGCCTCCAGTATACAAAATGGACGACGGAAACATGTATCACCACCCTAACAACACGCGCTGCGCAGGCGCACTCACACCACGCATCACTATGGAGATGACGTCACAAGATGCCCGCTCACGCGGGTTACCATGACAATACAACATGACGCCACTGTGTCACGTGATATGACGTCTCTTTCGGGGTCCCCCACCGGGGCCCCTCTGAATTGGCACGATCCATCGCTCTCCTACTACTGACGGAGCACGTATCCCTATAACAAAACGCACTGCGCATACGCACTCCTAGCACATTTTTTCATGATAATGACATCACAACATGGCCACCCACGTGCACTATCATGACAACCCAACATGACCGCCCAGTCACGTGGCATGACGTTACTTCCGGGGTCCTACCCCGGGGTCCTATAAAATGACTCATTTCCAACATACATAACTAACTACTCAACACCACCACCAACACCGCCACAACACAAAACCAACATCAACACAACTCCTCCTCGACAATCTCCTCCTTCTCCCTAGCACTACTCTCTTATAGCATTCTCAGATAGCCTTCACTGCACAATGAACTAATCCATGACCTCTCTTTCTCGGCCTAATCCATGACCTCTCTTTCTCGGCCTAATCCATGACCTCTCTTTCTCGGCCTAATCCCTGCCCACCCCTTTCAATCCTCCTAAACCCCATTCCTCTTCCTACCTAGTCTCGCTTTTTATTCTTCGGCTTCCGTGCGACACTTCCAACCCGCCACTTCCACCATATGTACCTCGCTCCATCCAACTTTTTGACCTCTTTTAACTCCACCTCATTTTGTTCACTGTTAGTTGTTAAAATGTTAAATTAATGAACAATAAGATATTCTTATGACTAAGAAATATGCGACAAATGAGTTTTAGATGCCCAAAACAAGCAGAAACAGATGCATTTGCCCATCCCCAAAGGCGTCAGGGGACTATGGTACACTACATTTCTGGAAGCGGAGACTACGCATGTTGGTAAACGTACCAACCGGATAAAATAGCATCCCTCCTCCACCACCCCCCGCCTTCACCATGTTGGGTACTGGATGATCATGGTAATGACGTCACACGATTGAGTTACCAGGATAATCCGCGTCTATGTAATGTGACTAGGCCATTCTATGATAAATCCCCAGGAGTTGGGGGAGGGTGTCTCCTCGCCTCAACCAGAGCAGAAACCTTCAGTATAAATATAACATACCTTTATGCGGCAATAAATGATAAGTGGTAAAGTCCATCTACAATAGCTGTAACTGGAATTAGTATACAGAAGTTATAACATTATCGGTTAATTTGTTGTAACATAACGGGTTGAAAAAAGTTATAACATTATGCGTCGATTTTTATAACATAACGGGTTGAAAAAAGTTATAACATTATGCGGAGTTTATAACATTATCGGTTGTTTACTACATTTTTTGTAACATTATGCGTTGGTGTAACATTATGCGGCGTTGTAACATTATCGGTTGTAACAGGGCCTCTTGTTTCAGTGCTACTTACACACAGTAAGTACACATGTCAATACGGCTCGGGCTAGAGTCTGTATTTATGAACTGATCTTCACGAAATGTCTTGGGTACCTTTGTTATCACCTTGAGACGAGAACGAGTGTTTCTGGGTGCGATCTAAAATTCAAGATGGCTGCCAGTGGCTATTTTGAACCGAAATTAGGTCTAATCAGTTTTTTGTATACAACTTCTATACGGCTCAGACTAGAGGCCATATTTATGAACCAATCTTTACGAAACTTCTTGGGTACCTTTGTTATCACCGTGGGATGAGAGCGAGTGTTTTTGGATGTGATCTGAAATTCAAGATGGCCACCAGCAGCCATTTTGTACCAAAATTAGTGCAATCAGTCTTTTGTTCAGAACTTCTGTATGAAAGTTCTGATTTGAATAAATTTTTGTATGAATGTTTAGTAACATGGACTACATCACATATTGTAAGGGGTTTTTTTTCGTGCAGAAATTATGCAAATTAGATGAACTTTGATTTATTCAGTGCTACTTACACAATGTAAGCACACATGTCAATACGGCTCAGGGTAGAGGCTGTATTTATGAACCGATCTTCACAAAACTTCTTGGGTACCTTTGTTATCACCTTGGGACGAGAATGAGTATTTCTGGGTGCGGCCCAAAATTCAAGATGGCTGCCAGTGGCCATTTTGTACCGAAATTAGGTCCAATCAGTTTTTTGTCACAAGTTCTATACAGCTCGTATTTATGAACTGATCTTCACAAAACTTCTTGGGTACCTTTGTTTCCACCTTGGGACAGGAACGAGTGTGTTTTGGGGTGCCTTTGTTATCACTGTGCTATGAGAACAAATATTTTGGGGTTCAGTCAGACCCACTCTGGGACTCAAAAGATTTTTTTCTAGTTTAGCATCTGACTGTCACCCACCTTTACAATACTTTACCTATACATTTGTTACAGACTGTTACAATACTTTATATGTACCTTTGTTATCAGGTCATTACCTAGATGTTTGTCATTGCTGTGTCACATACTATACATGTACATGTCTTTGTCTTGACAAGTTGAGCTACAGTGTCATTGACACTTTTATTTATGGTTAATTAGTCATGACTAGAAGATGGTTCCTTTCAATTACCAGCATCAATGTCCATCTGTCTGTATGTCCGTCCGTCCGTCCATCTGCCCATCCATCCATCCATCTGTCTGTTAACTTTTGTTTGTCCATGCGATAACTTGAAAAACGATACATCCAACACACACACAGTAGAACCTGTCTTGAGAGACCACCCATTTTGCCAGGCAAAAGTGGTCTTTCAAAACAGGTGGTCTCTCATGACAGGTCCACTACAGAGCAAAACAACCAAATGGTACAAGGTCACAGCGGTCTTTCAAGACAGGTGGTCTCTCATGACAGTGGTCTCTCAAGACAGGTTTTACCGTACTGGTTTTTTATGGTTGATTAGTCATGTCTAGATAGTTCATTTCGATAACCAGCATCAATGCCTGTCTGTCTGTCCGTCTGTCCATCCATTAGCTTTTGTTTGTCCACGCGATAACTTGAAAACAATTCATCCAACAGATACTGTTTTTTATGGTTGATTAGTCATGACTAGAGGATGGTTCCTTTCGATAACCAGCATTCTGGCATATCCAATATGGCCACCATGGCAGCCATCTTGGATTTTCAGGGACTTTTGATTGTCCATGCAATAACTTGAAAACTATAGATCCAACAGATACTGCTTTTTATGGTTGATTATTGATGACTAGAAGATTCTGCATATCCAATATGACCACCATGGCAGCCATCTTGGATTTTCAGGGACTTTTCACTGTCCATGTGATAATCCAACAGGTACCGTTTTTTTATGGTTGATTAGTCATGACTAAAGAATGGTTCCTTTCGATAACCAGCATCAGTGTCCATCCGTCCACCTGTCCGTCCACCTGTCTGTCCGTCCATCCGTTAACTTTTGTTTGTCCACGCGATAATTTCAAAACAATACGTCCAACAGATACTGTTTTTTTTATGGTTGATTAATCATGACTAGAGGATGGTTCTGTTCGATAACCATCATTCTGGCATGTTCAATATGGCCGTCATGGCAACCATCTGGGAGTTTTGGTGACTTTTGATTCTCCATGCAATAACTTGTAAACAATATATTCAACTTGAATGGGTCGTAAGCCAGGAATGTACAATTAATTTTGAAGGAATTATTTACCTTTTGTTCAACTAAAAATTTCTTCACGCGCAATGTCTTCATAGGCGGCTGTATATTGATCCACCACCTGGCGGTGAACTTGTTGTTGATTATCCCTCTAATTGGTGCTTGAAATCTAATTTTAATATGCCAGTGGAAATATTGCCCATCCATGGAAAGTGACCAGTCCACTGCGGCTGTACTGTAACAAATAAGTTCACTTCAAATGTAAAACGAAGAACATCTTCAGAATATGATGCATTTATGTTGCAGCATCTGCCCTTCAGAATAAAGCCCAAATATGGTCTTCCAGTAGAGGACCAGTTAAGAAGGAATGTTGCTTTCTTCTGGGAAAAGGAAACAATACACATTGGAGCCCACTTAATTGGATATCTCTTAACTGAATAACCCTGTTAAATGAATATAATTTCCAAACACAAAACATTTACCATACCTCCAGTACAAATTTGACCTGTTAATTGAATATAGGTTATAGAGTGAACTCCTGTTAATTGAATAAAAAATCTTGTAACCTGTCGAGAAATTAACCTGACTCTCCCCAATTTTCCTTTGTTTATAGACTTATTTGGCCGCAGTGCATCCAATACAGGCATTTATACTATTATATCTTGTTTGACAGATCTCATGGAGCTCTGTCAAACAAGATATAACAGAATAAATGCTATGTTTATCTCTAGAATACAGGAAAGTTACACAATCCCTGTTAATTGAATACCCCTGTTAATTGAATAATTTTCATTGGCAACATGGCTATTCAATTAACAGGGTTCCACTGTATTGTAATTGGACAGCTTCTGTACACTACAAATAAAAAGGGAGATCACCTCATCAACACAATAAGATGATCAATAATTTCTTCAGTGCACATCACTACACAGTGTTCACATTACCGGGCATTCATCTTTGTCCAATCATTCCTGCTGATCAATAACCATTTTGTTTAGAACTGTCAAAGCTGATGACAGGTTTCAAGGTGTGGCATTTAGAGACATATTAGAATGTCTTCATCACGGCCAGGTAAATACCAGGAAGTGCCAGTTGGAGGTTAGTTAATTTCACCAGATTATTGATAAAATTTCTTCAGTGCATGATCTTGTGGGACGTTGTCTTTCTTGTAGTTCAGACCTTATCAATAATTGTTCTGGATAACTTTACAGGACACAGGCAAACATCTCTTCACCAGCATTATTGTTTTGTTAGTTGAAAAAAATATACTTTGCCACGTAAATTATTTGTTTTGTACATTGCTATTGATTATAGCTGTGTTCTGTAGTGGGTGCACTGGCCTGTTGGTTAGCACTTAGAGTTATGATCAAGAGGTTGTGAGTTTGGATCTGTCCCTCCTCATCGAGTATTTTAGCACATCACTTTACCCTTTGCATTTTGTTGTCTAAATATTGAAATTTTAAGCAACAACTATTTCCCAAAATGCACCTTGCTTATTCTGAAATGCATGTTCCACAACTTGAAGGCTCATTTTCAGTGCATGTTCTTTGTGTTGTCTTTGAAATGATATTTATTCTGTAAGAATTTGCCTTGTTACAGTTTATTGGAGAGTGTCCATAGGCACTCTCCAATAAATTGTAACAAGGGAAGGATGTGTACCAGATTTGATGACCAAAACTAATTGAGCACTCTGCCAGTTGACCAATTCAGCCATGTTTGGCAGAGCTCAATGAGATCTGTCAAACAAGATCGAATTGGTTAAATTGCAAGTTGAATTATGGCAAATAATTTGCAGTTTGAAATTTTGACATTTTGACTTTAGTGTGCAGAGAGTTCAGCTAACTTGTTCTAGGAGGAGCATTGTGGTAGTTGTTGATCATTGCATGTACTAGTACATTGTCAGTAGTTTACTTGGACACTGAATTTGAAGAAGAATGCACCATGCATTGTGCTGACAATGAAAAGTCAATTCATTATCAGTCTGACACTCGGCATGTTATATCACAGGACATCGCTACAGTATCGTGTTCACAAAAAGGGCCTTTTTAGCTTTTAGCTCACCAACAAAGTTGTGTGAGCTTATGTCATGACCCGAGGCGTGTCGGCATCGGCATCAACCCTTGTGTTAAAGTTATTGTAAGAGTCCACTTTGACTTTCCCACCTTTTACTATGCACATCATACTGTTTCTGTAGCTTATAATTACCCATAGACCGTTACCCAGTGAAATTTTTTCGATTTTTAGAGTGTTTTTGCACTGTTAGACTTTATTGTAAATATGGACTTAATTAGAAAATTTTGAAGAATGCATTTATATACAAGTATAATGAATACATTAGGATACAGATAGTTAATAGCATGTCTTGCTATATATGAGTGGAGGCTACCACCAGTATGCTGTGGCTTTTATAAGCTCACCTGACTTTCAGTGAGGAGAGCTATAGTGATCACTCACCGTCCGGCGTCCGTGAACATGGTGTTTGTGTCTTCTCCTCCCAAACCGCTGAACCAATTTAATTGATATTTGAGATAATAGTTTGTTATGACATCGCAATTTGATTTTGTTCAAATCAAGTTGCCTCGCCCCTTGGTAGGGCCACACCCAAAAGGTGTGCTGAAATCTTAAAAAATCTTCTGATGAACCAGCAGTAGCAGAGAGTTGATATTTGGTGTGCAGCTTCCTTTTGAGGTGTAGACTCAGATTTGTTCAAGAGAAGTCTGATGGGCTATATTTGGCGTCGTTATGGGAGGCGCAAAATTTTTGGCCCCGCTCAAAATTTCTATTTTCCGAACCGAGAGGCTGATTTGAACCAAATTTTAGGTGAGGGCTTATTGGGTCATAAGTACCTAATTTATGCCAATTTTTTTTTCCCCGTAGCCCCGTGGGAACTGCAGGAGCTAAAAATAGAAAAAAATTAAAACGCCCATATCTACAAAACTGCACGGCACTGAGAATTTTTATTTGGTGTGAAGCTTCTTTAGGGCCAACAGAAAGGATTGGTCAAAAAATATTGCCATCGGTTTTATCATAGGGTACAGTTTCGTGACTTTTGAAAAAGTGCTGAGTCAGCACTTTTTAACACTGTAGGCAATGGGAAAACCGTTAAAAAATCTTCTGCTCCAGCTCCAGCAGGCAGAATCTTTTGATATTTGGTATGCAACATTGTAGGGTGGATCTGATTCAAGTTTGTTCAAATCAGCCCCCTGGATTCATATTTGGGCTCACTATAGAAGCTTGAATTCGGACTTAGTGCATTTCAGGCAAATTTCTTTAAAAATCTTCTTCTCCAGATCCAGCAGGCAGAATCTTTTGATATTTGGTAGCAACATTGTGGGGTGGATCTGATTCAAATTTGTTCAAATCGGCTCCCTGGATTCATATTTGGGCTCACTATAGAAGCCCGAATTCGAACTTAGTGCATTTCAGGCAAATTTCTTAAAAAATCTTCTTCTCCAAATCCAGCAGGCAGAATCTTTTGATATGTGGTATGCAACATTGTGGAGTGGATCTGATTCAAGTTTGTTCAAATCGGCCCCCTGGGTTCATATTTGGGCTCAGTATAGGAGCTCAAATTTGAACTTAGTGCATTTCAGGCAAATTTATTTGAAAATCTTCTTCTCAAGATCCAGCAGGCAGAATCTTTTGATATTGGGTATGCAGCATGCTTAGGGGGTGAGATTCAAGTTTGTTCAAGCCAAGTCCCTGGGGTCATATTTGGGCTCACTGTGGTAGCCCAAATTATAACTTAGTTCAAAATGAGGAATTTTCTTTAAAAATCTTCTTCAGATCCAGCAGTCGGAATGTTCTGATATTTGCTATGCAGCATCCTCAGGGGGGTGAGATTCAAGTTTGTTCAAGCCATGTCCCTAGGTCCATATTTGGGCTCACTGTGGGATCTAAAATATACAGTTTTTTTTCTCGTGCGTAAATTGTGCAAATGAAACTAACTTTGATGTATTTAGTGTTACTTTCAGCACTGTAAGTGCAAATGCCAATACGGCTCGGGCTAGAGGCCGTATTTATGAACCGCTCTTAACGAAACTTCTTGGGCACCCTTGGTATCACTGTGGGACGAGAACGAGTGTTTTGGGGTCTGGTTCAAAATTCAAGATGGCCAATGGCAACCATTTTGTACAAAATTAGGTGCAATCAGATTTTTGCGCAGAACTTCCATATGAAAGCGCTGATTTGAATACTATTTTGTGTGAATGTTTAGTACCATGGGATACATCACATATTATACGGGTTTTTTTCTTGTGCAGAAATTATGCAAATTAGATGAACTTTGATTTTTTCAGTGCTACTTACACACAGTAAGTGCACAAGACGGCTCGGCCTAGAGTCTGTATTTATGAACTGATCTTCACGAAACAGCATGGGTACCATTGCTATCACCTTGAAACGAGAACAAGTGTTTCTGGGTGCGGTCCAAAATTCAAGATGGCTGCCAGTGGCTATTTTGTACCGAAATTAGGTCTAATCAGTTTTTTGTACACAACTTCTATACGGCTCAGGCTAGAGGCCGTATTTATAAACTGATCTTTACGAAACTTCTTGGGTACCTTTGTTATCACCTTGAGACGAGAATGAGTGTTTCTGGGTGCGGTCCAAAATTCAAGATGGCTGCCAGTGGCCATTTTGTACCGAAATTAGGTCCAATCAGTTTTTTGTCACAACTTCTATACGGCTCGTATTTATGAACTGATCTTCACGAAGTTTTTTGTGTAACTTTGTTATCACCCTGGGACAGGAACGAGTGTGTTTTGGGGTGCCTTTGTTATCACTGTGCTACGAGAACAAATATTTTTGGGTTCAGTCAGACCCACTCTGGGACTCAAAAGATTTCTTTTCTAGTTTAGCATCTGACTGTCACCCACCATTACAATACTTTACCTATACATTTGTTACAGGCTACGGCCAGTATTTATGTACAGACTGTTACAATACTTTATATGTACCTTTGTTATCAGGTCATTACCGAGATGTTTGTCATTGCTGTGTCACATACTATACATGTACATGTCTTAACAAGTTGATCTACAGTGTCATTGACACTTTCATTTATTTATCTATTGGGTTTTAATGACACTTTCGACAGTCACCTCGTGTTGGACATTTTTTCGGGTGGAGGAAGCCGGAGGTAACCTGGAAAGACCCACCAAGCAATGGCGAGCAACTGTCACGCTCCCCAACATACTAACTCCACACAAGCAGGATTAGCATTGGTTGAAGACAAGTGCACCACCAACATGCAGTACACCTTAGTTCACTGCCCCACCGTGCCCTCACGTGGGCAATGTGAGTGAAGTGTCTTGTCCAAGGACACGATGCGGTTGCCACAGTTGGGATTTGAACCGAGGACCACCACGCTCTACTGAGCCACCACACCCCCGGATAGAAATGTTAAAGTGTTGAAGTATCACATGTGTTCTACCACTTTCATGGAATCTGGTAACGTAAACTAATAGCTGGTGCTGAATATGTGAAGGTCATAAGATAAAAAACGCTTCCTCAGTACATCCTATCAAAGACATCAATTTATTGAACCTTCAAAATTTATTTTCAAATGTTCTTTTGTAAGTTATATATTGAAGCATGCATGTATATTAGGTAAATCACTCAGGTAAACACTCATATAGGAAATTTTATGCCTAAAAAAGTTAAAAATCTGTTTCTCAGGCCCTCCAACATGGTCATTTTGGCTGCCGCATGCTGTCTTTTTATAACCAATACAAAAAAAAATTTCATAACATTTCAACAATACTAAAGATTAAAGGGTTTATGTCATATTTTACCAAAGTTAATAAAATTGATAAATTTGTCCCTTGAGTGCAACAAGGCTCTGCAATGCTTTGCAAAGCCTTGTTGCACTCAAGGGACAAAATACACCACCGCCCATTCTATTCTGTAGATTATCAGGCCTAAAACATAAAATAAACCAAGAACATAAACTTTTGATGACAAAGAAATAATGACAAAAATAAATATAAAAAATAAAATAAAAAGCCACCCGCCCATATGCAATTTACAAAAAATGGCCTGAGAAACAGATCTACTTTGTGAGACCTAAAGCATTGGGAAACTTTGAAAAATCTCTCGTATATCTCAAGCTGAACTTCATTTATTTACAGTTTTGTCAGCTTAATGTGATAAAATCCAGGTAAGGTATTGCCGTTGTTTGTGTGGATGTCTGTTAGTCTTTGAGTCTGTTAGTCTGTAATCCTTCCACAACTAGTTCAGCACGGCCTACAGCTCATAGTTCTTTCCCACTCATCACCAACTTTCATATGCATGTTCCACCTCATGTCAGTAGTTCACAGAATTAGCATCAGCATTTAGCAATGCCACCATGGGTGTTGTCAGGGGGCACAGTGGCTCTGTGTACTAAGGCATACTGCATGTTGATGGTGCACTTGTCTTCAGCCAATGCTTACTAACCTTGTTTGCACAGAGTTGGTACATTGGGGAGTCTGACAGTTGCTTACCATTGCTCAGTGGTTCTCTCCAGATACTCCGTCTTCCTCCACACGTAAAACTGTCCGACACAAGGTGACCCTGGCAGTCAAAAATGTCATTAAACACCAATAAATAAATAAATAGGTGTTGTCACAGAGTAACTTTTTTTTTGCTGTCACAAATTGCAGCCACAATAATTATTTGACTTGTTACCGACACTTAATTCTGACGAAAACAATTAATTTTTAATGAATTTTCAGATCATGAATGATATATATAAAATGAATATTTTGTGGCATTACCCAACATTCACCTGAAAATCAGTACCTTTTTTACCTGCGTTGCCAGCGGCAGAGCAGGTCTAGTAACCGTTTGACTCCGTCCGTCAGTCCGTCATTCCATCAGACCGTCAGTCCGTCCGAAACACTTTTTCCGTCAAAGTTTTCTTGGCTTCTATGAAAGGGAATGATTTTATATTTGGTCTGCTGCTTCATAATGATGAGTTGTATCGTGCAAGCAATTTTCAGATCTGCTGGGCAGCCACTTCCTGTTTGCCGATACTTTGAAATTTTACTGTACCCACTGAACATTGAAATTTTCTGTCAAGGTTTTCTCGGCTTCTATGCAAGGGATTGATTTTATATTTGGTCTGCTGCTTCATAATGATGAGTTGTATCGTGTAAGCAATTTTCAGATCTGCCGTGCAGCCACTTCCTGTTTGCCGATACTTTGAAATTTTACTGTACCCACCGAACATTGAAATTTTCCGTCAAGGTTTTCTCGGCTTCTATGTAAGGGATTGATTTTATATTTGGTCTGCTGCTTCATAATGATGAGTTGTATCGTGTAAGCAATTTTCAGATCTGCCGTGCAGCCACTTCCTGTTTGCCGATACTTTGAAATTTTACTGTACCCACTGAACATTGAAATTTTTCGTCAAACTTTTCTCGGCATCTATGCAAGGGATTGATTTTATATTTCATCTAGAGCCTGATAATGATCAGTTGTATCGTGTATGCAATTTTCAGATCTTCCGTGCAGCCATTTCCTGTTTGCCGATTCAATTGCATGCAGCGACGCAGGTCCAGACCCGGTATTGGTCTTGTTTTCATAAAATCTCCCATTGACTGATGAACACAGCATCAGATGACCAAAATATTACTAGCTTCCGCACTACAGTGGAACCCTGTTAATTGAATAGCCACTTTGTCAGTGAAAATTATTCAATTAACAGGAGTATTCAATTAACAGGGAGTGTGTCACTTTCCTGTATTCCAGAGATAAACTTATCATTTATTCTATCATATCTTGTTTGACAGAGCTCCATGAGCTCTGTCAAACAAGATATAATAGATTAAATGCCTATATTGGATGTACTGAGGCTAAATAGGTCTATAAACAAAGGAAAATTGGGGAGTCAGTCAGAGTAATTTCTCAACATATTGCAAGATTTTTAGCTCAACTTGACAAAGTCAAGATAAGCTATTGTCATCACGCGTGCAAAAGTCTGTTAGTCTGTAAGTCTGTGAGTCTGTTCACATTTTCCTTTAGCATGGGCTACACCCCGCAGTTCTTGTCTGATCATCACAAAATTTCATATGCAGGTTTGGGGTCATGTCTAGATGAGAACGTCCCCTTTTGGTCACGATCGGTTAACCGGTATGGCTGCTCGAGTCCAAAACCCGAAAACCATTAGCACAGTCTACAGGTCGTATTTATGAAGGGATTTCATTGTAACTTGGTAGGATGCCTCTGTATAATGCCTAGATGAGAATGTCCCCTTTTGGGCATGTTCTGTCAACTGTAATGGCTGCCCAAACCCAAAACCCAAAAACTTTTAGCACAGTCTGCAGGTCATGTTTAAGGAGGGGTTTCATTGTAACTTGGTAGGATGACTCCTTATGTTGTCTAGATGAGAATTTCCCCATTTGGGCGTGACCTGTCAACTGTGACAACTGCCCGAGCCCAATACTCGAAAACCTTTAGCACAGTCTACAGGTCATATTTATTGAGGAATTTCATTGTAACTTGGTGGGTTGACTTCATATAATGTCTAGATGAGAACGTCCCCTTTTGGTCGCGATCATTCAGCCTTGATGGCTGCCTGAGCCCAAAAACCTTTAGCATAGGCAAAAGGTCATATTTATGGAAGGATTTCATTGTAACCTGTTAGGTTGACTCCATATAATGCCTAGATGATGACATCCCTTTTTGATCGTGATTGGTCATCTGTGGTGGCTACAGGTGCCCGAAACCCGAAAACCTTGAGCACAGTCTACAGGTCATATTTATGAAGGTATTTCATTATAACTTCGTAAGATCACTCCAGATGATGCCCAGATGAGAATGTCCCCTTTTGGTTGCGATCATTCAACCATGAAGGCTGCCCGAGCCTGAAGCCCGAAAACCTTGAGCACAGTCTACAGGTCATATTTATGAAGGGATTTAATTGTAACTTGGTAGGTTGACTTCATATAATGTCTAGATGAGAATGTCCCCTTTTGGACACGATTGGGCAACTGTGACGGCTACAGGGGTCCGAAGCCCAAAAACCTTTAGAACAGTCCACAGGTCATAATTATGAAAGAATTTCATTGTAGCTTGGTAGGATGACTCCAAATAATGTCTAGATGAGAACATCCCCTTTTGATCGTGCTCATTCGGCCTTGATGGCTGCCCGAGCCCAAAGACCTTTAGCATAGTTTATAGGTCGTATTTATGGAAGGATTTCATTGTAACTTGTTAGGTTGACTCCATATAATGCCTAGATGATGACATCCCTTTTTGATCGTGATTGGTCATCTGTGATGGCTACAGGTGCCTGAAGCCCAAAAATCTTGAGCACAGTCTACAGGTCATATTTGTGAAGGGATTTCATTGTAACTTCGTAGGATCACTCCAGATGATGCCCAGATGAGAATGACCCCTTTTGGTTGCGATCATTCAACCATGATTGCTGCCTGAGCCCAAAGCCCGAAAACCTTTAGCACAGTCTTCAGGTCATATTTATGAAGGGATTTCATTGTAACTTGGTAGGTTGACTTCATATAATTTCTAGATGAGAACAGCCCCTTTTGGGCACCATTAGGCAACTGTGACGACTACAGGGGCCCAAAGCCCGAAAACCTTTAGCACAGTCTACAGGTCATATTTATGAAGGGATTTCATTGTAACTTGGTAGGTTGACTTCCAGCTGATCCCCTTTTGGTAGTGATTGGTCAACTGTGATGGCTACATGTGCCTGAAGCCTGAAAATCTTGAGCACTTTCTACAGGTCATATTTGTGAAGGGTTTTCATTGTAACTTCATAGGATCCCTCCAGATGATGCCCAGATGAGAATGTCCCCTTTTGGTTGCGATCATTCAACCATGATGGCTGCCCAAGCCCAAAGCCCAAAAACCTTTAGCAAAGTCTACAGGTCATATTTATGAAGGGATTTCATTGTAACTTGGTAGGCTGACTTCATATAATGTCTAGATGAGAATGTCCCCTTTGGACGCAATTGGGAAACTGATGGCTACAGGGCCCTGAAGCCCGAAAACCTTTAGCACAGTCTACAGGCCATATTTATGAAGGGATTTCAATGTAACTTGATAGGATGTCTCGTTTTGGAATAATTTCACTGTAACTTGGTAACTTTAGTTGATATACGTTAACTGTGAGGGCCACATACATTAACTGTGAAGTCATATTAACCCACCCCTCAGCTCTTTAGTACAGTGTACTCCTCATATTATTTTTATCAAAAACATAGCATACAGGGAACAGAAATGAACATATTCCCACTTATCACAATTCTTGTCTTATTTCATAATCCTTTCATAAACATTGAACATTATCCTTTTCATCAAACACAACACACAAGTTAAGCCACAGTGTCATTGACACTTTCATTTATTCAATTAACAGGAGTTACTCTATGACCTATATTCAATTAACAGGTCAGATTTGTACTGGAAGATTGGTAAATGGTTTTGTGTTGGGAAATTATATTCAATTAACAGGGATATACAATTAAGAGATATCCAATTAAGTGGGCTCCACTGTATCATGTCACGTAGCTCTTAAATAGAACCAATGAAATGCTTCAGTCAATAAAAGTGCAGGGCATGGCTCCATGCTAAATTTATGTTACAGAACAATTCAGCAGTTCTATTGAGGTGCTGTATAAGTAAGAGAATTTTGTTTAGTTTGAAATTCCCTTCCAGGAACCAGTGGTGCATGCTTTCAACTCTATCAGTTGAATACATATGTGTTTCGTGTTCTGTACATCTCAACCTCCATTTTGAGGTATAATTTGTGTATATTTAACTTGAATTTAAGGAATATCAGAGGTGAGAATTTCAAAATAGACAAAATTCTCTTACTTATGTAGCAGATTGAGCATAAACACATACTCCCCCAACCCCACTCTCCCCTCCAACCTTCGTGTGTAATCAACATATTACTGAAAAAACATAAATTTGTTAACCCACTAACCCATAAAAATCAAGCTGTTTGTTGAATAACATTCTAATGAAATTCCACTAAATGTTTTATCTGTTCTGATTCAAGTTAAGTTGATCATGTCTGTCATACATCTGATCAGGTGCTCCCCGGCTGTTGTTAGCATTGTGCCACAAAACAAGACTTCATCTGAAAATAACAAAATACACTAATCTTTTGTCATCATCATCCTAAAAGTAGGTCAGAGTTCTTAAAAAGTGAAGGTCAAAAGGTATGTCATTGTTTTCAGTACAGTGATTGCAAAATTAATGGCTTTCTTGATAGCTCACGATCTGGTCACTACACTCACACCAGTGGGTTGAGAATTAATTGCCAATTAAAATATTGCAAAATCAAGACCAAATCAAGGAAACAAAAGAAAATACAATGAAGCACACTCAATTGTATATATTTTAATTCAATAACATCGTTAATTGTATATAATTTACAAACATCAAACCATTTACCAAACCTTTATTACAAATTTGACCTGTTGATTGCATCTAGATTATAGAGTAAACTCCTGTTAATTGAATAAAAAATCTCGTAATCTGTCAAAGAAATACTCCAATATCCACCGAATTCTCTACAAGTACAGACCTTTTTAGCCCAAGTGCATCCAATATAGACATTTAATTTGTTATATCTTGTTTTACAGAGCTCAATGAGCGCTTTCAAACAAGATATAATAGAATAAGTGCTCTGTTTATTATAAGAACATGGGAAAATGACCTAATTTCCATTTACTCCTTACATCTGCTGACGGATATTCCTGCCCAGGACAGGATTTCTCTTGCAACTGAAATAAGTGTAGTTTGAGAACATTTAATCAAATTTCCTCCTGTAAACTGAATAGATTTTTTCACCAATGATTTCTTAGTTAAATTCGGATGAATTTTTCATCAGTTTGCTGAAAAATATCTTGAAAATACTCGGCAGGTTAAGAGTTAATTATATATTCCTGTTAATTGAATATTTACATGACATAATAGCCATAACCAGCCTGTGCTGTTCTCAAAAGTTGTCATTGAAATTTAACTTTTAACATAACTTTTGATTCTTCATTGGAATAAGCTTACTGAGCTTATTCCAATGAGGGGGTCATAAGCTACATGTATTGTTTTGGAGGTAAAAAATAGAAAAAAGTTTGGTGTTGAAGAATTTTTTTTTTTGCAAGTGTTCTATGCTAGGTAAAAGGTTAATTGAATACTTCTGTTAACTGAATATTTTTTATTACCTCAACATAGGATTGCTCAACAGGGATATATATGAAATAAAAACCAGAAGATTTAATTGATTGAAAATGGGCTAAGCTGCTTTTTTATTGATCTCAAATTTTCCTGTCTTATTGCAGCAAAGCCGAATAAGAAACATTTTAACAAAAAGATACAAAAGATGTAAATAAACCTGATAACAAAATTAAAGACAAATGATATATATGTACACAAAGACGAACATGGGCGAGACATAAGCCAAAGATGGTTCCCGTGGTTTAGCAAATAGCAGCAAAGCTGAATAAGAAACATTTTAACAAAAAGATACAAAAGATGTAAATAAACCTGATAACAAAATTAAAGACAAATGATATATATGTACACAAAGACGAAGATGGGCGAGACATACAGGCGTACCCAAAATTGTGGAAGGAGCAGAGCAGGAACAAGGTTCAGAAGTGGAACTTGTGTGTGTTCTCGAAGAGCACGGAGAGAAAGAGGTGAATTAGATGCGTAGTGGTTGATATCTAAGAAAGAGTGTATGAAGAATGGGTGAAACACAAAGTTTTTGTTTAGTTTTTGGCTTGAACTTGCGCCGTCTGCCTTATACCGTGAACTTTTTCTGTGCCAATTCTTGAAACAAAAGAAATGCGCCGAATGTGACATTTCACTTCCCCCTGCTGCCCTTAGAAGTAGTCCACTCAGATTATTGGACGAATTGACTGTACTCTAATTGTTAGTTGGCTGATTAACTTTTGAAACCGGATCCATACACAAAGACGAAGATGGGCGAGACACATGCCAAAAATGGTTCCCGTGGTTCACAATACTAATGAAAATCTTAAAATAGCAATTTTTCCAGATAAACGTGCGAAATGAACCAGGGGGATCATCAACGCCCACTTCGTTTAACAAGATTAGTGCCATCAAACAAGTAAATCGTGCCAGTGACCATTTCAGACTGCTTATTTGTTTATATATTAATTTATTTATTGGGGTTTTAATGACTCTTTTGACAGCCAAGGTCACCTCAGGTTGGACAGTTTTATGGGTGGAGGAACCTGGTGTACCCAGAGAGAACCACCGAGCAACTGTCAGTCTCCCCAACATACTAATTCTGCACAGACAGGTTTAGCATTGGTTGAAGACAAGTACGCCATTGATGTGCAGTACGCCTTAACACACAACACCACCATGCCCTCGTTGTAAGAGCCTTGCCCAAGTACATAATGCAGTTACCTTTGGTGGGTATCAAACAGTGAACCTCTCAGTTTGAAGTCCAATGCTGTAACCACTGAGACACTGCTCTCTAGACTGCTTATTTACAGGCATGACTTTAAAAGGCCAGGTCTTTTGATTGGTTTAAATTGGGGGGATATCGCAGACTTGCCAAGTTAGTTGCTGTTCAGCCCTATTGAAGAAATTTTTATGCCCCTGAAAAAAATTTTCGGGGGCATATAGTGTTTGTCATTTCCATCCATCCGTCTGTCCATCTGTCCGTCCATCAGGAAGATTTTCGCGTCTGCACCATAACTCTGAGATGCTTTGTTGGATTTTCTTGAAACTTGGCATACATATTGCATATGGGGAGACGATGTATCGCTCACAATTTATTTTTTTGTTGGATGGAGGTCAATGTCACAGATCAAGGTCATTGTTCAGGGGCATCCATGGCTGTGCAGTCACTGTTAGTCTTGTTTGTAATGCTATCTGAAACTACATTTTTAGTTTCACAGGGCTCTATCAGTGCTTCAGAATATCTAATAACACTTAAGCATTTAATTCCAACTTTTATAATTTATGACTGCAATAGAATATTATTTTCTGGCTTGTTATCAACAAATCTCAAGTCAAGTCAGATACTAAATACCGAACTGATACAATGGTATGCCCTCCTAAAAATACTGAAACCAATACCGAACTCACAATTCTTATATAGCTCATCTCAACAAAAAAAGAACCAAAAATAAACTAAACTATCTCTTGTGCCCTCTAATTTGTGAACATTCCTGTAATTTGGGGCACTGGTTATCACTGTGAGTTTCGTGGAATGTAAATGCCTAAATCCTTTTCCTAATATGAAAGGCAGACAACACTTGCAAAAAATTTTTTTTTTCATTTTTGAACACTCATTAGAACGAGCTCAGTGAGGGGTCAAAAACTATGTTTTCAAGACAAAAAAGTTAAAAAAACTAATGAAAATTGAATGGTGATTTTTGTGAATAGCGTTGGCCTGTTTTGGCATTTTGGTTGGGTAAAGGTTTAAAAGGCTCTTAGCACCCTTTATGACAGTGTGTTAAATAATGGAGTATCATCTGCTTGGTTGTCCCATGGGAACCCCAGGAAGTGGTTTTGTGCTTGTTTACTCTGGTCAACGAGTTTTGCTTTACTGGTCGAATAGAATCTGGTCACCAGTGCCTGGGGGTAGAAGTCCTGATGTGCGAACTGTAAGTATGAACGATTGGCTAAACTTTGACTTCATGCCTTTGTTGTCAGGATACAGTGATAACTGCTGAAAGTGACCTTAGGCACAAATAAATAAATAAATAAATCAGCTTGATGGAAGGAACTACAGAAATGTACAAGAAAGTAAGATCGACCATGGCACTAACATAGTTAATGGAAGTATTTTGATTTATGATAATGGTAATTTTGTTTGCAATAGATTTTCGTGCTCTACAGCAATGTAAACATCACTAGAAGTATGCTGTCTCTAAGGCTTGTTACCTGGTGCACTGGTGATATATTGTTGTATGTGGTGCATTCATAGAAGAATGTACTGAATTTTTTGTTTACATAATGTTGGTTTTCCATGATTGGCATTGCAGCAATATAAAGTTTTTGCAAAAGCCTTGTTTGACCACACAGTTATTTGTTCATTGTACTCTTTTCATCTCTTTGCCTGACCTTCCCTGTATAATACATTAGTTGTACATTCATTGACATGCCTTGTCCATTGTTGAGGTATTTTTTAGCCAGAATATTTAATTACCTAGAATTTTGTTAGTAATTACCGGTATTCTGATAAATTAGGAAAAGTTAGGTTAGGTTGCATTCAATTGTTAAATTTTTATCTTAACTTGACAAAGTCAAGATAAGCTATTGCCATAATACGTGCAGAAGTCTGTGAGTCTGTTCACATTTTCTTTAGCACAGTCTACAGGTCGTATTTATGAAGGGATTTCATTGTAATTTGGTAGGATGACTTTGTATAATGTCTAGATGAGAACCTCCCCTTTTGGACACGACCGGTCAACCATGATGGCTGTGCAAGCCCGAAACCTGAAAACCTCTTGCTCAGTCTACAGGTCGTATTTATGAAGGGATTTCATTGTAACTTGGTAGGATGACTCTGTATAATTCTAGATGAGAACATCCTCTTTTGCTTTTGGTCGCAACCCATCAACTGTGATGGCTATGCATGCGTGAAGCCCAAAACCTTAAGCACAGTCTACAGGTCGTATTTATGAAGGGATTTTATTGTAACTTCGTAGGATTACTCTGTATAATGTCCAGATGAGAACGTCCTTTTTGGGTCAGGTTCTGTCAACCTTGGCGGCCACAGGGGCATGTTACTTAGATTCCTTTATCACAGTGTACAGCTTGCATTTATAAAGGCATTTCACTGCAAATTTGTAGGATGACTCAGTATAATGTCTAGATGAAAACAGCCTATTTTGACCCTGATCGGTCAGTCGTGACAGTCACACAGGCACGTGACAAAGATTTGTTTAGCACAGTCAACAGTTCATATTTAAGAAACAATTTCATTGTAAATTGTAACGATGACTTGGTATGATGTCCAGATGTGACTTTTGTATTTTGGTCATGATCGGTCAGCCGTTACCACTGCCTTGTCACTTGAGCTAGATTCCTTTAGCACTGTTTACAGGTTGTTTTCATGAAGGGATTTCATTGTTACTTGGTAGGATAACTTAGTATGATATTTAGATGAGACGACTCCTTGGGTAAGACACTTCACCCCCATTGCCCACGTGGGGGCATGGTGGCATTGTGTACTAAGGCATACTGCACGTCGATGGTGCACCCGTCTTCAACCAACGCTAACCCTGCTTGTGTGGAGTTAGTATGTTGGGGAGCTGACAGTTGCTTGCCGTTGCTTGGTGGTTCTCTCCGGGTGCTCCAGCTTCTTCCACCCATAAAACTGTTGTGGTCATGATTAGCCACTGTGCAGAAATATGTGACCTTAAACACCAATAAATAAATATAAATCTAGATGAGACTCCTATTCTGGTCATAATCGGTCAATCGTGACCGCCAAATTGTCACGAGACCTAGATTCCTTCAGCAAAGTCTCCGAGTTATATTTATGAAGGGTTTCATAATTTCATTGTAACTTGGATGGATGGCTCGTTTTGGAATGATTTTACTGTAACTTGGTAACTTTGGTTGACACATGTTAACTGGTAGGGCCACATCAACCCAGGCCTTAATTCTTTAGTGCAGTCTACAATCAAAATATTCTTATTGAAAACACTGTATACAGAAATGAACATTTTCTCAATTATCACAAGTCTTGTCTTATTTCATAATCCTTTCATAAACATTGAACATTATCAAACACAACACACAGTCAAGTTAAGCTACAGTGTCATTGTCACTTTCATTTTGGTAAGAGTTCTGAGATATCTATTAAACAAGTTACACCTCCACTTCCAAAAAAGAAAATGAGACTCAAAAACAGATACAGTCAGCCTTCAGGGTTCCCGTGAGGCCTTGGATTCAAGGAATGGGCTTGAATTTGACTAAGGGCCATTCAAGACCTTGAAAATCTAGAAAATGGGCCAGGAGACCTTGAAAAATCTTGAATATTCACTAAATAAAAATGCCGACATAATGATATAATTTGATTGTTTCACATGCCATAGTCAGTGAAGGCATAGTCCTAACTAGGACCACCTGGTCATTACCCCTTATTTCCACTAAAGGGAGGTGGGAGGTGGGGATAACAAGTGGAAGGTCCTTGCTAGGACTATTGATGGTGGTGACCATGAAAATCCTTGAATTTGGCCGTTGAACACCCTTGAAAAATGCTTTAAAAATGTTGAGAAATGGCCTTGAATTTCCTCAGTCCTTGCCTCAGGAACCCTGACCTTTGTCATTTTTTTCCTGTAGTGGAAACGGGTATCATAACATCATTTTGTTAGCTCAACTTTGGCGAAGCCAAATTTGAGCTTTTGTCATGGCCCGTCGTCCGTCTGTCCGTCTGTCCGTCTCTCCATCTGTCCATACGTCAACAATTGGATACGGCTAGGGCTAGAGGCTGTATTTATGAACCAATCTTTACGAAACTTCTTGGGTACCTTTGTTATGCCCGTGGGACGAGAACGAGTGTTTTTGGGTGCGGTCCGAAATTCAAGATGGCTGCCAGCTGCCATTTTGTACCGATGATGCAGAAATCTGTTTTTTGTACAGAACTTCCATATGAAAGCTCTGATTTGAATAATTTTTTGTATGAATGTTTAGTACCATGGGATACATCACATATAATACGGGTTTTTTTCTCGTGCGTAAATTGTGCAAATTAGACTAATTTTGATGTTTTTTGGTGTTACTTTCAGCACTGTAAGTGCAAATGCCAATACGGCTCTGGCTAGAGGCCGTATTTATGAACCGATCTTTACAAAACTTCTTGGGTACCTTTGGTATCACCGTGGGACGAGAACGAGTGTTTTTGGGTCCGGTCCAAAATTCAAGATGGCCGATGGCAGCCATTTTGTACAAAATTAGGTGCAATCAGATTTTTGCACAGAACTTCCATATGAAAGTGATGATTTGAATAATTTTTTGTGTGAATGTTTAGTACCATGGGATACATCACATATAATACGGGTTTTTTTCTCGTGCAGAAATTATGAAAATTAGATGAACTTTGATTTTTTCAGTGTGACTTACACGCAGTAAGTACACATGTCAATACGGCTCAGACTAGAGTCTGTATTTATGAACTGATCTTCACGAAATGTCTTGGGTACCTTTGTTATCACCTTGGGATGAGAACAAGTGTTTCTGGTTGCGGTCTAAAATTCAAGATGGCTGCCAGTGGCCATTTTGTACCGAAATTAGGTCTAATCAGTTTTTTGTATACAACTTCTATACAGCTCAGACTAGAGACCATATTTATGAACCAATCTTTACGAAACTTCTTGGGTACCTTTGTTATCATCGTGGGATGAGAGCGAGTGTTTTTGGGTGTGGTCTGAAATTCAAGATGGCCACCAGCAGCCATTTTGTACCAAAATTAGTGCAATCAGTCTTTTGTACAGAACTTCTGTATGAAAGTTCTGATTTGAATAAATTTTTGTATGAATGTTTAGTAACATGGAATACATCACATATAATACAGATTTTTTTCTCTTGCAAAAATTATGCAAATTAGATGAACTTTGATTTATTCAGTGCTACTTACACAATGTGAGCACACATGTCAATACGGCACAGGGTAGAGGCTGTATTTATGAACCGATCTTCACAAAACTTCTTGGGTACCTTTGTTATCACCTTGGGACGAGAATGAGTGTTTCTGGGTAGTGTCCAAAATTCAAGATGGCTGCCAGTGGCCATTTTGTACCAAAATTAGGTCCAATCAGTTTTTTGTCACAAGTTCTATGGAGCTCGTATTTATGAACTGATCTTCACAAAACTTCTTGGGTACCTTTGTTTTCACCTTGGGACAGGAACGAGTGTGTTTTGGGATGCCTTTGTTATCACTGTGCTATGAGAACAAATATTTTGGGGTTCAGTCAGACCCACTCTGGGACTCAAAGTTTTCTTTTCTAGTTTAGCATCTGACTGTCACCCACCTTTACAATACTTTACCTATACATTTGTTACAGGCAACGGTCAGTATTTATGTACAGACCATTACAATACTTTATATGTACCTTTGTTATCAGGTCATTACCTAGATGTTTGTCATTGCTGTGTCACATACTATACATGTGCATGTCTTTGTCTTGACAAGTTGAGCTACAGTGTCATTGACACTTTCATTCATAATTCATGTACACTGTATAGTGGTACTCTTTTCATCTCTTTGTCTGACCTTCCCTACATAATACATTAGTTGTGTCTTTAGTGGTTTATCTTGCCCATTGTTGACGTATTTTTTCAACCAAAATATTTAATTATTTAGAATTTTGTTAAAATTCATAATTACTGGTATTCTGATAAATTAGGAAAGGTAAGGTCAGGTTGAATTTAATTGTTAAATTTGTTATGGAATAGCTCTGATATCACTGTTAAACAAGTTACATTTCCACCTCAAAAAAAAAAGAAGAAAAAAAAGAGACTCTCAGATGGATACAGTCAACCATTATTAGCTCACCTGACTTTCAGTCAGGAGAGCTATAGTGATCACTCACCGTCCGTCATCCGGTGTCGTCTGTGAACATGGTGTTTGCGTCTTCTCCCAAACCGCTGAACCAATTTAATTGATATTTGAGATAATAGTTTGTTATGACATCGCAATTTGATTTTGTTCAAATCAAGTTGCCTCGCCCCTTGGTAGGGCCACGCCCAAAAAGTGTGCCTAAATCTTCAAAAATCTTTTCATGAAACCAGCAGTAGCAAAGACTTGATATCAGGTGTGCAGCTTCCTTTTGAGGTGTAGACTCAGATTTGTTCCAGAGAAGTTTGTGGGGCTATATTTGCTGTCGTTATGCTAGGGGCAAGAATTTTTGCGCCTCCCAAAATTTCTATTTTCCAAACCGAGAGGCAGATCTGAACCAAATTTGATATAAGGGCTTATTGGGTCATACTTAATTTATGCTGGAGCTAAAAATAGAAAAAAATTAAAACACCCATATCTCCAAAACTACACGGCACTGAGAATTCTTATATGGTATGAAGCTTCCTTAGGACCAACAGAATGGAATGGTAAAAAAAATTGCTATCAGTTTTATCATGGGGTACTTTTCTGGGACTTTGAAAAAGTGCTGAGTCAACATTTTTTTTAACTCTGTGGTAATGGGGAAAACATTTAAGACTACTTTCTCCCAAACCACTGCTCCAAAAGCTTTCAAACTTCACATATAACATCTTTGGAAGATTGTTTCACATGTTTATTGAAATCAATTCCCTGGGTGCATATTTGGGCTCTCTTTGGGAGCCCAAATGTTTAAATTAGTGCAGTATGAGGAATATTCTTTAGAAATCTTCTTCAGATCTGCCAATAAGAATCTTTTGATATTTGGTATGCAGCATCCTTAGGGGGGTGAGATGTAAGTTTGTTCAAGCCAAGTCCCTGGGTTCATATTTAGGCTGAAAATATGGGGTCCTGGTCTGGACTCCAAAATTTTTTTTTTTATGCTTTTCGGTCAATTTTAAGACAAAATTTTTTTTTTCTTTTTACACTGAAAATTTGGGGTCCCGGTGGGACTTAGAAATTTTTGACCAAAATCGAGAAATTAGTTTTTTTGTTTTTTATGCGTTTTGGTGAATTTTAAGACAAATTTTATTTTTTTTGTACACGGAAAATTTGGGGTCTGGGTGGGATTTAGAAATTTTGGACAAAAATCCGGAAATTAGTTTTTTTGTTTTTATGCATTTTGGTCAATTTTAAGACAAAAAAAAATTTTTTTTACCCTGAAAATTTGGGGTCCGGGTGGGACTTAAAAAATTTGGGCCAAAATCCGGAAATTAGTTTTTTATGCGTTTTGGTCAATTTTAAGAAGAAGAAAAAAATATTAGTCTGAAAGTATTTTGTTTGGGACTTTGAAAATTTCCAAACAAAAATAAAAAAAAATCTGTTTTTTATGCGTTTATCTCAATTTTGGGACGTAAAAGTGCAGGAACTGAAAATAAATTCTGTGTATTATGTGGGCACAATCGCTTCATCTAGTTGGTATATGCTTTTCTTAGGAGGGGTGTATGCAGCTTATTCAAGTCAAGTCCTTGGTTTGATATTTAGACTACCATGCCAGGTGAGTGCCCTCAGGCCCCCTGGGGCCTCTTGTTGATTTTTTTCTGTAATGGAAATGTTACATTGTAACATCATTTTGTTCATAATACACTATTACAACTGTCAACATTGAAACATATATGAACAAAATGTTTCATGAAGGAAACTATAAATCAGGATAGTCATTATAAAGGCACGAGAACACAGATATGCATGAATAAGAGAAAGGTAGTGAAAAAAAAATTCTTTACATTCTGACCTGTAGCGATCTGTGGTATAAAGCTGGATTGGGCCGGAGTCATTTTTACTCTAGACTCACTTTGAATTGTATGAGACATATCTTTGGACTTTATACTGCAGATTAGTGCACTCGTGAGAACCCCAGGGAGAGGAACAGTGCTTATTTTTGGTGGTACACAAGTTCTGGTTTGCTGGTAAAAGAGGACACGGTAACCAATACCTTGGGCAGAAGTCATGTAAATTGGACAGTATAGGTTTGAATGATTGGCTACTGAAACCATTTGCAATAATTTATCACCAATGCAGGATACTGATGAAATTTACAACATAATTTCAAGTACCTGTCGAGCAGGTATTCTCATTGTTCAAAATTTCTGTGATAATAATGAAAAACTGGTCTGATAAGAAAACTTAAAAAAAAAGTTGTGTTCATCACAGCAGATTACAAACCAGTGCAGGCAAATGGGGCTCACCCATCTCACTGGTCATTATGTTGTTTATTATCCCTATACTTTATAATGCTTGAGAAAATTAAAATTTGGTAGATGCTTCAGTCAAAACAAAAGTTCTTTTGTTATAAGTTCACCTGACGGAAAGTCAGGATGAGCTTTTGTAATTACACGTCATCTGTTGTCCTTGTTTGCATCTTCTCTTCCAAAACCACTAAACTGATTTCTGTTAAATTTGAGGTGATTGCTTGTTCTGACATCACATTTTGCTTTTGTTCAAATCAACATGTCCAGCCCCATAGGGAGAGGGGGTGGGGGAAAATGCTCCAAATTTTTTTTGCTTGACTCAACAAAGTCAAGATAAGCTATTGCTATCATGCGTGCAGAAGTCTGTTAGTCTGTGAGTCTGTTCACGTTTTCCTTTAGCACAGGTTACACCCCGCAGTTCTTCTCTGATCGTCTCAAAATTTCATATGCAGGTTTGAGGTCATGTCTAGATGAGAACGTCTCCTTTTGGTCGCGATCGGTCAACTGGTATGGCTGCCCTAGCACATAACCCCCAAACCATTAGCACAGTCTACAGGTCATATTTATGATGGGATTTCATTGTAATTTGGTAGAATGCCTCTGTATAATGTCTAGTTGAGAACGTCCCCTTTTGGTCATGAACTGTCAACCGTGATGGCTGCCCAAGCCCGAAACCCAAAAACTTTTAGCACAGTCTGCAGGTCATATTTAATATTGAGGGATTTCATTGTAACTTGGCAGGATGACTCTGTATGATGTCTAGATGAAAACTTCCCCATTTGGTCGCAATCTGTCAACCGTGATGACTGCCCGATCCCAATACCTGAAAACCTTTAGCACAGTCTACAGGTCATATTTATGGAGGGATTTCATTGTAACTTGGTAGGTTGACTTCATATAATGTCTAGATGAGAAAATCCCCTTTTGGACGCGATTGGTCAACTCAAACTGTGATGGCTACAGTGGCCCGAAGCCTGAAAACCTTTAGCACAGTCTACTGGTCATATCTATGAAGGGATTTCATTGTAACTTCGTAGGATCACTCCAGATAATGCCCAGATGAGAACGCCCCCGTTTGGTCGTGATCATTCAACCATGATGGCTGCCCAAGCCCAAAACCCGAAAAACTTTAGTACAGCCTACAGGTTGTATTTGTGAAGGGATTTTATTGTAACTTGGTAGAATGATTCAGTATAATGTTGAGATGATGGCGTCCCCTTTTAGTTGCAATCGGTCAACCGTGATGGCTACACAGGCCTGAAGCCCGAAAACCTTTAGCACAGTCTACAGGCCATTTTTATGAAGGGATTTCATTGTAACTTGATAGGATGACTCATTTTGGAATAATTTCACTATAACTTGGTAACTTTTGTTGACATACGTTAACTGTGAGGGCCACATACATTAACTGTGAAGGCCACATTAACCCACCCCTCAGTTCTTTAGTACAGTCTACACCTCATATTATTATGCTCCCGACTTGTTCGGAGGGGGTATCTAGTGGAGAGCTGAGTACGTTAATGCAAATGTGTCCGTCCAACATATTTGCCGCACTTGCTCGGTCATTATTTGTCAGATTCAATTAATTTTTGCTATTCTTGTCCGTCAACATGGGGGAACGGATCCTACAGCAGAATTAGCAACGTTGCGTAAACATTTACAGAGTCATTTTACCTTGTTTACCTTAGGGGATTATTATTGAAAATGTGTCCGTCCAACATATTTGCTGCTCTAGCTCTGTCATCATACGTTGAATTCAAATAATTTTTACCATGCTTGTTCCTCAGCATGGGGAATGGATCCTACTGTAGAATTAATATCTTAGCATGAGCATTTACAGTGTTATTTGCCCTTGTTTAACTTAGGCACGTGTCATGCTTTTGATGGCATAATGCTATCCATGGTATTGCAGGAGAGGGCATATGCCACGCTTTGCGTTGCTCTTGTTTTTATTAAAAACATAGCATACAGGGAACAGAAATTAACATATTCCCAATTATCACAATTCTTGTCTTATTTCATAATCCTTTTATAAACATTGAACATTATCCTTTTCATCAAACACAACACACAAAGTTAAGCTACATTGTCAATGACACTTTCATTTAAAATCTCGTGAACCCGTGGGTACAATGACTTGAAATGTGAGGAACAAGATTTTTGGCCCCTCCCAAAATTTCCATTTTTTGGACCGATGGTCCGATTTGAACGAAATTTGGTATGTAGTGTTATTGAGTCATTAGTACTTGATTCATGCCAAAAAATTTCCTGTGTCCCCGTGGGAATCCAGGAGCTAAAAATCGAAATATTTTCAAACGCCCATATTTCTTACCAACCTACCTCACAATTGTTTACAACAGGCTTGCACTACAGTGGAAGTCCCTAACTCAGAAAAATACTCTCTATTTTCTATTTTCCCAAGCACCAAGAAAAAATAAGCCAAAACTGGGTCGAGTGTGACCGGCGCACACCCAGTAGGGACACTCTTCTCCTTGTACTAATCCACAGCTTCTGGAACCAGTGCGCCGATGTATTACCAATGTGTCATTCTATTTTTTTTCACCATATTGCAGGTTGCGGATCGTTTCGCTCTTCAACAGTGATACCTTTTGACTCGTTGTTAACAGTGTTTCCTGTTCTGAATTGTGGATTCATAGCTGTTTCTTCACTATCCAGACATACAGGGCTGTATTTTTAGCTCTCCTGAGCGAAGTTCAGTGGGAGCTTTACTGATCACATTCTGTCTGTTGTCTGGCATCTGGCGTCGTCCGGCGTTAACTTTACATTATCGGCTTCTCCTTCAAAACCACTAGCTCAATTTTATTCAAATGTTAGGTATGTGTTTATTACCTAATGCCAAGTCAGATTTGTTCAAATGAAGTTGCCCCTCCTCCTGGGTGGTGCCATGTCCCCAAGGGGCACCAAAATCTTTGAAAATCTTCTTCTCCTGAACCAGCAGTAGCAGAAACTTGATATACGGTATGCAGCTTCCTTTTAAGGTGTAGACTCAGATTTGTTCAAGAGAAGTTTGATGGGCTATATTTAGCGTCGTTATGGGAGGGGAAAAATTTTTGGCCCCACCCAAAATTTCTGTTTTCCGAACCGAGAGGCTGATTTGAACCAAATTTTATGTGAGGGCTTATTGGGTCATAAGTACCTAATTTATGCCGAATCTTTTTTTCCCGTAGTCCCGTGGGAACTGCAGGAGCTAAAAATAGAAAAAAATTAAAACGCCCATATCTCCAAAACTGAACGACACTGAGAATTTTTATTTTGTGTGAAGGTTCCTTAGGACCAACAGAAAGGATTGGTAAAAAAAAATTGCCATCGTTGTTATTATAGGGTACAGTTTCGGGACTTTGAAAAAGTGCTGAGTCAGCACTTTTTAACACTGTAGGCAATGGGAAAAACATTAAAAAATCTTCTCCAGATCCAGCTGGCAGAATCTTTTGATATTTGGTAAGCAACATTGTAGGGTGGATCTGATTCAAGTTTGTTCAAATCGGCCCCCTGGGTTTATATTTGGGGCTGAGTATAGGAGCCCGAATTCAAGCTTAGTGCATTTCAGGCAAATTTCTTAAAAAATCTTCTTCTCCAGATCCAGCAGGCAGAATCTTTTGATATTTGGCATGCAACATTATGGGGTGGATCTGATTCAAGTTTGTTCAAATCGGCCCCTGGATTCATATTTGGGCTCACTATGGAAGCTCGAATTCGAACTTCGTGCATTTCAGAAAAATTTCTTTAAAAACCTTCTTCTCCAGATCCAGCAGGCAGAATCTTTTGATATTTGTTATGCAACATTGTGGGGTGGATCTGATTCAAGTTTGTTCAAATTGGCCCCCTGGATTCATATTTGGGCTCACTATAGAAGCCCAAATTCGAACGTAGTGCATTTCAGGCAAATTTTCTTAAAAAATCTTCTTCTCCAGATCCAGCAGGCAGAATCTTTTGATTTTTGGTATGCAACATTGTGGGGTGGATCTGATTCAAGTTTGTTCAAATAGGCCCCCTGGGTTCATATTTGGGCTCAGTATAGGAGGCCAAATTTGAACTTAGTGCATTTCAGGCAAATTTCTTTGAAGATCTTCTTCTCAAGATCCAGCAGGCAGAATCTTTTGATATTGGGTATGCAGCATGCTTAGGGGGTGGGGGAGATTCAATTTTGTTTAAGCCAAGTCCCTGGGTTCATATTTGGGCTCACTGTGGTAGGCCGAATTATAACTTAGTTCAAAATGAGAAATTTTCTTTAAAAATCTTCTTCAGATCCAGCAGTCAGAATGTTTTGATATTTGGTATGCAGCATCCTTAGGGGGGTGAGCTTCAAGTTTGTTCAAGCCATGTCCCTAGGTCCACATTTGGGCTCACTGTGGGAGCTTGAATTGTAACTTAGTTCAAAATGAAGAATTTTCTTTAAAAATCTTCTTCTTCAGATCCAGCAGTCGGAATATTTTGATATGTGGTGTGTAGTATCTTTGGGGGGTGGGGGGGGGGGGGGGGAGATTCAAGTTTGTTAAAATCAAGTCCCTGTGTTCATATTCATCATATTCCTCAATATGAGGAATTTTTTTTCTTTAAAAATCTTCTTCTTTAGAATCAGCAGTCGGAATGTTTTGATATTTGGCATGCAGCAACCTTAGTGGGGGGGGGGGGGGGGGGGGAAGGGGGGGGGGATTCAAGTTTGTTCAAGCCAAGTCCCTTGGTTCATATTTGGGCTCACTATGGGAGCCCAAATGACAACTTAGTTCAAAATGAGGAATTTTCTTTAAAAATCTTCTTCAGATCCATCAGATTGAATACTATTGATATTTTTTATGCAGCATCCTTAGTGGGGTAAGATTCAAGTTTGTTCAAGCCATGTCCCTAGGTCCATATTTGGGTTCACTGTTGGAGCTCGAATTGTAACTCAGTTCAAAATGAGGAATTTTCTTTAAAAAATCTTCTTCTTCAGATCCAGCAGTTGGAATGTTTTGATATTTGGTGTGCAGCATCCTTGGGGGGTGAGATTCAAGTTTGTTAAAGCCAAGTCCCTGGGGTTCATATATGGGCTCCCTGTGGGAGCCCGATTTATAACTTAGTTCAATATGAGGAATATTCTTTAAAAATCTTTTTTATTTAGATCCACTGGTCAGAATCTTTGGATATTTGGTATAAGCTTTTCTTAGAAGGAGCAGATGCAACTTGTTGAAATCAATTCTTTAGGTTGATATTTAGGCTACCATGTCAGGTGAGCGCCCCCAGGCCCCCTGGGGCCTCTTGTTATATATTCTCTCGATTATTCACTGTATTTTTCATGATAAATCTCTATACCGATTTCGCGTGCCGTGCCATTTCAGTCTTTTGTTCATTAATACTAACCTTGGGTTCTGCTTTTAACTGAGTTAGGTGTTGAGGGTACAATTTCTGCCAATTCCCTTTTGGCTGTTGGGGGTACTTTTCTGTTCCTGCCAGGCCTTTGTTTCCTGCCACCTTACTCTGGTAGCTGGGGGTGTCCTGATTTATTTTTTCTTTGGGTTCACCTTCCCATCTACATTGCTCTCACCAGATATGCGTAGGACGATACCCTTGCAGGCCATTTTTGGCATGTCTTAGCATGTTGAAGTTTCCCATGAAAATTGTGGGTCTGGGGGGGGGGGGGGGGGGTGGGGAGAGTTGGGTGTTTGTGTAAGATTTAAATTTGTTCAAATTGGGTCCCTGGGTTAATATTTGTGCTCTATTTGATCGGGGGGCAATGACATAACAACCCTTGGATGTTTGGCAGTGCTAGTCTACAGCTGATAGAATTGGAAGCAGTCAGGAAGACCCATGATAATCATCTAACATGGACATTAGAGTTATGAATAATGTCATGACTTCATTCCTCTGCAGTGTTGATGAACCATGACTAACTGAATGTGATCCAAAATAGTTCTTTGAACCACTTTGTCAGGTGAGTGATTAAGGCCCCTTGGGGCCTCTTGTTTTATATATTCTCTTGATTATTCACTGTATTTTTCGTGATAAATCTCTATACCGATTTTGTGCGCGATTTTCACGTATTGTGCTGTTTCGGTCTTTTGTTCATTAATGCTAACCCTTTAGGGTTCTGCTTTTATCTGAGTTAGGTGTCAGCTGGGGGCTGTTGTGGCAGCTTTTCTCCCCTCTGTTGAGGGTAGAATTTCTGCCAGTTCCCTCTTTGGCTGTTGGGGTACTTTTCTGTTCTCGTCAGGCCTTTGTTTCCTGCCACCTTACTCTGGTAGCTGGGGGTGTCCTTTTATTTTTTCTTTGGGTTCACCTTCCCATTTACATTGCTCTCACCAGATATGCTTAGGACGATACCTTGTGGGCCATTTTTGTTGTCTTAGCATGTTGAAGTTTCCCATTATTCATGCTCCACTTTATTTGAGTGTTCTATTGAAAGACCCTGTGGGCTGGATGGTCTTCCACCTTTTGGGCTTCCGTCTATTGTGTAGTTCGGGCATGTGACATTTTTCTGCCGTGCCCACAGGAAGGGGAACACAGTCGTTCAGGGCTTCCTGATTCAACTCTGTCTGGAGAGAGTTATACCCCCCTCCCCCCCGGGGGTTTTGCAGTCTTTTTATGGAGTGGATACCATGGTAGCTGCTGACTGTCTGGCGAAAAGATGCCTGGTTCTGGGACTACTGTCCCCCTCCAGTCGACATCTGAGGCAGTCACTAGGGTTGTGACTGCTCTTTTGGAGCCGTGCACGGTTGCTCTCTCTGCTTTTCCGGCTGTGTCAGCAGCTACTGATGTATCCGCTCTTGCTGCTACTCCATCAGTGACATCATCGGTCTCTGTTTCAGCCGCCCTCGGCTTATCCCAGCAGGGGTCTGCAGTGATTTCTGCTTCTTGGACGTGGGATTTGGCCTCAACCTTCCTTGGCTTCAACTCGGTGATGTCGGAAGCGGTTGCCGGCCGATCCCTCTGCTGTGGTCTCTTAGCCGTCGAGCCCAGCATGTTTTGATTTGGATTCAAATGTCCATGGTGGGGTCACAGTGGAGTGGACTCTGTTGTGCTTCCGTCCATGCACTCTCTGGTCCTTTTGGCCAGTTTTGCAGGACCGATGCATTTTTGTGCAGCCTGCGGCAACTCTCCTGAGTTCCCGCTCTTCAGATCCATGGGATATTTCATACCCCTATAAGCATCTGTATTCAGATGTTTCTGCTGCCACCCATCGCTCTGTGTCAGGTGTTCTAGAGGATTGTGACCCTTTGCTGGTTTTAGAGGGTCAGATGCAAAGCCGCTTTGCCAGGCTGTTCCCACGTAGAACCAGCAGATACAGGTTGTGAGCTTAGGGAGGCCCCCTCCTTGCTCACGCAGGTTCTTTCCAAGAGCTTTCCCATTGCCTCCAGCGAGGCTTCTAGTTCCTTCCAGGTGCCCCCCAAGGTGCCACCTCCTGGGATTGGAAGCAGGTCACTGCTTTCTGATCCCCCTGGTGTTCCTACACCATGGGAGGCATCGGCTGGTATGCCTGACATGGGCTATGTGTCTTCCATCTCAGGCAATGGGTCAGACACATCTGACGTTGAGAGCTATCAGGTTTCTGACTTGGAGACAGCTCTTAACATTGTTTTTGAGTTCCTTCAAACCGTCAAAGAAACTGGAGGTTTCAGCCAGGCCGCGATTATCAGTCAGAAAAAGCTCAAATCCCTATTAATCCTTAATTTACCTAACCCACACATCAAAAAATGGGGGTATTTTTCAATTTTTAAGAAAAATTCCAACAAAACCTTATCAAGCCCCTTCACCCCCCCCCCCCCCCCCCCCCCCACCCCATTGGAATATGCACAACAAGCTCATTCCAGTGAGGGGTTAGATGATATGATTTTGTTAACATCTTTTGAAAATTATTTTTTTCAACTCCTCAGTTTGTAGATGATGTCGGTGGATGCAGCTGATTCATTAGGTAATTGAATACTCCTGCTAATTTAATCTTCTTGACAGACATAACTGCTATTCAATTAAAAGGGTTCCATTCCAATGTTCTTATTTCACAATTGAACCTTGCCCTAAGCATTTACTTATCATTTGAGCCAATGCTGCTCACCATAATACACAAAAATTGGCATTAATATTTTGTGGTTATTTCAGTTTTTGCACTCAAAAGCAAGCCTATGAGTCCTTTGAACTCCTTGCTCGATTGAGTCAATGAATTCTTTTCAGTGAGGGGTTATTAGCTCACCTGACTTTCAGTCAGGAGAGCTATAGTGATCACACACCGTCCGTTGTCCATTGTCTGTCGTCGTCCGTCGTCGTCGTCCGTGAACATGGTGTTTGCGTCTTCTCCTCCCAAACCGCTGAACCAATTTAATTGATATTTGAGATAATAGTTTGTTATGACATCACAATTTGATTTTGTTTAAATCAAGTTGCCTCGCCCGTGGGTAGGGCCACACCCAAAAAGTGTGCTGAAATCTTAAAAAAATCTTCTTCTCATGAACCAGCAGTAGCAGAGACTTGATATTTCGTGTGCAGCTTCTTTTTGAGGTGTAGACTCAGATTGTTCAAGAGAAGTTTGTGGGGCTATACTTGGCATCGTAATGGGAGGGGAAAGAATATTTGCCCCTCCCAAAATTTCTATTTTCCAAACCGAGAGGCAAATTTTTACCAAATTCGATATAAGGGCTTATTGGGTCATAAGTACTTAATTTATGCCAAAAATTTTTTTCACGTCGCCCCATGGGGACCGCAGGAGCTAAAAATAGAAAAAAATTAAAACGTCCATATCTCCAAAACTCCACGGCACTGAGAATTTTTATTTATTGTGAAGCTTCCTTAGGCCTAACAGAATGGAATGGTCAAAAGAAATTGCCATCGGTTTTATCATGGGGTACTTTTTGGGGACTTTGAAAAAGTGCTGAGTCAGCATTTTTTAACACTGGGTAATGGGAAAAACAAACAAGACTACTTTTCTCCCAAACCACTGCTCCAAAAGCTTTCAAATTTCACATATGACATCTTTGGAAGATTTCACATATGACACCTTTCGAAGATTGTTTCACATGTTTATTGAAATCAATTGCCTGGGTCGATATTTGGGCTCTCTATGGGAGCCCAAATGTTTAAATTAGTGCAGTATGAGGAGAATTTTTTAAAATCTTCTTCAGATCTACCAATAAGAATCTTTTGATATTTGGTATGCAGCATCCTAAGAGGGGTGAGATTCAAGTTTGTTCAAGCCAAGTCCTTGGGTTCATATTTAGACTGAAAATTTTGGGTTTTTTTTGTTTTTTATGCGTTTCGGTCAATTTTAAGACCCCCCAAATTTTTTTTTTTTACACTGAAAATTTTGGGTCCGGATGGGACTTGGAAAATTTTGGACCAAAATCCGGAAATTTTTTTTTTGTTTTTATGCGTTTCGGTCAATTTTAAGAGAAAAAAAAAAAAAAATTTTTTTTACACAAAAATTTTGGGGTCCGGGTGTGACGCAGAAAATTTTGGACCAAAATCTGAAATTTTTTTTTTTGTTTTTTATGCGTTTCGGTCAATTTTAAGAGGAAAAAAACAAATTTTTTTGCACTAAAATTTTGGGGTCCGGGTGGAACTTAGAAAATTTTGGACCAAAATCCGAAAATTTTTTGTTTGTTTTTTTATGCGTTTCGGTCAATTTTAAGAGGAAAAAAACAAATTTTTTTTGCACTAAAATTTTGGAGTCCGGGTGGGACTTAGAAAATTTTGGACCAAAATCCGAAAAATTTTTGTTTGTTTTTTATGCGTTTCGGTCAATTTTAAGGGAAAAAACAAATTTTTTTTGCACTAAAAATTTGGGGTCCGGGTGGGACTTAGAAAATTTTGGACCAAAATCTGAAATTTTTTTTGTTGTTTTTTATGCGTTTCGGTCAATTTTAAGAGAAAATTTTTTTTTTTTTTACACTGAAAATTTGGGGTCCGGGTGGGACTTGGAAAATTTTGGACCAAAATCCTTAAATTTTTTTTGTTGTTTTTTTATGCGTTTCAGTCAATTTTAAGAGAAAAAAATTTTTTTTCTTCACACTGAAAATTTGGGGTCTGGGTGGGAAAAAACAAATTTTTTTTGCACTAAAATTTTGGGGTCCAGGTGGGACTTAGAAAATTTTGGTCCAAAATCCCAAAATTTTTTGTTTGTTTTTTATGCGTATCGGTCAATTTTAAGAGGAAAAAAAACAAATTTTTTTTGCACTAAAATTTTGGAGTCCGGGTGGGACTTAGAAAATTTTGGACCAAAATTTGGTGAAATTTATTTGAGAATGCTATCCCCCTGAGCTCAATACAAAGAGGCTGCTTTGTACAACCAAGTGATGTGCACATTAACTCGACTCAGTTGCTGGTCACAGCCACAGGTGAACATGACATACTCTTAACCAATCTTCTCGCAAACGTGGCCTGCGTGGATGATAGCATTCTACAAGGCGTTTAACTTGCTTCGGTTTATATCAATTGAGGGTGTTCAGTCTGTGGTGTGTTGAGGTTTTAGAAAAATAACACTGAGAGGAGTTGAAACCATTTCACTCAGGGCTGTCACTATTGAAACTGATACAATTTTTATTGAAAATGTAAGGTTTTTTCTTGCATGTGCGAAGTGCAAACTATTTGACTGGAAAGCATTTGATAATATTACTTGACACATGTGATCACAGGACCGGGAATATGATGTGGTCGTTATTAAGTGTGGTCCCTGGGCTCGGGCTCATTGGTTTCAAGGTGCGGAGGGTGCGACATGAACTTATAGTAGTACAATACAGGGAAATTACTAATTTGTTTAGGTAGTGAAAATTGGAGAGACAGAGGATAGATTGTACGCTTAATTTTGGAGCAAAGTAGCCTAATCCAAATCCCATCGAGCTATAGGATATTCCCCATTCCAATACCAGTACACTCACCATATCGCCTCCCGATATTCCTCTGTGCCGGTTGACCCAACGTCTTGCTTCTGTTCTATCTTTTCCTTGTATCCCACACTATACGCCCCCCCCCCCCCCCCCCCCCACTATCCGGTTTTTGTGCACCCAAATCCCACTGCACCCCACTACACCCTCTGCCTCAGCATCTTTGGCCAGAATTGCTTGCACTTATTAACAGTATAGGAACCTGCTACCCGCATTGCTTTTATGCAAGTGAACAGCCGGTCGAATATGATGATTGCAGTTATAAATGACCATCCTGGAATCAAAATTATTGAATGTCTTGTAAGGTAGACCTATATGATTGTGGCAGGGCAGTAGAGGCTATCGAGGAAGTCGTTTGCGTGGGTGGTACAAATGGAAGAGGGATAATGCCTGTCACTCATAGCAGAGTATACCCTCCCCAGGTCCCGGAATACTCTCTATCGTAATCCCAACACACCCACACATGTTGGCTGTGTACGGCATAGGGGCCATTGGCAGCATTGATGAAGGCGCAGGATGTGTCATAAGTAGCCGAACGCACTGCTGGAGTAAAGAGAAAAAACAAAAATCAAGCTTAGAATTTTATTACATTACGGGCCTGGAAAAGTGTAATTTGTATATAATTTTTTAAAATTTTTATTACATTATGGGTACCTAACATTTATTACACGTTATTACATTTATTACATTATGGGACGTTTTTTATTACATTATGGGTTCGTATTACATTATGGGTCGTTTTTGTATTACATTATGGGTAGGTATTACATTATGGGCATTTATTACATTACGGGTCGTAACATCCTGAAATGTTTTTTTGTTTTTTATGCGTTTCGGTCAATTTTGAGACAAAAAAAATTTTTTTTTTTTTACACTCAAAATTTGGGGTCCGGGTGGGACTTGGAAAATTTTGGACCAAAATCCTTAAATTTTTGTTGTTGTTTTTTTATGCGTTTCAGTCAATTTTAAGAGAAAAAAAATTTTTTTCTTCACACTGAAAATTTTGGGTCTGGGTGGGACTTAGAAAATTTTGGACCAAAAGCCGAAAATTTTTTTTTGTTTTTTATGCGTTTCGGTCAGTTTTAAGAGAAAAAGCATTTTTTTTTTTACACTGAAAATTTGGGGTCCTGGTGGGACTTAGAAAATTTTGGACCAAAATCCGGAAATTAGTTTTTTATGCGTTTTAAGAAGAAAAAAAAAATTCAGGCTGAAAATATTTTGTTTGGAGAAAAAAATCTGTTTTTTATGCATTTATCTCAATTTTGGGACATAAAAGTGCAGGAACTGAAAATAGAAGGAAAATCCTGTGTATTGTGTGGGCACAGTCGCTTCATCTAGTTGGTATAGCTTTTCTTAGGAGGGGCGTATATGCAGCTTATTCAAGTCCCTGGTTTGATATTTAGACTACCATGTCAGGTGAGTGTCCGCAAGCCCCCTGGGGCCTCTTGTAAACTTTATGGTGTCTTCTAGTCATGTGAGGTGAAGGGTAAAAACATCAATAAACCGTTCTATTATTTTAATACAATATTTAGATGGAAGCTTTCTCTCTTATGAGTTACCAAGACACTAACTTATAGACAAAATTTGCTATGGAAATGTAATTCTCTAGAGATGTATGTTTTTAGATTGTCATTCTGATTTAAGTCAGCTCTGAGATAAAAAGAAGTCAATATTTCTTATACATTAATCTTTCTTCTGCATCATCTGTATTCCTTTAGCATTGAAGATGGAACTTAATGTTGCACGCAAGGGACCAGATACAGAAAGAAATGGTCATTTACAATTGAGAAAGACATTGTCATTTACAATTGCGTCCTTGTATTTTATCTTGAATTGCTGATATGATGGTAATAATGTCACTTGCACACTGCTCTTTGAACAAGATACTTTCACCCTATACTATTTGATTAAAAGTATAGCAATTGTTATGTCCTTGACCTTTGGATGGAGGCTTTGGTGATCAAATATCCATCTGCCGTAACAAAGAAATCATATCTCTCCCACACAGATCCTCTTTTCAGAGATTGTGGCATTCTGAAATTCAGTGATCACTAGTGTCTTCATGTCACCCTCTTTATGCACGATTGGACCAACAGAAAACTTCCCAAGTCATTTTGATGATCCCTTTCAGGTTTCTAGAAACCCCTCAGGAATGAATATAAAGGCAAACCGGTAAATCAGATACCCGTAAACCAAAAACACAGTTCTCTGCTGAATTGCCCTAACACTCCTTCCAAAGAACCTGGAACAGTGCAGACCCACAAATCCAGCAATTAAGCAGACCCAAATTTAAAAAGTCCTTAACTGATAAATCCTTGAATAATTATTCCCATCCTAACTCCAAATGTGACAACCCAACGTGTCATCCACCAGCCATATCTTCTGGTATCTCATGCTCCTTTTCCCACCACTTAACCCTCAAATACATTCTAGCCCCCTTGAATCATAAATAAAAGATCAGACAACCCCGTTTTGGGGAAAGCATTTCGATACTCTGATGCCAAAGAGACGTGATATCTTTCTTTTTTACGGGAATGGCAGGAAGACAGCCTTGTAGGCTATGCCATATCCATGCTGAATACTAGCTTATGTTGTAATGTTATATTGTAATCAGTTTACTAGTATATTGCAAAATAAAGATCTCTCTATCTGCCTGTCTGTCCATCCATTGTGACAAGAGATACATTGTGTTGCTAGCAATTCGCCTGAAGGAACATTGTGTGTCTAATTTGCTTGTGTGGCAAGATGCACAAGCAAACATATTTAAAAAGACTCTCTGTGTCTTAATATGTGCTCTCAGTGCATGTCCTGAAATTAGACACGCAAGTTATGTCTCACAAGAGATACATTATGTGACGATCTGTTAACATGTAGGTATATGGTGTGGCTACATTTGGTAGCTACAGTGTTATGGACTTAGCCACACAATGTATCAGTGTCTGTCTGTCTGTCTGTCTGTCTGTCTGTCTGTCTGTCTGTCTGTCTGTCTGTCTGTCTGTCTGTCTGTCTGTCTGTCTGTCTGTCTGTCTGTCTGTCTGTCTGTCTGTCTGTCCGTCCATCTGTCCGTCCATCCGTCCGTCCATCCGTCCGTCCATCCATCTGTACGTTGTCTGTCCATCCATCCATCTGTCCATCAGTCCGTCCGTCTGTCTGTACGAATGTTTTGCATTGTAACTCAATCATCGGTTTTCAGATGTTGATGTCCTTTTGTATGGTGAGAGACCATCATGGGAGAAAGGCTGCCCACATATTCATTATTGTGGGTTTCCTCCATGCATACATGCCAGCATTATGGCCCATGTTACACTGAGAAAACTTTCTGTATGTACAGATGTTTTCCATTATAACTGAAGCATCGTTTGTCAGATTTTGATGTTCTTTGATATGGTGAGTGGCCAGTATGGTTGAAAGGATATACACATATTGCGAGCTTCATCCATGCATAATTTACCAGAGTTATGTCCTCTGTTATACTTACAAAACTGTCCCTATGAATGTTTGCATTATAACTTGAGCATTGGTTGTTATGTTTTAATATTAATAGAGTATGGGGGAAACAGTATCCACCAAAAGGATATCCAAATATTATGGGTTTCCTCCATGCATACACACCAGAGTTATGGTCCTTGTTACACTTAGACAGCTTTCAATATGATACCATAATACTTAAGCATCATTTGTTGAATTTTGATGTCACTTTGGAATGGTGAGAGACCAGTGTGTGGGAAAGGATAATTACATATTGCAAGTTTCATCCACATATACTTACCAAAATTTTGTCCCATGTTTTAGTGAGTTACTTGTTCCTTGGCTAAACATGTAACTCATAAAAATACAAATGCCATACACTGTTGTATGTTTCTTATGAATATACAGCATTGTACCATAGTGAGTAAGTAAGTTGTCTTAAATTTGTTATGCTGATGACAAAATGTGAGGGTCTCGACAGCCTGAATGTCACTTGAAAAGAAAATGGTGTGATATCTTTCCCACAGTTTTTTGTATCGATTGCCCATGTATTTTGTTAATGGGTTTGTTACTTGACAATTATTGTTTTTGCTGTACAGCATCTGCATATTCATTATGCATATGGCCAGTATTGTCATGATGTTTTACCATTATAGCCACATGAAATCAGAGTTTTATGAATTGAAAAGCCACAAAATTGGCATGTGTAATCTGAAAAATCATTCTTGGAGTAAGACAATTGATCATTCCCTAATTATTTTAAAAAATTTGTTAGCTGCAGAAGACATTTTTTGAAATTACTAATGTTGGCTTTTATACTTTTAACATGTCATGATATGCACACAAATGCAGGAAATGAGTTTAATTTTGTTAAATATATGTGCATATGACAGTCTGGCTTTTAGATTACCCCAAAGTTAAGGTGATAAAAGCTGTGCCTAAAATAGAAAATGTGCTGTCTTTGAGTTGTTGGTTCAGTTAAAACTAGTTAAAAATTTGACGTTCATAGAGTATTTTTGTATGCTCTTTAAAGTTAATTTCTGCTTTAAAAATCAAGAATATTCGTTGAAAATGGAATTTCCTGTAATTTAGGCACTTTCAAAGCTCTAAAATTGAGGTGCCCAAAATAAAGTAATCAAAATGCCTGATTTAGATTACTTGAAGCAGGCATTGCAGGATGAATAGAGGAAACCAGAGAAACCTGTTATTAATAGGGATGTGATACAGTACGGTCACCGTGGGCACAACCTGGTGCTTCAATAATTAAAATTTTGCTGGTGGTGATTTTTATAACCTGGTAAATGCATGCATGGGCATCACTGTGTGGATGATGACTAGTCCACGGCAACTGTACTGTATGTCTGTTTATCAACAGCCTCCACAGTTTTCAGATTGGATTTATTGAAGTAGAGCTTCAGTTATCAACATCCATATTGTTATCAAGAGTGTTTCAATAAGACAAGACACAATAAGGGTGGAGTACTGGGGACTGGAATTGGACTGGAATTGGAGTTTTTCCCTGTATTTCATGAGTTTCAAAGACCAAAGAGATACAGGAAAAACTCCAGCAAGGATTGTTAATTCCTGTCCCCTATCTTGACTTGTATTCTGTATTTATACCAAATTTAAACTTGAATTAAATAAATCAAGCTGATATCTTTAACAAGCAGAGTGCTGGAAGCCCATATGTGGGCTTTAGTAAATACCATAGGCTGTAGCTACAATGTTTACACTCTACTGGAGGAGCTTTCATATTGACCCTGGCAAGAATCAGATTTTGTTTATGCCACATTACTCTGTTACATTTAATTGGATAGTGCCAAAAGGCACTATCCAATTAAATGTAACAGAGCAATATATGGTGATATGAAATCTGTGGTCAAGAAAAATGTAGCACTCTACCAGTTTAAGAAAAATATCGCCTTCAGCAGTGTGATAACTTTCTTGCTTGATGCTGTTTTGTGTCGGAGCATATCCGTCGTGAAAATGTCACTCAGACGCATAACATAAAGTCAGATATGTTCTTACATGATGTTCTTATACTCAATCCAGATTCTACATATACTCTTGTGTTCCAAATAAAAGTACAGGTGGGAATAAAAGTACGGGGTGGAACAATTATAAAAATTAAATAAAAGTACAGACTCAAATAATACTACAGGATGGAAATCCATTGAGGCGGAGGGGGAGTAATGCTCGTTAATTTTATCTAAAAGCCAACTTATTTTCCAGTATTGCAGTTAGTTTTATTAAAGAAAACTAAAAGGCATTTAGCCATCATCATTACAACAATGAATACACTGTGCTAAATAAAAGACTATCACACAATCTAGTGAAGATTTACTAATTTGAAGATCTCGTCCCTGTTGGAAGGGCAGTTTTAATAAACATACAGGCCTACATGAGGTTCATACATGATGGAAAGATTCCCCAAAATTAATAAACATACATGTATGTTTATTTGGAACACAAGGGAAGTGTACCAAAAATATTTTCAAGTGTCTATATTTTGGTATATGATTATGATTATGTAATTTAACTACTAAATACCACAACTGTTTGACGATCTTTTCCTGGTTCCCGGAAAATCCACAGTGTGGAATCTGAGTCTGTATCACTATAGTATGACCGACTATTTACTTGTTTATTTCCGGAAGTTGTAAAAAACATGTTTGAAAATGCTTCATTGAACAATTGCCAAATTTCTATAAACAATTACTGTGGACGTCCTAGTCTACTGAATTAGGTGCAGAATTTGTGTCATAGACACAGATTCTGACTGAAAATCAAGAATTCAAACCTGGATTCAAAAAGAAAGTTGACTGTTCACTTTGTTACATATTTATGTGCATCAAGGAATTCTCTGGATGTGTGCACCTGTAACAAAAATAAGTGTAAACACAAATAGATCTTTTTTACTTCAATCCAATTTACCAAATAAAGGTTGTGGGAATTGGTAATGCTAGCATTGGCATGCGATATTGAACTATAAGCCATATAATAAACCTTTTATCGCTATGGTGAAGTGATCAGGGTTGTCGCATCACTTCTCATTGAGGCAATCTGACCTCCTCAACTCGATGTGATACTATGACACAGATCACTTCACTGTAGCGATAATATGTATGTATTGTGAATGTTGAATCCACAAAGCTACAGTTATCAAAATCCATTTATTATCAAGTGTTCCAAAATTTATTAATACCTCTCTGACTCGGGTGGAGTGCCTAATTTTTGGAGGATTGTCAAAATCTTTTCACATATCTTTGCCATGTACAGTAATTGTGTTACCAACAACACTACACTTGGTGGTCACAGTATCTAACTAGTGACATATCCAAGGTTGCCCAATACACACATCTTCTTTACACAGTGCTCTTAAAATTTTAGACATTTTATTAAACTGTTATTGGTGTGATTAGATTTATAACAACAGATCACTTTGTTTCTGTTTTATCATATAGTCTTTGCACATTGTAGATTGTCTCCTTTAGTGATTTACATTCTTCTGTTTGGTCTACAAAAAAAAATTGAAAATCTGTTTCTCAGGCCCTCCCATGGTCCTTTTGGCTGCCACATGCTCTCTTTTTATAACCAATGTAAACTTAAAAAAAATAAAAATTAAATGCTTTGTGTCTGATATTTTTTACACAAGTTAAAAAAAAATTGAAAATTGATAAATTTGTCCCTTGAGTGCAAGAAGGCTTTGCTATGCTTTAGCATTGCAAAGCCTTCTTGCTCTCAAGGGATGGAATACACCACCACTCATGCTATTCTGTAGATTATGAGGCCTAAAACATAAACTAAGAACATGAACTTTTGATGCCAAAAAAATAATTACAGAAATAAAAAATAAAATAAAAAACCACTCGCCCGCGTGCAATTTTACAAATAATGGCCTGAGAAACAGAAGATCTACTTTGTGTGGCCTTATATAATTTAAACTGTCATGCCATTGTTTTTTTTATCATTGTTCCCTGAAGACATTTAATGCAGATTTGAAATATTTACTGGACAATTACCAATTGGATAGCTGACTTTTCAAGTATAAAAGCTTTGATATTTTTCTTTTGGCACTTACAGGAAATTTGATCACTCAGAACAGAAGCAAATCTATGTTTAACCCATTACCTAACAAACTGGCCACATTTGCTTGTGTAAGGTTACAAGTTGACAGGTTAAAAAAAGTTCAACAAAACCATATCATGTGTCCCTTCATTGAAATGACCTCTTCGAGCCCAAGATCAAACTGAAAAATGCCACAATCAGTCCTGCCAATGCACACTTGGCGATTGGCAATGCTGAAGAAAATGCTGTGTATCAATGCACTGTTGCACTTCATCAGCAAAAATAAATTGCCATGGGTGTAATGTTGTAAAATGTCATGGGGCCCCCTCCCCCCCAAAATAACTGTATAGGTTAACCCAACCGACCCTAAAAAGTTTATCAAGTAAAAGTCGCTCATTTAGTTCTTTGTAACCCTATTTGAAACCGATTTTGGAGTTGAAGCTTTCAGAATTACATGGTGAAATAAATCTATTCTAACAGACAGTATAAATGGGGAGCAAGAAGCAATTTCATGTTCAGCAAAAGAAACCACATTTGATAAACTGATGAACATTTCACGTTGCTTCACTGTTGGTGTTGAAATGTTATATGAATATTAATGATTATTGTGTTGAGTTTCATGCATTGATACTGGAAGCGCCAAATCTTGGCCTACTGTCTTGAAAATCCCATTTGTGCAAGTATAGTGAACACAAGTTTTTTAGCTCAACTTGACAAAGTCAAGCTGAGCTATTGCCATCACTTCTCGCCCGTCGACGTATGTCTGTACATTAGTACATACATCCGTCTGGGAATACATACGTCCACAATTTCCTTTGGCACACCTCACAGGTCGCATTTATGGTCAGATCACTTTGAAACTTGGTATGCTTGTTTGGGGTGACCCCTAGATGGGAGCTATCAATTTTCTTCAATTTCCGTCGAAAAATGTTGCTGTGACCAATGTTCTTAGAACTTAGTTTAGTCAGATCTCAATATTTCCCTTTGGCACACCCTACAGGGCACATTTCTGATTGGATTGCTTTGAAACCTGGCATGCTTGTTTGGGGAGACCTCTAGATGGGAGCTATTGATTTTCTTCCATTTCCGTCAAAAAATGTTGCCACGGCCAACGTTCTTAGAACTTAGTTTAGTCAGACCTCAATATTTCCCTTTGGCACACCCTACAGGGCACATTTATGATCAGATTGTTTTGAAACCTGGCATGCTTGTTTGGGGAGACCTCTAGATGGGAGCTATCGATTTTCGTCCATTTCCGTCAAAAAATGCAGCGGCCATCGTTTTTAGAACTTAGTTTAGTCAGACCTCAATATTTCCCTTTGGCACACCTTACCGGGCACATTTATGATCGGATTGCTTTGAAACCTGGCATACTTGTTTGGGGTGACCTCTAGATGGGAGCTATCGACTTTCTTCCATTTCGGTCTGTCAAAAAATGTTGCCACTGGCAATGATCTTTAAACTTAGTTTAGTCAGGCATCAATATATTCCATTGGCATGCCCTGCAGGGCACATTTATGATCAGATCGGTTTGAAACTTTGTATGCATGTTTGGGGTTACCTCTAGATGGGAGCTATCGATTTTCTTCGATTTCCATCAAAAAATGTTGCCAATGACCTTCGATGAACTTAGTAAAAACTTAGTGCAGTTAAGCATCCATATTTCCCTTTGACACACTCTGCAGGGCACGTTTATGATTGGATCGCTTGCATACTTAGTGTGCTTGTGTGGGGTGACATCTATATGGGAGCTGTCAAATTTCTTCCATTTCTGTCAAAAAATGTTGCCGCTGACCTTTGAACTTAGTTTAGTCAGACCTCACTATTTCCTCAATATTTACTCACCCTTCAAGGCACTTTTATGATCGGATCACTTTGAAACTTGGTATTTGTGTTCGGGGTGTCCTCTAGATGTGAGCTATTGCTTTTTTTCATTTCCATAAAAAATTATTGTCCTTATCACCAGCCTTTGAACTTACTGCATTTGTGCATCAACTTATCCCTTTTGCACTCCCTGCAGGGTATATTTATGAATTTCCATAAAAAAAACAAAAAAAAATCTTCCATTGGCATGCCTCAGAGGGCACATTCATTATCAGGTTGTTTTGAAACTTTGTATACTTATGCAGGGTGACAAAGATCGGAGCTATTGATTTTCTTTTCATTTCCATCAAAAACTGTTGCTGTTAGCAACAATCTTTGAATTTATTGCATTTGTGCATCAACATTCTTTGACATGGCCTACAGGTCACATTTATCATAGGATTGTTTTTGAACTTGGTGTGCTCATTAGTCAAGACCTTTAGATAAGAGCTGTTGATTAGCATTCATTTCTGTGCAAAAGTTACCATTTACAATAACCTCTGAACATACTGCATTTGTGTATCAACATTCTTCCTTTAGCCAGTCTTACAGTTTACATTTAAAAATGCATGGATTACTCTTAACGTTGTGCTGTTATGATGAAATTTCATCAAATAACATTGGTACCAATGATCTTCAATTTTGCCATTTCATTTATAACTTACCAAGTTCAAGTTTGTCAAGTTGAGCTACAGTGTCATTGACACTTTCATTCAGAAATGCGGGGAAAATAAATACTTGGCTTTATCTCCATGTTGCGATCGCCACTTAGCCATTATGCAGAAATATGTGACCTTAACTCCTTACATGTTGCAGGAGGATTATCCTGCTCAGGACAGGAAATCTCTTGCAATTCAGATAAGTAACATTTTAGGATATTTAACCAAATTGTCCCCTGTTAATTGTGAAGATTTTTTGAATAATGAAATCCATCCATCCATCCATCCCATCCATCCATCCATCCATCCCATCCATCCATCCATCCATCCATCCATCCATCCATCCATCCATCCATCCATCCATCTGACTGTCTGTCCATCTGGCTGTCTGCCCATCCATCCATCCATCCGTCCGTCCGTCCGTCCGTCCGTCCATCCGTCCGTCCGTCCGTCCGTCCGTCCGTCCGTCCGTCCGTCCATCCATCCATCCATCCATCCATCTGCCTGTCTGTCCATCTGCCTGTCTGTCCATTTGGCTGTCTGTCCATCTGTCCATCCATCCATCTGTCCATCCATCCGTCCATCTGTCCATCCACTTGTCCATTCATACATCCACAGATTTATCCTTCCAGCTGGCAGGCCAAAAACATTCTTTCCATTTCTGGATGATAACTTGAGTTTGAATTTATAGATCATGACCAAACTTGGTTTGTGTCTCGGTTATATCAAAATACAGGTTGAGTTGAATTGGAGCTTTGTCTGATGATTTTACAAGACTTATGGGCCTTTTTGACTTAGAAATTGCCTACCAGGCATATTATTCAACACCAGGCTCTGGTCATCAAATCCAGTCATAACAACCATGATTAGATTTGATGAAAAATATTTTGTAATTACCGAGCGGATTAAGAGTCAAACACCAATAAGTAAAAATATAATAATCCAGAATCTGTTGTGTTTGCAATGACAATTTTTTTCATGGTGATGCTGTTTATTGTAACATTACTAATTCATATAAAATGACAGGGAGAACACACCACTTAAAGAGATTGATTTGTCTCATGAGAATTGAGTTTTATTGCTGATTCTCAGAATAAATAACTATGTTTTCAGGAATGACACAGTAATTATGAAATTAGTGATCAACAGTTGAACAAAGAATTACAAGAATGTTTGACTTTGATTGTGACAGATTTTGTGAATTTGCTAAAAAAAAAAAAACAACTTAAGATTTATAAAGAAAGGGTATCTATGAAATACATTTTACAACCTGCCTAAAATAATTGAAGCAGTCGAATACAATTCCAGTGTTTGTGTACTTTGGTGTACAAATTCTGCTTCATAGTATAGAAGGACCTGACAGCTTGTGTCTATGGTGTAAGACTCTGATGGGAACCCCTGTGAAATGAGGCAGTGCTTGTTTACTGTGGCAAACAAGTTCTGCTTTACTGGTAAACTAGGATTTGGTAACCTATGCCTGGGGTAGATGTCCTCTACAATGGGCAGTATTGATATAAACAATTGGCTAAACTTGGCCTCATATCTATGTTGCAGTCATAATGCATCCATAGATGCTGAAAGTGACCTTAAACACCAATAAATATGTAAATAGGGTGGGAGATCTGTAAAAGAAATAGGCACCATTATCATAAATTGGCTAAACTCAATTTTGTACAGTTAAACCCTGTTAACCCTTTCAACACTAACACCTGAAGGCTGCATGTTGAAAATATTAATTGTTCTATCACACACGTTCACTTATTAGCCATCCAACTTAATGAAATTATGACGTATCATGTTCCTGGACCGGAAAAGCGGCCTCTCGTGTTAAAAGAGTTAATTGAATAACTTTGCCAGTAAAAATTTAACAGAAATATTCAGTTAATAGAATATGGTCTCTTTCCTGTATTTAAGAGACAGACTGAGCATTTAATCCATTATATCTTGTTTGACAGATCTAAGAGCTCTGTCAAATAAAATATAATAGATTTAATGCCCGTTCTGGATGTACTGTAGCCCTTCAGGTCTATAAACATGGGAAATTTGGTGATTATCAGGGTGATTTCTTGACATATGATATTTTTATTCAATTAACAGAAATGTACTTTATAATCTATATGCAAATAACAGGTGAAATTTGTTCTGAAGGTGTAAATGGTTTTCAGGCCTAAAAATAAGCAATCTGTCATTTACAGAATGAGGTTCCCAGAGGATGAATTTGATGATGCTATCCCATACAGTCGGCCAATTTATTCTCTGGGTACTTCTTTCTGTTTAGTTTTGTGACCCTAATTCAGATTGAGGTTCATAGAGGGTAAATTTAGTGATGCCACCCTGCTGTGCAGGGTAGCATCACTAAATTCACCCTCTGGGGACCTCATTTTTCAGATGACAGTCTGCTTATTTTCTGGCTTGATGGTTTTGTGTTTGAAAGTTATATTCAATTAACAGGGTTATTCAATGAAGAGGTATCGAATTAAGTTGGTTCCACAATACTTGTTTAGTGGTCATCAAATTGAAATCCATGCTGAAAATGTCCTGAAATACCAGAGCAAACATTGAATAAAAATTGTCTAGTTAAATGAGACTTATCTGAAGGATAAGGTAAAGTTTGACTGTAATTCTGTCTTCTTCCGTCGTAGGAAGGGATAACACAAGATTGCACGGGTTCACCGAGAGGTCATACTTTAACGTAATGAGAGGACGGTAACATGCATGTACGTGTACATGTACAATTAAGCCCCAGTCAGATTTCAACTGGCATTTCTGTTATTGTAAGTATATGTTTTATATGTGTTCGCATAATAGCATGAGTTATGGTTATGACACATAGTGCTAGTATGGATGACACGCATGGGATTGGGTAGGGAGGGCGTGTTATCCCTCCCTACAATAGAAGAAGACAGAATTACAGTCAAACTTCACCTTACCCTTCAGGTAAGTCTTCTTTAACTAGACAGTTCTGTCTTCTCCCGACTCCGTACGGGATTCCACGAGATGTTTAACGCAGTACTCGAAGTTACTCAAAATAAAAAACCTGTGAGAAAACTCAAGAAACACCTAACATAGTTATATCAGTGTTTGAGAATAATTCCACGTATAGTTTTGCATCTGCTGGCACTGTATATTATATCCTACCTAATTTTGTTTGAATGTTGACAGCAAGGACGATGCAAATTCTCCTCGCTTGGTAATGGGCTTTTTGTAAAACTTTGTGAAGGTGGTTTCTCGGAACCAGCCTACAGTAGACAGTATAGTTGAAACCGGCACCAAATTGTGTGCTGTCGATGAGGAAGAGGCCGACCTTGTACTATGTGGTGTAAACAATGACATGTCCACTCCAGCCATTGCAAGTCCTGTTTTAATCCAGCTTGCAGTGGTCGATTTTGTGGCAGGTTTGTGTGGCTGCATGTACATAGCTTAGTTGTTGTATATCCTTTCTCAACTGACAAGTATTCAGTAAATATTTTTAGTCGAATTTTGACGAAGTCAAATTCGACTTATAGTTTGATGAAGTGGCGACGGGCATAAACAATTGGTTTCCGGGCAATAACTTTAGTTCTATTTGATACACCTTTACCAAAATTATACCAGAGTTTACCCTATAGGAAAGGAATACACCTATCGATTTCAGAGTCTCGCGCCCCAAGGTTAAGGTCACTGTTACTATAAATAGAATATTTTGTGACAAATTGTTTCCGGGCAGTAACTTTAGTTCCATTTGACGCACATTTACCAAACTTATACCAGAGGTTACCCTATAGGAAGGGAAGACACCTATTGATTTCGGAGTCTGGGACTCTAAGATCAAGGTCACTGTTACTATAAATAGAATATTTTATGACAAATTGGTTTCTGGGCAATAACTTTAGGTCTATTTGACGCACATTTACCAAACTTATACCAGAGGTAACCCTATAGGAAGGGAAGACACCTACTGATTTCGGAGTCTGGGACTCCAAGGTCAAGGTCACTGTTACTATAAATAGCTTATTTCTTTAGAATTTAATGTCAAAACTCGACTTCTGGATCTGTGATCCTCTTGCTGGATTTTTATTGATTTGTTTAGTCAAGTTAAGAATCTTTTTTTTAAAAATGACATTTATCCAGCCAGTTTCGATCTCCAACTCAAAAAGATACTCAGTAGCACAAACCAGATATTTGTACCAGGCAGGTTAGAAAAATGACATTTGATATTCTTTTTTAAAAATTTATGTGCAGGGTTCCCACAAGGGTCTACGATCTGCTTTTTTGCATATATCAATAATGCTGTATGGATCAAATCAGCCAATCGGTTCTCAAAATTGAATTGAATTTCGCACTCCCAGGAACAAGACCAAATAATGCCTGAAAAACTTTCTTTGAACAAATGTAAATATACACCAACAAAGTAGACTGCTTACCATATATCAGATCAATGTAAATGAAAGTTCATGAGAAAATCTTTTGTTTAATATTTTCCTACTGATCTGGCATTGATAACGGGGTTTCCCATGAGGTAGCCATAGCAGTTTCCACTTGATTCTTGTCCTCAAAAGAAAGCATCGCACAACATAACAAGTATGTGTCTTGTATAGTTCAGGAAATTATGGCATTTCAGTTTTTCCAATCTTTAGTTCTTGAGGTGTCCATGGAGACATAGGCAACTCCCCCTCTTCTCCACACACACACTTCATCAAGTATATGCCACTCAGTAATACTGCCAATTTATGTTTAAATCTGCTGACCGGGTCAAAAACTAATAGTTTGGGTGAGGCCATATGAAATCTGCCATTGCCAGGATGAGCCCAAATATCGCTGAGGAACTGTCTTTAAACAATATTGAAACTACACCATTAAAAGAAGCAGCATACCAAATACCAAATTGCACCAACAGTTTTGAGAAGAAGTGTTTCCCACATTACCAGCCATGTTCAATGGGGTCCCCATATGGTATCACTGAACTAAATATTTGAATTAAAGTTACCCACCTTGATATATTGCCCTCGGAAATGATGCAATCTCTAAAAATAAACAGCCTAGGGGAAATAGCTTGTTTCAATAAACCTTTAAAACATTCTATTGACATCTTGCATTACTGATGAATATTCCTGATAAAAAAGAGGATGATTTGATGATTTTTGGACCTAAAAAATACAATTTACTTTTTGTGTGTTTTTGTAGGGAATTCCCTGAAAAATATGTGCAAGTGACCAGTACTTCCCTTTGTGTCATTTTCTCTCTCTTATTTGTTGCATAACCCCCTGTTTTCGGGTCAGAAAAAGTTGTCTGAAGGGCTCTACTTTACAAAGATATTTGAATGCAATATTAATGCGTTTCCGTGGAAATATTGCCCACCCATGGAAAGTGACTGTCTACAGAAGCCACACTGTACAGGTCATGAAACCCCAATGTGATTTAGAGGTAATCCCAGTGCATGCTGTCTATTGTTCTGAACACTGTTGGTGTCATGTGAATATTTAAAGTACCTTAGGTTGAAGGCACTTTTGTAAATAATATTGACCTGAATACTCACTTACAATGTGAAAAATGTCTTTGTTTACACATACTTCACCACAGGTCACATTTTCCTTTCCATACATGAATTTATTCAGACTTTAAATAATCATGAATCCAATGCCTTAACCCCTAAGGCCCTAATTCCAACTTGGATCACTTTTTAGAGCCACAAAACAGATGCCCCAACATGCAGTCTTTGAGTAGTTGCATTCCAAGTACCTTCACAATTACTTCAAGGCAAGTCTTGGCTGCCTATAGAGGCAGCCAAGACTTGCCTAGAAATAACTACAAAGCCACAGTATGTGGACTGTCAACGTGTTGCAAAAATGTATAAAAATACCCAGCCCTCAAAGGTTAAAGGGCTCCCACTCAACAGTCCTTGAATTTTTACCCTTTCCTTGAAAAGTGCTTGAATTTGTTTCTGTCCTAGAAAAGTACTTGATTTTTGACCACCTTCTTTGAAAAGTACTTAAATTTGGTTTAACTATAACCTCTTAGACAAGAAGTTTCATGATAATTAACCCACAACACATATATTCATGTACAGTGTCACAATATCATTCAGGGAACCACTTCTATTTGATTTCTAGATGCATGCTGGGTTCTCCAGAAATTCCACAAGGTAACTTTATAACAAGAAGTTTGTGTGTAGCATCATCACTTTCAAGTTTTGTTTTGAACATTCAATGAAGGTGAATCATGTTATGAGCTTTTTTGAGAATGAAAATAAACATGCCAGCAGGGGACTCGGGTCTCTTTTAAATGCAGGTTTTGATAAGAACGAATGAAATGGTTTCACGTGCCGAGGGCACGCAGGGACGGTTTGGGGAACAAGCCCCTTTCGACCCTCTTTAACTGTATAAGTTTTTGGCTTGTCTGGATGTGGTAAAGGAGGGAAGGAGTTAAGGTAGTCAGCGGCGTCTGTGACTCCTGCGGTTTTTCTTGGGAGGAGGAGGATGCGTCGGTGAGATTGTTGTAGGTGGTGTTGTTGGATCAGGGGGAAGAGTAGGCTCTTCTTTGGTGGTGTACAGCCTGATCCTTGCTGCTGTTTCTTGAGAACTATTGAAATGTCCGAGAGCCATTTTGAGTATTGTCCTGATCATTTGGGATGAGGTACCTGCTTCTAGTTGGAGGTTGTATGTCTCCTGGAGTGTGGCACGGAAAGAGTCGCTCAGGATCTCCTCCCCGAGGAATGCCGCCACGGAATCCGGGATGCTCTCCTCCTGATCAGACTCCTGGTCCGAAGAAGCCGGAGAAGCAAGAGCTGGAGGGGTGGAAGGTGCGTTGTCTGGGACAACTTCCTGCTCCATAGACAGATCTTCTTCCTCCATCTCCTCTTCAGATGAAGAGTCAGATGGGTTGGAGATCGATCTGTCACCTGACGACAAATAGTCCGGAGAGGGGTGCAGAGCTGTACAAGGGTTGGTCAGGGGTGACAGGTGTTGACCCTATGACGCCCTCACTTGCCTCCTTCTCCTTCTTCTCCAGAAACTCTGTCATTCGGCAGGCATCTCGTCTGGCGGAGGGTCCCTTCTTTCTCTTCCTCTTCTTGGTGGTGGCTGTACTGCTCCGGCGGTCTTTATCCAGCTTGTCCGAGCCGCAGGGAGGGTGACCAGTGTGGCAGGAAATCCCCCCAGGAAAGGTGCTATACCTCTCCAAGGACGTCGGTTCTGTATTAGTATCAAAATCCACTGTCAAGTGAATTGTTCCCTTGCGCACCTGGATACTCCAGGTGGTAGCAAGGGCGGCCTTCACTTTAATCAGTGTTTCTTGTATGACTAATGGTAGTTCCATTGTTCTCTAGATGTTTACACCTCGGAATCCAAGGTGTGAATGAACCTCCAACGAATGGATAAGAAAGTTGTTATCTGTAGTTTATATCAGCAGCCAAAAGAAAAATGCAAAGCTTTTAGCACCAGTTCTCTCAAAGTCTTTAATATTGCCACGATGGATGGAACTGCAGTAAATTTACCCTGGCAAAGTTAGCAAAACTGAAAATTCAATAAAATTGTAGGTTGTTTGATGGATATTAATGAAAAATATGACACTGAAAAGTCAACAAATGTTCCTTCAATGAACTTCGTGCCTTGTGCAATGAACCAAAATGTGGAACCTTGGACAGTTCTGCTGACAGAAATTTTGTATATGGTAATCAGGTCCTTGAGGCAGAAATTTGTTGAGTCCATGGTGTGCTACCTTTATATATATAGTTTAACAGTCCTTGAAAATTGTAGGCAGAGTCCTTGAAAAGTGCTTAAATACGTTTCAGTTCGAATCTCAGACATCAGTGGGAACTCAGAAGTAACCCTTCAGGCCTGGAAATTTTTTGTCAAATCTACCATTACCCACCTATGTCAAGATGTTCGAAAGCGTGGTGGCTCAGTGGTTATGGTAGTGGAATTCAAATGAAAAGGTTCATGGTTGATCTCTGCCAGGGTTAACTGCATTGTGTCCTTGGGCAAGGCACTTAATCTTGATACATACATACACAGTAAATTATTTCTGACTTAAAAGATGATATGAAGCCTTTCCACAGAATATGAAGCCTTGAAGTTGCATTGCCTGCACTTCAGAATAAAACCCAAATATGGGCTTCTTGCTTTCTACCAATTAAAATAGGAATTCTGAGGACAAATCCCCTCAGCTTTCATGATCGTGCTACTATGTGAAGCTATTCAAGGGGTGCCTTTATGTTTTTGCCTGGAAATTCTGTGAAATTCATGAATCTCTTATTTTGGGGTTCTTGAAAACATACTGATAAAATCCAGGAAACTTTAATTGACAACTCATTCAAATGCAGGAGCCCTGCTGTAAAAATCAGGAATAAGCCCTTTAGGATTATAATGAAGATGGAGTATTAATAAGTTTTTGTCAATTACAACTTGAATTTTTCCTTTCCTAGTCCCAGTTAACCCTTTTGTGTGTCGGCGGTAAACTGACACTACTGACCCGTCGGAGCGCTGTGCGCCGATGGCATAGTAATGCATCTACTCTCACCACACAGTCCACGTGTGTTATTAGCTCACCTGACTGAAAGTCAGGGTGAGCTATTCTGATCACTTTTCGTCCGTCGTCCGGCATCTGTCGTCCGTCGTGAAGGTGGTGTTTGGGCCTTTTTCTCCCAAACCACTGGCCACATATTAATGAAATTCCATGTGAGTTGGTGTTATATAAGGGCATTTTGATTTTTTGTCAAATTAGGTTTCGGCTCACATTGAGCAGAGGGATGGGGCAAAAATGCTCCAATTCTTAAAAAAATCTTCTTCTCAAGAACCAACAATAGCAGAGACTTGATATTTGGTATGCAGCTTCCTTTTGAGGTGTACACTCAAGTTTGTTCAAGAGAAGTTCGAGGGGCTATATTTGACGATGTTAAAGGAGAGGCAAAAATTTTGGCCCTGCCCCAAATTTCTATTTTCCAAACTGAGAGGCCGATTTGAACCAAATTTTATGTGAGTGCTTATTGGGTCATAAGTACCTGATTTATGCAGAAATTTTTTTTCCCATAGCCCCGTGGGAACCACAGGAGCTAAAAATAGAAAAAAATTAAAACGCCCATATCTCCAAAACTACACAGCCCTGAGAATTCTTATTTGTTGTGAAGCTTCCTTATGACCAACAGAACGGAATGGTAAAAAAAAATTGCCATCGGTTTTATCATGGGGTACTTTTTGGGGACTTTGAAAAAGTGCTGAGTCAGCATTTTTTAACACTGTGGGTAATGGGAAAAATAAGACTTCTTTTCTCCAAAACCACTGCTCCAAAAGCTTTCAAATTTCACATATAACATCTTTGGAAGATTGTTTCACATGTTTATTGAAATCAATTGCCTGGGTCGATATTTGGGTTCTCTATGGGAGCCCAAATATTTAAATTAGTGCAGTATGAGGAGTATTTTTTAAAAATCTTCTTCTTCAGATCTACCAATAAGAATCTTTTGATATTTGGTATGCAACATCCTTAGGGGAGTGAGATTCAAGTATGTTGAAGCCAAGTCCCTGGGTTCATATTTAGGCTGAAAATTTGGGGTCCCATTGCGGACTTAGAAATTTTTGACCAAAATTCGGAAAATTTTTTTTTTTGTTTTTTATGCATTTCTGTCAATTTTAAGACAAAAAAAATTTTTTTTTTTTTGCCCTGAAAATTTGGGGTCCGGGTGGGACTTAGAAAATTTTGGACCAAAATCCGGACATTTTTGTTTTTTTTTGTTTTTTATGCGTTTCTGTCAATTTTAAGACAAAAACTTTTTTTTTTTTACACCGAAAATTTGGGGTCCGGGTGGGACTTAGAAAATTTTGGACCAAAATCTGGAAATTAGTTTTATCGTTTTTTATGTGTTTTAAGAAGAAGAAAAAAATTTAGGCTGAAAGTATTTTGTTTGGGAAAAAAATCTGTTTTTTATGCGTTTATCTCAATTTTGGGACGTAAAAGTGCAGGAACTGAAAATAGAAGGAAAATCCTGTGTATTGTGTGGGCACAATCGCTTCATCTAGTTGGTATATGCTTTTCTTAGGAGGGGCGTATGCAGCTTATTCAAGTCAAGTCCCTGATTTGATATTTAGACTACCATGTCAGGTGAGCGCCCTCAGGCCCCCTGGGGCCTCTTGTCTTTATCAGTTCACAGAAGTAATTTTCATGCCCGAATGAATTTAGAGTTATTTCCCTTTAGTTGCTTGGCTACAGTTTTAGCGCAAATTGCACCACAATCAGTAATACCACAGACGAATATCACTCTAATGATAGCGACGTGGAACGGGATTCTGCAGTACAGTTGCGCTCAAATCTAGATGACACAAATGACACTACTATCAGTGCTGTACGTTCAGATGATGTTGCCAGTAATAATCCAGAGGACGGAGAGAATCCTTCAACGTCTGGAATAGGACTGGCCAGTGGGAGGGGACACAGCAGAAAAAGAAGTGCTGGTCAGGGACATGGCAGAGGGGGCAGGCATGGTCGAGGAATTGGAGGAATCCTAATGAATGGAATTTTGTACACCTTTATCTAACGGACGATATGATCCCGAAATGAACCCCAATATCCCAAGTCTGGGGGGAGGGGGGGTTTGGTTGAGTCGCGAAAGGGTTAATGCCCCCCTCCCTGGGATGAGATTAATGAAATTTGTTCCAATTTGGAAAGGTCATAACTTTTTTTCCAAAGGGGAAAAATAATTTAAATATTTTTAAAGGAATTGTTGTGTGGTTTGGAACGATTCATTAGATAAAAGGTTAGTTTACATTTAGAGAGTAAACTATGCAGTTTTGTGGGCAGCTGAATTTTTGTTTACACTGGAGGCAGATACAGTAGGATATCAATAGAATTCTACATTTAAATCTTGACTTTCTGCATGTAGTTTCCTTCCTGTCTCATGTTGTAAATTCATTGCAATGTATATATAGCAGCCAGTCAGTTCAATTAATTTGCACAGTATTTAGGTGCTCAGTCTCATTTGTTTATAATTTGCATGAGGAGAATTGTACTTGGTTATTATTATGTTAGAATAAATCATCTGGAATGTCTGTGAGTGTTTACATTCTGCAACTGACCAGGTTTTCTTCATTGGTAAGATAGAAAACCCTGTAACCAATGTCAGACATGCAATTTCATCAAATTCAGCTACATGAATTTTATTCTTTACCTTACAAAAAGGCTAGTCAAATTTTCTTATTTTTAGCTAAACTTGACAATGTCAAGTATGAGCTATTGGGATGGGTTGCGATCCATCGACTGTCTGTACATCTGCATTTACGTCTGTAAGTCAATGTGTCTGTACGTCCACAATTCCTTTAGCACTCTCTATAGGTCGCACCTCTCACCCAATCAGTTCCAAATTTCATACATGGCTTTGGAGATGTGTCTAGATGTTTATTGAATATTTCTGAATTGTGTTGAAAAACATGGCTTCCAGCGGCCATCTTAGATTTGACATATAAATTGTCAACATTTCTGTTAGCACACCCTGCAGTCCGCATCTCTCACCCGATTTTTTTGAATTTCATATGTAGTTTTGATGTGATGTCTAGATGGGAGCTATCATATTTTTCAGAATGTTGAAAAACATGGCTGTCAGCAGCCATCTTGAATTTGGATATAAATTATCCAACAATTCCTTTAGCACACCCTACAGACTGCAACTGTCACCCAATCAGTTCAGATTTCATACGTGGTTTTGAGGCTGTGTCTAGATGTCTATCAAATTTTTCCAAATTTGAAAAACATGGCTGCCAGCATCCATCTCATATTTGCCATATAATTGTTAAACTTTCATTAGCACACCCTACAGGCTGCATCTCCCATCCAATCTTTTTCAAATTTCATATGTAGCTTTGATGTGATGTCTAGATGGGGCCTATCGAACATTTCTGAATTTTGTCGAACAAGATGGCTGCCAGCAGCAATCTTGGATTTGGATATAAATTATCCAACAATTCCTTTAGCACACCCTACAGACTGTAGCTGTCACCCATTCAGTTCAAATTTCATACGTGGCTTTGAGGCTGTGTCTAGATGTCTATCAAATTTTTCCAAATTTGAAAAACATGGCTGCCAGCATCCATCTCAGATTTGCCATATAATTGTTAAACTTTCATTAGCACACCCTACAGGCTGCATCTCTCACCCAATCTTTTTCAAATTTCATATGTAGCTTTGATGTGATGTCAACAATTCCATTAGCATACCCTACAGGACTCATCTCTCACCTGATTCTTTTTGAAGTTCATCTATAGCTCTAGTGTTATGTCTAGATGGGAGCTATCAAATTTTTCTGATTTTCGTTAAAAAATATGGCTGCCAGCAGCCATCTTTGATTTGACATATGAATTGTCAAAAATTCCATTAGCACACCCTGCAGGCCACATCTCTAACCCAGTCTTCTTCAAATGTCATATGTAGTTTTGGTGTTATGTCTAGATGGGAGGTATCAAATTTTTCTGAATTTCGTTGAAAAATATGGCCGCCTGTGGCCATCTTGGATTTGGCATATAAATTGTCAACAATCCCATTAGCACACCTTACAGGCCACATCCCTTAACCAATCTTTTTTGAAATTTCATATGTAGCTTTGGTGTGATGTCTAGATGTGAGTTAACAATTTTTTCTGCATTCTGAAAAATATGGCCACCACCAGTCATCTTGGATTTGACATGGGAATTGTCAACAATTCCATTGGTACACCCGACAGGCCCCAACCCTCACCTGATTTTTTTTAGATTTCATATGTAGCTTTGGTGTGATGTCTTTTCTGTAGAAACTGGAGTGAATGACTTGACATTACTGAATCTTTCTGATCTGTTTAGTTCAGTCCCTTCTTGGACAAGTTGAGCTGCAGGGTATATTGACACTTTCACTCTCTATTTTTATGCCCCCGGAAATATTTTCGGGGGTGTATAGTGTTTGTCATTTCTGTTGCTCCATGCATCCATCTGTCTGTCCATCCATCCAGGAAGATTTTCAATTTTCGACACTGCTCCATAACTCTGAGATGCTTTGTTGGATTTTGTTGAAACTTGGCATACATGTTGCCTATGGGGAGGCGATGTGTCATGCACAAAGATATTTTTTGTTTGATGGGGATCAAGGTTAAAGATCAAGGTCATAGTTAGAGAGGCATCCATGGCCAGGCGGTCACTGTTAGTCTTGTTTCTTTTAAAACTTACCTTATGACTCCGCATTGGACTGAGCTTACTAAGCTTGTTCCAGTGGGAAGTAAGAACTGTTTTTGAAGCAAAAAAAAAATCAAAACTTTTAGTTATTAAAAAAAAAAATTGTAAGTAGAAGTTTAGAGTGGTGTTAAGGAAGGATTTCAACTATTAAAGCTTTTCTGCTGAAGTTTTTGTCAGGATTGAACCAGAGTTGCTGAAAGTGACATTCCCTAATTAATAATTAAATTAATAAGTTAATGTTTTCTTTATTATCCCATGCACTCCCATGGAAACCCCAGGAAGTGCAGAAATGCTTGTTTACCTTGGTATACAAGCTCTGTTTTACTGGTAATGTAGGACCAGATCACAAATGCCTGGGTTGGAATTCCTTGAAAGTAGGCAGCATGGGAATTAACGATTGGCTGAGCTTGACTTTATATCTTATGTTTTATATCATGATTAGCCATAATGCAGGAGGGTGCGATGGCGTTGCAGTAGCCAGTTCTTGTCAGATCACCGAAGTTAAGCAACATCGAGCCTGGTTAGTCCTTGAATGGGTGACAGTCTAAGCGATTGATTCTCAGACTCCCACATTGTGTCCTTGGGCACATTACTTAACCCTGGTTGTCTACATTGTGGCATGATGATGGTGTGTACCAAGGCATTCTGCACGTAGATGGTGTGCATGTGTTCAACCAATCTAACTCTGCCTGTGCTGCAGTGTGGAGTTTCATTGATGGTGAGCTGGCAGCTGCTTGTCGTTGCTCGGTGGTTCTCTCCGGGTACTCCGGCTTCATCCACCCATAAAACTGTCACCGACATGATATGACCTTGGCTGTTAAAGTGTCGTTAAACCATAATAAATAAATAGCCATTAGGCAGAAATATGTGACCTTAAACGCCAATAATAAATAATTATATAAATACAGTGGAGCCCACTTAATTGGATAGCTCTTAATTGAATATCCCTGTTAAATGAATATAATTCCCCAACACAAAACCATTTACCAATCCTCCAATACAAATTTGACCTGTTAATTGAATATAGGTTATAGAGTAACTCCTGTTAATTGAAAAAAAAATCTTGTAATATGTCGAGAAATTACCCTGACTCTCCCCAGTTTTCCTTTGTTTATAGACCTATTTGGCCTCAGTACATCCAGTATAGGCATTTAATCTATTATATCTTGTTTGACAGAGCTTATGGAGCTCTGTCAAACAAGATATGATAGAATAAATGCTAAGTTTATCTCTGGAATACAGGAAAGTGACACAATCACTGTTAATTGAATACTCCTGTTAATTGAATAATTTTCATTGGCAAAGTGGCTATTCAATTAACAGGATTTCATTGTATATGCCGCCCAAATATAGTTAGGCAGGGATATAGAAATGTGTCCTATTCATCTGTGTTTACGTGCATGGATCCATCTGTCGTTGTGTTCATCCTCATATTTTGCGAATACAATAACTTGAACAAATGTAATTGTAATTTCATGAAACTTGTAGGCTTGCATTGTTAAAAAGATCTCCGTCTAGTTTGATATTCACTAAATTTAGTTGATTTTTGGAGGAGTTATGTACTTTTTTTTAAATTTTGGGGTTTGTCTGAAATGACTTTGTGAATGGGATAACTAGAACAATTGTAATCAAATTTTCATGAAACTTGCTGTGGACATGCATTATGAGAAGATCTTGCCCTTGTTCAGTATTCGCCTAATTTTGTCAATTTTGTAGTTATGCCTCTTTTTGTCGAAGATTTTGTGTCCATCTTAAGAGCAGAATTGGTGCAAAAGTTACACTTAATTTTTCAATGCTTGATTACTGTGGTAAACTTATTCTATTTTACTAGTATAACAAGACTTGGTAAAATATGTAAGATGTGGGTCCTGTAAAATCTGTGACATAAGTATAAACAATCAGTAAAACTTTACTTTATGCTTGTGTTGTGTCATTATTTTTATCCATACATGCCAAATTTAATGACTTTACTAATAAACATTAATAAAGATTCATGTAAAAGTATACTGCCAGTGGTTTCACATCCAGTCTTAGTAGCTACCTATACTGGCTGGCAAGACCTAATAAGAAATCACTGCCAGGGCGCCTCAGCTTACAGGTGGTGATGTAAATGAAAATTTTGAAAACTGGTCTGGCATTGAGGGTTGATTTCAGAACAGTTTTAGTAGATAATAACGATTAATCTCAGTAAAGATAACCAAAAAATTGAATTATTTTTAGGTCCCATTTCTTTCTGTTGATAATTTCATAACCTTACATCATTTTCCGGCATCTGCAAACCTGTTTGATTCCCCGTGGGAACCCCGGGAAGTAAGCAGCACTTGTTTACTGTGGTAAACCAGTTCCGCTTTACTAGTAAAATAGGACCCAGTCACCAATGCTTGGGGTGAAAGTCCTCTAAAATGGGCAACATGTAGATCAACGATTGACTAAACTTGACTTCATCTCCATGTTGTGTCACGATTAGCCATGGTGCATAAATATGTGACGTTAACCACCAACAAACAAACAAACAAACCTGTTTGATATGATATGTTTGACATTGATTGCTGAATATTTTCTCCTACCACAATAAAACAACAACCATATCTGGTTCATCTGAATAAGCCTTTTTTAAAACTGCCATCTTGGCTTTTAATCTATGCAAGGAGGGAGCGCGGTGGCTCAGTAGGTAGAGGTGCAGGCTGCAAGCCGAGAGGTCCTCGGTTCGAATCCCACCTGCGGCAACCGCGTTGTGTCCTTGGGCAAGACACTTCATCTCCATTGCCCACGTGGGGGCATGATGACGCCGTGTACTAAGGCGTACTGCACGTCGATGGTACGCATGTCTTCAACCAATCTAACCCTGCCTGTGCTACAGAGCGGAGTTACGATGTTGGAGAGCTGGCAGCTGCTCGTCGTTGCTCGGTGGTTCTCTCCGGGTACTCCGGCTTCCTCCACCCGTCAAACTGTCACGGTCATGATTAGCCATTGTGCATAAATATGTGACCCTAAACATCAATAAATAATCTATGCAAGGTCACAGGTTGCGAGGTGTAAACATTTCAAGAAAATACGTTGTAAGCAATGGGAGAAGAGAGCAGGTGAAGTGCTTCGGACCCCATTACGTTCATTCGTGTCAATTCAAAGAACATTTTTCCAAGGTCACCATTTGTTTAAGGCAATGGCAATATTGTATGGGAATTTTCATTATTTCGAATTGAGTTCTTATTGACTTAAATGGTGTTTGAATGCACGCTGTGTCATGACTCTGTGGCTGTTAGCACTGTTTCGACAACATTCACATATTTCCCAAGCCGAGAAACCTTGTGAAACGAGTGTTTCCTTGTTGCCTCCGTAAAAAATTCTTTAAACCTGTGATATCTCATCGTTTAAAGTCATCTTGGGTTGCCCCTTCAGTTAATGCAATTGATGACATCGGTTTTACGAATTTAAACTTTATTTTTACAAATCTAGTGGATTTGGCTGACCCAGAACTCAAGACGAACATGGAAATCGCTTTGTTTAGACCCCATGACCTGTGACCTTGCATAGATTAAAAGCCAGGATGGCAGTTTCGAAAAAGGCTTATTCATTTAATGGTGATGGAGCTGTGCGGTATTGAAATTTCAGGTTCGGTAATCGGTATTTTTCCGGTAAATACCTCGGTTTTGATTCAGTATGTGCATAGAACACTGAAAATAGTCGCAAACTGACCCAATTTTACAACATTCAACCATATAGTAACTTTACAGGTTCAGCGCTGACACTTCAACGCTTGCCTCCCACTTCAACGGAGACGAGCATTGGTCCTGCATCTCGCCTCTGCCCCTTTTTGTAAGCGCCTGTAGAGCGCATTTCTGACCCAGCCAAATAGGTTACAATGCAGGCCTGCCCCCGAACCAGGGAAGTTAGGGTCTTTCTACTGGTGGTCCCCGAAAGGGGTCGTTGTTGTCATCTGTCCAAAAAGACGTCCTACTGCAAACCTGAAAACCGACTAAGACAGCCTGAGGCAGACTATACTTGCCAATGATGGCCTGCCATCACTACTTCACTCATCTCCGAAGTGGCAGACTATACTTGCCCGAAAATAAAATACCAAGCACCCTCGGGTAGAGGTAGTACCTTTGTAAGAGTACCCAACCTCTCACACTGGTCCTCACTCGGGTCAGTCAACGAAATCAACCCAACACCGCTGAGACCCTAAGAGGGACTACTGCCGAGTACCCGAATCTTTTCCTCCTTCAACATGCCTTGACATGAAGCTACCTGATCCCAAACAGTCACTGAGGGTCGAAAGGGGCTTGCCCCACAGCGTCCTTGCCCGCCTTTGGCATGCTAAAACCATTTCGTTTCATTCACCTAATTGCAATTATAGGGGATTTTGAGTGGAATCACTCCATCAGTGTTCACTAACTTCACTTCTTGTTCTTGGCCTCGTACACGTTTCTGAAAATTCCAGAGAGTCCACGATTTTCGACGTCAAATTAGAGTAAATTTTTGTTTTCCATGAGAAAAAAATGTACAAATCAATTATTTATTAATAACAGCAAATCATTTTCAAAGCATTTGCACCTCGATCGACCAAATGAACTTCCATAATGCTAAATCTGATTTTGCTTGTTGGCTTCCATTCAGAAATATTTTCAAATGCCCATATTTTCTAAACCTCATGGAATAGAGAGCTGTTATTTGGTATGAAGCATCCTTAGGACCAGTAGAATTGAATGGTAAAAAATTGCCATCGGTTATGTTAGGGAGTTCTGTAGAGGGCATCAAAAAAATGCTGGGTCAGTATATTTGCAAACATTTTAAAAAATCTTTTCTCCAGAACCAGTGGTCAGAATCGTTTGGTATGCAGTATACAGCATTTCATAGCGGGTCAGATACAAGTTTGTTAAAATAAAGCCCATTAGTTCATATTTGGGCTCAATACAGGAGCCCAAATTTTTAACTTAGGGCAATATGGGGAATAGTCTTTAAAAATCTTCTTATTTAGAACCGCAAGTCAGAATCTTTGAATGTTTAGAATACATCATTGTTATGAAGGTCAGATTCAAGCTTGTTCAAACCAAGTCCATAGGTTAATATTTGGGCTTCCTATGGAACTATAACTTAGTTCAATATGGGGGATAATTTTTAAAAATCTTCTTCTTCAGATCCACCAGTCAGAATGCTTTCATATTTGGTATACAACATCTCTTGGGGATGGGGGCAGGGGGGAGGGGGGTTCAGGTTTGTTCAAATCAGGTCCCCAGGTATATATTTGGGCTTGCTATGGTAGCCCAAATTTTAACTTAGTGCAATATGAGGAAATTTCTTTAAAAATCTTCTTCTTCAGATCCACCAGTCGGAATGTTTTCATATTTGGTATACAACACCTTGGGGGTGGGGAGAGGGGGAGGGGTCAGATTCAAGTTTGTTCAATTTAAGTGCCTAGGTTAATATTTGAGATCCATATGGGAACCTGAAATTTAACTTAGTACACAATTTTTATGAGGGAATTTCTTCAGAAATCTTCTTCTTCAGATTCACCTCTCTGAATCCTTTCATATTTGGTTTACAACATCTCTAGAGGAGTCAATTTTAAGTTTGTTCAAATTGGTTCTGTGGGTTAATATTTGGGCTCCCTTTGGTAGCCCAAATTTTAACTTAGTGCAATATGAGGAAATTTTGTTTAAAATCTTCTTATTCAGATCCACTTGTCAGAATGATTTCATATTTGGTATACAACATCTCTAGGGGGGGTGGGGGGGGGGGGGCAGGGGTAGTGGGGGTGGGCAGCAGATTCAGTTTTGTTCAAATTGGGTCCATAGGTTAATATTTGGGTTTGCTATGATAGCCCAAATTTTAACTTGGTGTAATATGGAGAAATTTATTTAAAATTTTTCTTCTTCAGATCCAAGTGTCAGAATGCTTTCATATTTTGTATACAACATTTCTGGGGAGGTCAGGTTCAACTTTGTTCAAATCGAGAGCCTGGGTTGATATTTGGGCTCCCTATAAGAGCTGGAATTGGCCATGTAGCTGAAGAATTAGAAATGTTGTATTCAGCACCCTCTAGAGGTGTGTAACTAAGATTAATTCACATAGGTTGTATCAAGGGGCTTCATAGGGGAGTTCCACATTTTACATTATGATCAACTGAAGAAATGGCATGATGCTCAGACTATTTCTCTGTCACTCCTGAGGGGCTCAAGGATTGACAATGTATCCTATGGAGATGGATTGCTTAATGTAGACTCATTCTTGGACTCTGTTTATATCATGTTCTGTTCAAGGTGAGTGCTTCAGGCCCAGTGGGGCCTCTTGTTCTTATTATCACTGCATTTTCAAAAATGCAGTTTAAGTGATGATCTCTGTCCTTACGTCTGTGTTTTGGAGATATAATTTTGAAACTTACCACTTTATGACAAAAATAGGTTTAGTTTGAATCTTTGTATCCAGGTAATGCCAGTTGCACCACTTGAAGACTTGGCTAAAATACTGCTTTCTGACAAAAGGCTCCTACGATATGTAATTTTAATTGTTTAAAGTGTGATCATATGTTCAGGTAGGGTCTCTAGATGTGTATATAGATTTTGGAGTTTTGATGCGGTCCCATGTGACATCCGTAGCACCACTTTTGTTGTTAGCGAAATGTTTCTGGCAAAAGGCTCCTAGGGGTTTTAATTCAAAACAATGAAAATGAAAGTGTGTTCATATTTCAGGTAGGGTCTATAGATGTACATGAAGGTTTCAGATTTTTAGCTCAACTTTGGCGAAGCCAAATTTGAGCTTTTGTCATGGCCCATCGTCCGTCTGTCCATCTGGCTGTCTGTCCGTCTGTCTGTACGTCAACAATTGGATACGGCTCGGGCTAGAGGCCGTATTTATGAACCGATCTTTACAAAACTTCTTGGGTACCTTTGTTATGACCCTGGGACCCTGGGACGAGAACGAGTGTTTTTGGGTGCGGTCCAGAATTCAAGATGGCTGCCAGCCGCCATTTTGTACCGATGATGCAGAAATTTGTTTTTTGTACAGAACTTCCATATGATACATCACATATAATACGGGTTTTTTTCTCATGCGTAAATTGTGCAAATTAGACTAATTTTGATGTTTATTGGTGTTACTTTCAGCACTGTAAGTGCAAATGCCAATACGGCTCGGGCTGGAGGCCGTATTTATGAACCGATCTTTACGAAACTCCTTGGGTACCTTTGTTATCACCGTGGGACGAGAACGAGTGTTTTGGGGTCCGGTCCGAAATTCAAGATGGCCGATGGCAGCCATTTTGTACAAAATTAGGTGCAATCAGATTTTTGCACAGAACTTCCATATGAAAGCGCTGATTTGAATAATTTTTTGTGTGAATGTTTAGTACCATGTTTACATCACATATAATACGGGTTTTTTTCTCGTGCAGAAATTATGCAAATTAGATGAACTTTGATTTTTTCAGTGCTACTTACACACAGTAAGTACACATGTCAATACAGCTTGGGCTAGAGTCTGTATTTATGAACCGATCTTCACGAAACGTCTTGGGTACCTTTGTTATCACCTTGGGATGAGAACGAGTGTTTTGGGGTGTGGTCCAAAATTCAAGATGGCTGCCAGTGGCCATTTTGTACCGAAATTAGGTCTAATCAGTTTTTTGTACACACCTTCTATACGGCTCAGGCTAGAGGCTGTATTTATGAACAGATCTTTACAAAACTTCTTGGGTACCTTTGTTATCACCGTGGAATGAGAACGAGTGTTTTGGGGTGTGGTCCAAAATTCAAGATGGCTGCCAGTGGCCATTTTGTACCGAAATTAGATCCAATCAGTTTTTTGTCACAACTTCTACACAGCTCATATTTGTGAACTGATCTTCACGAAACTTCTTGGATACCTTTGTTTTCACCTTGGGACAGGAATGAGTGTGTTTTGGGGTGCCTTTGTTATCACTGTGCTTTGAGAACAAATATTTTGGGGCTCAGTCAGACCCACTCTAGGACTCAAAGATTTTTTTCTAGTTTAGCATCTGACTGTTACCTACCTTTACAATACTTTACCTATACATTTGTTTCAGGCAACGGTCAGTATTTATGCACAGACTGTTACAATACTTTATATGTACCTTTGTTATCAGGTCATTACCTAGATGTTTGTCATTGCTGTGTCACATACTATACATGTACAGAGAATCAGTTTCTGACAAAAAGCTCCAAGAGATTTTAATTCAAAACATTGAAAGTGTGTTTATATGTTCAGGTAGAGTCTCAAGATGTCCGTGTATGAAGATTTCAGATTTGGCCCCATGTTGTGCCCCTAATGCTAGTTTTGTCGTTAGCGAATCAGGTTTTTATTTGAAATGTTGAAAGTGTGGTCATATGTTCTGGTAGGATGTGCAGATGTGCATAAAGGTTTCGGAATTTTGATTTGGCCTCATGGGGCACCCATAGCACCACTTTTCTTGATAATAGAATCAGTTTATGGTGAAAGGCTCCCAGGTGTTTCATTTCAAAATGTTAAAAGTGTGTTCATTTGTTCCTGTAGGGCGTCAAGATGTGCATAAAGGTTTCAAAATTTTTTTATCGACCCCATATGGTGCCTGTAGCACCACTTTTGTTTTTAGAGAATCGCTTTGCATCAAAAGTCTCCTCAGGGTTTTAATTCAAAACATTGAAAGTGTGTTCTGTATGTTCAGGTAGGGCCTCTAGATGTGCATAAAGGTTTCAGATTTTATATAATGCCTTTTCATTTCTGTCTGTATCAAGCATTAACCGATATTCAAGAATGCAAATGTGGGATATACTGTAGTGTACTTTGCACACAAATGACAACATCTAGTATTTCAGTTGCACCTACAATGCTTGTAAAACACCTGAAAAACTCCCAACTCAGGTCATTGACACCTGTCTCCCATACTCCATCCTCATGTTCTGTCTTATTATTGTTAAATAGTTTGGTAATTAAAGAATGTAAATGTATGCAATTAGAAGACACAAGTTTTTACACTGTATAGAATGAAGTATACAGTATTCATTTTTTCTGTGAAAATTTCAGGGTCTGGTAGAAGCTTCACCAGTAGTATGTTCATAATTTACCTTGCTTTACCTATCCTTTTGACTTCATTATTTATTATAGTGGTGAACCGATAATCAGAATTGGCAATCGAAACTGGCTGGTTATGAGGCATCAGCCGATTAAGACAACCGGCAGTTAAAAACTGGCAATTTTCGGTTATTCTATATTTAACACTCACTATTAAAAATCTCTTTGATATCTGGCAATTTCAATAAAGTTTCTCCAATAAAAATGTGTATAGTGCACAGCAGAATATTTTGGGATTTGCAGAGCCTAGATATTACAGAATTTACCATCAGCAATCGGTACAAGATAGCCATCATTACCTGGCTGATCGAAGTCACTGACCTTCAATCATTCATGGTGTTGTACAACTACAATATTGCATAGGGTAAATGTATAAATAAAATGTGTACAGCTGGTAGTCTGTAGTACTTCATGATGCAAGCATCAATATAGTAAGTTAAATTTTGAGAAAAAACCCCAAAAACCCCAATTTTTTCAATGATGGATGATTGTTATGCAACATGTATTTTCAGACTGTCACAAACACGTTTTGTGTTTGTCAAGTTCATTTTTTAATTCAGTTACCTCCCTTGATGTTTCTCTCCAACATTGACTGCAGAGTATATGTACATTGTAAACACTGGAGAAACATGTTTGACATGTCATGTGTGTATCTCTTAATCATGCTGTATGCAACTCCACAGCACACATTAACATCAAAGTTATTATTCAATTAAGACACAAAGTATGTGTGCTCAGTACTGGTATATTCCTGGTTAATACAGCCAAGTGTATTGTATTCTTACACAAAACCGTATTAACTCAAAACACCGGAATTTACACAGTCTTTTTCACAAGAACAATATCATGTGATTGTATCGTTAATAATGATCTTCTCATCCACCCCAACCCCCAAAAATGCAAATACTATTTTGGCTAGTATTGCTCAGTACTAAACATGCATACACTGAGAACTTACGGTATGTGGTATAAAGCTTTCGCAACTGGTGATTTATCAATGAAATTCTGTAGTATAACAGGCAACAACAGATTTCCTTCTGTGTCCTATTTCAACCATCGGAATTGGCATCAGAATCAGCATTATCGGCAGAGAAATAATAATCGGTTCATAGCAAGTTTTGATAATCAGTTCATCACTAATTTATTAACACCTAACAATAACTCTGCATGTTTGAATGCCAAATATTAAAGTTTCTTTGCTGTGTGTGATTCCTTCAACTTTGTTGTGTTTGTTTGCATTTTTTTTGGACTTTGTTTATCAACAACACTTCAACAACCAGTATCCTATATTTTATCAGGCATTTCCATAGATGGGGGCAGATAGTATCACAAGTGGAGGAAGTCAGAGTTGCTGGAGAGAGCCACCAAACGATGTCAAGTGACTGTTAGACTCCAAATTTCTGTCCTAGCATAAGTAGGGTTATCATTGGTTGAAGGCATGTGCACAAATTAAACCATCATTGCCACCACATACCGGTAGGCAATTTGAAGTAAGTTTCCTGTCCAATGCACATGTGGATCAGGATTGAACCTCAAAACCCTTTCATCTCAAGTCCGATGCACTCGCCATTGAGTTAACATGCTCTCAACTTTGCTGAATACAGTGAATTTTATTTAAATACTTAGTTTTAAAAAAAAACAAACTATTAATTTAAAAAGAAATAATGTATTTTTCAAGTTAGATGAGATGTTAATTTTCAGCATAATTTGACAAAGTCAAGATAAGCTATTGCCATGATGCGTGCGGAAGTCTGTTAGTCTGTTCACATTTTCCTTTAGCACAGGCAGAGTTTTTGTCCGATCATCACAAAATTCCATATGCAGGTTTGAGGTCATGTCTAGATGAGAACATCCCCTTTAGGGCTGCCCGAGCCCAAAACCCAAAAACCATTAGCACAGTCTACAGGTCATACTTATGAAAAGATTTCAATGTAACTTGGTAGGATGCCTCTGTATAATATCCTTTTGGTCATGATCTGTCAACCGTGATGGCAGCCCAAGCCCGAAACCAAAAAACTTTTAGCACAGTCTACAGGTCATATTTAATATGGATGGATTTCATTGTAACTTGGTAGGCTGACTCCGAATGATGTTTAGATGAGAACTTCCCCATTTGGTCGTGATCTGTCAACCGTGATGGCTGCCCGAGCCCAAACCTTTAGCACAGTCTACAGGTCATATTAATGGAGGGATTTCATTGTAACTTGGTAGGTTGACTCCATATAATATCTAAATGAGAATGTCCCCTTTAGGTCACGATTGGTTACAGGGGCCCGAAGCACGAAAACATTTAGCACAGCCTGTAGTTCATATTTATGAAGTAATTTCATTGTAACTTGGTAGGATGACTCCAGATAATGTCCAGATGAGAACGTCCCCTTTTGATCGTGATCATTCAGCTGTGACAGCTGCCCAAGCCCAGAACCCGAAAACCTTTAGCACAGTCTACAGGTCGTATTTATGGAGGGATTTCATTGTAACTTGGTAGGTTGATTCCATATAATGTCAAGATGATAATGTCCCCTTTTGGTCGCGATCGGTCAACCGTGATGGCTGCACAGGCTAGAAGCCCAAAAACCTTTAGCACAGTCTACAGTCGCCGTATTTATGAAGGGATTTCATTGTTTCATTGTGAAAATTCCCGGTATTGTGACTGACTTTCAAAAAATAGAACCACAAAATTTCCAAATCAGGGATTGAACCATAATATTTACCTACCGGTAGATAATTTTCAACTTGTGATAATATAATTAAGTTTATTGTTAGGTTTATAAGTTGGCCAAGCAACAGATGGGTTGCAAGATCTGGCAAATAACATGGGTTATTTTTCGACATCACACAAGACCCGGTTATGGGGCATCGGCCGATTATGACAACCGTCAGTTAAAAACCGTCAGTTTCCGGTTATTCTATATTTAACACTGACTATTAAAAATCCTTTTGATATCTGGCACTTTCAATAAAGTTTCCCCATTAAAAACGTATGTGGTGCATAGCAGAAAATTGAGTGATTTGCAGAGCAGAGATATTACAGAATTTATCACCTGCAATCAGTACGAGATCGCCACCATTTCCTGAAGATAGTAGAGTTCATGTAAACATTGGAGAAACACATCAGGGGAGGTAAGACGTTGAAAAAACACTGAATAATACATTCTGACAAACGTGTAAACCATGCGTCATACGACTTCACAACACACATTAACATTAAAATTATTCATTTAAGACACATAGTATGTGTGCTCAGTATATTCCTGGTTAATACAGCCAAGTGTATTGTATCCTTACACAAAACCGTATTAACACCATTTACCGGAATAAAACACAATCTTCACGAGAACAATATCGTGTGATTGTATCGTGAATAACGATCTTTTCCCCACACCCCAACCAAAATGCAAATATTATTTTAGCAAAAACTGCCCAGCACTAAATATGCATACTCTGAGAACTTATGTAGTATTAAACTTTCGTGATTGTTGATTTATCAACAAAATTCTGTAGTATAACAGGCACCAGCAGATTTTCTTCAGTGTCCTACTTCAACCATCGGAATCGGCATGATCGGCAGAGAAATAATCAGTAATCGGTTGATAGCAAGTTTTGATAATCGGTACATCACTAGCCATGCACTAAGGCATACTGCATGTCAATGGTGCACATGTCTTCAACCAATCTAACCCTGCCTGTGCTGCAGTGTGGAGTTACGATGTTGGGGAGCTGGCAGCTGCTCGTTGCTTGGTGGTTCTCTCCGGGGACTCTGGCTTCCACCACCCGTAAAACTGTCATCGACACAGTATGACCTTGGCTGTCAAAGTGTTGCTAAACCTTAATAAATAAATAAATAAATATATAAATTAAATAAATGTGGCATTTATGGAATAAATATCATAATTACTTAATTTATTTTGCATTTAAGTAAACTGTGTCCTAATAATTGTCTTTTTATCTATAAGAAAAAAACCCTTAAAAATTTAAAAAATATGACACCTATCTTAGGCAGCCAACTGGGACAGAAATATCACATTCTTCTCATATCAAGTCATCCTACCTAGTTTTAAGAAAATTTATCCATAAATGCAACTTGTAGGATGTGCTGAAGTAATCCAAGATTGCTGCTATGGCTGATGGAGGCCACAGAGGGTGACAGCCTCCAACTGAAATTTGACATTATTATTTACTCATCCTTCTAAGTCATCCTGCAAATTTCAATAAAACTGATGCATAAATGCAGCCCGTAGGGTGTGCTGAAGAAATCCAAAATGACTGTCATGGTAGTCATAGCGTGTTGTCGACCATGACCAACCTAGGACATTCTTACCTACTTATCCTACTAAACCATAATCGCAATTTAAGTAGAGGCCTACTAGAGGGAGCATCATACAATGCAGCATTGTCAGCTTTTGAAAGGAATGTCTTGTGATTAGTTACCAGTACCACTAAAATAGTCTGTCAGGCATGTGTGCAGTTGCGTCTTGTGACGTTATGTGACTTGTATTGTTCCTGCAATAATGAAACAAGATCTTTTATCATCAAATTTTTATTGCTGATATTACTGCAGGGCTTCCGCCAACCCTGTTTTGGGGTCCGTGAAATGGACCCACTCCCCAGACCAATTTTCCCCAGTAGGCTTAAGTGCAGATGTATATTGTTATGCACTTGAATAAAAATGTGATTCAATATTTCTGTATAAATCACACATACTCGGACTGTTGACGCAAAACAAAACCTACTAATGTCCTTAATAATAATTTTATGGTATCTATTACCAAACGGCATGCCATTCAGTTCTGTTCTTTATTTCCACGTTGCCGTTGTCTTTTCCAAGCAGTTCTTAGCTATCTCTTTGTGGCGTGTATTCTAATACAGTTCTCTCCCCTGATGTGCAACAAACTGTTCTGCGTGGAGGTATGATAATTGTGCTCTACGTAGCTGTTCAATTTGAATTCATTCTAACGTCATTACTTGGCAGCTCCGATCATTTCTTGTGTATTTCAGAATTATTTATTTTTGACAATTATGAACACAAATTCTATAAAGTAATGTCAAACATTGATTCAGAAATAGATCACCAATGGTTGGAGCTGCCAAGTATTAATTTATATTATCTCAAAAATATGACCAGCTCCCATTGGCGACAGCTAACATTACAGAAAGTATCTTAAGGCATGAATTTGATGCATTTTACGAGGCAAAAATGCACATTTTCCTCATGACTTTTACCAGTATTTTTGCAGTCAGAATGCCACCAGAGGCCACCTCAGAGCATATCAAATTAAAAAATTTTCTGGACCCCCTCACCTTTGGCAGATGCCTTCTGCTGCGATGATAATTATTCCCTCTATATCTTAAATAGACCCAATAATGTTAACCTAGTGGAAGCCCTAATTACTGTGAACAGTTGCATTTTGGGTTAAATGGTCGATACAAATCTTGAAAATTGTTGACATCTGGTCAGTAGTTGGGAGGATCTGCACACCTATAAGTTAATCCTTAAGTCCCCATACACCCACAAACAGCCCCTTTTATATTGCTTAGAAAATATTGTCCCAAGTATATTGAAGAGAACTCGACTGGTAGGATGTACTTATCTAGACAATATTTTTACATCATTGTTGGCTGTCTGTACAGACAGCAAACGATACTGTAGAAACACTGTTACATTATCTGCACCTGTATACATGTATATATGGAAGTTATTAATGTAAAATTAATCTGAGGACTAAAGGGTTAGGGTTAAAAAAACAGAGAATTTTTTCAGAAAAATAAGTTTAATTTGAAATTTATTTTTTGTGCCTACTATGATTTTCTATCTCCAAATCTTTTTCTTTCATGATGAGATTATCAGTGAAGAAGCGTAAGCTTAAACAGCAGAATGTGGTCAGTCTTCTGTTCAAAAACTCAGATCAGCCCTATTTTTTATTATTTTGACAAAAATTTGTTCCAAATTCTTTACATTCACCCATTTGATGTCGGCATATGCACCATGTGTTGCTAGTAATAATTTACTTTTGATAAAAGTTTGATCAAAGTATTCTAGAATGTTTCTGAAGTCAATGATTCCATTTGATTAGCATATGTTGCAGGCAATAACTTTTATTTGATAGTACTTGGATAAAAATATTCTAGACAGGTACTATTTATTTATTTATTGGTGTTTAAGGTCACATATTTCTGCACAATGGCTAATCATGACTACAACAGTTTTACGGGTGGAGGAAGCCAGATTACCCGGAGAGAACCACCGAGCTGTTGTAGGCAATAACTTTGATTTAATAGTACAGTTCGGCCGCCATGAACTGGTCACTTTAAACGATTGGGCAATATTTCCATGGATGCAAAATATTAGATTCCCAACACTAACTATAGGAATAATCATCACACAACTCGGTGCTTCATTAATTAAAATTTTGCTAATGATGATTTTTATTACCAGGTGAACATATGCTTGAACAACACTGCCCACACATTGATTACGAACAGTCCACAGGATAAATGTTGGCTCTCATCTTTTGTGCATTGTTAACCCTTTACCTAACACGAAAAGCAGACATCACTTGCAAATAAAATTCTTGAATAACTATTTTTTTCATTTTTTGCATAAAAAACAGCTTATGATCCCTCATTGGAATGAGCTCATTGAGCTTGTTCCAATGAGTGATCATAAGCTATGTTTTTGAGACAAAAAGAGAAAAAAATAATGAAAATTGGTTGGTGATTTTTGGCTCACCAATGATAGTTGTGTGAGCCTATGGCATAGCCCTGATGTCGGCGTTGTCGTCTACGTCAGTTTCCGGATTCATTCATTTTGAATTTTTGTGTGCAGGTTTTGATTTTTTTTGATTTTTTTTAATGTCTGTATGCTTTTCAGGGATAGTAATATTTTATTCAACCTTTTCCATGTTTAGTTACTTGAATTTTGGACTTTTGTGTACAGGTTTTTGACTTTTCTGTGCAGGTTTTTGACTTTTCTGTGCAGGTTTTTGACTTTTGTGTACAGGTTTTGAAATTTTGTCTTCAAGTGGAGTTTTACCATATTGGCATATTGCCATGGTGGTTTCCTTAACATTTCAGGGTATTTTTCTCAATTTTAACCCATTGAAACAAATGTGATGCTTTTTTGACTTTTATGTGCAGGTTTTGAGGTTTGTCTTTCTTTTCTTCCAAGTGGATATTTTTCAAGTAGAGTTTCACCTTGCTGGCATATTGCCATTGTGGTTACTGTGACAGGGTATTTTTCTCAATTTTAAACCCTTGAAACAAATGTGATACCTTTTTTTACTTTTATGTGCAGGTTTTGAGATTTGTCTTTCTTTTCTTCCAAGTGGTGACTTACCTTGTAGCATATTGCCATGGTTCCTATTTTATGTTAGGATGCTTCTTGGGGCTATTTTTATATTATTTAACCCTTTAGCTGCTTATTTACATTAATTTTGGACTTTTGTGTGCAGGTTTTGTACTTTTGTGTGCAGGTTTTAATATTTTTGTTAAGTGGAGTTTTACCTCACTGGCATATTGCCATGGTGCTTACCGTAATATTTTCAGGGTATTTTTCTAAATTTTAACCCTTTGAAACAAATGTGATACTTTTTTTTACTTTTGTGTGCAGGTTTTGAGGTTTGTCTTTCTTTTCTTCCAAGTGAAAATTTTTCAAGTAGAGTTTCACCTTACTGGCATATTGCCATTGTGGTTCCTGTGACAGGGTATTTTTCTCAATTTTAACCCCTTAAAACAAATGTGATACTTTTTTTTACCTTTATGTGCAGGTTTTGAGATTTGTCTTTCTTTTCTTCCAAGTGGTGACTTACCTTGTAGCATATTGCCATGGTTCCTATTTTATGTTAGGATGCTTCTTGGGGCTATTTTTATATTATTTAACCCTTTAGCTGCTTATATTTACTTTAATTTTGGACTTTTGTGTGCAGGTTTTGTACTTTTGTGTGAAGGTTTTGATATTTTTTTTAAATGGAGTTTTACCTCACTAGCATATTGCCATGGTGGTTACTGTGACAGTATCAGGGTATTATTCTCAATTTTAACCCATTGAAACAAATGTGATACTTTTTTTTTTACTTTTATGTGCAGGTTTTGAGGTTTGTCTTTCTTTTCTTCAAAGTGGAGACTTACCTTTTAGCATATTGCCATGGTTCCTATTTTATGTTAGCATGCTTCTTAGGGGTTATTATTATATTATTTAACCCTTTAGCTGCTTATTTTCTTTAATTTTGGACTTTTGTGTGCAGGTTTTGAACTTTTTTTTTTTACTCCAGCCACCCCTTTACATTGGCCATCTGTTGGTGAGCCACAGGGTACTGATACCCCCTCTAGTTGTGAATAGCGCTGGCCGGTTTTGTCCATTACGTTGGGAAAGGGCTAACCAGACTGTATTTATTTATTATTTATTTATTGGTGTTTAAGGTCACATACTTATGCACAATGGCTAATCGTGACCGTGACAGTTTTACGGGTGGAGGAAGCCGGAGTACCCGGAGAGAACCACCGAGCAACGACGAGCAGCTGTCAGCTCGCCAACATCGTAACTCTGAACTCTGCACCGCAGCACAGGCAGGGTTAGATTGGTTGAAGACATGCGCACCATCGACGTGCAGTACGCCTCAGTACGCAGCATCATCGTGCCCCCATGTAGGCAATCGGGGTGAAGTGACTTGCCCAAGGACACAACGCGGTTGCCGCAGGTGGGATTTGAACCGAGGACCTCTCGGCTTGCAGCCTGCACCTCTACCAACTGAGCCACCACGCCCCCTAACCAGACTGTTGCTGCTTTATTAACCTGCAGTTTTGTGAGAGAACACTGGTAAAAACTGGTCTATTTCCATTACTTAAGATTCATTTTTACAATTATTTTTGACAAACCTCCATCAATCTAAGTTTTTATTTCCTGCATATTATCAGATTGGGTTGCTTCTGCCAGGAAGGCTGTAATTCTTCTCAGTTTCTTTTCTGGAAATAACTCTGTTCTGATCAATATACTCAACAACAATTTGGGGGAATTTCTTTATAAAGTTTCATTTTTGAGATAATAATTTCCAAAATTTGGCAGTTGGCTTTCATAGTTGGAGTATTTTTTTTTACCAAGATGCAGTCTGAATGTTTTGCTTACACTTGTTGGAGTAAATGTGTATTACAGGTGATAAAAAACAGAAAGAAACTAAGTAATTTTGTGACATTTACATGGAACTAAATAGTTGTGAAAGGTGAGAGGATCAATCATTCAGTTTTTAAACCCTTCTCTTTGTTGAATGTTTTTTGTTTAAACTGGTGCTTGACATTTTTTTTATTAATTTGCTTTCAATGTAATTCTTGTCTATGGTTTTACTATTGTTGTGTTTACTTCCTTGTATTTCTATAAATATTGGTAAATAATCAACTGAAGTATGTGTGCCTTCAGAATTCAGTATACCCTAATTCTTTATTTATTGGAAAACCTCACTTTCAGTTGAGTTTTCTCCGCCAAGTCTTTTAAGGTAAGCGTTTGCTTTTGTTATACCATAGTCATTAATTATTTAGTCAAAACTTGCTATTTCATACACCATTACAAAGAAGTTATCATTTCTCATCTCTCGTCTCCCATTTAACTCATAAACCACTAAGTAATTTTTAAATATTTTTCATCAAATCTAATAATGGCTGCTTAAAAGCAGCCATTACTAGATTTGATGAAAAATTCATGAATATTTGACTTGAGAAATCAATGGTCAAAAAGTTTATACAATTTACAAGGGGGCGCGGTGGCTCAGTAGGTAGAGGTGCAGGCTGCAAGCCGAGAGGTCCTCGGTTCGAATCCCACCTGCGGCGACCGCGTTGTGTCCTTGGGCAAGACACTTCACCCCCATTGCCTACATGGGGGCACGGTGACGTTGTGTACTAAGGCGTACTGCACGTCGATGCTGCACCTGTCTTAACCAATGCTAACCCTGCTTGTGTGGAGTTCGTATGTTGGGGAGCTGACAGTTGCTCGGTGGTTCTCTCCGGGTACTCTGGCTTCTTCCACCTGTAAAACTGTCGCGGTCATGATTAGCCATTGTGCAGAAATATGTGACCTTAAACACCAATAAATAAATAAATACAATTTACAAAGGAAAAGTTGGTAACATATCCTCAAATTTCACTTATTTTAATGGCACGAGATTTCCTGTCCTGGGTAGGAATATCCGGCGGCAGGTGGCCGCATGTTAAGAGTTAACTTTACATAGAGTGTTGGAGATAAAGTCATTAACTTTATCTGACTCAAATTTGAATTTGAATCCCTGTACCCATCTGCAGTGTAGTGTTGAAATGATTAAGTGATTAACTGGTACCAGTCCCTGTGGATACCCCCAGAAAGTGAAGCATTTCTTGTTGTGTAAACAAGCTCTGTATTATCAGTAAAATAGGAAGCATAACTAATCTTGGGGTCTTGGGGAAGAAGTCCTTTAAAATGGACAACATGAGTATAACTGATTAGCTTGACTTAACTTTTTTCCATGTTGCAGCCACGATTTGTCTTTGTGCAGAAATATGTGATCATAAACACCAATAAATAAATAAATAAATAAAGTGGGCTAGAATTCACTAATTAATTCATCCTCTGGTTACCTCTTTCTGTTCAGGTTTGAGACCTTGATCCAGATTGAGGTTCACAGAGGGTAAATTTAGTATTGTTACCCTGTTGTGCATATGCGAAGTAGCATTGTCAAATTCATCATCTTGGGACCTCATTCTGCAGATGACAGTCTGCCTATTTACAGGCTTGCTGCTCGCATCAACTCAGCAGAATTCTGAACAACAGATGAGTACAGTTGTAACAAGAAAATGTTTTGTGCAAGCACAAGCACGCAAAAAAATTCCCTTGAAATACTCTTATTTGTGCATATATTATGCAATCTCTTCGGATTAGAACATTAGCAAGAAACATTCTGTGAACAAAGTTAAATATTTTGTGACTGATGATTCACAAGAAATAAGTTCAAAATAATTTCAAGTGTTTTGGACAGGGTTTCCGGTTATGGGGGTTAACTTCTTCCTTTGAAAACACTTGAAAGTGAACCCCTCCCTCATGTCCCCTCCCCCCCCCCCTCCCCCACCAAAAAAATAAAATAAAAAAAGATCGGCTTTTTGGACGAATCATTACTGTACAACACTTCACTTGGGACAAAATTCTAAGGTGATTTTGAGAGGAAGTGGCCCAGCTCCATCTTCAAGTATTGTCAGTGGTGGTTCTCGAAAATTCTTTTTAAGGAATTTCCGGCTTATTGGACAAAGGGGAGGGGTGGCTACACTTTGGGGGTTAAGATCTCCATTCGAAAAAAACTTGGAAAACCATCCACCACCTCCACACAAAATAAACAAATCAGAATGCTTAAATGTAGGCCACAGACATATCAAGTTTTAATGAGGCTGAGAAAAATCAGTAACGAAATGCACTGTAAAAGCCCAAAGAGGCTGAGAAAAGAAAAACAGTAGCGAAATGCTCTGTTGAAAAAGCTCTAAATCTGCCAAGTTTTATACCTGCCAGTCCCAAACCCGGATAAAAATGTGGGGAGTTGATTAATTGAGAAAAAAAACCCAGCCAAATTCACAGTAAAATTTTTTTTTAAATCTGCCAAGTTTTATAATTGCCGGGCCCAAGCCTGGGTAAAGGATGTGGGGATTTGATAATTTAAAAAAAAAAAAAAAACAGTAGCGCAATTCACTGTGGAAAAAACTCTAAATCTGCCAAGTATTATAGTTGCCAATCTTAAGCATAGGTAAAAGAGAATGAGGAGTGTTGATAAATTATAAGCTATTTATTTCAAGTCAAGCTCGAAATCTTCAAAATATTTTTACACTATACCAATGGCCCAGACTAGATGGTGCAACCCAATTTATTACCAGGGCCAAACACAAATTTTGAATCCCCAAACCCCCAAAATTTGCCAAAAAAGAGAAGACCAGCATGGTCCTCCATACTTATGCACAATGCGCAACTTGTTGTCAAGGACAACAATAGGCTACCGCCATCTTGTCATTCTGTTGTTTGGCCCATGTCAGATCAACACGTATCCTGACTTCTGTGCTATAAAATCCTAAAGTATAATGAAGCCAGACACGATTATGGAGTGGAATGGTGGAATATTTGCAGCAGAAACTAGCTGAATAAGGACATTGAGTTTTTGAATGTTCAGGGCTATGACTTTATTGAAATTAAATAATATTTCTTGTTCTTCCCGTTTTCGTGATATGCACCTGATTCACTCATTCTTTGTTACTCATTATATGTTTGTTCAGTGTTCACCCTTTTCCTCTTGAATCCCTTCATTAGATTTTTAAGAACAATTTGCTGTTTGCGAATTTGTTATTAAATTAAAATTCTTCTTAAAAATCTTAGATAATTTACGGAATGTGGATTATTCGTACCTCCTTTGTCGCATACCGGTTATTCTCAACATAGTCGGGCGTGTCTGTTTGCCATTACCCTTCTCTATGGAGAATCTTCTGTGGAAGTTTCTCTATTGTTAAGGGTATTCTTTGGATACCGGTTGTCTGACCTGGGCCTTTGTTGTGCCTGTGTTGGACTTGGGTTACCGGCTCCTATTCAGTTTAAATTGTTTTGCCTACGGGCGTGTGTATACTATGAAGTCCTCATGTTCTAAATGTAAGAGCAAGTAGTCCTCTCTTGATTCTCATTCATCATGTTTGGCTTGCACTCGTTGCTCAAAAGATGTTACCTGTGCAACTTGCTCTTCTTGGGCCTCCAAGCGATGGAATTCCCTCTCTACTTATGTATGTGTCGGTGAGGCACCGATTTTGGTGCTTTCGCCTAAGGTAACTAATCAGAATTCTGTTTCCATTTCAGAGGAACAAGAACATGGTATTGGTTATGGTATAACATCAAGTTCTGTGCTGCCGTCATCTTCAGATACAGAGCATATTGACTTACGAGGTATTGCAGAATACTAGGTACCTCGGGCAAGCAGACGGTCAACTAGCTCGACCGGTGTAACAGAGCCTTTCATTTGTGCTTCCGTACCGGGAAAATCCGTAGCGGTCCTGGATGAGGATGGAAGACAGTCCTCTGTTCAGACAATGGCACGTAAGGGGAAGAGGCCAGTCAAGCTGAAAGGTGCATCAATAGCGAAGCATTCGTCCATTTTGGGGTCAAAACGAATGATTCGACTTTTATTGCCAGTTCTGCAGGTAGTCCGGTAGATAATGCTTCGGAGCCAGTTGTTTCTGATGTACCTTTCTCTGCCAGTATGGCTGGCAGTAGTCTTGATATAAGAGCCTCTTCTTCGTCCACTTCCAGGACTCAGCACAGTAGACCGCATGCTAGCCAGCAAGATCCAGAGGTGGAGAGTCAGAGCCAGGATCTGGCTCTCTCTGAGGCTAGCCTTTCGAGGCAAACGTCTTTTTCAAAAAGACAGACACAGCGCTCTGTGTCAGATCACCTTCCGGAGCCAAAAAGTTGTAGAATGGGGGTGAACATAGCCTCAAATACGGAATTGCTGGAGCCAATTGCCCAGCTAATTGCAGACTCCCAGCAACATAAAGTGCGGCCGGCATCGATCTCCGCTTCAGACAGTGCTGGTTCGGCAGAAAGAAGGGTTTCCTCAAATTATCAGTATGCCGATAATAGACCAGACCAGGAACCTCTAGCTGGTAGTGTTTGGGAGCTTGATGAAGACGAGACTGACACTACATCTTTGGCTGAGCAACATATGGAAACTATAAGGTTCCTGCAGGATTTTTTACCTGAATTAATTCCTTCTGGTCAGAGTTCTGCTCCTCCTAGAGCCAGGCGTCTGTCTTCTTTAGACAGGGAGGTCATTAAGTCGAAGGAAAGTATCCTTCTGTATCCGTCTCAATCAGTCCAAGCGTTAGATGCATTTGATTGTGCAGATGAAGCTATTGCAGACCTGGCTCAGGCTAGAAAAAGTTCTTTCCTTTCGGAAAGGAAGCTTGACTTACCGTTTAGAGGCAATACCTTCTTAAATACAGTAGGCGAGAATAAGATTCCAAGAGCTCCTCTGCAATTGGATGATGGTGCAAGGGACTTAGGTATGTCTCTTCTGTCATTGTGTAGCGTCAGTTCTTTTGTTATAGATACTTGCATTGAATCTAGCAGAAGTATTTTGGACACTATGTCATATGCAGATCACATTTGCAGGGCATTGGCCGGCAATTTGGAATCTGAGAGCCTACAGGAGTTGTTATCTCCTTTGAGAGTGCTCTCTCGCGCCGTCATGTATACAACATCCCACTCGGCTCTATCTGTAGTGAATTTAGAGTTGGTCAGGCGCGATGCTGCCCTTAAATCTACGTCATTTATTGATGACAGTGTTAAGAGCTCTCTAAGGGCCGCTCCAGTTTCGGGCTCTTCATTATTCAATGATCATTTAAAAGCTGTATTTGAAGATGCTTCTAAGAAAGCCACAAGTCTACTTTTGTTGCACTCAGCTTCGCAACCTCAGCCTTCCACAAGTGGTACTCCTTGGAGAGGTAAATTTTTCTCCAAGAGAGGCTCAGCCCGTACTGCTTCTAGAGCTAATTGTGAGCGTGGTGGCTCGAAACGGGAGCGATTTCAAAAGGGGGACGACGCAGTCGGTAAATAATGAAATGCGTAACCCCACACCGACGTCACAGAGGGGTGCGAGAGCTTCACGAGGTTTCTCCTCTTATAAGCCTTGTAAGTCCTACAAAGGAAGTGTTCGACCTCTACTGTTCTCCGGTTGGCGGAAGGCTTTCAAAATTCGCAAGCAACTGGAACAAAAAAATAACACAGGATCTTTGGGTTCGGGACGTTGTAAAAAATAGTCTACGTCTTTCGTTCCGGAGAAAACCTCCATTAACGTGGATTCCGCGTTTTGTGAGCCTTCCACAAAATGTAACAAAGAGAGAGGCTTTGATTTCAGCGGTAGACTCTCTTCTACAAAAGGAGGCATTAGAGGTCGTAGAGAATCCCAATTCAAAGGGATTCTACAGTCATCTTTTTCTTGTACCAAAGCCAGACGGCTTGTTCCGGCCGGTCATCAATCTCAGCTGGATAAACAAGCTAATAATTGCTCCAAAATTTTATATGGAGACAATTCGGTCGGTGAGAAGCAGCATCTGAGTGAACGATTATGCCGCAAGCATAGACTTGAAGGACGCATATTTTCACATCTTGATTCATCCGGCTTTTCGGAAATACCTCCGTTTCGTGGTTCACAGGAAAGTATACCAGTTCAGAGCAATGTGTTTTGGCTTGAACCTTGCTGTCACTCGGGTGATGAATGCAGTGATGAGCCACTTCAGGGCACACTCGGCTTTGATGATGTCAGCATATCTGGACGACATTCTTCAAAGATACAGAAATTTTCATGCTCTCGACGTTCAGAGTCTGCTATCGCTGCTACGATGCCTAGGTTTTATAATCAATGTCGACAAATCGGATTTAATGCCGACGACATCGTTTGTTCACCTGGGAATGAGTTTCGATACTCTCAACAGTCGGGTCTGTTTGCCGGTAGCAAGAGCAAAATTAGTTTCTCTTTACGCAAAATACTGCATAAACGCGCAAGTCATTACTGCAAGAGAGTTTATGCAGCTGTTCCATTAGGTCGTTTGCGCACTCGTCCACTTCAAATTTTTCTAATTCAAAATTGGAGCGTAAAGCGTCAGTCGTTGGATAGTCCAATTCCTTTAACACAGTCAGTAAAGCATCATCTTCAAATTTGGGCGGATATCCAGTGGTTATCCCAGGGAATACCGCTTCAGATTCAGGAGCCGTCGTTCATAATCATGACGGATGCCTTTCAGGAGGGTTGGAGGTTCTTCTCTGATTCCGGGCGATCAAGTGTGTCACGGTTTATGGGAGAGTCATTTTCTGTGTCCCATATAAACTACAAAGAAATAAGGGCAATTTGGTTAGCTCTAAATCATTGGCTCAGTCGAGTAATAAACTCACATGTTCAAATTCTATCGGTCAATTCAACGGTAGTAGCCTATATTTGGAATCAGGGAGGTACTCATTCCGTCCAGCTGTTGAATCTCACTGAAAAGATTCTTCTTTTCTCTCAGGAGAATCAGATTCTGATATCGATTCGTCATATTCCAGGCTGTCTCAATGTAACAGCAGACTCTCTATCGAGAAAGGGTCGTCTGCTGCCTTCAGAATGGATGTTAAAAAAATCTGTCTTCAATCAGATTTGCTTCCAGTGGGAACGTCCAATGATCGATCTTTTTGCCACGAGTCTGAACAATCAGTTACAGACTTTTGTGACTCCATGCCCGGACCCTCAGGCTTATGCAGTAGACGCTGTCAATTTCATGGAACGGGATAATAGGGTATGCTTACCTGCCTCCAGCTCCCCTCATTCAACAGATCTTGCTGAAGATAAAACAGTCTTTTTGCAAGATTCTACTGGTAGCATGTCTGTTGGCTCACAGACCATGGATAAATTTTCTCCGGGAGCTTCTTTGGGACATTCCATGGAAGTTACCACCTGTCCGGGATCTTCTAACACAGGGGATACTCCGTCGGCTTCATCACAACCCGGAAAGCCTCGACCTTCACATTTTTCCGTTGTGCGGTCCTTCCTGCATGGAAAACAGTTTTCCAGACGAGCAATGGATGCAATTTCTAACTGCAGGAGACCTCCTCTTCGTTAAATTATGAAGCGAAGTGGAAGGTTTTTGTTCATTGGTGTGAATCACAATTGACTGATTTTTTGAACCCAACTATTCCTCAGTTACCTTACTTTTTTATTTATCTTTTTGATGAAGTTAGCTACAGCCAGTTACTATTAAGGGCTATAGGTGTATGCTTGCTGACACCTATGCACATCAAGGGAAATTAAAGATTGGGTCAGATATATCTTTAAGTAAATTAATGAGGAATTTCTCTGTGAACAGACCTCGTACCTTGAGACTAGTCCCTAAGTGGAATTTAGCTTGGGTTGTTCTGGGTTCTTCTGAACTTCAGGAAGCACCTTTTGAGCCATTAAATACTGTTGAGTTTAAATTTCTTACTTATAAAACGGCTTTACTTTTAGCATTTGCATCTGCTAGAAGAGTTAGTGAGCTTCATGCTTTATCTGTTGAAGACTCTCATTATTGTAGTGTACATAATTCTATTACTCTCACTACGAAAGTGGAATTCTTAGCTAAGAATCAGGTTCCAGACAAACGGCCTAACCCAATTCTTATTAAAGCATTACCATCTTCAGATGGTCAAAGACCTTTGTTGTGTCCAGTAAGAGCACTTAGGATTTATAAGCGGCGTTCTAGTTTTATTAGAAGAAGTAGGAAGAGGTTATTTCTTTCTCTTCTTCCTAACAGGAATGATATTTCTGTTCATTCCATATCTAGATGGATTCAGTTAGCTATTCAGACAGTTTATAATGTTTTGTCTTTGAATCAGAGAATAGCTTATAAGATTTCAGCTCACGAAGTTAGAGCCTTAGCTTCTTCCTGGGCTTATGCTAGTAGTACTTCTTTGCAGAATTTGATGCAAGCAGCTTACTTGACTCAACAGACGATTTTTACCAAATTTTATCTTCGAGGTTTAGAATCAGTTTTGGATGATCTCAGATCTTTTGGACCGTTATCGGTAGCTCAGAATGTCGTCCATTCTAATTAGGATTTTCATTTAACCTTCTGTTTGGTCTGCTCTAGCACTGTCACCAGTCTGCCACCCTCTTTGTTTTGATGTGTAGTTACTTTCAAAACAAGGGGAAGTGTGGGGGATGGTATTTCCAAATGGTCATCTGGCTTTATAGTGAATAGCATGGACATACCTCCTACAGTGATAGTATCCTGGGGTCGGTGCTATGGTAGTTTTAATGTGTAGCTTGATATGAAGCAATTTTCAATGTATTATATGCTTTTAATGTGTAGCTCGATGTGAAGCGTTATTGTATATGTCATGTGTCAAAGACGAGCTTTACTATACAATACTCGGACACTTTTAATGATTTATAAAGAGTCTCATTTCTCTGGACTTCTTTATATTTTGGCTTCCTTTATCAAATTAGCATAATGGGTTATGCTAGGCCTTTAATAGAGTTACACCTATATTTTCATTGTTTTTCTGAAATAGGAGCAATGAATTTCAAGTACTAGGCCCGCCTGCCTGTTTACTATTCTCAGCTAGTCTGGGCCATTGGTATAGTGGAAAAATATGAAAAATTTATACCAATTTTAATATTTTTAATACTTTCCAATGGCCCAGATGGGGATGGGCCTCCCTGGAGTGGACACTGCTTCCTCCCCGCTGAGTTATACTGTACTTACTAACTTTTAACAGGCACAACAATAAAGAATGACAAGATGGCGGTAGCCTATTGTTGTCCTTGACAAGAAGTCTTGCATTGCGCAAAAGTATGGAGGACCATACTGGTCTTCTCTTTTTTGGAGTTTTTTGGCAAATTTTGGGGGTTTGGGGATTCAAAATTTGTGTTTGGACCTGGTAATAAATTGGGTTGCACCAGCTAGTCTGGGCCATTGGTAAGTAATAAAAATATTAAAATTGGTATAAATTTTTCATTTTCTTCTTAAATCTGCGATGAAGGATGGGTGGAGTTTTTAGCTCACCTGAGTTTCAGTCAGGAGAGCTATAGTGATCACTCATCATCCGTCGTCTGGCATCCGCCATCCGTCATCCGTGAACATAGTGTTTGCATCTTCTCCTCCCAAACCGCTGAACCAACTTAATTGATATTTGAGATAATAGTTTGTTATGAGATCGCAATTTGATTTTGTTCAAATCAAGTTGCCTCGCCCCTTGGTTGGGCTACGCCCAAAAAGTGTGCTTAAATCTTAAAAAATCTTCTTCTCATGAACCAGCATTAGCAGAGACTTGATATATGGTGTGCAGTTTCCTTTTGAGGTGTAGACTCAGATTTGTTCAAAAGAAGTTCAAGGAGCTATATTTGCTTTCGTTATGGGAGGGGCAAGAATTTTTGTGCCTCCCAAAATTTCTATTTTTCAAACGGAGAGGCAGATTTGAACCAAATATGATATGAAGGCTTATTGGGTGATAAGTACTTAATTTATGCCCAAATGTTTTTTCCCGTCGTCTCATGGGAACCGCAGGAGCTAAAAATAGAAAAAAATTAAAACACCCATATCTCCAAAACTACACGGCACTGAGAATTCTTATTTGGTGTGAAGCTTCCTTAGGACCAACAGAATGGAATGGTAAAAAAAAAATTACTATCGGTTTTATCATGGGGTACTTTTTTGGGACTTTGAAAAAGTGCTGAGTCAGCATTTTTTAACACTGTGGGTAATGGGAAAAACATTTAAGACTACTTTTCTCCCAAACCACTGCTCCAAAAGCTTTCAAATTTCACATATAACATCTTTGTAAGATTGTTTCACATGTTTATTGAAATCGATTCCCTGGGTCCATATTTGGGTTCTCTATTGTTTTTTTTATGCCTTTCGGTCAATTTTAAGACAAAAATTTTTTTTTTTCCTTTTTACACTGAAAATTTGGGTGGGACTTAGAAATTTTGGACAAAAAATCCGGAAATTAGTTTTTTGTTTTATAGCTCAATTTTGGCGAAGCCAAATTTGAGGTATTGTCATGGCCCGTTTGGCCATCTGTCACGCCAAACACACGGCTTGGGTTGGAGGCCGTTTTTATGAAACTCCTTGGGTACCTTTGTTATCACCATGAGGCGAGAACGAGTGTTTTTGGGTCCGGTCCAAAATTCAAGACGGCCGCTGGCGGCCATTTTGTACAAAATTAGGTGCAATCCGATTTTTGCTCAGAACTTCCATTTGAAAGCTCTGATTTGAATAATTTTTTGTATGAATGTTTAGTACCATGGGATACATCACATCTAATACGGGTTTTTTTCTCGTGCGTAACTTATGCAAATTAGACTAACTTTGATTTATTTATTTAGTGTTACTTTCAGCACTGTAACTGCAAATGCCAATACGGCTCGGGCTAGAGGTCGTATTTATGAATTGATCTTTACGAAACTTCGTACCTTTGTTATCATGGTGGGACGAGAACAAGTGTTTTTGGGTCCGGTCTGAAATTCAAGATGGCTGCTGGCAGCCATTTTGTACAAAATTAGGTGCAATCAGATTTTTGCGCAGAACTTCCATATGAAAGCGCTGATTTGAATAATTTTTTCTGTGAATGTTTAGTACCAAGGGATACATCACATATAATACGGGTTTTTTTCTCATGCATAGATTATGCCAATTAGACTAACTTTCATCTATTTAATGTTACTTTCAGCACTGTAACTGCAAATGCCAATACGGCTCTGGCTAGAGGCCGTATTTTTGAACCAATCTTTACGAAACTTCTTGGGTACCTTTGTTATCACCGTGGGACAAGAACGAGTGTTTTTGGGTGTGGTCCAAAATTCAAGATGGCTGCTGGCGGCCATTTTGTACCAAAATTAGCGCAATCAGTTTTTTATACAGAACTTCTATGTATGAAAGTTCTGATTTGAATAAATTTCTGTATGAATGTTTAGTAACAAGAAATACATCACATATAATGCAGGTTTTTTTCTCGAGCAGAAATTAATGAGATTAAATGAACTTGGATTTATTCAGTGGTACTTATACACAGTAAGTGCATGTGTCAATACGGCTTGGACTAGAGGCTGTATTTATGAACCGATCTTCACAAAACTTCTTGGGTACATTTGTTATCACCTTAGGATGAGAACAAGTGTTTAAGTATGCGGTCCAAAATTCAAGATGGCTGCCAGTGGCCATTTTGTACCGAAATTAGGTCCAATCATTTTTTGTACACAACTTCTATACGGCTCAGGCTAGAGGCTGTATTTATGAACCGCTCTTTACAAAACTTCTTGGGTACCTTTGTTATCACTGTGGGACGAGAACGAGTGTTTCTGGGTGCGGTCCAAAATTCAAGATGACCACCAGCAGCCTTTTTGTTCCAAAATTAGTGCAATCAGTTTTTTGTACAGAACTTCTGTATGAAAGTTCTGATTTGAATAAATTTTTGTAGGAATGTTTAGTAACATGGAATACATCACATATAATACAGGTTTTTTTCTCGTGCAGAAATTATGCGAATTAGATGAACTTTGATTTATTCAGTGCTACTTATACGCAGGCAGTAAGTGCACATGTCAATACGGCTCAGGCTAGAGTCTGTATTTATGAATTGATCTTCACGAAACTTCTTGGGGTACCTTTGTTATCACCTTGTGACAGGAACGAGTGTTTTTGGGTGCCTTTGTTATCACTGTGCTTTGAGAACAAATATTTTTGGGTTCAGTCAGACCCACTTTGGGACTCAAAGATTTCTTTTCTAGTTTAGCATCTAACTGTCACCCCACTTTTACAATACTTTACCTATATATTTGTTACAGGCTATGTTCAGCATTTATGTACAGACCATTACAATACTTTACATGTGCCTTTGTTATCAGGTCATTACCTAGATGTTTGTCATTACTGTGTCACACACTATACATGTACATGTCTTAAACAAGTTGAGCTTCAGTGTCATTGACACTTTCATTTATGCGTTTTGGTCAATTTTAAGACAAAATTTTTTTTTTTTTTTACACTGAAAATTTGGTGTCTGGGTGGGACTTAGAAATTTTGGACCAAAATCCGGAAATTAGTTTTTTTGGTTTTTTTTGTACGTTTTGTTCAATTTTAAGACAAAAAAAAATTTTTTTTTTTTTTTTCACTGAAAATTTGGGGTTGGGGTGGGACTTAAAAATTTTGGACCAAAATCTGGAAATTAGTTTTTTGTTTTTTATGCGTTTTGGTCAATTTTAAGAAGAAAAAAAAAATATTAGTCTGAAAATATTTTGTTTGGGACTTTGAAAATTTCCGAACAAAAATAAAAAAAAATCTGTTTTTTATGCGTTTATCTCAATTTTGGGACTTGAAAGTGCAGGAACTGGAAATGGAAGGAAAATTCTGTCTATTGTGTGGGCACAATCGCTTCATCTAGTTGGTATATGCTTTTCTTAGGTGGGACGTATGCAGCTTATTCAAGTCAAGTCCCTGGTTTGATATTTAGACTACCATGTCAGGTGAGCGCCCTCAGGCCCCCTGGGGCCTCTTGTTATTGTTATTCACATCTAATTATAAATAACAATAGGGCAAATCCACTTAATTGGCTCATTTCAGGGAAGTGTTCCCGCATAATCTGTGTCTATATGCCTTGTAAAAAATGACACCGCGAATGTGATTTTCTATGAGACTTTAAACATAAAATAGAAGGGGTTAATATCAAGATATTACCACCATCTTTGGAATAAGTTTTATATATGATATAGCATATACTTTTGTATATATTTGATGTTTTCAAGATTAATAGTTTACTTGTGGGTTTCTTTGTCCCTGCTTGCAAAAATTGAGACTGCAAATTGAAAAAAGTGGAAAAGTGGAATTTTAGAGGTTAAAATTAAAATATCGATTTCCAGATTTGGATATATGTGGAATATACCCCAAATCACCAGATAGCGTTTATTCAGTGTTTTTCAGGACCAGTAGTTTACTTGCGGTCTCTTTGTTTTTATTTGCAGAAAAGTGAAACTGCAATTCAGATATCGTGCTATACATTAAAAGCGAAATTTTAGGGGTTAAAGTTAAAATATTGGTACTAAACTATGGATGTATATTTTGTATACCCCATATAACAGATTGCGTTCATTTTGGGGGACTCTAACCCCTGTACTTTGCAGGCAGTCTCTTTCGGTCTCATTTTCTAATTGAAGTCTCGTTTTAGTGTGATCAGGTATTCAATCTCTCTCATTTTTAGCTCACTGAAGGGAGCTAAACTTATCACTTGCCGTCCGGCTTCGTCGTCCGTCTGGTGCCGGGAACATTTTTCAAACGACTTCTCCTCTGAAACCGCTAGGTCGATTTGCTCGAAACTTGGTATGGATGTTCTTTACCATATGTCAATTCAAGTTTGTTCAAATGAAATGGACATGCTCACTTGGGGCTCCATAGGGGGCGTAACTCCGATAGCACCCCATGTATATTAGAGAAATTACTAAAAAATCTTCTTCTCCCACACAAGTGGACAGAATCATATGATATTTGGTATACAGCATTATGGGGTGAATCTGATTCAAGTTTGTTCAAATCGGCCCCCTGGATCCATATTTGGGCTCACTATAGAAGCCCAAATTCGAACTTAGTGCATTTCAGGCAAATTTCTTAAAAAATCTTCTTCTCCAGATCCAGCAGGCAGAATCTTTTGATATTTGGTATGCAACATTGTGGGGTGGATCTGATTCAAATTTGTTCAAATCGGCTCCCTGGATTCATATTTGGGCTCAGTATAGAAGCCCGAATTCTAACTAAGTGCATTTCAGGCAAATTTCTTAAAAAATCTTCTCCAGATCCAGCAGGCAGAATCTTTTGATATTTGGTATGCAACATTGTGGGGTGGATCTGATTGAAGTTTGTTCAAATCGACCCCCTGGATTCATATTTGGGCTCAGTACAGAAGCTTGAATTCGAACTTATTGCATTTCAGGCAAATTTCTTAAAAAATCTTCTCCAGATCCAGCAGGCAGAATCTTTTGATATTTGGTATGCAACATTGTGGGGTGGATCTGATTGAAGTTTGTTCAAATCGGCCCCCTGGATTCATATTTGGGCTCACTATAGAAGCTTGAATTCGAACTTGGTGCATTTTAGGCAAATTTCTTTAAAAAAAATCTTCTTTTCCAGATTCAGCTGGCAGAATCTTTTGATATTAGGTATGCAACATTGTGGAGTGGATCTGATTCAAGTTTGTTAAAATCGACCCCCTGGGTTCATATTTGGGCTCAGTATAGGAGCCCAAATTTGAACTTAGTGCATTTCAGGCTAATTTCTTAAAAAATCTTCTTCTCAAGATCCAGCAGGCAGAATCTTTTGATATTGGGTATGCAGCATGCTTGGGGGTGAGATTCAAGTTTGTTCAAGCCAAGTCCCTGAGTTCATATTTGGGCTCACTGTGGTAGCCTGAATTATAACTTAGTTCAAAATGAGGAATTTTCTTTAAAAATCATCTTCTTCAGATCCAGCAGTTGGAAAGTTTTGATATTTGGTATGCAGCATCCTTAGGGGGTGAGATTCAAGTTTGTTCAAGCCATGTCCCTAGGTCCATATTTGGGCTCACTGTGGGAGCTTGAATCGTAACTTAGTTCGAAATGAGGAATTTTCTTAAAAAATCTTCTTCAGATCCAGCAGTCAGAATGTTTTGATATGTGGTGTGTAGCATCCTTAGGGCAGTGAGATTCAAGTTTGTTAAAGCCAAATCCCTGGGTTCATATTTGGTCTTCCTGCGGGAGCCCAAATTATAACTTAGTCAATATGAGGAATTTTTCTTTAAAAATCTTCTTCTTCAGATTCAGCAGTCGGAATGTTTTGATATTTGGCATGCATCCTTAGGTGGGCACATCCATCGTTTGTCCATCCTTTGTCCATCCTTCTGTCTGTCCGTCCATCCGTCCGTCCATCCGTCTCTGTCTGTCTGTCTGTCTGTCTGTCTGTCTGTCTGTCTGTCTGTCTGTCTGTCTGTCCATATGTTCGTCCGGCGTCCGTATCCATTTCTTTGGCATTCAATAACTTGAAAAATATTGCTTGGATTGTCTAGTTACTTTATATTTGTGATCAGGTTACTGATTTGCCGAGCTGTATAGTTTTTGGTGTAAATCTGATAATTTGATCCTGCGATATTAACCCTTTATCCTTCAAATTGAAAATTCCTCCAATCCCTTTGGCATGAGATAACTCAAAAAATATCAATCCGATTGTCATGTTACTTTATATATTTATTCAGGTTACTGATGTGCTGTGCTGTATAGTTTTTTATGTAAATCTGATCATTTGATCCGGAGATATTAACCCTTTATCCATCAAATTAGACACTCCTCCAATCCATTTCTATATGTACTCATACCATGTATGGTGTACATAATGTCGGCATCTGTGGTGGCCCTCCGTCATACAGCTTTCTACTAGTTGCACGTATGGGTACACATCTGACGATTTCATCGGCCTATTTTTTATGTAAATCTGATAATTTGATCCAGAGATATTAACCCTTTATCCATCAAATTAGACACTCCTCCAATCCATTTCTATATGTACCCATACCATGTATGGTGTACATAATGTCGGCATCCGTGGTGGCCCTCTATCATATAGCTTTCTGCTAGTTGCGCGTATGGGTACACATCTGACGATTTCATTGGCCTATTTTTTATGACCAGGTATTCTGTGCCACCTACAAAAAAAATTGGGCCGGACTTTCTCATCTGACTGTTTTCGTGCTACTGTTGCAAAAATACTTTAGCAGATGGCATAAAAGCATATATATGTATTACAGATTGCTTTGCTTGTATAGTATAAAAACAATGCATAGAAATGAAAATAAAGCGAAACGTAATACAGGAGAATTACAAATATTTGTTTCAGATTTTGCAGACGACCGTTTTTTCTCCAGTCATTTGAATCTCGAGTCCCTATGAACTGTGTCAGTTATTGATACAAATATTATGCATGCATGCACTCTAAATAATAATCTGTATGATTTATATACTACTGTTTTCAGTGAAATGCACAAATCTATCTTGTATTATTGGTGGTAAAGTTCTGTGATAATTTTGATTCTTAGACCAACCAGGCTCAAGAATTAAATTTTTACTGAATCTCATTCCCAGTTTGTTGTTCATTTTGTGTTGTCTACTCGTGCACTGTCAGCTTATTATTTGCACAAAAATTTTTCCACACTGTGTTGAAGGGGTTAAAAGACAAAATAATAATTTTTAGCTCAACTTATCTTTGTCAAACAAGATATAGGTGGTCACATTTGCAACTGCATTATTTGAAATGTTCATAACTGAATTTTTAGCTCACCTGACTGAAAGTCAGGGTGAGCTATAGTTAGGGCTGCAACGACATGCCTCACTCACGATACGATATGTATCGCAATTTTTTTTCATGATACAATTTTTAGCTCAACTTTGGCGAAGCCAAATTTGACCTTTTGTCATGGCCTGCTGTCCGTCGTCTGTCTGTCCGTCTGTCCGTACGTCAACAATTGGATACGGCTCGGGCTAGAGGCCGTATTTATGAACCGATCTTTATGAAACTTCTTGGGTACCTTTGTTATGACCGTGGGACGAGAACGAGTGTTTTTGGGTGCGGTCCGAAATTCAAGATGGCTGCCAGCTGCCATTTTGTACCGATGATGCAGAAATCTGTTTTTTGTACAGAACTTCCATATGAAAGCTCTGATTTGAATAATTTTTTGTATGAATGTTTAGTACCATGGGATACATCACATATAATACAGGTTTTTTTCTCGTGCGTAAATTGTGCAAATTAGACTAATTTTGATGTTTTTTGGTGTTAATTTCAGCACTGTAAGTGCAAATGCCAATACGGCTCGGGCTAGAGGCTGTATTTATGAACCGATCTTTACGAAACTCTTTGGGTACCTTTGGTATCACCGTGGGACGAGAACGAGTGTTTTTGGGTCCGGTCCGAAATTCAAGATGGCCGATGGCAGCCATTTTGTACAAAATTAGGTGCAATTAGATTTTTGCACAGAACTTCCATATGAAAGCGCTGATTTGAATAATTTTTTGTGTGAATGTTTAGTACCATGGGATACATCACATATAATACAGGTTTTTTTCTCGTGCAGAAATTATGCAAATTAGATGAACTTTGATATTTCAGTGCGACTTACACACAGTAAGTACACATGTCAATACGTCTCAGACTAGAGTCTGTATTTATGAACTGATCTTCATGAAATGTCTTGGGTACCTTTGTTATCACCTTGGGATGAGAACGAGTGTTTCTGGGTGCGGTCTAAAATTCAAGATGGCCACCAGTGGCCATTTTGTACCGAAAATTAGGTCTAATCAGTTTTTTGTACACAACTTCTATACAGCTCAGACTAGAGGCCATATTTATGAACCAATCTTTACGAAACTTCTTGGGTACCTTTGTTATCTCCGTGGGATGAGAGCGAGTGTTTTGGGGTGTGGTCCGAAATTCAAGATGGCCACCAGCAGCCATTTTGTACCAAAATTAGTGCAATCAGTCTTTTGTACAGAACTTCTGTATGAAAGTTCTGATTTGAATAAATTTTTGTATGCATGTTTAGTAACATGGAATACATCACATATTGTAAGGGGTTTTTTTTCGTGCAGAAATTATGCAAATTAGATGAACTTTGTCTTATTCAGTGCTACTTGCACAATGTGAGCACACATGTCAATACGGCTCAGGGTAGAGGCTGTATTTATGAACCGATCTTCACAAAACTTCTTAGGTACCTTTGTTATCACCTTGGGATGAGAATGAGTGTTTCTGGGTACGGTCCAAAATTCAAGATGGCTGCCAGTGGCCATTTTGTACCAAAATTAGGTCCAATCAGTTTTTTGTCACAAGTTCTATACAGCTCGTATTTATGAATTGATCTTCACAAAACTTCTTGGGTACCTTTGTTTTCATCTTGGGACAGGAACGAGTGTGTTTTGGGGTGCCTTTGTTATCACTGTGCTATGAGAACAAAATATTTTGGGGTTCAGTCAGACCCACTCTGGGACTCAAAGTTTTCTTTTCTAGTTTAGCATCTGACTGTCACCCACCTTTACAATACTTTACCTATACATTTGTTACAGGCAACGGTCAGTATTTATGTACAGACCGTTACAATACTTTATATGTACCTTTGTTATTAGGTCATTACCTAGATGTTTGTCATTGCTGTGTCACATACTATACATGTGCATGCCTTTGTCTTGACAAGTTGAGCTACAGTGTCATTGACACTTTCATTTCATGATACGTTACATGCAGTACATTGAGAGTGAATTATCAGTAATAATAAAAAGAGTCCAACTTTCATTTGACCAGTAACATCTAATTCCTTTTTTAGTGCTTGAGAAGGACAAATGAGTTTCAGCCAATGGACCTCTGGGAGTCTGGGTTCAACTCAGATGTGAGAGGTCTGTTGCTGCAAATTATAATTTACACAGAGTTGATATTTTACTGAAATACAATTGAACAAGTGGAATTAAAAGTTGGAAAAGCACAAAATACACTTGTTGGGCCTGAAAATGCAACTTCTTACAACATCATGCAAACCTGGAAGTGTATCGTTTTGTATCGCGATACACATGAAATGATATGATATGCGTATCGTCAACAAGTGTATCACAATGCATTGAAATTGCAATGAATCGTTACAGTCTTAGCTATAGTGATTACTCACCATCCATCATCCATCATCTGTCCGTCATCCATTATCCGGGAACATGGTTGGTGTATGCACCATCTCCTTCAAAACTGCTGAACCGATTTCAGTTAAATTTGAGGTGATTTCTTCTTCTAACATTTCTTTTTGTTTTTGTTCAAATCATCTTGTCAAGTCCCACAGGGAGGGAGTGGAGAAAAATGCTCTAAAATGTTTTAAAAATCTTCTCATGAACCAGTGGGAACAATGACTTGATATTTGGTAAAGAGCTTCCTTTTGAGGTGTACTATCAAGTTTGTTCAAACGAAGTTGGTGAAGCATTATTGCCTGACTGTTTTGTGGATTAACAAAAGAAGACAAAAATTTAGGGAAAATTGCTTGAGAAACAAGAAATTCTTTTTATAGTCCTGAAGAATATTATATTATCAGTAAAGAAAAATAAAGAGGGAATGGGAGGGTATTTTTCTTGTACTGCCCACAACTTGTTCTTATTAGTACTGTACTTCTATTGTGAGGATAAGTTCTGTAATAAAATTGTTATCAGTTTGACAGAGTACCTTCTGTAAATATATGCTGATTCATGTCATTCTTTCTTGGTACACATGCACTTGTTACCTGCTTACATGAGTTTGTCTGGATTATTGATTCTTATAATACCTCCTCAAATAGCATACCGTGTAATTATTATTGTGGAATAAATCAATAGGTATGACTTTGGATCAGTTCTTAATAGCTTTTTGTAGCAAGATTTTGTCCAAAACCTTACATTTCGGATTCATTTGAGATAACCTGGGGTTAGGACCAAACTGCTAGAAAATTCAGCATAGATTTATTCTGACGTTCAGGGATCCATACTTGGAAACATCTTTTTCAACTTTCATCACTGCAGATATGTCAGGTAAAGGGTAAACATTGTCAGAAGTGCAGTGTTCTGTTCATTGCTCATTTTCGTAACTTTCTGCTGATGTCCAAATTATTCATTTTATTTTTTCTTTGTCTTACAATGAACTGAATTGGAAATGTCACTTTATGTGAGAATCCCCACACTAAATTGTTTATCTCTTAACTGGTAGAGTGCTGGAAGCTCATATTTGGGATTTATGCTGAAGCACAGGTACAATACTTTAAAAGACAGGTTCATATTCAGTGGATGTGCTTCATATTATCTTTAAAGTTAATTGCAAAACCCTATTAAATGAATATAATTTCCAAACACCAAACCATTTACCATACCTTCAGTACAAATTTGATCAGTTAATTGTATGTTAGTAAATTAAAAAGTAAACTCAGGTGAATTGCATCCCCGTGGGAACCCCGGGAAGTAAGCAGCACTTGTTTACTGTGGTAAACCAGTTCCGCTTTACTAGTAAAATAGGACCCAGTCACCAATGCTTGGGGTGAAAGTCCTCTAAAATGGGCAACATGTTGATCAACGATTGACTAAACTTGACTTCATCTCCATGTTGTGTCACGATTAGCCATGGTGCATAAATATGTGACGTTAACCACCAACAAACAAACAAACAGGTGAATTGCAGGGATCAAAATACTTTTTTTCAAAAAATGTATAGCATTTTTTGAAAATTGTGTAGCATTTTTATATTTCAAATTCAATATAAAATAATGAGTGCTTTTGGTCTCTAGAAAGCATTTGACACTTAGTTACATGTATATTAGTGGTAAGCTTACATGAAGAAAAAAAAATACGGTGCAGACATACTGATTTGGTACTCTGCCATCGTGTGAGTGGGCATCTATCCCCAATTAACTTTTTTACTTGAGTGGATACTTGAGGACTTGGATGCAAATCGGCAGTCCATGGACCACCAGGTATTCTACCTGGTGGTCCTTGAACTGCTGATTTGCCATTGAACCATCCTGTTTCTACCAGACAAGTAGTTACTAGTTAGGACTAATGTCCATTGTCCACCATGATATAGAACTTGAGAATATGCATTTCATTTCACTATGCATATTTAATGATTGCATAGCTTTTCTTGAATTTTACATGGTGAAATGCGATGCGATACCGCTTATTTTGATCTCTGGTGAATTGAATAAAAAATTTTTTAATATGTCAAATAATTACTCTGACAACCACTGACTTCCCTGTGTTTGCAGATCTATTTGGCCTTGGTGCATCCAAGACAGGCATGCAATATTCATTCTATTGTATCTTGTTTGACAGAGCTGTTTGATAACAGAACAAATTTTCATTTTGACACAAGAATGTAGGAAAATGACCTGTTAATTGTATATGCCTATTAATTGAATATTTTTCACAGGCAGAGCCATTCAATTAATCACTTGCCTCACTTTATAAGCAAGTGACAAGTTTTGGAATTAGAATAAAGTGAGTTATAGGGATCCAGATACAAAAATTTATATACACTTATCTCTTTGGGGGATGCGTTGGCTCAGTGGCAACGGCATTGGACTTCAAACCAAAAGGTCCACGTTCGATCCCCACCAGGGGCAACCACAATGTGTTCTTGGGCAAGGCACTTAATGCTGATTGCCCATGTGATGGCACGGATGTCGTGTGTACTAAGGTGTTCTGCACGTTGATGGTGCACTTGTCTTCAACCAACACTAACCCTGCTTGCGTGGAGTTAGTATGTTACGGAGTCTGACATTTGCTCGGTGATTCTCTCCAGGTATTCCACCTTCTTCCACCCATAAAACTGTCCGACACAAGGCGACCTTGGCTGTCGAAAGTATCATTAAACCTCAATAAATAAAAAAAATATTAACCCTTGAACATTTTTCTGCAATGCATTTTTTTTTCTCTCCATTGGAAACATGTATTGTATTAAACTTTTAATGAGTAATATCAGTTTCAGTGTGGAGATATAATGTCAAGTCAGCTGTCTCAAGACAAATGCTTGGCTTAAACTGAGAAAATGAAAAGTTATATTTATAATTATTGATTTAAAAAAAGTGATCAAATCTTTTTTTAACTTCTAGATTTGTGCTGTTTTTGTAGACAGCAGTGTTTTCATGCATTAGATATCAATATGATTTTCCAGAATTTAAAGCATATTTGTACACCTTCAAATTATATCCAGTGAGTGTTTATTAAAAATCACTATGTTTTGTCCCATAATCACCATCAAATAATCCATTTCAGAAATATCTGCAACACATCTGATAAACATGTGGCGTCAGAAGTCAATGTGACATCAGAACATTAAGTGTGAATTGATTTGGGACATAGGATTAAATTAATCTTTTTTTCTTTTTCATTAATTGGCCATGTCTGATATGACAAGAAGCTGACATACATTTTCCGATCAACTAAATATTATTTTTTGCCTTAAAAAAACATACCTTCTGACTCCTGATTAGTATGACAATGAGCTTGTTCCAGTGAGGGAGTAATAAGTTTTTTTTCCTATGAGAGGTCATAAGCTATGCTTTTGAAGCCAAAAATTAAAAAAATAATTTGGTTGGCAATTCTTGTGAATGGCTCTAGTCAGTTTTGGCCTTTAAAAATTAGGTAAAGGGTTAAATTACAAATTATGTGGTAAAAAGAATCTCAAATTCGGACACCTGTCGAAGAGAAACAACGATGCAAATTTCAACAAACACGCCCAATAGAAAAGATAACAAATGTAAGTTAGACATATTTCGACTACACCATTCCAACTTAAGTAAAATACCAACAGAATCAAACACACACTGCATTCTGTCAGTTTATGCAAAAAAAACTAAGAAAGCTCCTTAACCCTTTATCTAAAAAATCTGAAGCATTTCCCTGCATAATAGACAAATTGAGCAGTTGAAATTTTTTTTTCAAAACAGCTCAACAAAATCATATCATGTGCCCCTCTCAGTGGAATGAGCTTGTCCCTTGTTACCTTCGTGTGAGCGATTTTTACAGGTGCAAATTTTTGCATTCTTAAAATCAGAGACAGGTGTAATTTACACTAAATTGCACCCGCAATTTGAAACAATTGATATTCAATGTATTGTGTGTTCTTAATGTTATTTGATGCATTCTGTACTAATTATTAATAAAATTTTAATGTTATCTTCTATAATCAGTTTTTTCTGTCCAATATGGACCCAGGGTATTTGAAAATCCCACTGGCAATGCCCCGACATTATGAGCATGTAAAGCATTGTGGGTTTGTTTTACATCATTTCTGACATTATTTATTTCTTTATTGGTGTTTAAGGTCACATATTTCTGCACAATGGCTAATCATGACCACAACATCATTACATGGAGATAAAGTCAAGTCCAGTCAATCGTTTAAACCCATGTTGGTCATTTTAGAGGATTTCCACCCCAAGCATTGTGACTGTCGTATTTTACCAGTAAAACAGAGCTTGTTTAACACAGTAAAAAACCAGGGCCCAGTGTTACACTTTCATTGGCAAATTATATAGAAACAGCCGGCTGGTGACTTTTGTTGCCCAAATGTCTCTCAATCGGATATTTCGATATGAATTGAGTACCATCGACACCAGCAAATTTGTCAAGTTGGTTTGCTGCTCGCCCGTATACATTACAAACTTCCACCGTCGGTGATCGTGTTTCACGCATATCTAAAACCAAATTTTATTTATATAAACTTTTCCAGCTTCTGCATGGGTTTCGTGTCCAGTTAAATCGTTGAAAGGCCGTTTAAGAAAAGTGGAAAGGGTAACTTTCATTTTTAGCTCAACTTTGACGAAGTCAGATTTGAGCTATTGTCATGGCCTGTCGTCCGTCGTCCGTCTGTCCGTCCGTCTGTCCATCTGGCCGTCTGTCCATCTGTCCGTCTGTCCGTACGTCAACAATTGGCTATGGCTCGGGCTAGAGGTCGTATTTATGAACCGATCTTTACGAAACTTCTTGTGTACCTTTGTTATGACCCTGGGACGGGAACGAGTGTTTTTAGGTGTGGTCCGAAATTCAAGATGGCTGCCAGTGGCCATTTTGTACCGATGATGCAAAAATCAGTTTTTTGTACAGAACTTCTGTATGAAAGTTCTGATTTGAATAAAGTTTTGTATAGATGTTTAGTACCATGGGATACATCACATATAATACGGGTTTTTTTCTCGTGCGTAAATTATGCAAATTAGACTGACTTTGATTTATTTAGTGTTATTTTCAGAACTGTAAGTGCCAAGCTGCTATGGCTCGGGCTAGAGGCCGTATTTATGAACCAATCTTTACGAAACATCTTGGGTACCTTTGTTATGACCCTGGGACGGGAACGAGTGTTTTTGGGTGTGGTCCGAAATTCAAGATGGCTGCCAGTGGCCATTTTGTACCGATGATGCAAAAATCAGTTTTTTGTACAGAACTTCTGTATGAAAGTTCTGATTTGAATAAAGTTTTGTATAAATATATAGTACAATGGGATACATCACATATAATACAGGTTTTTTTCTCGTGCATAAATTATGCAAATTAGACTAACTTTGATTTATTTAGTGTTACTTTCAGAGCTGTAAGTGCCAAGCTGCTATGGCTCGGGCTAGAGGCCGTATTTATGAACCAATCTTTACGAAACTTGTTGGGTACCTTTGTTATGACCGTGGGACGAGAACGAGTGTTTTTGGGTGCAGTCCCAAATTCCAGATGGCTGCCAGCAGCCATTTTGTACCGACGATGCCGAAATCTGTTTTTTGTACAGAACTTCCATATGAAAGCTCTGATTTGAATAATTTTTTGTATGAATGTTTAGTACCATGGGATACATTACATATATTACAGGTTTTTTTCTTGTGCGTAAATTATGCAAATTAGGCTAACTTTGATTTATTTAGTGTTACTTTCAGCACTGTGAGTGCAAATCCCAATACGGCTCGGGCTAGAGGCCGTATTTATGAACCGATCTTCACGAAACTTCTTGGGTACCTTTGTTATCACTGTGGGACGAGAAGGAGTGTTTTTGGGTCCAGTCTGAAATTCAAGATGGCCGCTAGCAGCCATTTTGTTCAAAATTAAGTGCAATCAGATTTTTGCGCAGAACTTCCAAATGAAAGATCTGATTTGAATAAATTTTTGTATGAATGTTTAGTACCATGGGATACATTACATATAATACAGAGTTTTTCTCGTGAATAAATTATGCAAATTAGGGGTCTGGGTGGGACTTAGAAAATTTTGGACCAAAATCCGGAAATTAGTTTTTTGGTTTTTTATGCGTTTTGGTCAATTTTAAGACAAAAAAAAAATAATTTTTTTTTACACTGAAAATTTGGGGTCCGGGTGGGACTTAGAAAATTTTGGACCAAAATCCGGAAATTAGTTTTTTGTGTTTTGATGCATTTTGGTCAATTTTAAGAAGAAGAAGAAAAAATTTTAGTCTGAAAATATTTTGTTTGGGACTGAAAATTTCCACACAAAAATAATAATCTACAATGATTGGTCTTAATCTGTAGTCCATTACAGTCACCTTGTAATTCTTTTATTATTGTTGACTGGGTCAAAACAAATACTAATTCCTGTCATATTCATTATTCAGTTGTCTTGGTCACAGCAAGTACTAATTCCTGTCATATCCAAGTTGAGCTACAGAGTCATTGACTCTTTCATTTTTATTATTTTGGTCTCAAAACAAAATGTCATGTGCTTTCGGAAATGGGAACAAAATAATTCGTTTGTGCGGTGTTCTTAATATGATTCTGAAATGTAACCGGTGCTGTACAATATAATGCCGGCCAATACACTTCCGAAGTGATTCTCTTAACAAGCACATTTTTTTACACCAGTAAAATCAAAATTACGGGCGCGAACGGGCGCAATCGCACTTGTGCCCATCTCACATGAAGGCCTGCTTGTGATGTCACATGATGTGGTTTTCTTGAAATGTTTTTGAATGGAAAAATATTATTTTAAATAATAAATTTTCATATTTTGTGTGTTGGGTATAGGGTTAATATTACACATAAAATGAGTGTGCATTCTTCCATGCATAAGGTGTGGCCAAATAACTGTTTTTTTTAAATCGGGAAATTGGTAAAATCGACCACTGAAACAGAGTTTCAGTATACATGTACATTGTGTATTCTCTCTTAACACAATAATAACAATATATGTAAAACATGGTTTATTGATCAAAATGTACTTCTACAGAAATGTTGTTGATAAATCCATTTTGTAGTTGTACATGTACAGTCCTTCCATATTAAACAAACACAAAAGAAAGAATTTAATGACATGCTGGATGACCTTTCTGTTCAAGACTTATTTATTTATTATACCCCCCTGCAAACAAAATTTGGGGGGGGGGGGGGGTATATAGGAATCACCCTGTCCATCCATCCGCCCGTCTGTCCATCCGTCTGTCCTTCTGTCCATCCTTATAAGCGCAACTTCTCCTAAACTGTTAGAAGAATTTTCATGAAACTTTACACAATGGAAGAACTCCATATGAAGATGTGCATGAAGCAATATAATTCCGTTCTGACCTTTCCAAGGGGATATAATCTTACTTATACATTTCAGGCATGGGGGGTATCACTTTGTGAGCTTGCTCACAGTACCTCTAGTTTAAAGACACTTTTGACAGCCAGGATCTTCTTGTGTAGGACAGTTTTACTAGTGGAGGAAGCTGGGGTGCTCAGTGAGAACCACCAAGCAATGGCACATAACTGTCAGACTCCCCAACATATTAACTCCATAGAAGTAGGGTTAGCATTGATTGAAGACAGGTGCACTATCAACGTGCAGTACGACTTAGTACACATCGCTACCATGCCACCACGAGGGGTTCAAGACTTAGCTGTTTCAGTATGTATTGAGGATATTATGCCCTCACTGTATGCTATGAGATGCACTGTTTCCTTGTCAGTGCTTTTACTAGCATCAATAAAAAATTTGGTTGTTTTCTTAAGAATTGCCCCTTCCCCATAACTCCCCTCCAAAAAAAAACCCAAAATAAAAACCAAAAAACCAAAATAAAATCACACAAACACACACAAAACATTGAGGCCATCACACTATGTACCTGCATTTATATACCCTTTGCAGTTGATGGAATTTTCTTGCATTTTTATAAAAATGAATAGAAATAAAAATTTGACTGTTTTAATACTAAAAGTTTATTTGACAGGGTTCCTGTGGCTCAGTGAATTCCTCATGTGCCTTGGAATTTAGAAATCCTTTGCAAATCTTGAAAAGTTTTTGAATATTGGAACCATCCTTAAAAGTCATTGAGAAAGGGAGATATTAGGTGATGAGAATCCCTTTGAGAACCCCCGGGACGTGGAGGGGAGCTTGTTTACTGTGGTCAACAAGCTCTGATATACTGTTAAAATATGACCCGGTAACCAGTGCCTGGGCAACATGGTTGGCCTTGCCTTCACACCCATGTTGCGGTAACAATTAGCAATTGTACAAAAATATGTGACTTTAAAAATCAATGAAAAATAAACATTAGGTGATGAGAGGAGATTCATTGTAGAAATATTGAGCTTGCTGTAATGTATCTTCTATATCCAATGAAAAGACAATAGTGGAACCCTGTTAACTGTATAGCTACTTTGTCAGCGAGAATTATTCCTTTGACAGAAATTTGTAATTTGTCTGACAGAGCAATGGAGCTTTGGCAAACAATATATAATAGATTAAATGCTAATATGATGTCCTGAGGCCAAACAGATCGATAAACATTCGGTAATTGGCAGGGTAATTTCTCCCCTCGTGGGAACCCTGGGAAATAAAACAGTGGTTGTTTACTGTGTTTTACTGGTAAAATAGGACCTGGTCACCAATATATGGGGTGGAAGTCCTCTAAAATGGCAACATAGGTATAAATGGTTGTCTGGACTTGGCTTCATATCCATGTTGCGGTCATAATTAGCCATTGTTCAGAAATATGTAACCTTAAACACCAATAAATAATTACGTGTAAATATGGTAAATTCTGGGCATGCTACAAATTTTTTATTTAGTTAACATCCGGTTCTTTCAAACAAGATTGAAGTGGCTAAATTCTTACTTGTATTCTGGGAAAAATCTGCTGCTTGAAATTTTGCATTTTGACATCAGTGTGCAGGGTGTCAAAATAGGATATATTGTGTACCAATACCCTCAGCGTACATGTACACGTACCAGTAACTTTGTGTGGCTTTTGGAGGGGAACTTCATTGTTTTTGTTTTGGGTCGAAAACATCGTTGAAAATCTTTCTCTTTTCTCATCTCTAGCTCTTTGAAAGTATGACAGAAAGGCCCTGGAAACTCCTTGAATTGACAACTCATTCAAATACGAGAATCCTCTCTTAGAGCAACCTTTAACTTTTCTACAATTTTTTTAGGCCTAATAAAAAAATATGGAATGAATGAATGAATTAATTAATTCTGGTTACCCGGCCATCCCCATTTTTAGCTCACCTGACTGAAAGTCAGGGTGAGCTTTTCTGATCACTTTTCGTCCGTCGTCCGTCGTCCGTCGTCCGGCGTGAAGGTGGTGTTTGGGTCTTTTTCTTCCAAACCACTGGCCGCATGTTAATGAAATTTCATGTGAGTAGGGGTTATATAGCGGCATTTTGATTTTTGGGCAAATTAGGTTTCGGCTCATATTGAGCAGAGGGGTGGGGCAAAAATGCTCCAATTCTTAAAAAATCTTCTTCTCAAGAACCAGCAATAGCAGAGACTTGATATTTGGTATGCAGCTTCCTTTTGAGGTGTAGACTCAAGTTTGTTCAAGAGAAGTTTGTAGGTCTATACTTGGCGATGTTATGGGAGGAGCAAAAATTTTGGCCCCACCCCAAATTTCTATTTTTTAAACCGAGAGGCCAATTTGAACCAAATTTTATGTGAGGGCTTATTGGGTCATAAGTACCTAATTTATGCAGAAATTTTTTTTCCTGTAGCCCCGTGGGAACCACAGGAGCTAAAAATAGAAAAAAATTAAAACGCCTATATCTCAAAAACTGCACGGCAGTGAGAATTTTTATTTGGTGTGAAGCTTTCTTGGGACCAACAGAAAGGATTGGTAAAAAAAAATTGCTATCGGTTTTATCATAGGGTACTTTTTCGGGACTCTGAAAAAGTGCTGAGTCAGTATTTTTTAACACAGTAGGCAATGGGAAAAAAATAAAGAATTGTTTTCTTCCAAACCACTGCTCTAAAAGCTTTCATATTTTACATATAACATCTTTGGAACATTGATTCACATATTTGTAGAAATCAAATTCCTCGGTCCATATTTGGGTTCCCTATGGGAACCCAAATGTTCAAATTAGTGCAATATGAGGGATATATTTTAAAAATCTTCTTCTTCGGATCCACAAATCAGAATCTTTTGATTTTTGCTATGCATCATCCTTAGGGGGGTGAGATTGATGTTTGTTCAAGCCAAGTCCCTGAGTTCATATTTGGACTCCCTTTGGGAACCCAAATTGTAACTTAGTGCAATACGAGGTATATTCTTTTAAAATCTTCTTCTTCGCATCCACCAGTCAGAATCTTTTGATATTTGGTATACAGTATGCTTAGGGAGGTGAGATTCAAGTTGTTCAAGTCAAGTCCTTCGGCTCATATTTGGTCTCCCTGTGGGAGCACAAATTATAACTTAGTTCAATATGAGCAATATTCTTTAAAAAAAATTTTTTTTTCAGATCCACCAGTCAAAATCTTTTGATATTTGATGTACAGCATTCGTAGGGGGGGGGGGGGGGGGGGGGGGGGGGCTGAGAGTGAAGTTTGTTAAAGCCAAGTCCCTTGGTTCATATTTGGGCTCACTGTAGAAGCCCAAATTATACCAAAATTTTTATTTTCCAAACCAAGAGGTCGATTTGAACCAAATTTGATATGAGGGCTTATTGGGTCACAAATACCTAATTTATGCCATGAATTGTTTTCCTGTCCCCCACGGCAACTACAGGAGCTGAAAAAATTTTTTTTTTTTGAATGCCCATATTTCCAGAACTACATGGCACTGAGAATTTTTATACAATGTGAAGCTTCCTTAGGGCCGGGAGAAAGGAATGGTGAAAAAAATGCCATTGGTTTTATCATAAGTACTTTTCCAGGACTAAAAGTGCCGAGTCATCATTTTTTAACACTGTAGGTAATGGGAATAACGTTGAATAATCTTCTTCTCCCAAACCACTGCTTCAGAAGCTTTTGTTTTTGGGTTCCCTATGGGAGCCCAATGTATAACTTAATTCAGTATGAGAAATATTCTTAAAAAATCTTTTTTTTCTGATACTCCTCTCAGAATCTTTTGATATTTGATTTTTAGTTTTCTTAGAAGCGGCAAATTGAAATTTGTTCAAGTTCTGGTTTATTGATAAAATTGGGCCCAGTAACCAATTCCTGCGTTGAAAGCCCTGTAAAGTGGGCAGTAATAGGCATAAACGATTGACCAAACCTGATATTATAATTATGCCTCTGTAATGATGTAGCCTTAGAAAGTGACCTTAAATTCCAATAAATAAATAGATAAATTATTGAGTACCCAATATGGGGATCTAACATATGAACACTCTGGGTTACTAAGTAGAGAAAACACTTTTATGTTGAAAAACTGATAATAACCACAAGGCAGAATCCCTTGCTATTTTGGTGATATGACTCGGCCAGTATCAGGTGAGCGCCCTCAGGCCCCGTGGGGCCTCTTGTTAGTCCACTGACTGAAAAGATTTTTCTGACACTAAAAATTTGTTGATTGTACATACACAAGCTAATAAGTGGAGTAGTGCTTGCTCACTGCAGTAAAAAAGTTGTTTTGGTCTTATAATAGGACCCAATAACCAATATTTATTTTGCAAGTCATCTAAAGTGAGCAGGATTGTAAATAATTTTCCAGTCAAGACATCTTTGCCAGGTTTAGAGTCTTAATATATAAATTGTCTCTTGTTAGTAATCATGTAATTTCGTTTAAAAGACGAGATTTGATACTTGGACATGTACACACAGTCTGTCATAAAAATGGAGGTCTGTAATACCTGATTCGGCATAACCAATTTGTAGTATTGGTCGGTACAGTATGTATTAGATGTAATTGAATAAAAAACTACTGCATGTAGATTTTATTTAATCACAAATTTCCAAGAAGCCTCGAGTTTTTAACTATATATTGATTCTTTTAACTAGAATTCTGACCAACCATTATTGCAACTACATCATTAAGGCATGCCTTCGACGAGGGTATGTCTTTTTTAGTTGCAATAGTAGTCAGTTGGGTCTTGAGCCCTTTTAGTTGGGAGAACTAAGGTTTATTTCCTCCCAATTAGTCCCTCCCCCATCCCCACATCAATCATCTTCATGATGTCCCTGAAAGTGAGCAGCATTGGTATAAATGATTGGCTAAACTGGACTTCACACTTCTTTTGTAGCCACTGTTGAGTCACAGATGCTGAAAATAACCTTCAACACTAGTAATAAATTAAACTATAAATATTGGTTATTACCGCCATGTGAGTTTCCAAGATGGTGTATTGAAGTCAAGACCTCACCTCTTGGCATATATATCGACAAGTTTCAACTTCTGTACACCATCTCAGAAACCCTCTCAGTAGTGATAACGAATTATCTTAAAATATTCCTCCCTTTCTTGACTTGTTCCCATATATTTTGACAATCATTTGGCATCCATGAATTTATTCTTTATGAATGAAGATCATTATGTTTTAGTATTAATGGCCAAAAATGATTTTGTCTAATTTATTTTGTCAAGTTGATGATTTATTTTTCATTTGATTACTCTTATCAAATACAGTATGCATAATCAGTTTTCAATGAGTGAAGGTAAAAAAATGCTCTCTTTCTGAATCAAATAAATGCACATGTGGTTGCCTACCTCAATACAGATGTGTATTTGGTCTAGACATTTTTACTTGTATTGGGGAAAATATGTGCTTATTGTAAGATAAATTATGAAACTGCCTCCAGAAGGAGTTTCCAGATAAAGTGAGTCCTGTGAATAAAATACTCAAGAAGGATATTTGTTACTTGGGGAAGACCAATTAATGTCTGAACTGCAGACTCACTGTTACAAAGGATTAACTTTTTACCCAATACAGTGGATCCCACTTAACCCTTTACCTAACGTAACAGCCAAAACCGGCCAGCGCTATTCTAAAAAATCGCCAATTAATTTTCATTATTTTTTTCATTTTTTGTCTCAAAAAACATAGGTTATGACCCCTCGTTGGAACGAGCTCATCGAGCTCGTTCCAACGAGAGGTCATAACCTATGTTTTTGAGAAAAAATGAAAAAAATTAGTTATTCAAGAATTATTTTTGCAAGTGTCGTCTGCTTTTCAGGTTAGGTAAAGGGTTAACTGGATATCTCTTAACTGAATAACCCTGTTAATTGAATATAATTTCCCAACACAAAACCATTTACTGTACCTCCAGTACAAATTTGACCTGTTAATTGAATATAGGTTCAAGAGTAAACTCCTGTTAATTGAATAAAAAATCTTGTAACTTGTCGGAAATTTACCCTAAATCTCCCCAGTTTTCCTTCATTTATATACCTATTTGGCCTCAGTACATCCAATATGGGCATTAATCTACTATATCTTGTTTGACAAAGCTCATGGAGCTCTGCCAAGCAAGATATAATTTAAAAAACGGTAAGTTTATCTCTAGGATACAAGAAAGTGTCACAGTCCCTGTTAATTAAATACTCCTGTTAATTGAATAATTTTCATTGGCAAAATGGCTATTCAATTAACACGGTTCCACTATAACATAAAATACTTTTGTCATGGTCAAGATAATATTCCAGCAACAGACAAGAGTTAAAGAGCAGAACATATTTATTTTGAAATGAAGTAGAATCTGTCCTGTTTATTATGTTTTATTTTTTTCTCTTTTTCAGGCAAAGTGTCTCCATCCCGTTTAGAAATGGAGTTTGTGAAGAATGGTGACACGGTGGCAGAAAAAAATGGTAAGACTTTATCATCAGTCCTAAATCTACCCAGCAAATTAGGCAGATCCAAGCTTGGAAATATGCAACCCATCATTTGCTGAATGAGGTCCACAGGGGGTGAATTTGCTGACAGGGAAACAATGTTTCGCACACAAGATTTTCTTTTGTTTGATGGAGGTCAAGGTCACAGGTCATGGTCATAATTTGAGGGCATCCATGGCTGGGCGGTCACTGTTAGTCTTGTTTGGTTATGCATTATTAGTGTCGGGAGGAAGCTTCCTTTCAATTTGGGTCAGATAACCACTTCAATATGGCCGCCATGGTGGCCATATTGAGTTTGGTTTCCTTCAATAACTAATGAATGCTGACTCGAATCATTTTTAGCTTAATTTGACAAGGTCAAGATAAGCTACTGCAATCACACGTGCAGAAGTCTGTCAGTCTGTTCACATTTTCTTTAGAACAGGCTACACCCCGTAGTTCTTGTCCGATCAACACAAAATTTCGTTTGCAGGTTCGAGGTCAAGTCTAGATGAAAATGTCCCCTTTTGGTTGTGATCAGTCAACCATGATGGCTACGCATACCAGAAACCTGAAAACCTTCAGCACAGTCTGCAGGTCGTATTTATAAAGAGATTTCATTGTAACTTGGTAGGATGACTCGGTATAATGTTAAAATGAGAATGTCCTATTTTGGTCGGGTTCAGTCAACCGTGATGGCCGCAGGGACACATTACCTAGATTCCTTTAGCACAGTCTCCAGCTTGCATTTATGAAGGGATTTCATTGCAAATTTGTAGAATGACTCAGTATGTTTAGATGTGAACGTCCTATTTTTGCCGTGATCGGTCAACCATAATGGCCGCACAGGCACGTGCTAGATTTGTTTAGCACAGTCTACAGTTCATTTTTATGAAGCGATTTCATTGTAACTTGGAAGGATAACTCAGTATGATGTCTAGATGAGACTGTTCTATTTTGGTCATGATCAGTTAGCTGTTACTTGCCCTAGATTCCTTTAGCACTGTCTACAGGTTGTTTTTATGAAGGGATTTCATTGTAACTTGGTAGGATAAATTGGTATGATATCTAGATGAGACTCTCCTATTTTGGTCATGATCTGTCAATCGTGGCCACTGAACTGTCACATGACCTACATTCCATTAGCAAATTTTATATTTATGAAGGGATTTCATTATAACTTGTATGATGACTCATTTTGGAATGATTTTACTGTAACTTGGTAACCTTGGTTGACATACATTAACTGTGAGGGCCACATTAACCCACCCCTCAATTCTTTAGTACAGTCTGCACCGCAAATTATTCTTATTGAAAACATATCATACAGGAAACAGAAATTAACATATTCTCAATTATCTCAATTCTTGTCATATTTTATAATCCTTTCATAAACATTGAACATTATCCTTTTCATAAAACACAACACACAGCCAAGTTAAGCTGCAGAATCAATGACACTTTCATTTGATTATGCATTGTTGGTGTCTAGAGAAAGCTTCCTTTCAATTTTGGACCAGTCAGCTGAACCAAGATGGCTGTGGAGGTCAAGATCACAGATCAAGGTCATAGTTCAGGGGCATCCGTGGACCTGCAGTAACTTGTTTTGTGATGCATTGTTGGTGTCTAGAGGAAGCTTCCTTTTGATTTTGAGTATGCTCCCGAGAGACTTACGTACCCGTTTATGACACCATTGCGGGGTATATACCACACTTTGGTTTGCTTTTGTTTTCGCTATTTGAAATAACTTGCTCGTGCTCTGGCATGTTTCCTTCCTTGTCTACTCCTACGTAGGATAAATGCATGTCATTTATCTGCATGTTGATACTTCTGCTGCATTTTACAGGGTCATGGATTCAAGGAATAGCCATGAAATTGATTAAAGGCCATTCAGTGCCTTGAAATCCTGGAAAATAGGCCAGAAGGTCCTTGAAAAACCTTGAATATTCATGAAATATGTCATAGTTTGTGAAGGCATAGTCCTAAGTAGGACCTTATGGATATTACCCTTCTCCCCCTCCCCCCCCCCCCCCCTCCCCCCCCCCACCACCACCACACTTCCTTTGAACGACTGGAGGGTCCTAGTTAGGACGATTGAAGGTGGAAGCCTTGAAAACCATTGAATGTAGCTATTTTAGGGCCTTGAAAAGTGTTGAGAAATGGTCTTGAATAGGCTTGAATTATTTTATTAATCCTTCCTTCAGGAACTCCGTTGTTATTGCCATGGCTAATTTTGTGTGTTGTGTGTGTCTTGAGAAAATAGTGAAAGTAACACAACCAGTTCATAGGTCCGCATTTTCTATTGTCAAATGAAACCATCTTCGTCAGCATATCTCCTTCATGTGGTTCAGTGTGTGTTTACGGAATGCATTGCAGATGTGTTCCACATAGTCTTTAAAATACCTTTCAGAAAGTACGTTATAGTGGGAAGTAGAATGACGGATCCTAGAATTTCTGCTATAGACTTGTTGATCATCTTATAGACAGCTAATTTCGGTCATCTACCCCTCTAGTGTTTCGTGTTCCTCTTCTTCTTTTTTCTTTTTTTAAAAATTTCAACAAAATCATATCGTGTGTGTCCAACATTAAATGCAGTATTAATGTACAGTGCACCTTTGTACACAGCACTACCATGCCCCCATATGGGCAAACAAGATTAACTCTTTACCTAACACAGTATTTTTTAAAAATAAATTGAATTTCACATTTTTCGAAAACAAATTTCACAATTTTTCAATAAAACCATACAAATATGGATATCATTAGAACCAGCTCGACGAGCTAGTTCTAATGATATCCGTATTTGTATAGTTTTATCGAGACAGTTCCAAGATATTTTAGGCTGTGGTATGGTTATTCTGGTTAATTTTCTGGACGTTTTTGGCCACTATGTTAGGTGAATGGTTAAGTGATTTGCCTAAGAATGCAACACAGTTTCTGCTGCTCAGGATCAAACTGTGGACCTTTTGTTTTGAAATTCAATGTTCTAAACAATGATCCGCCTTGTTGTATTAAATAAGCTTGAAATGAAGTACAGTGCAGAAAAAAATAATTAAAAACGTGGAAAATAATGTGTTTGTTAATCATATATAATTGTTTTATACAGAACTATATTCATTGAAACCATGTTAATTGAATAACCACTTTGCCAGTGAGAACTATTCTATTAACAAGAGTATTCAGTTAACAGGAAATCGATCATTTCCTGTATTTTAGTGATAAATTGAGCATTTATTCTATTTTATGTTGTTCGAGAGAGCTCATGTAACTCAAGTCAAATAAGATATAATTATTTATATGCCTATACTGGATGCACTGAGCTTGACTAGATCTGTAAATATACAGAACCGCACATATGTTTGAATGGGTTAAGAATTATCGCACAAGATTGCTTTGGCCCAGGATATCATGAGAGCCTAAGGCACAAGTAACAACCAGACCACATGAAAATTGAACTAAATGCACTTTTCAGCTGGATAATTGCTGCCTTTCCTTTGTTGCCAATGAGACATCACTGTTAGGTGGTGGGGTACCAACCCTAATTTGCTTTTTAATTTTTACGGCATTCAATTGGTAGAAACCAAATGACACCGATCAGTGTCACGGTCACGATGATTGAACTTCAAATATTGACTAAACTGCAGGGAATAACACAACAAAAACTTTTTAAGTAGCTAATAAGTTTTGCACACTCCATCATTATATGACCAGCTGTGGAAAGTATATATCAAGGAACAAGCAGTCAGAATGTTAACTTTTATTTTGTAAATTTTTGACTCAAATCTGATTGTTTAAATATCTGTGGTAAACAAATCTAAATGAGGAACTTGGAATTTCCAAACAATCTCGACTCAGTTGCATTCGAGCAATGATAACTGATTGAGCATATGTTTTCTGCAAGTTGGTCAGTGTGTGGGATGTTGGTCAGTCTGTGTGAATCTTGTGGAGCAAACTACTACCTTTCTCATGATATTGATTTGAAACATGTTATACAAGATCAACATCAGGTGCAGATGTGCATGACACGATTTTGATATGGCTTGGGTAATGCTTGGCAGATTTATTGTTCTCAGACAAAGTCAAAATTTCTATGTTCATTTGCTACCTGTGGATGGCTCAAATTTGGTGTGGCTCAATTTGAGTTATTGGCCCTGAATTCTATGGTTGTAATAGTGTGGGAAAATTGTGTGGAGTGAGCTATAATGTTTCTTGAGATATTGTTTTTAGCTCAACTTTGGCGAAGCCAAATTTGAGGTATTGCCATGGCCCGTCTGTCTGTCCGTCTGTCCGTCACACCATACACACAGCTCGGGCTAGAGGCCTTATTTATGAACGGATCTTTACGAAACTTCTTGGGTGCCTTTGTTATCATTGTGAGACGAGAACGAGTGTTTTTGGGTTCGGTCCAAAATTCAAGATGGCTGCTGGCAGCCATTTTGTACAAAATTAGGTGCAATCCGATTTTTGCGCAGAACTTCCATATGAAAGCTCCGATTTGAATAATTTTTTGTATGAACAGGGGTGCAGGAATTCAAATTTAGCATAACCTGAAAACCGGTCATGCAAATTCTTTTTTGCATAACCCAATTTTTTTTTGCATAACCCATTGTAGATGCCGAAGACATCTACAGCGATCGCCGAAGGCACGAGCAGATTAGGGGGGTCTGGGGTGGTTCTCCCCCCAGAAAAATTTTGAAATGTGCTATCAAATGAAGCCTTCTGGTGGCTTTGGGGCTGAAAATTCACTTTATTTTTTGGTCACCAAAATCACCTTTTTTAAACAGCATGTTTCAAATTTTCATGATTGTTACATGTTTGCTTGGTCATTGTGTTGGAATTAATATTACATGCTTGTGTTGTGTCACTGCTGGAGAGTTTGTTCTTCAGGGTCAATGCAAATTCATGCAATGAACCAGGTTTGCAGTGCCTTGAAACATTTGCGCGATGCACATAATTCACGCCATCGATGTACGTTTTCACATTGTTCAGGGCACTGCCTTTCAACCCTCTTAATTTTGCTTCCTTCTGTATATAATCCCACATTTCGCTGCATATTGTACAATGTAAGTTTTCAATTTTCCCGTTCTCATTGAGATCATATAAAAATAGTTTGGAACTTGACCACTTTTTAAAAGTATTTTCGTTCACGGACTCTTGCTTATTTGCCATTTTGAAAATTCGCGGTACACATGTTTTTTTTATTTACTATAAAAGCCGGGTATATTCTGTTTATATAATCATGTTTTCACTGATAACCACTTTTATGTGGATCGCAAAACACGACTGTAGAAATAGTCTATACCTGTTGACCAATTGACGATGCGTATCGTGTGAAATTAGATCACTTGTTTATTTGTCATGACAACCCAGCCACTTCGAAAAACAATGTAACCCAGTCTCAGCTTGTTGACTCAGTCCGACTGTGGTCGATGCTCATTGCTTTTAACTGATAAATAATAACGAAATACCCGAACTTGGAGAATTTTTATTTCATTAAAATCATGTAAATGCAGATACTTTTTATTGAATGCAAATAACAACATGCACGATTATTTCCGGGCACATCAAAGTGGGTAGGCCAAATTTTTGCCAATTGCAGTTTGCACGAATGGTCGTTCGTGCAATTTCTGCACCCCTGATGAATGTTTAGTACCATGGGATACATCACATATAATACGGTTTACGTGCATAAATTATGCAAATTAGACTAACTTTGATTTATTTAGTGTTACTTTCAGCACTGTAACTGCAAATGCCAGTACGGCTCGGGCTAGAGGCCGTATTTATGAACCAATCTTTGCGAAACTTCTTGGGTACCTTTGTTATCACCGTGGGACGAGAACGACTGTTTTTGGGTGCATTCCAAAATTCAAGATAGCTGCCGGCGGCCATTTTGTACCAAAATTAGTGCAATCAATTTTTTTGTACAGAACTTTTGTATGAAAGTTCTGATTTGAATAAATTTCTGTATGAATGTTTAGTAACATGGAATACATCACATATAATACGGGGTTTCTTATCAACCTACTCACAATTGTTTACTACAGGCTTGCACTACAGTGGAAGTCCCTAACTCGGATAAAATACTCTCTATTTTTGTCTTTCCCAAGCAAGTTGGGAAAGAAAAGTGGTGCAAAAGCACCAATAAAAATAAGCCAAAACTGGGTCGAGTGCAACCGGCGCAGACCCAGTACGGGACGCTCTCTCCCAAGTACAACTCCACGACTTCCGTTGCCAGTGCGCAGATACCGTCTCTAAAGACTCATTCTTTTTAAAATCCGCTTCGTGTCGAGATGTTTTTGCACGCTTATCAGTGTTCCACCAGCTCGATGTTTGATGATTCCTGATTCATTATACCACAGTGTATCCTTTGTATTCTCAGGAACAGTGTTTTATATATTCTCTTTTCTATTATATGTCCATAATGTATATTTATTTGCTCTCTCTCGAGTCGCGCGCGAATTTCGCGTGCCACGCGGTTCGGACTTAGATTTTTTCACAATTATTGTTAATGCTTTTTTTGCAAAATTTTCTAATTGTGTTAGAGTTAGGTGTCAGCGGGGTACCACTCCTGCAGTGTTTCTTCTTTCTTTTGAGAGTAGTCTTCCTGTTGGGTGGTTCCCGGTCGACCTTCTGGGGTCTTTGTTTCTGTCACCTTTCTCTCTTCTTTGGGGGTGTTCTGTTTTCTCATCTCCACTTCTCTGCTCCTCTCACCTCTATCATGCCCAGGACAATTCCCTGTGGGCAGTGTCTGCTGCCAAAGCATGTGGACGATGTACATTCGTCTTGTTCCTCCTGTAATGGGTGTTCGGCCGAGTGGCCGTTTGGTGTCTGTGGAACATGGTCTTCCACCTTCTGGGCGTCAGTAAACCGTGTCGTTCGTTCTCGTGGCCGTGCCTCCCGCTCCCGCGGGAAAGGAGAACATGGTCGTTCGGGGCCTCCCGAGCCGACTTTGTCTGGTGAGAGTTATTCCTCCTCCGTGGGGGATGTGCAGTCTTTTCCTGTGGTGGATACTGCGGGAGCCGTTGAGTGTTCTGGTGTAGAGATGCCTGGTTCCGGGACTACGGTCCCCCTCCAGTCGACATCTGAGGCTGTCACTAGGGTTGTGACTCCTCCTTCGGAGCCGAGCCGGTGTGCTCTCTCCACTATTTCACCAGCCTCAACGACTCTCGATGTATCTACTACTGCTGCTGGCCCGTCTGCTTCGTTATCTGTTTCAGCCGGCCTCGGCTTTTCGCTGCAGTGGACTGCAGGAATGTCCGATACTGTAGACGTGGGATATCGGCCTCAGCCTTCCCTGACTTCAACTCGGCGAAGTCGGAAGGGGCTGCCGGCCGAGCCCATCGCTGTGGTCTCTTCGCCGTCGAGCACCACAGTTGTGTCTTTGGATTCGGATGTTCGTAGTGCAAACACTATGAACTCCGTGGCGTTTCCGTCTACTCACTCTGGTCACACGACCAGTTTTGGGGGACCAACGCCTTTTGTGCAGCCTGGACCTTCTGCCGCGCAGAGGTCCGCGGTGACTCTCATGAGTTCTCGCAATATTGATCCTCGGGGTGCATCGTACCCCTATACACGTCTGCCTTCAGATGTTTCGGCTGCCGCCCGTCGTCCCGCGTCGGGTGTTTTGGAGGATCGTGACCCTTCGCTGGTTAAGAGGGTCAGAGGTGAAGCCACTTTGCCGGTTTGCTCCCCTGTCGAACCGGTCGGTACAGGCAGTGAGCTTAGGGAGGCCCTCTCCTTACTCACTCAGGTTCTTTCTAAGAGCCTTCCTGTTGCTTCCAGCAAGGCTATGGGTGGTTTCCAGGCGCCTCCTGTGGCGCCGCCTCCCGGGATTGGAAACAGGTCGGTTTCCGATTCCTCTGGTGTCCCGACACCATGGGAGGCATCGGCTGGTTTGCCCACGATGGGCTATGTGTCTTCCGACTCTGGGGAGGAGTCCGACATGCTTGAGGTCGGGGGCCAGCAGTCTTCGGACTTGTGGGCGGCTCTTGACTTTGTGTTTGGGTTTCTGCCTGAGCTCAAACCTGCTAACTAGCCGACAGTGTCAGCCTGGCCGCGATCATCGGTCGCGCGCCAACAGCCTATGGAGCAACCTGCTTCTGGGCGCCTTCGACTGTGCCAGTCGGTACAGGTGGTTGAGGCTTTTTCAGCATTGGATGCCAAGCTGAATTCCAAGGCTTTGAAGACTTCGTTCTTCACCAGGGTTGACACCTTTTTGCCTCCTGTGCGTTATCGTTCCTACGATTCCGCCAATCCGTCAGTCTGCCAGGCTTTGACGGTTCTGGATCAGGACTCCACTTCCCTCGGGCTTTCCAAGCCCAAGTCTGCCGTCATTCCAATGACGACTCTGGAGTCCACGTTGGGCTTATCTAGAGAGATGCTTGGCATGCTTTCTCTCTCAGATCACGTCGTCTCAGCTTTGGCTGCTTATCTGCCTCCAGATAAGTTTGACGAGGTACAGGCTCCTTTGCGTGTGCTGTCCAAGGCGCTTATGCACCTTACTCACACGCATGCCTGTAACACGGCCAATTTGGAATTAGTTCGAAGGGACGCTGTGCTGGACACAGGACGATCCCTTCCCGAGGAGCAGCGTGCTACTCTTCGATCTGCTTCTTTGGCAGGTCCGCAACTTTTCCATGGTTCCGTGTCGACGGTCCGGGATGACGTCCTACGTCATTCCAAAGATCAGCTGCTGTTTCGTCAGCTTGATCAGCCTTCTCGGGGAGGCAAGGGCCGTTCCAAGCCTAACAAGTACCCTTCTGCTTCCTCTGTGAAGCAAAAGGCTGGTCCTTCTGCCTCTACTTCTTACTCACGGGGTAGAGGTAGGGGTCGGCAGAATCGAGGGAAGTCTCAAGATTCTTCATTTAGCAGAGGAGGTGGTTTCTCCTCTCGCGGGCCTCGTCGGGGCTCGAAATGAAGGTCCTCACCTCGACTCGTCCCAGGTTGGAGGAAGGATAGCAGAGTTCGCAGACCATTGGACCACCATCACATCCGATCCATGGGTGTTAGATGTTGTTCGGTCCGGGCTGCGCATATCCTTCCGACGGCACCCCACTCTGTCAAGGGTGCCTCTTCCAACCACAGTTCCTTCAGACGTTTTACGTCGGGAACTTTTGTCCACGGAGATTGCCAATCTCCTGGCAAAGGGGGCGATCGAGGTCGTCAAGAACGTTCAGTCAGTGGGTTTCTATTCCCGCCTGTTCTTGGTGCCGAAGAAGGACGGCCGACTCCGACCGGTTATCGATCTAAGTATCCTGAACCAGTCTATCATTGCTCCCAAGTTCAGCATGGAGACTTTCAGGTCGGTCCGCCAATCAATTCACCAGGGAGATTTCGCAGCTAGCATCGACCTGCGAGACGCTTACTTCCACGTTCCGATGCATCGGGCGTCACGGAAGTATCTCAGGTTCGCTTTTCTGGGGCGAGTTTACCAGTTCAAGGCCATGCCTTTTGGCCTCAACCTGGCTCCTTGGGCATTCACCAGACTGATGTCGCATGTGATAGCGTTCCATCGCACACAGTCCAGGGTGACTACTTCGGCATATCTGGACGATATCCTCTAGAGGCATTCCAATGCTGCCTTACTGGAATCGGATGTCGCCACTCTGTTGAGCTTGCTCACGTCGCTAGGATTCAGAGTCAACGAGGAGAAGTCGGACCTGGTCCCTTCTCAGTCGTTTTGTCATCTGGGGATGTCTTTCCAAACCAAATTCAATTTGGTGGCTGTTTCCCAGGCCAAGGCTGTGATTCTCTCAGCTTTTGCTCTGACTCTGTCCCAGTCCAGGTCCGCGACCGCTCGGAGTTTTCTCCGGCTGATCGGTCTCTGCGGTTCGGTGACGGATCTCATTCCTCTAGGTCGGCTGCGTGTCAGACCTCTCCAACACTTTCTGCTCAGTCGTTGGAGACCGAATGTAGATTCTCTGGATCAGGTGCTTCCGTTTCCGGACTCTCTGTATCCTCACCTTCTTCCCTGGACAGATGTTCAGTGGTTTACGCAGGGTGTTCCGCTGGACTTACCCACGTCCGATCGCGTTCTGACGGCAGATGCCAGCGATCTCGGATGGGGTGCGACGTTGGATCCTCTCGGTCTTTCCCTACACGGGATGTGGGACCAGGATCAAGCAGCTCTACACATCAACCAGAAGGAGCTTCTTGCTCTTCTTCTGAGTTTCAGGCAGTGGATCCCTCACCTGTCGAATCGCCAGGTCCTTCTACTATCCGATAATTCGACAGTGGTTGCTTACATTCGGAACCAGGGCGGCACGCACTCGCTTCCGATGTACGAGTTAGCTCGGGATCTTTTACTGCTCGCTCAGGATGTTCACGCCGGAGTGGTTGTTCGTCACATTCCCGGTCGTCTGAACGTCCTAGCCGACTCCCTGTCCCGACAGGGCAGGGTTATTTCCACCAAGTGGATGCTTCACAGGGCAGTGTTCCAGTCGCTTTGCGATCTCTGGGGACGTCCCTACATCGACCTCTTTGCGACTCGTTGGAACCATCAGGTGGACACTTTCGTGTCCCCGTGTCCAGATCCTCTGGCTTTTGCCGTGGACGCTCTGTCACTCGATTGGAACGGTCTAGTCGGCTACGCCTTCCCGCCGGTTCCGATTCTTCCTCAGGTTCTCGCCAAAATTCGAACCTGCAGTTGTCGAATCATTCTGATCGCTCCCCTGTCGCCTCAGCGGGTGTGGATCAATCAGCTCCGCTCGCTGATGGCGGCGGTTCCGGCACGTCTCCCGCTACGTCGCGACCTTCTTTGTCAAGGTCGCCCGAGGAGGTTTCACATCGACCCGACTTCATTGTGCCTTCACGCATATCTTTTGTCAGGTCCTGTCTCCTCCGTAGAGGTTTTTCGAGACGAGCAGTGGAGTGCATTTCTTCTTCAAGGAGGCACTCCACTGGTTTAACTTATGCAGCTAAATGGAAGGTCTTCTGTCGATGGTGTGCTGATCACTCCGTTGATTATGCCAATCCTTCGATTTCACAGATTGCGGAGTTTCTGGTATGTCTGTTTGATTCTCGGGGTCTCCAGCCTGTTACCATCAAGGGTTACAGGTCTATGCTTTCAGAGACTTTTTCTTATGTGGGGAAGCGTCGTATCGGCACTAATCCTTACCTCTCCAAGCTTGTTCGGCACTTTTCTTTGAAAAGGCCTCGGACTTTGCAGCTCACTCCACGATGGAATCTTTCGTGGGTGCTGCTTTGCTTGGGGGGGGGGGGGGGGGGGGGGGGGGGGCGCCGTTCGAACCTTTATCCCAGGTGGATATGCATTTTCTCACATATAAGACGGCTTTTCTGATGGCATTTGCTTCGGCCAGACGGGTTAGTGAGCTTCACGCCCTCTCGGTTGACCCGGTCTTTTTTACTAGCTCTCCCAACAGTGTTACTTTTACCACTGATTGCTCCTTTTTGGCTAAGAATCAGTTACCAGATACTACTCCTTCTCCTATCTGTATCAGGGCTCTTCCCTCTGTTGAGGGTACTCGCCCTTTGCTCTGTCCGGTCCGTGCTATTCGCATTTATCTTGATCGGACACGCTTCATACGGAAGGGCAGAAAATGTTTTTTTCTGTCTCTCATTCCGGGTCGACAGAAGATCTCTCCTCAATCCATTTCTGGATGGATTTGTCTTGCTATTCGTACGGCTTATAGTCGTTTAGCAGCTGGCGATTGTATTACCAATCGTATTTCTGCCCACGAGGTGCGGGCACTGTCTGCCTCTTGGGCTTATTCTAACTCCGGCAAGTTGTCGGATGTTATGCAGGCAGCCTACTGGAGAAATGCTTCTACTTTCTCCACCTTTTATTTACGCCAGTTGCAGGAGCAGTCGGAGGACCTTTTTGCCCTGGGTCTTCTTTCTTCTACTCAGGCTGTTGTCTGCCATAGCCATTAGGCTTCTTGAAGGTCAGTTTCAGCCTTGTGCCTGAAATGAAGTTGGCAGCCATGTTTTGTATTTTTAAACATAATGACGTCATTTCTTCCTAGGATTCAACCAGGGATTCCCTGATTGCAACCAATCGCTTAAGGAAGGAATGAAGTCATTATGTTTAAAAATACAAAACATGGCTGCCAACTTCATTTTCTCGAACCACTTCGATGATATGAATCTTTCGTTACTGAACAATACGGTGACCAAGCGCTTCCGACATAGAGGTTTTTGTTTTTTACAATTATCCTTCTTTCGGCCACATAATAACAAAAAGCTTCTGGATATGCCATATTGTTCCCACGAGGCGAGATAGACCTGCAAGTAAATCGTTTGCAGGTCGTATAGTACAGCACAGGTATCGAGAGCGTTGGACCTACAGGCCGTACCAACGCCAAAAATTATATTACGGACTGTGGGTCCAAGTTTGGACTAGCGGTACAAATGCACAACTTGTATAGGTCACGGTACTTGGGGATAGTCAACCATGGGGTTTTCTTCATCTTACCCGGAAGTGCAAAGGTTCGAAGAGAATGCGGCTTGTTCACTTGCTCCGGATGTGTTGGGAAGTGACGTGGACGTTCTTGATACGTCTTTGTTATTTGCTGGAGACAATGTGGACCATAACATCCTCACCTTGGATGGAAAGGGGACCTTTCATGGGATGGGCATGATAGCCACCACCACACTAGGGAAGCAAGTTAGTCACACCATTTCAAGACAGAAAATGTCCATCTTGAAACTGGTTGAACTGACAAAGATTAACATTGTTGATTACCATTTTACAAAGCATGTCAACCGGAACACTAAATTTCAGTCTGTCCCATTCTTGTCTGCCTGTGACCGCATAGTTGACATTTTCTGGGAATTGTCCTTTAGCTTCCACCAGAGTACACCTAACTGGCAAGGGATGATGCAGTTACTCCACAAAAACTGTGACCATCCAGGGAAGTCATCAGTTCTCTATCTGCCTATGATCGACATGAATCCAGGGCACATGACCTGTATTCTGTCTACCCTACACTATCTATGCAAACTCGCGGTGGAACATAACATGCCAGCTATTGTAACATTTGATCAGCCACTGTATTGGAAGGCTTCTGAGATAGAGAGTGAGGTTCCTGATGATAGCCCGATCAAGGATGTGGTGCCACTACTAGGTAGTTCCACACATTCATGAATTTGTTGGATGCCATCGGGACTTTGAACGATGGTAGTGGACTGCGGGAGATTCTGGAGACAGTATACGGTGAAAATGCTGTTGTTCATATGATGAGAAAGGCAGTGCAACGGGCGTTTCGTGGGCACCTGCTGGTGGATCAGTGTCTTACACATAGGATTGTTGCTAAAATCATGGAGGATGAGCCTGGTTTTCAAGACCAAGTGGAAGAACTTGAGAGACTGTACACACTGATGGAGACTGGCGAAAGTGACTTAGAGACGGTATTGAAATCAGATAGCATTCGCAAGATTGACAAAATTGTATCTCTCAAAAGGATTGAACTGTCAGCAGCCTCCAAAACCAGCGAACTGTGGGTCAACTACCAGAAGATGTTAGGAATTGCTAGGGCACTTCTTTCTGCCGATCAAATGGGGTCATGGGAGATGCATCTGAGTAGCATCTCAGCTTGCTTACCGATATTCGCAGCTGCTGGGCACCTGAACTATCTGAAATCGGCTTGGTATTATCTCCAGAAGATGCATGCACTGGATGTTGACAACCCTCAGGTTCATCAGAAGTTCCAGTCTGGGGGCCATGTAACCAGGCTCAGTAACCAATTCTGGGCTGGTCTTGGCTCTGATCTTGTGATAGAACAGACACTTATGCATTCATTAAAAAGTCAAGGAGGGCTAGCACGAGGAAGTGGGATGTTGGAACACCAGAGATCAGTTTGGACTATGTTGTCCATTGTGTCATCCACATACAACCTTGCCATGCAAGAACTAACCGCGAATACTTACAACAGGTGAACAACATAAGGAGTTGTCCACCTCCCAAGTCAGTAGAGATAAGGCGGACGTTGCAAAAGTCGCATCAAAACTAGACAGTTTCATGCCATTTTCAGATGACAGTGCATTGCGCAACATCATTACAGGGGTCACTGCGAATGAGGATGTCAATGTTAATGATCTGTTCGCAATAGGATACGAAATATGTAAGAAGATGGACGGACAGTCTGTTTTCACTTATTCACACAAAAGGAGTTTGAAGGTCAAGACGCTAGCTTCCAACATGGCAGTCAAAGTTGCCAAGAACCGTACCATAGATCCAGCATTGTTGTTTCAGAGATTTCTAGTTGTGTCACAGACAGGTGATCTCCGGTTAACCCTTTACCTAACATGAAAAGCAGACGACACTTGCAAAAAAAATTCTTGAATAACTAATTTTTTTCATTTTTTGTCTCAAAAACATAGGTTATGACCCCTCGTTGGAACGAGCTCGACGAGCTCGTTCCAACGAGGGGTCATGACCTATGTTTTTGAGACAAAAAATGAAAATATTTTGAAAATTAATTGGCGATTTTTGAGAATAGCGCTGGCCGGTTTTGGCCGTTACGTTGGGTAAAGGGTTAAAGGAAGTTATGGACTATGAAACTCTCTCTCTACCCGCCATCTTTGTTTGAAGCAAAGAACATATTGCGTCAGCCGGATAAGCCACCACTGGCAGAAACGATAAGGAACTATGCTACGCCCAAATCGGACATTGCTGTCACACAGACAGTCCCACTGACGGATCACTATGTTCTAGATGGGGGGTCACTTCTGCACCGTTTAAAATGGACAGATGGATCCACCTACAGTTCGATTGCAGATGACTATGCCTCGTTCACTGTAAAGCATTATGCGAGAGCTACTGTAGTGTTTGATGGTTATGGGGGTGGTTCAAGCATAAAGGACTGTACTCATCAGCGTTGTGGTAAACATTTGAATGCAAACAAGGTCAACATTACAGGGGCGACAACATTTGTTGGAAAGAAGGAGGACTTCTTGTCGAATGACGAAAACAAGCAGGCAATAATCCAACTCATCATGCAATGTATGTGACAGAGAGGCTGCGAAGTGATTCAAGCTGAAGGAGATGGTGACGTTGAGATCGCAAAAGCAGCCGTCACAATGTCTGCTTCCAAATCTACCACCCTTGTTGGAGAAGACACAGACCTCCTCGTACTCTTGCTACACCACGTAGTTGTAACAAACTGCACTGATCTATATTTCCATTCGGACAAGGCAAAATCAAATGCCTATAATATCAAAGTCCTTAAGCTGTTACTCGAAGAAGAAGTTTGCAATGATCTGTTGTTTCTGCATGCCTTCACTGGATGCGACTCGACGTCCAGAATATTTGGTATAGGAAAGAAGATTGGGTTAAAAAAAATCATCAAGAAAGAAAAAGCAATCAAAGACTGTTCTAAAGCATTCTGCTCACCAAAGCAAAGTCATGGTGTTGTGGAAACCAATGGCTCTAGAGCAATGGTTGCTTTGTTCAATGCAAGTCAGAATGACTCCCTGGCATCAATTCGATACAATATGCTCTGCAAGAGAATTGCCAGAGTTAAGACTTTCGGCACACCGGAAAGACTCCCACCAACGACATCTGCCTGTAAATTTCACTCCCTGCGGACATACTACCAGGTTATGGAGTGGATGGGCAGTAGTGCTGACATGAACCCGATAGAGTGGGGTTGGAGAAAAGCTCCTCCCTGTTATGACAGACAAAAGCCCTGCTCCCGAGGTACTTCTTCATATGATTCACTGCAAGTGTTCGAGTGGATGTAATACGCTAAAGTGTACCTGTAGAAAGCATGGGCTGGAATGTGCCAGTGCATGTGGGCCTTGCCAAGATGGCAACTGCGAGAATATGACAAATGAGCCACTGATAGAAGAGGATGAGGATGACGCATGAGAGAAACAGTACGGTAGCATGTCAGTAGTTAATACCAATGTTGCCCCCTCGCATGTACCTCATTAATGAAGTGGCCATACAAATTTTGAGCAGATTGCAGAATTGACATAAAACGTCAATTCAGGGACCGAAAGTTACATAGGAAACATATATCATAATAGTTTATATGACAAAAACCTAACTATCAATTTTTCAAGATGGTGAATGTTGGCCATCTTGGATTTCAAGGTCAATGCCCTAACCATAACCCTAACCCGACCTCATATTGCAATAATAACCACGTAGAATGATTGAGCATCATCAATTTAATAGGAATAGACACCCCATTCACGTCTCTAACTTAAATATTAACCGAGATATGGCAATATCTAATTTCCAATATGGCAGCCAGTGGCCATCTTGGATTTTTCATTTTTGCAGACTTTCCCATTGGCCAATTTTGTCCAACTTTTGATATATTTTTCTCCACATCCAATAGTATAGAAAACCATCAAAAACAATTCTTTTGCAATTTTTTTTTATGTTAATTGCTACATTGACCCGTCTAATGGTTTTATAGGCCTTGAGAACTCTTCTGTCCACGGTCCTAGTGCAGTCGGGTTATGTGGGGGTTGGTTATGTGATTCCCTCCTCCTGTTGTCTATTCAGCCTGTTGTAAACAATTGTAAGGTAGGTTGATAAGAAATTTAAATTTAATAGTAAATTTCCTTTCTTATTATACCTACCACAATTGTTTACATGGAGGCCCTCCCGTCTCCTTTTTCAGGCAAGAATACTTCCTACCCGCAAATCACATAACTCCAATGTTGGCAGATTCAATAGAATGACATGCTGATTATACATCTGAGCACTGGTTCTGGAAGCCGTGGATTAGTACAAGGAGACCCAGTTTTGGCTTATTTTGCACCACTTTTCTTTCTTTCCCAAATTGCTTGGGCAAGAAGAAAATAGAGAGTATTTTTCTGAGTTAGGGACTTCCACTGTAGTGCAAGCCTGTTGTAAACAATTGTGGTAGATATAAGAAGAAAGAAAATATAAAATTTAAATTTCCTATTTATCTTGCTGATAATAATACTAAGCCAGTTTTCTTGGTTGGGATCAGTTCTGGGATAAGATGAATTTGGAAATGTTCACTGAGAGTATGTTAGTGACAGTGAATTTTAATTTCCAACTCTCCTGAATGTGTACACTGTTAAGTTCAAGCTTTTCATTTAACTCTTTCAACACGAGAGGCCACTTTTCTGATCCAGGAACATGATACGTCATAATTTCAGGATGGCTACTTAGTGAACATGTGTGGTAGAACAATTAATATTTTCAACGTGCAGCCAGAAAATTGAAAGTTGAAAATATTACTTGCTCCACCCCCAAATAATGAATATGGACTCTTCCAATTTCTGCCTTTTAACTGGCATGGAAGATACCACCAGTGTTCAAAGGAATAATAAGTGAAAAATTGAAATTCAATACTTATTAAACTATTCCAAAACATTTTAACAATAACATGAGTATACTACACCAATTTGTTACCTGTTTGAATAATGTTTTTGTGGATGTGTTCTTTTGCCCGGTTAGTTAGTGACACGGTCAGAATAATATCAATCATTAATCCACCACCCCAAGCCTGTGCCCCCCCCGCAACAAAAAAAAAAAAAATTGTTTGCTTGTTTGTTTCCTGTTACACAATAAAATATTACCAGGACGGTCAGGGTAGGTATGTAGGTAATCACATATCCAGATGCAAGAAGTGAACAAAATTTCAGATTTTCATAAAATTATTTCACAAAATGTAAAATTCCTTTCACAACCTACCTAATAAAATTGTAAATAAAATTTTTTTCTCTGTTTTTTCCAAATTACTTCAACTCAATTGAATCAGTATTTCATCTGTAAATAATATGTTTCGAAAAATTACGAGGTGCACTCATGACATTGTCTCCATATAGGAATTGTTTGAGGGCTTCACTTCCCAACTTTGACAGAAATATTTCGATTATCTTGGAAATGTGTTTTAAATTTGTCGCCTCAATTTTGTCAGCCATTCATTTTTGATATTCAAGCTGTGGAGAAGGCGATATGCTGATGGAAACATACAATGTTATGACATGGCATGTTTTGTGTCTTCTCAAAACCTCAAGAGCTTTTGCCTTTGGAGAAGTGCAGTTCCCTAAATAACAACCAGCATTTCATTGCAATGCAGGGTGTCGTATTATTAAACCTTGGCCACATTATTTGGCCGCATAATCACTCGTTGACTGAATACATTGAGTTCTGTCAAAACAACATATAATGGATTAAATACTTAAATTGTATCTATGGAGGGCAAATAAGGTTAGTATCTGTCTAGGTGGGGAATTCAGTGGATTTCGCAGTATTTCTTCAATATATTACAAGATGATTTTTTGCCCCCAATAGGGAGGCATCTTAAATCCAGGTTGTCCATCAGTCCGTCCATCAGTCCATCCATCAGTCCATCCATCTGTCCATCCATCTGTCCAACTTGATTTGTCCAACTGGAGTCATAACTCTATAATGCTTTGGTGGATTTCCATGAATCTTCACACAAGGGTAAAGACCAATGGAAGGTCTTTTCACAGCAACACCATGCTCATGTGACAAATGTCAAGGTCACATAAACGAGAAAATTTAATTCTTCCACAGACTCTATTTGTCCATCTTGAGCCACAATTCTATTTTGCTTGGGTGCATTTCCATGAAACTTCACGCTAGGGTAAAGACCCATGGAAGGTCTGTGGAACTGTAACACCATGCTCAAGTGACAAAGATCAAGGTCACAGAAATGTGAAAACTTAATTCTCACACAGATTGTATTTGTCCACCCGGAGCCATAGTTCTATAATACTTGAGTGGATTTCCATGAAACTTCACACAAGGGTAAAGACCAATGGAAGGTTTGTTACACAGCATCATCACATGCTTGAGTTACAAAGGTCAAGGTCACAGGAATGTGAAAACCTAATTCTCTCACAGAATCAGGTTGTTCATCCCGAACTACTGACACTACAACTTTAATTGTATTTTATTAAATTTGAAACCTTACGGACAATGGTGAGCATCAAATTCAACATAAAACTTTTCATTCCAGTATTATAGGCCATTTGACCATAGTTCAGGGGCATCTGTGGCTGGGCGGTCACAGTTAGTCTTGTTTTATTTGATAAACAGAAGTTTACACTTTTACCTATTTGCAATTAACAGGTCAAATTTGTGTTAAAGGTGCAGTAAATGGTTTGGTGTTTGTAAGTTATGTTCATTTAGCAAGGTTATTCATTAAGAGATTTCCAGTTAAGCTGGCTTCTTTGTAATGAAGTACTAATTATGGAAGTACTACCAAAGTTTTGGATGGATTATATTAACCCTCTGCACTTCGATGTCAAAATGGCAAAGATTTCAGCAGCAAATATTTCCCATAATGCAGTTTGATATTTAGCCACATATATCTTGTTTGACACATGCAATATATAAGTAGTTAACCCTTTACTTAACGTAACGGCCAAAACTGGCCAGCGCTATTCACAAGAATCACCTATTAATTTTCATTATTTTTAGCTCACCTGGCCTAAAAGGCTATGTGAGCTTTTCTCATCACTTGGTGTCCGTCGGCGTCCGGTGTCCGTAAACTTTTCACATTTTCATCTTCTTCTCTGTAACCGCTGAGCCAGTGTGAACCAAACTTGGCAGGAATGGTCTATGGGAGGTCCTCTACAAACGATCCTCATTTTGTTTCCGTCGGATGAAAAACATGGCTTCCAGAGGCATTCTTTGATTCTGGTTGGTGGATTTTCAAAAATCTTCTCCTCTGAAACTGCCAGGCCAAATGTTTTGAAATTTCACATAAATGATGACTGGGACCCCCTCTACCAACAATCCTCATTTAATGTTGATTGGGTCACAAACATGGCCACAATTGCAGCTTATAGTTACTGTTGAAACCCTATGGGAAATCACATTTTCATCTTCTTCTCACGAAAAACCGAGGCGACGTGAAAACAAACCTGGCAGGGATAGTCTATGGGAGATCCTCTACAAACAATCCTCATTTTGTTCCTGTGGGTTAAAAAACATGGTCGCCAGAGGCATTCTTTGATTCTGATTGGTGGATTTTCAAAAATCTTCTCCTCTGAAACCGCCAGGCCAAATGTTTTGATACTTCACATAAATGATGACTGGGACCCCCTCTACCAACGATCCTCATTTAATGTTGATAGGGTTGCAAACATGGCCACAATTGAGGTTTATAGAAACCCTATGGGAAATCACATTTTCATCTTCTTCTCCGGAACTACTGGGCCGACGTGAACCAAACTTGGCAGGGATGGTCTACAGGAGGTCCTCTACAAACGATCCTCATTTTGTTCCCGTGAGTTGAAAAACATGGCCGCCAGAGGCAATTTTTTGATTCTGATTGATGGATTTTCAAAAATCTTCTCCTCTGAAACTGCCAGGCCAAATGTTTTGTTACTTCACATAAGTGATGACTGGGCACCCCCCTCTACCAGTGATCCTCATTTAATGTTGATCGGGTTGTAAACTTGTCCATAATTGCGGCTTATAGTTACTATAGAAACCCTATGGGAAATCACATTTTCATCTTCTTTTCTGTAACTACTGAGCCGATATGAACCAAACTTCGCAGGAATGGTTTATGAGAGGATGGAAATATGTAGCCGCCAGAGGCTATATTCTAAAGCTTAACCCAATGCCTCTCCTGTCTGCAGGAAGATCGGTAGTGTCAGCAAAATACTTGTTTTGTTTTTTTGAAAATCTGGTAAGGATTGGTTCCAGTTTTCTCCACTGAGAACTGAGGAAAGAAAACCCAAAATATTGTGTATACAGTACAAGTCAAAATAAGCTGTAGCATAGCTGCAATAAACTAAGTAAACTGCTGCTCCTGCACTGACAAGATCAGAATCTGACATTTTCTGGAAAGCTATCAGAGAGAGCTTTCCAGAAAATGATGTCAGCTTCTGGTCTTATCAGTGATAGTTTATAGGATTATCCTACAACTTATTTTGACTTGTACTGTGAACAATTGCAACTGTATGTTGATATATGTATTATTAGTTTCAAGTTACTTATGAGAAAATACTCATTGATGACAGGTGTTTGGAAAACCAGGGAAGTTTTTTGTTTATATTCACTTCCCATCATGTCAGCTTAGATGGCAGTAATTGGAGTAAAATGTGTTTGACTGTAACCCTTTACCTATCCAAAGCTATTTTGAAAGAGAATACTGTCTGAAAAAATTGTAATTTTTCAAATATTTAACCTTCTTTTACTGATTTTTTTTTTTGTTGAAACAGAAGAATTCATAAATGTGTGCATTTTCAAGAAAATCTTCTTTGAAACTACAAGGCCAAATGGTTTGAAAACTTAGTGTGGCTGATGACTGTAACCCCCTTTACCAATGATCCCCATTTTAATCTTCATCAGGTTGCAATTATGGCTGCAGTTGTGGCTTATAGTTACAAAAGAAACCCTATAGGAAATCACATTTTCATCATCTTCTCTGAAAGTACTACTGAGCCAGTGTGAACCAGACATGGCAGGCAGTGTCTATGAGAGGTTCTCTACAACTGTTACTCATTTTATTCCTGTTGAGTGAAAAAATGTGGCTGCCAGAAGCATTCTTTGATACTGATTGGTCAATTTTGAAAACTCTTCTCCTCTGAAACCACAGGGCCAAATGTTTTGAAACTTTGCATGGTTGATAACTGGGACACCCTCCACCAACATTCCTCATTTTAATGTTCATCGTATTGCAAACATAGCCACAATTGCAGTTTATAGTTACTATAGAAAAAACCTAGGGGAAATCACATTTTCATCTTCTCTCTGGAACCACTGAGCTGACGTGAACCAAAACTTGGCAAGAATGGTCTATAGGAGGCCCTCTACAAACGATCCTCTTTTTGTTCCCGTTGGTTGGAAAATATGGCCACCAGAGAAATATGGCCACCAGAGACATTCTATGATTCTGTTTGATGGATTCAAATGTTTTGAAACTTCACGTGATTGACGACTGGGGCACCTTCTACCTATGATCCTCATTTAATGTTGATGTAATGTTGCAAACATGGCCACAATTGTAGCTCATAGTTACCATGGAAAGCCTGTGGGAAATCACATTTTTAGTTCACCTGAGCGAAGCTCAAGGGGAGCTTTACTAATTGCTTTCTGTCCGTCGTCCGTCCGTCGTCGTCCGGCGTAAACTTTACAAAACCAACTTCTCTGAAGAAACCACTGGCCCAATATTTTTCAAATGTTGAGTAAATGTTTATTACCTAATGTCAATTCAGATTTGTTCAAATGAAGTTGCCCCTCCTCCTGGGTGGGGCCACGCCCCCAAGGGGCCCCAAAATCTTTGAAAATCTTTTTCTCATGAACCAGCAGTAGCAGAGACTTGATATTTGGTATGCAGCTTCGTTTTGAGGTGTAGACTCAAGTTTATTCAAGAAAAGTTTGAGGGGCAATATTTGGCGACTTTATGGGAGGGGCAAAAATTTTGGCCTCACCCCAAATTTAAGTTTTCCAAACCCAGAGGCCGATTTGAACCTAATTTTATGTGAGGGCTTATTGGGTCGTAAGTACCTAATTTATGCCAAAAATTTTTTCCTGCAGCCCCGTGGGAACCGCAGGAGCTAAAAATAGAAAAAAAATTCAAACGTCCATATCTCAAAAAACTGCGCGGCACTGAGAATTTTTATTTAGTGTGAAGCTTCCTTAGAACCAACAGAAAGGATTGGTAAAAAAAAATTGCCATCAGTTTTATCATAGGGTACAGTTTTGGAACTTTGAAAAAGTGCTGAGTCAGCACTTTTTAACATTGTCGGCGATGGGAAAAACATTAAAGAATCTTCTTTTTCAGATTCACCATTCAGAATCCTTTCATATTTGGTGTACAACATGTATAGGGGTGGCAGATTCAAGTTTGTTCAAATAGAGTCTGTGAGTTCATATTTGGGCTCCCTATGGGAGCCTGAATTGTAACTTAGTGCAATATGAGGACTATTCTTTAAAAATCTTCCCCTTCAGATTCACCAGTCAGAATCATTTCAGTTTTGGTATACACCATCTCTAGGGGGGGGGGTCAAATTCAAGTTTGTTCAAATCGAGTCCCTTACTTAATATTTAGGCTCCTATGGGAGCCAGAATTTTAACGTGCAATATGTGGAATATGCTTTAAAACTCTTCTTCTTCAGATCCGCCAGTCAGAAACATTTCATATTTGGTTTACAACATCTCTAGGGAGGTCAGATTCAGGTTTGTTCAAATCGAGTCCCTGGGTTCATATTTGAGCTCCTTGTGGGAGCCCGAATTTCAACTTAGTGCAATATGAGGTCTATTCTTTAAAAATTTTCTTCTTCAGATCCACCAGTCAGAATTCTTCCATATTTGGTATGCAACTTATTTAGGGGAACCAGATTCAAGATTGTTCAAATCGAGTCCCTGGGTTAATATTTGGACTCTCTATGGGAGCCCAAATTTCAACTTAGTGCAATATGTGGAATTTTCTTTAAATATCTTCTTTTTCACATTCACCAGTCAGAATCCTTTCATGTTTGGTATGCAACATCTGTGGGGGGGTGGGGGGGGGGGTGGGGGGGGGGGAGGGGGGAGGGTCAGATTCAAGTTTGTTCAAATTAAGTCCGTGGGTTAATATTTGGGCTCCCTGCAGGAGCCCGAATTTTAACTTAGTGCAATATGAGGACTATTCTTTAAAAATCTTCTGAAATTTTATTTTTTTTATGCATTTTGGTAAATTTTAAGAACAAAAAAAAAAAAAATTTTTTTTACACTGAAAATTTGTGGTCCAGATGAGACTTCGAAAGTTTTTTATGCGTTTTTTGTCAATTTTAAGAAGAAGAAAAAAAAATTTTAGTCTGAAAATATTTTGTTTGGACTTCGAAATATGAAAAGAGCTGATATGGATAAATTTTTGAACGAATGTTTAGTAACATGGAATACATCTCCTATATTGCTTTTTTTTCTCGTGCATATATTATGCAAATTAGAGGAACTGTGATTTATTAAGTGCTACTTATATGCAATTAGTGCACATGTCAATACAGCTTGGCCGAGAGGTCATATTTATGAACCGATCTTCATGCAACTTCTTAGATACTTTTGTTATAACTGTGAGTCGAGAACAAGTGTTTTTTGGTTGCAGTCCAAAATTCAAGATGGCCGTCACCTTGTAATTCTGTTTTATTGTTGACTTGGTCACAGCAAATACTAATTCCTGTCATATTCACTATTGTTGACTTGGTCACAAGTACTAATTCCTGTCATGTTCAAGTTATGCTACAATGTCATTGACACTTTCATTTAACATTTATACTGCTTACTTAAAACGGTTCACCTTATTTCATCATTCATGTTACATGTAGCGATATAGGCATAGTACACTGCCTGGCTGTTCTGGGTACCAGATCTAAGTCTGTGAGCCATGCTATCCACCCAATACTTAACACTATCAACCTCCCACTCTCTTCTAAACCATGTATAAAGTATTTCTAAGCTTGGTTGGTTGTTCAGTTGTGCTTGTCTGCAGCTGGTAGAATTGGACCAAGACATATGATAATAATGATCTGACATGGACAGCAGAGTTACGAATAATTTCATGACTTCAGTCCTCTGTATTGTTGATAACCCATGACTAGCTGAATGTGACCCAAAAATACTTCATTGAACTATTTTGTCAGGTGAGCGATTTAAGGCCCCTTGGGGCCTCTTATATGTAGTTCCAGGTGAGCGATTACAGGCTATGTAGAGACTCTACTTTTCATTTTTTGTGTCAGAAACATAGGTTATGACCCCTCTTTGGAACGAACTCCTCGAACTCGTTCCATTGAGGCACCATAACCTATGTTTTCATGCCCCCCAACATAGGTCGGGTGGCATATAGTTATTGAAGTGTGTGTGTGTCCATCCGTCCGTGTGTCCCTGTGTGCGTGTGTGTGTGTGTCTGAGCCAATAACTCGAAAACGGTTAGGGCCAGAGTCATCAAACTTCTCACAATTATATCTGCAAGGTGGAGGTCACAATTGACCTTCATATGTTCAGGGTCACAAATTGTGTCTCAAGCATAACTCCAAAACTATTAGGGCTACAATCAACTAACATCGCTCAATTATAAAGGACAATGGGTGGATGTGTCACGCACCACAGCCAGGTCCGTAAGGTCAAGGTCACATTTCAAGGTCACACTGAACACGGTTAGGGCCACAGTCATCAAACTTCACACAATTACAAAGGACCATGGGAGGATGTGTCACACACCATAGCCGGGTTTGTACCTTCAAGGTCAAGGTCACATTTCAATGTCACACTAAAAATTGGTCAATATTCGTGTCTCAGCCATAACACAGAAACGAATCATAGTACAATTGTTAAACTTTTTACAAATGTTAAGGACAGTCAGAAGGTGTGTCGCGTATAATAGTTTCTGCCGCATCTGCAAGGTGAAGGTCACAAGGGGGGGGGGAGGCATGTGTTACCTTAGTAACATTTCTCTTGTTGAGACAACAAATGAAAAATTTTTTTAGTTATTCAAGAATTTTGTTTGCAAGTGTCGTCTCCTTTTCATGTTAGGTAAAGGGTTAAATTCATAGTTAAAAAAGAAGAAAACAGCATTATTGGGAAAATTCTGTTTCACTACCAGAATGTTACGGGTTAAAAAAAGAAAAACTGAATGTACAACTCTGATGGAAATCCAGAGAGTATGGATTAAGTGAAAATCAAAAATTCATAATGGAACGACAGTCATTCATTATTCATGATCAATTTAGTACCATAGAGAAACCATCACTTTGTGACCAGTTTGTAAAGTACAGTACAGCCGCTGCAGACTGGTTGTAATCCACACGTGGGCAGTGATGTCCACGCATACATTTACCAGGAAATAAAAATCATCAGCAGCAAAATTTTTATTAATAAAGCATTCATTATTTAAATTTTTGATGATTATTCCAATATTGAGTGTTTGGAATCCAATATTATTGCATTCGTGTAAATATTGCCTTCCCGTGGAAAGTGGCAAGTCCACGGCGGCTGTACTGTATTAGGTTGTTCATCGTTATAAAAACTTTGTTAAAAGAATAATACACAAGACCCAAAGTATTCAGCCAGATAATGGTTGAGAATGAAATCCGAGACTACTATCTGATCTTATATCCTGGCTTGAGTGAATTATCTGACTTAAAGCCCACCTTACATGAAATTCATCTTTTAATACGAAAAAATGAATCAATTTTATCGCATTAACTGGTTCGAAGCCACCATCATGGTTCTGTTGACAAGGGCTGAAAGCAACTTTAGTGGCTTTTCACTATTTGCATAGGCTTGTTGTTTTCTTAGCAGTAGAAAATTATTTATTTATTTATTTATTTATTTATTTATTTATTTATTTATTTATTTGTGTTTAAGGTTACATACGTATGCACAATGGCTAATCATGTCCGAGACCTTTTTACGGGTGGAGGAAGCCGTAATAACCGGAGAGAACCACCAAGCATCGATGAGCAACTGTCAGCTCTTCAACATTCTAACTACTCTGTTCAAGCTCTTCTCAAGCAGGGTTATAGCAGTTGAAGACAAGTGCACCATCGGAGTGCAGTACTGCTTAGTATACAGGAACCGGGATAAAGTGCCTTGCCCAATGACACAACATGGGACGGGGATCAAACTCGGAACCTCTAGCATAGAAGTCCAACAGTCTACTTATAAATGGTGAGGTTGCTTTACTCCTAAATATAGGGAAAAGACAAGTCCTGTGGGTGGTGCGATGAAGTTATTTGTGTCTTCCACGATCCCTCAGCACTAGCTATGGACTCTAGTGTGAACATCCAGGTGAACAGTTTGAAACATGTAATAATGAGAAGTGACTCATGCACAATGGGTTACTGCACTAGAGTGGTGCCCAATGAATGTGTGTCACCCTGGACATCTGCAACAGTCAAATCATCTGCCTGAACCTGATGTGCCATGCCCCAGCAAGACCCAGGGTCGACGAAAAGGTCCATCAGACAATTTCCATCACACTGTGCACAACAGTGGTTCCAGTGCAAACCTACTATGGTCCATAAAGTTGTAAGAAGCCACTTTGATTTTTAGATATGCTTATCTTAAACAGTGCTGCTTATCAGGATGTTAGTATTAGAACAATTAAGTGTGTATTATTTAAAAGAATGTCCAGTCATTCTTTTAGAAATGCCTGATAATTCTTAAAAATAGTGCACAAATAGGGCACACTTATTGTTCGTGGCAGTTATTCTTTTGGATAACAGTGTAGGTGAAACAGGGAGTTGGCAGCTGCTTGTCGTTGCTCAGTGGTTCTCTCCGGGTACTCTGGCTTCCTCCACCCGTAAAACTGTCACGGTCATGATTAGCCATTGTGCATAAGTATGTGACCTTAAACACCAACAAATAATAAATAAATAATAGTAGGTGAAACAAAAGAGAGAGCTGGCAGTGGGTTTTAATAGTATTTCAGTATTCCCGACACATCGGCAGGTTCTGTTTTTGGCTGCGTCAACAGCTCTATATGTGGCAATGTCGTTCAGTCTGTCAGTATGGCAGTTTGGTGGTTAGTCTGTCTGTTTGAACTCAAAAAATTTATAAAAGGCTTGGTGGAATGACATCATATTTGATTTGAAAGTGTATTTTCAAAGTCAATGCAGGTATTATTCCAAGAATTTTTGTCGAGAGTTATTGCTCTTGATGAACTTGAAATTTATTTCATTTGTACCATATGTCACAGCTTAGGTGCAAACTCGCAGTTTTTTTCAACTCCTTCAGTTCACTAAGAAATCACATGAGAATCTGAGAAGTGGAGCAGTGCTTGTTGACTTCAGTAACAAATTCTGTTTTACTGGTAAAATAGGACCAGTAACCAGTGTGTGTGGTGAAAGTCTCTAAAATGGGCTGAACAGGTATAAATGATCAGCTAAACTTGACATTATATTTGTATAAGAAGCAAATATAATACTGAGTTGCAACATCACACCGGTGTAGTAGAAGTTGTTGTAAAGTGATAATTTCTCATATCATTGCTTAGCATGCACAGTCTATTGGCTGCATTTCATATTCAATCCATTAACAATCATAGATGGATGACAAACATATTTTGACTTCAGGGAATTAGTTTATGTAAATGGATAGATTCTTGTTTGTTGACGCGTGAACACATCGCCCGCTGGTGAATTGTTTCTTTTTCCCATATGATGTACTCACAACCACCATAGATACATTTTCAAACTGTAATAAAATTAACTAAGCATGTATTGAAAAGTCATAAATATATTATTATTAGTAAACCATTTAGGTTGGTATTGGCGAGTGAAAGTATAGTGTTCATTTCAGTCTTTCTTGGTCGAAAGTCAAGGTCTTGGAGGCTTGGACCCTTAACCTTTACGGGCCTGGAGAGTTTTATAAATTTTTGGTGTAAGTTTAAAAGTCTATCTCTTGTGGCTTTGCAGATGTTTCTAGTCAAGTCTTGGCTGTCTACAGAGTCAGCCAAGACTTGCCAAGAAACAACTGATTTGGTACTTAAAAAACAAGTTTTGAGTTTACCCAAACAATGCATGTTGGGACACCTGTTCTTTTGTATTAAAAACTTATCAAAGTCAGAATTAGGCTCTTAAAAGCCTGGAGATTCTCACCTATTCTTGCTACACTTTCCAGTCCCTTGATTTTGAAACATGTTGTGGTGCTTGTACACCATGGTGCACCTGGATTTCAAAACTAGCGAGCGATCAAGAGTGTGCCTCCTAAATCTTACTAAAGTCAGTGCAGTGTTAATTTCATTCCAAAACGCATAAAACATCCAATGGTTAAGTTGTCAATGGTGTTAACAAATCCACCGAGAGACAATTCCACACTGCGTACATTGACCCAAAATATCAGAGCATCACTAAACATTTGTCGGCTATGAAAATGTCATCAGTGTGTGTACAACAGTACATGTAACATGTGTTAGGCCTCACAAAGTAGATCCTCTGTTTCTCAGGCCATTTTTTGTAAAATTGCATGCGTGCGAGCGGTTTTTTATTTTATTTTTTTTTTGTAATTATTTCTTTGCCATTAAAAAGTTCATGTTCTTGGTTTGTTTTATGTTTTAGACCCCATAATCTACAGAATAGCATGGGTGGTGGTGTATTATGTCCCTTGAGTGCAAGAAGGCTTTGCAATGCTAAAGCATTGCAAAGCCTTCTTGCACTCAAGGGGCAATTTTATTAACTTGGGTAAAATATCAGACATAATCCATTCGATTTTGATTTTTTTAGGTTTGGATAGGTTATAAAAAGAGGGCATGCGGCAGCCAAAAGGACCATGCGGGACGGCCTGAGAAACAGATTTTTTATTTTTTTAGGCCTTAAGTTTCGATTTTGTTTTTCTTCTCCTTTATTATTGTTTGTTTCAAGTTTATTTGTTTTAAAAGGATTGGTGAGCTAGTTCTACAGCTTATATTAATGCTTTTCCTTGGCCTAATGGTGCAGGAATGTGGGATGACCTTTGTAGTGGCAAATTCGTGTCCTCACTCTTCTCGAATACTATGAAGAGATCTTTAGCCTACATGGAGTGTGTCTCTCTCCACAGAGTTTAAAGGTGACATAATGATAATGTTTGATAAAGATCCTGGTAAAGGCAAGATATTGATGGTGTTTTTCATCAGTTTAATTCAATAAAGAATCCAAGTTTAGTTTGCCCGTCAGCTTTTAAATGTGTGTCAGTTGTATGGTCTACAGACCCTTATCAGTTTCAGTTGAGTTGCAAAATCTGTTTGGCAGTGAGTGAAACAAAGCGTCATAGGCATGTCCCAATGTCAATCAGAGTAAACTCATCAGCTGTCGGGAAATTTGATTTTGATTCTGGAATTTTCTCAGCCTGAGATCAATTGTGTGTAAATAGGTTAAAATATATTGTCATGATTTCATAATTAGCTGGGAAAATACCTCTTTAAAATAATGTTTATGTGCACAGTTTTACTGGATAAGTAGCCAGTTTGTACAAATCTGATTCCAATTACTCAATACTTTTTCTTGAAAATTTGGAGGAGGAAATGCAAAACAAAATTTCGATATAAGTTTCCTTTATGGGATGAAATCAATGTATGAAATTACGAAATCGTCATTTTGAATTACAGGTTACATGGGAGTTTCCTGAAATAGCTTCCCCCTCCCCCCCCTCCCAAATGCACACCTAAATTTCAAAAGCTGCGAGCAACTGAATGCGCATCTGGGTTATTCAAAATCAAAGGTTGACTTGGGCAGTCTTCAGCCTGTGGCTTTGCAGTTGTTTTTAGGCAGTTGTCTGTATAGGCAGCCAAGACTACAACTGCTGAGGTACTCAGATTGTAACTTACAAGTTTATCCAGAGATGGCATGTTGAGGGTACCCGCTCTATTGCAGTAATAAGTTGTCCAAATCAGTATCAGAACTTTAAGGTTTTCATTGGTTTCCATGCAATGACTTCTAAAGAATTAATCCACATTTGGTGAAGCATCCATGTCTGGATTTTCAAGGCTGCAAATAAATATTTTTTTTTAGGTCTGTCATAGTGATAGGAACTAACAGTTTTATACGAGTCATCCCAGACTTGGTACCTGACACAAACCCAATATAATTGTATCCAATATAATTGTGTACCATTACTAAGAGAAACAATATATCTTTTTATGAAGGTGTATGGAACATCATTACACTATGGGGCAGTAGATCCTATAGGAAGTAGGCTTAATTGATTTGTTCAAGCTTAAAAATAATATTTTTGAAAGTCTCCCGGTCACCATGAAAGGCAAAGAAAAATTTACAACTGTAAATAAGATTCAGCTGGTCACTTGTTCCATATTAATTATACCCCAACTCTTGAAGAGATTTGGGAATATACTGGATCATAGCTGTTTGGTTGTCCATTTGTTTGTTTGTCCATTCATTTGTTTATCTGTTCTTATCTTGATCTTATCTCTTTTATCCAATCATTTGCTCTACCCTTTAACTTAAGTTTTGATTCTTTGAATGACTTAAAATTTGGTATATTGTTTTATCACAAGAAAGTATAGGACAAGTTTGAATCTGGTCAGTCTGATAGAGTGTGCCAAATTTATGGCACCTTTGGGTCTTAGAATATGCCAAGTATTTTTGGTTTCAAATCATAACTTGAATTTTGATTCTTCACTTGGCTTCAAATTTTTTTATTATACCAGTAATTGTTATTGACCAATCAACTTCAATATCTAGTGACCGTATATGAGACTGTGTATCATCGAGCTGACCGTATATAGAGCTTATTTTCAGTCAGTTCTGACATTTTGCTTTTGACATCCAACGCTCGCTTCGATTTTTTTCCTAATTTCGCGTGTTCAACGAACAACAAATAATTTCGCGTGTGTGTCTGTTGAGCAACGTACAACTATAATATGTTTCTTCCAGTCTTTGAGAAATTTTAATAAACAAATGTAAATAAATACAATAAATAAACCACAAAAACGACATGTATAGAAGCCAACTGGCACTGTTTGAGACGAACTTAAGCGAGAATCCTAACCTGAATAAATAATGAATGAAACTGTTCCCACTTACCTTCTTGAAAGAATTGTTAATCCATTTGCTTCAGTTGTTTTAATTTTCCAGTACTTAACACTGAATTAAAGTTGTGAATTGTTAATATAAATTCCTGTTTATTGAGAAGAAAAAACTCTGTTGTTTCAGCGCCTGCTACTAGCGTGACCTTCACATGACGTAAAACTGGGAAATTCCCTGATAGTGATAACAGAACATTTGCGCTAGGAATCTGGGTACACTTATGGTTGTGTCTCTTTCAAAGGACTGGCATAATAAATATGTTATGGGGCTTTCAGTGGGTGGTGTGATATAAGGCTCAGCAAGATCAATATTAGGCTTGGCCTTTCGGCCTCGCCTAATATTGATCTCACTTCGCCTTATATCACACCATATCCATCAACGTTCATCTCATTTGGACACAGCCCTTGATTTGACACCGGTTAGAGTACGTTAGCACCTCTGGTACAGTCTCTTATATACGTAGATTTGATCAACATCTTATCTTGTTATTATTAAAAAGCTTTCATATCGAAAACTGTCCATTAAATCATAAAATAGGAATATGTCTAAGCCAACTAAAATTGGACATTTTATTTAATTAGAAATAGTGAAAATGTTTGATAATTATTGTTTGAAAATATTCACATAAAATTAAATTGATTTTCAAGAAATTGTACTGTTCATTGTGTCAGTCACTGGTCAATTGGTGCCTGTCAGACATGATGGGCTCCTTATCTGCAGACTTTTGGATGTCCTAAAGTTAAAGGTAAATGCCATTATAAATGTATTCCCAAACTATAATAATATTTGTTTCTAGCTCTCCGAAGGCAGCTAAACTTATCACTTGCCGTCTGTCGTCGTCATCCGTCCGGTGTCGTGAACATTTTTCAAATGACTTCTCCTCTGAAACTGCTAGGTCGATTTGCTCGAAACTTGGTATGGATGTTCATTACCATATGTCAATTCAAGTTTGTTCAAATGAAATGGACATGCCCACTTGGGGCTCCATAGGGGGCATAACTCCGATAACACCCTATGTATATTAGAGAAATTACTAAAAATCTTCTTCTCCTGCACAAGTGGGCAGAATCATTTGATATTTGGTATACAGCATTATGGGGTGGATCTGATTCAAGTTTGTTCAAAGCGGCCCCCTGAATTCATATTTGGGCTCACTATAGAAGCCTAAATTCGAACTTAGTGCATTTCAGGCAAATTTCTTCAAAAATCTTCTTCTCCAGATCCAGCAGGCAGAATCTTTTGATATTTGGTATGCAACATTGTGGGGTGGATCTGATTCAAGTTTGTTCAAAGCGGCCCCCTGGATTCATATTTGGGCTTACTATAGAAGCTCGAATTCAAACTTAGTGCATTTCAGGCAAATTTCTTAAAAAATCTTCTTCTCCAGATCCAGCAGGCAGAATCTTTTGATATTTGGTATGCAACATTGTGGGATGGATCTGATTCAAGTTTGTTCAAATCGGCCCCCCTGGATTCATATTTGGGCTTACTATAGAAGCTCGAATTCAAACTTAGTGCATTTCAGGCAAATTTCTTAAAAAATCTTCTTCCCCAGATCCAGCAGGCAGAATCTTTTGATATTTGGTATGCAACATTGTGGGGTGGATCTGGTTCAAGTTTGTTCAAATCGGCCCCCTGGGTTCATATTTGGGCTCAGTATAGGAGCACAAATTTGAACTTAGTGCATTTCAGTTCAGTGGTTCTCTCTGGGTACTCCGGCTTCCTCCACTCGTAAAACTGTCATGGTCATTATTAGCCATTGTGCTGAAATATGTGACCTTAAACACTAGTAAATAAATAAATAAATTGTATAACCCTGTTAACTAGTTGAGTGGTAAATTATTTTTCAAAGGTGATTTGAAATGTGAGTATTTTTTGTCAGTGATGCTGTGCAACCAGCAAAGGAAGCCTTAGTTTATCAAGATTTTGTTCTTGAATAATTGTTTTCTTGCAATTTATTGGAAAGTGCCAGCTGGCACTTTCCGATAAATTGTAACAGAACAAATTTATATAATTATTTTTCAAAGATGATTTAAAATGTGAGTATTTTTTGTCAAAGATACCATGCAACCTGCAAAGAAAGCCTTAGTTTAACAATTTATTGGATTGGAAAGCGCCCGATGACACTCTCCAATAAATTGTAACAAAACAAATTTATATAATTATTTTTCAAAGGTGATTTGAAACGTATTTTTTGTCACAGATACCATGCAACCGGCAAAGGAAGCCTTAGTTTAAGAAAACTTTGTTCATGAACAATTGTTGTGTTACAATTTTATATAAACATTTATTTTCTCCTGCTAAGAAAACAACAAGCCTGCAAATAGAGTAAAGCCACTCAAGTGACTTTCGGCACTTTTCAATAGAGCCATGATAGTGGCTTCTTGCACTCAGCCAGTTAATTGCATATAGGTAAAGAACAAACTCTTGTTAACTGAATAAAAAATCTTGTGATGTATTGAAGAATTACTGGATTTCTCTTGTTTATGGACCTCTTTACTCTCACCACGTCCAGTAAATGCATTTAATCTATTATATCAGGTTTGACAGCACTCAGTGTGCACTGTTAAACAAATAAGATAGAATAGAAGAAGTCTCAATTTTTACTAGAATATACGAAATTAACGAAACTCCTCTTAATTTAATTAACCCTCTACCCAACACACACAATTTTTTGATTTTTTTTTAATTATTATTTTTAAAACTTTTCAAAATATTTCAATGAAACCATATCATGCGACACCTCATTGGAACAAGCTCATTCCAATCAGGGGGTCACATGATATGGTTTTGTTGAAATGTTATGAAAAATAATATTTTTTCAACTGCTTACTTTGTAAATTACGTGAGCGAACGCCACCGTTTTGTTAGGTAAAGGGTTAAATACCCCTGTTCATTGAATGTCTTTTTCTGGCAAAGGACTATTCAAATAACAGGGCTCTACTGTATCAAAATTTTAATCTGTAAATTTTTCCCATGATACAGCTAGGAATTTAACTCTTAAAGGGCTGGAGATTTTTCGTAGATTTTGCTAAACTTTGAAAGTCTACCTCCTGTGACTTTGCAGTTGTTTCTAGTCAAGTCTTAGCTGCCTATATAGGCAGCCAAGACTTGCCTAGAAACAACTGACAAGGTACTTAGAAAACAAGTTTAAATAGAGTTTACCCAACAATGCATGTTGGGGCACCTGTTCCTTTGCTTTCAAAAGTTATTAAAGTTGGAATTAAACCCTTAAGGGTTAAGCAATTCAGTCTTGCTTGACAGAGCCAGTTGAGCTTGTTTTGTGGAGGAGAATGAATCCATAAATATAATCAGTGGATGTGGAAAGAAAAGCTACAAATAATTATTAAGCTTAGTTTTAGCTCACCTGACTGCAAGTCACTGGGAGCTATTGCCATCACTTGGTGTCTGGCAGCCGTCAGCCATCGTCCATTAACTTTTGCAAACTTGACTTCTTCTTCACAACCACTAGGCCAAATTCAGACTTATATTGCACAGACTATCTGTGGAGTATACCCTTTCTATTTTGTTCAAATGAAGCAGCTGCCATATTCGGGCTCTGGTTAATGCCCAAAAGCTTAAAAATCTTTTCACGGACCACTAGAGGGAATGCCTCGATATTTGGTATGGAACATCCTTTGGTGTTGAAGATTAAAGTTTGTTCAAGGGAAGTTGGTAGGTCAATATTTGGGCTCTCTGTGAGGGCATATCCATTTTTGGGCTCTGCCCAAAATTTCTATTTCAAGAACTGGTGGGCCAATTTCAACCAAATTTAGCATGTAGTATAAGTGGGTCCTAAGTAATTGATTGATGCCTGAATTTTTTTTTTTCACAGCCCCGTGGCAACCCCAGGGGCTAAAAATAGAAAAAAATTCAAAAGCCAATATTTCCCAAACCACACGGAAAAGAGAACTGTTATTTGGTATGAAGCATCCATAGGACCAGTAGAATGGATTGGTTAAAAAAAATTGCCACTGGTTCTATCAGGGTGACCAGTAAAGGGTATTGAAAAAATGATAAGTCAGCATTTTTGCAGTAAGATTTATTTCTCTATACAAATTGTTAGTTTCCAATTTTTATCTCTTCCATCGAAATTTAATGTCAGCATCTGCCTGTTGGACACACATGTTATTGTTTTGTTAAGCTACAGAGAATGAATTCCTTTTAAGCCTCTTTCATAAGTGGCAGAGTAAAAAATGACCTGATTCACGTATGAATATCTTTAATTTAACCCTCTCAAGACTTAAAAGTGTTTTCCAAATATTTTATTTTATGTTGAACCCTTTCAATGCTGTGCACATATATGTTTTTTTCTGGTTTCTTGGAAACATTTATCTGATTCCTGTATGAATGTCTTTAATTTAACCCTCTCATGACTTCAGTGTGTTTTCCAAAGAGTTTATTTCATGTTGAATCCTTTCAATGCCATGCACAATGACATATGTTTTTTCTGGTTTCTTGGAAACATTTTTCTGATTCCTGTATGAATGTCTTTAATTGAACCCTCTCAAGACTTCAGTGTGTTTTCCAAAGATTTTATTTTTTGTTGAACCCTTTTAATGCTGCGCACATATATGGTTTTTTCTGGTTTCTTGGAAAAAATTTATCTGATTCCTGTATGAATATCTTTAATTTAACCCTCTCAAGACTTCAATGTGGGTTCCAAAGATTTTATTTCATCAAACCCATTTCTGATTTCTTTAAAAATATTTTACCCCCCAAAATAAGCCTCCATAAATTCTCTTTCTGTTTTGTTTATTTTTGATGCTTTAACCATTTTCACACAGACTTAAATTTACTGGTGGCAGTAAAATTCTGTTTTTCTAGTTTGAAATTTTTATATTCTTTAAAACCACTGGGCCAAATTCATTCATTTATGGCACATGCCATCTTTGGAGTAAACCTTTTCTCCTTTGTTCAAATGAGGTTGCTGCCATCTTCTTTCTGGTGGAATTTACTTTTCTGATTTTTTCCCCCAAAATTACTATATCCGTTGGTGGGGCGGGGTTAATGCTCCATTAGCCTAAAATGCTTTAAAAATCCTCTTTTATAAGCCACTTGCAATAATGCTTAGATTTCTTGTTTGTAATTTACTTTAGTGATGCAGATTCACTTTTTTTTCAAAGAAACTCAGTAAGTCAAAATTTGGACTCCCAAATTTGGGCTACACTCAAAATTTCTATTTTCAGATTCAATGAGCAGGTGTGAACCAAATTTGTCATGTAGTATATAACTAGGTTATAAATATTTCATTTATACCAGAATTTTATATTTTTTTTCTTGGGGAGGTGAGGGAGGGGTGGGGGTAGAGAAATCCACAGTAGTTGAAAACAAAACAAAAATTGCGTTCATTTGTTGTTTTTTAATACTTCACAGAACAGAGCTTGCTAGGAAGCTTTCCTAGGACCAGCAGAAATGAATGGCCAAAAAGTTGCCTTTGGTTGTGTCATAGCAAATCAAAAAATTGCTCTTGCTGCTGATCACTTACTGATACACTCATCTCTTTTGACAACTTGAGCCAGGTGAGCATTTTAGGCTCACTTGAACCTCTGGTTTCTCTTTTATTACATATTTTTGTTAAACTCATTTTGGTTGGTGGTGAAATTTATGTAAAACAGTTTTTATAACTTTTAAAATTTTTCAGGATGAAAATGTTAGTTTTACTTTTATGTACTTAAAGGTCAGAATGGTTCTCTTGAAGAAAGTTCAGATAAAAAAAAGAAAAAAGAAGAAAAAACACCACTTGTTGGAGTTTGTGAGTTGGTTGGTAGCTGTATTATTTCAAGTCTTTCTTTTTTTCCAGCTGTTTCCAATATCGACAAGCTCATTCCCATGAGGGGTCACATTTTCTGAAAATTCTTTGAAATTATCTTTTTGCTCAATATATATATACTGAGTCAAAAAAGAAAGTATAATAGAAACAAATGTGAAAAAATAGCATAAAGGATGAAATATAATAGTTCTAATGTTGCATGTTTGTGGACAAGAAGTCGTGCAAAGAGTTTAATGACGTTGTTGTTGTCCACCCAACCGTATACAATTTCTCAAACAAGAAAGTATAATAGAAACAAATGTGAAAAAATAGCATAAAGGATGAAATATAATAGTTCTAATGCCGCATGTTTGTGGACAAAAGTCATGCAAGGAGTTTAATGACATGTTGTTGTCCACCCAACCATATACAATTTTGCTACGGATTGCAAAATAGCATGTGCTACCCGTGAATGTCAAATTGAATGGGTGACTGACGATTTTCTTTGTGTTATGTTGTGCTGGAGAGCCTGGGTTATTGAGAAAACACGCTAGTTTTTGTCTTCCGACATTTTAAAAAATGCCAAGGTTAACCGAAAATCAGAGGTTGCGTGCCATTGGTATGCATGAGGCTGGGATACCTCCAGATGAGCTCGCTGCTGAGTTCGGAGTCACTGTGGCCACTATTTACCGTCTCACTGAAAGGTATAGAACCACTGGATCTACTTCTGACCGATCACGTTCAGGTCGACTAAGAGTTACGACCCCTGCACACGCCTGACACATCAGGACGTCTCCCTTGTGGGATCGCTTCCTTCCGGCGACGAGGACAGCAGCAATTACTCCTGGTAGAACTAACAATAGAATCAGTGCACAAACTGCCCGCAACAGACTCGTTGAACACGGCATCCATAGTAGGCATCCATACCACAGACCAATCCTTACCCAACGTCATCGTACTGTCAGACTGGAATGGGTATGTCAGCATGTTCGCTGGACTCAGCAGTGTTGGAGTACAGTTCTTTTTAGTGATGAATCACGATTTTGTCTATGGTGCGCTGATGGTAGGGCAAGAGTGTATCGCTGACGAGGAGAACTTTTCTGATGCTTGCATGCGGGAATGCGACCGTTTCGGCGGGGGTAGTGCAGTGGTTTGGACAGGAATTTCTTTGCACCATCGAACGCAGTTGATCTTCATCGATGGTAATCTGAATGGACAGCGATATAGGGACGAAATTCTTAACGCTTTTGTTGTCCCATTGTTCAATGCTAACGTCGGATTGCAGTTATTCCAGCAAGACAATGACTGATGTCCTGTGGTGCATATCTGTCGTGACTTTATTGAGAAGCAGAGCATCAAACTTCTTCCCTGGCCCCCTACTTTTGCCAGATTTGTTGCCAATCAAGCAACTTTGGGATCAATTGGACCGTTGGGTACGATTTCATGATCTTCAGACGTTAGACGATTTACGTAATGTTCTAAGGCAGGAGTGGCACGCAATACCACAGGGTGACATCGAGAGACTTATCAGGTCCATGCACCATGGATGTCTTGCCATCCAAGAGGCAAACGGTGGACATACATGCTATTGACTGCATGTGTGAACTTTTCATTTCACCCCATGTCTGAATTGTGACGTCCTGACGTGACGCTGGCAACAGAAGAACATGAAATTTTGCAAATTCATACATCTGGACTCGAAATATGAATTTACAATAATTTGTTTGGGATTAAAGGCGATAATACTAAAAAAATTGCTCCTCGAAGTTTATTATACTTTCTTTTTTGACTCAGTATGTTATGCAGGCGGTAGCGGCCAGTTTGTTTGGTAAATGGTCAAAGGACTGGAGATATTTTTATACATTTTTCATACACTTTGACTGTTGACGTCCTGTGGTTTTCCAGTTGTTTCTAGGCAAATGTGTTTCTTTAATCCAATACAGACAGGGAAGACTTGGCTAGAAACAACTTCAAGGTACTTAGAATGTAACTTGCAAATTTACTCAAACGCTTCATATTGGGGTACCTGTTCTGTTACAGTAACTGTGATTATAGCAAGAATTAGGCCTTTTATAGTTAATGTTGAGAAATGAACTCCACTGATATGTAGGGCTGAAACAGTTGGCTCATTTTTGTAACCAACTAACCAAGAGCTATAACCGGATAATATCTGGTTATCCGTGGCCATTATTTCACCGAATATGGAATCAAAACTATAGGAATTGGAAAGCAGTATTCTCAAACTATTCCTTAGTGTGTATACAAACAAACGTTGTCGAGTACTCGACAACGTTCATTTGTATACATACTACAAAATAGTTTTTGCGATTACTCATTATTCATGGAAACTGCCGATCATTAACGAAGTCTTGAACGCCAAAGTCGATTATTTCTCAATATACGCAACATGGCTTCGATGTGTGATCTATCACAAAGGAGAAGCTTCAGATTTACTACGTTTTAAACGTGGAATGACGATCACTATCGATATTTTGGATAACCGGTTGATGGTTTTTCTAATCGGTTAGATAGCTAACTGTTTTCAAATCAATTAATCGGTTAACCATTTCAGTACTACTGATATGCCAATATGTAACATTTACTATTAATCCTTACAACTGAGTAGGTGCAGATTGTGTTTTGTTTTATGCCTAAATTTATGTATACCGGATCGAATGGGTTAAGGAATCAATTTAGGGATCAGTGTAAATAAATGTGCAATTAAATTTGAAAGGATGGGTTGGAGTGGGGGAGGGTGTTATTATTTTCCTCCCAAACAGAGTTTGGTGATGATATACAAATGAGTCCTGTGTCTACATGCATCCATCCATCTGCACATTTTGTGAATACATAACTTGAACAAATGTGAGCAGAATTTCATGAAAATTGTAGGCATACATTGTGGGAAGATCTCTGTTAAGTTCATTATTCATCGAATTTTGTTGGCTTTTTGTAGGCGTTATGCCCCTGTTTGTTGGCAATTTGGTGTTTGATAATGACTTTCACAAAACTTGCTACAGGCATACTTTGTGAGAAGATCTCAATCAGATTCGATATTCAGCAAAGTATGTTAGGTTTTGTGAAAGTTATGTCCCTTTTTGTTGGAAATTTGGTCTTTGTTTGACAATAACTTTGTGTATGCAATAACTGGAACAGATGTAATTGGATTTTCACAAAACTTGTAGGCACACATTGTGAGAATATCTTGGTCAATTTCGATATATACCTAATTTTGTGGGGTTTGTAGGAGTTATGCCCCTTTTATTGGAAATTTGTTTGTATGATAAGGACTTTGTGAATGCAATAACTTGAATAAATGTAATCAGATCTTCACAAAACTTGCATACATTATGAGAAAATTTGGTCAAGTTCAGTATTCACCAGATATTCTCAGCTTTTGTAGAAGTTATGCCCCTTTTGTTGCAAATTTGGTGTTTGATAAAGTAATTACTTTATTGACACGATAACCTGAATAAATGTGATCAGATTTTCACAAAATTTACTATAGGCATACCCCTGTGGGTACCTAAGAAGTGGAGTGGTGCTTATTTACTGTGGTAGGAAAGTTTTGCTTTCCTCATAAAATTCCTGGTATGAACCGCAGGAAGTGGAGCGGTACTTGTTTACTACAGTAAACAAGTTCTACTTCACTTGTTATGGGTAGCATAATTATCAGGGATTGGCTGAACTTGACTTCATACCTATGATGTGGTCATGATATAGCCAAAGATACTGAAAATGTTCTTAAAAAACACCATAAATATATTTATTATGCATCAAAGTTAGTTTGTCCAATCAGAACGCTGGAATACCATCTAAGGGTTCACACCGTTTCAGGTAACTCACCCGATATTATTTGTTATCAGGTGAGTAGCAGCCATTACTATTTTGTTCAAATGGATGCATTTCCACTCGATTCAAATTTAAATTAAAACAAAATAGGAGAATTTAGGTACCAGAAATATTTTCAATGTACCATATTTATTTAAAATATTAAATATTTTAAAAAATGGACCAAAAAGATAATTTGTAGTCCCAAAACTGGCAAAAGTTCTTTGTTGTTTTTAAGACTCAAAATATGTAGTATACCGACTACAGTCTATCGATTTTTTATACTGAAGCGAACATTTTCTTTACTCAACAGGATAAAAGTGTTTTTTTGAACATTTAAAAGTGTTTTGTTAACCCTTTTCAGGTGATAATGACAGTATATGTTTGTAGGTTATTTCAGTTATGCTTGTAGCGATATGTTTCATTTTGTAAATAAATATCGCACTTCAAACAGCAAAGATTGTTTATTGTCACCATGGATACACACCGGTGCCACTTACTGTTGATAATTTTGCACGATGCTGTCAATAGCGGTTTCTAAACAATAAAACGTCCGATTCTTTGTTTCTTGTGAAAATTTATTAATCCCTTGATTTGCACTGACTTTCAACATAATAATGTTATATGGTGTTTAGCTGGCTGATACATTTCCATACAAGGCACTGAGTGTTCATATCAGGTTCGGCTTGCCTCACCTGATATGAACTCTCATCGCCTTGTATGGAAATGTATCAGCCATCTACACGCCATGTAACTTAAAATATAAATAAATAAATACTCGTAAAATAGGATCCAGAACCAAAGCCTGAGGTGGAAGTCCTCTATAGTGGACAGCGTAGGTATATGCAGTATACCAAACTTGACTTCATACCTTTGTTGTGCCCCCGACCCTCTCAGGGGTATTATGTTTTAACCATGTCCGTCCATCCATCGTCCCTCTTAACTTTTGGTTTCCGGCCAATAACTAAAGAACCGCTTATTTGATCAGGTCATAATGTTAGGGGTTACTTGTGGATAACTAGACAATGTTTCCTTTTGATTTTGGTCCAGGTAGCCAATTCAATATTGGTTTCCCTCCAATAACTAATGAATAGTGACTTGAATCAATTTAATTTTTTGCTTATGCGTTATTGGTGTCCAGAGGAAGGTTCCTTTCGATTTTGGTCCAGATAGCAAATTCAATCGGACCACCATGGTGGCCATATTGAATTTGGTTTCCGTCCAATGAATGCTGACTCTCATCAGTTTTTATTAGCTCATCTGAGCGAAGCTCAAGGGGAGCTTTACTAAACACTTTCTGTCCGTCGTCCCTCGTCATCCAGTGTTAACTTTACATTATCAACTTCTCGCAAACTACTCAACCAAATTGAACCAAATCTGGTGTGCGTGTTCCATATCATATGCCAAATCAAGTTTGTTCAAATCAGGTTGACCCGCCCCTTGTAGGGCCACGCCCAAAAAGTGAGCCGAAATCTTAAAAAATCTTCTCATGAACCAGCAGTAGCAGAGACTTAATATTTGGTGTGCAGCTTCCTTTTGAGGTGTAGACTCAGATTTGTTCAAGAGAAGTTCGAGGGGCTACAGTACATGGAGAGTGGATTGTAAATAAATCACCTGCAGAGTGGAGTTATCACCCAAACTATAACTTTCAAATTTTGTATATATCGACAAAAAACACAAGCAATGTTTCAGCCAATGGACCTCCGGGTTCAACCCGGAGGTCCATTGGCTGAAACTTTGCTGGTGCTGGTTATGCTTTGCAACAAATTTGCAATTATTGCTTGGGTGGAATCTCCACTCTGCAGGTGATTTAGTGATAATACACTCTCCACATATATTTGCTGTCATTATGGGAGGGGCAAGAATTTTTGTCTCGCCCAAAATTTCTATTTTCCAAACCGAGAGGCTGATTTGAACCAAATTTGATATGCGGACTTATTGGGTCATAAGTAGTTAATTTATGCCCAAAAAATGTTTCCCATCGCCCCATGGGAACCGCAGGAGCTAAAACTAGAAACAATTTAAAACACCCATATCTCCAAAACTACACAGCAGTGAGAATTTTTATTTGGTGTGAAGCTTCCTTAGGACCAACAGAATGGAATGGTTAAAAAAAAAACTATCGGTTTTATCGTAGGGTACTTTTTTGGGACTTTGAAAAAGTACTGAGTGAGCATTTTTTTAACACTGTGGGTAATGGGGAAAACATTAAAGAATCTTCTTCTCCCAAACCACTGGTCCAAAAGCTTTCATATTTCACATATAACATCATTGGAAGATTCATTCACATATTTGTTGAAATAAATTCCCTGGATCCATGTTTGGGCTCTCTATGGGAGCCCAAATGTTCAAATTACTGCAGTATGAGGAATATTCTTTAAAAATCTTCTTCAGATCTACCAATCAGAATCTTTTGATATTTGGTATGCAGCATCCTTAGGGGGGGGGGGGGGGGGGGGGGGAGATTCAAGTTTGTTCAAGCCAAGTCCTTGTATTCATATTTGGGCTCACTGTGGGAGCCTGAATTATGACTTAGTTCAAAATGAGGAATTTTCTTTAAAAATCTTCTTCAGATTCAGCAGTCACAATGTTTTGATATTTGGTATGCAGCATCCTTAGGAGGGTGAGATTCAAGTATGTTCAAGCCAAGTCCCTGGGTTCATATTTGGGCTCCCTGTGGGAGCCCGAATTATAACTTAGTTCAATATGAGGAATATTCTTCAAAAGTTTTCTTCTTCATATCCACCAATCAAAATCTTTTGATATTTGGTATACAGTATCCTTAGGGAGGTGAGGTATAAGCTTATTGAAGCTAAGTCCCTGGGTTCATATTTGGGCTTCCTGTGGGAGCCCAAATTGTACAAAAATTTCTATTTTCCAAACTGAGAGGCTGATTTGAACCAAATTTGATATGAGGGCTTATTGGGTCACAAGTACCTAATTTATGCAAAAACATTTTTCCCATTACCCCATGGGCACTGCAGGAGCTAAAAATAGAAAAAAATAAAACGCCCATATCTCCAAAACTACACGACACAGAGAATTTTTATTTTGTTTGAAGCTTTCTTACGAACAGAAGAAAGGAATGGTTAAAAAAATATTGCCATCAGTTTTATCATAGGGTACTTTTCCAGGACTGCTGAGTCATCATTTTTTAACACTGCCAGTAATGGGAAAAACATTAAAGAATCTTCTTCTCCCATACCACTGCTCCAAAGGCTTTCATATTTCGCATATAACATCTTTGGAAGATTCATTCACATGTTTGTTGAAATCAAATCCCTGGGTCCATATTTGGGCTTTCTATGGGAGCCCAAATGTTCAGATTAGTGCAGTATGAGGAATATTCTTTAAAAATCTTCTTCTTCCGATCCACTAATCAGCATCCTTAAAGGGGGGTGGTGGGGGCGATTCAAGCTTGTTCAAGCCAAGTCCCTCTGGGAGCACGAATTATAACTTAGTTCAATATGAGAAATATTCGTTAAAAATCTTGTTTTTTTCAGATCCACCGGTCAGAATCTTTTGATATTTGGCATAAGCTTTTCTTAGGAGGGGCAGATGCAACTTGTTCAGATCAATTCCCTGAGTTGATATTTAGGCTACCATGTCAGGTGCGTGCCCTCAGGCTATCTGCTCAAATTTTAACTAAGTGCAATATGAGGAAGTTTCTTTAAAAATCTTCTTCACCAGAATCATCAATTAGAATCATCTGATATTTGGTGTACAACATCTCTAGAGGGGTCAGATTCAAGTTTGTTGAAATGGGCTCCCTGGGTTGATATTTGGTCTCCCTGTGAGAGACCCAGTTTTAACTTAGTGCAATATGAGGAAATTTCTTTAAAAATCTTCTTCAGATCCACCAGTCAGAATCCTTTCATAGTTGTTATACAACATCTCTAGGAGGGTGAGATTCCAATTTGTTCAAATCGAGCCCCCTGGGTTATTAATTTGACTTACCTATGGGAGCCTGAATTTTAACTTGGTGCAATATGAGGGAATTTCTTTAAAAACCTTCTTCTTCAGATCCGCCAGTCAGAATTCTTTTCATATTTGGTGTATAACATCTCAATGGGATCAGATTCAAGTTTGTTCAGTTTCAGTCCCTAGCTTAATATTTGAGCTCTCTATGGTGGGGGTTGGGTGGAGGGTGGTGGGGGGTCATGTTGGGTTCAGGTTTGTTCAAACCCATTTCTTAGTGTTTTTCCATAAAATATGCTTTTCATGACTTCATTCCTTTGTAGTGTTGATAAACCATGTCTAACTGAATGTGACCCCAAATACTTCTTTTAATCACTTTGGCAGGTGAGCGATTAAGGCCCCTTGGGGCCTCTTGTTTTTTAATTATGCTTTAATTTCCTTTCAATGTTGGACCAGTCAGCTCAACCAAGATGGCCGCCAGTGACCAATTCATTATGGCTTCCATGGTGGCCATCTTGAATTTGGTTTCCATCCAATAGCTAAGGAATTACTGACTCGAATCAATTTCATTTTTTGGTTATGCATTATTGGAGTCTAGAGGAAGTTTCCTTTTGATTTGGATCAGATAACCAATTCAATATGGCTGTCATGGTGGCCATATTGAATTTGGTTTCCATCCAATAACTATTGAATGCTGACTCGAAATCATTTTTATTTTTAGCTAAACTTGACAAAGTCAAGATAAGCTATTGCCATCATGCATGCGGAAGTCTGTGAGTCAGTTCACATTTTCTTTAGCACAGGCTACACCCCATAGCTCTTGTCCGATCATCACAAAATTTCATATGCAGTTTCAAGGTCATGTCTAGATGAGAATGTCCCCTTTTGGTTGCGATTGGTCAACCGTGATGGCTACGCAAGTCCGAAACCCAAAAACCTTTAGCACAGTCTACAGGTCGTATTTGTGAAGGGATTTCATTGTAACTTAGTAAGATGACACCGTATAATGTCAAGATGAGAACTTCCCTTTTTGGTCGCGATCGGTCAACCATGACAGCTATGTGAGCCCAAAACCTGAAAACCTTTAGCACAGTCTACAGGTCATATTTATGAAGGGATTACATTGCAACTTGATAGGATGACTCGATGTAATGTCTAGATGAGAAAGTCCCCTTTTGGTCGCAATCGGTCAACCATGATGGATGCACTGGCTCGAAACCCGCGAACTTTTAGCACAGTCTGCAGGTTGTATTTATATAAGGATTTCATTGTAACTTGGCAGAATGACTCTGTATAATGTCTAGATGAGAACATCGTATTTTGGTCGGGTTAAGGCAACTGTGATGGCCACAGGGGCACGTTACATAGATTCCTTTAGCACAGTCTACAGCTTACATTTATGAAGGGATTTCATTGTAAGTCGGTAGGATGACTCGGTATAATGTCTAGATGAGAACATCCTATTTTGGTCGTGATCGGTCAACCATGATGGCTGCACAGGCACATGACCTAGATTTGTTTAGCACAGTCTACAGTTCATATATATGAAGCGATGACATTGTAACTTGGAAGGATAACTCTGTTTGATGTCTAGATGAGACTGTCCTATTTTGGTCATGATCGGTCAGCCCTTATCGCCGCCTGGTCACATGACCTAGATTCCTTTAGCTCTGTCTACAGGTTGTTTTTATGAAGGGATTTCATTGTAACTTGATAGGTTAACTTGGTATTATATCTAGATGAGACTGTCTCCTATTTTGGTCATGATTGGTCATCCGTGACCGCCGAACCTTCACATGACCTAGATTCATGTAGCAAAGTCTGTGAGTTATATTTATGAAGGGATTTCATTGTATCTTGGTAGGATGACTCGTTTTGGAATAATTTTACTGTAACTTGGTAACTTTGGCTGACAGACATTAACTGTGGGGGCCACATCAACCCAGGCCTCAATTATTTAGTATAGTCTACACCTTAAATTATTCTTATTGAAAACATAGCATGTAGGGAACAGAAATTAACATATTCTCAATTATCACAATTATTGTCTTATTTCATAATCCTTTCATAAACATTGAACATTATCCTTTTCATCAAACACTACACACAGTTAAGTAAAGCTACAGTTTCATTGACACTTTCATTTAATTATGCATTGTTGGTGTCTAGTCTAAGACTTACCAACCCTTTTATGACACCATTGAGGGCATATGCCAAGCTTTGCGTTGTTCTTGTATTCATGATATGGCCAAAGATCTGAAAGTGACCTTAAACACTGATAAATAATTAAATACCAGCGGCATACATTATGAGAGAATCTTGGAAGACTTTCATATTTACTGAATTTCATTAGCTTTTACAGGAGTTATGCCCCTTTTTGTTGGAATTTGTTGTTTGTCTGATAATGACTTTGTGAATGCGATAACTTGAACAAATGTTATCAGATTTTCCCAAAATTGGCTGTGGGCATACCTTGTGGAAATATCTTTGGTCAGGTCGATATTCACCAATTTACTTGGATTTCATATGTGGTATGCCCTTTGTGTTGGAAATTAGGTGTTTGTCTGATAATGATTTTGTGTATGCGATAACTTGAACAAATGTAATCTGATTTTCATGAAACTTGCTATAGGCGTACTTTGTGCACTGAGCTTCTTTTTATCATTAACATTTTGATCCACTTCTCTCTGTGTGGGGCATAGGATATTACCATACTGTGGCATATATGCTTTCAGTGTGAATCTTCAGGATACTTTCAAAATTCCCCCACCCCCATGACATAATCTCCATCTCCTGACATAATTATACCTCCCCCCCCCTCCCTCCCACAACAACATCTCTCAAAAAACCCTCCTTGACAAAATCTCTCCCCGGTAAAATTCTTTCCTGACAAAATCTCCGTTCTGTACACCTGCTATCACTTAGTCAGGGACAAAAACTACAAGCAAATTTACAGTTAAAGGACAACTAGGTTGAAAAAAAAGTAATCCAGGGTTTGTTTCTGAATTTTTATTCGAGTTGTGACGAAGTCAAAATCGACTTATAGTTTGATGAATGGTGGGTGGGCGGGTCTCGTAAACAATTGGTTTCTGGATGATAACTTGATAATGGTTCAACCCACGTTCATGAAACTTCATAGGTAGGTTGGCCTCGGTGAGAAGAAGAACCCTATTTATTTTGGACTCACTAGGACTATGATGAAGGTCACAGTGACCTTGAACATACTAAATCATAAACAATTGGTTTCCAGATGATAACTTGCCTATGGTTGAACCCACATTCATGAAACTTCATATGTAGGTTGGCCTTCGTGAGAGGAAGAACCTTATTTATTTTGGACTCGATAGGTCAAAGGTCAAGGTCACAGTGACTCTGAACATAGTAAATCAAAACACTCGGTTTCCGGATGATAACTTGATAATGGTTTGACCCATGTTCATGAAACTTCATAGGTAGGTTGGCATCAGTGAGAGGAAGAACCCTATTTATTTTGGACATGCTAGGTGAAAGGTCAAGGTCACAGTGCCCTTCAACATAGTAAATCTGTAAACAATTGGTTTCCGGACAATAACTTGATAATGGTTTGACCCATTCATTCATGAACCTTCATATGTAGGTTGGCATCAGTGAGGGGAAGAACCCTATTTATTTTGGACTCTCTAGGTCAAATGTCAAGGTCACTGTGACCTTGAACATAGTAAATCATAAACAATTGTTTCCGGATGATAACTTGACTATGGTTCAACTCACATTTATGAAACTTCATATGTAGGGTGGCCTTCTTGAGAGGAAGAACTCTATTTATTTTGGACTCGCTAGGTGAAAGGTCAAGGTCACAGTGACCTTCAACATAGTAAATCGTAAACAATTGGTTTCCGGATAATAACTTGATAATGGTTTGACCCACATTCATGAAACTTCATAGGTAGGTTGGCCTAGGTGAGTAGAAGACCCCTAATTATTTTGAACTCACTAGGTCAAAGGCCAAGGTCACAGTGACCTTGAACATAATAAATCATAAACAATTGGTTTCCGGATTATAACTTGATAATGGTTTCACCCACGTTCATGAAACTTCACAGGTAGGTTGGCATTGGTGCAAGAAAGAGCCCTATTTATTTTGGAATCACTATGTCAAAGGTCAAGGTCACAGTGACCCTTCACATAATAAATTGTAAACAACTGGTTTCCGGACGATAAGTTGATAATGATTAAACCCACTTTTGTGCTGTCACAACTCGACATTGGATCACTGATCCTATCGGCATTTTTTTGTTATTAAAATTGAAATGCGATTGAAAACAATACCTGTACATAACACAGGTGTACCCACCCGAGTATTAATAGCTGATAAAACCATATTGGCTTATACCAACTTCTCAACAAGCTGATAACAGTTGTGTGAATGATCCACTGTACATGAAACTTAACAAGCTGAACCTCAAAGTCTATGTAGCACACCATTTTTAGCTCACCAACTTCAGTTGTGTGAGCTTATGGCATGGCTCGGTCGGTCAGCGTCGGCATCAGCGTACGTGTCCAATAATGTTAAAGTTTCTGTTTAGGTCACTTACTCGCCCTTTTTCCATATCATGGCCTTTATATTGCTGCTATATGATGATTATTATCATTCTACCATGATTTAACCCCTCATACTCTGCATTTTAAACATTTTTCTTGACTTTTTTAGTTGTGTTTAGTTTTCTGTTCAGCTCGGAATTTCATGTTCAACTTAGTGTTTAGGTCATTTGCTGTGTTCCTTCTCTTCCTACAGCACTTATATTCCTCATACGTATTCCTCATTATCATTGTTCCATGATTTAACCCTTCTTCAGTGAATTTCTTCAAATTTTGAACGTTAAGTTTTCTGTTCAGCTCACACTTACATATTTTCAGTGTGTTAAAGTTTTTTTTTAGTTCAGCTGTCGACATCCTTTTCATCCCATGGCCATTATATTGCTTCTGTATGGTGCTTATTATCATTCTATCATTATTTAACCCTCACCCAGTGCATTCTAAACCTTTTTCATACCATTTTTAGCTATGTTTACTTTTCTGTTTAGCTCAGATTTTAGGTTTAACTTTGTTTACGTTTACTTTTCTGTTTACCTCAGAATTTCATGTTCAAGTTTGTGTTTAGGTCAGCTGCTGTTTTCCTTCCCTTCCCATGGTGCTTATATTCCATCATACATGTTCCTCATTATCATTCTAGCATCATTTAACCCTTGTCCAGTGAATTTCTTCAAATTTTTCATCCCATTTTTAATGTTAAGTTTCCTGTTTACCTCACACTTAGACATTTTCAGTGTGTTAAAGTTTTTATTTAGGTCAGCTGCCGACACCCTTTTCATCCCATGGACTTACTTTATATTGCTTCCATATGGTGCTTATTATCATTCTACCATTGTTTCATTTTCACTCAGTGCATTTTAAACCTTTTTCTTAACGTTTTTTAGTTACGTTTACTTCTCTGTTGAGCTCAGAATTTCATGTTTAACTTAGTGTTTATGTCACCTGCTGTGTTCTTTCTCTTCCCATGGTGTTTATATTCCTCATATATGTTCTTCATTATCATTGTACAATGGTTTCACCCTTGTCCACTGAATTTCAATTCAAATTTCTCTTCAACTTTTGAACGTTGAGTTTTCTGTTTAGCTCACACTTAGACGTTTTCAGTGTGTTAACGTTTCTATTGAGGGCAGCTGCCGACACCCTTTTCATCCCTTGGCCTTTATATTGCTTCTATATGGTGCTTATTATCATTCTACCACTATTTAACCCTCACCCTATGTGTTTTAAACCATTCTCTTAACTTTTTAATTTTTTTTCTTACGTTTAGTTTTCTGTTTAGCTCAGAATTTCATGTTTAACTTAGTGCTTATGTCAGTTTCTGTGTTCCTTCTCTTCCCATGGCCTTTATATAAATCATACATGTTCCTCATTATCATTCTACCATGCTTTAACCCTCATCCAGTCAATATTTTTCAAATTTATTTCCTCACTTTGAACGTTAAGTCTCTGTTTAGCTCACACCTAGACATTTTCAGTGTTCTAAAGTTTCTGTTAAGGTCTGGCAACACCATTTGTAAAACATCATTTCCGAGGTTCCTCATATGATCAACAATTAATAATCTAATTGTGCCATGTTGATTTTCTTCAGTAATTACAAATGATAGTGCACGGAAAAGGCAGTTTCCATCACCACATATTTTTTTTAAAACAGAGGGTTCTTCCATTTCTCTATGTAGTGTGTACTATCAGGTATCTGATAAGTCACTGCTTTTTGAAAGTTTAAATCAAACATAGTACACTGAAGCATCTGCCAATGAAGAGTGGTTGGTTCAAAGTAATACTTCTCACTTAATAATGTGGCCATTAACCCTTCTGCTGTTAAAATTATTATTTTTTCAGTTTTACTTTTAAGAGGTTGTGTTTAGGTCAGCTTTGTCGCATGTTATGAGCGTGTTTGATACAGTTCTTGTGTTTGCCAAAGTTACTATCAAATAGGAATGTTGGTGAGTTATAGGGCGTTGGCGTCCTTCTTGTTAACATACTGATACCAGCTGTGCACACAACCTTTTTAGCTCACCAACTTTAGTTGTGTGAGCTTATGGAATGGCTCGATCGGTCGGCGTCAGCGTCGGCGTCAGCGTACGTGTCCAATAATGTTAAAGTTTCTGTTTAGGCCACTTATTCGCCCTATTTCCATATCATGGCTTTTATAATACTGCTATATGATGATTATTATCATTTTACCATGATTTAACCCCTCATAACCTACATTTTAGACATTTTTCTTGACATTTTTAGTTGCGTTTAGTTTTCTGTTTAGCTCAGAATTTCATGTTTAACTAAGTGTTTAGGTCAGCTGCTGTGCTCCTTCTCTTCCAATGGCACTTATATTCATCATACATGTTCCTCAGTATCATTGTTCCATGATTAACCCCTCATACCCTGCATTTTAATCATTTTTCTTGACATTTTTAGTTGCGTTTAGTTTTCTGTTTAGCTCGGAATTTCATGTTTAACTTAGTGTTTAGGTCAGCTGCTGTGCTCCTTCTCATCCCATGGCACTTATATTCATCATACATGTTCCTCAGTATCATTGTTCCATGATTAACCCCTCATACCCTGCATTTTAATCATTTTTCTTGACATTTTTAGTTGCATTTAGTTTTCTGTTTAGCTCGGAATTTCATGTTTAACTTAGTGTTTAGGTCAGCTGCTGTGCTCCTTTTCTTCCCATGGTGCTTATATTCATCATACATGTTCCTCAGTATCATTGTTCCATGATTAACCCCTCATACCCTGCATTTTAAACATTTTTCTTGACATTTTTAGTTGCGTTTAGTTTTCTGTTTAGTTCGGAATTTCATGTTTAACTTAGTGTTTAGGTCAGCTGCTGTGCTCCTTCTCTTCCCATGGCAATTATTTTCATCATACATGTTCCTCTGTATCATTGTTCCATGATTAACCCCTCATACCCTGCATTTTAAACATTTTTCTTGACATTTTTAGTTGCGTTTAGTTTTCTGTTTAGCTCGGAATTTCATGTTTAACTTAGTGTTTAGGTCAGCTGCTGTGCTCCTTCTCTTCCCATGGCACTTATATTCATCATACATGTTCCTCAGTATCATTGTTCCATGATTAACCCTTCATACCCTGCATTTTAAACATTTTTCTTGACATTTTTAGTTGCGTTTAGTTTTCTGTTTAGCTCGGAATTTCATGTTTAACTTAGTGTTTAGGTCAGCTGCTGTGCTCCTTCTCTTCCCATGGCAATTATTTTCATCATACATGTTCCTCAGTATCATTGTTCCATGATTAACCCCTCATACCCTGCATTTTAAACATTTTTCTTGAACTTTTTAGTTGCGTTTAGTTTTCTGTTTAGCTCGGAATTTCATGTTTAACTTGATGTTAAGGTCAGCTGCTGTGCTCCTTCTCTTCCCATGGCACTTATATTCATCATACATGTTCCTCAGTATCATTGTCCCATGATTAACCCCTCATACCCTGCATTTTAAACATTTTTCTTGACATTTTTAGTTGCGTTTAGTTTTCTGTTTAGCTCAGAATTTCATGTTTAACTAAGTGTTTAGGTCAGCTGCTGTGCTTCTTTTCTTCCCATGGCACTTATATTCCTCATACATGTTCCTCAGTATCATTGTTCCATGATTAACCCCTCATACCCTGCATTTTAAACATTTTTCTAGACATTTTTAGTTGCGTTTAGTTTTCTGTTTAGCTCGGAATTTCATGTTTAACTTAGTGTTTAGGTCAGCTGCTGTGCTCCTTCTCTTCCCATGGCACTTATATTCATTATACATGTTTCTCAGTATCATTGTTCCATGATTAACCCCTTATACCCTGCATTTTAAACGTTTTTCATAACATTTTTAGTTGCGTTTAGTTTTCTGTATAGCTCGGAATTTCATGTTTAACTTAGTGTTTAGGTCAGCTGCTGTGCTCCTTCTCTTCTAATGGCACTTATATTCATCATACATGTTCCTCAGTATCATTGTTCCATGATTAACCCCTCATACCCTGCATTTTAAACATTTTTCTTGACATTTTTAGTTGCGTTTAGTTTTCTGTTTAGCTCGGAATTTCATGTTTAACTTAGTGTTTAGGTCAGCTGCTGTGCTCCTTCTCTTCCCATGGTAATTATTTTCATCATACATGTTCCTCAGTATCATTGTTCCATGATTAACCCCTCATACCCTGCATTTTAAACATTTTTCTTGACATTTTTAGATGCGTTTAGTTTTCAGTTTAGCTCGGAATTTCATGTTTAACTTAGTGTTTAGGTCAGCTGCTGTTCTCCTTCTCTTCCCATGGCACTTATATTCATCATACATGTTCCTCAGTATCATTGTTCCATGATTAACCCCTCATACCCTGCATTTTAAACATTTTTCTTGACATTTTTAGTTGCGTTTAGTTTTCTGTTTAGCTCAGAATTTCATGTTTAACTAAGTGTTTAGGTCAGCTGCTGTGCTCCTTTTCTTCCCATGGCACTTATATTCCTCATACATGTTCCTCAGTATCATTGTTCCATGATTAACCCCTCATACCTGCATTTTAAACATTTTTCTTGACATTTTTAGTTGCGTTTAGTTTTCTGTTTAGCTCAGAATTTCATGTTTAACTTAGTGTTTAGGTCAGTTGCTGTGCTCCTTCTCTTCCCATGGCACGTATATTCATTATACATGTTTCTCAGTATCATTGTTCCATGATTAACCCCTTATACCCTGCATTTTAAACGTTTTTCATCACATTTTTAGTTGCGTTTAGTTTTCTGTTTAGCTCGGAATTTCATGTTTAACTAAGTGTTTAGGTCAGCTGCTGTGCTCCTTCTCTTCCAATGGCACTTATATTCATCAAACATGTTCCTCAGTATCATTGTTCCATGATTAACCCCTCATACCCTGCATTTTAAACATTTTTCTTGACATTTTTAGTTGCGTTTAGTTTTCTGTTTAGCTCAGAATTTCATGCTTGACTTAGTGTTTATGTCAGTTTCTGTGTTTTACTTTTAAGAGGTTGTGTTTAGGCAAGCTTTGTCGCATGTTATGAGCCTGTTTGATACAGTTCTTGTGTTTGCCAAAGTTACTATCAAAGAGGAATGTTGGTGAGCTATAGGGCGTTGGCGTCCTTCTTGTTAGAGATTGAAGTGATTAGCAGAGAGCACAAGACTATTCTCTTGTATAAACATAATAATTGAGTGAGCGTAATCAATGCTTTATACATTGGAATCCTGTTAATTGAATAGCCACTTTGCCAATGAAAATTATTCAATTAAGAGGAGTATTCGATTAACAGGAATTGTGTCACTTTCCTGTATTCTAGAGATAAACTTAGCATTTATTCTATTATATCTTGTTTGACAGAGCACCATGAGCTCTGTCAAACAAGATATAATAGATTAAATGCCTGTATTGGATGTACTGAGGCTAAATAGGTCTATAGACAAAGAAAAACTGGGGAGAGTCAGGATAAATTCACGACAGTTTATTAGATTTTTTATTCAATTAACAGTCCTGAGTTTACTCTATAACCTATATTCAATTAACAGGTCAAATTTGTACTGGAGGTATGGTAAATGGTTTTGTGTTTGGAAATTATATTCAATTAACAGTGTTATTCAGTTAAGAGATATCCAATTAAGCGGGCTCCACTGTATTACCTCCCATCCTCTGTAGTGTAAAATCGCACTTCTGTACAGCTAAAACAAGCTGCTTGTCACTACTGACAACCTAACAAATTATTTCTCAAGCGCACACACGCTATAATAACTGACCACAACATCACTCCGAGTGGTCTAATTACAAACAAACTGAATGCGAAATTTTAGGTATTTGTTTATTTGATAAGACTTTACGATCAATACTATAGTTATACCAGCAGATCTACCATGCAATTTCTGCAAGATTTCTTTCCCCAAACATGGGGTTCTACATTCTAACTCACTGAAACAAATACAAAAGTCCATCTATCCCAGTAATTGACAAAGCCAGAAACACACCTCCTCCTGAACTCATTCAGTCTAAATGTTCAAGGAGAGCTTGGTCAAAAACCATCCAACTGACTATGAGAAATGCAAAATCTCCATGCTGTTCCAAGTGACTTCCATGGAACAAACTGAATGAGAAAATACAAAATATAGTGGTCTGTCAGCAAAACACAGTAGAATAAACACAAGCCTATCTTGTAATAAATCCTGACAACGATAAGAGGGTATGAACAATAGACTTCATACCGGCACCTGCCAAACTCTTTCAGATATGATAGGTGAAGTGTTGAAATAATGAATAAGTGAAGCTCTTCTATAAAGCAGCCAAATGCTACAATTATGCAACCAAGCTCATCAATAAAGCAGCCAAGCACTTCAACAAAGCAGCCAAGAGCCAAATAAGTAACCCATAAATAAGGGTGCTCACATCTGATACAGCCTAATCTGTTCTCAACATCAGTAAAGGGTTATATGATCCCAATGAGTGGAAATCCACCCACATGGTTGTTTAGCACAAATTAAGTGCAAGTAAAGGGCACAAGCTGACAAAGAACGACATACACTGCACACTTGCTTTCAATCTATTGACAATATCCTTTGATTGTCGATAGTTAATTACTCAGACAATGGACTGAGCCCAGTGATTGGAAAGGGCATACCTCCAACAATACAGCCCGCACATACTAATAAGCTTCTTAGTACGGTCATATCTCATACTGCGCGCCGGACACTGATACGATTTTACACGCTAAACATTATACCGACCTCAAAATAGGACCAAGTCCTTTTATTGGAAACACTGATGGCCTTGATGTCGTATCATGAAAAGCACATGCATTCAACAAAGTAGCATGCACTTATAGATGAGCCTTAGAGCATGGGCTAGGGGTGAATGGAGGAAATGCTAAGCCATTCACCTTTGGTTTTCCACCAGTGCCATCGACCATCACACATGCCAAATACTGATACGATCTCACAAATAAAACAGAGTACACGTCGTATATGTGAACTGCATCCAATTAGTGAAATACATATTCGCGCAAGCTGTAGTTACTCAAAATCCACAAACAACGCATCGTATCATGTGCCACATGAGTAACCCGTAACTATGCTCAGCCTACAGCTGATAGAGCATAATCTATTTTCAGAAGCAGTGAAAAGTTACATAACTCCAGTGGGTGGAAGTCCACCCATATGGGTGTCCAAAACATAGACCAAAATCTATAACAATTTTCAACCCATATACTCAGCTGAGATATGATACAGATAGTCATGACCGCATACTCTAAGAGTATTGGGGAGGCACCCCTCTCCCAACATACACACTGGGCTGGAACCACCGTATGTCTTGCATCTTGTTATAACATCATATTCTATAAGTAGTGGAGAGGTGCCCCCCTCCCCACCTCACACACACTGTGCTGGAACCACCGAATATCTCGCACTGAACATGCAGTTGTAAACATGCTGCCACAAGACTAGCTCTTGAGACATCCTAATTCTCTTTGCAAAAAGTCATGTAACGGACTCCCACAACAACTGCCTGTTAGCATGCCTTTGTTTCTGCCTCCCCCTTTTCAATCAAAAGCACAAAATACAGTTATGCTTCACTTGCATACATGCCAGAAACACAAGTAGCAGAAAAAATATGTACATATCTTTACAAATTGATAAAGTTAAAAAATTGTAGCTTTAAAGTAACAATAAGCCACTACTTTGAAAAAATATTGACTATCAGATTTCGCTTGTATGTTAAAGAGCATATTCAAAAACCGCTGCGTGCAAAGTGTGAGACATCTGAAGCAACATGAAATTATTTAAGTGAGTGATTAAAAAACAATTATGCAGATGAATTTACAAAAGATATGACATTGCGTAGAGATAGACTGGTTTGCCTGAAGTGATCGGAAGTAAACAAAACCACATGTTATAATTTCTGATACACGTGGAAATAATGTAACTGGTACTGGTGCTGAATTACTTTTCTTTGTCAAAATTGGTTCACACATCTTTGCTTTGTTACAATTTATGGGAGAGTGCCAATAGGCACTCTCCCATAAGTTGTAACAAGTAAAATCCCTAACAATGGAATCATTTTACTTCAAAGATAATATGAAGCACATCCACAGAAAATAAAGCCTTTAAGTTGAGGTACCTGCACTTAACACTAAAGTTCAAATATGGGCTTCCAGCACTATACCAGTTAATACCTTTGCTGAATTTTGAATATTTGCTTGCATAATCAACAACTGTACATTATTTTAACAATAGCTGGGCATTATCAGATCAAAAAATGTATTACTTCAAATGAAGTGCAGTTATGCTTTAAATAAAACCTACAGAACCTGCCTACAAGGAGTGCGGTGGCTCACTGGTAGACTGTTGGACTTCTGTGCTAGAGGTTCCGAGTTCGATCCCCGCTTGGGACGACCCACGTTGTGTCCTTGGGCAAGGCACTTTATCCCGGTTACCTACTGCACGTTGATGGTGCACATGTCTTCAAATACTGTAACCCTGCTTGAGCGGAGCTTGAACAGAGTTAGAATGTTGAGGAGCTGACAGTTGCTCATCGATGCTCAGTGGTTCTCTCTGGGTACTCTGGCTTCCTCCACCCGTAAAACTGCCACGGTCACGATTAGCCATTGTGCATAAGTATGTGACCTTAAACACCAATAAATAAATAAATAATAATACAGAACATGCATCAACAATGGCAATCCAAAATACATTACATGGATGCTTATGCTATAAATAGAAATAAGAGGACATAAACTTCACCTTTGTCCTTCGCGGACCAATATGGAAAATGACATTGCAATTGTGCAGTCCTGGAAATTTCCCCGAGTGATTGGGAAATCAGAGTGGGATTAAAAGGCTGCCAGCCTTTTTCGAGAAAGTTAATACATGCCTTCAAGTTTATTTATTCGATTTGAATGGGTTCGTAGGAATGATATATGAAACATAAAGGTACATTTAAGTAATGAAAATTGTGGTTTAACCCATTCAATTTTGTTTGACAGAGCTCAGTGATTGAATTGGTTAAGTTGCATTATGGGGAAAATGTGTGACTTGAAAATTTGATTTTTTCGTCATCAGTGTGCAGAGGGTTAAACATGTTGTTGAACCAAAGTAAAAGACTAGCACACAATACAATTTTACAGCACTTACATAGCACATCAAATACTGTTATAAAGCTTATATGCAGTCGTGCTCCAAGCCTGACTTGTTTTGAAAACAACTATTCTTGTTGCAGTGTAAAAAACATTTAAAAGAATGTCATACCATTTGTATTCACAGTTTAATTACTTATTAGAGATGGACTGTATTGCAATTTTAAGTTCACTATCTGTTTCGGTATTTTTAGGGGGATACACCACAGTATCAGTTTGGTATTGGATATCTGACTTGACTGAGATTTTCTTGTATTACCAAAGGGGAATTCACACCAGAAAAATACAGAATAAATTGTTCTTGCATTATTCTACCAGAGTGATACAAATGCCACTGCTAATGAGCTCAATATTGGCATTCTTTTACCAACAGAAATTATATCTACAGTAATTTTATGACTTGTTCCATACACAGCTTAATCTTTATAGGCCCAAGCTTTTGCCATCATTAGAATGTCCTGCTTACAATAGACAAATCATCTGAGCAGTGATTTCTAGTCAAGTCTTGGCTACTTAACAGGCAGTCAAGACTTGACTAGAAATCACTGCTAAGCACCTGGACACTTATAGATTGTAGTCTTGTGGGAATTCAGAACAATTGCCCAGGTCTTTAAAGGTTAACAAACCTAAAAAGAAAATCAGTCATTTCTTTCATGCAGATGAACACTACAGCTGCTATCAAACCTCAACAAGGCCCTTTTATAAATAGCAAATGTAGGAAAATTTGAAAATACAGATGGTTTCGGTATTGATTGATTGATTGGTTTGGTTTTGTTTTTCGGTATCCCCATGATATCGTTATTGGTTCATTTTTAGCTTAACTTGACAAAAAAGATAAGCTATTGCCATCACACGTGCATAAGTCTGTGAGTCTTCAGTCTGTCAGTCTGTACACATTTGCTTTAGCACAGGCTACACCCTGTAGTTCTGGTCTGATCATCACAAAATTTCATATGCAGATTCGAGGTCATGTCTAGATGAGAACGTCCCCTTTTGGTCGCGATCAGTCAACCGTAATGGCTGCACGAGCCTGAAACCCGAAAACCTCTAGTACAGTCCACATGTCGTATTTATGAAGGGATTTCATTGTAACTTGGTAGGATGACTCTGTATAATGTCTAGATGAGAACATCCTCTTTTGGTCAAGATCAGTCAACTATGACAGCTGCACAGGCCCGAAACCCGAAAAGTAGCACAGTCTACAGGTCGTATTTACGAAGGGATTTTATTGCACAGGCCCGAAATCTGAACAATAGCTCAGTCTACAGGTCGTATTTACGAAGGAATTTTATTGTAACTTGGTAGGATGACTCTGTATAATGTCTAGATGAGAATGTCCCCTTTTGGTCCCCCTTGGTAGGATGACTCTGTATAATGTCTAGATGAGAACATCATATTTTGGTCATGATTGGTCAACCATGACAGGTACGCAAGCCTGAAAACATTTAGCATAGTCTACAGGTCGTATTTATAAAGGAATTTCATTGTAACTTGGTTGGATGACTCTGTATAATGTCTAGATGAGAATGTCCCCTTTTGGTCGCGATCGGTCAACCATGACGGCTGTGCAGACCCGAAACCCCAAAACCTTTAGCACAGTCTACAGGTCGTATTTTCGAAGGGATTTTATTGTAACTTGGTAGGATGACTCTGTATAATGACTAGATGAGAACATCAAATTTTGGTCGGGGTCAGTCAACCGCGATGGCCGCAGGGGCACGTTACCTAGATTCCTTTAGCACAGTCCACAGCTTGCATTTATGAAGGGATTTCATTGCAAATTTGTAGGATGACTCAGTATAATGTCTAGATGAAAACGTCCTATTTTGGCTGTGGTCGGTCAACCGTGATGGCCACACAGGCAAGTGACATAGATTTGTTTAGCACAGTCTACAGTTCATATTTATGAAGTGATTTCATCGTAACTTGGAAGGATAACTCAGTACGATGTCCAGATGAGACTGTCCTATTTTGGTCCCGATTGGTCAGCCATTACCGCCATCTGGACATGTGACCTAGATTCCTTTAGCTCTGTCTACAGGTTGTTTTTATGATGGGATTTCATTGTAACTTGGTATGATATCTAGATGAGACCATCCTATTTTGGTCATGATTGGTCAACCGTGACAGATGGACCATCACGTGACCTAGATTGCTTTAACAAAGTCTACGAGTTATATTTATGAAGGGATTTTATTGTATCTTGGTAGGATGACTTGTTTTGGAATAATTTTACTACATTAACCCAGGCCTCAATTCTTAAGTACAACCTACACCTCAAATTATTCTTACTGAAAACATAGCATGTTGGGAACAGAAATTAACATATTCTCAATTATCACAATTCTTGTCTTATTTCATAATCCTTTCATAAACATTGAACATTATCCTTTTCATCAAGCTCTACACCCAGTCAAGTTAAGCTACAGTGTCATTGACACTTTCACTGTGTTATTATGAGTTCTATACTGGGGAGAGGGTGGGGGCATGGGGGCATTGATGATAAAATAATAACTGCAGTCGGCAGCCATGTGGCTGCAGACTGCAGTTATTATTTTATCCTCCCTGTATGTTGATATTGGACTAACCCATCTAACTGTAAGTGTGCACAAAGGCTACACCATTTCAGGAAATGAGGGTTCAGAAGGTTAATTATCAGCTTAGGAACACAGCAGCAGATGCTATTATTATTGTTATTTCCTTTTCCACTGCAGCCACAATTCTAGTGCCAAGTGAATGTTTGAAACTTGATTGGATTTCAGATGTTTTCTTTGATTCAATTTGATTCGAAACCATTTCAGCTATTCAAAAAAAGTTTTAATCCAAGAGAGTTGTGGATTTCATACATTTCTGATTATAAAAGATATTGTCTGTTATTTCCGCACCTAGATATCTGACATTGCTGACATGTTCTAATATATGGCTGTGTAGGCTATGTTCAAAATCAATTTTAATTTATTGTAGAGATGGGGAGGTGGGGGAATGTCTGGGAGGGAAAGTGTGATAAGACATTGAAAGTTTAAAATAGTTCCATACAAGGATAAAAACAGGTTTAAAACAGATTTGGAAGTCTAGAGCTGCATGGTATATCGACAAACCGATACATAACGGCATTCAAACCAGTATCGAATGAATACCGGTGCAATTGCAAAAATATCTGTTTATCATCATTATTTATTTAACCATAATTTAATTTTCAAGATGTCTTGAGTATTTTAACTGTAATCCCAAATAAATAATATTATCCCTCCACCTAACGAAACGGCCGCATTCGCCCAGGCAATACACAAATTGTGCAGTTGAACAAATATTATTTTTTTAAAAATTTCAAAGCAAAACCATATCATGTGACCCCTTGATTGGAATGAGCTCAGTGAGCTCATTCCAATGAGGGGGTCACTTGATATGATTTTTTTGAAATTTTTTAAAAAATTGATAAACTAATATTAATATTTCAAAAATAAATTTTTATATTGTCTGCGTTGAATAAAGGGTTATTCGACCAGTATCATCAAAACATGCCGATTTGTTCCGATTGTGATGGATCAAGTTCAAAATTATGGTACGTATGTTAAGATATCTGAACAGTCTTTCGATATACCGGTATACTGTGGTATTTTTTTTTAACACCGATACTGCTATTCAGTTTTGAATACCGTGCAGCCCTATGAAAGTCATGATAGTGCAAGGAGCTGGTTTACTCTCTGTCTGAAGATATCAGTGACAAGGAGCTTGACCAGTACAGGCAGAATCTTGTTCAAAAGAAAATTAATTGTCAAAATGTTACTGCCAGTATGAATGTGGTGGTGGATCGCAATTGTTATTTCTTGTATCACAGGTGGGTTTTTGGAGGCAGGCTGGAAAACCAATAGTAACTTTATCTTGGATAACTTCCTGGAACAGAAATAATTTTGATATTCCCCTGTGCACTAGGGTTTGGATGGATGTCTTATAGTTGTTCCATTTTTAGCCCGACTGTTTACAGTGAGGACTATAGTAATGACTTTTGTCCGTCCGTCTGTCTGTCCGTCTGTCCGTCTGTTAACTTTTAGAGTTTTGGTTAAAGTTTGTGGTTAAAGTTTTTTTACTGAAGGTTCAAGTGGGTTTTTTTTTTCTTTTTTCTTTTTTTTTTTTTCTTTTCCTGTTCAGTTGACATTTGGAGTTTTGGTTAAAGTTTGTGGTTAAAGTTTTTTATTCAACCTCCAAGTACAGGCTACACCCGGTAGTTCTTGTCTGATCATCACGAAATTTCATATGCAGGTTTTAGGTCATGTCTACATAAGAACGTCCCCTTTTGGTCGTGATCGGTCAACCGGTATGGCTGCCCGAGCCCAAAACCCGAAAACCATTAGCACAGTTTGCAGGTCGTATTTATGAAGGGATTTCATTGCAACTTCATAGAATGCCTCTGTATAATGCCTAGATGAGAATGTCCCCGTTTGGGCATGATCTGTCATGATGGCTGCCCAAGCCCAAAACCCAAAAACTTTTAGCACAGTCAGCAGGTCATGTTTAATATGGAGGGATTTCATTGTAACTTGATACGATGACTCTGTATGATGTCTACATGAGAATTTCCCCATTTGGGCGTGATTATCAACCGTCACGACTGCCCGAGCCCAAAACCCAAAAACCTTTAGCACAGTCTACAGGTCATATTTATGAAGGGATTTCATTGTAACTTGATAGCTTGACTTCGTATAATGTCTACATGAGAAAGTCCCCTTTTGGACGTGACTGGGCAACTGTGACGGCTACAGGTGCACCGAAGCCCGAAAACCTTGAGCACAGTCTACAGGTCATATTTATGAAGGGATTTCATTGTAACTTCGTAGCATCAATCCACATGATGCCCAGATGAGAATGTCCCCTTTTGGTTGCGATCATTCAACCTTGAAGCCCGAAAACCTTTAGCACAGTTTACACGTCATATTTATGAAGGGATTTCATTGTAACTTGATAGGCTGACTTCATATAATGTCTAGATGAGAACATCCCCTTTTGGGCAACTGTGACGGCAACAGGGGCCCGAAGCCCGAAAACCTTTAGAATATTCCACAGGCCAAAATTATAAAGGGATTTCATTGTAGCTTGGTAGGATGACTCCAAGTTTGTGGTTAAAAACCCAGACAAACACCACCACCCCCTACCCCCCCCCCCCCCCCCCCCCCCCAATTAGGCTTTTTTAGCCCGACTGTTTACAGTGAGGGCTATTATAATGACTTTTGTCTGTACGTCTGTACGTCTTTCTGTCCATCTGTTAACATTTAGAGTTTTGGTTAAAGTTGTGGTTAAAGTTTTTTACTGAAGGTTCAAGTGGGTTTTGTTTTTTTTTCTTTTCCTGTTCAGTTGACATTTGGAGTTTTGGTTAAAGTTTGTGGTTAAAGTTTTTTATTCAACCTTCAAGTACAGGCTATACCTGGTAGTTCTTGTCTGATCATCACGAAATTTCATATGCAGGTTTTAGGTCATGTCTACATGAGAACGTCCCCTTTTGGTCGTGATCGGTCAACCGGTATGGCTGCCCGAGCCCTAAACCCGAAAACCATTAGCACAGTCTGCAGGTCGTATTTATGAAGGAATTTCATTGCAACTTCATATAATGCCTCTGTATAATGCCTAGATGAGAATGTCCCCATTTGGGCATGATCTGTCAACCGTGATGGCTGCCCAAGCCCGAAACCCAAAAACTTTTAGCACAGTCAGTAGGTCATGTTTAATATGGAGGGATTTCATTGTAACTTGATACGATGACTCCGTATGATGTCTACTTGAGAATTTCCTCATTTGGGCGTGATCTATCAACCGTCACGACTGCTCGAGCCCAAAACCCGAAAACCTTTAGCACAGTCTACAGGTCATATTTATGGAGGGATTTCATTGTAACTTGATAGGTTGACTTCATATAATGTCTACATGAGAAAGTCCCCTTTTGGACGTGATTGGGCAACTGTGACGGCTACAGGTGCACCGAAGCCCGAAAACCTTGAGCACAGTCTACAGGTCATATTTATTAAGGGATTTCATTGTAACTTGATAGGTTGACTTCATATAATGTCTAGAAGAGAATGTCCCCTTTTGGACAACTGTAACGGCAACAGGGGCCCGAAGCCCGAAAACCTTTAGAATATTCCACAGGCCATAATTATGAAGGGATTTCATTGTAGCTTGGTGGGATGACTCCAAGTTTGTGGTTAAAAACCCAGACAAACACCCCCCCCCCCCCCCCCACCCCCCCCAAATAGACATTTTTTTTTCTTCTCTTCTCCAATATGCATTTTGAACTATTTACAGTCACTACATGTGGAACCTTTTTTTAAACTCATGTACCTTCCCCCACCCCCACCCCTCCCCCCCCCCCCCCCTCGGAGAGCCAATTAGGAACTTTTTTTTCTTCGTCAAAAATGCTTTTTTACACTTTTGGTTCAAGTTTGTGGTTAAATACCCAGACAAACACCACCCCCCACCACCCACCCCCCACCCCCATGGTGGCAGTTAGGTATTTTTCTTTTCTCTGCTCAAAATGCGTTCTGAAGGATTTAGACTGACCACATGTGAAAAAAAAAATGGACTCCCCTAACACCCCCCCACTCTCCCCCACCCCTCACCCACCTCCCCCACCCCGTCAGGGGCCAATTAGGCACTTTTTTTTTCTTTCGTCAAAAATGCTTGTTTACAGTTTTGGTTAAAAACCCAGACAAACACTACCACCCCCCCCCCCCACCCCCAATTAGGCATTTTTTTTTTTATTTCCTCCAATATGTATTTTGAACTATTTACAGTCACTACACGCAAAACCTTTTTTTTTCCTTTTGTCAAAAATGCTTTTTTACAGCCCCAAATTAGGCATTTTTTTTTCTTTACCAATTAGGCACTTTTTTTTTTTCTTTCGTCAGAAATGCTTTTTTACAGTTTGGGTTAAAGTTTGTGGTTAAAAACACAGACAGACACCACCACCCACCCCCCACCCCCATGGTGCCAGTTTGGTATTTTTTTTTCTCTACTCAAAATGCATTCTGAAGGATTTAGACTGACCACATGTGGAAAAAAATGGACTCCCCTAACACACCCCACTCTCCCCCACCCCTCACCCCCCACCCCACCTCCTCCTCACCCAGGGCCATTCATGCAATATTTTTTCTTTGGTACAAAATGCATTTTTAGCCTGACTGTTTATAGTCAGGGCTATAGTCATGACTTTCCATCTGTCGGTCCATCCGTCTGTCTGTAAACAATTGGTTTCCGACTGATAACTCCATTTTGGATTATTTGATTTCAACCAGAGTTGATATGTGTATTTTTCAGCGAGTAATACAGGCCAGGTTTCAAATTAGGTTTCACAATTCCCCCCCCCTCCACACACACACACACACACACACACACACACACACACACACACACACACACACACACACACACACACACACACACACACACACACACACGCACACACACAAACGGGTCACTTAGACAATTATTCCCAAAATGCATTTTGAAGGATTGGGAGTTATTACATGCAAAAAAGAAAATTGACTCATATAGCCCAACATTGCTATGTGTACTGCATCTTTAATCCTTTACCTAATACAAGTTGAAGCCAACAGTACAAATTATCAGATTTTTTCATTTTTTATTTACTTCTAACCATGGCTTATTACTCCTTATTGGAACAAGCTCATCAAGTTTGTTCCATTAATAGGTCATGAGGTATGTTTTGAAGTAGAGAAATGAAAAAATAAAATTTGAATAGCAAATTTTGTTTATCACGAACGCAGATATGGCAGATTCGTTAGGTAAACTGTTAACAAAAAATGGCCCCGACTATTTTGCATCTAAGTATTGCCATTCCTGGGACAGTCGGGCTGCATGCGTGACATCACTCTTGTTGGTAATACTGGTGTATAGTGAATAATCATTTGATATCCATCTGAGGACTGGACATTGAACCATTCTATCTTATTTATAATGGCCTTCACGCATAGGGACAACACTGATGCCGTGTATTCCACTTTCGAACTTATCACAGCTATATATGCATTTTTTCACATTTTAGTGTTTGTTGTTTTAATGCAATGCTTTAAGAAGCAAATGGTTTTGTTTGCATTAGATGTGATGTGATCATTTTGCTGATTAAATACTATTCAAGATTGTATTGATTGTGTAAATATTGTTAATTTTTTCTAATTTCTTATTTTATATTCTTGAAACATATATTAAAGCTGAAAAATTTATTGTGTGTTTCCAGAATATAAAATAAGAAATTCAAAATTATTTTTAATTATTCAGTAAAAGTAAAATAAAATGATAACCTTTTATATTGTCAAAACTCCACTAAAATTAGAGCAATATAAAATTAGTGCTTTTTTAATATTGTCAAATACATTATCAGTGAAAAATATTGTGAATATATTGTTTGTTTTATAATAAGTATTCTCATATAATGATAGTTAGAAATGTACAACGATAGTCATTATGATTTCCTCCATCAAGTCTGAAACAATATGAGGTAAAGACGTTTATTACATGCCTGTTCAATGAAATCCCCATCTACAGCAACACCAAACCATGCTGAAAATGAAAATCTTTTCCGCACATATGTGCGAAACGGAAATCGTTGACGGACTATTTTTGAAGTGAAATTTAACTGGAATTTTCTACAAATTGTGCAACACAATTACAATTTGAATCGCTAGCGATAGCTAAAAATCATCCACTGAGTTCCAACGTGTTCTATGTGCCATTAGGCACATAGAACACATTGGAACTCTGGGAGCAAAATAGTAACACAGGATCACATTGCAAATTTGGTTGGCGATAAAATGTGTTCTTTTTGTTGATAGTTGTGTAATGAATTGCTGAGTGTCCTTCTAATAATTGTTTTTATAGACATGAAGGTGTGTAATAAACACAGAACGATACGCGCATGTCATTCTGTGTATATAAGCAGTAATTCTTTGGTCATCTGGATTATTCAAACCTACTGACCATACCATGGAAACAATAGCTGCTGGCATATCGAGATGACTCCAAAAATACAACACAAGAGTGCCCTCAAAGAAAGCTGGACACAAACTTCTAGAATCTTAAATCTAATACATTGCAGTGTCCTTCAGTCTTCATCTGAGGCAAACCAAAGCATCTTTGTTGCACTGTTGCCTGTGCATTTCACATTTTCATGTAGCTGCCGTAAGGGAATGTGAACTGAGTATCATGAGAACATTAGCTAAATACTTGAATCGAGCCATCATGTTTGTTTGTTGGTGTGTGTTAGTTTTATGGTTTAGGTGTTGGACTCCTTACCGGAGATGAGTTCCCCGTGGAACCCCGGGAAGTGAAGCAGTACTTGTTTACTGTAGTAAACATCTCTGTTTCACTGGTAAAATAGAACCCAGGCACTAATGCTTGGGGTGTGAGTCCTCTAAAATAGGCAGCATGGGATATAAACGATTGACTGACCTTGACTTTATCTCTATGTTGTTGTCATGATTAGCCATTGTGCAGAAGCATGTGACCTTAAGTCTTTCAACACGAGATGCCGCTTTTCCAGTCCAGGAACACCATAATTTATTATTTCATTATGTTGGAGGCGACTAAGTGAACGCGTGTGGTAGAACAATTAATATTTTCAGCGTGCAGCCTGAAGGCTGCACGTTGAAAATATTAATTGCTCTGCCCCCAGATAATGGATATGGACCCTTCCAATTTCTGCCATTTAACTGGCATGGAAGATACCACCAGTGTTCAAAGGGTTAAACACTAAAAACAAATTGGAGGAGCTGCACGTTGAAAATATCAATTGTTCTGCCCCCAAATAATGGATATGGACCCTTCCAATTTCTGCCATTTAACTGGCATGGAAGATACCACCAGTGTTCAAAGGGTTAAACACTAAAAACAAATAGGGAGGAGCTGTCTATGGTTTAATCCCTTGTGGGTGATCAGGAACCAACATTTTAAATTCCTCTGAAGCATGATTCCGATTGTGTCCTTCAAAATATATCTGTACATAGACACTGAATACAATTTTTTATGATAAACTTAACTGTAAACCTTTTTCTTTCTTTTTTTCCAGTTCAAGTTTGCGAGCTGTCTAGATGTTATTCTTATGATATGTGGTACAATTTGTGCTGCTGCTCATGGATGTGCTTTACCAGCAATGATCATTGTGTTTGGGGGCATGATTGATTTATTCATAGATTCAGGAAAAACGGGTCAGTTGATTGATTCCATAAGTGGACTTCTACCAGTTATTGGAAAAACAGCTTCTGATTTTTGGAACAATCCAGCTTTATTTGTGTAAGCCTCTTACCAATAATTTTACATGGTATTACATCCATCATGTAGCTATATATTTTAGCTGAAACTTGGTGCTGAACAGTTTTATGGTAAACTAGCTATAGTTGATATAAAAATTGATAAATTTCATGCTGCCTTATAATTTCATGTTGATTCTGTAGGAATGAGTAAAATACAAAAACAGTCCCCCACCCCTCACCCCTCATTGACAAGAGATAAATTGAGATTGAAGTTTGTCTGGATGGCCAGTTCAAACCACAGAAACTTCTAGTTTGCTATTTCTCTGCTACAATATGTTCTTTAAAAAAAAATATTATTACAGTGGAGCTCCTTAATTGGATTTCTCTTAATTGTATAACCCTCTTGAATGAAAAAAAATTTCCAACAGCAAACCATATTTTTATACGACAACCAATGGCCCAGACTAGCTGGTGCAAACTCGATATTATCAAGGGCCAAACACAAATTTTGAACCCCCCAATCCCCAAAATTTGCATACAAAACCGAAAATTAAAAGTCCTATCTGGCCCTCCATACTTTTACTCTCTGAGCATCCGCAGTGGTCAGGAAGAGACCGGAATTGGCGGCAACATCATTCTTTGTTTGGCCCTAAAGTCAGTAACAATGAGCTGACATCTGTGCTTTAAAATCTCCTGTTTTGAGGATGCCAGACACAAATCAATGCAAGAATTGGTGGATCCAAGGCTGTTAATGGATGATGGAAGTGAAGTACGGTGGTTTCAGACGTTCAGGGCTGTAACTTTATAATAATTATAAAAATTATTTTATGTTTCCCATTTTCGGGACATACACCTAATGTCATCATTCTTGCTCATGATTAATCCACTGTTTAAGTATTCCTTCCCTATCCTTGTATGAACCCTTCCTGTTAAATTCCTAAGCTTTTTGGCTCTTTTTTATTGAAACTTTTTATGAAATTTCTTGGGAGTTTAACGTGTATTACAGAATGTTTATTTTGTTTATCCCCATGGTTACGTCCTCACCCTAGGGGTGTTAGATTGTTTTAGTCTTCCATCTTCTATCCGATGTATCATTTTTTCTTCGTATGAAGATCTAGCTTTGCATCTTGTAGCATTTAAATTGGTTTCTGACTTTGGGCCTTTTGATGACTGATGTCATGATTCTGTTTTTTTCCTTGATGTTGTTTACATTGGCAATGTCCTCAAATATATGTAGTAATATTATGTTACTGTAGAATTACTTTAGGATACATTGATTATTATTCCGGTAGTGTAGCTCATAATATTTGGATTTTGTCCACACTTGGCTCTATTGGGATGCCCTTGGGTTCATTATGTTCCCTTTGGGGACTTTTTTCAAAATTTTTCAATTTTTTTTTTTATAAATTTTTGAATTTAATTTTGATTGCGATTATTCATGTATCTTTATCATATATTTTGTTGTGGAGTTTGTAGGAGTGCTATCGACTTTGTCATTGGATTGTAATTATTAAAGCTTACTGCTCTAATGCAAGGCAAGGAAGTCTACCTCAGATTTACATGCTTGTTGTCTTGCCTGTAGTCGATGCACACCTGCGGATTCTTGTCCTACTGTGTACATTGGCATGACAGACGTTCGAGACGGGTGTCGCAATTCATTGTTGGCTGTGAGGTTTCTGTGCCAGAACTCTCACCGTAATATAATTAAAGTTTTTCAGTTTCTATTTCAGAGGAACATGAACATGGTGATGGTATTGTGACACCCATCCAAAGTGTGCTACCATCGTCGTGCTCTGTTGAGCAAATAGAGCTAACTGCGAGGTGCTCATGAATATAAGCAAGGGTTAAGGCCTCTAGTTAGAGTTCTTAATCCCTTGCAAGCAGCTAGCTCGACCGGTGAAGCGGTTACTCTGTCCTTGGGAGCTGTGACACCGGGTAAGTCTGTTGCAGTCGAAGGAAGTGTAGATTAGGGTAGAGTGAGCACCTCAAAATCAAAAGCTCACCCAGCGACGACGGAAATAGGGAGGAAGTCAGCAAGTTTCTTTTAGGGAGGCTTGGCGAGGTCCAATAAGACCGTGAGCGGCAGAGTCCCCTCTCTAACCCAACAACATTTGGGGCCAAATGTTGTTTTGAGAAACTTGCATAAGTCGGAGCATAAGTCTGCCCGCCACTTGGGATGCTCCGTCTAGACTTCGGTGGTGAGCTGTCAAACGGTGCTGGGTCGGTCCAGTCATCTGTACACGCAGATGAAAATGACCGAATGTCACAGCTGAGTCAGTCGGATGGTGAAAGGGACAAGGAAGTGGATTACCCTTCCCTTTCCGAACAGCATGTGGTAGCGATGAATTTTATTCATCAAACCTATACTGACTTTGTTCCACCTGATCAGCAAGCTGTGACTACTACAGAGAACCCGCTTTCGTCTCTGAAGCAGATTTCGTGTGGAGGAAAGAGGATGTTCTTTCCCTTCCAAAACACTCTCAACAGGTGTCGGAGGCCTCGGCCATGTTATCGATGCCATATTCACCTCTCTAGTACTAAGAGGAAGGCGGTTTCTTATCGACATCTTCAATAAATATACCATTCCTTGGACTACATTCAAAACGGTTGTAGAAGATGTCCAGAGAGCTCCTCTGCATTTAGATGAGCAGGCCAGGGATTTAGATATGTCCCTACCTGCATCATTCAGTATATGCTCGGAAGTGATGGAATGTGCTATTTCATCCAACTGAGCGAATCTGGACATGATGTCCTATGCAGATCACCTCACCAGAGCTATAGTGCAAAATCTTAATGGGAAGGAATTTGAGGACGTTTGTTCCTCGCTTTGAGTTCTTTCCAGGGCAGTCATGTATGCCATGTACAACTCTGCCCTGACAGTGGCAAATTGGGAGTTGATCAGACGTGATGCTGCCCTTGTGTCGTCATCACCTGTAGATGACAAGGTGAAAAGCTCTCTCTGAGTCGCTCTGGTCTCCGGATATACTCTCTTTGACGATGAGCTTTCGTTAGTCTTTGAACAGGCTACAAGAAAGCTTTCAGTACACTGATACTGAAGTCTGCCTCAACACACTTCAGCAGACCAGGGTAAGCGAGGCCATTCCACTTAATCACCTAAGGGAACTCCTTGCGAGGGTACAATAAACCCTCTTTTACTTACTCCGAAAGTCATCAGTATAGCAACTCAGAAAAGGGGCGCAGGTCTGATCCAGACTATAGGTCAGATGCCCTAAGCCGATGGGACGAGGTTCTTCGCGGGGAGGACGTAGTTTCTCCTTCCGTAAGCCTCATTAGTCGTACATTAGTCGTGATGAATAAGACCTCTATTGCTTACCAGTTGATGGAAGGTTATCATCTTCGCGAAAAATTGGATTTATGTCATGGAAGATCAGTGGGTAAAAGTGTTGTCTCGGAAGGCCTACGGATATGATTCCGAACATAAACCCCACTTACAAGATGTCCGCGTTGGACAAATCTTCTGGCGGATCCTTTCAAAAGGGAGTTGCTCCTAGTGGAGGTACAGGCTCTCTTATTGAAGGAAGCAATAGAGGTCTTCAAGAATAGACTTCTGTTGCTTTCCACTTAGCGGAAGGTTATCAACCTCGCAAAAAAGTGGATGAAAATTGCGGAAAATCAGTGGATGAGAATGTAGTCGCGGCAGGCCTGCGGCTATCAGTCCAAGCAAAGTTCCACTTACTACAAGTACGTGTTGGTCAAATCTTCAGGCAAATTCTTCCAAGAAAGTCTCTCCTTGCAGAGGTATAGTCTCTCCTGTTGAAGAAAAGTAATAGAGGTTGTCAAAATATTCTCCAAGTTTTTTCAAATCACCTGTTTTTCATCCTGAAGTCGGACGAATAGTGCATAGATAGGCTGAGACAGCTATCTTGTTTGAAATAGAGCCGTTAGAGGGAATAGGTACGTCTTTTCCCTCTCGGTGTTCTATTCCTTGGCGTCAAGACATTTATTGCCACTGTGTACACCATAGTTGCCTTATGCACTGTTACAGCAGTCTTTTCTTAGCGGCTAGTGTTGTAAGTCTCCATTTAGTGAGCTTTCAAAGGCCGCAAGTGACACAGATATGTCTTCAGGTAGACGAAGACACATAACTGTGTAGTTACCTTGAGATTACTGTCTCTTTGGGAATTACAGCTGTTAGAATAGCTGCTTGTCATTCCTTTCCTTGCGCGACGATGGTTGTAAGTCTCCGTTTAGTGAGCTTTCAAGTCGCTAGTTACACCGAGGTATCTGTCTTCATGGAGAGGAAGACTTCTAGCTACGTTAGCCAGGGCCAGGCTCTGACCGCTGTCTTTTGGGAATAAAACCGATAAGGTACAGTGCTTTTTGGTTTGTTTTCATAGGTGTCGTAGACTTGAGTCTTATTGTTTACACCATAGTAGCCAAGCTAGAATCAGAAGCAAGATTGTTTCAGTAATTATGCAGTGACATAACTGAATTTATTTTCTCTTGGGACTGCTGTCTCTTTGGGAATTTAGGGCTGTTAAATAGTGGCTCTTCATTCCCTTCCTTGCACGATGATAGTTGTAAGTCCCCATTCAGTGAGTCTTCAAGGTCGCAACTTACACCGATATATCTGTCTTCACAGAGATGAAGACTTATAAGCTATGGCTAGCTTTGTAAGTCTCCTTATTGAGCTTCTAAGGCCACAGTTATCAGCCTTTTATTGTCTTCACGTATAGGAAGATCTTTAGCTGCTTCAGCTAGGATGAGTTCATTGTCCTATTGGGCATGATACCGTATGTTAGAGGTGGTTATTCTCTTCTTACCGGTATGGTTTGGTGTCAGTTATATGAGGCGATAAGCTTTATTAATGACGCCATATTTCCCTAGTGTGATTATGTCAATACGGTGTATTTGTTCATCACGTCCCTCTCCGTCCTTAGTGACAATCGACAGGTAAAAGTTGTATTGAAGGTATAGTAAATGATAAATTTTAACTAATTTGTATATTTTTTACACCTACCAATGGCCCAGATGGGGATGGCCCTCCCATGAGTGAGCACTCGTACCTTCCTGCTGAGTTGTTATTAGTACGCTCATCTACAAAGAATGATGGTGGTGCCAATTCGGGTCTCTTCCTGACCACTGCGCATGCGCAGAGAGTAAAAGTATGGAGGGCTGGATAGGACTTTTAATTTTCGGTTTTGTGTGCAAATTTTGGGGAATGAGGGTTTCAAAATTTGTGTTTGGCCCTTGATAATATCGAGTTTGTGCCAGCTAGTCTGGGCCATTGGTAAGTATAAAAAATATACAAATTACTTAAGATTTATCATTTACTGTCAACTGCATATAGATTACAGAGTAAATTAATTCCTGTTAATTGAATCAAAAATCTTATTGTATATCAGTAAGGCCAAACAAAGTTAAAAAAGGTTTCTCACCATACCCCCCCCCCCCCCCCCCCCCCCCCCCCGCCTCCGCCCCATCCCCCCCCCCCCCCCCCCCCACCACCACCACATCATCCTTTTGGCTGCCACATGCTCTCTTTTTATAATTTTTATAACCAATCCAAACTTAAAAAAATAAAAATTAAATGGTTCATGTCTGATATTTTACCCAAGTTAATAAAATTGATAAATTTGTCCCTGGAGTGCAAGCTCTTGCACTCAAGGGACAAAATACACCACCTCCCAAGCTATTCTGTAGATTATGGGGCCTAAAACATAAAACAAACCAAGAACATGAGCTTTTAATGGCAAAGAAATAATTACAAAAATAAATAAAATAAAAAAATGCCCACCCACATGTAATTTGGCAAAAAATGGCCCGAGAAACAGATCTGCTTTGTGGGGCCTAAGCCACTGAATTCTGCATGTTTACATATCTGTATGAACTCAAAACATCCAATATGGGATCAGAAATCAATATTTCATGATACAGCTTTTAGTTCTGTATAAATTTAAGTTTGTTGGTCAATTAATAAAAGAAAATAAATGTCATTCCAATATTATTCTGTCATTCTGGGTCATTGCATGTTTTTCTGGTGTTTAAGAATTTCACTAAATCTGCAATGCATCTTTGTCTTGATTTCCGTTCTACTTAATAATAATTCAACTCACTATTGAGCAAATCCACAAGTTGTTCTGCTATCATGTGGTCCTTTCTTGGGTAGGTCATGTTCATATTACAGTAGAGCCCACTTAATTGTATATCTCTTAACTGAATAACCCTGTTAATTGAATATAATTTCCTAACACAAAACTATTTACCATACCTCCAATACAAATTTGACCTGTTAATTGAATATGGGTTATAGAGTAACCTCCTGTTAATTGAATAAAAAAATCTTGTAACCTGTCACAAAATTACCAAGACTCTCCCCAGTTTTCCTTTGTTTATAGACCTATTTGGCCTCAGTACATCCAATACAGGCATTTAATCTATTATATTTTGTTTGACAGAGCTCATGGAGCTCTGTCAAACAAGATATAATAGAATAAATGCTAAGTTTATCTCTAGAATAAAGGAAAGAGACAGAATCCTGTTCAGGGTTCCACTGTATTACGACGACACAACTCATCCAGTCAACTTTCAATCATTTGATTAGATGAAATTTGGTGATAAAATTTTTTTAAAATTTCCAAAATTTATTTTGCAGATGTACTATGTTTTTAACAACCAAATTTATTACATTGTGCATACAATTTTTTTTTCAGTTTACTCCAAATTAAGTCACAGCATTGTGTAAATATTTTGTCTATAAATAATATTTATGCTAAGTTAAAAAATGCACTTGAAAAAGTATGTGTTTTTTTATTGTCCAACTTCAGTAGCACATTATAGAAAACTGATTTATCATCAGTTATTGTAATTACTGTTATATTAGGTATGTGTCTTTGTTACATGATCACTCACAGTGGCTTTCCTGCATTTCAGATTCAAATATACAATTATTTTGGAAAAAGTGTCACATTTAAATTCATCACTTTGAGGTGGCCATGATACCTGTTCAGTCATGTGTTCACAAAACAATTGGAAGAGGTGGCTTCCAAATTTCGCCTTCCACAACATTTTCAAGGCCAGTAGTGAATTTTTAAATCACTCGCTTAAGAATGCCAGGCCCGACACTGACTGTTTCTCAGGCCCTCCCGCATCGTATTGACTATTTTGAGACAAATCTGAGATCTAAATCTGATGTCGGGACTTATTATTGCAGAGATCAGTCGGCTCTGGCATTAGTATTCTTCCTTTTTAGCAAGAACAGAAAAAGGGTCCAGCTGAAACAAAAATTTCCAGGAAAAAGCGACTGTGCTGCAATTTGTGTACCCTTGATATGAGCTCTGTCAAACAAGATTTAATAGAATAAATGCTAAGGTCATCACCAAAATACAAGAAAATGACCAAATGCCTGTTAATTGAATACTTTTGAAAATTGAATATATTTTTATACTAATAACCAATGGCCCAGACTTAGTTGGTGCAAACTCGATATTATGAAGGGCCAAACACAAATTTTGAACCCCCCCCCCACCCCACCCCCCCACCCCCCCCCATCCCCAAAATTTGCATACAGTACCAAAAATTAAAAGTCCTATCTGGCCCTCCATACTTTTACCATCTGCGCATGCGCAACAGTCAGGAAGAGACCGGAATTGGTGCAACATCATTCTTTGTTTGGCCCTAAAGTCAGTAACAATGATTTGACATCTGTGCTTTAAAACCTCCTTTGTATGTGTATCCGGCATCTGGGGTGACCATCCGTCGTTCGTCCATCCTTTGTCTGTCTGTCTGTCCGTCTGTCCATCCATCTGTCTGTCCATCCGGCGTCCATATCCATTTCTTTGGCATTCGATAACTTGAAAAATATTGCTTGGATTGTCAAGTTACTTTATATTTGTGTTCAGGTTACTGATGTGCTGAGCTGTATAGTTTTTGGTGTAAATCGGATAATTTGATCCTGAAATATTAACCCTTTATCCTTCAAATTGAAAATTCCTTCAATCCCTTTGGCATTCGATAACTTGAAAAATATTGCTTGGATTGTCTAGTTACTTTATATTTGTGTTCAGGTTACTGATTTGCTGAGCTGTATAGTTTTTGGTGTAAATCTGATAATTTGATCCCGAGATATTAACCCATTATCCTTCAAATTGAAAATTCGTCCAATCCCTTTGGCATTCGATAACTTGAAAAATATTGCTTGGATTGTCAAGTTACTTTATATTTGTGTTCAGGTTACTGATGTGCCAAGCTGTATAGTTTTTGGTGTAAATCGGTTATTTTGATCCTGAGATATTAACCCTTTATCCTTCAAATTGAAAATTTCTCCAATCCCTTTGGCATTCGATAACTTGAAAAATATTGCTTGGATTGTCAAGTTACTTTATATTTGTGTTCAGGTTACTGATGTGCTGAGCTGTATAGTTTTTGGTGTAAATCTGATAATTTAATCCTTTGATATTAACCCTTTATCCTTCAAATTGAAAATTCCTCCAATCCCTTTGGCATTCGATAACTTGAAAAATATTGCTTGGATTGTCAAGTTACTTTATATTTGTGTTCAGGTTACTGATGTGCTGAGCTGTATAGTTTTTGATGTAAATCGGATAATTTGATCCTGAGATATTAACCCTTTATCCTTCAAATTAAAAATTCCTGCAATCCTTTTGCATTCGATAACTTGAAAAATATTGCTTGGATTGTCTAGTTACTTTATATTTGTGTTCAGGTTACTGATGTGCCGAGCTGTATAGTTTTTGGTGTAAATCTGATGATTTAATAACGAGATATTAACCCTTTATCCTTCAAATTGAAAATTCCTCCAATCCCATTGGCATTCGATAACTTGAAAAATATTATTTGGATTGTCATGTTACTTTATATTTGTGTTCAGGTTACTGATGTGCCGAGCTGTATAGTTTTTGGTGTAAATCTGTTATTTTGATCCTGAGATATTAACCCTTTATCCATCAAATTGAAAATTTGAAAGCCTGCAAGTTTCTCTTAGGGAGACTTGGCGAGGTCTGATAAGACCGCGAGTGGGAGAGCCCTCTCTCTAACCCAGCAACATTTGGGACCAAATGTTGTTTTGAGAAACTTGCCTGTGTAGAAACCTGCAAGTTTATCTTAGGGAAGCTCGCCGAGGTCTGAAAAATCAATGAGCGGAAGAGCCAAATTTTGTTTGAGAAACTTGCCTGTGTAGGAGGTTACGTCCACACTCGCTGCTTCTAAACTGCAGCCGGCATCGGCTAGAGTTACGGCTGCTTCTTCGGGCAGATATAGCACACACGACTGCATACTAGCTACCTGATTTCGGATATCTAGGCAGCTGCCAGAAGAAGTATCCAGTCTTCGCCCATGAAGTCGACCCATCCGGTAGCTAGTGATCCGAGGCTTCAATCATTGGGATGTTCGGAGTAGAGATCTACGTCCAGATCTTCGTCCCAGGAGCAGCAAGTGGCGTAAATATGGAAGACCGCTGCTCCTCAAGCCTCAGTAATGGACTTGCTGTCGCAGATTGCGCAGCTAATCACAGCATCCCAGCAAGTGCAAGAGCAGCCTTCCACAGACTACGGTGGTGAGCTGTCGGATGGTGTTGGATCGGACCAGTAATCTGCACATGCAGATGCGATGGTCCGAACGTCACAGCTGAATCACTCGGATGGTAAAAGGGACAAGGAAGAGGATTACCCTTCCCTTTCGGAACAGCATATGGTAACGATGAATTTTATTCATGAATACTATCCTGTCTTTGTTCCACCTGATCAGCAAGCTGCGACTACTAGAGAGAAACCGCCGTCGTCTCTGGACGCAGATTTCATGCAGAGGAAAGAGGATGTTCTTTCCTTCCCAAAACAGTCTTGACAGGTGTTGGAGGCCTTCGGCCATGTTACCGACACCATATTCAACCTCTCTAGTGCTAACAGGAAATCGTTTTTTTATTGACATCAAGAGATATACCGTTCCTTGGACCACGTTCATTTAAAATGGTCCAGAGAGTTCCTCTGCGTTTAGATGAGCAGGCCAGGGATTTAGATATGTCCCTACCTGCATCATTCAGTATATGCTCGGAAGTGATGGAATGTGCTATTTCATCCAATAGAGCGAATCTGGATGCAATGTACTATGCAGATCACCTCACCAGAGCTATGGCACAACGTCTTAATGGGAAGGAATTTGAGGACGTTTGTTCCTCGCTAAGAGTTCTTTCCAGGGCAGTCATGTAGGCCACATACAACTCTGCCCTGACAGTGGCAAATTTGGAGTTGATCAGACATGATGCTGCCCATGCGTCATCATCGCTTATAGATGGCAAGGTGAAAAGCTCTCTCTGAGTCGCTCTAGTCTCCGGACATACTCTATTTGATGACAAGCTTTCGTTAGTCTATGAACCGTCTACAAAGAAAGCTTCCAGTACACTACTACTGAAGTCTGCGTCTCTACAACTTGCTTCAGCAGAGTGGGGTAAGCAAGGCTGTTCTACTTCAAAATCAACTAAAGGGAACTCCTCGCGAGGGTACAAGAAACCCTCTTATACTTACTCCGGAGGTCGTCAGTATAGCGACTCGGGAAAGGGGCGCAGGCCTGATCCAGACTATAGGTCAGATGCCCCTAAGCCCACGGGTCGAGGTTTTTCACCGGGAGGACGTAGTTGCTCCGCCCGTAAACCTCGTAAGTCGTACAGGTGATGGACAAGACCTCTATTGCTTGCCAGTTGGCAGAAGGTTATCAAACTCCGCGAGAAGCTGGATGGAAGTCGTGGAAGATCAGTGGGTTAGAAGTGTAGTCTCGGAAGGCCTACGGCTATCATTCTGAGCAAAAACCCCCCACTTACAAGATGTCCACATTGGACAAATCTTCCGGCAGATCCTTTCAAAAGAGAGTCTCTTCTAGCAGAGGTACAGGCTCTCTTATTAAAGGAAGCAATAGAGGTCGTCGAGAAAAAGACTTCTGATGCTTTCCACTTTGAGGAAGGTTATCAACCTCGCAAAAGTGGATGATCAGTGGATCAAAATGTAATCTTGGCAGGCCTGCAGCTATCAGTCCAAGTAAAGCTCCACTTACAAGAAGTATGTGTTGGACAAATCTTCCGACGAATTCTTCCAAGAGAGTCTCTCCTTGCGGAGGTACAGGCTCTCCTATTGAAGAAAAGCAATAGAGGTCATCGAAATATTCTCCTGGTTTTTTCAAGTCACCTGTTTCTCATCTTGATGCCAGACAGATAGTGCATAGATTGGCTGAGACTACTGTCTTGTTTGGAATAGAGCTGTTAGAGGGAATAAGTATGTCTTTTCCCTCTCGGTGTTGTATTCCTTGGCGTCAAGACAATTAATGCCATTGTGGATGCCATAGTAACCTTATGTACTGTTATAGCAGTCTTTTCTTATAATTAGTGGCTAGTGTTGTAAGTCTCCATTTAGTGAGCTTTCAAAGGCCGCAAGTTACACAGATATATGTCTTCACATAGATGAAGACTCATAACTGCATAGCTACCTTGAGATTACTGTCTCTTTGGGAATTAAGGCTGTTAGAACAGCGGCTCGTCATTCCCTACCTTGCGTGACGATGGTTGTAAGTCTCCGTTCAGTGAGCTTTCAAGGCTGCTAGTTACACCGAGATATCTGTCTTCACGTAGAGGAAGACTTCTAAGCCACATTAGCTAGGCTCTGACCACTGTCTTTTGGGAATAAAACCGATAAAGATAGAGTGCCGTTTGGTTTGTTTTCCTAGGTGTCGTAGACTTGAGTCTTATTGTTTACACCATTGTAGCCTAGCTAGAATCATGAGCGATGTTTTTCCAGTAATTATGTAGTGACATAACTGAATTTATTATCTCTTGGGACTACTGTCTCTTTGGGAATTTAGGACTGTTAAAATAGCGGCTCTTCATTCCCTACCTTGTGCGACGATAGTTGTAAGTCTCCGTCCAGTGAGCCTTCAAGGTCACAACTTACACCGATATATCTGTCTTCACGGAGATGAAGACTTATAAGCTACGGCTAGCGTTGTAAGTCTCTCCTTAGTAAGCTTCTAAGGCTGCAGTTATCAGCCTTTTTACTGTCTTCACGTATAGGAAGACCTTTAGCTGCTTCAGCTAGGCTGTGTTTGTTGTCCTATTGGACATGATACCATATGTTAGAGGAGGTTATTCTCTTCCTACCGGTATGGTTTGGTGTTAGTTATATGAGGCGATAAGCTCTATTGATGATGCCATATTTACCTAGTGTGATTAATGAGCATTTCTTCAAATGCCTATACTTAACTCTTTCTCAGGAACATATTTCCTGATATCAGACTGAACGGAAGGAGTTCATCTAGATTTTTATGATCGGGTGTCAGAACATTGTTATCGTCTCCCTTTTCATTTCTATCCAATCTATTACGTAATAGATATACCACACTTTTTGTGATGTATGGCGAGATAATTGTACAGTTTGCAGGTGTCCTGTGGTATTGGACGAGGCCGTAGGCCGAGTCCAATAGCACAGGACTCCTGCAAACTGTACAATTATCTCGCCATACATCACAAAAAGTGTGGTATATCTATTTTAATCCACAGCCCTTTCCTATTAAGGAATGTCAACAAAAAAAAATTTTTGTCGAAACCCTCCCCCGCCAATGTGTTAAGAGGCGATTACAGGGCAGGACATAGTTTTCTTCCCGTAAGACTCATATGCATGCAAGTATATGCATGCCTTTCATGGCTCATCGATTGGCAGCTGGGTCGTGTTCTAACGGCGACCTCATGGGCACTTCCACTATTTAGTTGGTTTGTTTCCTGTGATTGTTCATTTATAAGTCATATGTGGTTCCTTTCAGTTCCTGGTTACTCTTGTATCACTCGGTGGACACAGGCTGTGTTCAGATGAGTGTATGAAAGATTTCAACTTTCTCCAAACAGTCATTGGTTGTTACGGACCTAGGAAACAATGATTTATTTTGGGGAGGGTTCTTGACGAGTCTGTTAATCATAGCTCATTCTATGTTCTAGATACGATACACATTCTCGTATATTCGCATGGTTCAGTTGGAGTTTTATTGTTGGAATTAATTGTACACCTGAACGGGGTCACCTGTTGGTTGCCTTAGAAGAGTGTTTGCTCTTCAGCTACTTTCCATTGGGATTCAATTGGACAAGTGTATGGTTGTACACATTATATCACCGGTTTTCGACCCATCTACGTATTCTGACTTGGGTAGACGTTAGAAGCGTGCGCTGTTAATTACTGGGATTGCCACGATAGCCTTTGCTTCTGAAGTGGCGCTAAGCACCAATAATTAATAATAATTAATAACTGGGTGCCCGTTGGGCGAATATATATTGATTATTTGGTGCCACTTTTCACTGATTCCACTCCCCTCTTTGTTTTGAAGAATATTCCTTCCGAAAAAAGGGGGGGGGATTTTTCTTCATCTCCTCTAGCTTGATAAGTGTGTAATGATGAGTGAAGCTGTTAGTGTTGAAACGATTAGCCGACTAATCGATGTCGACGCGATTATTAAATTAGTTGATCCCTAAATCTGCTAGTCGATTAGTCGGAACATCTGCCCCAACCATACACCATCCCCTTAAATTCACCCAACATTGTTGCGAACGTCACAAGTAAACTCACGAAATCAAAAAACAACCCACGGAAATAATGTGTTTGATGTTTCCGACTGCATGAATAACAACCCTAGTTGGCCAACTGACCAGGGATTGAATAAGACCAGGGGTGCGTGAAGTAAACAGGGAAAAATATATAGGTGAGCTTATTCTCGAGGGAGCAGCCTGCAGGAAAATTAGGTCATTTTAGACCCAAAGTTGACATGAAATTAGGCCACCTACAGACATCAATTTGTTCACCAGGTACTGGTAAGTTCGAAATGTCTTACAGAAACATCAAAGAGAAATTATGGAAGAACACATACCAGTTCGTATTTGGAACAATTTGTTATCACTAAAGAACCAATTACAAAATCCATGTGCCCCCCCCCCCCCTCCCCCGCCCCGAAATATATAATACACAGATCTGTGTGTTATTTTTTTTGGAAGTGTGTGTGTGTGTGGGGGCATATATAAGAGGAAGGTGTGACGTTGGGGGTGATGTGATATTAATCAGGTCTCCAGACATCTGTAGTTAGACTAGGCAGTGGGACCTGGGGTGGGATGCACAGCAACTCCGATTGACGACATCCCCTTTAATCCGAGGATGATATACAACATTTCTCAATAAAAAAAATAAGCGTTCAACGGATAATGTTGGATTTCAAGGTGTGCAGAGAACGAGCTGGTCCACTGTGAACTCGCCCCAGTGACGCGGCAAAGCATCCATGTTTTACAAGGCGATGTTTCCACTCAACTTGGCGGGGCAAAAATATAAAAGAGAATACCCCAAAGACGGGTGCAGAATGTTAATCTCTCCCCCCCCCCCCCCCTCCCCCCAAAAAAAAAAAAATGTTCTTGGTAAAAAAAAATGCAGTGGAAGACCAGTCGGATATAGATATCATCTGACTGGTTGGTTGGTTGGGTGGGTGCCAAGTACAAATTCAATGGAGGCAGAGAGCCAACTGTTATAGGCCTACCATCTTGCCATCAGAGGGTGCAGTTGCATAGGCCAATCCCACAAACATTTAATGTCTAATGTCTGCATTTCTGTCGCTATGCTGAAATCGTCTATTATGATTGAATAACACGTGAGGTGAGAAATCTGAGTCAATTCCTCTCCAACACAGTTTCGTCCAGCATGCGGTTCGACCCATTGTTCAGGTGAACAGAATATTCTTTTACATTGAACCATGCAGGGCCTTTGAAACACTGTGGATGACCAAGGCTGTAATTGTGGATATCCTGGAACCCATCAACGGTACATGGAGAGAAATTCTAAACAGAAACACTAACAGAGTGGAATTTTCACACATATATCGTCTTAACCCATGTGTAAGAAGCATTTCATTGAACTGAGGGTCCTTTGAATGACAACCTACGATTCATCTGCAGAAATATGTTGTGTTCGGTGTCCCTTTTCCGTCGAAGCTGGGAGCATATTTTGTGAGTGGAAACCTCACTCCTCGAGTGTTTTAGCAGAGACCCTTCTTTATGTGGTGAGATGGGATTCGATGTGTCAGAATGTATCTGAGATCAGTTAAAAATTATAAATTGGCAGAATTTGGGAGAGTTTTCAGTTTCCCGTCTGAAGAAACATATTCATATATTTTATATTTCGTTAAAAAACGATGCGTTTTGCTTGAGATTTGTTGCTTTGGGCCACTGAGAAAAGTAGACCCAGGCTATTGTAATATAACTGAATATAACACAACACTTAACATGATCAATTATTGAGTTCTTGCGGCAGCAATAAAATTTGGTAGCAATAACATTTCTTAATCCAAACTAATCCTTTAATTACCCTTCCAAAGATGTAAAACAAGAGCCGACAATAGCTACCGATTGTTTCTGAAACAGCCTCTGATCACAATGAAAACATTGACTGATGACGATAAAGCATAAATTACTCCTATGAAGTTTATTCTTTTGAGATTTCCAACATCAGAAACTGGTTAAATTGAATTACAATTATGTATATTTAGATACTTTTATATTCGCACTGCGACTTGTAAAGAAATTTTGTTTCTAACATTCAACCTACCATTTAACAATTTTATTAGCACTACGACAAATATTGAAATTATTTTGAATCTATTTCTGGGAAAAGACAGCACTCATGTGGTGTTTTACAACAAATAATTGCAACACCATGAGAAAAAATTCAATTTCTAACATTCGTCCTGTCACTTAAGTTAACCGTGCACATGTATATTAGCACCACGAAAAAGCCTTGGGCCGATTTAATCCGTGGACTGACTTAAGGGCATACTTCAGTTGCTGACTTTATTTTTGGCCGACTTCTCCCAAGGGCGACTTCATTTTGGGGGTGACTCCTTACCATTTAACTCCTTGTAGACTTTATACCTCAACTACAAAGCTTGAAAGTTTTTTTTTTGCGACAATTTATTGGAAAACATCCAGCGGTGTTTTGAATAGATAGTTGCAAAAAATGAAGAAAAAAAATCTATTTCTACTGCCCCGTGTCTTGTAGCACACTGAGAGACCATGTGTTCGAGTGTTGTTTTCTTAATACTGGATAGCTGTCTTTTCCACCTAAGATCGCCGTATGTACATGTGCCGAGTCGATGTCCAGTAAGAGCAGGTTTCGATACCCTTATAGTTTAATGTCCCCCCCCCCCCCCCCCACCTTATAAATAGCAGATGTACGCCCCCCCCCCCCCCCCACACACACACACACACACACACACACACACACACACACACCAAATGTCGGGGATCACATGTTATACTCCCAAGCTCTTTCGGCTTTTTTATTGAAGAATTTTTTTTATTAAATTCTTGGGAGTTTAACTTGTAAAACGGAATAGGTATTCTGTTTATCCCCTTTGTTTACGTTCTGTTCATTACTGATGCATTGTTTTTTCTTCATATGAAGATCTAGCTTTGCATCAGGGGGTTGTTGATCGGTTACTAACTTTGGGCATTTGTTGTATCTGTTGTTAATTAGTTTCTGGTTTTTCCTCTTGACGTCTGTTCAATAACGCTTTGGATTCGTATTAATTCAGTATTTAGTTAAAAACAATTATTGTTTTTTCTATTAGGATACATATTATATCTTATTCCAGTAGTTTAGATTTAATTAGTTAGTGCTTGTCCACACTTAGGCTCTATCGGGATGCCCTTGAGCTCATGAGGTTCCCTTGGGGCACTTAGGCTTCATGCAAGATTTTTTGAAATTTTTTGTTTGTTTTTAATTTATTTCGAAAATTTTGGTGATTGTCTGTGTTATGTATCCTTGTGATGTTTATTCTGTATAATTATTGGGTATGTGGTGGACTTATGTTTTTGGCTTGATTATTGTTGTATACATTATAATAATTGGTACTCAGTGTAAATCCAGGAAGCCTTGGGATAAAGGCTTGTTGTTTGCCGATAGTCGCAGGGTAGGCTGCGGTTATGGCTTCTTCTTCTTACATGCACGCAAAGAGGATTAGCCTACAAGTTTCTCAGCAGGATACTCAGTGAGATCTGGGGTCAGATCATGAGTTGGAGAGCGTTCTCCATCCCGTTAGCAGTCAGGGTCGACTGTTGTCTATCGTGATAAACTTCAATTAGTCGGAGCATCCATCCGAAATGTGCGAATCGGGATGTTCCTTCCACACTTCAGCCGGGGTCGGCTGTTGTTGCAGCTTCCTCTTTTTCCTTGAAAAAGCCCGCTAAGGGGTAGAAGCCCACAAGTTTCTAAACAGAACGCTCAGTGAGGTCTGGATCCAGACCATAAGTTGGGGACCCCTCTGAGTTCCGTCAGCAGTCGGGGATGACTGTTTCGATTCAAGAAACTTTAGTGAGTTGGGACGCTAGTTTGCACTTGCAGTTCGGGACGCTCCTTCCACACTGCAGAGGGGCCAGTTGCAGCTATGGCTTCTTCCTCTGCTTCATCAATGAAGCACGTCAGACTGCAGACTAGCTATCTGACTTAGCATGTTCATGCTGTTCCACGGAGATGTTCCCAATCTCACTGCCAAAGTCGGATTAACCTGTAGCTTGTCATTCGAGTCATTTTTATACAGGACATGCGTTGAAAGATCTGAGGTCAGATCTCCGTCCCGTGAGCAGCATATGGTAAAGAAGTGGATAATCGCTGCTCTGCAAGCCTCGTTCATGTACCTGCTGTTGCAGATTGCTCAGAGTCTCGCAGCATCCCAGTAGTTAAAGGTTCTGCCATCAAGAGGCTCCAGTAGTGAGCTGTCGGACGGTGCTAGGTTGGTCCAGTCATCTCTACATTCGGATGGTGTTGACCATGTTTTCAGATGGAAAATTCAGATGGTGAGAGGGCTACGGTGGTTGATTCTCCATCCCTCACGGAACGGCACATTAAGACTATGAATTTTTATTCATAAGCTCTTCGAATCTTGTTCCATCTGAACAAAAGTTTGTGTTTATATATCATTAGCGGCTAACGTCATAGTGGTCTTATATTTTTTACAGCAGTGTTTTTCTTATACATTGCGGCTAACATTGTAAGTCTCCGTTTAGTGAGCTTTCCAAGGCTGCAGGTGACACAGATATTTGTCTGCATGATGATGAAGTCTAATAACTGCGTTAGCTCAGCTGAGACTACTGTCTCTTTGGAATTACGGCCGTTAGAAGTAGGATCCTTTGTTCCTTACCTTGTGTGAATAATGTTGTAAGTCTCCATTTAGTGAGCTTTCAAAGTCGCAAGCTTTACCAAGGTATCTGTCTTCACAGGATGAAGACTTATTAGTTGCACTAGCAAATCTGAGACTGCTGACTCTTTGGAATTAGGGCTGTTAAAAGGAAAGAGTTTGTTGTTTCCTTCTCGCCATTGTATTCTTAGGCGTCTGGGGCTTTTAGTCCATTGGTTGACGCCTTATAAGAATCAAGGGCGGCCCTTTTTTCCCTTAACTTGAGCAACTAACATTGTAAGTCTCCATCTAGTGAGCTTTCTAAAGTCGCAAAAATTACACTGAGATATCTGTCTTCACCTTAGCTAGGCTTTCACGGTGTTTTCCTTTGTGTCACAGACTTTAGTCTTATTATTGACACTATAGAAGCCTAGCAAGAATTATGAGCGGTGTTTTTTCCCTATCAGTAGCGGCTAGAGTTGTAAGTCTCCTTTAGTGAGTTTCTAGGGCCGCAGTTAACAGCCATTAATTGTCTTCACGAATAAGAACACCTTTAGCTGCTTTATCCAGGCTGAGACCACTGTCCTATTGGACAAGGTACCGTTACAAGAGAAGAGTTTGTTCTCTCCTCAACGGTAGTGTTTTTGTGTTAGTTTTCCGAGGCTTTTAGCCCTATTGATGATGCCATATTAACCTAGTGTGATTAATGAGAGTTCTTTCAAATGCCTATCAAATGCCTATAGTTAACTCCTTTCAGGAATATTTTTCCTGCTATAATCTATATATGGTATTATTTGGTGCAATGGCATACTGTCTTGATTTCAACGGATATGTCGACACTGTTTCAGAGGGTATATTCCTTGCAATAGTGCCATGTTAGTGGCATTATGGAGTCAGTCAGACATGAGGGAGCCCTACGGTTTCTATACTATTCTAGATAACTAACACTAAAGCATTACGAGTGCGCCGGGTTAGTGCGATTATGCCTGCTTTGACTAATTATAGGATTTTTAGCTGTATTACTCTTTATTGAGAATAGCAGCAGCAGTATAGCTTTGGGAATGTTGCGTGAAGTTTTCTTTTTCATAGTGTGAAAATGGATTTTGTCACTGTTCCAAGCTTTAATGTTACTGCACTGGCCTTACTTATCTAGCAATTGTAGTAATGCAGGTGAGGGCTATTCAATATGATATATTCTGCACTGCAGCACAGGCAGGGTTAGATTGGTTGAAGACATGCGTACCATCGATGTGCAGTACGCTTTAGTACATGGCATCATCATGTTCTCAAACAAGGACACAATGCGGGAGTCCAAAGTGATCGCTCAGACGGTCACCCATCCAATGATTAACTGGGCTCGACGTTGCTTAACTTCGGTGATCTGACGAGAACCGGTTACTGCAACGCCAGCGCGCCCCCTTCTGTCAGATAACCTTCCCATTAGAATTCAATTTTACAAGTTTAAGGTTGTACATATTAATATCACCAGTTTTCAACCTATCTACGTATTCTGAATTCGGCATACGTTTAGAAGCTTGCTATTTTAATAACCGGGATCGCCACGATATAGCCTTAGCTGCTGATGTGACATTAAGCACCATAAAATTAATTATAATTAATAGCCGGGTGCCTTTTAGGCAAACATATATATTATTCGGTACTGCTTTTTCACTGATTCTAGACCACTTCCCTCTTGTTTTGAAGATTATTCCTTCAAAAAAAGGGGGGAGGGGGTGATTTTCCCTTTACCTCCTCTGGCCTTATAATAAGTGTGTAACTATGAATGAGCCTGTTATAATCTGCAGATTATTCTGATCTTATGTACACCTTGTTACATTTTTTATGGCATGTGTTTGTGGGTGTTAGTCTCTCACTCTCGGGCACGCTTTTCCTAATTTTAAGTGACTTATTCCGGACTAGCCTTAAAATTGGAAGCTCGTTACACCCAATTAGCGTAAGCTTTTATGCGAAGTAATAGAAAATTAGTTGGATATTGCTCCTTATTTCCGTGGTATGTCTTCTCTATTGTATAGAAAGACATATCGGTAATTCCTTAAAATTTTAATCCCCTTTTCACCTTGGGAGTTCTAATGCCGGCTAAGGAGCTGTATTTTTGTCTGCTATTTCTTTAAGTCCTAGGCCCTCCGCCTTATACGATTCAGCTAAGTCTGGGCCATTGGTTTTAGTATAAAAATATGATAAATTGAAAGTAAATTATATATTTTTTATACTTACCAATGGCCCAGACGGGGGTAGCCCTCTCATGAGTGGGCACTCATCCCTTCCTGCTGAGTTATTACTTCAGTAGGCACAACTAGGAAGAATGATATAGGTGCCAATTCCGGTCTCTTCCTAGGTTCTAAAAGTATAGAGGGCCAGATAGAACTTTTAATTTTCGGTGTTGTATGGAAATTTTAGGGATTGGGGGGTTCAAATTTTGTGTTTGGTCCTTAATAATATTGAGGTTGCACCAGCTAAGTCTGGGCCATTGGTAAGTATAAAAAATATACAAATTACTTTAAATTTATCATTTTCCAAACTGGCTGGCCAGTTTGGACCAAATTTGGTATGCAGTTCTATTAGGGGACGTGGACTTGATTTAAATAAATAATTAAATAAATAAATTGCACACTTGTGGGAACCACAGGAGTTAAAAATAAAAAAAATTAAAATGCCAGTATATCCCAAACTGCATAGAACAAAAAATTGTTATTTGGTATACAGCATCCTTAGGACCAGTAGAATAGAGTGGGCCCAAAAATCCCCATATAGTTCTGCCGTGAGGTGCCAAGATGTCATATTGGCGAATTGTAATGAAAAAATGCTTGTCAGCACTTTTCAAAAAGGAAGGAATTTTTTTCACCAGAACTGCCAATCAGAATTTTTATCCCCGCATTTTAAAAAATGCGGAGATATTGTCGTGATCTCCGTCCGTACATCTGTACATCCGTCTGTCCGGTTTTGTAATTTGAAATGCTGTAACTTTCTACATTTGTTCAATAGGGTCTGTGAAATCCCAAAATACCACTTTTAAAGTTTTGTGCCACCAGGTGGCTTCTATGGAGCCACTTGAAAATGCGCTCATTTTTCAATTTTCTTTAGAATAATCCCAACCTATGTAATTAGAGTTCTATAACTGCACTAGGGTGTTACTAAATGATCTGTAGATGTGCACGAAGGTTTCAGATTTTTCACGTGCCATGTGGCTGTGCCACCCTTGCCACTTTCGTGTTTTCTTAGACCGTTTCCAGCAAAAGGCTCCTAGGGTATGTAGTTCGAAATGCTAAAACCATGCTCAAATGTTGCAGTAGGGTCTGTGGATGTGCACAAAGGTTTTGGATTTTTCAGGCGCCACGTGGCTGTGCCACCATGGCCACTTTCGTGTTTTCTTGGACCGTTTCCGGCGAAAGGCTCCTAGGGTATGTAATTCGAAATGCTAAAACTATGCTCAAATGTTGCAGTAGGGTCTGTAGATGTGCACGAATTTTTCGGATTTTTCTAGTGCCACATGGCTGTGCCAATGTTGCCACATTCATGTTTTCTTAGACCGTTTCCGGGGAAAGGCTCCTAGAGTATGTAATTCGAAACGCTAAAAGCATGCCCAAATGTTGCAGTGGAGTCTGTAGATGAGCACGAAGGTTTCAGATTTTTCAGCTGCCATGTGGCTGTGCCACCGTTGCCACTTTCATGTTTTCTTAGACCGTCTCCGGCGAAAGGCTCCTAGGGTATGTAAATCAAAACTCTAAAACCATGCTCAAATGTTGCAGTGGGGTCTGTAGATGCGCACAAAGGTTTCGGATTTTTCAGGTGCCACGTGGCTGTGCCGCCGTTGCCACTTTCATGTTTTCTTAGACCATTTCCGGGAAAGGCTCCTAGAGTATGTAATTCGAAATGCTAAAAGCAAGCTCAGATGTTGCAGTGGGGTTTGTAGATGCGCACAAAGGTTTTGGATGTTTTGGGTGCTATGTGACTGTGCCACCGTTGCCACTTTCATGTTTTCTTAGACCATTTCCGGGAAAGGCTCCTAGAGTATGTAATTCAAAATGCTAAAACCATGCTCAAATGTTGCAGTGGGGTCTGTAGATGCATACAAAGGTTTCAGATTTTTCAGCTGCCACGTGGCTGTGCCACCGTTGCCACTTTCGTGTTTTCTTAGACCGTTTCCTGCGAAAGGCTCCTAGGGTATGTAATTCAAAATGCTAAAACCATGCTCAAATGTTGCAGTAGGGTCTGTAGATGTGCACGAAAGTTTCAGATTTTTGGGGTGCCATGTGGCTGTGCCACTTTTGGCACTTTCATGTTTTCTTAGAACTTTTCCAGCGAAAGGCTCCTAGAGTATGTAATTCAAAATGCTAAAAGCATGCTCAGCTGTTGCAGTAGGGTCTGTAGATGCGCACAAAGGTTTCAGATTTTTTGGGTGACATGTGGCTGTGCCACCGTTGCCACTTTCGTGTTTTCTTAGACTGTTTACGGCGAAAGGCTCCTAGGGTATGTAATTCGAAATGCTAAAACAATGCTCAAATGTTGCAGTAGGGTCTGTAGATGTGCATGAAGGTTTCGGATTTTTCAGGTGCCTTGTAGCTGTGCCACCATTGCCACTTTCATTTTTTCTTCGACTGTTTCCGGCAAAAGGCTTCTAGGGTATGTAATTCGAAACACTAAAATCATGCTCAAATGTTGCAGTAGGGTCTGTAGATGTGCACAAAGGTTTTGGATTTTTTAGGTGACACGTGGCTGTGCCATCGTTGCCACTTTCGCGTTTTCTTAGACCGTTCCCAGTGAATGGCTCCTAGGGCATGTAATTCGAAATGCTAAAACCATGCTCAAATGTTGCAGTGGAGTCTGTAGATGCACACAAAGCTGTGTCACCTGTGCCAGTCAATATGATTTTAGTGTGTCATTTTATACATTTCATCTTTGTATCAAGCATTCATACAAAGCCAAGGATGCAAATGCGGGGATACACCATAGTGTGCTTTGCACACAAATGACACCCCCTCTAGTTCAATATTTGATATACAACATCCTTAGGAGAATACAATTCAAATTATACAAATCAATTCCTTGGGTTGTTAGTTGTGCTCCCTATTGAAGCCCAAATTTTAACTTAGTGCGATATGAAGAAACTTCTTTAATAAAATTGTATTCCTCACATCTGTCAGTAGAAATCTTTTGATTTTTGATGTACAGCATCCTTATGGAGGTAAAGTAAAGTTTGTTGAAATTAAGTACCTGGGTTCAAATTTGGTCTCCTTATGGAAACCCAGATTTTAACTTGGTGCAATATGAGGAAATTTCTTTAAATATCTTCTTCTTCAAATCCACCAGTCAGAATCATCTGATATTTGATGCATACCCTCCTTTTGAGGTCAGATTTAAGCTTGTTCAAATCAAGTCCATGGGCTCATATTTGGGCTTCCCATGGAATCCGAATTTTAACCTAGGGAAGTATGAGGAATATTCTTTAAAATCTTTTTCTTCAGATCCACCAGTCAGAATCTTCTGATACTTGGTATACAGCCCCTTTATTGGGGTCAGATTTAAGTTTATTCAAACCAAGTCCTGGGTTCATATTTGGGCTCATTGTAGAATTATAAAATTCCCACATATGTCCCATGAATAGTTATCTCAATTTGGTTATCAAAACAAGAACTGAAAGTGCTGTTTTATTTTTTAGCATTCAACTTTAAAAGCTATTTTCTATTGTGTTACCTGGATATAGCCTTAAGACATCATTTCTGAAACCATGGATATTTTTTAATGGACTTTTATAAAAAAAAATATGTATTGTCAGCAGAGCGTGCGACCCCCACCCCCAACATCATGGTTCAAAGTTAACTCAGTTCAATCAATATAAAGAGAATAGTTTAAAAATCTTTTTTAGTTCCACCTGGCAGAGTATTTTCATATTTGATATACACCATCCCTGTGGCAGCAGATAAAAGTATGTTCAAATCAAGTCCATGGGTTCATATTTCAGCTCCATATGAAAAACAGACATCATTCTTCAGTCTTTTTGGGGACAGTCAATACAGTATACACATATGTATAAGGTGATGCTTCCTTTTCGCTGCTCTCTTTCTGATCCCTCAACTATAATTTTATTCCTTGAAGACAACTTGATCCAGGTGAACATTTTAGACTCACTTCAGCCTCTGGTTATATTTTCATAATGAAGGCCAGTTATGCACCCGGAAATCCGGCTTGTTCAATGGTCAAAATAAGAATTGTTTCATGCAGTATAAACTAAAGGCTTGTGAAGATACGAGAGTCATGGTTCCAAATAATATCTTCACCTCCTTAAAGAATTGTAAGGATAAACTGTTTATCACAAACATGAAAGATTCTGTTTTTTCATATGACACCCCATGATGTACATTCAGTTTGGTCCAATTTTGTTCGAAGAAGATGAACCACAGCCACTGTGAACATGCTGAATACATTATACCTCAGATGTTTGTAGGCTTCTCGTGCACCAAGGTATATACTATGTAAGTCTTGGCAGTTAATTCTGTGTCCTAATCGACCAATTGTTGGGATAAAAAATGAATAACAATTGAACAGAAACATCTTTTCAGAGTTCTCAAAAGTTAAAATATGATATAAAATTCCCACATATGTTCCATGAATAGTTATCTCAATTTCGTTATATAAACAAGAACTGAAAGTGCTGTGTTTTATTTTTCTGCATTAAACTTGAAAAGCTATTTTCTATTGTGTTACATGGATATAGCTTGAAGACATAATTTCTGAAACCATGGATATTTTTGACAGACTTTTATAAAAAAAAAATATGTATTGTTAGCAGAGCGTGTGACCCCCCACCCCCAACATCATGGTTAAAGGTTAATTATTAGTTTAACTTGACAAAGTCAAGATAAGCTATTGCCATCACACGTGCGGAAGTGTGTTAGTCTGTGAGACTGTTCACATTTTCTTTTAACACAGGCTCCATCCCATAGTTCTTGTCCGATCATCACAAAATTTCATATGCAGGTTTGCAGTCATGAGATGAGAACATCCCCTTTTGGTCGCGATCAGTCAACTGTGATGGCTGCCCGAGCCCAAAACCCCAAAACCTCTAGCACAGTCTACAGGTCGTATTTATGAAGGGATTTCATTGTAACTTGGTAGGATGACGCTGTATAATGTCTAAATGAGAACGTCCACTTTTGTTCATGATCTGTCAACCGTGACGGCTGCCCAAGCCCGAAACCCAAAACCTTTTAGCGCAGTCTACAGGTCATATTTAATATAGAGGGATTTAATTTAACTTGGTAGGATGACTCCGTATGATGTCTAGATGAGAACATCTTTTGGTCGTGATCAGTCAACTGTGCCGGCTGCAGGGGCCCGAAGCCCGAAAACCTTTAGCACAGTCTACAGGTCGTGTTTATGAAGGAATTTCATTGTAACTTGGTAGGATGCCTCCAGATAATGTCTAGATGAGAATGTCCTCTTTTAGTCACGTTCATTCAACCGTGATGGCTGCCCGAGCCCAAAACCTTTAGCACAAACTACAAGGTGTATTTATGAAGGGATTTCATTGTAACTTTGTAGGATGACTCAGTATAATGTCTAGATGAGGACGTCCCCCTTTTGGTTACGATCGGTCAGCCTTGATGGCTACTGAGGCCCGAAGCCCGAAAACGTTTAGCACAGTCTACAGGCCATATTTTTGAAGGCATTTCATTGTAACTTGAGAGGATATATTAACATATTCTCAATTATCACAATTCTTGTCGAACTTCATAATCCTTTCATAAACATGGAACATTATCCTTTTCATCAACATCACATAATCAAGTTAAGCTTCAGTGTCATTGACACTTTAATTTATTTTTTCAGTCACCCGTTGTTAATATTTTTATTTTTTAACCATAAGTGAAGTTAGAATAACCATGTGAAGAACATTACATTAGAGTGTATATTTTCCAAAGGTAAGATCACACTGATAAGACAAATGTCACATCATCATTTTCATCCCAGAAAACTATTCCCTGGAGTGGACTTGGTCAAGATGAGAGGTCTTGTGTTGTTGTTTTTGTTGTTGTTCTGAAGGTTTGAAATTGCAGTTTTTGTATGAAAGTGTTTATTATGTGTATTTCTTTTCAGACAATATAAAGCTGAAATTTTTAACTTCACAAATGGAACTGTAGACATTGACAAACTAAATCAGAATACAACTGATAATCTCTTGGATTTGATGGAGGAATATGCTATTTATTATGTCAGTGAGTATATTAAATATTCCAAAAATACATAATTACTACCAACCTCTACCAAAACAAGTTTGAATTTTGTAACATTAAACTTCCAATGTCAAAGATGTTCTAGTTGGCTGAGAATATTCTTGCAAAAACTAAAAACTGACTTAAAAGTCCTTCTTGTTCAGGTCTAGGGGTTGTAGCATTTTCAGTTCCAGGATCCATTTCATCTCAATGTGGCAGTGTTGATCAGTTGTATTGGCTGCATCGGGGTCAGAATGTAGTACCTGTATGATACGGTAACAGAGATCCAAAAGGGAATGGTTATTATACCCCCACAGAATGAACTTTAAGGGGGTATATAGGAGTCAACTTGTCTGTCGGTCAACTTGTCAGTCCGTTGCACATGTAAACTTGTGGAGCGAACTACTTCTACAGTTTTAGCTGCATTTTAATGAAACTTCACAAAAATGATCAACATGATGAGGGGAAGTGCGTGGCATAATATTTTTCCCGCTCGGTTTCAAGATGGCTGACTGGTGGCCATATGGGATTTTTTTTTACTTAGAAAAATTGAATGCCCCTTTTCAGTCACCCACACTAGGCGGTATGCCACGGTGGGGTGACAGACCATCTCTAGTTGGAATAGAAGTGTATGGCTACAGGAGTACTTTCACTTTTGTATTCTGTTGGGATATTCTGGTGGGATTTTTAAATACATTGTGGATACGTATGGTGTTTGAGTGTATACCATAATTCTTTCATGAGTAAATAACAAGTGTGATATAAATTTTCAACCTCTTGAATGAAATAGTTATTGAAACCAGTAAAAAAAACCAGTGGTATTCTTTTTAGCTCAATTCAATTTGTTCAAATCAAGTCCCTGGTTTAATATTTGGGCTCGCTATGGGAGCCCAAATTTTACCTTATTGCAATATGAGGAAATTTCTTTAGATAATCTTTTTTTTTCAGCTCCACCAGTCAGGATGCTTTCGTATTTGGTATGCAGCATCTTTAGGGGGTTCAGATTCAAATTTGTTCAAATCGGGTCCCTGGGTTAATATTTGGGCTCTCTATTGGCACTCCAAGTTTAACTCAGTGAAAATTTCTTTAAAAATTTTCTTCTTCAGATCCACCTGTCAGAATCCGTTCATATTTGGTATACAACATCTCAAGGGGAGTGGGGGGTGGGGGGGGGGGGGCAGATTCAATTTGTTCAAATCAAGTCACGGGGTTAATATTTGGGCTCTCTATTGGCACCCAAAGTTTAACTCAATGACAATTTCTTTAAAAGTTTTCTTATTCGGATCCACCTGTCAGAATTCTTTCATATTTGGTATACAACATCTCGTGGGGGGGGGGGGGGGGGGGGGAGGAGGTGGGGGGGGGGTGCAGATTCAGTTTGTTCAAATCAAGTCTCTGGGTTAATATTTGGGCTGATTTTTTTTTTTTTAACTTAGTGCAATATGAGGGACTTTGTCAAACTCTTTTTCTCCAGAACCACCTATCAGACTCTTTTCATATTTGGTATATAACATCTCTTGGAAGATTCAGTCCCTGCCTTAAAATTTGGACTCTCTTTGGAGGGGGATAGGTGGGAGGGGGGACCAAGTTTGTTCAAATCCATTCCTAAGTGGGTTTTTTTCCATAAAATTTGCATTTCAAACTGCAGTGGCATAAGAACCCTTTGAGGTTTGGCAGTGCTGGTCTTTAGCTGATAGAATTGGATGCAGTCACGAAGACCTATGATAATAATCATCTAACATGGACACTAAAGTTATGAATAATTTCATGACTTCATTCCTCTTTAGTGTTGATGAAACATGACTAACTGAATGTGATCTTCTTTGAAACACTTTATCAGGTGAGTGATTAAGGCCCCTTGGGGCCTCTTGTTTGGTCTACAGATTTCTTTGGACAGTGGAAACAGATGGACAAAAAAAAATTGCTATTGGTTTTGTCATAGGGGTGCCGAATGAGGATGCCCACTTTGACACTGTTGGCAATGGGAAAATGCGGAGTCATTATCTTTCTTGTCAGATAACAGGAGTTTACTCTATAATATAATAATAATAATAATAAATAGACAGAACTTGATGTGTGTTTGAATCAGTGGGTGTTTTACATAACGAGGTGGAATGGCATAGTCATATTTCGCAAGAGCTATAGGCTCGAGGAAAATATGACTACGCCATTCCAACTCATTATGTAAAACACCCACCGATTCAAACACACATTGCATTCTTATTACACATCCCATGCATTAAAATTCATTTAAATAAACAAATTTTAATTCTGTTGTTTAATAGTGCATGGAGGTTTTTTTTCTCAGGTTCGGTTTCGGTGTTATTTTTTTTAAAACCTTTGTTTCGGTTTGGTTTTTCGGTATTATTTCCAGACCCTTCAATTAATCTAAACCACTGTTGTCTTACTAGAAAAGACCATAGAAATGTCACCAGAGAGCTATTTAAAGTGTGCTATGTCCTACTGGCAGTACTGAGACATGGCACACTTCACTCGCACTCAGCTGACGAAGTGTTAATATGAATTTGGAGTAGATTGTATGTTTTTTGTTTATGTTCTTGTCGTATATGTTCTATTTGGTAAATGTTGTACACCAGTGACAGCACCATGGGGCTAGCACCCAACCACCACCACACCCTCCCCCAACTTTTTCCTTGGGGGGGGGGGGGGCCCAAAACCCAACTTCAAATGGCTATATAACACAATCTGGGCACCTTTGAAGACCATATCAGGCATTGTAGAAATGCTCAAATGTCTCCCACATGGCGTCAAAAATTATCCAAATATGAAATTTTTTACCTGTGACATGACCCACAGATCCCAAACCAATGGGTGGTGGACACACCCTCCCATACCCACAACTCTGGCTCAGGCCTATGACCTTCGGGAGATGCCAAAGGCATCTCGACCTTGGAGCCCCGCATCTTACTGCGCCCCCCCCCCCCCCCCCCTTCCCTGAATCGAAATCCTGGCGCCGCCACTGCTAAACATGTTTTTTTAATTTTGATAAAATAGATAATTTGGTCTTTTCTGTTATGTTTAACATCGCCATAATACATTGACTTCATTCACTGTCCTGTTCCTCGATCCCTCACTGGGCCTTTCGAAGTACTGAGTATGATATCTCCCTCATGTTGTTATGTGCAAAATAAAAAGGATTTACGACATCAACATGGGGAATATATGGTTAAAGTTAATAACACTATATAATTTTTATTCGCTCAACTTTGACGTAGTCTAGTTTGAGGTTATGTCATGGCCCGTCGTCCATCTGTCCGTCTGGATGTCCATCCGTCAACAATCCAATACGACTCTGGCTAGAGACCATATTTATGAAACGACCTTTACAAAACTTGTTGGGTACCTTTGTTATCACCGAGGGACGAAAACGAGTGTTTTTGGTGAGGTCCGAAATGAACGATGGCTGCTGGGGCTGCTGGCCATTTTGTACTGAAATTAGGTACCATCAGTTTTTTGTACAGAACTTCTATACGGCTCGGGCTAGAGGCCGTATTTATGAACCGATCTTTACAAAATTTCTTGAGTACCTTTGTTATCACTGTGGGACGAGAACAAGTGTTTTTGGGTGCGGCCCAAAATTCAAGCTGGCCGCCAGCAGCCATTTTGTACAGAAATTAGTGCAATCAGTTTTTTGTACAGAACTTCTGTATGAAAGTTCTGATTTGAATAAATTTTTATGTGTACCCATACTATGTATGGTACACACAATGCCAGCATCCGGGGTGGCCATCCGTTATTCGTCCATCCTTTGTCCGTCCGTCTGGGCAGACATATGGGGTTTAGGTGGCTATTTGTTGGTAGAAATGGGGGTTAGGTGACTACCGCAATTTATGTGACTAGTCACATAGTTAAATGTCATTATTCTAGGGTGGGGTTTAGAGTTGGGGTGGGGTGGGGTTAGGGTCAGTAAAGGGTAGGGTTAGGGTTTGCTACCACCCCAAAAATTTTTCACCCAAAAAGTTGTTTTAATACAATGGACATGCATTTTAGTTAAAATAGACTAGGAATATATTGAATTTTCATTAGTCTAGCGTGGGGTTTAGAATTGGGGGTGGGAGGAGTAGGGTTAGTGTCAGTAAAGGGTAGGGTCAGGGTTTGCTACCACCCCACAAATTTTCAAAAAAATTACCTGTTTTAATATAATGGACATGCATTTTATTGTAGTCCCATAAAAATAGCCACATAACTACCAATTGTTAGAATGTCCATCCGTCCGTATGTCCGTCTGGCATCCGTATCCATTTCTTTGGCATTCGATAACTTGAAAAATATTGCTTGGATTGTCAAGTTACTTTATATTTGTGTTCAGGTTACGGATGTGCTGAGCTGTATAGTTTTTGGTGTAAATCTGATAATTTTACCATGAGATTTTAACTCTTTATCCATCAAATTGAAAATTCCTCCAATCCCTTTGGCATTCGATAAGTTGAAAAATATTGCTTGGATTGTCTAGTTACTTTATATTTGTGTTCAGGTAGCTGATTTGCCGAGCTGTATAGTTTTTGATGTAAATCTGATTGTTTGATCCTGAGATATTAACCCTTTATCCTTCAAATTGAAAATTCGTCCAATCCCTTTGGCATTCAATAACTTGAAAAATATTGCTTGGATTGTCAAGTTACTTTATATTTGTGTCCAGGTTACTGATGTGCTGAGCTGTATAGTTTTTGTGTAAATCTGTTATTTTGATCCTGAGATATTAACCCTTTATCCTTCAAATTGAAAATTCCTCCAATCCCTTTTGGCATTCGATAACTTAAAAAATATTGCTTGTATTGTCAAGTTACTTTATATTTGTATTCAGGTTACTGATGTGCCAAGCTGTATAGTTTTTGGTGTAAATCTGTAATTTAATCCTGAAATATTAACCCTTTATCCTTCAAATTGAAAATTCCTCCAATCCCTTTGGCATTCGATAACTTGAAAAATATTGCTTGGATTGTCAAGTTACTTTATATTTGTGTTCAGGTTACGGATGTGCCGAGCTGTATAGTTTTTGGTGTAAATCTGATAATTTTACCATGAGATTTTAACCCTTTATCCATCAAATTGAAAATTCCTCCAATCCCTTTGGCATTCGATAACTTGAAAAATATTGCTTGGATTGTCTAGTTACTTTATATTTGTGTTCAGGTAACTGCTTTGCCGAGCTGTATAGTTTTTGATGTAAATCTGATTTTTTTATCCCGAGATATTAACCCTTTATCCTTCAAATTGAAAATTCCTCCAATCCCTTTGGCATTCAATAACTTGAAAAATATTGCTTGGATTGTCAAGTTACTTTATATTTGTGTCCAGGTTACTGATGTGCCGAGCTGTATAGTTTTTGATGTAAATCTGATTTTTTGATCCTGAGATATTAACCCTTTATCCTTCAAATTGAAAATTCCTCCAATCCCTTTGGCATTCAATAACTTGAAAAATATTGCTTGGATTGTCTAGTTACTTTATATTTGTGTTCAGGTAACTGATTTGCCGAGCTGTATAGTTTTTGATGTAAATCTGATTTTTTGATCCCGAGATATTAACCCTTTATCCTTTAAATTGAAAATTCCTCCAATCCCTTTGGCATTCAATAACTTAAAAAATATTGCTTGGATTGTCAAGTTACTTTATATTTGCGTTCAGGTTACTGATGTACTGAGCTGTATAGTTTTTGGTGTAAATCTGTTATTTTGATCCTGAGATATTAACCCTTTATCCTTCAAATTGAAAATTCCTCCAATCCCTTTGGCATTCGATAACTTGAAAAATATTGCTTGGATTGTCAAGTTACTTCATATTTGTGTTCAGGTTACTGATGTGCAGAGCTGTATAGTTTTGGTGTAAACCTGATAATTTGATCCTGAGATATTAACCCTTTATCCTTCAAATTGAAAATTCCTCCAATCCCTTTGGCATTCGATAACTTGAAAAATATTGCTTGGCTTGTCAAGTTACTTTATATCTGTGTTCAGGTTACTGATGTGCCAAGCTGTAAAGTTTTTGGTATAAATCTGATAATTTGTTCCTGAGATATTAACCCTTTATCCTTCAAATTGAAAATTTCTCCAATTCCTTTGGCATGAGATAACTCAAAAGAAATCAATCTGATTGTCATGTTACTCCAGATATGTATTCAGGTTACTGATGTGCTGTACTGTATAGTTTTTTATGTAAATCTGATAATTTGATCCGGAGATATTAACCCTTTATCCATCAAATTAGACACTCCTCCAACCCATTTCTATATGTACCCATAGGGAGCGCGGTGGCTCAGTAGGTAGAGGTGCAGGCTGCAAGCCGAGAGGTCCTCAGTTCGAATCCCACCTGCGGCAACCGTGTTGTGTCCTTGGGCAAGACACATCATCTCCATTGCCCACGTGGGGGCACGATGACGCCGTGTACTAAGGCGTACTGCACGTCAATGGTACGCATGTCTTCAACCAATCTAACCCTGCCTGTGCTGCAGTGTGGAGTTACGATGTTGGGGAGCTGGCAGTTGCTCGTCGTTGCTCGGTGGTTCTCTCCGGGTACTCCGGCTTCCTCCACCCGTAAAACTGTCACGGTCATGGTTAGCCATTGTGCATAAATATGTGACCTTAAACATCAATAAATAATAAATAAAGATGTACCCATACCATGTATGGTGTACATAATGTCGGCATCTGTGGTGGCCCTCCGTCATACAGCTTTCTACTAGTTGCGCGTATGGGTACACATCTGACGATTTCATCGGCCTATTTTTGTATGAATGTTTAGTAACATGGAATACATCACATATAATACAGGGGTTTTTCTCGTGCACAAATTATGCAAATTAGATAATCTTTGATTTATTCAGTGCTACTTATACAGAGTAAGTACACATGTCAATACGTCTCGGGCTAGGGGCTGTATTTATGAACTGATCCTCACAAAACTTCTTGGATTCCTTTGTTATCACCTTGGGATGACAACGCATGTTTTTGGGTGCGGTCCAAAATTCAAGATGGCTGCCTGGGGTCATTTTGTACCAAAATTAGATACAATCAGTTTTTTGTACAGAACTTCTATATGAAGGTATAAATTTTTGATTAAATGTTTAGTAACATGGAATACATCACATATAATACTTTTTTATCCTCACATTTTCAAAAATGCTGGAATATAGTCGTGATCTCCGTTCATACGTCTGTCCATACATCCATCTGTCTGCACGTCACACCCTGAAAGGCTCCAAGGATATTCAATTCGAAACATTTAAACTTAGCTAAGGTGTTCAGGTAACAACTCTAGATGTGCATGAAGGTTTTGGAATTTTGATTTGGCCCCAGGTGGTTCCAGTGGAATCACTTTTATCGTTAGTAAATCAGTTTTCATCGAAAGGCTCTTAGGGTATTCAATTCGAAACGTTAAAACTATGCTAAGGTGTTCAGGTAACATATCTAGATGTGCATGAAGGTTTCGGAATTTTGATTTGGACCCAGGTGGTTCCAGTGGAATCACTTGTATCGTTAGTAAATCAGTTTTCATCGAAAGGCTCCTAGGGTATTTAATTCGAAATGTTTAAACTATGCTAATGTATTCAGGTAACATCTCTAGATGTGCATGAAGGTTTCAGAATTTTGATTTGGCCCCACGTGGTTCCAGTGGAACCACTTTTATCTTTGGAAAATCAGTTTTCATCGAAAGGCTCCTAGGGTATTTAATTTGAAATGTTTAAACTAAGCTAATGTGTTCAGGTAACATCTCTAGATGTGCATGAAGGTTTCGGAATTTTGATTTGGCTCCAGGTGGTTCCAGTGGAACCACTTTTATCGTTAGAAAATCAGTTTTCACCGAAAGGCTCCTAGGGTATTTAATTCGAAACATTAAAACTATGCTAAGGTGTTCAGGTAGCATCTCTAGATGTCCATAAAGGTTTAAGGATTTTGATTTGGCCCCAAGTGGTTCCGGTGGAACCACTTTTATCGTTGGAAAGTCAGTTTTCATCGAAAGGCTCCTAGGGTATTTAATTTGAAATGTTTAAACTATGCTAATGTGTTCAGGTAACATCTCTAGATGTTCATGAAGGTTTCGGAATTTTGATATGGCCCCAAGTGGTTCTGGTGGAACCACTTTTATCGTTGGAAAATTAGATTTTATACTGTACCAATGACCCAGACATAGCTGGTGCTAACTCTTAAAAATATAGGGCCAAACACAAATTTTGCCCCCCAATCCCCAAAATTTGCATCTAAAACCAAAGAAAACATGTCCTGAATGGCCCTCCATACTTCACCTCTACTGCACATGCGCAGTGTCAAGGACGTCCCGAAATTGGTGCCATTAATCATTCTTTGTTTGGCCCTTCATCAGTTAACATCTGACTGATCTTTGTGCTTGTAAATCTCAGTTTAAATGATGCCAGACACATAAATATTAGAGAAATGGTGGATCTAAGGAGGATATATAAGGAGGAGAGGAAAAATGAGTGACAGAAAATAATCAGGGCTGTAACTTAAAATTTTTTAATGAAATTATGTTAAGTTACCTATTTTCGAGGCAAGAGCCTGTTGTTGTCATTCTTGTTATCAAGTTACACTGCTTGTTCAGTGTTTTCCTCTCTCCCTTTCCTTTAAGTCCCCCCTTGCTATTCTCCCATGCTTTTGGCATATTTTCTGTAATATTATTACTAAAATTTCTTGGGAGTTTTGGCTGGATAACAGAATGAATTCTGTTCTTTTCCCCATGTTTACATCCTCACCCATGGGTGTTTAGGCGTAGTGTTCTGCATCTACCATCTGATGTTCTGCAGTTTCTTCCCTGGAAGTCTCTGTTTTGCATCAGATAGTGTATTATTGGTAACTGATTTCGGGCCAGGGTTATCAGTGCCTGGAGTCTTGTTTCTGGTGTTTTTACACTTCTTGTTTACATTGACAACAGCCCTCTGTGTGAGGGGAGATTTCTTGAAAATAACATCTTGATGTTAGTTTAATCATTACTAGATACATTATTATTGTTCGTAAGTGTTGCATTAATTTTTTAAAATATTTTAAAAATTTTTGCCCACACTTAGGCTTGGGATCCATTGGGGCTGAATGTTACTTTTCAGAAACTTGGGCTTTTCTGAAAAAATATTTTTTCAAAATTTTTTGATTTCAATTATTTTTTCTATGTTAATGGATCATGTTTTTATGTATTTTGATTGTCAGGGGTTGGTGCGAGTACTAGGACTTTGTTTTCTTTTCACATTGAAAGGATATTGTTCAATTGTAATAAGAGGAAATCTTCCTCTGACTTTCATAATCATTGTATAAATGTAGTCAGTGTACTGTCACTAACTCCTGTTCCGTATGTGTTAATGTCGATGACAACATGGGAAGCGTGTGTCACAGTATGTTAGTGGGGAAATGGCCATTCCGGTCCTTTCCCCGCAGGGTCACTCTAGTTTATCAATCTCTATTTCAGACGATCAAGAACAGGGTGATGTATCCGTGATGTCTTCCAAAAGTGTGCCTCCGTCGTCACAATTAATGAAGAGCTAGCGGAAAAGTGCTCATGAAATACGTCAATTGCCTAAGAGGTCCCTAGTAGGATCGACGGCCTTTGACGTCCGCTAGCTCGCCCGGTGTAGCGTCCATTCATCGAATGGTTCGGCAGCCGGGTTCGTCCGTTGCGGTCCAGAAGGAGTTTTGGGTGATGCGAGCACTATAAATCAACCAAATGCACACCCAGTGACGGCAGATTAGAGGTGAGAACGGAGGAAGCCTTTTAGTCCGGTTCCTAGCTTGTCCAGGTCCATCCGGACTGCGAGCGAGAGAGGGCCCTCTCTCGTACAACAACATCTGGCCCCAGATGTTGTGGTACAAAATGTTTCGCATTCGGAGCATATGTCCGCCGCTCGGGACGCTCCGTTAGATAGACAGCCCGGAGAGACTATCAATAAGGCTTCCTCATCCTCATGGTAGTGCACACGACCGCTCTTGGCTACGTGGCCTCCGATATCCAGTCAACTTTGCCAATCAGAGAATCCTCGGCGACCAGGTCACGCCATCCGATAGCCAGGGACTCGAGGCCTGGAGACTCCGGACGTTCACATAAGAAAGTATGCCGGAGTCAACGTACATGGAGCTTTTAGCGGCAAAGCATCGTAAGACCGCTACTGCACAGGCCTCGGTGACGGACGTGCCATCCCAAATAGCAGAACTTATCGCAGCATCCCAGCAACGACAGAATCTCTGTCGCATCAGGTAGTATCCGATGACGCTGGGTCGGGTCGCTCCGCGGAAGCACGGACGTCCGAAAATTTCATACGGTCCGACGGGATGCCGAAAGGGAGTCAGAGGATTTCGAGCTTTCCCTTTCGGAACAACATAAGCTACTGTATATGTCATCCGACTTCATCTTCTAGAGGTTCTTCGTCGGACCAGAATGCTGCGATGCCGGATAAGAAACTGATAGCGTCGGTGGACACAAGAATTTTTGGTTCGGTTCAGGGACATCGTCCCTCAGTTCCGACACAGTCCAATAATGTCTCAGAACTTTCGATTTATTGAACGACGCTATATATATTTTTTATATGCTTGTTCGCAAAATTACTGAGATGTCTTTCAAAAGTGTGCCTCTGTCGTCATAGTTAATGAAGAGCTAGTGGCAATTAGTGCTCATGGAATACGTCAATCGCTTAAGAGGTCCCTAGTAGGATCGACGGAGTTGACATTCGCTAGCTCACCCAGTGTAGCGTCCATTCATCGAATGGTTCGGCAGTCGGGTTCGTCTGTTGCGGTCTAGGAAGGAGATTTGGGTGATGCGAGCACCATAATAGACTTTAGTACACACCCAATGACGACGGATTAGAGGAGAGATCGGAGGAAGCCTGTTAGTCCGGTTCCTAGCTCGTCCAGGTCTGTCCGGGCGGCGAGCGAGAGAGGTCCCTCCCTCGTACAACAACATATGGGACTGGATGTTGTGGTATAGACATTTCGCATTCGGAGCATATGTCCGCCGCTCGGGACGCTCCGTTATATAGACAGTCCGTGTGACTGTCGATAATGCTTCCTCTTCCTCACAGCAGCGCACACGACCGCACATTGGCTACGTGGCCTCGAGTATCCGGCCAGCTTCATCATTCAGTGATTCCACGGTGAACAGGTCACGCCATCCGGTAGCCAAGGGACACGAGGCCTGTACACTCCGGTCGCTCGCATAATAGAAGTATGCACGGGATAACGGACACCGAGCTTCCAGCGGCAAGGCATCGTAAGACCGCTTCTCCACAGGCCTCAGTGACGGACGTGCTATCCAAAATAGCACAGCTTATCGCAGCATCCCAGCAAACGACAGATTCTCGGTCGGATCAGAAATAATCCGACGGCGCTGGGTCGGTGCGCTCCGCTGTTGCATCAGGTACGGACGACCGAACACTTCATAGGGTCCGACAGGATGGCGAAAGGGATTCAGACGATTTTGAGCTTTCCCTTTCGGAACAACAGAAGCTGCCATACATTTCTTCCGGCATTATCTTCCAGAGGTTGTTCCGTCGGACTACTTTGCTGCGATGCTGGATAAGAGACTAATAGCATCATTGGACACAGAGTTTTGGATCGGTTCAGGGACATCGTCCCTGAGTTGCCGACGCAGTCTAATAATGTCATTAGAACATTCGAATTATTGAACGACGCTAAGCTTGCTACCAAGCATGCTAGTCTAGTTTCTTGTCCGCAATGCTCTATTCTGCCTTTCATCAATTCTAGGAAAATAAATTTTTATTGGCAGAACTGGGCATACCGAGAGTTCCTATGCATCTAAGATGGCGAGGTTGAATACTGGGAATTATCTTTTTCGCCGTCTATGTCAATTCCAACCACGACGTTGGAAACGACAACGATGTCTAATAGACTTAACTTAGACGCTTTATCATACGTAGACCACCTTACTGAGGCGTTCTCATTACGTCTTCAAGAGAAAGAATTCCAGGATATGATCCTCAATGAGATTTCTTTCAGAGGCAGTAGTTTTCCACGTATAACTCCACCCTTCACTGGCAACCTGGAGTTGGTTAGACGTGACGCAGCCCTAGCTACATCCACGCGTGTGGATAGTAAGGTGAAGAACTCTCTCAGAGTCGCTTCGGTCTCGGAGAAGCTTCTCTTCGACGGCAACCTTTCAGCAATCTTTGAATTGCTCGATATACACGTTCTCTTGTCAATCAAGTTTAACAAGAGATTCAGACGTGGGCAAACATTCGGTGGTTGATTCAGAGAGTTCCACTGTAGTTGCCGGAGTTTTTCGATTATGACGGATGCCAGTCAAACAGGTTGGGACACAATTTTGATCCCAACGGATTCGAAGTGCCAGGGTCTTTGGGTTCCGCAGTTTTTAGGCAAGCACTTAACTTCCAAGAAAGGATATTATTTTGGCTTGCACTACGTCATTGGATGAACATTATTCAGAAACGCATGTCCAAATCCTGTCCGATAATATGACAGTAGTTGTGTATATCCGGAACCAGGGAGGCACTCATTCGGTTCCGTTATTGATTTTAACGGAAAGAATCCTTCTGTTTGTTATAGAACACCAAGTTCTGTTTCGGTCCGTCATATTCTGGGTCGTCGGATCGTATTAGCAGACTCCCTTTCACGTAAGGGTCGTTTGTTGCCGTCAGTATGGACTCTCAACAAACAAGTATTCAGTCAGATTTGCTACCAATGGGAGCGCCCAGTGATAATTTATTTTGCGACACAACTCTCCAATCAATTGCAGATGTATGTGTCACCGTGTCCGGATCCCCGAGCATATGTAGTTAACGCTCTATCGATCTATTAGGACGCGATGATAGGATATGCGTATCCTCCAGTGCTGTTGATTCAGCAAGTACTGCTGGGATTATACATTCACAATACATTCACAATACAATTCTGTTGGTAGCATCTCTGTCTCCACAGAGACGGTGGATAAATTTACTTAGATGTCTGCTATGGGACTTACCGCGGAAACTTCCTCCACGAGAGGATCTTTTTTCGCTGGGGAAATCGTGTCAACTTCATCACAACCTGCAAGGTCTCAACCTTCACGTATTTCGTTGTGCGGTCCTTCTTGCTTGGCAAGCATTGTAGAGGACGAGCAGTGGACGCGATTTCTAACTGTAGGAGGACCTCCTCTTCGCTATACTATGCGGCTAAAGTGGAGGGTCTTCCATCGTTGGTGTAGGGATCTTTTTGTTGATATTTTTGATCCCTCCATACCAGACATTGCAAACTTTCTAGTATACTTGTTTGACGAGATCAACTGCAGCCAGTTACTTTTAAAGGTTATAGGTCTATGTTATCTGATACCTATGCACACCATGATAGTTTACAATTGAGCCTAATGTCTCTTTAAGTTAGTTTGAAACTCGATAATAGACCTAGAATCCTTAGATTAATTCCTATACGGAATTTAGCTTGGGTTCTTATTAACTAAAGCAACATTTGAACCTCTTGAGACAGTAGTTTCAAATTCTGGCCTTTTAAGGCAGCAATTCTCTTAGTCTTCTCTTCTGCTGAAGAGTCAGTGAGCTTCATGCACTATCGGTGGACGATTCTCACTTTCGTAGTATCGGAAACTCTATTACCTTTACTACTAATGTTGTATTTTTGGTTAAGAATCAGGCTCCTAATAAATATCCGGAACCTATTGTTTTTAAGGTCCTTCCATCTTCGAACGGGCATAGGCCTTTACTCTGTCTGGATAGACCTTTATGTATTTATTAACAGATCTCAGTTTATCAGTAAGGACGTAAAGCTTCTTCTGGCTCTGATGCCTAATAGAAAGGTCATTACGGTCCATTCTATTACTAAATGCATTCAGTCAATTAACTATCGGTACTGTTTAGGATAATCTATCCTTAACTCAGCAGTCTGTGCTTAAGATTTCGGCTCATGAAGTAAGAGCTCTTCTACATCTTGGGCTTACGTAAATAGTGTTGCTATTATAGATTTAAAGTAGGCTGCATATTGGTCTCAGCCATCCACATTCACGAATTTTTATCTCAGAAATATCGAGTCCATTTCTGGAGGCCTGCATTATTTAGGTCCATTATTGGCTGCTCAGAATGTCGATCACTTAACAATTGCAACTATAGCTATGTAGGCTTTATGTTCCGGCAGGGACTCCGTCCTGCTGCCCTCTTCGCTCTGGGCTATTTGACCCAGGGCAAGAAAAAAGGGGGGGGGGGAGGGTGTTCCCTTGGGTCACCTGTTTTATTATGAAAACAAGGGGATACCTCCTCCTGAGTCAGTGGTACTGAGCTGTTACTGGGATGGTTTTTTAAGTGAATAGTTATGTTTTTAAAATTCATTCATGTCATAGTTTTAAAGTATAGCATTTGAATATGTCACGTGTCAAACGGGCGTTATTATACTATCCTTGGACACTTTTAAAAGAGTATAAAGAGTCTCAATTCTCTGGACTAACTTTATTTATTGGCTTACTTTAAAAATAATTAATATAAGAATGATACTGGATATTAATAGAGAATTTGGATGTTATGATGCTCAATTATAGAAGGTATTGTGTCTTTCTAATTTATCATAAATAAGAAAGATACATGTGAAGCCTAATTCTCCTTTTCTCCTCCAGGAGATGACTCTCTTTTATATAGTTGAGCTTATTGGATTTTCCTCTATGTCTTGGGCCCTCCAGCCTTTTTACTATTCAGCTATGTCTGGGTCATTGGTACAGTATAAAAATCTTAAAAAATTTATAGTAATTTATATATTTTTTATACTTACCAATGACCCAGACGGGGATGGCCCTTCCAGGAGTTGAGAACTCATACCTCCCCGCTGAGGACATAGCGCTTACCAGGCACTGATGGTAAGAATGATTAATGGCGCCAATTTCGGGACGTCCTTGACACTGCGCATGCGCAGTAGAGGTGAAGTATGGAGGGCCATTCAGGACATGTTTTCTTTGGTTTTAGATGCAAATTTTGGGGATTGGGAGGCAAAATTTGTGTTTGGCCCTATATTTTTAAGAGTTAGCACCCGCTATATCTGGGTCATTGGTAAGTATAAAAAATATATAAATTACTATAAATTTTTAAGTTTTCATGGAAGGGCTCCTAGGGTATTTAATTCGAAACATTTAAGCTATGCTAATGTGTTTCAACGGAAATGCGGGGATACACCATTGTGTGTATCTAGCTTTTTCTTGTGCAGAAATTATGCAAATTAGATGAACTGTGATTTATTCAGTGCTACTTATACACAGTAACTGCACATGTCAATACGGCTCGGGATAGAGTCTGTATTTATGAACTGATCTTCATGAAACTTCTTGGGTACCTTTGTTATCACCTTGGGACGAGAACAAATGTTTTTGGGTGTGGTCTGAAATTCAAGATAGCTGCCGACGGACATTTTATACTGAAATTAGGTGGAATCACTTTTTTGTACAGAAACTTCTAGTACTACGTTTATTATCATTGTGGGATGGTAACGAGTGCTTTTGGGCACGGCACAAAATTCAAAATGCTCGGCAGTCATATGTACGGGAATTGTGTGCATTACATTTTTTTTGTACAGAACCTGTAAAGAAGATTTTTTATGTCAGTAATGTTTACTATAAATTTTGCTATAATTGCCTTTATCACTGTGGTATGAGAACAAATATTTCTGTTTTCAGTCAGACACACTCGTGGATTCAAAAAGGGAGATAATTAAAAATCTTTTCCAAAAACCAGAGACAAAATAATGTTTCTTTAATTCAGTATCCCTAGGATGTGTATATTCAAATTTGTTGAAGCCAAGTTCTTGTGTTAATATTTGGTGTTGTTTAGGGAGGGTAAACATTATTAGCACAACCCTTTGGGTTCCGCAGTTTTTAGGCAAGCACTTAACTTCCAAGAAAGGATATTATTTTGGCTTGCACTACGTCATTGGATGAACATTATTCAGAAACGCATGTCCAAATCCTGTCCGATAATATGACAGTAGTTGTGTATATCCGGAACCAGGGAGGCACTCATTCGGTTCCGTTATTGATTTTAACGGAAAGAATCCTTCTGTTTGTTATAGAACACCAAGTTCTGTTTCGGTCCGTCATATTCTGGGTCGTCGGATCGTATTAGCAGACTCCCTTTCACGTAAGGGTCGTTTGTTGCCGTCAGTATGGACTCTCAACAAACAAGTATTCAGTCAGATTTGCTACCAATGGGAGCGCCCAGTGATAATTTATTTTGCGACACAACTCTCCAATCAATTGCAGATGTATGTGTCACCGTGTCCGGATCCCCGAGCATATGTAGTTAACGCTCTATCGATCTATTAGGACGCGATGATAGGATATGCGTATCCTCCAGTGCTGTTGATTCAGCAAGTACTGCTGGGATTATACATTCACAATACAATTCTGTTGGTAGCATCTCTGTCTCCACAGAGACGGTGGATAAATTTACTTAGATGTCTGCTATGGGACTTACCGCGAAAACTTCCTCCATGAGAGGATCTTTTTTCGCTGGGGAAATCGTGTCAACTTCATCACAACCCGCAAGGTCTCAACCTTCACGTATTTCGTTGTGCGGTCCATCTTGCTTGGCAAGCATTGTAGAGGACGAGCAGTGGACGCGATTTCTAACTGTAGGAGGACCTCCTCTTCGCTATACTATGCGGCTAAAGTGGAGGGTCTTCCATCGTTGGTGTAGGGATCTTTTTGTTGATATTTTTGATCCCTCCATACCAGACATTGCAAACTTTCTAGTATACTTGTTTGACGAGATCAACTGCAGCCAGTTACTTTTAAAGGTTATAGGTCTATGTTATCTGATACCTATGCACACCATGATAGTTTACAATTGAGCCTAATGTCTCTTTAAGTTAGTTTGAAACTCGATAATAGACCTAGAATCCTTAGATTAATTCCTATACGGAATTTAGCTTGGGTTCTTATTAACTAAAGCAACATTTGAACCTCTTGAGACAGTAGTTTCAAATTCTGGCCTTTTAAGGCAGCAATTCTCTTAGTCTTCTCTTCTGCTGAAGAGTCAGTGAGCTTCATGCACTATCGGTGGACGATTCTCACTTTCGTAGTATCGGAAACTCTATTACCTTTACTACTAATGTTGTATTTTTGGTTAAGAATCAGGCTCCTAATAAATATCCGGAACCTATTGTTTTTAAGGTCCTTCCATCTTCGAACGGGCATAGGCCTTTACTCTGTCTGGATAGACCTTTATGTATTTATTAACAGATCTCAGTTTATCAGTAAGGACGTAAAGCTTCTTCTGGCTCTGATGCCTAATAGAAAGGTCATTACGGTCCATTCTATTACTAAATGCATTCAGTCAATTAACTATCGGTACTGTTTAGGATAATCTATCCTTAACTCAGCAGTCTGTGCTTAAGATTTCGGCTCATGAAGTAAGAGCTCTTCTACATCTTGGGCTTACGTAAATAGTGTTGCTATTATAGATTTAAAGTAGGCTGCATATTGGTCTCAGCCATCCACATTCACAAATTTTTATCTCAGAAATATCGAGTCCATTTCTGGAGGCCTGCATTATTTAGGTCCATTATTGGCTGCTCAGAATGTCGATCACTTAACAATTGCAACTATAGCTATGTAGGCTTTATGTTCCGGCAGGGACTCCGTCCTGCTGCCCTCTTCGCTCTGGGCTATTTGACCCAGGGCAAGAAAAAAGGGGGGGGGGGGAGGGTGTTCCCTTGGGTCACCTGTTTTATTATGAAAACAAGGGGATACCTCCTCCTGAGTCAGTGGTACTGAGCTGTTACTGGGATGGTTTTTTAAGTGAATAGTTATGTTTTTAAAATTCATTCATGTCATAGTTTTAAAGTATAGCATTTGAATATGTCACGTGTCAAACGGGCGTTATTATACTATCCTTGGACACTTTTAAAAGAGTATAAAGAGTCTCAATTCTCTGGACTAACTTTATTTATTGGCTTACTTTAAAAATAATTAATATAAGAATGATACTTGATATTAATAGAGAATTTGGATGTTATGATGCTCAATTATAGAAGGTATTGTGTCTTTCTAATTTATCATAAATAAGAAAGATACATGTGAAGCCTAATTCTCCTTTTCTCCTCCAGGAGATGACTCTCTTTTATATAGTTGAGCTTATTGGATTTTCCTCTATGTCCTGGGCCCTCCAGCCTTTTTACTATTCAGCTATGTCTGGGTCATTGGTACAGTATAAAAATCTTAAAAAATTTATAGTAATTTATATATTTTTTATACTTACCAATGACCCAGACGGGGATGGCCCTTCCAGGAGTTGAGAACTCATACCTCCCCGCTGAGGACATAGCGCTTACCAGGCACTGATGGTAAGAATGATTAATGGCGCCAATTTCGGGACGTCCTTGACACTGCGCATGCGCAGTAGAGGTGAAGTATGGAGGGCCATTCAGGACATGTTTTCTTTGGTTTTAGATGCAAATTTTGGGGATTGGGAGGCAAAATTTGTGTTTGGCCCTATATTTTTAAGAGTTAGCACCCGCTATATCTGGGTCATTGGTAAGTATAAAAAATATATAAATTACTATAAATTTTTAAGTTTTCATGGAAGGGCTCCTAGGGTATTTAATTCGAAACATTTAAGCTATGCTAATGTGTTTCAACGGAAATGCGGGGATACACCATTGTGTGTATCTAGCTTTTTCTTGTGCAGAAATTATGCAAATTAGATGAACTGTGATTTATTCAGTGCTACTTATACACAGTAACTGCACATGTCAATACGGCTCGGGATAGAGTCTGTATTTATGAACTGATCTTCATGAAACTTCTTGGGTACCTTTGTTATCACCTTGGGACGAGAACAAATGTTTTTGGGTGTGGTCTGAAATTCAAGATAGCTGCCGACGGACATTTTATACTGAAATTAGGTGGAATCACTTTTTTGTACAGAAACTTCTAGTACTACGTTTATTATCATTGTGGGATGGTAACGAGTGCTTTTGGGCACGGCACAAAATTCAAAATGCTCGGCAGTCATATGTACGGGAATTGTGTGCATTACATTTTTTTTGTACAGAACCTGTAAAGAAGATTTTTTATGTCAGTAATGTTTACTATAAATTTTGCTATAATTGCCTTTATCACTGTGGTATGAGAACAAATATTTCTGTTTTCAGTCAGACACACTCGTGGATTCAAAAAGGGAGATAATTAAAAATCTTTTCCAAAAACCAGAGACAAAATAATGTTTCTTTAATTCAGTATCCCTAGGATGTGTATATTCAAATTTGTTGAAGCCAAGTTCTTGTGTTAATATTTGGTGTTGTTTAGGGAGGGTAAACATTATTAGCACAACCCTTTGGGTTCCGCAGTTTTTAGGCAAGCACTTAACTTCCAAGAAAGGATATTATTTTGGCTTGCACTACGTCATTGGATGAACATTATTCAGAAACGCATGTCCAAATCCTGTCCGATAATATGACAGTAGTTGTGTATATCCGGAACCAGGGAGGCACTCATTCGGTTCCGTTATTGATTTTAACGGAAAGAATCCTTCTGTTTGTTATAGAACACCAAGTTCTGTTTCGGTCCGTCATATTCTGGGTCGTCGGATCGTATTAGCAGACTCCCTTTCACGTAAGGGTCGTTTGTTGCCGTCAGTATGGACTCTCAACAAACAAGTATTCAGTCAGATTTGCTACCAATGGGAGCGCCCAGTGATAATTTATTTTGCGACACAACTCTCCAATCAATTGCAGATGTATGTGTCACCGTGTCCGGATCCCCGAGCATATGTAGTTAACGCTCTATCGATCTATTAGGACGCGATGATAGGATATGCGTATCCTCCAGTGCTGTTGATTCAGCAAGTACTGCTGGGATTATACATTCACAATACAATTCTGTTGGTAGCATCTCTGTCTCCACAGAGACGGTGGATAAATTTACTTAGATGTCTGCTATGGGACTTACCGCGGAAACTTCCTCCACGAGAGGATCTTTTTTCGCTGGGGAAATCGTGTCAACTTCATCACAACCCGCAAGGTCTCAACCTTCACGTATTTCGTTGTGCGGTCCTTCTTGCTTGGCAAGCATTGTAGAGGACGAGCAGTGGACGCGATTTCTAACTGTAGGAGGACCTCCTCTTCGCTATACTATGCGGCTAAAGTGGAGGGTCTTCCATCGTTGGTGTAGGGATCTTTTTGTTGATATTTTTGATCCCTCCATACCAGACATTGCAAACTTTCTAGTATACTTGTTTGACGAGATCAACTGCAGCCAGTTACTTTTAAAGGTTATAGGTCTATGTTATCTGATACCTATGCACACCATGATAGTTTACAATTGAGCCTAATGTCTCTTTAAGTTAGTTTGAAACTCGATAATAGACCTAGAATCCTTAGATTAATTCCTATACGGAATTTAGCTTGGGTTCTTATTAACTAAAGCAACATTTGAACCTCTTGAGACAGTAGTTTCAAATTCTGGCCTTTTAAGGCAGCAATTCTCTTAGTCTTCTCTTCTGCTGAAGAGTCAGTGAGCTTCATGCACTATCGGTGGACGATTCTCACTTTCGTAGTATCGGAAACTCTATTACCTTTACTACTAATGTTGTATTTTTGGTTAAGAATCAGGCTCCTAATAAATATCCGGAACCTATTGTTTTTAAGGTCCTTCCATCTTCGAACGGGCATAGGCCTTTACTCTGTCTGGATAGACCTTTATGTATTTATTAACAGATCTCAGTTTATCAGTAAGGACGTAAAGCTTCTTCTGGCTCTGATGCCTAATAGAAAGGTCATTACGGTCCATTCTATTACTAAATGCATTCAGTCAATTAACTATCGGTACTGTTTAGGATAATCTATCCTTAACTCAGCAGTCTGTGCTTAAGATTTCGGCTCATGAAGTAAGAGCTCTTCTACATCTTGGGCTTACGTAAATAGTGTTGCTATTATAGATTTAAAGTAGGCTGCATATTGGTCTCAGCCATCCACATTCACGAATTTTTATCTCAGAAATATCGAGTCCATTTCTGGAGGCCTGCATTATTTAGGTCCATTATTGGCTGCTCAGAATGTCGATCACTTAACAATTGCAACTATAGCTATGTAGGCTTTATGTTCCGGCAGGGACTCCGTCCTGCTGCCCTCTTCGCTCTGGGCTATTTGACCCAGGGCAAGAAAAAAGGGGGGGGGGGGGGAGGGTGTTCCCTTGGGTCACCTGTTTTATTATGAAAACAAGGGGATACCTCCTCCTGAGTCAGTGGTACTGAGCTGTTACTGGGATGGTTTTTTAAGTGAATAGTTATGTTTTTAAAATTCATTCATGTCATAGTTTTAAAGTATAGCATTTGAATATGTCACGTGTCAAACGGGCGTTATTATACTATCCTTGGACACTTTTAAAAGAGTATAAAGAGTCTCAATTCTCTGGACTAACTTTATTTATTGGCTTACTTTAAAAATAATTAATATAAGAATGATACTGGATATTAATAGAGAATTTGGATGTTATGATGCTCAATTATAGAAGGTATTGTGTCTTTCTAATTTATCATAAATAAGAAAGATACATGTGAAGCCTAATTCTCCTTTTCTCCTCCAGGAGATGACTCTCTTTTATATAGTTGAGCTTATTGGATTTTCCTCTATGTCCTGGGCCCTCCAGCCTTTTTACTATTCAGCTATGTCTGGGTCATTGGTACAGTATAAAAATCTTAAAAAATTTATAGTAATTTATATATTTTTTATACTTACCAATGACCCAGACGGGGATGGCCCTTCCAGGAGTTGAGAACTCATACCTCCCCGCTGAGGACATAGCGCTTACCAGGCACTGATGGTAAGAATGATTAATGGCGCCAATTTAGGGACGTCCTTGACACTGCGCATGCGCAGTAGAGGTGAAGTATGGAGGGCCATTCAGGACATGTTTTCTTTGGTTTTAGATGCAAATTTTGGGGATTGGGAGGCAAAATTTGTGTTTGGCCCTATATTTTTAAGAGTTAGCACCCGCTATATCTGGGTCATTGGTAAGTATAAAAAATATATAAATTACTATAAATTTTTAAGTTTTCATGGAAGGGCTCCTAGGGTATTTAATTCGAAACATTTAAGCTATGCTAATGTGTTTCAACGGAAATGCGGGGATACACCATTGTGTGTATCTAGCTTTTTCTTGTGCAGAAATTATGCAAATTAGATGAACTGTGATTTATTCAGTGCTACTTATACACAGTAACTGCACATGTCAATACGGCTCGGGATAGAGTCTGTATTTATGAACTGATCTTCATGAAACTTCTTGGGTACCTTTGTTATCACCTTGGGACGAGAACAAATGTTTTTGGGTGTGGTCTGAAATTCAAGATAGCTGCCAACGGACATTTTATACTGAAATTAGGTGGAATCACTTTTTTGTACAGAAACTTCTAGTACTACGTTTATTATCATTGTGGGATGGTAACGAGTGCTTTTGGGCACGGCACAAAATTCAAAATGCTCGGCAGTCATATGTACGGGAATTGTGTGCATTACATTTTTTTTGTACAGAACCTGTAAAGAAGATTTTTTATGTCAGTAATGTTTACTATAAATTTTGCTATAATTGCCTTTATCACTGTGGTATGAGAACAAATATTTCTGTTTTCAGTCAGACACACTCGTGGATTCAAAAAGGGAGATAATTAAAAATCTTTTCCAAAAACCAGAGACAAAATAATGTTTCTTTAATTCAGTATCCCTAGGATGTGTATATTCAAATTTGTTGAAGCCAAGTTCTTGTGTTAATATTTGGTGTTGTTTAGGGAGGGTAAACATTATTAGCACAACCCGATTTTCTATTTCCAATGAGAAAAATAGAACCTCCTCACCTGTGGGAACCCTATGAGTTAAAGATAACACATTTAAATACATATATTTTAAGAAGGACTTAAATATTTATTAATTAGTATGAATCAGCCTTAGAAGAGTTTGAATCAAATAGGCCAAAACAGTTGCTAACATTTGGCTTATGGTGCACCATCCAAGGATCTCCATTTTAACATTAACCTCATGAAGATTTCTTTTCTAGTTTAGCGTCTAACTGTCACCCACCTTTATAACATTTTACATGTACATTTGTTATAGGCTGTGGTCAGTATTTATGTACAGACCTTTACAATACTTTACATGTACCTTTGTTATCAGGTCCTTACCTAGATGTGTGTCATTGCTGTGTCACATATTATACATGTACATCTCTAACACAAGTTGAGCTACCGTGTTATTGACACTTTCATTATTATCCCTGAATTTGAAAAAATGCGGGGATATATTGGTCGTCTCCGTCCGTATGTCTGTATGTCCGGGAATGGTTTCTGGCGAAAAACTCCTAGGGGTTTCAATTCGAAACATTGAAAGTGTGTTCATGTTCATTCATAGGGTCTGTAGATGTGCATAAAGGCTTTGGATTTTTTATTCGGCCCTCCAGGGCGTAAGTGGCAGCACTTTTGTCGTTAGAGGAATGGTTTCCGGCAAAAAACTCCTAGGGGTTTCAATTTGAAACATTGAAAGTGTGTTCATGTTCATTCATAGGGTCTGTAGATGTGCATAAAGGTTTTGGATTTTTGATTCGGCCCACGAGGGCATGAGGGGCACCACTTTTGTCGTTAGAGGAATGGTTTCTGGTGAAAAACTCCTAGGGGTTTCAATTCAAAACATTGAAAGTGTGTTCATGTTCATTCATAGGGTCTGTAGATGTGCATAAAGGTTTTGGATTTTTGATTCGGCCCTCGGGTGAGTAAGGGGCACCACTTTTGTCGTTAGAGGAATGGTTTCCGGCGAAAAACTCCTAGGGGTTTCAATTCGAAACATTGAAAGTGTGTTCATGTTCATTCATAGGGTCTGTAGATGTGCATAAAGGTTTTGGATTTTTGATTCGCCCCCCCCCCCCCCCCAAAGGGGCGCAAGGGGCACCATTTCTTATCAACCTACTCACAATTGTTTACTCTAGGCTTGCACTACAGTGGAAGTCCCTAACTCGGATAAAATACTCTCTATTTTTGTCTTTCCCAAGCAAGTTGGGAAAGAAAAGTGGTGCAAAAGCACCAATAAAAATAAGCCAAAACTGGGTCGAGTGCAACCGGCGCAGACCCAGTACGGGACGCTCTCTCCCAAGTACAACTCCACGACTTCCGTTGCCAGTGCGCATATACCGTCTCTAAAGACTCATTCTTTTTATAATCCGCTTCGTGTCGAGATGTTTTTGCACGCTTATCAGTGTTCCACCAGCTCGATGTTTGATGATTCCTGATTCATTATACCACAGTGTATCCTTTGTATTCTCAGGAACAGTGTTTTATATTCTCTTTTCTATTATATGTCCATAATGTATATTTATTTGCTCTCTCTCGAGTCGCGCGCGAATTTCGTGTGCCACGCGGTTCGGACTTAGATTTTTCACAATTATTGTTAATGCTTTTTTTGCAAAATTTTCTAATTGTGTTAGAGTTAGGTGTCAGCGGGGTACCACTCCTACAGTGTTTCTTCTTTCTTTTGAGAGTAGTCTCTCTGTTGTGTGGTTCCCGGTTGACCGTCTGGGGTCTTTGTTTCTGTCACCTTTCTCTCTTCTTTGGGGGTGTTCTGTTTTCTGATCTCACCTTCTCTGCTCCTCTCACCTCTATCATGCCCAGGACAATTCCTTGTGGGCAATGTCTGCTGCCAAAGCATGTGAACGATGTGCATTCGTCTTGTTCCTCCTGTAATGGGTGTTCGGCCGAGCGGCCGTGTGGTGTCTGTGGAACATGGTCTTCCACCTTCTGGGCGTCAGTAAACCGTGTCGTTCGTTCTCGTGGCCATGCCTCCCGCTCCCGCGGGAAAGGAGAACGTGGTCGTTCGGGGCCTCCCGAGCCGACTTTGTCTGGTGAGAGTTATTCCTCCTCCGTGGGGGATGTGCAGTCTTTTCCTATGGTGGATACTGCGGGAGCCGTTGAGTGTTCTGGTGAAGAGATGCCTGGTTCCGGGACTACGGTCCCCCTCCAGTCGACGTCTGAGGCTGTCACTAGGGTTGTGACTCCTCCTTCGGAGCCGAGCCGGTGTGCTCTCTCCACTTTTTCACCAGCCTCAACGACTCTCGACGTATCTACTACTGCTGCTGGTCCGTCTGCTTCGTTGTCTGTTTCAGCTGGCCTCGGCTTTTCGCAGCAGGGGACTGCAGGAATGTCCGATACTGTAGACGTGGGATATCGGCCTCAGCCTTCCCTGACTTCAACTCGGCGAAGTCGGAAGGGGCTGCCGGCCGAGCCCATCTCTGTGGTCTCTTCGCCGTCGAGCACCACAGTTGTGTCTTTGGATTCGGATGTTCTTAGTGGAAACACTATGAACTCCGTGGCGTTTCCGTCTACTCACTCTGGTCACACGACCAGTTTTGGGGGACCAAAGCCTTTTGTGCAGCCTGGACCTTCTGCCCCGCAGAGGTCCGCGGTGACTCTCATGAGTTCTCGCAATATTGATCCTCGGGGTGCATCGTACCCCTATACACGTCTGCCTTCAGATGTTTCGGCTGCCGCCCGTCGTCCCGCGTCGGGTGTTTTGGAGGATCGTGTCCCTTCGCTGGTTAAGAGGGTCAGAGGTGAAGCCACTTTGCCGGTTCGCTCCCCTGTCGAACCGGTCGGTACGGGCAGTGAGCTTAGGGAGGCCCTCTCCTTACTCACTCAGGTTCTTTCTAAGAGCCTTCCTGTTGCTTCCAGCGAGGTTATGGGTGGTTTCCAGGCGCCTCCTATGGCGCCGCCTCCCGGGATTGGAAACAGGCCGGTGTCCGATTCCTCTGGTGTCCCGTCACCATGGGAGGCGTCGGCTGGTTTGCCCACGATGGGCTATGTGTCTTCCGACTCTGGGGAGGAGTCCGACATGCTTGAGGTCGAGGGCCAGCAGTCTTCGGACTTGGGGGCGGCTCTTGACTTTGTGTTTGGGTTTCTGACTGAGCTCAAACCTGCTAACCAGCCGACAGTCTCAGCCTGGCCGCGATCATCGGTCGCACGCCAACAGCCTATAGAGCAACCTGCTTCTGGGCGCCTTCGACCGTGCCAGTCGGTACAGGTGGTTGAAGCTTTTTCAGCATTGGATGCCAAGCTGAATTCCAAGGCTTTGAAGACTTTGTTCTTCACCAGGGTTGACACCTTTTTGCCTCCTGTGCGTTATCGTTCCTACGATTCCGCCAATCCGTCAGTCTGCCAGGCTTTGACGGTTCTGGATCAGGACTCCACTTCCCTCGGGCTTTCCAAGCCCAAGTCTGCCGTCATTCCAATGACGACTCTGGAGTCCACGTTGGGCTTATCTAGAGAGATGCTTGGCATGCTTTCTCTCTCAGATCATGTCGTCTCAGCTATGGCTGCTTATCTGCCTCCAGATAAGTTTGACGAGGTACAGGCTCCTTTGCGTGTGCTGTCCAAGGCGCTTATGCACCTTACTCACACGCATGACTGTAACACGGCTAATTTGGAATTAGTTCGAAGGGACGCTGTGCTGGACACAGGACGATCCCTTCCCGAGGAGCAGCGTGCTACTCTTCGATCTGCTTCTTTGGCAGGTCCGCAACTTTTCCATGGTTCCGTGTCGACGGTCCGTGATGACGTCCTACGTCATTCCAAAGATCAGCTGCTGTTTCGTCAGCTTGATCAGCCTTCTAGGGGAGGCAAGGGCCGTTCCAAGCCTAACAAGTACCCTTCTGCTTCCTCTGTGAAGCAAAAGTCTGGTCCTTCTGCCGCCGCCTCTACTTCTTACTCACGGGGTAAAGGTAGGGGTTGGCAGAATCGAGGGAAGGCTCAGGATTCTTCATTTAGCAGAGGAGGTGGTTTCTCCTCTCGCGGGCCTCGTTGGGGCTCGAAATGAAGGTCCTCACCTCGACTCGTCCCAGGTTGGAGGAAGGATAGCAGTGTTCGCAGACCATTGGGCCACCATCACATCCGATCCATGGGTGTTAGATGTTGTTCGGTCCGGGCTGCGAATATCCTTCCGTCAGCACCCCACTCTGTCAAGGGTGCCTCTTCCAACCACAGTTCCTTCAGACGTTTTACATCGGGAACTTTTGTCCACGGAGATTGCCAATCTCCTGGCAAAGGGGGCGATCGAGGTCGTCAAGAACGTTCAGTCAGTGGGTTTCTATTCCCGCCTGTTCTTGGTGCCGAAGAAGGACGGCCGACTCCAACCGGTTATCGATCTGAGTATCCTGAACCAGTCTATCCTTGCTCCCAAGTTAAGCATGGAGACTTTCAGGTCGGTCCGTCAATCTATTCACCAGGGAGATTTCGCAGCCAGCATCGACCTGCGAGACGCTTACTTCCACGTTCCGATGCATCGGGCGTCACGGAAGTATCTCAGGTTCGCTTTTCTGGGGCGAGTTTACCAGTTCAATGCCATGCCTTTCGGCCTCAACCTGGCTCCTTGGGCATTCACCAGACTGATGTCGCATGTGATAGCGTTCCATCGCACACAGTCCAGGGTGACTACTTCGGCATATCTGGACGATATCCTCCAGAGGCATTCCAATGCTGCCTTACTGGAGTCGGATGTCGCCACTCTGTTGAGCTTGCTCACGTCGCTAGGATTCAGAGTCAACGAGGAGAAGTCGGACCTGGTCCCTTCTCAGTCGTTTTGTCATCTGGGGATGTCTTTCCAAACCAAATTCAATTTGGTTGCGGTTCCCCAGGCCAAGGCTGTGATTCTCTCAGCTTTTGCTCTGACTCTGTCCCAGTCCATGTCCACGACCGCTCGGAGTTTTCTCTGGCTGATCGGTCTCTGCAGTTCGGTGACGGATCTCATTCCTCTAGGTCGGCTGCGTGTCAGACCTCTCCAACACTTTCTGCTCAGTCGTTGGAGGCCAAATGTAGATTCTCTGGATCAGGTGCTTCCGTTTCCGGACTCTCTGTATCCTCACCTTCTTCCCTGGACAGATGTTCAGTGGATTACGCAGGGTGTTCCACTGGACTTACCCACGTCCGATCGCGTTCTGACAGCAGATGCCAGCGATCTCGGATGGGGTGCGACATTGGATCCTCTCGGTCTTTCCCTACACAGGATGTGGGACCAGGATCAAGCAGCTCTACACATCAACCAGAAGGAGCTTCTTGCTCTTCTTCTGAGTTTCAGGCAGTGGATCCCTCACCTGTCGAATCGCCAGGTCCTTCTACTATCCGACAATTCGACAGTGGTTGCTTACATTCGGAACCAGGGCGGCACGCACTCGGTTCCGATGTACGAGTTAGCTCGGGATCTTCTACTGCTCGCTCAGGATGTTCACGCCGGAGTGGTTGTTCGTCACATTCCCGGTCGTCTGAATGTCCTAGCCGACTCCCTGTCCCGACAGGGTAGGGTTATTTCCACCGAGTGGATGCTTCACAGGGCAGTGTTCCAGTCGCTTTGCGATCTCTGGGGATGTCCCCACATCGACCTCTTTGCGACTCGTTGGAACCATCAGGTGGACACTTTCGTGTCCCCGTGTCCAGATCCTCTGGCTTTTGCCGTGGACGCTCTGTCACTCGATTGGAACGGTCTAGTCGGCTACGCCTTCCCGCCGGTTCCGATTCTTCCTCAGGTTCTCGCCAAAATTCGAACCTGCAGTTGTCGAATCATTCTGATCGCTCCCCTGTTGCCTCAGCGGGTATGGATCAATCAGCTCCGCTCGCTGATGGCGGCGGTTCCGGCATGTCTCCCGCTATGTCGCGACCTTCTTTGTCAAGGTCGCCCAAGGAGGTTTCACGTCGACCCGACTTCATTGTGCCTTCACGCATATCTTTTGTCAGGTCCTGTCTCCTCCGTAGAGGTTTTTCGAGACGAGCAGTGGAGTGCACTCCTTCTTCAAGGAGGCACTCCACTGGTTTAGCTTATGCAGCTAAATGGAAGGTCTTCTGTCGATGGTGTGCTGATCACTCTGTTGATTATGCCAATCCTTCGTTTTCACAGATTGCGGAGTTTCTGGTATATCTGTTTGATTCTAGGGGTCTCCAGCCTGTTACCATCAAGGGTTACAGGTCTATGCTTTCAGAGACTTTTTCTTATGTGGGGAAGCGTCGTATCGGCACTAATCCTTACCTCTCCAAGCTTGTTCGGCACTTTTCTTTGAAAAGGCCTCGGACTTTGCAGCTTACTCCATGATGGAATCTTTCGTGGGTGTTGCTTTGCTTGGGGGGGGGGGGGGGGGGGGGGGGGGGGCGCCGTTCGAACCTTCATCGAGGTGGATATGCATTTTCTCACATATAAGACGGCTTTTCTGATGGCATTTGCTTCGGCCAGACGGGTTAGTGGGCTTCACGCCCTCTCGGTTGACCCGGCCTTTTTTAGGAGCTCTCCCAACAGTGTTACTTTTACCACTGATTGCTCCTTTTTGGCCAAGAATCAGTTACCAGATACTACTCCTCCTCCTATCTGTATCAGGGCTCTTCCTTCTGTTGAGGGTAATCGCCCTTTGCTCTGTCCGGTCCGTGCTATTCGCATTTATCTTGATCGGACACGCTTCATCCGGAAAGGCAGAAAACGTTTTTTTCTATCTCTCATTCCGGGTCGACAGAAGATCTCTCCTCAATCCATTTCTCGATGGATTTGTCTTGCTATTCGTATGGCTTATGGTCGTTTAGCAGCTGGCGATTGTATTACCAATCGTATTTCTGCCCACGAAGTGCGGGCACTGTCCATCTCTTGGGCTTATTCTAACTCCGTCAAGTTGTCGGATGTTATGCAGGCAGCCTACTGGAGACATGCTTCTACTTTCTCCACCTTTTATTTGCGCCAGTTGCAGGAGCAGTCGGAGGACCTTTTTGCCCTGGGTCCTCTTTCTTCTGCTCAGGCTGTTGTCTGCCATAGCCATTAGGCTTCTTGAAGGTCAGTTTCAGCCTTGTGCTGTTACTGCCCTTTTTCTGTCTGTGTGTCACACAGGCTCATATGTCTCTTTTCATTGTCCTTTACCAATGATTGCGACATTATGGTTGATAAGCCTCGGGACCTCTTCCTTCTACTTCACGGTTCCAGTGCACTGGGGTTATGTGGGGGTTGGTTATGCGATTCCCTCCAGCCTTTTGTCTATTCAACCTAGAGTAAACAATTGTGAGTAGGTTGATAAGAAATCTAAATATAGTATATTTCCTTTCTTATTATACCTACCACAATTGTTTACATGGAGGCCCTCCCGTCTTCTTTACGGGTAAAGAATCTTTCCTCCCCGCTGATCACATACCTCTAACGTTTACGGATTCAAAAAGAATGAGTCTTTAGAGACGGTATATGCGCACTGGCAACGGAAGTCGTGGAGTTGTACTTTGGAGAGAGCGTCCCGTACTGGGTCTGCGCCGGTTGCACTCGACCCAGTTTTGGCTTATTTTTATTGGTGCTTTTGCACCACTTTTCTTTCCCAACTTGCTTGGGAAAGACAAAAATAGAGAGTATTTTATCCGAGTTAGGGACTTCCACTGTAGTGCAAGCCTAGAGTAAACAATTGTGGTAGGTATAATAAGAAAGGAAATTTACTATAAAATTTAGATTTTTGTTGTTAGAGGAATGGTTTCCGGAGAAAAACTCCTAGGGGTTTCAATTCGAAACTCTAAAAGTGTGTTCATGTTAATCAATAGGGTCTGTAGATGAGCATAAAGGTTTTGGATTTTTGATTCGGCTCTCGGGGGCATAAGGGGCACCACTTTTGTCGTTAGAGGAATGGTTTCTGGTGAAAAACTCCTAGGGATTTCAATTCAAAACATTGAAAGTGTGTTCATGTTCATTCATAGGGTCTGTAGATGTGCATAAAGGTTTTGGATTTTTGATTCGGCCCCGAGGGGCGCAAGGGGCACCGTTTTTGTCGTTAGAGGAATGGTTTCCGGTGAAAAACTGCTAGGAGTTTCAATTCAAAACACTGAAAGTGTGTTCATGTTCATTAGTAGGGTCTGTAGATGTGCAAAAAGGTTTTGGATTTTTGATTCGGCCTCGAGGGGCGCAAGGGGCACCATTTTTGTTGTTAGAGGAATGGTTTCCGGAGAAAAATTCCTAGTTTCAATTCGAAACACTAAAAGTGTGTTCATGTTAATTAATAGGGTCTGTAGATGTGCATAAAGGTTTTGGATTTTTGATTTGGCCCAGAGGGGCGCAAGGGGCACCACTTTTGTCGTTAGAGGAATGGTTTCTGGCGAAAAACTCCTAGGGGTTTCAATTCGAAACATTGAAAGTGTGTTCATGTTCATTCATAGGGTCTGTAGATGTGCATAAAGGTTTGGATTTTTGATTCGGCCCGACAATAATCACAAATGCGAATGCGGGGATATACTATAGTGTGCTTTGCACACAAATGACACCCCTCTAGTTATTTTATTTCATGCATTTATTATGAGATGGGGGCGCGGTGGTGTTGCGGTAACCAGTTCTCGTCCGATCACCGAAGTTAAGGAACGTCGAGCCCGGTTAGTCCTCGGATGGGTGACCGTCTGTGCGATCGATTCAGACTGCCACATTGTGTCCATGGGCAAGGCACTTAACCCTGATTGTCCACATGGGAGCATGATGACAGCGTGTACTAAGGCGTACTGCACATCAGTGGTGCACATGTCTTCAACCAATCTAACCCTGCCTGTCCTGCAGTGCGGAGTTACGATGTTGGGGAGCTGGCAGCTGCTCATCGTTTCTCGGTTGTTCTCTCCGAGTACTCCGGCTTCCCCATCCGTAAATCTTTCACGGTCATGATTAGCATTGTTCATAAGCTTGTGACCTTAAACACCAATAAATAAATAATAAATTTATTATGAGATAAATATGACTGAAATGAAAAAAAAAAAAAAAAAAACCTTCATGAGTTTCAACACTCACCTAATTTCCTGCAGTACAAGCCTTCACTCATTGGCCATAGTCGTTCTTAAGTAGGACCCACCAGCTATTCTTACACTCAGTGTGTGACTTATGCAAAGGTAATAGTCACAGGGGAGGTATTTTGGCTGAAAATTTTGGGTGCAACATATACGTGGGAGCAACTTATACATGGATGTATACAGAAATAATCGTTTTTGGATTTGCCTGTTCTGCAGACGTTCGCTGCCATTTTAAAAATGAGATTACGAGGGGGTCATTGTAAATTTCTAAGTTTAACATCAAAGTATGCAAAAACAGTATGGCCATCTTTTTGGCACCTATCGGTTCGGTTTTTCCGTTTGTCTCAAAAACCAAAACCAGACCAAAAAACAAAAAAAACCTCCATGCTCTAATGTTTAAACTTTGAAGCTGTACTAATCCAATGGATCGATAAAAAATCAAAACAACCTTTTGGGAACAAGTCTAAATTACATTCGTTTTCTTTTCTATTGGGCGTGTTTGTTGAAATTTGTATCGCTGTTTCTCTTGGTGGTGTCCATTCATGCCTTAGCATTTGATGGCTGGTACTGTTAGTACAAATATAAGTACAAATTTGGGCAGATTTGCAAAACAGCTGGGAGAAACTTTTTTAAAAGAAGTTTGAAGCATGTCAAGATGACTGAAGATTTACCGAAATAAAGTTGACCAATTTAGATATATGGGGATCCGCAGACAAGACGGCCATGGGACTGGGTTAATATTGTGGTTGGAAATGATTGCTTTTTAATATTTTCTCATTTTTTATTAACTAATTTTTTTGAGAACTGACTTTATTTTGCTTTGGACATTTTCATTTTCACACTGTGCGCCAGACGATCGATAATTGTATAACGAAATTTGGAAACCTTTTGAAGCATAACTAATGCCTCGATGGGAAAGAGACTAGTATAAACTGTGCTGGAAAAAAGTTCTGGCTTGTACATCACCAGTTGAATATAGAAACATATCATAGCTGCGACTCCGTTAAATACAAGAGTTTAAAGTTTAATGGATGTGTAATAATAATAATAATTTGATAGCTTTAAATCCACACATGGTGCGCTTTGGCTGTACAAAATTGCAAATGCCTTATGTAAAAGGTATCCTTTAATACCAGACTTGTATGATTCTGGAAAATCCGTTTCTTTTACAGTGTGTCGATAGATTAGTTGTAGATTAGAGTTTGTTGCTGTGATTATAAATCTGTTAATCGGCCGGGGCAGAGGCAAGCTTTGTGCAGCCTCTAGCAGCCATGCTGGCATCTGTTCTTGGGAGGGGAAGTGAACAGAGTTTACATGACTTGTTATTGCTGATCCATATCCACTCTGACCTGACTACATGTGTGTGTTTCTAGCTAGAGTCGGTGGGGGCAGGATCAAGCCACGAGCAACACCCAGCAGCCATTCTGGCATCTGTTCTGTGAGATGAGGTGGTGAACAGAGTTTATGCAGCTCATTGCTATTGCCTATCCATATCCACTCTGGCATGGCTGCATGTGTGTATCTTTAGCTGTTCTAGAATCTATGTTGCCGGCAAGCCTGAAAATAAGCAATCTGTCATTTGCAGTATGAGGTTCCCAGAGGGTAATGTGCTGTTGCTATCCGATACAGTGGCCCAGTGTATCCTCTGGGGACCTCTTTCTGTTTAGGTTTGAGACCCTGATTCAGATTGAGGTTCATAGAGGGTAAATTTAGTGATGCTACCCTACTGTGTTGGGTAGCATCACCAAATTCACCCTTGGGTGCCCTCATTTTGCAGATGACAGTCTGCTTATTTTCTAGCTTGGTTGTCGGAGAGTATGCAATTGTGCTATGATTTTTGCAGTGTGATTCTGTGGCTGTACAAAATTCTAAAATGCCTTATGGAAAAGGTATGTTTTAATTACCAACTTGACTGATTCTAGAGAATCCATATCTTTTTGACGGGTTGACAGAGAATTCCATTGCTTTGACCTAGCAATGGCAAAAGACCTTCCACCAGCAGGGCTGAGCCCAGACTTGCAATCATTTCTCCAAACTGCTCTTTTAAGGAGTTCGTCTTTTCAATGACCAGGTAACCTTTGTTCATAAAAAAGTCACCAAGCAAACCACAGATAGTATATTATTCCATCAGCTACAAAGACATTATATGTCTCAGTCACAGTCTTGGTATAAGAGAAAACTAAAAAACTATTCTAGAAGTTCTTCACTTGGCTCATCACATTCTCAATCAGATGCATCATGTAACTATCAGTCATCTGAACAATCTCAGAAACTGTTTTCAGAGACCTGCTCAGTCTTCATTTCAAGGCATCAAATAGAGGGAAACAGAGTTTCTCCGGTCACAAGCCTCAAGCAGGTAGAAAATGAAGCATCAAGCCTCTAATTACCTTCCAGTTGACAGAAGTGTCTCAATGTTTCTTTCAAATTGGCAGAAAATTACAGACTATTTTGGGGTTTTTCAGGTCATAAAAGCCTTAAAGAGAAGAATGCCAAGGAGGATGTCCTCTTCAAACTGTGCAGTAGTGGGGAGACTTCTATTCCTGGTGTCATGATAATTCAATTAGTTACATGCATCCTTCTAATATTCCAAATTTTCTGGTGTTTCTTTGATTTTAAAAAAAACTTAATCTAGTTACTATCAAGAGATACCGTTCTTCGTTTGATACCTATTCTCACGAAGGATGTTTTATCAGTACATTCAGTGATTTTTGTTGTTGACTTTCCATCCTACTTCCGTTTCGATGGACTGGAAATTCCTTTTTACTTTCCTAATACAGATTACTTCTATCACATCCTATTAACAGTATTAAGTGATATGGAGTGGGGAGTGACTCTCAGTTCTCTGATTATTCAGTCTCCGGGTCTGTAGATAGAGATCCTTTCAAATTTTCATATTTTTATACTGTACCAATGACCCAGACATAGCTGGTGCTAACTCTTAAAATATAGGGCCAAACACAAATTTTGCCCCCCAATCCCCAAAATTTGCATCTAAAACCAAAGAAAACATGTCCTGAATGGCCCTCCACACTTCACCTCTACAGCGCATGCGCAGTGTCAAGGACGTTCCGAAATTGGTGCCATTAATCATTCTAAGTTTGGCCCTTCATCAGTTAACATCTGACTGATCTTTGTGCTTGTAAATCTCAGTTTAAATGATGCCAGACACATAAATATTAGTGAAATGGTGATTCTAAGGAGGATAGAGAAGGAGGAGAGGAAAAATGTGTGACAGAATGTTATCAGGGCTGTAACTTAAAATTTTTTAATGAAATTATGTTAAGTTACCTATTTTCGAGGCAGCAGCCATTTTGTTGTCATTCTGGTTATTTAGTTACACTGATTTTTCAGTGTTTTCCTCTCTCCCTTTCCTTTAAGTCCCCTCTTGCTATTCTCCCATGCTTTTGGCATAGTTTCTGTAATTATTATTACTAAAATTTCTTGGGAGTTTTAGCTGAATAACAGAATGAATTCTGTTCTTTTCCCCATGTTTATGTCTTCACCTACGGGTGGTTAGGCGTTATGTTCTGCATCTACCATCTGATGTTCTGCAGTTTCTTCCCTGGAAGTCTCTGTTTTGCATCAGATAGTGTATTTTTGGTAACTGATTCCGGGCCTGGGTGCCTGGAGTCTTATTTTAGTGTTTTTTACACTCATTGTTTACATTTACAACAGCCCTCTGTGTGAGGGGGGGATTTCTTGAAACTAATATCTTAATGTTATTTTAATCATAACTAGATACATTATTATTGTTCTTAAGTGTTGAATAAATTGTTTAAAATATTTTTAAAATTTTTGTCCACACTTAGGCTTGGGATCCATTGGGGCTCAACGTTACTTTTCAGAAACTTGGGCTGTTCTGAAAAAATATTTTTTCTATATTAATGGATCATATTATTATTATGTATTTTGATTGCCAGGGGTTGGTGCGAGTACCAGGACTTTGTTTTCTTTTCACATTGAAAGGATTTTGATCAATTGTAATAAGAGGAAGTCTTCCTTTATAATCATTCTATATGTGGTCAGTGTACTCGCATTAACTCCTGTTCTGTATCATATGATTTCGATGACAACATGGGAAGCGTATGTCACGGTATGTTAGTGGGGAATTGGACTCTCCGGTCCTTTCCCCGCAGGGTCACTCTACTTTATCAATTTCTATTTCAGACGATCAAGATTAGGGTGATGTATCTGTGATGTCTTCCAACAGTGTGCCTCCGTCGTCACAATTAATGAAGGGCTAGCGGAAAAGTGCTCATGTAAATACGCCAATTGCCTAAGAGGACCCTAGTAGGTTCGACGGCCTTTGACGTCCGCTAGCTCGCCCGGTGTAGCGTCCATTCATCGAATGGTTCGGCAGCCGGGTTCGTCCGTTGCGGTCTAGAAGGAGTTTTGGGGTGATGCGAGCACTATAAATCAACCAAATGCACACCCAGTGACGGCGGATTAGAGGGAGAACGGAGGAAGCCTTTTAGTCCGGTTCATAGCTCGTTCTGGTCCATCCGGACGGCGAGCGAGAGAGGCCCCTCTCTTGTACAACAACATCTGGCCCCAGATGTTGTGGTACAAAATGTTTCGCATTCGGAGCATACGTCCGTCGCTCGGGACGCTCTGACATATAGGCAGTCCGGAGTAGACTGTCAATAAGGCTTCCTCATTCTCATGGTAGCGCACACGACCGCTCTTGGCTACGTGACCTCGGATATCCAGTCAGCTTCGCCAGTCAGAGAATCATCGGCGACCAGGTCACACCATCCGGTAGCCAGGGACGCGAGGCCTGCAGACTCCGGACGTTCGCATAGGAAAGTGTGCGGGAGTCAATGTACACGGAGCTTCCGGCGGCAATGCATTGTAAGACCGCTACTGCACAGGCCTCGGGAACGGATGTGCTTTCCTAAATAGCACAGCTTATCGCAGCATCCCAGCATCAACTGAATCTGTCGCATTTTTTTTTATCCGACGATGCTGGGTCGGGACGCTCCGCGGAAGCGGGTACGGACGTCCGAAAATTTTCATCCGGTCCGACAGGATACCGAAAGGGATTCGGAGGATTGCGAGCTTTCCCTTTCGGAACAACATATGCTGTTGTGTATGTCATCTGACTTGATCTTCTACAGCTTCTTTCGTCGGACCAGAATGCTGCAATGCCGGATAAGAAACTGATAGCGTCGGTGGACTTAGAAATTTTTGGTTCGGTTCAGGGACATCGTCCCTCAGTTCCGACATAGTCCAATAATGTCACACAAACTTTCGAATTATTGAACGACGCTATATATATTATTATTATATGCTTGCTATTACCAAGCATTTCTGGTTTCTTGTTCGCAAACTTACGGAGATGTCTTTCAAAAGTGTGCCTCTGTCGTCATATTTAATGAAGAGCTAGCGGCAATAAGTGCTCATGGAATATGTCTATCGCCTAAGAGGTCCCTTGTAGGATCGATGGAGTGACATTTGCTAGTTCACCCGGTGTTGCGTTCATTCATTGAATGGTTCGGCTGCCGGGTTCGTCCCTTGCGGTCTAGGAAGGAGATTTGGGTGATGTGAGCACTATAATTACTTTAGTACTCACCCAGTGACGGCGGATTGAGGACAGATCGGAGGAAGCCTGTTAGGCCGGTTCCTGGCTTGTCCAGGTCCGTCCGGGCTGTGAGCGAGAGAGGTCCCTCTCTCGTCCAACAACATAGGGGACCGCATGTTGTGGTTCAGATATTTTACATTCGGAGCATATGTCTGTCGGTCGGGACGCTCCGTTATATTGACAGGCCGAGAGACTGTCGATAATGCTTCCTCATCCTCACAGCAGGGCACACGACCGCACATTGGCTACGTGACCTTGAGTATCTGATCAGTTTCGTCATTCAGTGATTCCACGGCAAATAGGTCACGCCATCTGGTAGCCAAGGGACACGAGGCCTATACACTCCGTTCGCTCGCATATTAGTAGTATGCACGGGGTAACGATCACGGAGCTTCTAGCGGCAATGCATTGTAGGACCGCTTCTCCACAGGCCTCAGTGACGGACGTGCTATCCGAGTTAGCACAGTTTTTTCGCAGCATCCCAGCAATCGACAGTTTCTTAGTCGAATCAGGAATTATCTGACGGCGCTGGGTCGGTGCGGTCCGCGGTTGCATCAGGTACGGACGACCGAATGCTTTATAGGGTCCGACAGGATGGCGAAAGGGATTCGAAAAATTTCGAGTTTTCCCTTTCGTAGCATCGGAAGCTGCCATTCATATCTTCTGGCATTATCTTCCAGTGATTGTTATTTCGGACTACATTGCTGCGATGTTGGATAAGAGACTTATAGCGTCATTGGACACGGAATTTTGGATTGGTTCAGGGACATTGTCCCTGACTTACCGACACAGTCCAATATTGTCATTAGAACATGTGTATTATTTATCGACGCTATATATGCATATATGCCTGCTACCAAGCATGATAGTTTAGTTTCTTGTCCGCAATGCTCATTTCTGCCTTTTTATCATTTATACGAATAATTTATTTTGGCAGAGCAGGGCATACCGAGAGTTCATATGCGTCTAGACGGCATGGTAAAGGACTGGAAATATTCTTTTCCGCCGTCTATGTCTTTTCCAACCACAATGCTGGAAACGACAATGATGTCTAGTAGACTTAACTTAGACGCTTTATCATACGTAATCCACCTTACTGAGGCGTTATCATTACGTCTTCAAGAAAAGAATTACGGGATATTATCCTCAATGTGATTTCTTTTGAGGGCAGTAGTTTGTTCACGTATAACTCCGTCCTTCAGTGGCTGATTGGAGTTGGTTAGACGTGACGCAGCCCTAGCTACATCCACGCGTGTGGATAGTAAGGTGAAGAACTCTCTCAGAGTCGCTTCGTTCTCGGAGAAGCTTCTCTTCGACGGCAACTTTTCAGCAATCCATGAATTGCTCGATTTACACATTCTCTTGTCTATCTAGTGTTGCAAGAGATTCAGACTGGGGCAAACATTCGGTGGTTGACTCAGAGAGTGCCACTGCAGTTGCTGGATCCGAGTGTTATAATTATGGCGGTTGCCAGTCAAACAGGTTGGGATATAATATTGATCCCAACGGATTCGAAGTGCCAGGGTCTTTGGGTTCCGCAGTCTCTAAGCAAGCATTTATCTTCCGCGGAATAATGTTTTTTAGGCTTGCTTTATGTCATTGGATGAACATTATTCAGAAACGCATGTCCAAATCCTGTCCGTTAATTCGACAGTAGTGGCGTATCTCCGGAACCAGGGAGGCACTCATTCGTTTCCGTTATTCAATTTAATGGAAAGAATCCTTCTGTTTGTTACTACACCAAGTTCTGTTTCGGTCCGTCATATTCCGGGTCGTCTGATTGTTTTACCGGACTCCCGTTCACTTAGGAGTCGCTTGTTGCCGTCAGAATGGACTCTCAACAAACAAGTATTCAATCAGATTTGCTATCAATGGGAGCGCCCAATGATAATTTATTTACGACACAGCTTGCTAATCAATTGCAGACGTATGTGTTTGCTTGTCCGGATCTCTGAGCTAATGTTGTTAACGCTCTATTGATCTAATAGGACGGAATGATAGGATATGCGTATCCTCCGGCGCTGTTGTTTCAGCAGGTATTGCTAAGATAAACAACCACAATACATTTCTGTTGATAGCATCTCTGTCTTCACAGAGACCGTGGGTAAATTTACTCTTATGTCTACTGTGGGACTTAACACGAAATCTTCCTTAATGAGAGGATCTTTTTTCGCTGGGTAAAATCGTGTCATCTTTATCACAACCCGCAAGGTCGCAACCTTCATGTATTCCGTTGTGTGGTCCGTATTGCATTGTAAGCATTGTACTGGACGAGCTTTGGACGCGATTTCTTACTATAGGAGATCCTCTTCTTCGCTATTCTATGCGACTAAAGTGGAGGCTCTTCCGTCGTTGGTGTAGGGATCACTATGTTCATATTGTTGATCCCTCCATACTACTCATTGCAACTTTTTAGTATACTTGTTTGACAAGATCTACTGCAGCCTGTTATTATTAAGGTTATAGGTTTATGTTACCTCATACCTATGCACTCTAGGATAGTTTACAATTGAGTCTTATGTCTCTTTATCTAAGTCAGTTAGTAACTTTTTGATAAATAGACTTAGAATCATTAGATTAAATTCCTATATGGAATTTAACTTCGGTTCTTATTTAGCTAAGTAATCATTTGAGCCTCTGGAAACAGTAGTTTTCAAATTCTGACCTTTTAGACAGTAATTCTGTTGGCTTCTCTTTTATTGAAGAGTCAGTGAGTTTCATGCACTATCGGTGGATGATTTTCACTTTCGTAGTTTCGGAATCACTACTTCCTTTACTATTTAGGTTAGATTTTTGCATAAGAGTCAGGCTCCTAATAAATATCCGGAACCTATTGTTATTAAGGTCCTTCCGTCTTCGTACGGGCATAGGCCTTTACTCTGTCCGGTTAGAGTTTATGTATTTATAAACAGATATCTGTTTATTACTACGGGCGTAATCTTCTTCTGTCTTTGATGCCTATGAGAAGGACGTTACGCTCCATTCTATTGCTAATGGATTCAATTAACTATCGATACTGCTTATGGTATATCATTGACTCAGCAGTTGTGTTTGAGATTTCGGCTCATGAAGTAAGAGTTCTTCTATATCTTGGGCTTACATTAATAGTGTCGCTATTATAGATTTTTGAAGGCTGCTCATTGTGCTCAGCCATCCACATTCATGAATTTTTTTTTTTTTTTTATCTCAGAAATATTGAGTCCATTTCTGGAGGCCTCTATTGTTAGGTCTATTATCTACTGCTCAGAATGTCATTCTCTTAACAGTTGCTACTATAGCTAGGTAGACTGTCTGTTTCGGCAGTGACTCCGTTCTGCTGCCCTCTTTGCTCTGGGCTATTTGACCGAGGGCAAGAAAAAGGGGGGGGGGGGGGGAGGGTGTTCCCTTGGGTCACCTGTTTTACTATGAAAACAAGGGGATACCTCCTCCGGAGTTAGTAATTCTGAGCTGTTATTGGGATGGTTGTTTAGTGAGAAGTTTATGTTTTAAAAATTCATTCAAGTCTTGTTTTTAAAGTATAGCTTTTGAATATAGCACGTGTCAACGGACATGATTATGCAATCCTCAGACACTTTTAAGGAGTATAAAGAGTCTTTATTCTCTAGACTTACTTTATTTATTGGCTTACTTTAAAAATTATTAGTATAAGGATTATACTAGATATTAATAGAGTACATGGATGTATGATGCTCAATTTTGGAAGGTGTTGTATCTTTCTAATTTATCATAAATAAGAAAGATACATGTAAGGCCTATTACTTCTTTTTCCCTAGAGGGGATGACTCTATTTTATATTATTGAGTGTATTCCATCTTGCTGTATGTCCTTGGCCCTCCAGCCTTTTTACTATTCAGCTATGTCTGGGTCATTGGTACAGTATAAAAATGTTAAAAAATTTATAGTAATTTATATATTTTTTATACTTACCAATGACCCAGACGGGGATGGCCCTCCCAGGAGTTGGGAACTCTTACCTCCCCGCTGAGTACATAGCGCTTACCAGGCACTGGTTATTAGAATGATTAATGGCGCCAATTTCGGAACGTCCTTGACACTGCGCACGCGCAGTAGAGGTGAAGTGTGGAGGGCCATTCAGGACATGTTTTCTTTGGTTTTAGATGCAAATTTTGGGGATTGGGGGGCAAAATTTGTGTTTGGCCCTATATTTTAAGAGTTAGCACCAGCTATGTCTGGGTCATTGGTAAGTATAAAAAATATATAAATTACTATAAATTTTTTAACATTTACCAGAAGTTTTAAGCTGTTTATCTGGCCATGAGGCTATGGTTATCTCTCCTCTCAAATCATCTCCTACTCATTTAATCAGATACTTCTATTTGCTAATCCAGTAGACACTTAATGAGCAACAAGCAAATAAGCAGTTTATGGACCATCTGCTAACAAGCAAGTTAGCAGTTTATGGTCCATCTGGTAGTTTGCTTACATTACCAGTTATGTTGCAGCTATCTATCTAGAGTTGTAGACATGCAACTGGCGTGGGGTGGGGTGGAAATGAGGGGGGGGGGGGGGGGCTGTTGCAAGCTTATGGGAGCTGCCCTCGTGCAATATAAGTATTTTGGGATGGCTGATTTCATATAAACAGCTGATTTCATGGGTTTATTTTGACACACACACACACTGTACCCAGCTGCCACTGTATATCTAGAAAACATATGTGCAATTGTTTCCCATTCCTGGATAAATGCAGACAATAAAACAGATAAAAACAAAAGTATTTCAGATTTTCACATACCTTTTATATAACCTTGGTTACAAATATGTACAGAGGCAAATTGGCCATTTGGTTCACCAGGAAAATTTCTCGTGGCCCCTCCTCTTTTTGGGGGTCCCAACACGTGTTAGTGCATGGAATTTTGTGAAAATGACCAACAGGTGAAATGGATCTGATTGCATAGACTGCCGGTATACCGAAATTCTCTCTATGTGTACCACAATTGCCAGTCTCCATAGAGACATTTCATTTTTCAGCAGTCTAATTTGCATTTGATCACCTATGTGGAGTGCAACTGATCGCTCAGAGGTAGTGAAGCAGCGTTCTTTCACTTTTTCCCTGGTAACCTTTCTAGGCCCCGGTCCATCCCTGGATATGTAGTTATACAGGTAAGTGTCATATGTAACAGGTCATCATAACTTTGTCTGGTATGTGCAAAGTTGGGTGAGGGGAAAACGGAGAAACATAGCTGTGGTTTTATGTGATATTCAGCAGAGAAACAAATACAGAATGTGATTTTTGTTTACAGTTATTGGAGCTGGAGTGATGGTTCTGGCATATGTTCAAGTTGCCTTCTGGACAACAGCTGCAGAGCGACAGTCTTACAAAATAAGACTCAAATTGTTTAAAAATATATTAAGACAAGAAATTGGCTGGTTTGATACCCATGAATCTGGAGAACTTAACAACCGACTTTCTGAGTAAGTGTTGTTTTGTACCAAAATATGAGTCTTTTGAAAACTGGTATTGCATTTTTGTGACAGAGATCATACTTCCTAATATTCTGATATATTGCTTTTTGGTGATAATATCATGAAGGAGATTGCGAACCAGCTATGCCAAAGTATTTCTTTTTGAATTATTGTCCTTGTTGGACTAAGGTGGGGGAATTGGCTCCCCAATAACATTACCCTTGTCATTTTTTGCCTTAAATCTTTTACCCAACGCAGACAGTATCAAAATTTATCATTTTAAATATCATTTTTTTAAAATTTTCCAAAAAATTTTTACCAAACCATATCATATGACCCTCTCATTGGAACGAGCGGCTGAATTTACATATTATGTGGGCAGATGTGGCCGATTCGTTGGTAAAGGGTTAACTGGTGAGTGCTGGAAGCCCATATTTGTGATATATTCTGAAGTTCCGGTACCACAATTTAAAGGCCTCATATTCTGTGGATATGCTTTATATTATTATATTAGATATATAATATTTTAGCTGTTGGGATTTGAAGTGTTACAATCTATGGAAGAGTGCCAACTGACACTCTCCCATAAATTGTAACATTGTATCAAAAACATAGCTTATGACCTTTCAGTGGAATGAGATCATTGAGTTTGTTCCAAAGAGTAATCATAAGCTATGTTTTGGATACAAAAATCGTAAAACTAATAAAAATTGAAACTCAATTTTTGTGAACCTTGCTGGCCAGATATAGCTTTTGCAATAAAATTTTGTGATGTGACACGCCCTTAGAGAAGAATTGGTATATTAAACCTTAATCATTCCAACATGAGGTGATGCTGGTTGTCAGAAGTGTTGTTAAACCCCAATAAAAAACCAACAATGAAAAAGACTCGCAGCATTTGCTGAAATACTCTGTTGTGCTTTTCAGACTTTACAATAACACTTGATTTTTTGTTCCATCAAGAAATCTTTTATCAAGTGATAAATAAATAAATCCATGTGGTAACCCTGGAAGGGAGAGGGGGTGCCAGTGCATGTTGACTCTGGTACAATGGTTCTATTTCAATAGTCAAACATCTGAATGTTGTCTGTTCATGTCATACAGACACATGGACCACAAATTTTGTCCATATATTCAACTCCAATGTCTCTAACATTGTCTCATTGAATATATCCAACAATATTCCAATTTTTTTTAGCTCACCTGAGCTCAGCTCAGACCATTTTTATGCCCATTTATCCAGTGTGAACTTTACATTATCAACTTCTGTTAAGAACTACTGGACTGAATTGAACCAAATTTGATATGCATTTTCCACAATATATGTCAGTTCAAGTTTATTCAGATGAAGTTGCCACACCCAGAGGGGGTACCACAAGGGTCATAACTTTGTTAGCACCCCACAAATTTGTTAGATTTAAGATTCTATAAATCAAGTTTCTAGATTCAAATTTGGGCTCCCTGTGAAAGCCCAAATTTTTACTTAGTGCAATATGAGAAATATTCTTAAAAAATTTTCTCAGATCCACCAATCAAAATTTTTTGATATTTGGTATTCAATATCCTTTTCGGGGCTAGATTCAAGTTGTTCTTATCTTCTTCCTGGGTTCATATTTGGTCTCTTTATGGCAGCTCCAACTTTAACTAAAGGCAGTATGAGAAATATTCTTGAAAAATCTTCTTCCGACCCACCAGTCAGAAATTTTTTTATATTTGGTATTCAACATCCTTATTGGGGACAGATTCAGGTTGTTCATATCTACTTCCTAGGTTCATCCCCAATTTTATCATAGTACAAATTTTAACATAGTGCAATATGAGGAATCTCGGGCAGAGGGGGAGGGGATGAAAACTGCTGAGTAATCTATAATATCATAAGTCACAGAGACATTCAACCAGTGATCAATCACTTCAAGTATTCTCAGTTGCGCAAGTTTACCCATACCAGCAATTTGAAAGTTGAAAATTACGAAAATGCGCCAAATTCAGGGAATGAATACCTTGTCACATTTCTGTATATAATCTCGTTTTTGTGTAAAATAAAATTACAGACAAAATCATTTTAGGGAGTATATGTTAACTCACCTGACTGCAAGTCAGTGGGAGCTATTGCCATCACTTGGTAACCACTGTCTGTTGTCTGTCGTCTGTCGTCCGTTAACTTTTGAAACTTGTCTTCTTCAAAACCACTGGGTCAAATTCAAACATATATTGCACAGACCATCTTTGGAGTATACCCTTTCTGTTTTATTCAAATGAAGCAGGTGCCATCTTTGGGCTGTGGTTAATGCCTAAAAAGCCTAAAAATCTTTAAAAATCTTCTTCCATAAGAGAGATTGCCTTGATATTTGGTATGGATCATCCTTTGGTGTTGAAGATTGTTCAAGGGAAGTTTGTAGGTCAATATTTGGGCTCTCTGTGGGAGAATACACATTTTGGGCTCCACCCAAAATTTGTATTTCCTGAACCATTTTGCTGATTTGAACCAAATTTGGCATGTGATATAATTGGGTCAAAAGTACTTGATTGATTCCTGAAAAAAAAATTTTTCACAGCCACGTGGGAACTCCAGGAACTAAAAATAAAAAAACATTCAAATGCAAATATTTCCCAAATCACACAGAACAGAGAACTGTTATTTGCTACGATGCATCCTTAGGACCAGTAGAATGGAATGATGGGGTGGGGGGAGGTGCAATGCTGAGTCATCGTATTTGCAAAATTTAAAAAAATGTGTTTCTCCAGAACCACTGATCAGAATTTTGATATTTGGTATACAGCATCTATAGTGGATACAAGTGTGTTCTAATTAAGCCCCTCAGTTCATATTTGGGCTCAATACACAAGCCCAAATCTTAACTTAACATGGGGAATAATCTTTAAAAATCTTCTTCAGATCCACCAGTCAGATTCTTTCATAATTGGTATACAACATCCCTAGGGGGGTCAGATTCAAGTTTGTTCAAATGGAGTCCCTATGTTAATATTTGGGCTCTCTATGGGAGCCCGAATTTTAACTTTGTGCAATATGAGAAAATTTCTTTAAAAATCTTCTTCAGATCCACCAATCAGAATCCTTTTGTATTGGGTATGCAACATCTCTAGGGGGGTCAGATTCAAGTTGTTCAAATTGGGTCCCTGTGTTAATATTTGGGCTTCCTATGGGAGCCCGAATTTTGACTTAGTGCAATATGAGGGAATTTCTTTAAAAATGTTCTTCTTCAGATCCACCAGTTAGAATCCTTTCATACTTGGTATACAACATCTGTGAGGGTGTCAGATTCAAGTTTGTTCAAATCGAGTCCCCGGGTTAATATTTGGACTTGTTATTAGAGCCCAGAGTTTAACTTAGTGCAATATGAGAAAATGTTTTCAAAAATATCTTCAAAAATCTTCTTCTTCACATCCACAAGTCAGAACCCTTACATATTTGGTATGTGACATCTCTTGGGGTGTCACATTCAAGATTTAAGTTTGTTCAAATCATGTCCCTGGCTTAATATGTGGACTCACAATGGGAGCCCCAAAGTTTAACTTATTACATTATTATTATTTCAAAAACTGCACTGACCAGAATATTGTTTTTTGGTGGAATCAGATGTACCAAAAAAATTGCTATCAGTTTTGTCATGGAGTACTGTTTGGGATGTCCATTTTCACACTGTTGGCAATGGGAAAGTGCTGAGTTCTCAACTTTATTGTAATACATCAACTAATTTGAAACTTGTCTTCTTTAAAACCACTGGGCAATATTCATTCATATATGGCATCTTTGGAGTGTACCCTTTCTAATTTGTTCAAATGAAGCTGCTGCCATCTTCGGACTGGTGGAGTTTACTCTTCTGATTTTCTTCCCAAAAAGTTACTATGCCCCTTAGGGTGGAGTTAATGTTCCATAAGTCTAAAATACTTTAAAAGTCATCTTCTCATAAGCCACTCACATTAATGCTTAGATTTCTGGTATGGAACTTACTTTAGTGATGCAGCTTTACTTTTTTTCAACGGAACTCAGTAGGTCAGAATTTGGTCTCTCAAATTTGAGCTCCACTCAAAATTTCTATTTCCAGAACCAGTGGGCTGAGTTGAACCAAATTTGTCATGTAGTACTGGGCCATAAGTACTTGATTTATGCCCATTTTTTTTGTTTTTTGTGTGTGTGTGTGGGGGGGTGGTGGGTAGAGAGAACCACAGCAGTTGAAAAACAAAAAATAATTTTTGTTCGGACACTTTTTCGCGATTTCTCAGGACAGAGCGTTGTTTTTACCTAGGAAGCTTTCATAGAACCAGCCGCAATGAATGGCCCCAAAAAATTGCTTTTGGTTGTGTCATGGCAGATCAAAAAATTGCTCTTGCTGCCCATCACTTACTGACACACTCATCTCTTTTGACAACTTGAGTCTGATGAGCATTTTAGGCTCACTTGAGCCTCTGGGTTTATTAGCTCACCTGACTGAAAGTCCGGGGGAGCTTAAGTGATCACTTTTTGTCTGTCGTCCGTCGTGCATCCGGCATGAACTTTACATTATCGACTTCTCCTCATAAACCACAGGACCAAATTGAACCACATTTGATGTGCATGTTCCTTATCATATGTCAATTCAAGTTTGTTCAATTAAAGTTGCCACGCCTACAGGGAGGGGGGGCACCATAAGGGGCATTACTCTGATAGCACCCATAAATTGTTTTCTAAAATTAAAAAAAAGTCTTCTTCTCCAGAACCATCAATTACAATCTTTTGATATTTGGCATATAATATCTCTAGGGGGGGGGTCAAATTCAAGTTTGTTCAAATCGAGTCCCTGGGTTAATAATTGGGCTTCCTGTTGGAGCAAGAATTTTAACTTGGTGAAATATGAGGAAATTTCTTTTAAAAACTTCTTCAGATCCACAAGTCAGAATGCTTTCATGTTTGGTATACAACATCTCTAGGGGGGTCAGATTCAAGTTTGTTCAAATTGCATCCCTGAGTTAGTATTTGGGTTCTCTATTGGAGCCTAAGGTTTAACTCGGTGCAATTTGAGGAAATTTCTTTAAAAATCTTCTTCAGATCCACAGGTAAGAATCCTTTCATATTTGTCATATAACATCTCTAGGGGGTTCAGATTCAAGTTTGTTCAAATCAAGTCCCTGGGTTCATATTTGGGCTCTCTATGGGAGCCTGAATTTTAACTTGGTGCAATATGAAGGAATCTGTAAAAATCTTCTTCAGATTGACCAGTCAGAATCTTTTCATATTTGGTGTACAACATCTTTAGGTTGGTTAGACTCAAGTTTCTTCAAATCTGGTTTCTGGCATAACAACCTTTGGAAGTTTGGCAGTGCTTTTTTTCAAATCAACTTGCCCAGCCTCATAGGCAGGGGGTGGGGCAAAATTCACCAAAATTCTTTAAAAATCTTCTTCTCATGAACCAGTGCGTACAGTGACTTGATATTTGGTATGGAGCTTTCTTTTGAGGTGTAGAATCAAGGTTCAAGTTTGTTCAAGTTGGGTCCCTGGGTTAATATTTGGACTCCAACACAGACTTTGAACCCCCAATCCCCTGCTTGCGCGGTAACCAGGAAGGTACCGGAATTGGCACAAAGCATCATTCTTTGTTTGGCCCCAAGTCAGTAAACAATGAGCTGACATCTGTGCTTTAAATCTCCTTTTTATACGCCCGTTTTGAAAAAACGGGTCATATTATGGTAAACCGCTGTCCGTCTGTCTGTCCGGTCACACGTCGTACGATAACTCAAGAACGCTTTGAGAGATTTTCGTGATTTTTGGGTAGGTGGTGTATATCGATGGAGGGAAGCTCCCTTTCGTTTAGTGTCGCCGTTCAATTAGTCATTCCAGAGTTATGGGACTTTATTACTTAGAAAATTGTTGATTTTTTACACGTCGTACGATAACTCGAGAACACTTTGAGAGATTTTCATGATTTTTGGGTAGGTGGTGTATATCGATGGAGGGAAGCTCCCTTTCGTTTAGTGTTGCCATTTGATTAGTCATTCCAGAGTTATGTGACGTTATTACTTAGAAAATTGTTGATTTTTTACACGTCGTACGATAACTCGAGAACGCTTCGAGAGATTTTCATGATTTTTTGATAGGTGGTTTATGTTGATGGAAGGAAGCTCCCTTTCATTTGGTGTCACCGTTCGATTAGTCATTGTACAAGAATATAAAAAAAAACCTGACAAGTACACATGTATACTCATATTGTGTGCTTCCTTCTTGTAATTAATAACGGGCGTATCATGCGCTCATGGGCAGCTGTTTATTTGAGGATGTCAGACACAAATCAATGGAATTGGCGGATTCAAGGCTATAAATGGATGATGGAAGTAAACAACAGTAGTTTGAAACGTTCAAGGCTGTAACTTTACAACAATTATAAAAATTATTTCATGTTTCCCATTTTCGGAACATGCGTCTGACGTTATCATTCTTGCTAATGATTTACCTACTGTTTGTTAAGTGTACATTCCACATCCTTCCATGAACCCTTCCTGTTAAACTCCTAAGCTTTTTTGCTTTTTTTATTGAAATTTTTTATTAAATTTCTTGGGAGCTTAACGTGTGTTACAGAATTTTTATTCTGTTTATCCCCATTGTTACGTCCTCACCCTAGGGGGTGTTGGGTTGTTTTGATTTTGCATCTTCTATTCGATGTATCGTTTTTTCTTCATATGAAGACCTAGCTTTGCATCTGGTAGCATTTAAATCAGTTACTGACTTTGGGCCTTTTTGTGTGCCTGTTATCTTGTTTCCGTTTTTTTCTATTGACGTTGTTTACATTTGGCAACGCCCTTAACACGTAGTATTTAGTATTATAATACTTCAGAATTATTGAAAGATACATTGATTATTATTCCGGTAGTGTAGCTCAAAAAAAATTGGCGTTTGACCACACTTTGGCTCTTTCGGGATGTCCTTGGGCTCATGATGTTCCCTTTGGGAACTTAGGCATTTTCAGAAAATTTTTTTTTCAAAAATTTTTTATAATTGTTTCGAAATTAATTTGATTGCTCTTATCATGTATCCTTATCATGTATTTTTGTTGTTGAATTTGTAGGAGTGCTATCGACTCTGTTTTTGATTGTAATTAATTATGAAGGCTAACTGCTCAAAATGCAAGGCGAAGAAGTCTACCTCAGATTTACATGCTTGTTGCCTTGCCTGTAGTCGATGCACTCCTACAGATTCTGTTGGCTACTGTTTCGGCTTCCTCCTCAGGTTCAGATAAGCACACATGACCGCACACTAGCTACCCGACTTTGGATATCCAGGCAGCTGCGCGAAGACATTCCCAGTCTTCGCCTGTGAAGTCGGGCCATCCAGTAGCTAGTGATCCGAGGCTTCTTCATTCATTGGGACGTTCGGAGAAGAGATCTATGTCCAGATCTCCGTTCCAGGAGCAGCAAGCGTAAAAAAAACGGAAGACCGCTGCTTCTCAAGCCTCTGTAATGGACTTGCTGTTTTAAATTGTGCAGCTTCCCAGCAAGGGCAAGTGCAGCTTTCCGCAGACTCCAGTGGTAAGCTGTCGGACGGTGGTGGTTCGGTCTGATCATCTGTACATTCAGATTCTGTTGACCGAAATTCTCAGCTGAATCAGGCGTATGGTGAAAGGGAGCAGGAGGAGGATTACACTTCATTTCGGAACAACATATGGTAGCGATGAATTTCATTCATCAATACTATCCTGACCTTGTTCCACCTGATCAGCAAGCTGCGTCTCCTAGGCAGAAACCACTGTTGTCCCTAGACAGAGATGTGGTGCGAAGGAAAGATGATGTTCTTTCCTTCCCAGGACTATCTTGGCAAGTGTCTGGGGCCTTTGGCCACATTAACAATGCCATATTCAATCCAACAAGTTCGAAAAAGAAAGGCAGTTTCTTATCTGCATCTTCAATCAGTATACCGTTTCCTGGATCACGTTATTTTAAAACGATTGGAGAAGATGTTCAGAGAGCTCCTCTGTGTCTGGATGATCAGGCTGGTGATTTGTAAATACCCTACATCATTCAAGTTATGCTCGGATGTGATGGAAACTTCTATTTCATCTAATAGAGCGATTCTGGATGCTATGTCCTACACAGATCATATCACCAGGGATCTGGCAAAGCGTCTAAATGGAAAGGAATTTGAGGATGTTAGTTCCTCGCTAAGAGTTTTTTCCAGGGCAGTCATGTATGCCATGTACCACTCCGCCCTTTCAGTGGTAAATTTGGAGTTGGTTAGATGTGATGCAGCCCTTGCGTCATCAATTATCGATCACAGGGTGAAAAGCTCTCTTCGAGGTGCTCCGGTCTCCGAACACACACTGTTTGATGACAAGCTTTCCTTAGTTTATGAACAAGTTACCAAAAAAGCTTCCAGCACACTGCTACTGAGATCAGCGTCTCAAAAACATGCATCAGCTGGCCGGAATAGGTGAGGTCGTTACAGTTCTCAATCATCGAAAGGGAGCTCCTCACAAGGGTCTAGGAAACCCTCTTACAGTTACTCTGGAGGTCGTCAATATAGCGACTCGGGAAAGGGGCGCAAGTCTTATCAAGACTATAATTCAGCCACCCCTTGGCTGACGGGACGAGGTTCTTCGTGGGGAGGACGTAGGTCTAGACCTCTGTTGCTTTCCAGCTGGCGGAAGGTTATCAAACTTCGCAAAAAACTGGATGGAAATTACGGAAGTTCAGTGGGTGAGAAATGTAGTCTCAGCAGGCCAGCGGCTATCATTTCGAGCAAAGCCCACACTTACAAGAAGTCCGCGTTGGGCAAATCTTCCGATGAATTCTTCCAAAAAAGAGTCTCTCCTTGCAGAGGCACAGGCTCTCCTATCAAAGAAAGCAATAGAGGTCATCGAGAATCAAAATTCTCCAGGTTTTTACAGTCACCTGTTTCTCGTACCGAAGCCAGACGGCTCGTTCCGGCCGGTAATAGACTTGAGCTGGATAAACAAATTTATCACAGCTCCAAAGTTCTATATGAAAACCATTCAGTCAGTAAGAGTGAGTATTTGAATGTACGACTCTCGGTAAGAGAGAGTATTCGAATGTACGACTATGTGGCAAATCTTAAGGACACAAACTTTCATGTCCTGGTAATCTGGCATTCAGAAAGTACCTGCGTTTTGCCTTGCAAGGAGAGGTTTATCAGTTCAGAGCGATGTGCTTCAGTCTGAACCTGGCTCCTTGGGCTTTCACTCGAATAATGAACTCGGTAATGTCATACTTCCAAGCTCATTCGGCAGTGGTAACGTCGGCTTACTTGGACGACATTCTTCAGAGATACGGCAACAGAATTATTCTTCAGAATGATGTTTAGAGTCTGCTTCAATTGTTCCAACGTCTCGGTTTCATAGTAAACGAGAAAAGGTCAGATCTAGCTTCGTCCAAGTCCTTCATTCACTTGAGAATGAGCTTCGAGACTCACAACAGTCTGGTTCGTCTGCCATTACTTAGAGCGAAATTAGTCCGTTGTTGCTTGCTTTTGTCTAAACTCTCCCACAGTGACTGCGTGGGAGTTTATGCGACTGATGGGGCTGTGCGGAGTGGCTGCAGATCTTATTCTGATGGGTCGCCTGCACACACATCCCCTCCAGGTTTTATTTACTCAGCACTTGAATGTGAAGACGCATTCGCTCGAAACCTAGATTGTTTTAACAGACCTAGTAAAACAAAAGGTTCAGATTTGGGTGGATCACCAGTGGCCGACTCAGGGAGTTCTGCTTCAAATGCCGGATCCAGTCTTCATGATTATGACGGATGCGAGTCTTGACGGGCTGGGGGTGCATCCCTAAGTCCCACAGACTTGAAGTGTCAGGGCCTTTAGGACCCTTGGTTCCCAGAGAAGCACATAAACATCAAGGAGATGATGTCTGTCTAGCACTACAACATTGGATTGCTCAAGTAGTGAAAATCCATGTTCAGATTCTGTTGGACACCTCGACGGTAGTGGCGTATCTCCAGAACCAGGGAGGCACTCATTTGATTCTGTTATGTGAATTAACGAAGATTGTCCTATTCGCTCTGAGTCATCACGTTCATCTCTCAGTTCGTCATATACCGGGTCGTCTGAACGTACTAGCAGACTTGCTTTCTTGAAAAGGTTGCCTTCTACCATTGGAGTGGACTCTCAACAAGCGAAGATTCGGCCAGATCTGCTACCAGTGGGGTCGTCCCATGATAAATCTTTTTGCGACACACCTGCACAATCAATTACCGAGGTTCGTGTTGCCATGCCCAGATTATCGAGCATACGCAGTAGATGCTCTATCAATCTTATGGGACAGGATGATAGGATATGCATATCCTCCTGCTCCATTGATCCAGCAGATTCTGTTAAAAATCAAGCAGTCTCACTGCAAAATCCTGCTAGTAGCACCTCTGTCATCACAGAAACCCTGGATCAATCTCTCAGGTGTCTGTTATGGGACATTCCCCGAAAGCTTCCTCCTCGAAAGAACCTTCTATATCAGGGGAAGTCACTCGCACTGCATCACAACCCAGAAGGTCTCAACCTTCACATATTTCTGTTGTGGATCATTCTTGCACTGAAAAGATTATATAGGACGATCAGTGGATGCAATTTCTAACTGTCGGAGGACCTCCTCTTCTTTGAATTATGCAGTGAAGTGGAGGGTTTTCTTCTGTTGGTGTACGGACCAGTCTGTAGACATATACGAACCTTCCATTCCTCAAATTGCCAATTTCCTGGTCTACTTGTTTGACGTATTAAACTTGCAGACCGTCACAATTAAGGACTATAGGTCTATGTTATCAGACACTTATGCTCATCATGATAACTTGGCGATTGGATCAGATTCTTCTTTATCCAAGCCAGTTAGAGCAATGCGCATTTATAAACGTTGATCGAGTTTTATTAGAAAGGGAAGAAAAAGATTCTTTCTTTCCCTAAATTCCTAACTGAAAGGATATATCTGTTCATTCTATCGCTAGATGGATTCAGCTGGCAATACGTATTGCCTATGAAAGTTCATCTTCGGATCAACGTTCTGTCAACAAGATTTCAGCGCATGAGGTTAGAGCACTGTCTGCTTCTTGGGCTTATTCTAAAAGTATAGCCATTACTGATCTTATGAAGGCTGCCTACTGAACACAGCCCTCTTCATTTACTAAGTTTAACTTTAGAAATTTAGAGTCTATCTCCGGTGACTTTAGATCTTTAGGTCCTCTTTCTGTTGATCAGAATGTCATCCGTTAATCTTACATCTACAAGATGTCTTAGGCAGTCTGCTCAAGCACTGACGCCGTTCCGCTGCCCTCTTTGTTCTGAGGAATTTTCATTCAGAACAAGGGGAAGAGAGGGGGACTGATTTTCCCGTATGTTATCTGTCTTTATAGTGAAAAGCAAGGGAATACCTCCTCCAGAGACAGTAGTCCAGCGTCGGTGCTGGGTAGTCTTAATGTGTAGCTCAGTGTGAAGCAATAACTATGTCTCATTTATGTACTGTTTTTAAAGTGAAGCACACTGTGAAGCATTTGTATATGTCACGTGTCAAACAAGCATTTCTATACAATTCTCGGACACTTTTAAATGAGTAAAAAGTGTCTCATTCTCTGGACTAGCTTTATAATTGGTCTCCTTCACCGAATTAGCATAAGGGGTTATGCTGGCATTAAATGGAGAAATTATGTAATTCTCAATTACATTGTTGGTGTTATGTCATTCTCTTTTGTTTATAAGAGAAGGACATATGTAATTCCTCTGTCTTCTTCTATTCTCCTGTAGGAGCTATTCTTTATCGAAGTAATTGAGAGATTGGATTTTCCTCTAAGTCCTTGGCCCTCCAGCCTTTTAACTATTCAGCTAAGTCTGGTCCATTGGCTGTAGTAAAAAAATATTATAAATTTAAAGTAATTTGTATATTTTTTTATACTTGCACAATATTCAAAAGTATGGAGGACCAAATAGGACTTTAATTTTTTTGTTTTGTATGCAAATTTTGGGGATTGGGGGGAAGGGGGTCAAAATTTGTGTTTGTCCCTGGATTTTATCGACTTTGCACCAGCTAAGTCTGGGCCATTGGTAAGTATAAAAAATATACAAATTACTTTAAATTTATAATATTCAGTCAAGAGGATATAATAGTTTGTTTATATAAATATGTTCAGTTACAAATTATTGGAGAGAGCCCATGGGTATTCTTCATTAATCTGAAATAAATCAAATTTTGAATAACAAATTCAGACCAACAAAAATAATCTAGCCCTCAACCAGTTAAACAACTTTCTTGGGTGAGCGATTAAGGTCCCTTGGTGCCTCTTGTAAATGTTAACTCCACCTATATAGCCCTTTGAACATTGCCAACAATTGCTTTTGATTTACAGGCTTGCTAAAAAATGTCCAGCCGGCAGTAACCAACTCTTGGATGTCCTCAGATGTGGGCAGCAGAAGTATAAATGATTGGTTAAATCTGACTTCATCCTTGTGTTGTCATCATGATATAGCCATAAGGCCTAAAAATATGTTCCTCAGGCCCTTTTCCATGGTCCTTTTGGCTGCCACATGCTCTCTTTTTATAAATAATTAAAACTTAAAAAAATAAAAATTAAATGGTTTATGTCCAAGTTAATAAAACTGACAAATTTGTCCCTTGGATGAAACAAGGCTTTGCAATGCTTAACACCACCACCCATGCTTTTCTGTAGATTATGAGGTCTAAAACATAAAACAAACCAAGAACATGAACTTTTGATGGCAAAGAAATAATTACAAAATTAAAAAATAAAATAAAATTCAACCCATCATCAGCTAATAGTGAAATTTATGAAACTTGTTCAGTAAATTAGGTTTAAACCTCGTCAAACACTCGGACCTTATTTACTGAACTCATTTTGTAAAGTTCACTACCAATTGGAGGGGGGGGGGGGGGGAGAGGGGGGGGGGGGGGGGAATGATCTCTGTACAACTGGATTACCAGACTGTCAACAATTCCCTCCACCTCCAGATGATGGCACCAGGTGAGACAATTTTCTGTATGTGGCCAGTGAGAATTCCAGCAATCAAGTTGTAAAGTGATCAGTTCTGGGGACTTATTGATCAAAACAAAGTTCCATTGACACTAAGGCCTAAAAAAGTTAAAAATCTGTTTCTCAGGCCCTCCCACATGGTCCTTTTGGCTGCCGCATGCTCTTTTTTTTATAAACAATGCAAACTTAAAAAAATAAAAATTAAATGGTTTATGCCTGATATTTTACCCAAGTTAATAAAATTGATAAATTTGTCCCTTGAGTGCAACAAGGCTTTGCAGTGCTTTAGCATTGCAGAGACTTCTTGCACTCAAGGGACAAAACACACCACCACCCATGCTATTCTGTAGATTATGAAGCCTAAAACATAAAACAAACTAAGAACATGAACTTTTGATGGCCAAGAAGTAATTACAAAATAAAATAAAAAAGTGCTCGCTCACTTGCAATTTTACAAAATTTGTGTATTTTTATACTGTACCAATGACCCAGACTTAGCTGGTGCTAACTCCACAAAAACCAGGGCCAAACACAAATTTTGCCCCCCAATCCCCAAAATTTGCATCCAAAACAAAAAGAAATCATGTCCTAAAGGACCTCCATAGTACGACTCTACTGCGCATGCGCAGTGACGCAGTCGTCCCGAAATTGGCGCCAAATATCATTCTCTGTTTGGCCCTTCATCAGTCAACATCTCACTGATCTTTGTGCTTGTAAATCTCAGTTTAAAGGATGCCAGACACGTAATTCTTGGAGAAAATGTGATTCTAAGGAGGATAGAAGGAGGAGAGGAAAAAAGAAGTGGCAAAAAATAATCAGGGCTGTACTTAAAATTTTTTGTTAAAATTATGTTAAGTTGCCTATTTTCGAGGCAAACGCCTCTTGTTGTCATTCTTGCTAATTGTTGCACTGCTTATTCAGTGTTTCCTCTCCCCTAACCTTCTAAAGTCCCCCCTTGCAATTCTCCCATGCTTTTGGCATATTTTTGAGAAGTTTCATTTCTAAAATTTCCCTGGGAGAGTTGCTTGGTTACAGAATGTTTTCTGTTATTTTCCCCATAGTTACGTTTTCACCCATGGGTGTATAACGTTTGTGTTTTGCATCTTCCATCTGATGTTCTGCAGATTCTCCCCTGGGAGTCTCTGTTTTGCATCAGATAGAGTGTAATTGAGGACTGATTCCGGGCCAGTTTTTTCAGTGCCTGGAGTCATGTTTTCTTCTGTGTTTACACTGTTTGTTTTCATTGGCAACAGCCTTTTTTGAGGGGGGCTGTTTGTCTTTGAGGTAGTTTATCTCATTATAAGATACATTTATATTATCCGAAAGTGTCTCATTAATTATTTTATATAATTTTAAAATTTTTGACCACACTTTGCCATCGGATCCATCGGGGCTCAACGTTACTTTTCAGCAACTTGGGCTTCTCTGAAAAAATATTTTTTCAAAATTATTTTGTTTTGCAATTGTTTTTTCATTTATTAATGGATCATGTTATTATGTATCTTTGTGTCAGGGGTTTTTGCGAGTAACTAGGACTTATTGTTGTTCCTTCACAATGAAAGGAACTTGTTCAAATTGTAATAGGAAGAAATCTTCCTCTGACTTTCATGATTATTGCATAAATTGTAGTCAGTGTTCTCGCATTAATCCCTGTCCTGTATGTGAACATTGGGATGAGAAACATTGGAAACGTGTGTCACGATATGTTGTTTCTGGAGAAAGAGCGATGCCGGCTCTTTCTCCACAAGGTCACTCTACTCTCTCAGTTTCTATTTCAGAGGAACCAGAACAGGGTGATGTTTCCATGTTATCCTCTTCAAGTGTGCGTCCGTCGTCACAATTAAATACAGAGCTAGCGGCAAAAGTGCTCATGGAGATTAGACAAATGTCGTCCGCTAGCTCGCCCGGTGTAGCGTCCATTCACCGAATGGTTCGGCAGCCGGGTTCGTCCGATGCGGTCCAAGAGGAAATTTTGGGTGATGCGAGCACTATAAAAATAATAGATGCACACCCAGTGACGGCGGATAGTGAACGAGAACGGAGGAAGCCTTTTAGTCCGGTTCCTAGCTCGTCCAGGTCCAGCCGGGCCGCGAGCGAGAGAGGCCCCTCTCTCGTACAACAACATCTGGGACCAGATGTTGTGGTACAAAATGTGTCTTTAGCGGAGCATACGTCCGTCGCTCGGGACGCTCCGTTGTATAAGCAGTCCGCAGAGACTGTTAAGGCTTCCTCTTCTCGCCGGCGCACACGACCGCACCTTGGCTGCGTGACCTCCGATATCTTGCCAGCTTCGCCGAGGAAGGATTATTCGGCGACCAGGTCACACCATCCGGCAGCCAGGGACTCGAGACCGATGGACTCCGGACGTTCGCATAGGAAAGTATGCGGGAGCCATCCGATGCGGAGCTGCCCTCGGCAAAGCAGCGAAAGACCGCTCCTCCGCAGGTCTCGACGTCGGACATTCTAGTGCAGATAGCACAGCTTATCGCAGCATCCCAGCAGCCGACAGAAACGGTGTCGGATCGAGAATTATCCGACGGCGCTGGGTCGGTACGCTCCGCCGAAGCATCGGGGGCGGACGACCGGGAACATCGGGAGGTCCGACCGGATGGTGAAAGGGATACGGATGAATTGGAGCTATCCCTTTCGGAACAACACAAAGCTGCCGTAGACTTCATCCGGCACTTTCTTCCTCAAGTTGTTCCGTCGGGCCAGACTGCTGCGCTTCCGGACAGGAGAATTATAGCGTCATTGGACTCTGATTTTTTCGAGCGGTTCAGGGACATCGCTCCCGAGTTTCCGTCGCAGTCCAATAATGTTGCAAGAACATTTGAATTATTGAACGACGCTATTTTTAAACTTGCTTCCAGGACAGGGAAAGCAGGCTTCTTGTCCGCAAATACTCTCAACCTGCCTTTCATTAATGCAAGGAATAAATTCGACACGGCAGGTCAGGGTATACCGAGAGTTCCTCTGCGTATGGACGACGAGGCGGAAGACTTAGAGCTATCATTACCGTCGTCAGCTTCTATTCCAACCGCAGTGTTGGAAACAGCTATTGCGTCTAACAGAGCCAATTTAGATGCCTTATCTTACGCAGATCACCTTACGAAGGCGTTATCACTGCGTCTTCAAGGGGAAGAGTTTCAGGATATACAATCCTCCTTAAGACTTCTTTCAAGGGCAGTAGCTTATTCCACGTGTAACTCCGCCCTTTCAGTGGCTAATCTGGAGTTGGTTAGACGTGACGCAGCCCTGTCTACATCCACACTAGTGGATTCTAAGGTGAAGAACTCTCTTAGAGTCGCTTCGGTCTCAGGAGATCTTCTCTTTGACGGCAAGCTTTCCGCTATTTATGATAATATTAAAAAGAAAGCTAGTGATTCTCTGTTGTTTAGATCCGCTCCTAAAAGGTCGGATTCAGCAGACACGAATAAGGCGGGCACTTCTGGGTCTTATCCGCCCAAGAGAGGTTCCTATAGAGGTTCCGGTGCGTCCTCTAGCTCTTATTCGAGAGACCGTCAGGATAGCGACTCTCGTTCGGGACGTCCTTCAGGCCGGGACAATCGGTCGGACGCCCCGAGGTCGACGAGGCGAGGTGCGGGTCGTGGAAGACGTGGTTTCTCCTACCGCAGGCCTCGCAGATCCAGGAGGTGATGGCTCAAACCTCTATCGCGTTCCGGTTGGCGGAAGGTTGTCGAGTTTTTCTCAAGAGTGGGCGTCGATTACGGACGACCCTTGGGTGAGAGGAGTGACTTCGGAAGGTCTAAAGATATCCTTCAAACGAAAGCCTCCATTAACTCGAAGTCCAAAGTGGACTCATCTTCCGTCAAACCCTCAGAAAAGAGACGCTCTGCTATCAGAGGTGCAGTCTCTTTTAATGAAGAACGCGGTAGAGGTCGTAGAAAACCAGGAATCGCTGGGATTCTACAGCCATCTGTTTCTGGTTCCGAAACCAGACGGCTCGTTCCGTCCAGTCATAGATTTGAGCTGGATAAACAAGCTGATCATCGCTCCGAAGTTTTATATGGAGACGATTCGATCGGTCAGAGCGAGTATTCGGGTGAACGATTATGCAACGAGCATAGATCTCAAAGATGCGTACTTTCACGTCATGGTACATCCGACATTCCGAAAGTATCTACGCTTCGCAGTCCTAGGAGTGGTGTATCAGTTCCGGGCCATGTGCTTCGGATTGAATCTAGCACCCTGGGCTTTCACTCGAGTAATGAACTCGGTAATGATTTACTTCCGAGCTCATTCGTCTGCGGTAACGTCGGCCTACCTGGACGACATTCTTCAGAGGTACGGCAACGAGTTAACGCTTCAGAACGATGTTCAGAATCTTCTTCTATTGCTCCGACGTCTCGGTTTCATAGTAAACGAGGAGAAGTCGGATCTGGTGCCGTCCAAGTCATTCACTCATCTGGGAATGAGCTTCGAGACGCACAACAATCTCGTTCGTCTGCCGTTAACCAGAGCGAAATTAGTCAGTTGTTACGCTCGCTATTGTCTAAATACAGACAAAGTCACAGCGAGAGAATTTATGAGACTGATAGGTCTGTGCGGAGCCGCTGCGGATCTCATTCCGATGGGACGGCTACGCACACGGCCTCTTCAAATTTTCTTGACTCAGAATTGGAGTGTGAAAATTCATTCGCTCGATGTAGACGTTCTCTTGTCAGATCAAGTGAAACAAGAGATTCAGACTTGGGCAAACATTCAGTGGTTAACTCAAGGAGTTCCGCTGCAGTTGCCGGATCCGAGTTTTACCATTATGACGGATGCCAGTCAAACAGGTTGGGGTGCATCATTAATCCCAACGGATTCGAGATGCCAGGGTCTTTGGGATCCGCAATTCCTGTGCAAGCACATAAACATCAAGGAAATGATGTCAATTTGGCTTGCGTTACGTCACTGGATGGACATTATTCACGATGCTCATGTCCAAATCCTATCCGACAATACGACAGTAGTGGCGTATATACGGAATCAGGGAGGCACTCATTCAGTTCCGTTGTTCAATCTAACGGAAAGAATCCTTCTGTTTGCGTTGGAACATCACGTTCTTCTTTCGGTCCGTCACATACCGGGTCGTCTGAATGTGCTAGCAGACTCCCTTTCTCGAAAGGGTCGCTTGTTGCCGTCGGAGTGGACTCTCAACAAACAAGTATTCAATCAGATTTGCTACCAATGGGAACGGCCAATGATAGACTTATTTGCGACACATCTCAACAATCAGTTGCAGACGTATGTGTCCCCGTGTCCGGATCCAAGAGCATTTGCTGTAGACGCTCTATCGATCCCTTGGGACGGAATGATAGGATATGCGTATCCTCCAGCGCCGTTAATTCAACAAGTATTGCTAAAGATAAAACAATCTCAATGCAAGATTCTGTTGGTAGCATCTCTGTCGCCACAGAGACCGTGGATAAATCTACTCAGGTGTCTGTTGTGGGACCTACCGCGGAAGCTCCCTCCACGAGAGGATCTTCTTTGGCAGGGGAAATCGCGCCAACTGCATCACAACCCGCAAGGTCTCAACCTTCACGTTTTTCCGTTGTGCGGTCCTTCTTGCATGGCAAGCACTTTACAGGACGAGCAGTGGACGCGATTTCTAACTGTAGGAGGACCTCCTCTTCGCTAAACTATGCGGCTAAGTGGAAGGTTTTCCGTCGTTGGTGTAGGGATCATTCTGTTGATATATTTGATCCCTCTATACCAGACATTGCTAACTTTCTAGTATACTTGTTTGACGAAATCAAACTGCAACCGGTTACTATAAAGGGTTATAGATCTATGTTATCTGATACCTATGCACATCATGATAGTTTACAAATTGGATCTAATGTCTCTTTATCGAAATTGGTTAGAAACTTTTCGATAAATAGACCCAGAACTCTTAGATTAATTCCTAAGTGGAATTTAGCTTGGGTTCTCCTTAAATTGAAGGAAAAGCCATTTGAACCTCTTGGGACAGTAGATTTCAAATTCTTATCTTATAAGACAGCTTTTCTCTTAGCTTTCTCTTCTGCCAGAAGAGTCAGTGAGCTTCATGCACTATAGGTGGATGATTCTCATTATCGTAGTGTTGGGAACACTATCACCTTCACTACTAACGTCGGTTTTTTAGCTAAGAATCAGGCTCCTAATAAATATCCGGAACCTATTGTTATTAAGGCTCTTCCGTCTTCAGACGGGCGTAGGCCTTTACTCTGTCCTGTTAGAGCACTACGTATCTATAAACAGAGATCTCAGTTCATCAGAAAGGGACGGAAACGTTTCTTTCTGTCTTTGATGCCTAATAGAAAGGACATTTCAGTCCATTCTATTGCTAGATGGATTCAGTTAACTATCCGTACTGCGTATGAAGATTTATCTTCTTCTCAGCAGTCTGTGCTTAAGATTTCTGCTCATGAAGTAAGAGCTCTTTCTACTTCCTGGGCTTATGCTAATAGTGTTGCTATTACAGATTTAATGAAGGCTGCTTATTGGTCTCAGCCATCCACATTTACTAATTTTTATCTCAGAAATATTGAGTCCATTTCTGGAGACCTGCATTGTTTAGGTCCGTTATCTGTTGCTCAGAATGTCGTCCACTAAACAGTTGCAACTATAGTTATGCAGGCTTTCTGTTCCGGCAGTGACTCCGTCCGGCTGCCCTCTTCGCTCTGGGCTATTTGACCCAGGGCAAGGGGAAGGGGGGGGGGAGGGTGTTCCCTTAGGTCACCTGCTTTATAGTGAAAAGCAAGGGAATGCCTCCTCCAAGACAGTATTTCTGAGTCGCTTCCGGGATGGTTTTAAAGTGTAATATTAATGTTTAATTTCATTCATGTCTTATTTTTAAAGTGTAGCTCGGTGTGAAGCATTTGTATATGTCAAGTGTCAAACGGGCTTTAATATACAATACTCGGACACTTTTAAATGATTATAAAGAGTCTCAATTCTCTGGACTACTTTATTTATTGGCTTGTTTTAATAATAATTAGTATAAAGGTTATACTGGATATTAATAGAGAACATGAATGTTATTGTGCTCAATTATTAAGGGTAGTGTATCTTTCTAATTTAAATATTAAATAAGAAAGATACATGTAAAGCCTAATACTCCTTTTCTCCTTAAGGGGTTATCTCTTTATTTTATAATTGAGCTTATTGGATTTTCCTCTATGTCCTAGGCCCTCCAGCCTGTTTACTATTCAGCTAAGTCTGGGTCATTGGTACAGTATAAAAATGTTAAAAAATTTATAGTAATTTATATATTTTTTATACTTACCAATGACCCAGACGGGGATGGCCCTCCCTGAGTTGGGAACTCTTGCCTCCCCGCTGAGTACATAGCGCTGACCAGGCACTGCCAGTAAGAATGATATTTGGCGCCAATTTCGGGACGACTGCGTCACTGCGCATGCGCAGTAGAGTCGTACTATGGAGGTCCTTTAGGACATGATTTCTTTTTGTTTTGGATGCAAATTTTGGGGATTGGGGGGCAAAATTTGTGTTTGGCCCTGGTTTTTGTGGAGTTAGCACCAGCTAAGTCTGGGTCATTGGTAAGTATAAAAAATATATAAATTACTATAAATTTTTTAACTTTTTCTAATTTTTTATTTCTCTGTTTCAGTGATATTCTTAAAATACAGGAAGGTCTTGGTGATAAAATGGGAAATTTTGCACAGTGGTTTGCTGCATTTCTTGCTGGATTTATTATAGGATTTTACTATGGCTGGAAACTCACGCTTGTTATATTAGCAGTCAGTCCTCTTCTGGCATTTTCAGCTATATTCTTCACAAGGGTAAGAAATTATAACACTGGAACCCTGTTAATTGTATAGCCACATTGCCAAAGAAAAATATTAAATTAACAAGAGTACATAATTAACAGGAATTTGTTCATTGCCCCATTTTCTAGTGATAAACTAAGAATTTATTCCCATTATATCATGAGAAAAATGCATTAAATGTGTCTATTGGATGTATTCAGGACAAAAAAGTCTGTAAATGTGGGAAATTCAGTGGATGGCCGAGTAATTCTTCGACAGATTGCAAGATTTTTTTATTCAATTAACAGGATACTACTCTGCAATCTATAAGCTGTTAATAGGTCAAATTTGTATTGAAGGTATGGTAAACAGTTTGGTGTTTGCAAATTATATACAATTAATAGGGTTATTCAATTAAAAGATGTACAATTAAATGTGATTGTTGAAACTCAAACACAGAATTTTTTCTTTTGAGTTAGATTGGATTTTCTTAACCAGAATTATGGTACAGTCTGACTTAGACATTATACAGTCTAAAAACTTCCAACAAAACCATATGTAATGCCTCATTGGAACGAGCTTGGCAAGCTAGTTCCAGTAAGGTGTCACATGGTATGGTTTTGTTGAAATTGTTTGAAAAATTATTTTTCTTTAACTGCTGAATTTGTATATTATGCAGATGGATGAATCCAATTTGTTGGGTAATGGGTTAACTCTAAAACTTTGTTAAAAAGAACACAGATAAGTTGGGGTCGTCTTGATGTGCCAACGGCTATTGTTTCCAAAGGCAGGACAAGAAGGTGTGATTAATCCTCTACATCAAAGGGAAGGAGATTATAGTTTATTTCTAATTTATAGGAGAGATTTCGGCAATAACGAGAAATATTTTTAAAAAACAAGAACCAATATTTATGGACGAGGGAGAACATAAATAGCATTTTTGATTGATAAAATATTTTTCGCAACAAATGAATAGCGGTTTTCGATTGATAAAGTATACGGGAAAATATTTAATAAATCAGAAAAAAATGAAATATTTTTCCGAAAAAAAATATTTAATAAACCTTTCATGCTAATAGATGGAAACACTGTTCTGATGGAATTCTGTGCAGCGCTTTCAAAATCTGTGAATACACAACTTAGGGTTAGCGGAAAACCTATCTCCTGTGTGTTCTCACTTATAATCCGAAAGAATCTTGTGTATGTTGCCTGGGTTTTGTTTGGTAGAAATCCGTACACTAAGGGAACCATCTTGTTTTCAACAAATGCATGAATGGTGTACAGTTGCACAAATACTTTTGGATACTCGTCAAAAGTGCCATCACAATAAATAGTGTCCCGTTGCTGCTAAAAATGCCAGATTACTCTCTGTTGCAAAAATCAGAAGTGTATTTTCGTTCTCCCCATTATCTGCAAGAAGGAATCTATCACCAACTATAGTGCTTTTGTATGTGTCCCGCAGATCTATGGATGACCGTGTCTTTGGGAGAGGTTGCCTGGTGTATGCACAAGATCGATATAAGGCCGATCTTACACGATAATACATGGGAACTTTTTCAACAACACTTGATTCGGTTTGGTCATTTCTGAGTGAAGATACTAGATCCTGATATATAGAAGCCATGGGCTTAGTGTCACAACTTACAATTTTTTTCATATTTGTCAAAAACGTATCAACTTTAATCTGGTTGAAGTCTGCTGGATGATTGTGTTGAGCACCAAAAGAGGAAACTATATCATTCTTTGTATTTAATGTTGCACCATAACCTTTTTTAAAGCATACCCAGTGTATTGCGTCAGACCTTCGTGATTTTATTCTGTATTTATAGTCATTAAATGCTAGATTATTTCCACTCCTACCATTTGGACTGTATGTCGCACTGACCTGAACGTTTGCCATTTTAACTGTAGAAGTTGCTGGGTGGGGGACGTATATAGGGCCTACCGATACAGTGAAAGTTGTCCAAAGGATGCCGCATTTTGTTTGGACAAACATAGTTAACAGAGTTAACAAAGTTATCGAAGTTGTATATGCAACTTTCTACTCACTGATAAGTGTTATTTATTTGAGAGTTGTCGGCAGAGCAAACTAAACAAAACTCATCTTCTTAATCGAAACAAACTGCCGGTCACTGTTAATTAATTGAAGATCATCGACACTTCGAGACTAACAAGATAAGTTTTACCATGACTGACTTAACTGAATTAAAAACAGCCCCCTCCCTCCCCACACCCACCAACTTACTCCCTCTTACTCACCATTTGTGTAAACAAATTAACAAAAACCATCATAACCCTCTCATTCTTCATTCCTTGTAAACAAATGGCCCAGGGTGAAGTTGTGCCTCTGGTCTTGTTTAGAAAAATATTTTTTATGTGGATAGGACTCTCTTTGTGTTTATTAGCTTAACTTGACAAAGTCACGATAAGCTATTGCCCTTGCGCGTGCAGAAGTCTATGAGTATGTGCGTCTGTTAATCTGTTCACATTTTCTTTAGCAGAGGCATGTGACCTAGATTTGTTTAGCACAGTCTGCAGTTCATATTTATTTCATTGTAACTTGGAAGGATAGCTTGGTATGATGTCTAGATGAGACTGTTCTATTTTGGTGTTGATCGATCAACCGTTCCGCTGCCTGATCCTGTGATCTTGATTCCTTGAGCACTGTCTACAGGTTGTTTTTATGAAGGGATTTCATTGTAACTTGGTAGGATAACTCGGTATGATAACTAGATGAGACGGTCCTATTTTGGTCACGATCGGCCAACCATGACCACCGGACTGGCACATGACCTAGATTCCTTTAGCAGAGTTTACGAGTCATATTTATGGAGGGATTTCATTGTAACTTGGTAGGATGACTCGTTTTAGAATGATTTTACTGTAACTTGGTAACTTTGGTTGACATACATTAACTGTGAGGGCCACATCAACCCAGGCCTCAATTCTTTAGTACAGTCTACACCTCAAATTATTCTTATGGGAAACGTTGCATGTACGGAAAGGAAATTAACTTATTCTCAATTATTACAATTCTTGTCTTATTTCTAATCTTTTCATAAACATTGAACATTATCCTTTTCATCTCCCCTTGGAAGTGAAGCAGTGCCTGTTCACTGTGGTAAACAGGCTCTGTTTTACTGGTAAAATAGGACACAGTCACCAATGCTTGAGAGGTGAAACCCTCTCTAAAATGGGCAATATGGTTTATTAACACTCACCCCTGGTCTTGAGTTGATACTCATGTTGTGGACATGATTAGCCTTTGTGCAAAAATATGTGACCTTAAACACCAATAAATAAATAAATAATAATCCTTTTCATCAAACACAGTCAAGTTAAGCTGCAGTGTCATTGACAATTTCATTTGCTTCAAACCTAGTTGTGCCATTATACACCTCCTTTATTAACCCTCTGCACACTGATGTCAAAATACTAAAATATAAAGTTCCATATTTTTCCCAGTGACTTCAGTCAAACAAGATTGCACTAAATTCCAAATTGTTTTATTTAAAAAATTTGCTGCTTGAATGTTTAGCTTAACTTGACAAAGTCAAGATAAGCTATTGCCATCACGTATGCGCAAGTCTGTTAGTCTCTCAGTCTGTTCACATTTTCCTTTAGCTCAGGCTACGCCCCATAGTTCTTGTCCGATCATCATAAAATTTCATATGCAGGTTTGAGGTCATGTCTAGATGAGAACGTCCCCTTTTTGTCACGATCAGTCAACTGTGATGGTTGCCCGAGCCCAAAGCCCAAAAACCTTTAGCACAGTCTATAGGTCGTATTTATGATGAGCTTTCATTGTAACTTGGTAGGATGACTCTGTATAATGTCTAGATGAGAACATCCCTTTTTGGTCATGATCTGGCAACCCAGACGGTTACCCAAGCCTGAAACCCAAAAACTTTTAGCACACTCTACAGATCATATTTAATATGGAGGGATTTCATTGTAACTTAGTAGGATGACTCCGTATGTTTAGATGAGAACTTCCCCATTTGGTTGCGATATGTCAACCATGACAGCTGCCCGAGCCCAAAACCCAGAAACCTTTAGCACAGTCTACAGGTCATATTTATGGAGGGATTTCATTGTAACTTGGTAGGATGACTCCATACAATGTCTAGATGAGAACGTCTCTTGGGTGTGATCGGTCAGCTGTGATGGCTACAGAGGGCTGAAGCCTGAAAACCTTTAGCACAGTCTACAGGTCATATTTATGAAGGGATTTTATTGAAACTTGGTAGGATGACTCCAGATAATGTCTAGTTGAGAACGTCGACTTTTGGTCACAAGCATTCAACCGTGATGACTGTGCGAGCCCAAAACCCCCAAACCTTTAGCACAGGGCACAGGTTGTATTTATGAATGGATTTCATTGTAACTTTGTAGGATGACTCAGTACAGTTTCTAGATGAGGACGTCCCCTTTTGGTTGCGATGGGTCAACCGTTATGGCTACACAGGTCCGAAGCCTGGAAACCTTTAGCACAGTCTACAGGCCATATTTATGAAGGGATTTTATTGTAACTTGATAGGATGACTCGTTTTGGAATAATTTCACTGGAACTTGGTAACTTTGGTTGACATACATTAACTGTGATGGCCACATTAACCCACCCTTCAATTCTTTAGTACAGTCTATACCTCAAATTACTTTTGCTGAAAACATAGCATACAGGGAACAGAAATTAACATATTCTCAATTATCACAATTCTTGTCATTTTTCGTAATCCTTTCATAAACATTGAACATTATCCTTTTCATCAAACACATCACACCATCAAGTTAAGCTACACTGTCATTGACACTTTCCCTGATATTTCGACATGACTGAACAGGGGGTTATCTAATAGAGGATATCTATTCTGTTCTAGTGAATATCAGGAATTATCTCATGGGTGTGGACCTGAAAGTTTTATTTTTCATGAGCGCTTGCACGAGTGAAAAATAATACTTCCAGGTCCACACGAATGAGATAATTCCCGAGATTCACCAAAACAGCATAGATTTTCGTTTTATTGTATGCTAAGTGGCATTTTACTGCGCACTATTCAGTCCAATTCGACTGCAAACAGTTTCAAGACAATGACAATGGTTGTTCTGTTCAAGGCGACGTCATGCACCGAAGCGTAACGTCATTTAGGAAGCTATTGAAAAAATTCATCATGTAGACCTGAAAAAATAAAACCTTCAGCTCCACACTCATCAGATAATTCCAGATTCTGACTAAAATAGAGTAGATTTTCTTTTTTATTAAAGGATATGTGATATTTTATTGCACAATATTCAGCCCAATTCGACCCCAAATGTGACCGTTTCAAAACAATAACAAAGATCAGTTGATCATTCCTTGAAGGCGACGTGATGCAGCATAGCGTGACGTCATTTTGGAAGCTACTTAAGGATATTCCTCATTATCCATAGAGTGGATGGATATAGAGAAATATCTATTAGATAATTTGCGATAATTCACAGGCTTGCATATAACAAATTGTGTTATTAGTTAAACTGACTGAAAGTCAGGGTGAGCTTTAGTCATCACTCTTCGTCCATTGTCCGTTCGTCGTCCGTGAACATGGTGTTTGCGACTTCTCCAAAACCGCTGAACCAATTTAAGTGAAATTTGAGATGCTTGTTTGTTATGACATTGCATTTTAATTTTGTTCAAATCAAGTTGCCCTGCCCCTGGGTAGGGCCACGGCCAAAAAGTGTGCGTAAATCTTTAAAAAATCTTCTTCTCATGAGCCAGCAGGAGGAGAGACTTGATATTTGGTGTGCAGCTTCCTTTTGAGGTGTAGATACAGATTTGTTCTAGAGAAGTTTGAGGAGCTATATTTGCCATCGTCATGGGAGGAGCAAGACTTTTCGCCCCGCCCAAAATTTCTGTTTTCCAAACCAGAGGCTGCATTTGAACCAAATTTGATATGAGAGCTTATTGGGTCCTAAGTACTTAATTTATGCAAAAAAAAAAATTTCCTGTCACCCCCATGGGAACCGCAGGAGCTAAAAATAGAAAAAAATTAAAATGCCCATATCTCCAAAACTACGCAGCGCTGAGAATTTTTATTTGGTGTGAAGCTTCCTTATGACCAGCAGAAAGGAATGGTCCAAAATACTTGCCATCAGTTTTATCATAGGGTAATTTTCCGGGACTTTGAAAAAGTGCTGAGTCATCATTTTTTAACACTTGTGGGTAATGGAAAAAACATTAAAGAATCTTCTTCTCCCAAACCACTGCTCCAAAAGCTTTCATATTTCACATATAACATCTTTGGAAGATTGATTCACATATTTGTTGAAATCAATTCCCTGAGTCCATATTTGGGCTCTCTATGGGAGCCCAAATGTTCAGATTAGTGCAACATGAGGAATATTCTTTAAAAATCTTCTTCCAATCCACCAATCAGAATCTTTTGATATTTGGTATGCAGCTTCCTTAGGTGGGGTCAGATTCAAATTTGTTCAAGCCAAGTCTCTGGGTTCAATTTGGGCTCCCTGCAGGATCTCGAATTATAACTTAGTTCAATATGAGGAGTATTCTTTAAAAATATTTTTCTTCAGATCTAGTAGACTGAATCTTTTAATATTTGGTATACAGCATCCTAAGGGAGGTGAAATTCAAGTTTGTTCAAGCCAAGTCTCTGGGTTCATATTTGGGCTCCCTGTGTGAGCTTCAATTATAAATTAGTTCAATATGAGGAATATTCTTTAACAATCCTTTTTTTCAGATCCACAAGTCAGAATCTTTTGATATTTCGTATAAGCTTTTCTTAGGAGGGGCAGATACAACTTGTTCAAATCAATTCCCTGGGTTGATATTTAGGCTACCAGGTGAGTGCCCTCAGCCCCCTAGGGCCTCTTGTTTCCATTCTTCTCATTTCTATAATACTAAGGGGGCCCTCCCATCCCACGATGGGAAGCCATACATGCACAATGCCAGATTTCTTTGTTTCATTACATATCAAGGGATATTATCAAAGCTTCAATTTCCAGTTTGGCTGAATCTCAGAATCATTGAATCACACACTCCCCCTTCATATAATAGACATGTTGTCCCATTCACTATGTCTCATGTGTTTATTCTGTTTGTATTCTTTGATCCTGTGTTTCAGCTAATGGCTACAATGACAACCAAAGAGTTGAATGCATATGCAAAAGCTGGTGCAATAGCAGAAGAAGTGTTAAGTTCAGTAAAAACTGTGATGGCATTTTCTGGTCAGGAGAAGGAAAGCCAAAGGTAAGCATTTGAGGATTTACTAACATTTCATTAACCCTTTACCTAACGAATCAGCCACATCCACCCGTGTAAATATATTTTTAAAAAACTGTCAACAAAACCGTATCTTACCCACATTGGAACGAGCTTGTCGAGATCGTTCAAGTGTCAGGATTTCACGGTAACGATCATTACCGGTAGCGTGTCGGTACCGTGGTCACAAAATGACGGAACCGAAATATCGTTACCCACTCAATCTGTCACTAAAGACATTGAAACATTTGTTGTTGAAAGAAATGCTCATAAGAGCTGCTCGTTGGTGAACAATCATCACTGTGATAGAAACGAAATGCTGTTTACATCGAATACAGAAACAAGTTGAAGTGGAAAAAACACATGTGTACCGTTTGCACACGTTAGACATTTCAACCAATAACATTCTCGGAATGAATAAAGGGCTGGACCCTTTTGCTGAAGTGAATGTGATTGGCTCATTCTGTAAACATCTTGACATTTTTTTCGCCAGTAACATTATCACAAGTAATTTCATTGTGTGTCTGAGAATTGTTTTAAGTATGATAAAATAACAAGCGCCTGTGTTCAGTATATGTTGAAAACTGAAAAGCAGTTTTTTGAACAAAGGTATCATGCACAGGTTTACTGGCGTTATAATATCTAAAACAATAAATATATATTAACAAATCAACATCCCAATAACCTCTGTTTGGTATCTATCGTGCCGGTGTTAATTCCCTTCACTACGGACTGTTAATATAGGAGGCTGAAACGTCTCAGGGCCGAAACGTCCCAATATCATTTCACATATAACTTACAAGTATATCAATGTATGCAGGCAGTTTTATCTAGGAGGGAAACATGTCTGAAATCTAAAAAGCTACGAATGATATAAAATTCTCTTGATTCGGAAAAAAAACTTCAAAAAGGTTCCCATAACTATTCACAGACGGTACCTAAATTTCGTTACCAGCGGGTTCCGTGTCTCATAAACCACAGAAACGATTTTTCGGTTCCGTTGATGTTTGAAATCCTGATACTTGATCGTTCCAATGAAGGGTCACATGATATGGTTAAGTTGAAAGTTTTTGAAAAATTTAAAAAAATAATAATTAAAGTAAAAAAAATTGATATCCTGTGTATTGGGTAAAGGGTTAAACTTGACTAAATACTTCATGGCGTCAGTAAAGATAATTTGGCATTTTTTTTTTTATCAGTTCACAGGTCTGTCCTTCATAGCATTTATTGGAATATTTTAAATCAATCCATTCCTTACAGTTTATTTCATATTGGAATAAGTATTTATTGAGGGCATAATTACACAAAAAGATCAGCAGTCCCACATGCAATTCTGCATCCCAGAGAGGAAAGGTTGGTTTTATAGACATAAGTGCAAAATGATGTCTTGCTTTTCTCACGTTGTTCTCTGATGTCCAAAAGGTAAATGCTGTGGATCACACTTAATTGGATATTTCTTAATTAATTTCTTGTCAACTGCATCCATATACATGAAATTTGAAACCGTTTATTGCACCATCAGTACAAATTTGACCTGTTAATCACAGGTAGATTAAAGACTAAACTTCTGTTAATTAAATAAAAATTCTTATGTCCTATCCAAGAATTGCTCTTGACAACAACTGACGTCCCAAAATTGATAGGTCTATCCCAACATAGTACATCCTATATAAGTAGGTAATCAGTTATACATAGAACAGAATTAGTTGAATAGCTACTTTGCCAGTCCAAAATTTTCAGTTAACAGGAGTATTCAGTTAACGAGAATTTGGACATTTAACTCTATTCTTATGATAAACTGAGAATTTATTCGATTTTATCTGTTGGACAGAGCTCATGGAGCCCTGTAAAGTGAGATATAATAGATTAGATCCCACAAAGTACATGTTCTGTTTCTCAGGCCATCATTTTTATCTCGCCTGGTCTAAAAGGCCATGTGAGCTTTTCTCAACACTTGGCGTCCCTCGTCGTCCGTAAACTTTTCACATTGTCATCTTATTCTCTGTAACCGCTGAGCTGGTGTGAACCAGACTTGGCAGGAATGGTCTATGGGAGGTCCTCTACAAACAATCCTCATTTTGTTCCCATTGGATGAAAAAGTGACTTCCTGAGGCATTCTTTGATTCTGGTTGGTGGATTTTAAAAAATCTTCTCCTCTGAAACCACAGAGCCAAATATTTTGAAACTTTGCATAGTTGATGACTGGGACCCCCTCTACCAACGATCCTCATTTAATGTTGATTGGGTTGTAAACATGGCCACAATTGCAGCTTATAGTTACTATAGAAACCCTATGGGAAATCACATATTTTTATACTGTACCAATGACCCAGACATAGCTGGTGCTAATTCTCAAAATCTAGGGCCAAACACAAATTTTGCCCCCCAATCCCCAAAATTTGCATCTAAAACCGAAAATAATATGTCCTAAATGGTCCTCCATACTTTTCCTCCACTGCGCATGCGCAGTGTCAAGGAGGTCTCGAAATTTGTTATTCTTTGTTTGGCCCTTCATCAGTTCACATCTGGCTGATATTTGTGCTTGTAAATCTCAGTTTAAATGATGCCAGACTTGTAAATATTAGAGAAATGGTGGATCTAAAGAGGAAAGAGAAGGAGGAGAGGAAAAATTAGTGGCAGGAAATAATCAGGGCTGTAACTTAAAATTTTTTAATGAAATTATGTTATGTTACTTAATTTCAAGGCATGGGCCTGTTGTTGTCATTCTTGCTATAAAGTTACACTGCTTGCTCAGTGTTTCCTCTCTCCCTTTCCTTTAGTCCCCCCTTGCTATTCTCCCATGCTTTTGGCATATTTTCTGTAATATTATTACTAAAATTTTCTTGGGAGTTTTAGCTTGGTAACAGAATGAATTCTGTTTTTTCCCCATGTTTACGTCCTCACCCATGGGTGTTTAGGCATTGTGTTCTGCATCTACCATCTGATGTTCTGCAGTTTCTTCCTGGAAAGTCTATGTTTTGCATCAGATAGTGTTGTAATTGGTAACTGATTTCGGGCCATGTTTATCAGTGCCTGGAGTCATGTTTCCGGTTTTTATACACTTCTTGTTTACATTGACAACGGTTTCTGTTGAGAGTGATTTCTTGTTTTTGTATTAGTTTAATCATAACAAGATACATTATTATTATACGTAAGTGTTGCATTAATTTTTTGAAATATTTTAAAAAATTTTGTCCACACTTAGGCTTTTTGGGGATCCAATGGGGCTCAATGTTACTTTCAGAAACTTGGGCTTTTCTGAAAAAATATTTTTTCCAAAAATTTTTTTGGATTTCAATTATTTTTAGCTCAACTTGACAAAGTCAAGCTGAGCTATTGCCATCACTTCTCGTCCGTCAGCGTACGTACGTACGTACGTAGTACATTAGTATGTTAGTACGTTAGTACGTACGTCCACAATTTCCTTTGGCACACCTCACAGGTCGCATTTATGATCAGCTGACTTTGAAACTTGGCATGCTTGTTTGGGGTGACCTCTAGATGGGAGCTATCGATTTTCTTCAATTTCCGTCAAAAAATGTTGCCGCGGCCAACGTTCTTAGAACTTAGTTTAGTCAAACCACAATATTTCCCTTTGGCACACCCTACAGGGCACATTTATGATTTGATTGCTTTGAAACCTGGTATGCTTATTTAGGGTGGCCTCTAGATGGGAGCTATCGATTTTCTTCAATTTCCGGCAAAAAATGTTGCCACGGCCAACGTTCGTAGAACTTAGTTTAGTCAGACCTCAATATTTCCCTTTGGCACACCCTACAGGGCACATTTATGATCAGATTGCTTTGAAACCTGGTATGATTGTTTGGGGAGACCTCTAGATGGGTGCTATCGATTTTCTTCAATTTCTGTCAAAAAATGTTGCCGCGACCAACGTTCTTAGAACTTAGTTTAGTCAGAAGACTCAATATTTCCCTTTGGCACACCCTACAGGGTACATTTATGATCGGATTGCTTTGAAACCTGGCATGCTTGTTTGGGGTGACCTCTAGATGGGAGCTATCGATTTTCTTCAATTTCCGTCAAAAAATGTTGCCGCGGCCAACCTTCTTAGAACTTAGTTTAGTCAAACCACAATATTTCCCTTTGGCACACCCTACAGGGCACATTTATGATTTGATTGCTTTGAAATCTGGTATGCTTATTTAGGGTGACCTCTAGATGGGAGCTATCGATTTTCTTCAATTTTTGGCAAAAAATGTTGCCATGGCCAACATTCGTAGAACTTAGTTTAGTCAGACCTCAATATTTTCCTTTGGCACACCCTACAGGGCCCATTTATGATCAGATTGCTTTGAAACCTGGTATGCTTGTTTGGGGAGACCTCTAGATGGGAGCTATCGATTTTCTGCAATTTCTGTCAAAAAATGTTGCCGCGGCCAACGTTCTTAGAACTTAGTTTAGTCATAAGACTCAATATTTCCCTTTGGCACACCCTACAGGGTACATTTATGATCGGATTGCTTTGAAACCTGGCATGCTTGTTTGGGGTGACCTCTAGATGGGAGCTATCGATTTTCTTCAATTTTTGGCAAAAAATGTTGCCACGGCCAACGTTCGTAGAACTTAGTTTAGTCAGACCTCAGTATTTTCCTTTGGCACACCCTACAGGGCCCATTTATGATCAGATTGCTTTGAAACCTGGTATGCTTGTTTGGGGAGACCTCTAGATGGGAGCTATCGATTTTCTGCAATTTCTGTCAAGAAATGTTGCCGCGGCCAACGTTCTTAGAACTTAGTTTAGTCAGAAGACTCAATATTTCCCTTTGGCACACCCTACAGGGTACATTTATGATCGGATTGCTTTGAAACCTGGCATGCTTGTTTGGGGTGACCTCTAGATGGGAGCTAGCGTTTTTCTTCAATTTCCATCAAAAAATGTTGCCGCGGCCAACGTTTTTAGAACTCAGTTTAGTCAGACCACAATATTTAACTTTGACACACCCTACAGGGCACATTTAAGATTTGATTGCTTTGAAACCTGGTTTGCTTGTTTGGGGAGACCTCTGGATGGGAGCTATCGATTTTCTTTAATTTTCGTCAAAAAATGTTGCCGCAGCCAATGTTCTTAGAACTTAGTTTAGTCAGAAGACTCAATATTTCCTTTGGCACACCCTACAGGGCACATTTATGATCAGATTGCTTTGAAACCTTTCATGCTTGTTTGGGGTGACCTCTAGATTGGAGCTATCGATTTTCTTCAATTTCCCTCAAAAAATGTCGCAGCCAACATTCTTAGAACTTAGTTTAGTCAGACCACAATATTTCCCTTTGGCACACCCTACAGGGCACATTTATGATCTGATTGTTTTGAAACCTGGCATGCTTGTTTGGGGAGGCCTCTAGATGGGAGCTATCGATTTTCTACGGTTTCTGTCAAAAAATGTTGCCACTGGCAAAAAAAATGACATTGGTACCAATGATCTTCAATTTTGCCATTTCATTTATAACTTACCAAGTTCAAGTTTGTCAAGTTGAGCTACAGTGTCATTGACACTTTCATTTCTATATGTTAATGGATCATGTTATTATGTATCTTTGTTTTCAGGAGTTAGTGCGAGTACTAGGACTGTTTGTGTTCTTTTCACAATGAAAGGATATTGTTCAAATTGTAATAAGAGGAAATCTTCCTCTGACTTTCATAATCATTGTATTAATTGTAGCCAGTGTACTCGCACTAACTCCTGCTCTGTGTGTGTCAATTGGGATGACAAAAATTGGAAACGTGTGTCCCGGTCCTTTCTCCGCAGGGTCACTTGTCACGGTATGTTGTTAGCGGGGATAAGGCCAGGCCAGTCCTTTCTCCGCAGGATCACTCTAGTTTTTCAATATCTTTTTCAGAGGAACAAGAACAGGGTGATGTTTCTGTGATGTCTTCCAAAAGTGTGCCTCCGTCGTCACAGTTAAATGAAGAGCTAGCGGCAAAAGTGCTCATGGAAATACGTCAATTGCCTAAGAGGTCCCTAGTAGGATCAACGGCATTGGCGTCTGCTAGCTCGCCCGGTGTAGCGACCATTCATTGAATGGCTCGGCAGCCGGGTTCGTCCGTTGCGGTCCAGGAAGGAGATTTTGGTGATGCGAGCACTATAATAAGACAAAGTGCACACCCAGTGACGACGGATCAGAGGATTGAATGGAGGAAGCCTATTAGTCCGGTTCCTAGCTTGTCCAGGTCCATCCGGGCTGCGAGCGAGAGAGGTCCCTCTCTCTTACAACAACATCTGGGACCAGATGTTGTGGTACAAAACGTTTCGCATTCAGAGCATACGTCCGCCACTCGGGACGCTCCGTTATATAGACAGTCCGGAGAGACTGTCAATATGGCTTCCTCATCCTGATGGCAGCGCACACGACCGCACCTTGGCTACGTGACCACAGATAGCCAGCCAGCTTCGCCGATCAGGGATTCCACGGCAACCAGGTCACGCCATCTGGTAGCCAGGAACACGAGGCCTGTAGACTCTGGACATTCGCATAAAAGAAGTATGCAGGAGTCAACGTCCAGGGAGCTTCCAGTGGCAAAGCAACGTAAGACCACTGCTCCACAGGCCTCAGTGACGGACGTGCTATCACAAATAGCACAACTTATCGCAGCATCCCAGCAGACGACAGAATCTCTGTTGGATCAGGAATTATCTGACGACGCTGGGTCGGTACGCTCCGCTGAAGCATCAGGTACGGACGACCAAGAACTTCATAGGGTCCGACAGGATGGCGAAAGGGATTCAGAGGATCTGGAGCTTTCCCTTTCGGAACAACATAAAGCTGCCGTAGATTTTATCCAGCATTATCTTCCAGAGGTTGTTCCGTCGGACCAGAATGCTGCGATGCTGGATAAGAGACTGATAGCATCATTGGACACAGAATTTTTTGATCGGTTTAGGGACATCGTCCCTGAGTTTCCGACACAGTCCAATAATGTCACAAGAACATTTGAATTATTGAATGACGCTATATATAAGCTTGCTACCAAAACGAGCAAGTATGGTTTCTTGTCCGCAAATGCTCTACATCTGCCTTTCATCAATTCAAGGAATAAATTCGAAACGGCAGGACAGGGCACACCGAGAGTTCCTCTGCATCTAGACGACCAGGCTGAAGACCTAGAATTGTCTATACCGTCGTCCATGTCAATTCCAACCACGACGTTGGAAACGACAATTATGTCTAATAGAGTTAACTTAGACGCTTTATCATATGCAGATCACCTTACTAAAGTGTTATTACGTCTTCAAGGGAAAGAATTCCAGGATATAGAATCCTCATTAAGACTTCTTTCAAGGGCAATAGCTTATTCCATGTATAACTCCGCCCTTTCAGTGGCAAACCTGGAGTTGGTTAGACGTGACGAAGCCCTAGCTATATCCACGCGCATGGATGGTAAGGTGAAAAACTCTCTCAGAGTCGCTTCGGTCTCCAGAGAGCTTCTCTTCGACGGCAAGCTTTCAGCAATCTATGATCAGATAACTTAGGAAGCTTCGGATTCTCTGCTATTCAAATCCGCTTCTAAAAAGTCGGATACAGCAGAAAAGAGTAAGACAGGCACTTCTGGGACAAGTACGCCCAAGAGAAGTTCCTATAGAGGTTCCTGTGCGTCCTCTAGGTCTTATTCTAGAGACCGTCAAGGCAGCGACTCACGTGGGGGACGTTATTCTGGCTGAGATAACCGGTCAGACGTCCCTAGGTCGACGTTGCGAGGTGCGGGTTGTGGAGGACGTACTTTCTCCTTCCGCAAGCCTCGCAGGTCCAGGAGGTGATGGTATGAACCTCTATCGTGTTCTGGTAGGTGGAAGATTGTCGAGTTTTATAAACAATTGGGCGTCAATTACGGATGACCCCTGGGTTCGAGGGGTAATTTTGGGAAGGACTAAGAATATCCTTCAAACGAAAGCCTCCATTAACTCGAAGTCCAAAATGGACTCAGCTTCCGTCAAATCCGCAGAAAAGAGATGCTCTTCTATCAGAAGTACAGTCTCTTCTGAAGAAGAACGTGGTAGAGGTCGTAGAAGACCAGGAATCACCGGGTTTCTACAGCCATCTGTTTCTGGTTCCGAAACCAGACGGCTCGTTCCGTCCAGTCATAGATCTGAGCTGGATAAACAAGCTGATCGTCGCTCTGAAGTTCTATATGGAGACAATTCGATCAGTCAGAGCGAGTATTCGGGTGAACGACTATGTTACAAGCATAGATCTCAAGGATGCGTACTTTCACGTCATGGTACATCCGACATTCAGAAAGTATCTACGCTTCGCAGTCCTAGGAGTTGTATATCAGTTCCGAGCGATGTGCTTCGGTTTGAACCTAGCGCCCTGGGCTTTCACTCGAATAATGAACTCGGTAATGATACATTTCCGAGCTCATTCGTCTGTGGTAGCGTCGGCCTACCTGGACGACATTCTTCAGAGGTACGGCAACGAGTTAACGCTTCAGAACGATGTGCAGAATCTGCTTCTATTACTCCGCCGTCTCGGTTTTATAATAAACGAGGAGAAGTCGGATCTGGTGCCGTCCAAGTCATTCACCCACTTGGGAATAAGCGTCGAGACGCACAACAATCTCGTTCGTCTGCCGTTAACCAGAGCGAAATTAATCAGTTGTTACGCTCGCTATTGTCTTCACTCAGACAAAGTCACAGCGAGAGAGTTCATGAGACTGATAGGTCTGTGCGGAGCCGCTGTAGATCTCATTCCGATGGGGCGGTTATGCACTCGTCCTCTCCAAATTTTCTTGACTCAGAATTGGAGTGTAAAGATTCATTCGCTCGATATAGACGTTCTCTTGTCAAATCAAGTGAAACAAGAGATTCAGACTTGGGCAAACATTCAGTGGTTGACTCAGGGAGTTCCACTGCAGTTGCCGGATCCAAGTTTTACTATTATGACGGATGCCAGTCAAACAGGTTGGGGTGCAACATTGATCCCAACGGATTCGAAGTGCCAGGGTCTTTGGGATCCGCAGTTTCTAGGCAAGCACATGAACATCAAGGAAATGATGTCAATTTGGCTTGCACTACGTCATTGGATGAACATTATTCAGAAAGCACATGTCCAAATCCTGTCCGACAATACGACAGTAGTAGCGTATATTCAGAACCAGGGAGGCACTCATTCCGTTCCGTTATTCAATTTAACGGAAAGAATCCTTCTGTTTGTTCTAGAACACCAAGTTCTACTTTCGGTCAGTCTTATTCCGGGTCGTCTGAATGTATTAGCAGACTCCTTTTCATGGAAGGGTCGCTTGTTGCCGTCAGAATGGACTCTCAACAAACAGGTATTCAATCAGATTTGCTACCAATGGGGGCGGCCAATGATAGACTTATTTACGACACAACTCAACAATCAATTGCAGTCGTATGTGTCACCATGTCCGGATCCCCGAGCATATGCAGTAGACGCTCTATCGATCTCGTGGGACGGAATGATAGGATATGCGTATCCTCCAGCGCCGTTGATTCAGCAGATATTGCTAAAGATAAAACAATCTCAGTGCAAAATTCTGTTGGTAGCATCTCTGTCTCCACAGAGACTGTGGATAAATCTACTCAGGTGTCTGCTGTGGGACATACCGTGGAAGCTTTCTCCACGAGAGGATCTTCTTTGGCAGGGGAAATCGCATCAACTACATCACAACCCGCAAGGTCTCAACCTTTACGTATTTCCGTTGTGCGGTCCTTCTTGCATGGCAAGCATTTTACAGGACGCAATTTCTAACTGTAGGAGGACCTCCTCATCGCTAAACTATGCGGCTAAGTGGAAGGTCTTTTGTCATTGGTGTAGGGATCATTCTGTTGACATTTTTGATCCCTCCATTCCAGACATTGCAAACTTTCTAGTATACTTGTTGGATGAGATCAAACTGCAGCCTGTTACTATTAAAGGTTATAGGTCTATGTTATCTGATACCTGTGCACACCATGATAGTTTACAAATTGGATCTAATGTCTCTTTATCTAAATTAGTTAGAAACTTCCCGATAAATAGACCTAGAACCCTTAGATTAATTCCTAAATGGAATTTAGCTTGGGTTCTTCTTAAACTAAAAGAAAAGCCATTTGAGCCTCTTGAGACAGTGGACTTCAAATTCTAATCTTATAAGACAGCATTTCTCTTAGCTTTCTCTTCTGCTAGAAGAGTCAGTGAGCTTCATGCACTATCTGTGGACGATTCTCACTATCGTAGTGTTGGGAACACTATTACCTTTACTACTAATGTTGGATTTTTGGCTAAGAATCAGGCTCCTAATAAATATCCGGAACTCATTGTTATTAAGGCCCTTCCGTCTTCAGACGGGCATAGGCCTTTACTCTGTCCGGTTAGAGCTTCACGTATTTATAAACGAAGATCTCAGTTCATCAGAAAGGGACGAAAATGCTTCTTTCTGTCTCTGATGCCTAATAGAAAGGACAATACGGTCCATTCTGTTGCTAGATGGATTCAATTAACTATCAGTACTGCTTATGATAATCTATCTTCAACTCAGCAGTCTGTGCTTAAGATTTCGGCTCATGAAGTAAGAGCTCTTTCTACATCCTGGGCTTACGCAAATAGTGTTGCTATTACAGATTTAATGAAGGCTGCATATTGGTCTCAGCCATCCACATTCACGAATTTTTATCTCAGAAATATTGAGTCCATTTCTGGAGACCTGCATTGTTTAGGTCCATTATCTGTTGCTCAGAATGTCATCCACTAAACAGTTGCAACTATAGTTATGCAGGCTTTCTGTTCCGGCAGTGACTCTGTCCTGCTGCCCTCTTCGCTCTGGGTTATTTGACCCAGGGCAAGGGGAAGGGGGGGGGGGGGAGGGTGTTCCCTTAGGTCACCTGCTTTATAGTGAAAAGCAAGGGGATACCTCCTCCGGAGTCAGTAATTCTGAGTCGGTACCGGGATGGTTTTAAAGTGTAAAGCTAATGTTTAAATTCATTCATGTCATATTTTTAAAGTGTAGCTCGGTGTGAAGCATTTGTATACGTCACATGTCAAACGGGCGTTAATATACAATCCTCGGACACTTTTAAAGAGTATAAAGAGTCTCAATTCTCTGGACTTACTTTATTTATTGGCTTACTTTAACTGGTTGAGGGCTACATTATTTTTGGTGGTCTGAATTTGTTCATCAAAATTTGTTTTATTGCAAATTATTGAAGAGTGCCCACAGGCACTCTTCAATAATTTGTGATAAAACAAATTTATATAAACAAAATATTATTTGCGTTTGACTGAATATAAAACAGCAGCAAGGGAAATGTTGGTGTTTGGACTGGTACCCTAATTGTTTTGAAAGCCCTGATGGTGGCTTCTAGCACTCAACCAGTTAAAAATAATTAGTATAAAGGGTTATACTGGATGTTAATAGAGAACATGGATGTTATTATGCTCAATTATGAAGGGTGTTGTGTCTTTCTAATTTGTTATAAATAAGAAAGATACATGTAAAGCCTAATACTCCTTTTCTCCTCGAGGGGATAACTCTATTATATATAGTTGAGCTTATTGGATTTTCCTCTATGTCCTAGGCCCTCCAGCGTTTTTTCTATTCAGCTATGTCTGGGTCATTGGTACAGTATAAAAATGTTAAAAAATTTATAGTAATTTATATATTTTTTATACTTACCAATGACCCAGACGGGGATGGCCCTCCCAGGAGTTGGGAACTCGTACCTCCCCGCTGAGTACATAGCGCTGACCAGGCACTGCTTGTAAGAATGATAAGTGGCACCAATTTCGAGACCTCCTTGACACTGCGCATGCGCAGTGGAGGAAAAGTATGGAGGACCATTTAGGACATATTATTTTCGGTTTTAGATGCAAATTTTGGGGATTGGGGGCAAAATTTGTGTTTGGCCCTAGATTTTGAGAATTAGCACCAGCTATGTCTGGGTCATTGGTAAGTATAAAAAATATATAAATTACTATAAATTTTTTAACTTTCATTTTCTTCTCTAGAACTTCTGAGCCGTCGTGAACCAAACCTGGCAGGGATAGTCTATGGGAGGTCTTCTACAAATGCTCCTCATTTTTGTTACCGTGCATTGAAAAACATGGCTGCCAGAAGCATTTTTTGATTCTGATTGGTGGATTATGAAAAATCTTCTCCTCTAAAACCACAGGGCCAAATGTTTTGAAACTTTGCATGGTTGATGACTGGGATACCCTCTACTAACAATCCTCATTTAATGTTGATCGTGTTGCAACCATGGCCACAATTGCAGCTTATAGTTACTATAGAAACTCTATGTGAAATCACATTTTCATCTTCTTCTCTGGAACTACTGAGCCGACGTGAACCAAACGTCGCAGGAATGGTCTATAAGAGGCCCTTTACAAACAATCCGCTTTTTGTTCCCAATGGTTGGAAAGCCTATGGGAAATCACATTTTTATATGTAGTTCCAGGTGAGTGATTACAGGCTCTTTAGAGCCTCTAGTTTGTAAAGTTGCATATGGGTGGGTATTTTTTTATTTTTGTAATTATTTCTTTGTCATCAAAAGTTCATGTTCTTAGTTTGTTTTATGTTTTAAGCCTCATAATTTACAGAATACCATGGGTGGTGGTGTATTTCGTTCCTTGAGGGCAAGAAGGCTTTGCAATGTTAAAGCATTGCAAAGCCTTGTTGCACTCAAGGGACAAATTTATCAATTTTATTAACTTGGGTAAAATATCTGACATAACCAATTTAATTTTTAATTTTTTAAGTTTGCATTGGTTTTAAAAAGACAGCATGCAGCAGCCAAAAGGACCATGCGGGAGGACCCAAGAAACATGTTTCTAACTTTTTTATGCCTTAGGTGCATATATTGAATGTACTGGAGCCAAATAGGTCAATAAACATAAGAAATTCAGTAGCCATCAGAGTAAATCTTTGATAAATCATAGGATTTTTTATTCAGTTTTTGTAAGTTATATTCAGTTCCAGGGTTACATGATTATTCAATTAAGAAATATCCAGTTTTATTATATACTTTTTTTAATAACTACATTTCTATTGGCTATTTGACTGGATGGTATTCACATGACTGGTGCTCAAAAATCCATGTACACTGTTTTTCCAGTGAATATCAACTTTCTAAATATAGCTATTGGAAATTCCCTCCCTAGTTCTATTTCAATCGATGTGCATGTGCAGTCAACCTGTCTTCCATCTCAGACGACAATAATGATGGAGAGTTTTGAAGTGACACAACGTTTTTGTTTTTTGTCGATTGTTTTTTTGAGGATGGTGTATATAATAAAACAGTTATGGACTTTTGTGGTGGTAAATATGATGTGATATGAACCTAAAAAGCTTATATTGACCTCGGCTAACTCTTCGGTCAATATAAGTTTTTTAGGTTCATATCACATCATATTCACCACCACGAAAGTCCATAATTGTATAATGTGGGCTCCACTGGATCTTGTATTCTTGACTTCTGTCAAACAAAGTACAGTACATGACAAATTTGGCCTTTTCCCGAATGTGACACATCTGAGATGATATTTTGGTTTGTTTTCCTTGAATGAAGTGGTCTTGATCTTGCAGCATCTTGTTGATGAAAGCTCAACCCACTGGTGTAAGTAACAGTAGGTTGAGATTTTGAAAATAAGATGCTACGAAATCAAGACCTCTTCATTCACGGAAAACAAAAAAAAATATCATCTCAGATTCCACTTTCACACATTTCTGTTTTGACAAGTAAGATTTTACCGTGTTGCAGACAGAGAAGTTTTACCGCACCTTGGTCCAGTTAAAATTCTCGTTCTGCTTTTGTGAATAAATGCTCCATTTCTCTCTAGAATACAGAAAAATTACAAATGTCCTGTTACTTGAATAGTGTTAATTGAATATTTTTTACTGGCAAAATGGCTATTAAATTAACATGATTCCACTGTATTGTAAGATAATATGGTCTTGGCATGATATTCTTGGTAAGAAGATCTCTGGTGCAATTTTTTAGCTCACCTGACTGAAAGTCAGGGTGATCTTTTCTTATCACTCTTCGTCCGTCGTCCGTCCGTCGTCCTGCATGAAGGTGGTGTTTGAGCCTCTTTGTCTTAAACCACTGGCCACATTTTAATTAAATTTCATGTAAGTAGTGGTTATATAGGGGCACTTTGATTTTTATCCAAAATAGGTTTCGGCCCATATTGAGCAGAGTTGTGGAGAAAAAATGGCCAAATTTTTTGAAAATCTTCTTCTAATGAACCACCAGTAGCAGAGACTTGATATGTGGTATACAGAGTCCTTTTGAGGTTTAGAATCAAGTTTGTTCAAGAGAAGTTTTTCTGGCATTATTTGCCTTCGTTATGGGAGGGGCAAAAATTTTGGCCATGCCTAACATTTCTGTTTTCAGAACCGTCAGGTTGATTTGAACCAAATTTGATAGGAGATGATAATGGGTCATAAGTAGTTGATTGATGCAAAAAAAAATTTCTCATTGCCCCGTGGGAACCTCGGGAGCTAAAAATAGGAAAAACCTTAAAACTGCCATATCTCCAAAACCACACTGCACAGAGAATTCTTATTTTGTATAAAGCTTACTTTTATCCAGTAGAATAGAATGGTTAAAAAAAAATCCCTATTGGTTTGATCACAAGGTACTTTTATCGGGACTTTTGTAAAAGTGCTGAGTCAGCACTTTTTAACACTGTAGGCAATGGGAAAAAGATTAAAAAATCTTTTTCTCCAGATCCAGCAGGCAGAATCTTTTGATATTTGGTATTCAACATTGTAAGATGGATCTGATTCAAGTTTGTTCAAATTGGCTCCCCTGGGTTCATATTTGGGCTCAGTATAGGAGCCCGATTTCGAACTTAGTGCATTTCAAGCAAATTTCTTAAAAAATCTTCTTCTCCAGATCCAGCAGGCAGAATCTTTCGATATTTGGTATGCAACATTGTAAGGTGGATCTGATGCAAGTTTGTTCAAATTGGCCCTCTGGGTTTATATTTGGGCTCAGTATAGAAGCTTGAATTCAAACTTAGTGCATTTCAGGCAAATTTCTTCAAAACTCTTCTTCTCCAGATCCAGCAGGCAGAATCTTTTGATATTTGGTATGCAACATTGTGGGGTGGATCTGATTCAAGTTTGTTTAAATTGGCCCCCTGGATTCATATTTGGGCTCACTATAGAAGCCTGAATTCGAACTTAATGCATTTCAGGCAAATTTCTTAAAAAAATCTTCTTCTCCAGATCCAGCAGGCAGAATCTTTTGATATTTGGTATGCAACATTGTGGGGTGGATCTGATTCATGTTTGTTCAAATCGGCCCCCTGGGTTTATATTTGGGCTCATTATAGAAGCTCGAATTCGAACTTAGTGCATTTCAAGCAAATTTCTTAAAAAATCTTCTTCTCCAGATTCAGCAGGCAGAATCTTTTGATATTTGGTATGCAACATTGTGGGGTGGATCTGATTCAAGTTTGTTCAAATCGGCCCCCTGGATTCATATTTGGGCTCACTATAGAAGCCCGAATTCGAACTTAGTGCATTTCAGGCAAATTTCTTAAAAAATCTTCTTCAGATCGAGCAGGCAGAATCTTTTGATATTTGGTATGCAACATTGTGGGGTGGATCTGATTCAAGTTTGTTCAAAGCGGCCCCCTGGGTTTATATTTGGGCTCAGTATAGAAGCTCGAAATCGAACTTAGTGCATTTCAGGCAAATTTCTTAAAAAATCTTCTTCTCCAGATCCAGCAGGCAGAATCTTTTGATATTTGGTATGCAACATTGTGGGGTGGATCTGATTCAAGTTTGTTCAAATCGGCCCCCTGGGTTTATATTTGGGCTCACTATAGAAGCTCGAAATTCGAACTTAGTGCATTTCAGGCAAATTTCTTAAAAAATCTTCTTTCCCAGATCCAGCAGGCAGAATCTTTTGATATTTGGTATGCAACATTGAGGGGTGGATCTGATTCAAGTTTGTTCAAATCAGCTCCCTGGATTCATATTTGGGCTTACTATAGGAGCTCGAATTCGAACTTAGTGCATTTCAAGCAAATTTCTTAAAAAATCTTCTTTTCCAGATCCAGCAGGCAGAATCTTTTGATATTTGGTATGCAACATTGTGGTATGGATCTGATTCAAGTTTGTTCAATTCGGCTCCCTGGATTCATATTTGGGCTCACTATAGAAGCCCGAATTCGAACTTAGTGCATTTCAGGCCAATTTTTTAAAAAATCTTCTTCTCCATATTCAGCAGGCAGAATCTTTTGATATTTGGTATGCAACATTGTGGGGTGGATCTGATTCAAGTTTGTGCAAATCGGCTCCCTAGATTCATATTTGGGCTCACTATAGAAGCTTGAATTCGAACTTAGTGCATTTCAGGCAAATTTCTTTGAAAATCTTCTTCTCAAGATCCAGCAGCCAGAATCTTTTGATATTGGGTATGCACCATGCTTAGGGTGGTGAGATTCAAGTTTGTTCAAGCCAAGTCCCTGGGTTCATATTTGGGCTCATAGTGGTAGCCCGAATTATAACTTAGCTCAAAATGAGGAATTTTCTTTAAAAATCTTCTTCAGATCCAGCAGTTGGAATGTTTTGATATTTGATATGCAGCATCCTTATGGGGGTGAGATTCAAGTTTGTTCAAGCCATGTCCCTAGGTCCATATTTGGACTCACTGTGGGAACTTGAATTGTAACTTAGTTCAAAATGAGGAATTTTCTTTAAAAATCTTCTTCTTCAGATTCAGCAGTCGGAATGTTTTGATATTTGGTGTGCAGCATCCTTAGGGGGGTGAGATTCAAGTTTGTTAAAGCCAAGTCCCTGGGTTCATATATGGGTTCCCTGCGGGAGCCCGAATTATAACTTAGTTCAGTATGAGGAATATTCTTTAAAAGTCTTCTCTTTTTTTTAGATCCACTGGTCAGAATCTTTGGATATTTGGTATATGCTTTTCTTAGGAGGAGCAGATACAACTTGTTGAAATCAATTCTCTGGGTTGATATTTAGGCTACCATGTCAGGTGAGTGCCCTCAGGTCCTTTGGGGCCTCTTGTTCTATATGCCTATAATGTTGATAATATATATTTATCAGGCAGGTATATCTGAAATGAAAAACAAATGAGATGTGCAACAAAATTGGTATAGTACAGCCGGCAACAAAGGGGAAATCTGCATGCACTATTAGCACCTAAATGTGCAATACTTTCGCCACATTTTGACTTGTATATCACAATATTCTTAGGCCCCACAAATTTTGATCTTCTGTTTCTCAGGCCATTTTTAGCAGAACTTGACAAAGTCAAGATAAGCTATTGCCATCATGCGTGTGGAAGTCTGTGAGTCTGTTCACATTTTCTTTAGCAATGGCTACACCCTGTAGTTCTTGTCCAATCATCACTACATTTCATGTGCAGGTTCAAGGTTATGTCTAGATGAGAATGTCCCATTTTGATTGGTCAATTGTGACGGCTGTGCTGGCCCGAAACTCCAAAACCTTCAGCACAGTCTACAAATCATATTTATGAAGGGATTTAATTGTAACTTGGTAGGATGACTGTATAATGTCTAGATGAGAACATCGTATTTTGGTCTGGTTTGGTCAACCATGACAGCTACACATGTTTGTGACAAAGATTTGTTTAGCACAGTCTACAGTTTATATTTATGAAGTGATTTGTTTGTAACATTGTAGGATAACTCGGTATAATATCTGGATGAGACTGTCCTATTTTAGTCATTATCGGTCAGCCATTACTACCAACCATTTGGGCACATGACCTTGATTCCTTTAGCACTGTCAATAGGTCATTTTTATTAAGGGATTTCATTGTAACTTGGTAGGATGACTCAGTATGATATCTAGATGAGACTATTATATTTTGGTTGCGATCGGTCAACCATGACCACAGACGGGCATGTGACCTAGATTCCTTTAGCGAAATCTACGATTCATATTTAAGAAGGGATTTCAATTTAATTTGGTAGAATGACTCGTTTTGGAATGATTTTACTGTAACTTGGTAATTGGTTGGCATACGTTAACTGTGAAGGCCACATTCAACTCATGCTTCTGTTCTTTAGTATAGTCTACACCTAGTATTATTCTTGTTGAAAACATATTATGTAGGGTGAAGAACTTAACATATTCTCAATTATCACAATTCTTGTCTTATTTCATAATCCTTTCATAAACGTTGAACATTATCCTTTTCATCAAACACTACACAGTCAAGTTAAGCTGCAGTGTCATTGACACATTTGTAAAATTGCATGTGGGCGGTCGGTTTTGTATTTTATATTTGTAATTGTTTCTTTGCCATCAAAAGTTCATGTTCTTAGTTTGTTTTATGTTTTAGGTCTCATAATCTACAGAATAGCATGGGTGTTGTTGTATTTCGTCCCTTGAGGGCAAGAAGGCTTTACAATGCTAGAGCATTTTGCAAAGTATTGTTGTACTCAAGGGGCAAATTTATTAATTTTATTAACGTGAGTAAAATATCAGACATAAGCCATTTAATTTTTATCTTTTTAGTCCCCTATGGGAACCGTAAGGGGACTATAGGATTGCACTCCGTCCATCTGTCTGTCCGTCCGTCCGCCTGTCTGTCCGTCCATCCATCTGTCTGTCCTGTCTGTCTGTCTGTCTGTCTGTCTGTCTGTCTGTCTGTCTGTCTGTCTGTCTGTTTTTTATGTTACCACCTCTCCCTCCAACATGCTTTAAGCTACACCTTTCATATTTGGTACATGGATAAATGTTTCTGAGGGGATGATGCACGCTCAAAATTTTTTTTTCAAAATCCAAGATGGCAGAATGGCGGCCATTTTTGTTGTGTTTTTTAAGCTTTTTTTCTCCATTTTCATGTTACCACCCCTCCCACCAACATGGTTCAATCTACACTTTGCATATTTGGCACATGGATAGAGGGTTGGGAGGGGATGATGCACGTTCAATATTTTTTCTTCAAAATCTAAGATGGCGGCATGGCGGCCATTTTTGTTGTGTTTTTTAAGCTTTTTTTTCTCTATTTTCATGTTACCACTCATCACTCCAACATGGTTTAAGCTACACTTTTTATATTTGGCACATGGATAGAGGGTTGTAATGAGATGTCGCACGTTCAATATTTTTTTTCCAAAATTCAAGATGGCAACCATTTCTGTTGTGTTTTTTAACCTTTTTTCTCTATTTTATGTTACCACTGCTCCGTCCAACATGGTTCAAGCTGCACTTTTCATATATGGTACATGGATAAAGGGGTTGTGAGGGGATTATGCATGCTCAATATTTTTTTTCTCAAAAACTAACATCTGTCTGTCTGTCCATCTGTCTGTCTGTCTGTCTGTTTTTATGTTACCTCTCCCTCTAATATGCTTCAAGCTACACCTTTCATATTTGGTACATGGATAAATGGTTCTGAGGGGATGATGCACAGTCAATATTTATTTTTCAAAATCGAAGATGGCAGAATGGCGGCTATTTTTGTTGTGTTTTTTAAGCTTTTTTCTCTATTTTATGTTACCACCCCTCCCTCCAACATGGTTCAAGCTATGCCTTTCATATATGGTATATGGATAAAGGGTTGTGAGGGGATTATGCGTGCTCAATATTTTTCTTTCAAAATCCAAGATGCTTATATACTCTAGAGTCTTCTGTGACAAAAACACCTTATGTCACAAAAGCGTCGTAGGGAACTAATACCACCTCGGTGGTCAAACACTTGTTAAGTTTGCATTGGTTATAAAAAGAGAGCATACAGTAGCCAAAGGAACCATGAGGGAGAGCCTGAGAAACTGATTTTTTACTTTTTTTGCCTTATGGCAATAATAGGGGGCGCGGTGGCTCAGTTGGTAGAGGTGCAGGCTGCAAGCCGAGTGGTCCTCGGTTCACCCCTCATTGCCCACGCGGGGGCATGGTGACGTTGTGTACTAGGGCGTACTGCACGTCGATGGTGCACCTGTCTTCAACCAATGCTAACCCTGCTTGTTTGGAGTTGGTATGTTGGGCAGCTGACAGTTGCTCGCCATTGCTCGGTGGTTCTCTCCGGGTACACCGGCTTCCTCCACCCGTAAAACTGTCACGGTCATGGTTAGCCATTGTGCAGAAATATGTGACCTTAAACCCCAATAAATAAATAAATAAATAAATAATATGGCAATAACATGTCAGTCGGTCATATATTTGCCCACCGAATATTTCAGTCAGTCTTAATTTGCCCACTGAACTCATTAATGTTTTGCTCTTCACAAAACATATTAACATCCAAGTATACCTGTGATACGATAGTTATACAACTTACAACCAGTGTTGAAGGCTCCCGTTCGAACCCAGAAGTGATGCAGTGTTTGTTTACAGTAGTAAGCAAGCTCTGTTTTACTGGTAAAATAGGATCCAGTCACTGATGCTTGGGGTGTAAGTCCTCTAAAATGTGCAGGATGAATATAAATGATTGACTAAACCTGACTTTATCTCCATGATGCCGTCAAGATTAGTATCTGACCTTATTAAACACCAATAAACAATAAATGAATTATAAAGGCAGTGTTTACAACAGTGATTTTCGTCGTTTAATTTATCATTGTGAAAATATGGTGTCACAAGCATATTCATCTTGCAGTATATTACCATAACATTTTGTAAACATCGCACTAATTCTACATGAATATGCCATAGTAAGGCTCCAGTGTGGTATTATTAACAAAAGAATATGGCCTGATGGTACACTTTGTTATAAACTGTACTGTAGATGATAAAATACATGAAACCACTCTAAATCCAAGAAATCATTCCACAGTTTGCTGTGTTGTTTTCTCTTTTGATTTTGCACATTGTAATTTATTCATATCTACAGGCCATTGAATCTTCTGTATTTTCATGTGCAGTAATTGTATTGATAATATTCTTCAAACTGTTAATTGCAAATGTGCATATCACCTTGCCTTTTAAATTTCCATATTCTATTTTATGAGCAGAGGATCTCAATGGCAGACCTTTTATGAGATTGCAGGATCACCAATTTGGGGGTTTGTTTGTTTTGGGTTTTTTTGTTGTGCATTTTATTGATATACATACCCTTGGCAATACAGGTCTATCATTTTGAGGAGAGTGATTGTCCTTGCCCTCTTTTTATGTGTACCCATACTATGCATGGTACACATAATGCCGGCATCCGTGGTGACCATCCGTCGTTTGTCCATCCTTTGTCCGTCCGTCTGTCTGTCTGTCTGTACGTCTGTCCGTCCATCCGTCTGTCCGTCCAGCATCCGTATCCATTTCTTTGACATTCGATAACTTGAAAAATATTGCTTGGATTGTCAAGTTACTTTATATTTGTGTTCAGGTTACTGATGTGCTGAGCTGTATAGTTTTTGGTGTAAATCAGATAATTTGATCCTGAGATATTAACCCTTTATCCTTCAAGTTGAAAATTCCTCCAATCCCTTTGGCATTAGATAACTTGAAAAATATTGCTTGGATTGTCAAGTTACTTTATATTTGTGTTCAGGTTACTGATGTGCCGAGCTGTATAGTTTTTGGTGTAAATCTGTTATTTTGATCCTGAGATATTAACCCTTTATCCTTCAAATTGAAAATTCCTCCAATCCCTTTGGCATTCGATAACTTGAAAAATATTGCTTGGATTGTCAAGTTACTTTATATTTGTGTTCAGGTTACTGATGTGCCGAGCTGTATAGTTTTTGATGTAAATCTGATAATTTAATCCTGAGATATTAACCCTTTATCCTTCAAATTGAAAATTCCTCCAATCCCTTTGGCATTCGATAACTTGAAAAATATTGCTTGGATTGTTAAGTTACTTTATATTTGTGTTCAGGTTACTGATGTGCCAAGCTGTATAGTTGTTGGTGTAAATCGGATAATTTGATCCTGAGATATTAACCCTTTATCCTTCAAATTGAAAATTCCTCCAATCCCTTTGGCATTCGATAACTTGAAAAATATTGCTTGGATTGTCTAGTTATTTTATATTTGTGTTCAGGTTACTGATGTGCCGAGCTGTATAGTTTTTTATGTAAATCTGATAATTTGATCCGGAGATATTAACCCTTTATCCTTCAAATTGAAAATTCCTCCAATCCCTTTGGCATTCGATAACTTGAAAAATATTGCTTGGATTGTTAAGTTACTTTATATTTGTGTTCAGGTTACTGATGTGCCAAGCTGTATAGTTGTTGGTGTAAATCGGATAATTTGATCCGGAGATATTAACCCTTTATCCTTCAAATTGAAAATTCCTCCAATCCCTTTGGCTTGAGATAACTCAAAAAATATCAATCCGATTGTCATGTTCCTTTATATATTTTTTCAGGTTACTGATGTGCTGTGCTGTATAGTTTTTTATGTAAATCTGATAATTTGATCCGGATATATAAACCCTTTATCCATCAAATTAGACACTCCTCCAATCCATTTCTATATGTACCCTTACCTTGTAAGGTGTACATAATGTTGGCATCGTGGTGGCCCTCCATCATACAGCTTTCTACTAGTTGCGCGTATGGGTACACATCTGATGATTTCACCAGCCTATTTTTCCAACCTGAATTGAAAGCAAGAGTGTCAAATGCCCACCTAGAAATTCTTGACAAACTTAGGGATTATAAAATCTGCATTCACACAATGAATATCATGAAAACAAGCCAGTCTCTTGTAACAGTTAACACTTTACCCAATGTACAAAAAATTTCAACAAAAGCATATCATGTGACCCATGGATGGGTGGGTGGGTTGGCGAGAGGGCAAATGTGGCTTTCTTTTAGCGCAATAACTTGAACAAATATCAATGGATTTGGTCAGTATTTGGCGTGTAAGACATTCTTAACAGTGTTTTGAATGGGTTCGAAAACTGGTATGGTTTGGCCATACTGAGCAGAGTCATGGTCCTTAAGTAGTTAATGTTTGCCTGTTTTCAGCTTGTTAGCATGATAACTTGGAACAAATATCAATGTATTCAGTCAATTTTTAGTATGTGAGACTTTCTTAACAATGTCTTGAATGGCTTTGAAAACTGGTATGGTGTGGCCATACTGAGTGTAGTTATGGCCCTTAATTAGTCAATTTTTGCCTGTTTTCAGCTCTTAAGTGCAATTACTTAAACAGATATCGATGGATTCAGTCAATATTTGATATGTGAGACTTTCTTAACAATGTCCTTAATCAAATAATTTTTACTTGTTTTCAGCTCTTTAGTGCGATCACTTGAACAAATATTAATGGATTCGGACAATATTTGGTTTGTGAGACTTTCTTAATGTCTTGAATGAGTTTAAAAATTGACCTAAACACATAAAAAACAAAACAAAAATTTTCGGATTTTGGTCCAAAATTTTCCAAGTCCCACCCGGACACCAAATTTTCAGTGTAAAAAAAATTTGGTCCAAAATTTTCCATGTCCCACCCGGACCCCAAATTTTCAGTGTAAAAAAAAAATTTTTTTTGTCTTAAAATTGACCAAAATGCATAAAAAAAACAAAAAAAAAATTTCCGGATTTTGGTTCAAAATTTCTAAGTCCGCAACGGGACCCCAAATTTTTAGCCTCAATATGAACCCAGGGACTTGGCTTGAACAAACTTGAATCTCCCCCCCCCCCCCCAAGGATGCTGCATACCAAATATCAAAAGATTCTTATTGGTAGATCTGAAGAAGATTTAAAAAAAAAAACTCATACTGCATTAATTTAAACATTTGGGCTCCCATAGAGAGCCCAAATATGGACCCAGGCAATTGATTTCAATAAACATGTGAAACAATCTTCCAAAGATGTTATATGTGAAATTTGAAAGCTTTTGGAGCAGTGGTTTGGGAGAAAAGTAGTCTTAAATGTTTTTCCAATTACCCACAGTGTTAAAAAATGCTGACTCCGCACTTTTTCAAAGTCCCCCCCCCCCCAAAAGTACCCCATGATAAAACCGATGGCAATTTTTTTTTACCATTCCATTCTGTTGGTCCTAAGGAAGCTTCACAACAAATAAGAATTCTCAGTGGTAATAGTTTTGGAGATATGGGCGTTTTAATTTATAGCTCCTGCGGTTCCCATGGGGCGACGGGAAAATTTTTTTTGCATAAATTAAGTACTTATGACCCAATAAGCCCTCATATCAAATTTGGTCCAAATTTGCCTCTCGGTTTGGAAAATAGAAATTTTGGGAGGGGAAAATGTTCTTGCCCCTCCCATTATGACGCCAAGTATAGCTCCACAAACTTCTCTTGAACAAATCTGAGTCTACACCTCAAAAGGAAGCTGCACACCAAATATCAAGTCTCTGCTACTGCTGGTTCATGAGAAGAAGATTTTTAGCTCAACTTGACAAAGTCAAGCTGAGCTATTGCCATCACTTATCGTCCGTTGGCGTATGTACGTACGTACATTCATACGTACGTACGTACATCCACAATTTCCTTTGGCACACCTCACAGGTCGCATTTATGATCAGATCGCTTTGAAACTTGGTATGCTTGTTTGGGGTGACCTCTAGATGGGAGCTATCGATTTTCTTCAATTTCTGTCAAAAAATGTTGCCACGGCCAATGTTCTTAGAACTTAGTTTAGTCAGACCACAATATTTCCCTTTGGCACACCCTACAGGCCAATTTTATGATTGGATTGCTTTAAAACCTGGCATGCTTGTTTAGGGTGACCTCTAGATGGGAGCTATCGATTTTCGTCAATTTCCATCAGAAAATGTTCCCGCGACCAACACTCTTAGAACTTAGTTTAGTCAGACCACAATATTTCCCTTTGGCACACCCTACAGGGCACATTTATGATTGGATTGCTGTGAAATCTAGTATGCTTGTTTGGGGTGACCTCTAGATGGGAGCTATCGATTTTTTTCCATTTCCGTTAAAAAATGTTGCCGCGGCCAACATTCTTAGAACTTAGTTTAGTCAGAAGTCCTCAATATTTCCCTTTCGTGCACCCTACAGGGTACATTTATAATTGGATTGTTTTGAAACCTGGCATGCTTGTTTGGGATGACCTCTAGATGTTAGCTATCGATTTTCTTCCATTTCCGTCAAAAAATGTTGCCACGGCCAACGTTCTTAGAACTTAGTTTAGTCAGACCTCAATATTTCCCTTTGGCACACACTACAGGGCACATTTATGATCAGATTGCTTTGAATCCTGGCATGCTTGTTTAGGGTGACCTCTAAATGGGAGCTATTGATTTTCTTCAATTTCTGTCAAAAAATGTTGCCGTGGCCAACGTTCTTAGAACTTAGTTGAGTCACACCACATTATTTCCCTTTGGCACACCTTACAGGGTACATTTATGATTGGATTGCTTTGATACCGGGTATGCTTGTTTAGGGAGACCTCTAGATGGGAGCTATCGATTTTTTTCCATTTCTGTCAAAAAATGTTGCTGCGGCCAACGTTCTTAAAACTTAGTTTAGTCAGACCTCAATATTTCCCTTTGGCACAACCTACAGGGTACATTTATGATCGAATTGCTTTGAAACCTGGTATGCTTGTTTGGGGAGACCTCTAGATGGGAGCTGTCTATTTTCTTCCATTTCCATCGAAAAATGTTGCCGCAGCCAACATTCTTAGAACTTCGTTTAGTCAGACTTCAATACTTCCCTTTTGCACACCCAACAGGGCACATTTATGTTCGGATTGCTTTGAAACCTGGCATGCTTGTTTGGGTTGACCTCTAGATTGGAGCTATCGATTTTCTTCCAATTCTGTCCCTCAAAAAATGTTGCCACTGGCAATGATCTTTGAACTGAGTTTAGTCAGGCATCAATATATTCCTTTGGCATGCCCTACAGGGCACATTTATGATCAGATTGGTTTGAAACTTTGTATGCTTGTTTGGGGTTACCTCTAGATGGCTGCTATTGATTTTTTGTGATTTCCGTCAAAAAATGTTGCCACTGGCAATGACCTTCGATGAACTTGGTAAAAACTTAGTGCAGTTAAGCATCAATATTTCCATTTGACACACCCTGCAGGGCACATTTAAGATTGGATCGCTTGCAAACTTGGTGTGCTTGTGTGGGGTGACATCTACATGGGAGCTGTCGATTTTCTTCCATTTCTATCAAAAAATGTTCCTGAAAAACCTTTGAACTTAGTTTAATCAGACCTCAATATTTCCCTTTAACACACCCTTCAGGGCAAATTTATGATCGGATCTCTTTGAAACCTGGTATGTGTGTTTGGGGTGACCTCTAGATGTGAGCTATTTTTTAATTTCCATAAAAAGTTATTGTCGTTATCACCAGCCTTTGAGCTTACTGCATTTGTGCATCAACTTATCCCTTTTGCACTCTCTGTTGGGTATATTTATGAATTTCCATAAAAAAAAACAAACCCCAAAACCATTGCCACAAACCAATGACCTTCTACTTGGTGCATTTGTGCATTAACATTTTCCTTTGGCATGCCTCAGAGGGCACATTCATTATCAGGTTGTTTTGAAACTTTGTATGCTTATGCAGGGTGACAAAGATAGGAGCTATTGATTTTCTTTTCAATTCCATCAAAAACTGTTGCTGTTATCAACAATCTTTGAATTTATTGCATTTGTGCATCCACTTTCTTTCACATGGCCTACAGGCCACATTTGTCATAGGATTGTTTTTGAACTTGGTGTACTCATTAGTCAAGGACTCTAGATAAGAGCTGTTGATTAGCATTCATTTCTGTGAAAAAAGTTGCCATTTACAATAACCTCTGAACATACTGCATTTGTATATCAACATTCTTCCTTTAGCCAGTCTTACAGTTTACATTTAAAAATGCATGGATTACTCTGACGTTGTGCACACACAATGCTGTTATGTTGAAATTTCATCAAATAACATTGGTACCAATGATCTTCAATTTTGCCATTTCATTTATAACTTACCAAGTTCAAGTTTGTCAAGTTGAGCTACAGTGTCGTTGACATGTTCATTTAAGATTTCAGCACACTTTTTGGGTGTGGCCCTACCAATGGGCGAGGCAACTTGATTTGAACAAAATCATATTGTGATGTCATAACAAACTATTATCTCAAATATCAATTAAATTGGTTCAGAGGTTTGGGAGGAGAAGCTGCAAACACCATGTTCACGGACGACGGACAGTGAGTGATCACTATAGCTCTCCTGACTGAAAGTCAGGTGAGCTAATAAGCAAGCTGTATCCAGGATCAGTAATAATCTACAGACAAAACAACTTCACTCATAGTTACACACTTATCAAGCTGGAGGAGATGAATAAAAATCCCCCCCCCCTTTTTTTGAAGGAATATTCTTCAAAACAAAGAGGGGTGTGGAATCAGTGAGCGAAACTTTTCATAGTGGACAAACTGCCACATTGGAGAATGTCACCCAGATAACCGACATGTCAACCATACAGGTACACGAAGGCTAGCAAGTTTATTGATAAAGAATCATATGCTCTTATATGACTTATAAATGAACAACCACAGGAAACAAACCAACTAACAAGAGGCCCCAGGGGGCCTGAGCGTGCTCACCTGACATGGTAGCCTAAATATCAACCCAGGGAATTGATTTCAACAAGTTGCATCTACCCCTCCTCAGTGACCGCTGGGAACGGCGAGCGATCGCGCCAACGCACCATCGCGCACCGCTGTTTCGTATACCGCGAGTAATTAGTCGCGCACGTTTATCTTCCGGTCGTGTTCAAAGCCTTCGTCAGAGAAGTGCAAAGTACAGAAGAACCTGTCATGAGCAGGGGTCAGCCGAGTGGGCGACTTGGGCGAAGAAGTCGCCTTGTCATTCCTCAAGTCGCCTTGGCTTACATTGGGGGCGAAATTCAAGTCGCCCTCCCAAACTTCCTTGGGAGACATGGCAGTTTACTGTATTTTCTTATGTTTTATTTTTTAAAAACACACGCTTCCGCAAAAAACAGTAAACACGGTTGCTGTTAAAGTCCGTCACACGGCTATAAAAATAGCCTAAACTAGCCCAATTTTATATTTCTGAAAAGAATTGCAATGGCGTAGTCGTTCGAACAATTCGCCCCAACTGATAGCAACCAGCACAAAATGGCTATTTAAAAACAAAGTACCAGACAACAACGAATCACACAAGACATGCATCGAGTTAATTAGAATTTATTAAAGTTAACCATCGTTTCAAAACAAAAAAAAATGTATTGGAGACAGTTCGTCTATATCGAAATTGCTTGCAGTTACGCTCTGTTCCACTGAAAAATTGGCTGCATTGAAATTCGCCCTGCAATTTGCATTGAATGTTTTTCTTTGAAAACTTGTGAAGTTTGTTGGAAGGGGGTTAAATGTAATAAGGCTACAATAGAAATCACAGGTATTTGGATGGATAAGAATGGCAGACCTTCAAAGCACCAATCGCACGTGTCAGTGAAAGATGGTTGGCAGAAATTGTCAGTTTTCTGAACAGTGTATTATCAGTTTACCCAGCGCAGCCGGGAAGGGAGACAACTGAAATGTTTTGTCATTTACCAAAGAAATTAATTAACTCAAATTGTTAATAACGCTTAATTTACGAAGGATATCGAAAACTTTTTTAACTACGCTTTTCAACTCAGTTAGGGTATTCAGAAACCATGAGTGACCCAGCTTCTTATATGAACTTGAAATTTATTTTAAACACTTTAAATATTTTTTTAAAAAGAATATACCTTCTGTTACAGAGAAGAACACTCTCACCATGGGTCATACTAAATTTCAAATCCACATCGTTGAGGCAAATACAAAATCAACTGCACGGTAACCTTAGTCATCACTGTTAGGCAAAGAGTTAGGGGGTATTCAGAAACCATGAACGACACAGTTTTTTGTAGGGTGGGGTGGGGGATTTTAACCTACATTCTGTTATGTAACCATCTTGACTTAGTTTTGTGTGTGTTTGTATAAACTTTTATTTATTTTTTTCTCCACAATTGTGTCCTCTATGTTCATTTATTTTGTCATGATGTCATATACGTTTTATGTTTTTTTTTTCTGATTTCTCCTTCATGTCCACTGACTTCTCCCTCCTGGGTCCTGACTTCTCCCTAAAGTCTCTGAAGGGAGAAGTCACTTCTCCCTAAAATCAGCTGCCAGGCTGACCCCTGGTCATGAGCGACCACCCTTGGGACTTGCCAAAAATGGTCGTTAAAGACAGGTGGTCGCTGACGACAGGTTTGCTGAGAAGGGGTGCATTTCGAGTTTCGCTTTCACGATGCTTGAAGAGAGAAACGAAATGCGCCGGTACTGGCGATAGCATACTTTAACCCCTCCACACAATCACATCTAAAAAAGAATTACCGAATGTGAAGACGTTTCAGCCCAATTTCTAAGACGTTTTGGCCTCTTAGGGCCGAAACGTCTCAAGGCCGAAACGTCATAAAACCAATTATTTTGGAAATCGCGCGTTATTAGGCCTACTGATTTCTCAACAGCAATCACCACCAATCCTCGTTATTCCACCTGGGGGCGAATTGGCCCGAGGCATTATTTTAAAAATCACTCTCCTAAAATTTTTCACTCTCGTAAAATCTAAAAGTGGAGAGTGAATTTCCACTCTCCTGCTCTCCCGCTCCCAACGGTCACTGCCTCCTGAGAAAAACTTATACCAAATATCCAAAGATTCTGAGCGATTAAAGTAATACAGGAAATCTACATCCTGCCCTGTAATCACCTAACACACACACCCCCGTCAGTGTGTTAGGTGATTACAGGGCAGGATGTAGATTTCTTCCTGTAAGCCTTGTATACATTTAGTGTATACATGCCTTTCCTTTTGGACCAAAATCCAGAATTTTGGTTTTGTTTTTTATGCGTTTTGGTCAATTTTAAGACAAAAAAAAATTTTTTTTTTTACACTGAAAATTTGGGGCCCGGGAGGAGACTTAAAAAATTTTGGACCAAAATCCAGAAATTAGTTTTTTGGTTTTTTATGCGTTTTAAGAAGAAAGAAAAAATTTAGGCTGAAAATATTTTGTTTGGGAAAAAAATCTGTTTTTTATGCGTTTTTTTCAATTTTGGGACGTAAAAGTGTAGGAACAGAAAATAGAAGGAAAATCCTGTGTATTGTGTGGGCACAATCGCTTCATCTAGTTGGTATATGCTTTTCTTCAGAGGGGCGTAGGCAGCTTATTCAAGTCCCTGGTTTGATATTTAGACTACCATATCAGGTGAGCGCCCACAGGCCCCCTGGGGCCTCTTGTTAGCTCACCTGACTTTCAGTCAGGAGAGCTATAGTGATCACACACCGTCCGTCGTCGTCCGTGAACATGGTGTTTGCGTCTTCTCCTCCCAAACCGCAGAACCAATTTAATTGATATTTGAGATAATAGTTTGTTATGACATCGCAATTTGATTTTGTTCAAATCAAGTTGCCTCGCCCATGGGTAGGGCCACACCCAAAAAATGTGCTGAAATCTTAAAAAATCTTCTTCTCATGAACCAGCAGTAGCAGAGACTTGATATTTGGTGTGCAGCTTCCTTTTGAGGTGTATACTCAGATTTGTTCAAGAGAAGTTTGTGGGGCTATACTTGGCGTCGTTATGGGAGGGGCAAAATTTTCGGCCCCGCCCAATATTTCTATTTTCCAAACTGAGAGGCTGATTTGAACCAAATTTTATGTGAGGGCTTATTGGGTCATAAGTACCTAATGTATGCTGATTTTTTTTTTCCTGTAGCCCCATGGGAACCGCATGAGCTAAAAATAGAAAAAAAATTAAAACGCCCATATCTCCAAAACTGCACGGCACTGAGAATTTTTCTTTGGTGTGAAGCTTCCTTAGGACCAACAGAAAGAATTGGTAAAAAAAAATTGCCATCGGTTTTATCATAGGGAACAGTTTCAGGACTTTGAAAAAGTGCTGAGTCAGCACTTTTTAACACTGTAGGCAATGGGAAAAACATGAAAAAATCTTCTTCTCCAGATCCAGCAGGCAGAATCTTTTGATATTTGGTATGCAACATTGTGGGGTGGATCTGATTCAAGTTTGTTCAAATTGTCCCCCTGGGTTTATATTTGGGCTTAGTATAGGAGCCCAAATTTGAACTTAGTGCATTTCAGGCAAATTTCTTTGAAAATCTTCTTCTCCAGATCCAGCAGGCAGAATCTTTTGATATTTGGTATGCAACATTGGAGGGTGGATCTGATTCAAGTTTGTTCAAATCGGCCCCCTGGGTTCATATTTGGGCTCAGTACAGGAGCCCGATTTCGAACTTAGTGCATTTCAGGCAAATTTCTTAAAAAATCTTCTTCTCCAGATCCAGCAGGCAGAATCGTTTGATATTTGGTATGCAACATTGTGGGGTGGATCTGATTCAAGTTTGTTCAAATCAGCTCCCTGGATTCATATTTGGGCTCACTATAGAAGCCCGAATTTGATCTTAGTGCATTTCAGGCAAATTTCTTAAAAAATCTTCTTCTTCAGATCGAGCAGGCAGAATCTTTTGATATTTGGCATGCAACATTGTGGGGTGGATCTGATTCAAGTGTGTTCAAATCAGCCCCCTGGGTTTATATTTGGGCTCAGTATAGAAGCTCGAATTTGATCTTAGTGCATTTCAGGCAAATTTCTTAAAAAATCTTCTTCTCCAGATCCAGCAGGCAGAATCTTTTGATATTTGGTATGCAACATTGTGGGGTGGATCTGATTCTATTTTGTTCAAATCGGCTCCCTAGATTCATATTTGGGCTCACTATAGAAGCTCAAATTCGAACTTAGTTCATTTCAGGCAAATTTCTTCAAAAATCTTCTTCTCCAGATCCTGCAGGCAGAATCGTTTGATATTTGGTATGCAACATTGTGGGGTGGATCTGATTCAAGTTTGTTCAAATCGGCCCCCTGGGTTTATATTTGGGCTCAGTATAGGAGCCCAAATTTGAACTTACTGCATTTCAGGCAAATTTCTTTGAAAATCTTCTTCTCCAGATCCAGCAGGCAGAATCTTTTGATATTTGGTATGCAACATTGTGGGGTGGATCTGATTCAAGTTTGTTCAAATCGGCCCCCTGGGTTTATATTTGGGCTCAGTATTGGAGCCCAAATTTGAACTTAGTGCATTTCAGGCAAATTTCTTTGAAAATCTTCTTCTCAAGATCCAGCAGGCAGAATCTTGTGATATTTGGTATGCAGCATCCTTAGGGGGGTGAGATTCAAGTTTGTTCAAGCCATGTCCCTAGGTCCATATTTGGGCTCACTGTGGGAGCTTGAATTGTAACTTTGTTCGAAATGAGGAATTTTCTTGAAAAATCTTCTTCAAATCCAGCAGTCGGCATGGTTTGATATGTGGTGAGTAGCATCCTTGGGGATGGGGGGGGGGGGGGGGTGAGGGGGGGGGATTCAAGTGTGTTAAAGCCAAGTCCATGGGTCCATATATGGGAGCCCAAATTATAACTTAGTCAATATGAGGAATTTTTCTTTAAAAATCTTCTTCAGATTCAGCAGTTGGAATGTTTTGATATTTGGCATGGAGCAACCTTAGGGGGCTGAGATTCAAGTTTGTTCAAGCCAAGTCCCTTGGTTCATATTTGGGCTCACTATGGGAACCTGAATGACAACTTAGTTCAAAATGAGGAAATCTTCAGATTCAGCAGATGAATGCTTTTGATATTTTTTATGCAGCATCCTTAGGGGGGTAAGATTCAAGTTTGTTCAAGCCATGTCCCTAGGTCCATATTTGGGCTGATTGTGGGAGCTTGAATTGTAACTTGGTTCAAAATGAGGAATTTTCTTTAAAAATCTTCTTCTTCAGATCCAGCAGTCGGAATGTTTTGATATTTGGTGTGCAGAATCCTTAGGGGTGTGAGATTCAGGTTTGTTAAAGCCAAGTCCCTGGGTTCATATATGGGCACCCTGTGGGAGCCCGAATTATGACTTAGTTCAATATGAGGAATATTCCTTAAAAATCTTTTTCTAGGTCCACTGGTCAGAATATATGGATATTTGGTTTCAGCTTTTCTTAGGAGGAGCAGATGCAACTTGTGGAAATCAATTCTCTGGGTTGATATTTAGGCTACCATGTCAGGTGAGCGCCCTCAGGCCCCCTGGGGCCTCTTGTTATTAGCTCACCTGACTGAAAGTCAGGGTGAGCTTTTCTGATCACTTTTTGTCCGTCGTCCATCGTCCATCGTGAAGGTGGTGTTTGGGTCTTTTTCTCCCAAACCACTGGCCGCATATTAATGAAATTTCATGTGAGCAGGGGCTATATAAGGGCATTTTGATTTTTTGTCAAATTAGGTTTCAGCTCATATTGAGCAGAGGGATGGGGCAAAAATGCTCCATTTCTTAAAAAATCTTCTTCTCAAGAACCAGCAATAGCAGAAACTTGATATTTGGTATGCAGCTTCCTTTTGAGGTGTAGACTCAAGTTTGTTCAAGAGAAGTTTGTCAGGCATTATTTGCTTTCGTTATGGGAGGGGCAAAAATTTTGGCCTCGCCTAAAATTTCTATTTTCAGAACCGTCAGGTCGATTTGAACCAAATTTGATATGAGGTGATAATGGGTCATAAGTAGTTGATTGATGCAAAGAAAAATTTTCTCATTGCCCCGTGGGAACCTCGGGAGCTAAAAATAGGAAAAACCTTAAAACTGCCATATCTCCAAAACTACACGGCACAGGGAATTCTTATTTTGTATAAAGCTTATATGTATATAAGCTGGGTTTATATTTGGGCTCAGTATAGAAGCTCGAATTCGAACTTAGTGCATTTCAGGCAAATTTCTTAAAAAATCTTCTTCTCCAGATCCAGCAGGCAGAATCTTTTGTTATTTGTTATGCAACATTGTGGGGTGGATCTGATTCAAGTTTGTTCAAATAGGCCCTCTGGGTTTATATTTGGGCTCAGTATAGAAGCTTGAATTCGATCTTAGAGCATTTCAGGCAAATTTCTTAAAAAATCTTCTTCTCCAGATCCAGCAGGCAGAATCTTTTGATATTTGGTATGCAACATTGAGGGATGGATCTGATTCAAGTTTGTTCAAATCGGCCCCTTGGATTCATATTTGGGCTCACTATAGAAGCTCGAATTCGAACTTAGTGCATTTCAGGCAAATTTCTTCAAAAATCTTCTCCAGATTCAGCAGGCAGAATCTTTTGATATTTGGTATGCAACATTGAGGGGTGGATCTGATTCAAGTTTGTTCAAATCGGCCCCCTGGATTCATATTTGGGCTCACTATAGAAGCTCGAATTTGAACTTAGTGCATTTCAGGCAAATTTCTTAAAAAATCTTCTTCTCCAGATCTAGCAGGCAGAATGTTTTGATATTTGGTATGCAACATTGTGGGGTGGATCTGATTCAAGTTTATTCAAATTGGCCCCCTGGATTCATATTTGGGCTCACTATAGAAGCCCGAATTTTGAACTTAGTGCATTTCAAAAACTTCTTCTCAAGATCCAGCAGGCAGAATCTTTTGATATTTGGTATGCACCATGCTTAGGGGGTGAGATTCAAGTTTGTTCAAGCCAAGTCCCTAGGTCCATATTTGGACTCACTGTGGGAGCTTGAATTGTAACTTAGTTCAAAATGAGGAATTTTCTTTAAAAATCTTCTCAAGATCCAGCAGGCAGAATCTTTTGATATTTGGTATGCACCATGCTTAGGGAGTGAGATTCAACTTTGTTCAAGCCAAGTCCCTAGGTCCATATTTGGACTCACTGTGGGAGCCCGAATTATAACTTAGTTCAATATGAGGAATATTCTTTAAAAATCTTCTTTTTTTTTTAGATCCACTGGTCAGAATCTTTGGATATTTGGTATAAGCTTTTCTTAGGAGGAGCAGATGCAACTTGTTGAAATCAATTCTCTGGGTTGATATTTAGGCTACCATGTCAGGTGAGTGCCCTCAGGCCCCTTGGGGCCTCTTGTTTATATATGGCGTGAGTTTGTGGGGGTTAGCCTCTCACTCTCGAATATGCCATCCCAATTTAAGTGGCTTAGTCTGGACTAGCCTTAAAATTGTAGGCTCGTTACACCTAATTAGCATAATCATTCATGCTAAGATTACAGAATTACTGGGATATGGCTCCTTATTTATATGTCTTCTCTATTCTTGTATAGAGAGACATACATGTAATTCCTTTTAAATTTAATTTCCTTTCACTTTGGAATGCAGGTTTAGGAGCTATATTTTGGTCCGCTAATTCTTAAGTCCTAGGCCCTCCGCCTTTTTACGATTCAGCTAGTCTGGGCCATTGGTTGCTGTATAAAAATATGATAAATTTAAAGTAATTTGTAAATTTTTTATACTTATCAATGGCCCAGACGGGGATGGCCCTCCCACGAGTGGGCACTCATTCCTCCCCGCTGAGTTATTATTTGTACGCTCATCTACAAAGAATGATGTTGGCGCCAATACCGGTCTCTTCCTGACCACTGCGCATGCACAGATGGTAAAAGTATGGAGGGCCAGATAGGACCTTTAATTTTCGGTTTTGTATGCCAATTATGGGGATTGGGGGGGGGGGGGGGGGGGGGGTCAAAATTTGTGTTTGGCCCTTGATAATATCGAGTTTGCACCAGATAGTCTGGGCCATTGGTAAGTATAAAAAATATACAAATTACTTAAAATTTATCATTTTCCTCTTATCGTCAGTTTCAGTGATAGAAAGTGATTTTGTTTTCAGTGATACAGTTTTGTGTTTGGCTTCACATGGTTTTGTTGTCAAACACGCTGTAATTGGATGCATTCAATTTTAGTAATTTAGAATCAGAAAAAATGTTGGAAACACGCATGCTCAACACTCTGGATTGACTGAGATTGTTAAAATGAGCGCAATGTTGTTACTATTATGATCACTGTTTCATCGAAGATAAATAATGCAATTTTAGTCTTGGCAGAAAACTTTTAGTGTGTTTTATGTGCCTCTTGATGAAAAGCTAAATGTTAAAAAATTGTGGCAACCTGTTTTTTGTTTCCGTGATTTTGCCCTGCACGGAAACGGAACGAGCATTTCCGTGAAATCTGCATGCCTGCTGTTCTTTCTCAGGAATCATGCACAATGAAGTCCACTTAATTGTATATCTTTTAATTGAATAAACCTTTTAATTGTATATAACTTACATACACCAACCCATTTTTCAAACCTTCAGTACAAATTTGAAAAATTGACCTGTTAATTTCATACAGGTTATAGAGTAAACTCCTGTTAATTGAATAAAAAATCTTGTAATCCGTTATTACTCCAACATCTACTGAATTCCCAACAATTACAGACATGTTTTGCCCCAATACATCCAATAAAGGCATTTAATTAGGCTTTTCCCTCTGGAAAAGACTATTGTTTTTCTACGGATTATTATTAGGCTTTTCCCTCTGGAAAAGAATATTGTTTTTCTACGGATTATTATTATTTTTTTTTGTTTTTTTTTTTTTTCAACGCATTTTGCCCGTACGATTCAGAAGCCATTTTCGAACCGATTTTCACGAAAGTTTGCACACGCATAGAGGGGCCCAAAATCTAAAAATGTACCGAAGCGGAATTTTCGATTTAACCCTTATTTCGTCTGAATTGGCAAAAAAATGCCAAAATTGGGGTTTATCGGTACTTTTTCGAAACGGGGGCGCGGTGGCTCAGTTGGTAGAGGTGTAGGCTGCAAGCTGAGAGGTCCTCGGTTCGAATCCCACCTGCGGCAACCGCGTTGTGTCCTTGGGCAAGCTACTTCACCCCCATTGCCCATGTGGGGGCACGGTGACGTTGTGTATTAAGGCGTAGTGCACGTCGATGGTACACTGTCTTCAACCAATGATAACCCTGCTTGTGTGGAGTTAGTATGTTGGGGAGCTGACAGTTGCTCGCCGTTGCTCGGTGGTTCTCTCCGGGTACTCCGGCTTCCTCCACCCGTAAAACTGTCGAGGTCATGATTAGCCATTGTGCAGAAATATGTGACCTTAAACACCAATAAATACTAAATCCTAATACTTTCTCGAAACACGTCTTGTAGATTTTTTTTATACATTCGTCATTACTAGACCTGTCTGTGACACACCCTTTGATACACACGGCATATCAGGCAATGCATATGGTAAACCTCCACAGACTGCCAAACATCAAAATTTTGATGAAATAGGCCGGTTTCAGGCCCCCACAGCACCCAAACAATACACAAGAGATAAACATAACTTCCTTTATTGGGAGTGGAATTCACCGAGGATCATTTTTGTCAGTAATAAGGGTGTTCAAAAAACCAAGCGTTAACCCATTTTGGGCTGGTTAAACAGCAATACCTCCATAAAGCTAAAAAAAATTGTGTTTTCCGTGGATTTCTCTAAACGAGTCTTGTAGATTTTCAAGAAAAAATTGTCACTCCCAGGCCTTGGTGTGACAATAGAAGTTGCATGGACAAAATACTGCAGTGAGCATTTGTTAACCCTCCACGGGCTGCTAAAAGTCAAAATTGTGATAAAATGGGCCAACAGCACCGAATGGGTATGCCACAAAAAAAAGTGCCTTCTTTTATCGAGCACACAATCTATATGGAAACATTTTTGTAAGTAGTAAGGGTATTCAAAAGTCGAAGTCTTAACCCATTTTGGGCATGCTAAAGAGAGAGACCCCTTAAAATCTTAAAATTCCCATTTTCTGTGGATTTCTCTAAATACATCCTGTAGGTTTTCAAGAAAAATTGACTACTCGCAGGTCTTTGTGTGACATTATAAGTTGCATGGACAAAATATTCCGGTGAGCGTTCATTAATCCTCTACAGGCTGCCAAGCATCGTAATTTTGTTGAAATGGGCTGTTTTCAGACACGCACAACATCCAACGTGTACCTGAGAAATAAACATAATCTCCTTTGTTGGAAGTGGAATTCACCGAGGACCATTTTTAATAAGGGTATTCAAAAAACCAAGCGGTAACCCGTTTTGTGGTTGTTAATAGTGATACCCATCAAAGGCTTAAAAATTTATGTTTTCCCTGGATTTCTTTACAAACATCTGGTAGGGTTTTCAAAAGAAAATAGCCATTGATAGGTCATGGTGTCACATTACCAGTTGATTGGATAAATTATTCCAGTAAGCATGTGTTAACCCTCTTGCTAAATGTCAAAATTTTGAAAAAAATAATCTGTTTTTGAACAACAACAACAACATCAAATGGGAATGCAACAGAGAAACGTAACTTCTTTTACCGGACACAAAACTGACAGGGAAACATTTTTGTAAGTAGTAACTGTATTCAAAAATCGAGGTCTTAACCCATTTTTAACTGGTTAAGGAGATATACCCCTTAAAAGCTTAAAATTCCAGTTTTCTGTGGATTTCTCAACAAAAAATTTAAAAAACAATTGACCATTCGCAGGTATTCGAGTGACATTACAAGTTGCATGGACAAAATGTTTCGGTAAGCATTTGTTAACCCTCCAGGGGCTGCCAAGTGTAGATATTTGGAGAAAATGGGCTGTTCTTGGGCAACCATAACACCAAATGTGTACCTACGAGATAAACATAACCTCCTTCATTGGAAGTGGAATTCACCGTTGGATCATTTTTGTAAGTAATGAAGGTATTCACAAAACCAAGCATTAACCCTTTAGAGCTGGTTACAGAGAGATACCCCTTAAAAGGTTAAAAATTTGTGTTATCTGAGAATTTCTTTAAAAACATCCCGTAGATTTTCAAGAAAAAATGGCCATTCTCAGATCTTAGTGTGACATTACAAGTTGCATGTACAAAATATTCCTGTAAGCATTTGTTAACCCTATGCAGGTTCTCAAACATCAAAATGTTGATAAAATGGGCTGTGTTTGCGTACCCACAGCACCCGAAGTTGGGAGGAGAGATCAAAATAAGTGGAAGCAGAATTCACTGAGAATTATTTTCAGAAGTAATAAGAGTAATCAAAATACAACACTTAACCCTTTTTGGGCTGGATAAACAATGATACCCATCAAAAGCTTAAAATTCATGTTCTCACTGTATTTCTCTGAAAACATCTTGTAGATTTTAAAGAAAAAAATGGCCATTCACAGTTCTTGGTCTGACATTACAAGTTGCATGAATAAATATTCCTGTTAGCACTTGTTAACCCTCAACAAGCTGCCAGACATCAATATTTGGGATACATTTGAGATAAAATGAACCATTTTTAAATTGACACAGCATTCAGTGGGTATGTGTCAAACAAACATAACTCCTTTTGTCGGGCATTGACTTGTTGGACGACGATATTGACATTAAACCGCTCCACCGTTAATAATGGTTTTTCCCTAAACAATTTTTTATCAAACTCTGTCATTTGAGATTACTATCTTCACCTTTCTCATAACATGAATGAAGGGACTTCAGTGAGACAGTTAAAAACAATTCATCAGACACTGTGGGGTCATGAAAAATCATGGAATCTCATCGGGAAAAGCCATGATTCTCCAGAATCAAAAAGTCTAGTTATTATATCTTGTATGACAGAGCACAATGAGCTCTGTCAAACAAGATGTGATAGAATAAATGCTCAGTCTGTAACAAGAAGATAGGAAAATGACCCTATTCCTGTTAATTGTATACACCTGTTAATTAAATATTTTGTTCTACTGCAAAGTGGAGATCCAATTAACCGGCTTCCAAGTTTTAAACTGTTCAACCCTTGTGGGCCCAATTCCGACTTCGATCACATTTTTGGCAAAGGACCAAGTGCCCCAACATGCTGTCTTTAGGTTAACTCACAAGTTACATTCTAGGTAGCTTGGTTGTTGTTTTTAGGCAAGTCTTGGCTGCCTATATAGGCAGCCAAGACTTGCCAAAAAACAGAAGCAAAGCCACAGGATGTAGACTGTCAAAGTGTAGCAAAATATGTAAAATTGTAGGCCTTTAGGAGATAAATGCACAGTAAGATGTTCTTCATTATCTTGGTCTTTTAAAATCTTTTTTTTCTCGTGATGTGGAGGCATGGTGTTGTTGTGTACTAATGCATGCTGCACATCGATGGTATACTTGTCTTCAACCAATGCTTGTGTGGAGTTGGTATGTTTGGGAGTCTGACAGTTGGTGGTTCTCTATGGCTTCCCCCACCAATAAAACTGTCCAACATGAGGTGACCCTGGCTGTCAAAAGTGTTGTTAAACCCAATAAGTAAATACATCTTTTTCTTTACAGGTATTCAGAAAACTTAGTGGAAGCTAAGAACTTTGGAATAAAGAAAGGTTTCTCCAATGGCTTGACAATGGGAATAGTATGGCTTGTTGTGTTTGGTGCATATGCTTTAGGATTCTGGTATGGTGGAAAACTGGTCAGGGATGAACCACATAACTATACCCCAGGAGGTGTTTTAATTGTAAGTTTCCAACTTTATATTTGTGTGGGCAACAGTTTCTGGTGAGTAGAGCTGAAATGGTTAATCGATTAATTGTTTAACCAATAATCAACATCTTGATCCATCACAAAAGTAATTGATCAATTAACCCTTCTTTTGACTTACTGTATTATGTAGGTTAACAAAGAAACAAACTTGCTCTAAAACAGGCAAACATTGTCACTCTCCCATCAATTATATGAGACAGAGTAAAGCATGCAAGTTGCATGCTGACATATGTTCACTTGCATGATCATTATACTGTATCAGTAGCTGGAAATGGTCATTCTTAACCCTTTATTCAATGGGATAGTAGACAAAAACATAGCTTATGACCCCCTCATTCCCCGCGGGAACCCCGGGAAGAGAAGCAGTGCCTGTTCACTGCAGCAAACAGGCTCTGTTTTACTGGTAAAATAGGACCCAGTCACCAATGCTTGGGAGGTGCAAACCCTCTCTAGAATGGGCAACGTGGCTTATTAACGTTCACCCCTGGTCTTCTTTTGATACTCATGTTGTGGTCATGATTAGCCATTGTTCAAAATATGTGACTTCAAGCACCAATAAATAAATAAATATGACTCCCGTCATTGAAATGAGCTCAACGAGCTCATTCCAATGACGGGTCACACTCTTTGTTTTTGAGACAAAAATTGTAAACATAACAAAATTTGAATGGAGATTTTTGTATATAGCACTGGCCGGTTTTGTCCGTTACGTTGGATAAAGATTTAATGCTGTAAAGCATTAACGGTAGCTCAATTATTCAGCTACCTATCAGGGCAACTGATTAATTGCTTAACCAAGGTAAATCCATGTGATTAATCGATGAAGAAACCCCTTCAACTATTTCAGCTCTACTGGTGATGACATGTTGTTTAGGTTGTATTGAGGTAGAAGATGAATTATGAGTTCAGTTTTTTTTCTAGCCAAACTTTCTTCAATGTTTGGACTCACCTGACTGGAGTTTCTATCCAAGTGGTAGATGCCTATTCAGACACCCAAGACCTTTTGAAAATCAACCCACAAGTTGTAATGTTATGAAATTCCTGGAAATAGTAAAAGCTTTTGAAGCTCAGTGTTTGTAGTGAATTTGTTTTTATATAAGCAGGTTGAAAGGAAATTCAATATTTTTATACTAGAACCCAATGGCCCAGACTAGCTGGTGCAAACTCAAAGTTATCAAGGGCCAAACACAAATTTTGAACCCCCCAGTCCCCAAAATTTGCTTGCAAAACCGAAAAATAAAAGTCCTATCTGGTCCTCCATACATTTACTCTCTGCGCATGCACAGCCGTCAGGAAGTGACCGGAATTGGTGCCAACATTATGCGTTGTTTGGCCCTAAAGTCAGCAACAATGAACTGACATCTGTGATTTAAAATCTCCTTTTTAGCTTAACTTGACACGTGTGCGGAAGTCTGTTAGTCTGTGATCTGTGAGTCTGTTCACATTTTCCTTTAGCATGGGCTACACCCCGCAGTTCTTGTCTGATCGTCACAAAATTTCATGTGCAGGTTTGGGATCATGTCTAGATGAGAACGTGCCCTTTTGGTCACAATCGGTCAACCGGTATGGCTGCCCGAGCCCAAAACCCGAAAACCATTAGCACAGTCTACAAGTTGTATTAATGAAGGGATTTCATTGTAACTTGGTAGGATGCCTCTGTATAATGCCTAGAACGTCCCCTTTTGGGCACGATCTGTCAACTGTGATGGCTGCCCAAGCCCGAAACCCAAAAACTTTTAGCACAGTCTGCAGGTCATGTTTAATATGGAGGGATTTCATTGTAACTTGGTAGGATGACCCCCATTTGGACGTGATCTGCCAACTGTGATGACTGCCCGAGCCCAAAACCAAAAAAAACCTTTAACACAGTCTACAGGTCATATTTATTGAGGAATTTCATTGTAACTTGGTGGGTTGTCTTCATATAATGTCTAGATGAGAAAGTCCCTTTTTGGACGTGATTGTGATGGCTACAGGGACCTGAAGCCCGAAAACATTTAGCACAGTCTACAGGTCATATTTATGAAGGGATTTCATTGTAACTTGGTAGGATGACTCCAAATAATGTCTAGATGAGAACGCCCCATTTTGATCACGATCATTCATCTTTGATGGGTGCCCGAGCCCAAAAACCTTTAGCATAGGCAAAAGGTCATATTTATGGAAGGATTTCATTGTAACCTGTTAGGTTGACTCCATATAATGCCTAGATGATGACATCCCTTTTTGTTTGGTCGTGATTGGTCAACTGTGATGGCTACAGGTGCCCAAAGCCCAAAAACCTTAAACACAGTCTACAGGTCATATTTATGAAGGGATTTCATTGTAACTTCGTAGGATCACTCCAGATGATGCCCAGATGAGATTGTCCCCTTTGGTTGCGATCATTCAGCCATGTTGGCTGCCTGAGCCCGAAGCCTGAAAATCCTTTAGCGCAGTCTACAGGTCATATTTATGAAGGGATTTCATTGTAACTTTGTAGGTTGACTTAATATATTGTCTAGATGAGAACATCCCCTTTTGGACACGATTGGACAACTGTAACGGCTACAGGGGCCCAAAGCCCGAAAACCTTTAGAACAGTCTACAAGTCATAATTATGAAGGGATTTCATTGTAGCTTGGTAGGATGACTCCAAATAATGTCTAGATGAGAACATCCCCTTTTGGTCGCAATCATTCAGCCTTTATGGCTGCCCGAACCCAAAGACCTTTAGCATAGTCTATAGGTTGTATTTATGGAAGGATTTCATTGTAACTTGTTAGGTTGACTCCATATAATGCCTAGATGATGACATCCCCTTTTGGTCGTGATTGGTCAACTGTGATGGCTACAGGTGCCCGAAGCCCGAAAATCTTGAGCACAGTTTGCAGGTCATATTTATGAAGGGATTTCATTGTTACTTCGTAGGATCACTGCAGATGATGCCCAGATGAGAATTCCCCTTTTGGTTGTGATCATTCAACCATTATGGCTGCCCGAGCCTGAAGCTGAATACCTTTAGCACAGCCTTCAGGTCATATTTATGAAGGGATTTCATTGTAACTTGGTAGGTTTGACTTCATATAATGTCTAGATGAGAACGTCCCCTTTTGGACACGATTGGGCAACTGTGACAGAGACAGGGGCCCAAAGCCCGAAAACCTTTAGAACAGTCTACAGGTCATCATTATGAAGGGATTTCATTGTAGCTTGGTAGGATGACTCCAAATAATGTCTAGATGAGAACGTCCCCTTTTGGTCGCGATCATTCAGCCTTGATGGCTGCCTGTGCCCAACAACCTTCAGCATAGTCTTTCGGTCATATTTGTGGAAGGATTTCATTGTAACTTGTTAGGTTGACTCCATATAATGCCTAGATGATGACATCCCCTTTTGGTTGTGATTGGTCATCTCTGGTGGCTACAGGTGCCTGAAGCCCGAAAATCTTGAGCACAGTCTACAGGTCATATTTATGAAGGGATTTCATTCTAACTTTGTAGGATCACTCAAAACCTTTAGCACAGTCTTCAGTTCCTATTTATGAAGGGATTCCTTTGTAACTTGGTAGGTTGACTTCATATAATATCTAGATGAGAACAGCCCCTTTTGGACACCATTAGGCAATTGTGATGACTACAGGGGCCTGAAGCCTGAAAACCTTTAGCACAGTCTACAGGTGATATTTATGAAGGGATTTCATTGTACCTTGGTAGGATGACTCCAAATAATGTCTAGATGAATACGTCCCCTTTTGGTTGCGATCATTCAGCCTTTATGGCTGCCCGAGCCCAAAACCCCAAAGCCTTTAGCATTATCTATAGGTCATATTTATGGAAGGATTTCATTGTAACCTGTTATTTTGACTCCATATAATGCCTAGATGAGGACAACCCCTTTTGGTCGTAATTGGTCAACTGTAACAGCTTCAGGGGCCCGAAGCCTGAAAACCTTGAGCACAGTCTACAGGTCATATTTATGAAGGGATTTCATTGTAACTTCGAAGGATCACTCCAGATGATGCCCAGATGAGAATGTCCCCTTTTGGTTGCAATCATTCAACCATGATGGCTGCCCGAGCCCAAAGCCCAAAAACCTTTAGCACAGTCTACAGGTCATATTTATGAAGGGATTTCATTATAACTTGGTAGGTTGACTTCATATAATGTCTAGATGAGAACATCCCCTTTGGGCGCAATTGGGAAACTGACGGCTACAGGGGCCCGAAACATGAAAACCTTTAGCACAGTCTACAGGCCATATTTATGAAGGGATTTCAATGTAACTTGATAGGATGACTCATTTTGGAATAATTTCACTGTAACTTGGTAACTTTCATTGATATACGTTAACTGTGAGGGCCACATACATTAACTGTTTTGTTGTGATCATTCAACCATGATGGCTGCCCAAGCCCAAAGCCCAAAACCTTTAGCACAGTCTTCAGTTCCTATTTATGAAGGGATTCCTTTGTAACTTGGTAGGTTGACTTCATATAATATCTAGATGAGAACAGCCCCTTTTGTACACCATTAGGCAATTGTGATGACTACAGGGGCCTGAAGCCTGAAAACCTTTAGCACAGTCTACAGGTGATATTTATGAAGGGATTTCATTGTACCTTGGTAGGATGACTCCAAATAATGTCTAGATGAATACGTCCCCTTTTGGTTGCGATCATTCAGCCTTAATGGCTGCCCGAGCCCAAAACCCCAAAACCTTTAGCATTATCTATAGGTCATATTTATGGAAGGATTTCATTGTAACCTGTTATTTTGACTCCATATAATGCCTAGATGAGGACAACCCCTTTTGGTCGTAATTGGTCAACTGTAACAGCTTCAGGGGCCCGAAGCCTGAAAACCTTGAGCACAGCCTACAGGTCATATTTATGAAGGGATTTCATTGTAACTTCGAAGGATCACTCCAGATGATGCCCAGATGAGAATGTCCCCTTTTGGTTGCGATCATTCAACCATGATGGCTGCCCGAGCCCAAAGCCCAAAAACCTTTAGCACAGTCTACAGGTCATATTTATGAAGGGATTTCATTATAACTTGGTAGGTTGACTTCATATAATGTCTAGATGAGAACATCCCCTTTGGGCGCAATTGGGAAACTGACGGCTACAGGGGCCCGAAACATGAAAACCTTTAGCACAGTCTACAGGCCATATTTATGAAGGGATTTCAATGTAACTTGATAGGATGACTCATTTTGGAATAATTTCACTGTAACTTGGTAACTTTCATTGATATACGTTAACTGTGAGGGCCACATACATTAACTGTGAGGTCATATTAACCCACCCCTCAGCTCTTTAGTACAGTGTACACCTCATATTATATTTATCAAAAACATAGCATTCAGGGAACAGAAATGAACATATTCCCAATTATCACAATTCTTGTCTTATTTCATAATCCTTTCATAAACATTGAACATTATTCTTTTCATCAAACACAACACACAAGTTAAGCTACAGTGTCATTGACACTTTCATTTGAGGATGCCAGACACAAATCAATGCAAGAATTGGTGGATCCAAGGCTGTTATTGGATGATGGAAGTGTTCAAGGGTGGTTTTAGACGTTCAGGGCTGTAACTTTATAATAATTATACAATTATTTTATGTTTCCCAATTTTGGGACATATGCCTGACGTCATCATTTTTAGCTGAACTTTGGCAAAGCCAAATTTGAGGTATTGTCATGGCCTGTTGTCCATCTGTCTGTCCGTCACGCTGTCAACACGGCTCGGACTAGAGGCCGTATTTATGAACCGATCTTTACGAAACTTCTTGGGTACCTTTGTTATCACTGTGGGACGAGAACGAGTGTTTTGGGGTCCTGGCAAAAATTCAAGATGGCCACTGGCAGCCATTTTGTACAAAATTAGGTGAATCAGATTTTTTGCACAGAACTTCCATATGAAAGCTCTGATTTGAATAATTTTTTCTATGAATGTTTAGTACCATGGAATACATCGCATAAAATACAGGTTTTTTTCTCATGCGTAAATTATGCAAATTAGACTAACTTTGATTAATTTAGTGTTACTTTCAGCATTGTAAGTGCAAATGCCAATACGGCTTGGGCTAGAGGCCGTATTTATGAACTGATCGTTACGAAACTTCTTGGGTATCTTGTTATCACCATGAGATGAGAACGAGTGTTTTTGGGTCCGGTCCAAAATTCAAGATGGCCACAGGCAGCTATTTTGTACAAAATTAGGTGCTATCAGATTTTTGCACAGAACTTCCATATGAAAGCGCTGATTTGAATAATTGTTTGTGTGAATGTTTAGTACATCACATATAATACAGGTTTTTTCTTGTGCAGAAATTATGCAGATTAGATGAACTTTGATTTTTTCAGTGCTATTTACACACAGTAAGTACACATGTCAGTACGGCTTGGGCTAGGGGCTGTATTTATTTATGAACCGATCTTCACAAAACGTCTTGGGTACCTTTGTTATCACCTTGGGACAAGAACGAGTGTTTCTGGGAGTAGTCCAAAATTCAAGATGGCTGCCAGTGGCCATTTTCTACCGAAATTAGGTCCAATCAGTTTTTTGTACACAACTTCTATACGGCTCAGGCTAGAGGCCGTATTTATGAACCAATGTTTACGAAACTTCATGGGTACCTTTGTTATCACCGTGGGATGAGAACGATTGTTTTGGGGAGTGGTCCAAAATTCAAGATGGCCTCCAGCAGCCATTTTGTACCAAAAAGAGAACTTTTTTTCTCATGCAGAAATTATGCAGATCAGATGAACTTTGATTTATTCAGTGCAACTTATACACTGTAAGTGCACATGTCAATATGGCTAGGGCTGGAGGCTGTATTTATGAACCGATCTTCACGAAACTTCCTGGATACCTTTGTTATCACCTTGGGACAAGAATGAGTGTTTTTGGGTGCGGTCCAAAATTCAAGATGGCTGCCGGCAGCCATTTTGTACCAAAATTAGGTACAATCAGTTTTTGGTACAGAACTTCTATATGAAGGTTTTGATTTGAATAAATTTGTGAATGAATGTTTAGTAACATGGAATACATCACATATAATACCGTTTTTTTTCTCGTGCAGAAATTATGCAAATTAGATGAACTTTGATTATTCGGTGCTACTTATACACAGTAAGTGCACATGTCAATACGGCTTGAACTAGAGGCTGTATTTATGAACCGATCTTCAAAAAACTTCTTGAGTACCTTGGGACGAGAACGAGTGTTTCTGGGAGCGGTCCAAAATTCAAGAGGGCTGCCAGTGGCCATTTTCTCCCGAAATTAGGTCCAATCAGTTTTTTGTACACAACTTCTATACGGCTTAGGCTAAAGGCCGTATTTATGAACCAATGTTTACGAAACTTCATGGGTACCTTTGTTATCACCGTGGGACGAGAACGATTGTTTTGGGGATTGGTCCGAAATTCAAGATGGCCTCCAGCAGCCATTTTGTACCAAAATTAGTGCAATCAGTTTTTTGTACAGAACTTCTGTATGAAAGTTCTGATTTGAATAAATTTTTGAATGAATGTTTAGTAACATGGAATACATCACATATAATAGGGTTTTTTTCTCGTGCAGAGATTATGCAAATTAGATGAACTTTGATTTATTCAGTGCTACTTATACACAGTAAGTGCACATGTCAATACGGCTTGTGCTAGAGTCTGTATTTATGAACCGATCTTCATGAAACTTCTTGAGTACCTTTGTTATCACCTTGGGACAGAAACACTATGAGAACAAATATTTTTGGGTTCAATCAGACCCACTGTGGGACCCAAAGGTTTCTTTTCTAGTTTAGCATCTAACTGTCACCCACCTTTACAATACTTTACCTATACATTTGTTACAGGCTGCAGTCAGCATTTATGTACAGACCATTACAGTACTTTATATGTACCTTTGTTATCAGGTCATTTCCTAGATGTTTGTCATTGCTGTGTCACATACTATACATGTACATGTCTTACACAAGTTGAGCTACAGGGGCATTGACATTTTCATTTTTAATCATTATTCCACTGTTTGTTAAGTATTCCTTCCCTATCCTTCCATGAACCCTTCCTGTTAAACTCTTAAGCTTTTCAGCTATTTCTTATTGAAATTTTTTATTAAATTTCTTGGGAGTTTAACATGTATTATAGAAAATTATTCTGTTTCTTCACCATGGTTACATCCTCACCCCAGTGGTGTTAGGTCATTTAGTCTTGCATCTTCTATCCGATGTATCAGGGTTTTTTTCGTATGAAGATCTAGTTTTGCATCTGGTAGCATTTAAATTGGTTTCTGACTTTGGGCCTTTTTTTGTGCCTGATGTCTTGTTTCATTGACGTTGTTTACATTGACAATGTCCTCATATATAGGTAGTTTTTTTGTATTCTATTACTGTAGAATTACTGTAGGATGCATGGATTATTATTCCGCCTCTAGCGTAGCTCAAAAAATTTGGTTTTTGTCCACATTTAGGCTCTGTTGGGATGCCTTTGGGCTCTTAATGTTCCCTTTGGGAACTTAGGCATTTTTTTCAAAATTTGTTTGTTTTCCAAAAAATATTTTGAATTTAATATTGATTGCTAGTATTCATGTATCTTAATTATATTTTATGTTGTGGAGTTTGGAGGACTGATATCGACTTGAGACTATGCACTCCTGCAGACTCTTGTCATTCTTGTGTTCACTGGGATGAATAATGTTGGAGACGGGTGTCGCGGTACGTTGTTGGCGGTGAGGTTATGAGACCAGGCCTCTCACTGCATTATAATTCATTTTGTCAGTTTCTATTTCAGAGGAACATGAACATGGTGATGATATTCTGACACCCATCCAAGTGTGCTACCGTTGTCGAGGTTCATTGAGCATATAGAGCTGGCTGCAGTGCTCATTTTTGCAAGTGTTAGGGCCTTTTGTTATGGGTTTTAATCTCTTGCAAGCAGCTAGCTCGACCGGTGAAGTGGTACTACATACGTGGTTGCCGGGCAAGTCCATTGTGGCCGAAGGAAGTGTAGATGTGGGTTGAGCGAGCACTTAAATATAAATAGCTTACCCAGTGACAAAATAGGAAGAAAGTCAGCAAGTTCTTGTACTCAGCGAGGTCTAATAGACCACAAGCAGGAGAGGTCCCTCTCTAACCTAGCAACATTTGGGGCCAGATGTTATGAGAAACTTGCACAAGCCGGAGCATAATATGTCTGCCCTCCACTCGGGACGCTCTGTTTAGTCTGCAGCCGGAGTCAGCTTCAGTCAAGGCTTCCTCCGCTACGTTTCACAAGCCGAAATGAAGTTTTCTGGTTGGAAACTAGCACGAGGCAGAGCATATGTCCCCCCTCCACTTGGGACGCTCTGTCTAGTCTGCATTGTCATTAAAGCACAGACGACCACATCGTAGCTACCCGAATTCGGTATCCAGCCTGTTGCACGAAGAAGGAACCATTCCTCGCCCATGAAGTTGGACCATCCAGTAGCTAGGGAGACAAGGCCTTGATCATTGGGACGTTCGGAGAAGATATCCATCTCCGACACACCCTTCCAGGGGCAGCAAGCAGGTAAGAAATGGAAGACTGCTGCTCCTCAGGCCTCGATGACGGACTTGCTGTCGCAGATTGCACAGCTGAACGCAGCATCCCAGCAAGTGCAGGTGCTGCCTCCCTCAGACTCAGAACCTGAGCGGTCGGACGGTGCTGTGTCGGTCCAGTCGTCTGTTCGCGCAGATGCAATGGATCGAGATTCGCAACTGATTCTCTCGGATGGTGAAAGGGATGAGGAAGAGGATTACCATTCCCTTTCGGAACAGCACATGGTTGCAATGGATTTCATCCATCAATACTACCCTGAATTTGTTCCGACGAATCAGAATGCTGTGACAACAAGAGAGAAACTGCTGGCGTTGTTGGACGCAGACTTTATACAGACAAAGGAAGAAGTTCTTTCTTTTCCGGTTCAGTTTAGGCAGGTGTTGCAGGCCTTTGGCCATGTAGACAACGCCATATTCACCTCTCGAGTGCGAGGAAAAAAGGTGGTTTCTTAACTACATCTTCCATAAACATACCGTTTCTTGGACCAGTTTCTTTTAAAACGGTTGGAGAATATGTTCAGAGAGCTCTTCTGCGTTTGTTTGAGCAGGCTGGGGATCTAGATGTATCCTTGCCTGCATCATTCACTCTTCGCTCAGACACAATTAAAACAGCAATTTCATCAAGTAGAGCGAATTTAGAAGCACTGTCTTATGCAAATCACCTTACCAGAGCTATGGCGCAATGTCTCGACGGGAAGGAATTTGAGGACATTTTTACCTCTCTTTCCAGGGCAATTTTGTATACCACGTATAACTCCGCCCTAACAGTGGCTAATCTGGAGTTAATCAGACGTGATGCTACCCTTGCCTCGTCATCACTTATAGATGATAAGGTGAAAAGCTCTCCAGGTCGCTCCGGTCTCCGGACATACTATTAGAGGCGTAAGTCTGATGGGGACTATCGGTCAAATGTCTCTAGGCCGACGGGAAGAGGTTTTTCGCGGGGAGGATGTAGTTTCTTCTTCAAGACCTCTATTGCTTGCCAGTTGGCGGAAGGGAATCAACCTTCGCGAGAAACTGGACATCAGTCACGGAAGATCAGTGGGTGAGAAGTGTAGTCTCAGATGGCCTACGGCTATCATTCTGAGCGGAACCCCCACTAACAAGATGTCCGCCTTGGACAAATCTTCCGTCAGATCTTTTCAAAAGAGAGTCTCTCCAAGCGGAGGTACAGGCTCTCTTATTAAGGAAGCAATAGAGGTCATCAAGAATTAAGATTCCTAGGGTTTTTACAGTCACCTGTTCCTTGTACTGAAGCCAGACGACTCGTTCTGACCTGTAATAGACTTGAGCTGGATAAACAAGCTTATCTTGACTCCAAAATTCTATGTGGAGGCCATTCGGTTGGTAAGAGCGAGCATTCAAGTGTACGACTATGCAGCAAGCATAGATCTATAGGATGCATACTTTCCTGTCCTGGTACATACAGCATTCAGAAAGTACCTTCGGTTTGTCATACAATGGAAGGTTTATCAGTTCAGAGCAATGTGCTTTGGTCTGAACCTGGCTCCCTGGGCATTCACTCAAGTAATGAACTCGGTAATGTCATACTTCCGAGCTCATTCGTCTGCAGTAACGTCAACTTACTTGGACGACATTCTGCAGAGATACGGCAACAGAATTATTCTTCAGATCGATGTTAGAGTCTGCTTCTATGGATCAATCTTCTCGGGTGTCTGTTATGGGACGTTCCCCGGAAGCTTAATCCACGAGAGGACCTTCTTTATCAGTGGAAGTATTTGTTCTGGGAGGCTGTCTATTCAGTTAACTGGTATTCAGATGATTACATGCAGGATTTCAATGCTCACGCGCATAATAAATGAATTATTAGGCAGACGCATTATTGTATGTTATGGACCTTAGAAACAATGAATTATTTCGGGGGTGGTCCGTGTCGAGTTTGTTAATCATAGCTCATGCCGTTTCTAGATCCAGGTCCCTCTTAATGTCGGTACCCAATCGAATACACCTTGTCTTACACTCTCATATACTCGCACATTTCTAGAATCATAGATATCGGATAGTACACTTCCGGGAGTGTTATAACTGGAATTTATTGTACCCCTGATTGGGGTTGCCTGTGGGTTACCTCGGAAGTGTGTTTACTCTCCAGAGATCGTCCATTGTGATTCTATTGGACATGTGTACGTTAAATATTATATCACCGGTTTTCGACCTATCTGCGCATGCTGACTCCGGTATACGTTACAAGCGGGCGATATTAATTACTGGGATCACCGCTATAGTCTTAGCTTCTGAAGTGTCATTAAGCACCAATTTATTAATAATAATTAATACCTGGGTGCCTGTTCGACGAATATTTATATTGTTATATTGGTACCGCTTTTACTAATTCCAGAGCGCTCCCCTCTCTCTTTTTGAAGAAGATTCCTTCAAAAAAGGGGGTGGGGGGATTTTTTACCTCTCCTCCCGTTTGAAAAGTATGTAACTATGAGTGAAGCTGTTTTGTCTGTAATTATATCCTGGATACAGCTTGTGTTTTATTGTATGTGGCGTATGTTTATGGGAGATATCCTCTCGCTCTCAAATATGCCATCATAATTTTTGGGTCTTATTCTGGACTAGCCTTAAAAATTGGGAACTAGTTATATCCAAATTAGCATAGTCTTCATGCTAAGAATACGGAATTACTTGAATTGGGCTCCTTATTTATGATACGTCTTCTCTATTACTGTATAGAGAGACGTACATGTAATTCCTTTTAAAGTTAATTTCCTTTCACCTTGGATTACAGGCTTGGAACTATGTTGATCTACTAATTCTGAAGTCCTAGACCCTCCGCCTTTTTTTCGATTCAGCTACCTGGGCCATTGGGTTATAGTATAAAAATATTATAAATTTAAAGTAATTTGTATATATTTTATACTTACCAATGGCCTAGACAGAGATGGCCCTCCAATGAGTGGGCACTCATACCTCCCCGCTGAATTGTTATGTAGTACTCTCTTCTACAAAGAATGATGTTGGCGCCAATTCTGGTCACTTCCTGACGGCTGTGCATGCGCAGAGAGTAAATGTATGGAGGACCAGATAGGACATTTAATTTTCGGTTTTGCAAGCAAATTTTGGGGATTGAGGGGGGCTCAGAATTTGTGTTTGGCCCTTGATAACTTTTGAGTTTGCACCAGCTAGTCTGGGCCATTGGTAAGTATAAAAAATATACAAATTACTTTAAATTTATAAATTTTTATACTGTACCAATGACCCAGACATAGCTGGTGCTAACTCTTAAAATATAGGGCCAAACACAAATTTTGCCCCCCAATCCCCAAAATTTGCATCTAAAACCAAAGAAAACATGTCCTGAAAGGCCCTCCACACTTCGCCCCTACTGCACATGCGCAGTGTCAAGGACGTTCCGAAATTGGCGCCATTAATCATTCTAAGTTTGGCCCTTCATCAATTAACATCTGACTGATCTTTGTGCTTATAAATCTCAGTTTAAATGATGCCAGACACTAGTGAAATGGTGATTCTAAGGAGGATAGAGAAGGAGGAGAGGAAAAAAATGTGTGACAGAATATTATCAGGGCTGTAACTTAAAATTTTTTAATGAAATTATGTTAAGTTACCTATTTTCGAGGCAGCAGCCATTTTGTTGTCATTCTGATTATTTAGTTACACTGTTTTTTAAGTGTTTTCCTCTCTCCCTGTCCTTTAAGTCCCCCCCTGCTATTCTCCCATGCTTTTGGCATAGTTTTTGTAATTATTATTACTAAATTTTCTTGGGAGTTTTAGCTGAATAACAGAATGAATTCTGTTCTTTCCCCATGTTTACGTCTTCACCTACGGGTGGTTAGGCATTGTGTTCTGCATCTACCATCTGATGTTCTGCAGTTTCTTTCCTGGAAGTCTCTGTTTTGCATCAGATAGTGTGTTTTTGGTAACTGATTTCGGGCCTGGGTGCCTGGAGTCTTATTTTAGTGTTTTTACACTCATTGTTTACATTTACAACAGCCCTCTGTGTGAGGGGGGGATTTCTAAAAAATAATATCTTGATGTTATTTTAATCATAACTAGATACATTATTATTGTTCGTAAGTGTTGAATAAATTGTTTAAAATATTTAAAAAAATTTTTGTCCACACTTAGGCTTGGGATCCATTGGGGCTCAATGTTACTTTTTAGAAACTTGGGCTGTTCTGAAAAAATATTTTTTCAAAATATTTTGATTTCAATTATTTTTTCTATATTAATGGATCATATTATTATTATGTATTTTGATTGTCAGGGGTTAGTGCGAGTACCAGGACTTGTTTTCTTTTCACATTGAAAGGATATTGATCAATTGTTTTAAGAGGAAGTCTTCCTCTGACTTTATTATCATTCTATATGTGGTCAGTGTACTCGCATTAACTCCTGTTCTGTATCGTATGATTTCGATGACAATATGGGAAGCGTATGTCACGGTATGTTATTGGGGATTTGGACACTCCGGTCCTTTCCCCGCAGGGTCACTCTACTTTATCAATTTCTATTTCAGACGATCAAGATTAGGGTGATGTATCTGTGATGTCTTCCAACAGTGTGCCTCCGTCGTCACAATTAATGAAGGGCTAGCGGAAAAGTGCTCATGTAAATTCGCCAATTGCCTAAGAGAACCCTAGTAGGTTCGACGGCCTTTGACGTCCGCTAGCTCGCCCGGTGTAGCGTCCATTCACCGAATGGTTCGGCAACCGGGTTCGTCCGTTGCGGTCTAGAAGGAATTTTGGGGTGATGCGAGCACTATAAATTAACCTAATGCACACCCAGTGACGGCGGATCGGAGGGAGAACGGAGGAAGCCTTTTAGTCCGGTTCATAGCTCGTTCCGGTCCATCCGGACGGCAAGCGAGAGAAGCCCCTCTCTCGTTCAACAACATCTGGCCCCAGATGTTGTGGTACAAAATGTGTCGCAAGCGGAGCATACGTCCGTCGCTCGGGACGCTCCGTTGTATAGGCAGTCCGCGGAGACTGCTAAGGCTTCCTCTTCTCGTCAGCGCACACGACCGCACCTTGGCTGCGTGACCGCCGATATATTACCAGCTTCGCCGATCAAGGATTCTTCGGCGACCAGGTCACACCATCCGGTAGCCAGGGACTCGAGGCCTGCAGACTCCGGACGTTCGCATAGGAAGTGTGCGGGAGTCAACGTACACGGAGCTTCCGGCGGCAATGCATCGTAAGACCGCTACTGTACAGGCCTCGGGAACGGACGTGCTTTCCTTAATAGCACAGTTTATCGCAGCATCCCAGCATCAACTGAATCTGTAGCATATATTTTATCCGACGATGCTGGGTCGGGACGCTCCGCGGAAGCGGGTACGGACGTCCGAAAGTTTCATCCGGTCCGACGGGATACCAAAAGGGATTCGGAGGATTTCGAGCTTTCCCTTTCGGAACAACATATGCTGTTGTGTATGTCATCTGACTTGGTCTTCTACAGCTTCTTTCGTCGGACCAGAATGCTGCGATGCCGGATAAGAAACTGATAGCGTCGGTGGACTTAGAAATTTTTGGTTCGGTTCAGGGACATCGTCCCTCAGTTCCGACATAGTCCAATAATGTCACACAAACTTTCGAATTATTGAACGACGCTATATATATTATTATTTTATGCTTGCTATCCAAGCATTTCTGGTTTCTTGTTCGAAGAGTTATGGAGATGTCTTTCAAAGTGTGCCTCTGTCGTCATAGTTAATGAAGAGCTAGCGGCAATAAGTGCTCATGGAATATGTCTATCGCCTACGGAGTGACATTCGCTAGCTCACCCGGTGTAGCGTACATTCATCGAATGGTTCGGCTGCCGGGTTCGTCCGTTGCGGTCTAGGAAGGAGATTTGGGTGATGCGAGCACTTTAATTACTTTAGTACTCACCCAGTGACGGCAGATTGAGGACAGATCAGAGGAAGCCTGTTAGCCCGGTTCCTGGCTTGTCCAGGTCCGTCCGGGCTGTGAGCGAGAGAGGTTCCTCTCTCGTCCAACAACATAGGGGACCGCATGTTGTGGTTCAGATATTTTACATTCGGAGCATATGTCCGTCGGTCGGGACGCTCCGTTATATTGACAGTCCGAGAGACTGTCCTTAATGCTTCCTCATCCTCACAGCAGGGCACACGACCGCACATTGGCTACGTGACCTCGAGTATCCGATCAGTTTCGGCATTCAGTGATTCCACGGCGAATAGGTCGCGCCATCCAGTAGCCAAGGGACACGAGGCCTATACACTCCGTTCGCTCGCATATTGGTAGTATGCACGGGGTAACGATCACGGAGCTTCCAGCGGCAATGCATCGTAAGACCGCTTCTCCTCAGGCCTCAGTGACGGACGTGCTATCCGAGTTAGCACAGTTGTTTCGCAGCATCCCAGCAATTGACAGTTTCTCGGTCGAATCAGGAATTATCCGACGGCGCTGGGTCGGTGCGGTCCGCGGTTGCATCAGGTACGGACGACCGAACGCTTTATAGGGTCCGACAGGATGGCGAAAGGGATTCGAAAGATTTCGAGTTTTCCCTTTTGTAGTATCGGAAGATGCCTTTCATATCTTCTGGCATTATCTTCGAGTGATTGTTATTTCGGACTTCATTGCTGCGATCTTGGATAAGAGACTTATAGCGTCATTGGACTCGGATTTTTCGATCGGTTCAGGGACATTGTCCCTGACTTACCGACGCAGTCCAATATTGTCATTACAACATGTGTTTTATTTTTCGACGCTATATATATATATATACAAGCCTGCTACCAAGCATGATAGTTTAGTTTCTTGTCCGCATTGCTCATTTCTGCCATTTTATCATTTATACGAATAGTTTATTTTGGCAGAGCAGGGCATACCGAGAGTTCATATGCGTCTAGACGGTGTGATTAAAGACTGCATATATTCTTTTTCGCCGTTTATGTCTTTTCCAATTTCAATGTTGGGAACGACATGATGTATAGTAGACTTAACTTAGATGCTTTATCATACGTAATCCGCCTTACTGAGGCGTTATCATTACGTCTTCAAGAAAAGATTTACGGGATATTATTCTCAATGTAATTTCTTTTGAGGGCAGTAGTTTGTTCACGTATAACTCCGCCCTTCAGTGGCTGATTGGAGTTGGTTAGACGTGACGCAGCCCTAGCTACATCCACACACGTGGATAGTAAGGTTAAGAACTCTCTCAGAGTCGCTTCGTTCTCGGAGGAGCTTCTCTTCGACGGCAACTTTTCGGCAATCCATGAATTGCTCGATTTACACGTTCTCTTGTCTATCTAGTGTTACAAGAGATTCAGACTGGGGCAAACATTCGGTGGTTGACTCCGAGAGTGCCACCGCAGTTGCCGGACCCGAGTGTGGCTGTTATGACGGTTGCCAGTCAAACAGATTGGGATATAATACTGATCCCTACGGATTCGAAGTGCCAGGGTCTTTGGGTTCCGCAGTCTCTTAACAATCAGTTTTCTTCCGCGGAATAATGTTTTTTAGGCTTGCTTTATGTCATTGCATGAACATTATTCAGAAACGCATGCCCAAATTTCTGTCCTTTAATTCGACAGTAGTGGCGTATCTCCGGAACCAGGGAGGCACTCTTTCGTTTCCGTTATTCAATTTAATGGAAAGAATCCGTCTGTTGGTTATAGTACACCAAGTTCAGTTTTGGTCCGTCATATTCCGGGTCGTCTGATTGTTTTATCGGACTCCCGTTCTCTTATGGGTCGCTTGTTGCTGTCAGAATGGACTCTCAACAAACAAGTATTCAATCAGATTTGCTATCTGTGGGAGCGCCCAATGATGATTTATTTATGACACAGCTTGCTAATCAATTGCAGACGTATGTGTTGGCTTGTCCAGATCTCTGAGCTAATGTTGTTAACGCTCTATTGATCTATAGGACGGAATGATAGGATACGCGTATCCTCCGGCGCTGTTGTTTCAGCAGGTATTGCTAAGATAAACAACCACAATACATTTCTGTTGATAGCATCTCTATCTTCACAGAGATCATGGGTAATTTACTCTCTTGTCTACTGTGGGTTTTAACGTGAAAAATTCCTCTATGTGAGGATCTTTTTTCACTGGGTAAATCGTGTCATCTTTATCACAACCCGCAAGGTCGCAACCTTCATGTATTCCGTTGTGTGGTCCGTATTGCATTGTAAGCACTGTACTGGACGAGCTTTGGACGCGATTTCTTACTATAGGAGATCCTCTTCTTCGCTATTCTATGCGGCTAAAGTGGAGGCTCTTCCGTCGTGGTGTAGGGATCATTATGTTCATATTGTTGATCCCTCCATACTACTCATTGCTATTTTTTAGTATACTTGTTTCACAAGATCTACTGCAGTCTGTTATTATTTAGGTTATAGGTTTATGTTACCTCATACCTATGCACTCTACGATAGTTTACAGTTGAGTCTTTTGTCTCTTTATCTAAGTTAGTTAGTAACTTTTTGATAAATAGACTTAGAATCTTTAGATTAAATTCCTATATGGATTTTAACTTCGGTTCTTATTTAGCTAAGTAATCATTCGAGCCTCTGGAAACAGTAGTTTTCAAATTCTGACCTTTTAGACAGTAATTCTGTTGATTTCTCTTTTACTGTAGAGTCAGTGAGTTTCATGCACTATCGATGGATGATTTTCACTTTCGTAGTTTCGGAATCACTACTTCCATTACTATTTAGGTTGGATTGTTGCATAAGAGTTAGGCTCCTATTATCCGGAACCTATTATTTTAAGGTCCTTCCGTCTTCGTATGGGCATAGGCCTTTACTCTTTCCGGGTACAGTTTATGTATTTATAAACAGATATCTGTTTATTTCTATGGGCGTAAGCTTCTTCTGTCTTTGATATCTAGTAGAAGGACGTTACGCTCCATTTTATTGTTAATGGATTCTATTAACTATCGGTACTGCTTATGGTATATCATTGACTTAGCAGTTGTGCTTAGATTTCGGCTCATGAAGTAAGAGTTCTTCTACTTCTTGGGCTTACATTAATAGTGTCGCTATTATAGATTTTTGAAGGCCGCTCATTGCGCTCAGCCATCCACATTCATGAATTTTATCTCAGAAATATCGAGTCCATTTCTGGAGGCCTCTATTGTTAGGTCTATTATCTACTGCTCAGAATGTCATTCACTTAACAGTTGCTACTATAGCTAGGTAGGCTGTCTGTTTTGGCAGTGTCTCCGTTCGGCTGCCCTCTTCGCTCTGGGCTATTTGACCCAGGGCAAGAAAAAAAGGGGGGGGGGAGGGTGTTCCCTTGGGTCACCTGTTTTACTATGAAAACAAGGGGATACCTCCTCCGGAGTTAGTAATTCTGAGCTGTTATTGGGATGGTTGTTTAGTGAGAAGTTTAGGTTTTTAAAATTCATTCAAGTCTTAGTTTTTAAAGTATAGCTTTTGAATATTGCATATGTCAACGGACATGATTATGCAATCCTCAGACACTTTTAGGAGTATAAGAGTCTCTATTCTCTAGACTTACTTTATTTATTGGCTTACTTTAAAAATTATTAGTATAAGGATTATATTGGATATTAATAGAGTACATGGATGTATGAAGCTCAATTTTGGAAGGTGTTGTATCTTTCTAATTTATCATAAATAAGAAAGATACATGTAAGGCCTATTACTTCTTTTTCCCTACAGGGGATGACTCTATTTTATTTTATTGAGCGTATTCCATTTTGCTCTATGTCCTTGGCCCTCCAGCCTTTTTACTATTCAGCTATGTCTGGGTCATTGGTACAGTATAAAAATGTTAAAAAATTTATAGTAATTTATATAGATTTTATACTTACCAATGACCCAGACGGGGATGGCCCTCCCAGGAGTTGGGAACTCTTGCCTCCCCGCTGAGTACATAGCGCTTACCAGGCACTGGTTATTAGAATGATTAATGGCGCCAATTTCGGAACGTCCTTGACACTGCGCATGCGTAGTAGGGGCGAAGTGTGGAGGGCCTTTCAGGACATGTTTTCTTTGGTTTTAGATGCAAATTTTGGGGATTGGGGGGCAAAATTTGTGTTTGGCCCTATATTTTAAGAGTTAGCACCAGCTATGTCTGGGTCATTGGTAAGTATAAAAAATATATAAATTACTATAAATTTTTTAACTTTTCCAGTAATATTTCTCCATCTTACATGACATTCAAAACAATAAAATACCCTATTACTTAGTCATCATTGCCCAACTCCCCACTACCAAACCATTTTATTTTTACATGTTCTGTATGTCACATCCTTCAAGGGTGACTACTTTTAGCTTGCTCTGAATAAAGAATTCCCAGGTAACTGTGTACCTTAACACACTTGGTGCAATGGGCAATTCTTTTTGTCCATGTTTTCACTTTTATGGGGAGCACGGTGGCTCAGTGGTAGACTGTTGGACTTCTGTGCTAGAGGTCCAGGGCTCGCCTTGAGTAAAATGGTCGGGGCCTAAAAAAAGTGCCCCACATATTGAAGTTGGGGCCTGTTCGGGGCTGATTTTCCATTTTGTCCATAATTGTTAGTGCTTTTTTGTAGAAAATGTCGGGGCTTGAAAAAAAGCCCCCCAGCAAGTGCTCCTCGGGGCTGATCTCGGGGCCAGGACCTGAGGCGAGCCCTGAGGTCCCAAGTTCGATCCCCATCCAGGATGACCCGTATTGTGTCCTTGGGCATGGCACTTTATCCCAATTGCCTACATGGGGGCACGACACCGTGTACTAAGACGTACTGCACGTTGATGTCTTCAACCACTGTAACCCTGCTTGAGCGGAGCTTGAGCAGTTTTAGAGCCGACAGTTGCTCATTGATGCTCGGTGATTCTCTCCGGGTACTCCGGCTTCCTCCACCCGCAAAACTGTCACAATTACAATTAGCCATTGTGCATAAATATATGACCTTAAACACCAATAACTAACTTCACTTTTTTAGATAGTATGACTAATGAAGGTAAATTGTTTTTGTATAGTAGGAATGATAAAGAAATAATTGTTACTTGGAATTTTATGAGAAAAAATTTATTTTATATACATTGCTGAATATTGCTAAATTGCTGAATATCGAGCAATTTTTTTTGTATGAAGTGAGCAAATTTGGCGTTGTATTTGAGTGAAGGTTATGAAAATTGAGTAATATTTTTATCTGATGTACTAAAAGTGTATATGCATTCTATTTATTCCATTTCAGGTTTTTTTCAGTGTTCTTATTGGTGCCTTTTCCTTAGGCCATGCATCTCCAAGTCTCCAGAGTCTTGCTATTGGTCGAGGTGCTGCTTACACTGTCTACCAGCTGATTGACCAGGTGACATTTCATTACTTATCTCAGTTTAAAGATTCAAACATATTTATTTGATTTTGTTTTTCCCAGTTATTGTCTCTTGTTGTACGCTCCCCATTGGATGGAGCAGTTACGTGCCTTGTTTCTTTGTCAATTCATCTTTCTAATAGCCACTTTGTCAATGAAAATTATTCAATTACAAGGAGTATTCATTTAACAGGGATTGTGTCAATTTCCTGTATTCTAGAGATAAACTTAGCATTTATTCTATTATATCTTATTTGACAGAGCTCCATGAGCTCTGTCAGACAAGATATAATACATTAAATGCCTGTATTGGATGTACTGAGGCGCTACATAAGTCTATAGACAAAGAAAAACTGGGGAGAGTCAAGGTAATATTTTTACACTGTAAACCAATGGCCCAGACTAGCTGGTGCTTAACTCAAAGTAATTAAGGGCCAAACACAAATTTTGAACCCCCCAATCCCCAAAATTGGCTTGCAAAACCGAAAATTAAAAGTCCTATTTGGCCCTCCATACATTTACTCTCCGTGCATGCTCAGCCATCAGGAAGTGACCGGAATTGACGCCAACATCATTCTTTGTTTGGCCCTAAAAGTCATCAACCATGAAATGACATCTGTGCTTTAAAATCTCCTTTTTTGAGGATGCCAGACACAAATCAATGCAAGAATTGGTGGATACAAGGCTGTTATTGAATGAAGGAAGTATTCATTGGTGGTTTTGGACATTCAGGGCTGTAACTTTATAATATTTATAAAATTATTTTATGTTTCCCAATTTCGGAACATATGCCTCACGTCATCATTTTTAAAAATGATTATTCCACTGTTTGTTATGTATTCATTCCCTATCCTTCCATGAACCCTTCCTGTTAAACTCTTAAGCTTTTTAGCTATTTTTTAATGAAATTTTTTATTAAATTTCTTGGGAGTTTAACATTTATTATAGAATATTATTCTGTTTCTTCCCGAGGGTTACATCCTCAACCTAGGGGTGTTAGGCTGTTTAGTCTTGCATCTTCTATCCATTGTATTGTTTTTTTCTTCGTATGAAGATCTAGCTTTGCATTTGATAGCATTTCAATTGGTTCTGATTTTGGGCCTTTTTGTGTGCCTGATGTCTTTACATTGACATTGTTTACATTATCAGCATCCTCATATATAGGTAGTTTTTGATATTCTATTACTGTAGTATACTGTAGGATACATGGATTGTTATTCCGGTAGTGTAGCTCCAAATATTTTGTCTTTTTGTCCATACTTAGGCTCTATCGGGATGCCCTTGGGCTCTTCATGTTCCCTTTGGGAACTTGGGGGCATTTTTCGAAAAAAAAAATTTGTTTACAAAAAATATTTTGAATTTAATTATGATTGCTATTATTCATGTATCTCAGTTATATATATATATATTGTTGTGGAATTTGGAGGACTGATATCGACTTTAGTTGATTCACTCCTGCAGATTCTTGTCATTCTTGTGTTGCACTGGGATGACTGATGTTGGAGTCAGGTCTTGCGGTACATTGGTGGCGGTGAGGTTCTGAGGATCAGAGCCTCTTACCGCATTTTAATTCATTGTCAATTTCTATTCCAGAGGAACATGAACATTGTTATGATATTCTGACACCCATCCAAATGTGCTACCGTCGTCGCCCTCCGTGGAGCATATAGAACTAGCTGCAATGCTCATTATTGCAAGAGTTAAGGCCTTTTGTTAAAAGTTTTAATCTCTTGCAGGCAGCTAGCTCGACCAGTGAAGTGGTACTCCGTCCGTGGGTGCCAGGTAAGTCTGTTGCGGTCTAAGAAGTGGATTGGTAGAGCGAGCACTATAATATAAATAGCTCACCCAACGACGACGGAAATGGGGAGGAACAAGGAGGAAGTCTGCAAGTTCTTGTACTCGGCGAAGTTTGATAGACTGCGAGTGGGAGAGGTCCCCCTCTCTAATCTAGCAACGTCTGGGGTCAGATGTTGTTTGAGAAACTTGCACAAGCTGGAACATATGTCCGCCCTCCACCCGGGATGCTCTGTTTAGTCTGCAGCCGGGGTCGGCTTCAGTCAAGGCTTCCTCCGCTACGTTTGACATGGCCGAAATGAAGTTTTATGGTTGGAAACTTGCACAAGACGGAGCATATGTCCGCCCACCGCTTGGGATGCTCCATCTTGTCTGCAGCTGGGGTCGGCTTCAGTCACAGCTTCCTCCGCTACATTATTTAAGCACACACGACTGCATCCTAGCTACCCGACTTTGGATATCCAGCCTGCTGCACAAAGAAGAAATCACTCTTCGCCCGTGAAGTTGGACCATCCAGTAGCTAGGGAGACGAGGCCTTGATCATCAGGATGCTCGGAGAAAGGATCCGTTTCCGACACACCATCCCAGGAGCAGCATGCAGCTAAGGAATGGAAAACTGCTGCTCCTCAGGCCTCGATGACGAACTTGCTGTCGCAGATTGCGCAGCTAATCACAGTATTCCAGCAAGTCCTGATGCAGCCTCTCTCAGACTCAGAATCTGAGCTGTCGGACGGTGCTGGGTCAGTCCAGTCATCTGTTTGCGCAGATGCAATGCACCAAGATTTGCAACTGATTCTCTCGGATAGTGAAAGGGATAAGGAAGAGGATTACCCTTCCCTTTCGGAACAGTACATGGTTGCGATGGCTTTCATCCATCAATACTACCCTGATTTTGTTTCGCCAAATCAGAATGCTGTGATAACGAGAGAAACCGCTGGCATCGTTAGGCGCAGACTTTATCCGGAAAAGGAGAAAGTCCTTTCTTTCCGGTTCAGTTTATGCAGGTGTCGCAGGCCTTTGGCCACATAGACAATGCAGTATTTATCCTCTTGAGTGCGATGAAGAAGACGGTTTCTTATCTTCATCTTTCGTATACATACCATTTTTTGGACTACGTGCATTTAAAAACGGTCGGGGAAGATGTTCAGAGAGTTCTTCTGCATTTGGATGAGCAGGCCGGGAATCTAGAGGTATCCTTACCTGTATCATTCACTATTCGCTCAGACACAATTGAGAAGGCAATTTCTTCAAATAGAGCGAATTTGGACGTTATGTCTTGCATAGATCACCTTACAAGAGTTATGGTGCAACATCTCAAGGGAAAGGAATTTGAGGACGTTCCTACCTCTCTTATATCCAGGGCAATTATGTATACCATGTATAACACTGCCCTAACAGTGGCTAATCTGGAGTTAATCAGACATGATGCTGCCCTTGCGTCGTCATTACTGATAAGATAACAAGGTGAAAAGCTCTCTCCAAGTCGCTCCGGTTTCCGGACATTTTATTTTCGACGACTAGCTTTCGTTAGTCTATGAACCGGCTACTAAGAATGCATCTAGTGCTCTGCTTTTGAAGTCGGCATATCAATGACCCGCTTCAGCAGACAAGAGTAAAGGAGGGCGTTCCAGACAAAAATCGTCAAAAGGAAACTCCTCACTAGGGTACAAGAAACCCTCTTATATTTACTCTGGAGGTCGTCCGTATAGCGACTCGGGAAAGGGGTGTAGGTCTGATCAGGACTATAAGTCAGACACCCCTAGGCTGTTGAGACAAGGTTTTTCGCGGGGAGGACGTGGTTCCTCCTCCAGTAATCCTCACAGGTCGTACAGGTGATGGTTTAGACCTCAATTGCTGACCAGTTGGCGGAAGGTTATCAAGATCCGCAAAAAAAACTGGATAACAATCACAGAAGATCAGTGGGTGAGAAGTGTAGTCTCTGACGGCTTATGGCTATCATTCCGAGTAAAACCCCACTAACAAATTGTCCGCGTTGGACAAATCTTCCATCAAATTCTTGCATAAGAGAGTTTTTCCTACCGGAGGTATAAGCTCTCTTATCAAAGGAAGCAATACAGGTCATCGAGAATCAGGATTCTCAAGATTTTTACTGTCACCTGTTCCTCGTACCAAAGCCAGAGGGCTCGTTCCGAGCGGTAATAGACTGGAGCTGGATAACAAGTTTATCATGGCTCTAAAAGTTTATTTATGGGAATCATTCAGTCGGTAAAAGTGAGAGTTTGAGTGATCGACTATGCGGCAAGCATAGATCTAAGGATCCGTACTTTCATGTCCTGGTACATCTGGCATTCTAAAACTACCTGCTGTGTGCCGTACAAGGGAAGGTGTATCAGTTCAGAACAATATGCTTTGGTCTGAATCTGGCCCCCTGGGCGTTTCACTCAAATAATGAACTCGGTAATGTCTTACTTCCGAGCTCATTTGTCTGCGGTAATGTCGGCTTACTTGGACGACCTTCTACAGGGATACGGCAACAAAATTATTCTTCAGAACGATGTTCAAAGTCTGCTTCTATTACTCCGACGTCTCGGTTTCATCGTAAACGAGAAAAAGTCCAATCTAGCTCCGTACAAGTCATCTATTCACTTGGGATTGAGCTTTGAGACTCACAACAATCTGGTTCGTCTGCCGTTACCCAAAGCGAAATTAGCCAGTTGTTATGCTCGCTTTTGTCTACACTCAGACGCATTAATAGTGGAATTCATGCGACTGTTGGAACTGTGCAGAGCGGCTGTGGGTCTCATTTCGATGCGCACCTGCCTGTGCGCACGTCCCCTCCAGATATTCTTTACTCAGAACTGGAGTGTGAAGATGCTTTCGCTTGAACCAGTATTGTTTTAACAGACCTAGTAAAACAAGGGTTCAAATTTGGGCAGATATTCAGTGGTTAACTCCGGGAGTTACACTGCAGCTGCCGGATCCGGCTTACACGATTATGACGGTTGTGAGTCAGACGGGTTGGGACGCAACCCTAAATCACGCAGTCTTGAAGTGTCAGGGTCTTTGGGACCTTCGGTTCCAGGAGAAACAAATAAACATCAACGAGATGATGTTAATTATAGCCAGCACTACAACATTGGATTCACATAATAATAACGGTCATGCATGTTCAATTTGGTCGGACAACTCGACAGTAGTAAAGTAAATCGGGAACCAGGGCGGCACCCATTCATTTCCGTTATGCCATAGATCCATTTGTGACGAACCAGAACAATCAGTTACTGTTGTTTGTATGGCCATGCCCAGACCATTGAGCGCATGCAGTAGACGCTCTGCTGATCTCATGGGGATGGATGAGAGAATACCTCCAATACATTTGATTCTGTTTAGGATCAAACAGTCTCATTGTGAATCCTACTAGTAACACCTCTGTTGTCACAGAAACCTTGGATCAGTCTTCTCAAGTGTCTGTTATGGCACGTTCCCCGGAAGCTTCCTCCACGAGAGGACCTTCTTTATCATGGGAAGTTTTTGTTCTTCACGCCCTTCTCCGCCCATAGTGGCGTAATGGAGTCAGTTAGACGTGAGGGAACCATTGCGGTTCCTATATTATTTTATGACTAACACAAGAACAATTAAGTAATGTGGGTGAGGAGGGCTCGATATGACTTTGAATCCCCCCCACCACCGCCAATGTGTTCAGAGGCGATTACTGGGCAAGACGTGTTCTATGGCGATCTCATGGGCACATCCACTTTTTAGTTGGTTGGTTTCCTGTGATTATTCGTCTATATATCATATACGAGCGCATATTTCATCATAAATAAATTGCTAGTCTTTGGGTACCGCGGAGGCTGCATAACCAGTTAACTGGTATTCAGATGATTACATGCGGGGTTTTAATGCTCACGCGCATATTAATTATTAGGCTGACGCTTTATTGTTATGGACCTTAGAAATTATAAATTATTTCAAGGGCGGTCTGTGTCGGAGCCTGTTAATCATACCTACTTCCATTTCTAGATCCAGGTTTCTATTAATGCCGGTACTCAACTCGTATATTCGCAAGTTTATTGTGTCAGATATCGGATAGTACACGTCGGGGAGTGTTGTTACTGGAATTTATTGTACACCTGAATGGAGTCGCCTGTGGGTTACCTCGGAAGTGTGTTTACTCTCCAGAGATCGTTCATTGTGGTTCGATTGGACATGTGTCTGTTGTATATTATATCACCAGTTTTCGACCTATCTGCATATGTCATCTCCAGTGAACATTATATAGCAGGCAATATTAATTATCGGGATCGTCGCTATAGCCTTAACTTCTGAAGAGCCGTTAAGCACCATTTATTAATAATAAATTAATACCTGAATGGCTGTTCGACGAATATTTATATTGTTTTTTGGTACCTCTTTTACTGATTCCAGAGTGCTCCCCTCTTTCTTTTTGAAGATTCCTTCTAAAGAAAAGGGGGCAAGAGGGATGATTTTTTACCTCTCCTCCAGCTTGATAGGTATGTAATTATGAGGGAAGCTTTTTTATCCATAATTATATCCTGCATACAGCTGGAGTTTTATTGTATATGGCGTATGTTTGTGGGGGATATTCTCTCATTCTCAAATATGCCATTCTAATTTTTGGGGCTTAGTCCGGGCTAACTTTAAAAATTGGGAACTCGTTACATCCAATTAGCATAGTCTTCATGCTAAGTATACAGAATTACTTGAACTGGGCTCTTTTTGTATGATATGTCTTCTCTATTACTGTATAGAGAGACATACATGTAATTCCTAATAATTTTAATTTCCTTTCACCTTAGATTACAGGATTGGAACTATGTTGATCTACTAATTCTGAAGTCCTAGGCCCTCCACCTTTTTACGATTCAGCTAGTCTGGGCCATTGGTTTACAGTGTAAAAATATTATAAATTCAAAGTAATTTGTATATTTTTATACGTAACAATGGCCCAGACGGAGATGGCCCTCCCATGAGTGGGCACTCATACCTCCCCACTGAATTTTTATGTAGTACTCTCTTCTACAAAGAATGATGTTGGCGCAAATTCCAGTCACTTCCTGACATCTGCACATGTGCGGAGAGTAAATGTATGGAGGGTCAGATAGGACTTTTAATTTTTGGTTTTGGAAGCAAATTTTGGGGATTGGGAGATTCAAAATTTGTGTTTGGCCATTAATAACTTTGAGTTAAGCACCAGCTAGTCTGAGCCATTGGTAAGTATAAAAATATACAAATTACTTTGAATTTACAATTTCTTGACAGGTTACAAGATTTGTTATTCAATTAACAGGAGTTTATTCTATAACCTATATTCAATTAACAGGTTAAATTTGTAATGAAGGTATGGTAAATTGTTTTGTGTTGGGAGATTATATTCAATTAACAGGGTTATTCAGTTTTCACATAAAACTTGGTATCCCTTGCCTAACAACACTCAGACTGCATACATGGGATGCAAATAAAAGGTGAATCTTCAAAATTGCTTTTACTGCCAATGATCTTGATCTTTGTGAGTATAAATGGGATGCCAATTTCCTTGCAGTGACAAGTTTTCCTGGACGTACAACATTCAAAATTATTAAACAGATTGCTCAAGAGGAGTGGATGTTTTGGATTATTTTCTAGGTCAGAATGTCAAAGGTCTAAGCCACTGTTACTGTACATAAAAGTTTTCTTGCAATAACTTCAGTTTTTCTGACCCTACAGCAGTCAGATTTAAAAGGCTGTTCTCTTCTAGGAATGGAGAACGTGGGACTGCTCTCAGGGATAATGGGTCATTTGCAAGAAATGGAATTTCACTTTCCTGAAATTTTTAGTTTTTTGGGGGAACATCGCATTCAAACTAAAACACAGGTTGAATATATGGAATGGATCTTTATCAAACAATCAACTAATATGTGACATGGGAGTGCGGTGGCTCCGTAGGTAGAGGTGCAGGCTGCAAGCCGAGAGGTCCTCGGTTCGAATCCCACCTGCGGCAACCGCGTTGTGTCCTTGGGCAAGACACTTCATCTCCATTGCCCGCGTGGGGGCATGGTGGCGACGTGTACTAAGGTGTACTGCACGTCGCTGGTGCACTTGTCTTCAACCAGTGCTAACCCTGCTTGTGTGGAGTTAGTATGTTGGGGAGCTGACAGTTGCTCGCCGTTGCTCGGTGGTTCTCTCCGGGTACTCCGGCTTCCTCCACCCGTAAAACTGTCACGGTCATGATTAGCCATTGTGCATAAATATGTGACCTTAAACAATATGTGACATTCTCTAATTTTTTGAGCAAAATAAATACACAGAACGTCACAATGTTTAATTGCATTCGGCAATGCACATGATTGCCAGCGGTGCCTCTCATTCTATCCTTCCACATTGGCATGAGTGCCATATAGACAAATGCTTCACACATCATGGCATTGTGTTTATTACACACCTCTATGGCACAGAGTCCAGTAATTTCAAAATTCTGTCTTATTTGTAGAATTTAACAGTTCTGACATCTGTTTGAAATAAAAACAAAACAAAACTCAGGTGTGATTGGCAAACACATGTGACAGGTCGATACATAAATAGAAAAATATAAATTAAAATTGTGTCCAAATAGGTCACTTTTTCGTATTTTTAAGAAATTACACACAATTATCTGAGAGAAATTGAGTGTTATAAAATCACCCCTCATTTACAAAATAAGTTTAGCTTTGTTAATTTCGGTGGATTTGAACAAAAACTTTTTTCGATTGATATTCGATTTATCGTCTTTGGCCACAGCTTCCAAATTGATCTAGGTCAGAATGTGATGTTTAGATTAGCTGATTATGAAAATGGGCAGAGTTTAGTTCTTTTGGTAGATACATGATGTAGGGTGGAAAAATAGTCCATCAACAGAAATCTGTGTGGAACACATATTCTGTACTGATTTGTAATTATAGAACTGGAGGAAAAATAGTAGACGTGTAATAAGATGGTTTATTAAAATTTTATAACTTTATTATGCCTTGATTAATAAAGAAAACAACAACAACAAAAATAGTCATTTTTGGGGGGCAACCCAAGACACATCTTGGAGTATCTAGTCCCTGTTTACTTTCTGTCACTGTCACTATCAATAATTCTTTTGTGATATTTTTTATTTTTGAAAAAAATTCTTTCTTGTTGTGGTAGCAAAATTATTTTCACTCTCATTGGTAACTTTCTAAGTCATTTCATGCAGGGTTGTATTGAGAAATGACGCTGCTGGCCTTAAAATTTGTCCCAAGTCATGAGAGTTCTTGTTCTTGCAAATTCGTATTCATTTCTCAGATATTTAAAATTTAGTATTTACTGCTATACTGTACCCCTTGTGAGTGCAAATAGTATGATTTCCATAATAAAATCAAACCTTATATTTATTTATTTACTAGAGTTTAACCCTCTGAAGCCTAGTTCCTGTTTTTGCAAGTTTCTTGTCTTGCATGCACATGAAGAAAACATGTTCCAACATACAGGTTTTTGCTGTTCTTGCTAATGGATTTACAGTGCTACCTTGGCAGTGTAGTGGTTCTAGTGAAGTCATGACTGCCTGTACAGAGAGCCCAAAATTCACTAGACGCCACTTCTAAGTCAGTGTATTATCTTATTATGAAGGAGTAAAAAATAAGTAGAATTCTCCAAGTCTTTAAGGATACTTTCAGAATCTGTTACAAGAATAAAGAACTTGTTGTGAGAAATATTAAAGATGATTAAAAATCCTTCCTGTTCAAGTTGATTATATTGAGTGTTCTGGGAGTGAAAATCCATTGGATTTCTGTGTGGCGATGTTTAGCCGTTAAAGTCTTGAGTTTGGGGTTTGAGTGTAAAATTTGTATAATTCTGTATTTGATGTCATTCACTGAGTGATCAGATTGGTTGAAGTGTAGAGCTATTGGTGTTTCTTGTTTATGGACAGTGTCGGCGAAATGTTCAGAGATTCTTTTCTGGATATTCCTTTTAGTTTCTCCGACATATTGTTTGTCGCACTTCTGACAAGTGATGAGGTAAATACAGTTCCTTGTTAAACAGTTCGAGCGGAACACGGATAACCATTCCATGATCGTCTTTAATCCACTAATTACCATAATGAACAACCTGTTCCATTTTACCCAACCTGGTATAAACAACATTAGGTAACCTGCCAAAAAAGAATTGAACCCCAAAAAACTTTTTGTTGGGTAATCTGCCACCCGCAGGCATTTGGTAACCCGCCAACCACAAATACAAAGGTCACCCGCCAAAAAAAGCAAACCAGTCACCCGCCAAACGTCACACTATAAAAAAGAAAGAGCCCTCTCCCCCTTGCCTCTGATGAGTATAAATCAGTATGAAATCAGTCAGACTTGTATTAACAACCAAGGGATATTGCCACAGGAAATAGGTCCTCTTGGACTTCTGTCATTTTATTGTGAACATATTGTGAGAAGTTGAGCCTCATTTTATACCCTTACGCGAATCAATTCTAACCCTTACGTGAATATTAACCCTCTACCTGATGAATCAGCCACATCTGCCTGCATAATTTACAAACGGAGCAGTTGAAAAAAATATTGTTTTTCAAAAAATTTAAACAAAACCCATGTTATGCGATTCCTCATTAGAACAAGTTTGTTAATCTTGTTCCAACAAGGTGGCACAAAATATAGTTTTGTTAAACTTTTGGGAAAAATTTAAAAAAAAAAAATTTAAATGAATCTTAACATTGTGTGCTTTAGGTAAAGCGTTAAGCACGCATTGCATCTCAACTCATTACAGTGAGGGGTCATAAGCTATGTTTTAAGGAAAAAAACTTGTGTTATCAGGGATTATTTTTTTTGAAGTGTTGCTTCTATTCGGGTAATATAAAAGGATAACAGGAGTCTTGTTGTATTTTTAGCTGAACTTGACGAAGTCCAGCTGAGCTATTGCCGTCATTTTCATCTGTCGACGTACATACGTACATCCACAATTTCCTTTGGCACACCACAGAGGTCACATTTAGGATCAGATTGCTTTGAAACTTGATGTGCTTGTTTGGGTGACCCTCTAGATGGGAGCTATCAATTTTCTACCATTTTCATCCAAAAATGTTGCCTCTGGCAATGACCTTTGAACTTAGTTTAGTTAGGTATCAATATTTCCCTTTGGCACACCCTACAGGGCACATTTATGATCGGATCGCCTTCAAACCTGGTATGCTTGTTTGGGGTGACCTCTAGATGGGAGTTATCGATTTTCTTCTATTTCCGCCAAAAAAACGTTGCCGTTGGCAACGACCTTTGAATTTATTTTCGGCAGGCGTCAATATATTCCTTTGGCACGCCCTACAAGGCACATTTATGATCAAATCGCTTCAAAACTTGGTATGCTTGTTTAGGGTGACCTTTAGATGGGAGCTATCGATTTTCTTCCATTTCCATAAAAAACATTGCTGTTGACAATGGCCTTTGAACTTAGTTTAGTTGGGCATCAATATTTCCCTTTGGCACATCCAACTGGGCACATTTATGATCAGATCACTCTGAAACCTGGTATGCTTATTTGGGGTGATCGCTAGATGGGAGGTATTGATTTTCTTCATCCATTTCCATCATAAAATATTGAACACCCTTTGCATTTAGTTTAGTTAGGCATCAATATATTCCTTTGGCATGCTTTACAGGGCACATTTATGATTGGATCACATTGAAACTTATGCTTGTTTGGGGTGATCACTAGATGGAAGCTATCAATTTTCTTCCATTTTCAGCAAAAAAGGTAGGCAACAACTTTTGAACTTGATTTAGTTAGGCATCAATATTTCTCTTTGGCACACCCTACAGTGAGGGTGCATTTATGGTCGGATCGTATGGAAAGCTGGTATGCTTGTTTGGGGTGACCTCTAGATGAGCATTCTCGATTTTCTTCCATTTCCATCCAAAAATGTTGCCTCTGGCAATGACCTTTGAACTTAGTTTAGTTAGGCATCAATATTTCCCTTTGGCACACCCTACAGGCACATTAACGCTTGGATCGCTTTCAAACTTGGTATGCTTGTTCAGGCTGACCTCTAGATGGGAGCTATCGATTTTCTTCTATTTCCATAAAAAAAAACGTTGCTGTTGGTAATGACCTTTGAACTTAGTGTAGTTGAGCATCAATATATTCCTTTGGCATGTCACTCACACAGGTCACTTTTATGATCAGATCATTTTGAGACTTGGTATGCTTGTTTGGGGTGTCCTCTAGATGGGAGCTATCAAATATCCTCCATTTTCATCCAAAAAGTTGCCGTAAGCAAAAGATCTTCAAACTTAGTGTATTTGTGCATCAGCATTTTCCTTTGGCACACCCTACAAGGTACATTCATGAATGGATTGCTTTGAAACTTTGTATGTTTTTGGGGTTGGCCTCCAGATGGGAGCTTTTTTCATTTCCGTCAAAAAAGTTGCCATTGGCAACAACTTTCAACTTTGCCCTTTTGTGCATTGACAATTTCCCTTGGCACAGGTCACATTTTTGATCCGATTGCTTTGAAACTTGGTGTGCTGGTTTGGAGCAACCTTTAGATGTGAGCTGTTGATTTTCTTTCATTTTTGTCGAGAAACGTTGCTGTTAGCAATGATCTTTGAACTTTGCCATTTTTGCATCAACATTTTTCTTTGGCACGCTCTGCAGGGGGCTTTTATGGATGGATTAGTTTGAAACTTGGTATGCTTGTTTGGGGTGACTTCTGGATGAGAGCTGAAGATTTTTTCCATTTTCGTCATAAAATATTGCCCTTATCAATGACCTTCAACTTTGCCATTTTGTCTGTCGAGAGTTTTTTTTGAAACACCAGACAGTTCTCGTTTATGATTCGATCGCTTTGAAACATGGGGTGCTTGTTTTGTGCAGCCTCTAGATGTGAGCTTGGATTTTCTTTCTATAGACTTTTGTGTGCTATAGAGCATGCCAAATGAATACTTTGAAGCACAAAGGAATGGCTTGGAAATAGCGAAGGTTTTCTTATCGAGGTGACTCTAAGGATAGCCAACACTTACTAAAAGTATGTGTGAAACTTTCTAAAAGTTTATTGACAACACTTTTAAAAAAAAAAAATAAGTAGATTTACATACATTGTTTTAGAATTTTGCTGTTTTTTTCAGGTTCCTGAAATAGATAGCACTTCACCTGAGGGTAAAAAGCCAAATTCTTTTGTGGGAAATATTAGATTCAGAAATGTTAATTTTTGTTATCCATCCAGAGAAGAAGTTGAGGTAATTTTGTATTTTGGAAAGTATTTTGTTAACTGCCATTTTGAAAATTGCATTTGTATGAGGTTTACTTTATTAGTCATCCACACTCTTCTGATAAGGCCTAAGAAAGTTAAGAATCTGTTTCTCAGGCCCTCCCATGGTTATTTTGGCTGCTAAATGCTTTCTTTTTATAACCAATGCAAACTTAAAAAATAAAAATGAAATGATTTATGTCTGGTATTTTACCCAAGTTAATAAAATTGATAAATTTGTCCCTTGAGTGCAACAAGGCTTTGCAATGTTTTAGCATTGCAAAGCCTTCTTGCACCCAAGTGACGAAATGCACCACCACCCATGCTATTCTGTAGATTATGAGGCCTAAAAACATAAAAAACAAACCAAGAATATGAACTTTTGATGGCAAAGAAATAATTACAGAAATAAAAAAATAAAATAAAAAGCTGCCCACCCACAAGCAATTTTAGAAAAAATTGCTTGAAAATCAGAAGATCTACTTTCTGAAGCCTAACACCCTTTGCTTTGTGGTTCTGGGTGTCAAGATTAGTCTCGGAACATGTATTACTAACTTTTTACTGTAACACCACTAAATAATGAATGTAAAAGGATAACTCAGAATGTTAGTTTTGGTTTTTTTTTTAAATTTCTAGAAGTCAGTTCATTAGATTAATTCCTTCCATGTTGTTGGCGTCAAGCTGCAAACCTCTTTACGACTAGAATAAGTCTAATTAATTTGAACACATTTCAGCAAATTATCCATTCTAAATCAATTCAATTTTCGATCAGTGATCTTTTATGCTAAATTCTTGTGTATTTTCCTTCACAGCAGCCATGACTAGTTTTGAATAAATATATATTTTTATACCCAACCAATGGCCCAGACTTAGCTGGTGCAAACTCGATAAAATCAAGGGCCAAACACAAATTTTGAACCCCTCCAATCCCCAAAATTTGCATACAATACTGAAAATTAAAAGTCCTATCTAGCCCCCCATACTTTTAGTACTGTGCATGCACAGCACCCAGGAAGAGACTGGAATTGGCACCAAGCATCATTTCTTTTGTTTGGCCCAAGTCAGTAAACATTTGAACTGACATGTGCAATAAATTCTCATTTTTAGCTTAACTTGACAAAGTCAAGATAAGCTATTGCCATCACGCTTGTGGACATCTGTTTGTCTGTGAGTCTGTTCACATTTTCCTTTAGCACAGGCTATACCCTGTAGTTCTTGTCCGATCATCTCAAAATTTCATATGCAGGTTTGGGGTCATGTCTAGATGAGAATGTCCCTTTTTGGTCGCGATCGGTCAACCATGATGGCTCCCCGAGCCCAAAACCCGAAAACCTTTAGCATAGTCTACAGATTGTATTTATGAAGGGATTTCATTGTAACTTGGTAGGATGCCTCTGTATAATATCTAGATGAGAACGTCCCCTTTTGGTCATAATCTGTCAATATGGCTGCCCAAGCCCAAAACCCAAAAACTTTTAGTACAGTCTGCAGGTCATATTTAATATGGAGGCATTTCATTGTAACTTGGTAGGATGACTCTTCTAATATGATGTCTGGTTGAGAACTTCCCCATTTGGTCGTAATCTGTCAACCGTGATGACTGCCCGAGCCCAAAACCCGAAAATTTTTAGCACAGTCTACAGGTCATATTTATGGAGGGATTTCATTGTAACTTGGTTGGTTGGCTTCATATAATGTCTAGATGAGAATGTCCCCTTTGGGTCGTGATTGGTCAACTGTGATGGATGCAGGGGCCCGAAGCCCGAAAACCTTTAGCACAGTCTTCAAGTCATATTTATGAAGGGATTTCATTGTAACTTGGTAGGATGAATCCAGATAATGTCTAGATGAGAACATCCCCTTTTGGTCGCGATCATTCATGAGCCCGAAACCTGAAAACATTTAGCACAGTCTATAGGTCATATTTATGGAGGGATTTCATTGTAACCTGGTAAGTTGACTCCATATAATGTCTAGATGATAATGTCCCTTTTAGTTGTGATTGGTGAACTGTGACAGCTACAGGGGCCCGAAGCCCCAAAACAATTAGCACAGTCTACAGGTCATATTTATGAAGGGATTTCTTTGTAGCCTGGTAGAATGACTCCAGATAATGCCCAGATGAGAACGTCCCCTTTTAGTCGCAATCATTCAACCATGACGGCTGCCCGAGCCCAAAACCCGAAAAACTTTAGCACTGACTACAGGTTGTATTTATGAAGGGATTTCATTGTAATTTGGTTGGATGACTCAGTATAATGTCAGCCGTGATGGTTACATTGGCACGAAGCCTGAAAACCTTTAGCATAGCCTAAAGGCTGTATTTATGAAGAGATTTCAGTGTAACTTGACAGAATGACTCGTTTTGGAATAATTTCACTGTCACTTGGTAACTTTCATTGACATACATTTATTGTGAGGGCCACATACATTAACTGTGAGGGCCACATTAACCCGCATCTCAATTCTTTAGTACAGTCTACACCTCAAAGTATTTTTATTGAAAACATAGCATACAGGGAACAGAAATTAACTTATTCCCAATTATCACAATTCTTGTGTTATTTCATAATTCTTTCATAAACATTGAACATTATCCTTTTTCATCAAACACAGCACACAGACAAGTTCATGGAATCAACAGTGTAGCAGGATGCTGGAAGTGAACAACGGTAGTTTTGGATGTTCAGGGCTGTAACTTTATAATTTTTATGTAAAATTTATTCATGTTTCCCAATTTCAGGATATGCTTTTGAACGTCGTCATTATAATATGACTCCACTGTTGTTTTGTTAGTTTTACTTCCCTTCCCTCTCCTGAACCTTCTTGTTATACTCCCAAGCTCTTTCAGTTTTTTTATTGAGAATTTTTTATTAAAATTCTTGGGAGTTTAACTTGTTTTACGGAATAGGATTCTGTTTATCCACTGTGTTTACGTCCTGTTCGTTACTGTTCAGGACGTTTTGTTTTTTTGCATCTTCTACCAGATGCATTGTTTTTTCTTCCTATCAAGATCTAGCTTTGCATCAGGTGGTTGTTGATCGGTTACTGACTTTTGGCCTCTGTTGTGCCTGTTGTTGGTTAGTTTCCGGTTTTTCCTCTTGACGTTGTCAGGTTCAATAACGTTTTGGATTCGTATTAATTCGGTGTTTAGTTAAAAACAATTATTGTTTTTATCTTATCTTTACAAAGTCAAGCTAAGCTATTGGCATGGGTCATGCGAAAGTCTGTAAGTCTGTGAGTCTGTCTGTCCACAATTTGTATGGCGCAGGCTACAGGCTATAGTTTTTATCCGATCATCACCAAATTTCATATGCATGTTCAGGTTGGTGTCTAGATGAGAACGTCCTATTTTGTTCATGGTTGGCTGCTTACATTGGCTGCTGAAGCAGCCATCATGAATTTTGTATAGTGCAGGCTACAAGCTGTAGTTCTCATCTGATCATCACCAAATTTCATATACATGTTCGGGTTGATGTCTAGATGAGAACGTCCTATTTTGGTCACAGGTGGCTGCACTCAGTGGCTGCTGCAGCAGCAGAAGTGTGGGGTGATTTTAAAAAAAAATTTTATCTTAACTTTTCGTAATGTTTGACTTCAAATCAGCCAATGGTAGCATGGCTGCTGCAGCCGTGTATTTTTTTCTCTGATTTTAACAAAATTTCATATGCAGGTTTAGCTTTGACAATGACTACTTTACATAATGTTTGGCTTCAAATCAGCCAATTGTAGCATGTCTGCTGCAACCATGTATTTTTTTTCTCCCAATTTCAACGAAATTACATACGTAGGTTCAGCTTTGACCATCATGGCTACTGCAGCTATATTTTTTTCTGCTTTCAAATGAGTTTTGAAGGATTGGAAGTGATTTTATGCACTATATATATATATAATTGTCCAGTTCAGCCCATGGGGGTTGGGGGGGGGAGGTGGCTAGGGTTGGGGGTCCCCATGGGTGAATTTTTTTTTGCTTTAGAGTTTATTTTGGGGATTTTGAGTAATTTCATGACAAAAAAATTTCATCCACGGAGCGATTCAATTTTTTTTTTTTTCTGCATGAAATCACTAAAAATGCCCCAAAACACATTTTAAGGCCAAGGAAAAAATTGTTCACCCAGTTCACCACATTGGGTGGGGTCCGGGGGGGGGGGGTTCTTTTTTTTTGCCTTTATTTTAAAATGTCTTTTGGGGGATTTTGAGTGATTTCATGAAAAAAAAAAATCAACCAAATGACGGGCTCCATACAGTTGGGCTTGGGATGATAAGTTCATGGGGTGAATTTTTTTTAATAAAATCTCACAAAATCCTACAAAACACAATTAGGTGCAATATTTTTTCCTTGTTCACCCTATGGGGTGGGTGTGGGGTCCCAGTGGATGAAAGTGATTTGATGCAAAAAAAGAAACCATTGCTTTAGAATGAGTTTTGAAGAATTTTAAGTGATTTTATGAAAGAACAAAAAACTTCTCCAAATAAACCCCATGAGGGTGGGGCTGGGATGCATTTTTTTCTTTTGCTTTAAAATGTGTTTTGGAGGATTTTGAGTGATTTCATGCAAAAAAATGCACCCAGTTCACCCCCATAGGGTGGGGGTATGGGAGGGAGGAAGGGTCCATGAAGTGGATTTTTGGGGGGCATAAAATCACTGAAAATATCCAAAACACATTTTAAAGCCAAAAAATCTGTAGTTTCTGATAGAAAACAAAAAGTCTATAATTATGGCACAATTTACTTGAATGTAACATAAAAGTTGAGTAATTATGACATTAATCCCCAAAATAAACCATAAGGTCAAGATAAGCTACAGTGTCATTAACACTTTCATTTCTGTTAGGATACATATTATATCTTATTCTGGTAGTTTAGCTTCAATTAGGTAGTGCTTGTCCACACTTAGGCATATCAGGACGCCCTTGTGCTCATGAGGTTCCCTTGGGGCACTTAGGCTTCATTCAAAATTTTTCAAAAATTTTTTAAAATTTATTTCAAAAATTTTGGTGCTTGTTTATGTTTTGTATCCTTGTGGTGTTTATTCTGTATTATTATTGGGAGTGCAGCAGACTTTTGGCTTCATTATTATTGCATCCATTATAATTAAAAAAATGTATCCATCATAATAATTGGTACTTAGTGTAGGTCCAGGAAGCCTCTGAATTAAATGATTGTTGTTTGCCGATAGTAGCGACTCTCCTTCAATACTTGTACATTGGAATTGGATGTCGACCTGTGTGTTTGGTGGTGAAGTTCCGATGAAGGAGCTTTCACCCCAGGGTTATAATAGTCTTTCAGTCTCTTTTTCAGAGGAACAAGTACATAATTATGGTACTTTGACACCTGTCCGTTACGTGTTGCTGGCGTCGCACTCTAATGAGCCCCACTCTGATGAGTAAACAGAGTTAGCTGCCAAGGTGCTCATGATATTTAGCAAGGGATTGAGGTCTCTAGTTAGTTCACTTAATCATCTGCATGCAGCTAGCTCAACCGGCGAAGCAATCATCCCTGTATGGGAGCCAGGATACTGGGTAGGTCCGTTGCGGTCGAGTAGTATAAACGTGGGTAAAGCGAGTACCTCATAAAATAAAGCTCACCCAGCGACGATGGCAAAAGAAGAAGTCTTTTTCTATGGGACGCTCGGCGAGATCTGGGGTCAGATCACGAGTTGGAGATCCCTCTCCGTCCCATTAGCAGTTGGGTCGACTGTGTCCATTGCAAGAAACTATAATGAGTCGGAAACGCTTCAGGGTGTTCCCTCCACACTGCAGCCGGGGTCAGATGCGGTTATGGCTTCTTCTCCTTACATGGAAGAGCATGCAAAGTGGATTAGCCTACAAGTTTCTCAACGGGATATGTTGCGGTCGAATAGTATAAACGTAGGTAGAGCGAGCACCTCATAAAATAAAGCTCACCCAGTGACGATGGCAAAAGGAGAAGAAGCCTGAAAGTTTTTCTACGGGCCGCTCGGCAAGATCTGGGGTCAGATCGCAAGTTGGAGAGCATTCTCTGTCCCATTAGTTGGGGGTCGACTGTTTTCTGTCGTGACAAACTTCAATGAGTCGGAGCACCTGTCTGAAATGCGTGAGTCGGGACGCTCCTTCCACACTTCAACCCGGGTCGGCTGTTGTTACGGCTTCCTCTTCTTCTATGGAAAAGCATGCTAAGGGGTAGAAGCCTACAAGTTTCTAAACAGAACGCTCGACGAGGTCTGGAGTCAGATCGCAATTTGGAGAACCCTCTCCTTTCTGTCAGTAGTCGGAGACGACTGTTTCTCCTTTGAGAAACTTTAGTGAGTTGGAACGTCCATTCCCGTTTGCGGTCTGGGACGCTCCTTCCACACTGCAGCCAGGGTAGGTTGCAGCTATGTCTTCTTCCTCTGCTTCATCGATGAAGCATGTTAGACCACAGACTAGCTGTCCGACTTTGCATGTTCATGCTGTTCCACGGCGGTGTTCCCAGTCTTCACCTCCGAAGTCGGATTAACCTGCAGCTAGTGGTTCGAGGCATTTTTGTATGGGACATGCGTCGAAAAATCTGGGATCAGATCTCCGTCCCGTGAGCAGCGGATAACCGCTGCTCCGCAAGCCTCGTTCACGGACCTGCTGGCGCAGCTTATCGCAGCATCCCAGTAGTCGCAGGTTCAGCCTTCAACAGTCTCCGGTAGTGAGCTGTCGGACGGTGCTGGGTTTGTTCAGTCATGTGTACATTCGGATGGTCTTGACCATGTTTCCCCTCCTCCCCCTGCATTACTTAAATAGCTAGATAAGTATGGCTAGTGCAGTAATACTAAAGCTTGGAACTGTGAAAAATTACTTTTTTCAACTACAGGAAAAATGAAACCTCACATTACATTCCCAAAGCTGCGCTCCTACTGCTATTCTCAATAAAAGAGTAGTAACAGCGAATAGAAGCTTATCATAACAAAATAACTTGTCAAAAACCAAGCATGACCAGTTTTTTGACTGGCGTGACTCATAACGCTTTAGTGTTAATCATATAGAATAGTATAAAACCATAGGGCTACATCACATCTGACCAACTCCATATTGCCAGTAAAGGACGGAGAGGAACAGGATGAACATGGCACTATTGCAAGGAATACACCCGGTGTTGACGTATCCCTTGAAACCAAGACAGTGCGCCATGGCACCAAAGAATACACCATATAGACATAATATCCAATCCTCCAAGTGGAAATATAATACACCACCACCCCCACCCCCACCCCCGCCAATATGTTAAGAGGCAGTTACAGGGCAGGACGTAGTTCTCTTCCCGTAAGCCTCATATACATTCAATTATATTCAAGTCGTTCATTGCTCTTCGATTGACGGGTAGTTTTTGTTCTAATGGCGACTTCAGGGGCGCATCCACTGTTTAGTTGGTTTGCTTCCTGCAGGTGTTCGTTCATAGTTCGTATACGAGCATATGATTCCTGGACAGTAACTGTTGTTGGATACTGAATTCTTTCATGAATACATTCAGCTGATACTGCTAGCCTTCGTGTCACCTGTGCAGCAGGCATGTCGGCTTTTCTTATCAACCTACCTCAATTGTTTACTACAGGCTTGCACTACAGTGGAAGAACCTAACTCAGATAAAATACTCTCTATTTTAATCTTTCCCAAGATTTGGGAAAGAAAAGTGGTGTAAAAAACACCACGAAAAAATAAGCCAAAACTAGGTCGAGCGCCATCAGCGCACACCCAGTATGGGACGCTCTTCCATAGTACAAATCCACGGCTTCCGTAAAACAGTGTGCAATGCGTCAATTCGTCATTCTTTTTTATCCGACGCACGAGTAGGATGTGTCTCCGCCATATGCATTATGAAACAGTGATAATTCAACTCGTGGGTAATGGTTTTCCTGTGACTGGAATTATGGATCTGAAGATCGTATAATAACAGGACTGTGTTTTATATATTCTCGTTAATATTTTCAACCACATTCTCATTGTATATTATTTACTATTCCGTTTTCGCGAATGTTTTGTTTTTGACATCACGCGATTCGACAATGAATTTTTTCGGTTGAATGAATTAATTTTGGAGTTAGGTGTCATTCTGGGGCTGTCTGGACAGGATTTCTTCACTCTGTTGAGGGCTGAATTTCTGGGTTTTTTCGGTCCCTGTCGACCGTCTGGGTTCTGTCATGTACCCACTGGTTTAAATTTCTGCCACCTTCTCTCGTAGTTGAGGGTGTTCTTCTACTTTCTGTTTCTGTTGAGTTCACCTTTTTCTTCTATTGCTCTCACCTCTGTTATTTCCAGTTCGGTTCCTTTAGGGCAATTCCTTTTGCCCTCGCCTTGGTGCGTTCTCGTGGCCGTTTCTTCCGCACCCGCGGGTGGTGTGGAACGCTGTCATTTCGGGAGCCTCCCGACTCGACCACATCTGGTGTGAGTTTCCCCCCTCCGAGGGAGATGTGCAGCTCCTCCCGCCCTCGTGTGGGGTGGGGTGGGGGGGTGGGGGGACGGGACACTGTTGTTTCGGGTCCCCCCGACTCGACCACGACTGGTGTGAGTTTGACCCCCTCCGTGGGGGATGTGCAGCCCCTCCCGCTCCCAAGGGGGGTGGGGAACGCTATCGTTTCGGGGTCGCCCGATTGGACCATGTCTGGTGAGAATTGCTCCCCCTCCTTGGGGGATGTGCAGCTCCTCCTGCACCAGCGGGGGGTGGGGAATGCTGTCGTTTAGGGGCTTCCCGACTCGACCATGTCTGGTGAGAGTTATTCCCCTTCCGTGGGGAATGTGCATTTTTTACCGTGGTGGATACTGCGGGAGCTGTAGGATTTCTGGTGAAGAGATGCCTGGTTCCGGGACTATGTGCCCTCTCCAGTCGACATCTGAGGCTGTCACTAGGGTTGTGACTCCTCCTTTGGAGGCCGAGCTTGGTGGCTCTCTCCGCTTTTCCGCCAGTTCCAACAGCTCCCGTCGTATCTGCTGCTACTGCTGTTCCGTCTACAACGTCATTGGGCACCGTTTTTAGTCGGCCTCGGCTTATCCCTGCCAGGGTCTGCAGTGTGGTTGTGGGGTTTCGGCCTCAGCCTTCCCTGACTTCAACTCGGCGAAGTTGGATGGGGTTGCCGACTGAACCCCCTACTGTGTCCTCTCAGCCATTTAGCACAGTAGTTTTATACCTGCAGTGGTCTGCTGCGGTGTCTGGTTGTGTTCTTAGTGGGACACTACGAACTCTTTGGCGTTTTCCGTCCACTCATTCTGGCCCACGACCAGTTTTGGGGGACCAACGTCTTTTGTGCAGCCTGGACCTTCTGCCCTGCAGAGGTCCGCGGTGACTCTCATGAGTTCCCGCTATGTTGATCCTCGGGGTGTGTCACACCCCTATACACGTCTGTCTTCAGACGTATCGGCTGCTGCCCGTCGTCCCACGTCGGGTGTTTTGGAGGATCGTGACCCTTCGCTGGTTAAGAGGGTCAGAGGTGAAGTCACTTTGTCGGTTCGTTCCCCTGTCGAACCGGCCAGTACGGGCAGTGAGCTTAGGGAGGCCCTTTTCCTTACTCAGGTTCTGTCAAAGAGCCTTCCTGTTGCTTCCAGCAGGGCAGCGAGTGGTTTCCAGGCGCCCTCTATGGCGGTGCCCCCCGGGATTGGAAACAGGCCACTTTCTGATCCCTCTGGTGTTCCGACACCATGGGAGGCATCAGCTGGTTTGCCCACGATGGGCTATGTGTCTTCCAACTCAGGGGAAGAGTCAGACATGTTTGATGTCGAGAGCCAGCAGTCTTCGGACTTGGGGGCAGCTCTTGATTTTGTGTTTGGATTCCTTCCGGATCTCAAACCATCTAACCAGTCGACAGTGTCAGCCAGGCCGCGATCATCGGTCGCGCGCCAACAGCCTATGGAGCAACCCGCTTCTGGGCATCTTCGACCGTCGTGCCATTCGGTACAGTTGGTTGAAGCATTTTCAGCCTTGGACTCTAAGCTAAGTTCCAAGGCTATGAAGGCTCCGTTCTTCACCAGGGTTGACACCTTTTTGCCTCCGGCGCGTTATCGTTCCTACGATTTCGCCAATCCGTCGGACTACCAGACTTTGACGGATTTGGATCAGGACTCCACTTCCCTCGGGCTTTCCAAGTCCAAGTCTGCCGTCATTCCGATGACGACTCTGGCGTCCACATTGGGCTTATCGAGAGAGATGCTTGGTATGCTTTCTCTCTCCGATCACGTCCCGCTTTAGCTGCTTATCTTCCCCCGGATAAGTTTGACGAAGTACAGGCTCCTTTGCGTGTGCTGTCCAAGGTGCTCATGCATCTTACTCACACGCTTGCCTGTAACACGGCTACTCTGGAATTAGTTCGAGGGGACTCTGTGCTGGACACAGGCCGATCCCTTCCTGAGGAGCAGTGCGCTACTCTTCGATCTGCTTCTTTGGCAGGTCCGCAACTTTTCCATGGTTCTGTGTTGATGGTCCGGGATGATGTCCTACGTCATTCCAACGATCAGCTGCTGTTTCTTCAGCTTGATCAGCCTTCTAGGGTAGGCATGGGCCGTTCCAAGCCTAACAAGTACCCTCTGCTTTCTCTGCGAAGCAAAGGGCTGATCCTTCTGCCTCCGCTTCTACTTCTTACTCAAGGGGTAAGGGTAAGCGTCGGTTGTCTTGAGGGAAGTCCCAGGATTCTTCATGCAGTAGAGGAGGTGTTTTCTCCTCTCGTGAGCCTCGTCGGGTTTGAAATGAAGGTCCTCACCTCGACCCGTCCCAGGTTGGAGGAAGGATGGCAGAGTTCGCAGACCGTTGGGCCACCATCACATCCGATCCTTGGGTGTTAGATGTTGTTTGGTCCGGGCTGCAAATATCCTTCCGAAGGCACCCCACTCTGTCCAGGGTGCCTCTTCCAACTGCAGTTCCTTCAGACATTTTACATCGGGAACTTTTGTCCACGGAGATAGACAATCTCCTGACAAAGGGGGCGATTGAGGTCATAAAGAACATTAGGTCAGTGGGTTTCTATTCCCGCCAGTTCTTGGTGCCGAAGAAGGACGGCCGACTCAGACTGGTTATCAGTCTGGGTTTCCTGCACCAGTCTATCATTGCTCCCAAGTTCAGCATGGAGACTTTCAGGTCCGTCCTCCGTTCAATTCACCAGGGAGTTTTCGCTTCCAGCTTCGACCTGCAAGACGCTTACTTTCACATTCCGATTCATTGGGCGTTACGGAAGTATCTCAGGTTCGTTTTTCTGGGGTGAGTTTACCAGTTCAAGGCCATGCCTTTTGGCCTCAACCTGGTTCCTTGGGCCTTCACAAGACTGATGTCGCATGTGATAGCTTTCCATCGCACACAGTCCAGGGTGACTACTTCGGCATATCTGGACGATATCCTCCAGGGGCATTCCAATGCTGCCTTCCTGGAGTCGGATGTCGACACTCTGTTGAGCCTGCTCACGTCGCTAGGTTTCAGAGTCAACGAGGAGAAGTCGGACCTAGTCCCTTCTCAGTCGTTTTATCATCTGGGGATGGCTTTCCGCACACAATTCAATTTGGTGGCGGTTCCCCAGGCCAAGGCTGTGATTCTCTCAGCTTTTACTATGACTCTGTCCCAGTCCACTTCCGCGATGGCGTGGAGTATTCTCCGGCTATGCGGTCTCTGCTGTTCGGTGATGGATCTCATTCCTCTAGGTCGGCTGGGTGTCTGACCTCTCCAACACTTTCTGCTCAGTCGTTGGAGGCCGAATGTCGATTTTCTAGATCTGGTGCTTCAGTTTCAAGAATATCTTTTTCCTCACTGTCTCCTCTGGGCGGATGTCCAGTGGCTTTCGCAGGGTATTCCGTTGGACTTACCCACGTCTGATCGCGTTCTGATGGCAGATGCCTGCGATCTCGGATGGGGTGCAACGTTGGATCCTCGAGGTCTTTCCATTCACGGGATGTGGGACCAGGATCATGCAGCTCTACACATCAACCAGAAGGAGCTTCTTGCTCTTCTTCTGAGTTTCAGGCAGTGGATCCCTCACCTGTCGAATCGCCAGGTCCTTCTGTTGTCCGATCATTCGACGGTGGTTGCTTACAATCGGAATCAGGGCAGCACGCACTCTATTCCAATGTACAAATTGGCTCGGGTTCTTCTACTGCTCGCTCAGGATGACTGTTCGTCACATTCCCGGTCGTCTGAACGTCCTAGCCGACTCCCTGTCCCTTCGGGGCAGGGTCATTTCCATCAGGTGGATGCTCCACATGGCGGGTTCCATCGCTCTCTTGCGACTCGTTGGAACCATCCGGTGTACACTTTTGTGTCCCCGTGTCCAGATGCTCTGGCTTTCGCCGTGGGCACTCTGGACCTCCTTTGGGAGGGTCTTGTCGGCTACGCTTTCCTGCCGGTTCCGATTCCGCCTCAGGTTCTCGTCTAGATATGAACCTGCAGTCGTCGAATCCTTTCGATCACACCCGTCGCCTTGGTGGGTGTGGATCAATCTGCTCCGCTCTCTGTCAGCGGCGGTTCCGGCATGTCTGCCTCTACCTCGCGACTTTCTTTGCCAAGGAGGTTTTACATTGACCCGACTTCATTGTGCCTTCGCAGATGTCTTTTACCGGGTCCTGTCTCCTCCGTAGTGGTTTTTCGAGACACGCAGTGGAGTTGCTTTTATTCAAGGAGGCACTCACTCCACTGGTTTAGCCTCTGTGGCTAAGTGGAAGGTTCTTCTGTCGATGGTGTGCGATCACTCTGTTGCTTCTGTCACTCCTTTGATCACACCGCTTGCGGAGTTTCTGGTATATGTTTGTTTCTGGGGGTCTCCAGCAATGGGTCCATGTCCATGCTTTGGAGACATTTTTTCATATGTGATACCGCATTGTTTCGACACTCATCCTTGCCTCTCCAAGCTTGTTCAGCTCTTTTCCTTGAAAAGGCCTAGGACTTTGCAGTTTCCTCCAAGATGGTCACTTTCTTGGGTGCTGCTCTGCTTGGGGGTGGGGGGCATCCACGCCTTTATCCTGGATGAATATGCATACTCTCACTGCCAGATCTCTCCTGCATCCATTTCTTGATGGATTTGTCTTGCTATTCGTGCAGCTTCCGCTCGTCTAGCTACTGGTAATTGTTTTACCAATTGTTTTTTTCTGCCACGAGGTGCGTGCATTGTCTTCCTCTTTTTATAACTGTGTCATGTTGTCGGATGACGGATGTTATTCTGGCAGCCTTCTGGAGAAATGCTACTTTCTCCTTTTATCTGCGACAGTTGCAGGAGCCGACAGAGAACCTTGGGGCCCTCTTTCTTTGGCTCAGGCTGTTGTCTATCCCAGCCTTTCAGCTTTTTTCAGGGTCAGTTCCAGCTTTGTGCTGTTACTGCCCTTTCCGTCTGTGCATCGCACTTCACCATACGCCTCATCTTTCATTGTCTTTTCTAATGTTTGTGATGCTATGGTTTGATAGGCCTAGGGATCTCTTCCTCTGTCCACGGTCCCAGTGCTATTGAGTTATGTGTGGGTTGGTTATGTGATTCCCTCCAGCCTTTTGTCTGTTCAGCCTGTAGTAAACAATTGAGGAAGGTTGATAAGAAATATAAATTTTATAGTAAATTTCCTTTCTTATTATACCTCCCGAAATTGTTTACATGGAGGCCCTCCCGTCTTCTTATTCAGGTAAGAATCCTTCCTCCACGCTGATCACATAACTCCTGTGTGGTTCAGAATCAAAAAAATGACGAATTGACGCATTGCGCACTGTTTTACGGAAGCCGTGGATTTGTACTATTGAAGAGCGTCCCATACTGGGTGTGCGCCGATGGCGCTCGACTCAGTTTTGGCTTATTTTTTCATGGTGTTTTTTACACCACTTTTCTTTCCCAAATCTTGGGAAAGATTAAAATAGAGAGTATTTTATCCGAGTTAGGTTCTTCCACTGTAGTGCAAGCCTGTAGTAAACAATTTCGGGAGATACAATAAGAAAGGAAATTTACTATAAAATTTATATATCTGGGCGACATTCTCCAAATATGGCAATTAGTCCACTCGAGAAGTTTCATTCAGAGTCGTCTGCTTTTGTTCTGACGTATGAGTTTGTACCTCATGTTATAAAATCGCATTAACGTCGTTTTATTCCTTCAGTTTCCTGGTTATATTTTGTATCGCTCGGGTTACGCCGATGATGCAGGCTGTATTCAGGCAAGGGTACATGTCGTATTCTGTTGGTTGTGTGCTTAATATGCATTAATCATTAGGCAGACATATATCTTGAATAGATTCTCTTAAATTCTTGCTCAGTGTCAGTATAAGAGCTTATGAGAATTTTGGTCTATTTGGATCAGTAATGGATATTCCTACAGGCTGTCTCTGCATGCGTTCTCTATTTTTTCTTCATTATTCAGAGTTGTATATTCATTCTCTGAACAGTCATTGGTTTTAACGGACTAGAGAAAAATGATTTATTTGGGCATGGTCCTTGACAGGTTTTTTAATCATATCCCGTTCCAGGTTCTGAATCCAGTGTTCAACCGGAAGCAGTTCACAAAGGGGAATCCTACTCTCTCATTCTTGTAGATTGAACGGTTACTATTTGGAAGTTCATTATTGGGATTTACTTGTACATCGGAACATGGTCACCTGTTGGTTAGCTCAGAAGCGTATGAGTTCTCTCAGATACCTTTTCATTGCGATTCGTTTGGACAAGTTTAAGGTTGTACATCTCCTTATTCTTGATGCGGCATACATTTTAGAAGCTTTTGATTTTAGTAACTGGGAGCCTTTTAGGCGATTATATATTCTTCATTATGCCTTTTATTGCTCAGAGGGGATGCCTATATTAGGTTTCTTTTCTGATATTATTCAGTACCGCTTTATCACTGATTCCAGGCCGCTTTCCACTTTGTTTTGAAGGTTAATTTCCTTCAAAAAAGATGGGGGGGGGGGGGGTGTGATTTCTCCTTAGCTCTTCTGGCCTTATAGTAAGTGTATAACTATGGGTGAAGCTGTTATTGTCTATAGATAATACTGATCTTTATGTACAGCTCATTGGATTGTATATGGCATGTGTCTATGGGCATTAGTCTCCAACTCTTGGACACACTTTTCCTAATTTTAAGCATCTTTTTCTGGATTAGCCTTAAAATTGGGGGCTCGTTACACCCAATTAGCGTAATCATTTATGCTGAGTAAGAAGGATTCACTTGGATATTGCTCCTTTATTTTGGTTGTATAGAGAGGGATATATGTAATTCCTCATATTTTAATCTCCTATTCACCTTTGGGAGTCCTCCTGCAGGCTTAGGAGCTGAAATTTAGTCTGCTATTCCTTTAAGTCCTAGGCGCTCCAGCCTTTTTACTGTTCAGCTAAGTCTGGGCCATTGGTTCTAGTACAAAAATATGAAAAGTTGAAAGTAATTTGTATATTTTTTTTATGCTTACCAATGGCCCAGACAGGGATGGCCCTCCCATGAGTGGGTACTCATACCTCTCCGCTGAGTTATAACATTAGTGGGCACAACTAGGAAGAATAATGCTTGGCGCAAATTCCGGTCTCTTCCTGGGTACTGTGCATGTGCAGTACTTAAAGTATGGATGGCCAGATAGGACTTTAAAGTTTCGGTTATGTGTGCAAATGTTTCGAGTTGGAGGGAAGGGGGGGGGGGGGGGGTTCAAAACTTGTGTCTAGGCCTTTGGTAAGTATAAAAAATATACAAATTACTTTAAATTTTTCATTTTCATAAAATACATGTTTTTTCTGCAAAAACCAAAGTGAACAATAAATTTTTAGTTCATCTTGACAAAGTCAAGCTGAGCTAATCTCATCGCTCTCTGTCTGTCGTCCGTCAACACCATGTTTTGGTCTTCTCCTCCAAAGCCACTGAGTCAATTCAAGTGAAAGTTTGTGTGAGTGATGGTCCTAAAGGGGCATTTCATTTTTGTTCAACTCGGCATGCCCAGCCCCATAGGGAGGAAGTGGGGGAAAATGCTCCAAAATATTTTAAAAATCTTCTTCTCAAGAACCAGTGTGTACAATGACTTGATATTTGCTATGGAGCTTCCATATGAGGTGTAGAATCAATTTTGTTCAAACGAAGTTCGTGAAGTAATATTTGGCTTTGTAACAGGAGGGGTAAGATTTTTGGCCCCACCCAAAATTTCTATTTTCTGAACCGATGGTCCGGTATGAACCAAATTTGGTTTGTGGTAGTATTGGGTCATAAGTACTTGATCCATGCAAAAAAAAAAATTCCCGCATCCCCATGGGAACCCTGGGAGCTAAAAATAGAAATATTTTCAAATGCCCATATTTCCCAAACCCCACGGAACAGAGAGCTTTTATTTGGTATGAAGTATCCTTATGACTAGTAGAATTGAATGGTAAAAAAAAATTGCCATCGGTTATGTTAGGGTGTTCTGTAATGGGCATCGAAAAAATGCTGAGTCAGCATATTTGCAAAAATTTAAAAAAGTCTTTTCTCCAGAACCAATCATCAGAATCTTTTGATATTTGGTATACAGCATTCATAGGGGGGTCTGATAAAAGTTTGTTGAAATAAAGCTCATTGGTTCATATTTGGGCTCTCTACAGGAGCCCGAAGTTTTTACATAGGGTAATATGGGGAATATTCTTTAAAAATCTTCTTCTTCAGAACCACCAGTCAGAATCTTTTAATATTTGGTATACATCATTGTTATGAGGGTCAGATTCTAGATTGTTCAAACAAAGTCCCTAGGGGAAATATTTGGGCTTCCTACGGAAGCCCAAATTTTATCTTTGTTCAATATGGAGGGTAATTTAAAAAAATCTTCTTCTTCAGATCCATCAAGCAGAATGCTTTGATATTTGGTATGCAACATCTCTATGGGGGTCAGATTCAAGTTTGTTCAAATCAGATCCCTAGGTATATATATGGGCTCGCTATGGTAGCCCAAATTTTTACTTAGTGCAATATGAGGAAATTTCTTTAAAAATCTTCTTCAGATCCACCAGTCAAAATGCTTATATATTTGGTATACAACATCTCTAGGGGGGTCAGATTCCAGGTTGTTCAATTCGAGTGCCTAGGTTAATATTTGGGCTCCATATGAGAACATGAAGTTCAACTTAGTACAATATGAGGGAATTTCTTCAAAAATCTTCTTCTTCAGATTCACTTGTCAGAATGCTTTCACATTTGGTATACAACATCTCTAGTGGGGTCAGATTCAAGTTTGTTCAAATCGGATCCATAGGTTAATATTTGGGCTCGCTATGGTAGCTCAAATTTGAACTTAGTGCAATTTGAAGAAATTTCTTTACAATTTCTCTTCTTCAGATCCAACAGTCAGAATGCTTTCATATTCAGTACACAACATCTCTAGGGAAATCAGATTTAACTGTGTTCAAATCAAGAGCCTGGGTTAATATTTGGGCTCTCTATGGGAGCCGGAATTGGCCATTTTGCTGAAGAATTAAAAATTTTGTATTCAGTACCCTCTAGAGGTACTAAGATTAATCCACATAGGTTGTATCAAGGGGCTTCATAGGGGAGCTCTACATTTTACTTATGATCAACTGAAGAAAAGGCATGATGCCCAGATTATTTTTGTCACTCTTGAGGGACTCAAGAATTGACAGTGTAGCCTATGGAGATGGCTTGCTTAATGTAGACTCATTCTTGGACTCTGTTTAAATTGTGTTTTGTACAAGATGAGCGCTTCAGGCCCCGTGGGGCCTCTTGTTTTGTTTTGTTCTTGAACAATACGGTTCACGTGCACTGACAATTTAACTATTTCTTTTTTTACGTTTGGGTTATTTTTTGCACTAATTTGTGTTTTTAATTTTTCTTTAAAAATCTTAAGCTTCATTCACTTAACTCACTTTTAATCATGGTATAAATACTGAACACAGCTCAGGTGGAGTACAAAGGACCAAGACTTAACGACTCTTGTTGGACTTTTTCCTGTATTTCATGGATACCTTTGGTCTCAGACTGATAACATGTTACCTCTGGCTGATATCAAGGCTGATATTACATCAAACAAGTAAAGCCTAAAAAAATTAAAAATCTGTTTCTAAGGCCCTCCCACATGTTCCCATTGGCGGCCACATTCTCTCTTTTTATAACCAATGCAACCCTACGAAATTCTATTGCATCTGGGAAATTTGAAGAAGACAAGTGTCGCTGATTTCTTCTGATGTGCAGTTCGAAGAATTAAGTACTTAGATGCAACTATCTGATAAATTGTTTATGTCTGATATTTTACCCAAGTTAATAAAATTGATAAATTTGTCCCTTCAGTGTAACAAGGCTTTGCAATGCTTTAGATATCTTCCACAAGGGTTAAAAGCTTGATTTGACTTTTATGTATTTGTTAGTCACCGCACTACAGTCACGAGAAAGTCTTCAACATTAAGGTAAACTTAACCCTTAAAGGCTTGGATATTTTTCATACATTTTTGCTACACTATAACAGTTTATGTCCTTTGACTGTGCAGTTTTTTATTGGCAAGTCTTGGCTGTCTATGTAGGCACATTCATCATGTAAAATCTTTGATCTGCCCTAAAACAATTCTGAAAAGATATGAGTTGCGTTTGTTATGAATTTCATGATGTTTCACAACTGTTAACTGTATTAGATTAATAAATGTGCTGTATTTTCAGGTGTTGAGTAATTTCAGTATCGATGTAAATGTTGGTCAGACTGTTGCTCTTGTTGGTCCTAGCGGCTGTGGAAAAAGTACTACTGTGCAGTTGATTCAGAGGTTTTATGATCCAAAAGGAGGCCAGGTATGTGGTGAAACATGACAGAGTTGGAAGTCAGTATCAGGCCCTTCAAATCTCAATACCAAATTGAATCAGGCAATGAATTTCAAATCAAATCAAATCAAATCATGAATCAAAACTCACCTTTCTTCTTTCTTGTAGATATTGTGCTTTCGTACAACTGTAAATACTGCTAGTCTCCACTCGTACATTTTTTTAATGTCATCCATCTGTTCAGGCCAAGCAATCTAGAAAATCAAGGAGTGCAAAACAATTGCCTTCCTCAGATTGCTTGGGAGTGCAATTGCACCTGAAATTTTCAATGCAATAACCTGTAAGCTATTTTGGTTATATTCACATCAAGGTATTAATATTGCGATTGAAAAATTGTACTATATTCAGCTACATAGTGGAAAAATTGGCACACACATCTCATTATTCAAAATGTTGCATTCAATTCTTATGTGACTGTCTTCTACACACAAAATGTATCGAAATGCGACACAGAATGGGTCATGAATTGTTGCGAATCAATGCAACATTGACAAATCGTCCCCTGAGTTCCAATGTGTTCTCTGTGCCAGTAGGCACATAAAACACATTGGAACTCAGGGGACGAAATGATAATACATTTTAAAGGCAGTCCCAAACAGGTCTGGCATTCCAGAAAATTAAGATGTGCAAAAATTTGCCCTCCTCAATCTTTTCTAGGCATGCAGTAGGCGTGCAGCACTCCTAAAGAATGCCAGGCCTGTCTGTTGATAAAGTCAATAAAAAAAAAATATTCCAAAATGGCGTTAAAATAGTTTCTCGAGCAGAACCTCCTTGAACTCTTCTTCTATCATCAGGTCTCCTGTACAGAAAACTTGAGGACAGTAGATGAGTTCAAAAGAAGACTTGGTGGGAATAATTTTACAACATATCTCAACAATTCAAATTGGCTTAACTAAAATCAAATCAAATGAAATCATTGGGAAAATGGCAAACCAAATTGAATTTCAAAGCTTCACAGGGCCTGTTTTATACCCCCCCCCCCCCCCCCCTGCCCCCCCCCACTATCCTCTTCTTCATGACCACCTGTAGTTTGCTTTTATCAAAGTCTGCTAAGCTAATAATTTCCCCAAGTCTGGAAATGTTAATAGGAAAAGGTGTCCTTATGTTCAGTTACTGCAAGAAGATTAGTACTTGGAAAGTATCTTTATCAAAATCCTTCTTGCATGTGTGGATGCTTGTGCCCTGCACAAAACTTTTTTTTTCATCATTGAAGCATTTTTTTTTTTTTTTGTTAATTCCATTCGAAATTTTCTGTGTACAGACGGCCAACAGTTAACAGTCTTGTAGTCAGCACAACGGAATAAATGTAGTGTTAGAAAATAAGTCCATTGTGTATAAATATGCAGTCATAATTTTTTGGCATCCTAAGTGACTTTAACCTATTTTTAACCTGTGTTAAATAGTTGAGGTCAAGGTGTTGTTGTTGTTTACGTCTTGATTTGGAAAAGGGATGAGGATTAAAGCTATTCTGTGAATAAATAAATATATATTATTTAATTCCTTTTCATATATTTTATTTACCAAAAAACTGCATTGAAGGTGGAGTTTTCAATTTTTTGAAAGTAAGTCACCTATTTTCACTTCAACACTCACACATTGATCATGAATCTCCGATTACGAAGATAAAAACAGAAATAAACTTGAACACAGTTGAAATATATATCATTTAATACCCTTTTCTTAAATAAATTTAACTTAGGCCATACAAAGTTGATTGTCTGTTTCTCAGGCCATTTTTTCCAAAAAAAGCATGCGGGCGGGCGGGTTTTTTTTTTTCTTTTTATTTTCTCCCCGAGAGGTTGTTTGTGGTAATTTGACCCCCACCGAAACGCCTGGTGGACCACGCAAAATTTCGCAAATATATTGGTTATTCACCACAGGGGTGTTGAGTCGTAAATGAAGTGGGGTTTGAATGTTTGTTTTTTCAGTGAAACGTGAAAATTATAATACAGGACGAAAGTCACGAAATGCCTCGTGGGTGAAACGTCTTGGGTTGAAACGTCTCTGGGACAAATCAAATGTCGAAGTGCCAACTTTCAGAGATTTATTTTACCCCCCAAAAAAAATCCTTTCACAACTTGCCTAATAAAATCGTGAATCGCAATTTTTTCCCATTATATTCAAAATTATCACAACCCATTTGAACGGGCAGTTCATCCATAAATCATATTTTTTTTAAATCTGAAAATGAAATACAAAACGAATGTTTGCGTGTTTTTATTAACCAATTCGACCGCACATACCTGCCTATATGCAATTTATTTTCAACTATGACTGTTACTTTTATATCAAGCAACGGTTACTATTAGTTATCCAATTATCCTGCATCTCAAATGCATTTATTTAAATTAACTGGGAAACTCGTAACAGTTTCAAATAACAGTACACAAATTTCCAATGACGGCCATTTACAATACAAATGTTACTAAAAATAAATGCCAGGAGACTGTGTTCCATTCAACATAGCACCTGACTTTGCAGACTTTCTGAGAGTTGGTGCGAATCAAACGTGGTGTGAATCGACCATTCCCCTTTGTGACTGTTTGTTGTCAGACTGAAAGACACCTTCCTTCTTGTTGTCATTATGACTTACCTTTTGCAGAATAAAACACTTTCTGTCGTGAATATTGCTAAAACCCACCCACTTTATTAAGGTATGATGTAGAAAAAGCTTGAAGTGTGTTAATTTAAAATTTACGAACGCATCGATATCGATTTACCGAAATGAGCACAATATCTCAAATTTTTTTGAAGATTTTCTGGTGTCATAAAAAGGTTGCATGCGCACCAAAAATGACCATGCGCGCAGGCCTGAGAAACAGAGGTTCTTTTTTTTATAGCCTTAAATCCATATTTTACTGCTTCGTGTGATTTGACTCCAAACATTTTACATAAGTTGCAACGGGAAAGAAATATTGAACTGTTGTTTTCCCAGATTTTTGGTCCAAAACCGATTTCCGTCTGCGAGGCCGCAAACTACACTGGAATTTTGGGATTTTCTCTGGCATTCCGGGAGAGTTAACATGTCTGCTCATTTGATTCAGAGATTAGCAAGAAAGAAAGAAGAGATTCCCAGACAGACATTTTTATCACTGGAAATAGATCAAAGGAACTTCCCCAGTATCTCCCATAATTCAAAGTTAAAAATGGTGGCACTCATTAACTGTACTGTCTTTTACGTTCTCTTTTCAATGTTCAAACACAGTTTTGCAGTTTGTAAAACAAAACTTGGGCACCCTTATTCAAATGCAGGAAAAATATAAATGGAACACTGTTCAAAGGGAATTCTCTGTTGAATAAAACTTTTTTTTACAAACCAGTTATCTGAAGTTGTTGGTGATCAGGTGTTTAAAACTGGGTCACCACAAATTGGCACAATGTAATCAGCTGATCGAGACAAATTTTATACACTTTAAAAAAGGTACAAACATCTTTTTTTGTCATTTATTAATGAATTTGCCAAGACTATAATCTTTTGAAACTAATTGCAAATTGACCCTCAAATCATTTCAAAACTGCCAAATATTTTGATTGATATTTTCTGGGATTTTCGGTCCAAGGAGACCTTTTCCAGGACGCCGGGAACAATGTTCAATTCCCGGGATATTTTTATACAAAGCAACCAATGGTCCAGACCAGCTGGTACTAACTCAAAAAATAAGCCACGGCTAAACACAAATTTTCCCCCTCATCACCAATATTTGCATGCAAATCAGAAATTTTTATGTCCTATCTGGTCCTCCATGCTTTTGCGAATGCACATGCGCAGTATTCAGGATGACAGTGAAATTGGCGCAAACCAGCATTCTTTGTTTGGCCCTCCAGTCGGTAACAACAAACTGACCTCTGTGCTTTTAAATCTCAGTTTTAATGATGCCAGACACAAATCAATGGTAGATTTGGTAGTTCCAAGCACATAATTAGATGATGGAAGGGAACAATGGTGGTTGGAAACGTTCAGGGCTGTAACTTTATAATTTTTATACGCCTGTCATTTTTTGACAGAAGTATTATGTTATGGGGTCTGTCCTTAAACAATTTTTGTGTCGCCTACTCCTCCAAAGGTTTACATGCTACATTGTTCAAACTTTGCACACATATTGATCAGTAATTGCCGTTGTGCATATGACAAGTGCAGGTAACTCTCTTTTGTATTTCCAGAGTTATGCCCCCTTTTAGTACTTAAAACATTACAGTATTGTGTTGCCTACTCCTTCAACATTTTACATGCTATATTGTTCAAACTTTGCACACATGGTGATCACCAATTGCCGTTGTGCATGTGACCGGAGCAGGTATCTCCATTTTGTATTTCCAGAGTCATGCCCCTTTTAGTACTTAAAACATTACAATATTGTGTCACCTTCTCCTCACATTTTATGTGCTATATTGTTCAAACTTTACACACGTTGATCACCAATTGCCGTTGTGCATGTGATAAGAGCAGGTAACTGTTTTGTATTTCCAGTATTAGACCCCCTTTTAGTACTTGAAACATTACACTATTGTGTCGCATACTCCAACATTTTACTTGCTTTATTGTTCAAACTTTGCACCCATGTTGATCATCAATTGTCGTTGTGCATGTGACAAGAGCAGATAATGCCATTTTATTTTTTAAACAACTAGAATCCTCACTGTTTATAGCTGTTATGATCCTCAAAATGTCCTTTTCCTTGGCGCTACCTAGTTATCAATGAAGTTAACCTGTCAATGAATGGACGCTACCATTGTAAACGGCGAGGAGAATTTTCTACAGCAGTCTTGCAGCCCTTTAGAAGTTATCTTATCAATAAAATGGATGCTACCATTGTTTTTATTTTGTGAAGACCTTAGATCGCTTAATATGAAAATGTGAAAACAGGTGAATTACCCTTTACCCCAGACAGGGCAGGGGAATGGGCAATGAAGGGGGACAGACATAGCCGAGTCAAAAAAAATTTTAAACTTTACCCCAGAGAAACTTGTGCATGTTCCAATTTTGCCGGGTGTATGTTGCCCCGCTAAGCGATGCTCTTGTTATCTAAATTATTTCATGTTTCCCAATTTCGGGACATGGGCCTGACGTCATCATTCTTGCTAATGATTTTTCCACTGTTTGTTAAGTGTTCCTTCCCTATCCTTCCTTGAAGCCCCCCAGTTAAACTCCCGAGCTTTTTGGCTTATTTTATTAAAAAAAATTTTTTATAAATTTCTTGGGAGTTTGACCTTTTCACACAGAATGTTTATTCTGTATATCCCCATGGTTATGTCCTCACCCTAGGGGTGTTTAGGCATTTTGGGTCATGCATCTTACATCCGTTGTATCGTTTTTTCTTCTTCTGAAGATCTTGCTTTACATTAGATAGTTCTAAATCTGTTACTGACTTCGGGCCTTTTTATTCAGTGCCTGGGGTCTTGTTTCTGGTTTTTCTTCTAAAGTTGTTTACATTGGCAACATTGTATAAATATATGTAGTTTCCTATTTATTTCATCGTAGGATTGTTGTAAGATACATTTATAATATTAATTTTTGGAATTTTGTCCACACTTAGGCTCTATCGGGATACCTTTGGGCTCGTCTTGTTCCCTCTGGAAACTTGGGCTTCTGTCAAAATTTTTCAAAAATTTTTAGCTCAACTTTGGCGAAGCCAAATTTGAGCTTATGCCATGGCCAGTCGTCCGTCTGGCCATCTGTCCATCAACAATTCAATACGGCTCGGGCTAGAGGCCATATTTATGAACCGATCTTTACGAAACTTCTTGGATACCTTTGTTATGACCGTGGGATGAGAACAAGTGTTTTGGGGTCCGATCCGCTTGCAGCCATTTTGTACAAAATTAGGTGCAATCAGATTTTTGCCCAGAACTTCCATACTGCTCAGGCTAGAGGCCGTATTTATGAACCGCTCTTTACAAAACTTCGTGGGTACCTTTGTTATCACTGTGGGATGAGAACAAGTGTTTTTGGGTGTGGTCCGAAATTCAAGATGGCCACCAGCAGCCATTTTGTACCAAAATTAGTGCAATCAGACTTTTGTACAGAACTTCTGTATGAAAGTTCTGATTTGAATAAATTTTTATAGGAATGTTTAGTAACATGGAATACATCACATATAGTACAGGTTTTTTTCTTGTGCAGAAATTATGCAAATTAGATGAACTTTGATTTATTCAGTGCTACTTATACACTGTAAGTGCACATGTCAATACGGCTCGGGCTAGAGGCTGTACTTATCAACAGATCTTCACGAAACTTCTTGGGTACCTTTGTTATCACTTTTGGATGAGAACGAGTGTTTCTGGGTGCGGTCCAAAATTCAAGATGGCTGCCAGTGGCCATTTTGTACCGAAATTAGATCCAATCAGTTTTTTGTCACAACTTCTATACAGCTCGTATTTATGAACTGATCTTCACGAAACTTCTTGGGTACCTTTGTTTTCACCTTGGGACAGGAACAAGTGTGTTTTGGGGGTGCCTTTGTTATCACTGTGCTATGAGAACAAATAGTTCTAGTTTAGCATCTGACTGTCACCCACCTTTACAATACTTTACCTATACATTTGTTACAGGCTACGGTCAGTATTTATGTACAGACCGTTACAATACTTTATATGTACCTTTGTTATCAGGTCATTACCTAGATGTTCGTCATTGCTGTGTCACATACTACACATGTATATGTCTTAACAAGTTGAGCTACAGTGTTATTGACACTATCAATTTTTTTGGAAATTAATTTTTCGATTTATATTTTGAATGTTATTTATTATGTATCTTTTTCATATATTTATTGTGGAGTTGGTGGAAGTACTGTCGACTTTGTTTTGATTCATTATGAAAGCTTATTGTTCAAAATGCAAGGCAAGGAAGTCTTCCTCGGATTTACTTGCTTGTTGCTTTGCTTGTAGTCAATGTACTCCCACTAATTCTTGTCCAACCTGTGTCGGATGGGCTGACAAACGTTGAAGACGTATGTCACGGTACGTTGTTAGCGGCGAGAGGCCAATGCCGGTCCTCTCGCCACAAAGTCAATCAAGTTTCTCAGTTTCTTTTTCAGAGGAACAAGAACATGGTGATGTTTACGTGACGCCTAGAGATAGTGTGCTACTGTCGTCACGCTCAGATGAGCAAACAGAGCTAGCTGCCAAGGTGCTCATGAATATTAGACAGGGCATAAAGCCACTAACCGGTGATTTTAGTCTCTTGTCGCCAGCTAGCTCGACCGGTGAACCGGTTACTCCGTCCGTGGGTATCATGATGCAGGGTGTGTCCGTTGCAGTCGATAGGAGTGGATTGGGTATAGGGAGCACCTTAAAACATAAACATGCTCACCCAGCAACGATGGAACATAGGAAGAAGCTGCCAAGTACCATGGGAAGCTTGGTGAGGTCTGAAAGGACTGCGAGCGAGAGAGGTCCCTCTCTTTTCAAGCAGCATCTGGGGCCAGGTGTTGTGATTAGAAACGTGCGTGAGTCGGAGCATTCGTCCGCACCTTCCGTCCGGGACACTCCATATAGTTTGCAGCCAGCCTCAGCTGCAGTTACAGCTTCTACAATGTCATCTTCAAAGCACACACGACCGCACATTAGCTACACGACTTTGGATATCCAGCCTGCATCACCAAGAAGGGACCACTCATCGTCTGCAAAGTCAGACCATCCGGTAACTAAGGAGACAAGGCCTCGTTTATCGGGACGTCCGGAGAAAAGAGCCATCTCAGACACACCATCCCAGGAGCAGCAGGCGGCCAAGAAACAGAAGACAGCTGCTCCTCAGGCCTCCGTTACGGACTTGCTGTCGCAGATTGTACAGCTCATCGCAGCATCCCAGCAAGTGCAAGAGCAGCCTACGGCAACCTCAGAACCTCAGCTGTTGGACGGTGCTAGGTCGGTCCAGTCATCTGCACATTCAGATGCGGGAGACCGAGAGTCACAACTGATTCAGTCTGATTGTGAAAGAGATGTGGAAATCAACATCTTCCATAAATTTACCGTTTCTTGGACCACGTTCATTTAAAACAGTCGGGAATATGTACGGAGAGTTCGTCTGCATTTAGATGAGCAGGCCGAGGATCTAGATCTATCCTTGCCTGGGTCATTCATAATTCACTCGGACACAATTGAAACGGTAATTTCTTCAAATAGAGTGAATTTGGATGTTATGTCTTATGCAGATCACCTTTCAAGAGCTGTGGCGCAACGTCTCAACGGGAAGGAATTTGGGGACGTTCGTACCTCGTTAAGAGTTCTTTGCAGGGCAATTATGTTTACCATGTATAACTCCGCCTTAACATTGGCTAATTTGGAGTTAATCATGCTGGCCTTGCATCGTCATCTTTAATAGATGACAAGGTGAAAAACTCTCTCCGGGTCGCTCCGGTCTCCGGACACACAGTATTTGACGACAAGCTTTCATTGGTTATTACCAAGCTACAAAGAAAGTATCTAATACTCTGTTTCTAAAGTCAGCGTCTAATCGACTCGCTACAGCAGAAAAGAGTAAAGGAGGACGTCCCAGACAGAAATCCTCAAAAGGGGACTCCTCACAAGGGTATACTATAATTACTCTAGAGATCGTCAATACAGCGACTTGGGAAAATGAGTGTAGGTCTGATCGAGACTACCGGTCAGATGCCCCCTAGGCCGACGGGTCGATGCTCTTCGTGAGGGGGACGTGGTTTCTCCTCCTGTAAGCCTCGCAGGTCCTACAGGTGATGGTCAGGACCTCTATTGCTTGCCAGTTGGCGGAAGGTTATCAAGATTTGCAACAAACTGGATAACAATTACCGAAGACTAGTGGGTGAGAAGTGTAGTTTCGGACAGCCTACGGCTATCTTTCCTAACAAGGTGTCCGCGGTGCACAAATCTTCCGTCAAATCCTTGCAAAAGAGATTCTCTCCTAGTGGAGGTACAGGCTCTCTTATCAAAGGAAGCAATGGAGGTCGTCGTGAATCAAAATTCTCTAGGATTCTACAGTCACCTGTTCCTCGAACCGAAGCCAGACGGTTTGTTCCGACAGGTAATAGACTTGAGGTGGATAAACAAGCTTATCGTAGCTCCAAAGTTCTATAATATGGAGACAATTCGGTCGGTAAGGGCAAGCATTTGAGTGAATGACTATGTGGCAAGTATAGATCTAAAGGATGCGTACTTTCATGTCCTGGTACATTCAGCATACAGTAAGTATGTGCGATTCGCCATGCAAGGGACAGTGTTTCCGAGCTCATTCGTCTGCGGTTACTTGGACGGCATTCTTCAGAGATACGGCAACAAAACTATTCTTCAGAACGATGTTCAGAGTCTGCTTCTTTTGCTCCGACGTCTCAGCTTCATCGTAAACGAGAAGAAGTCAGATCTAGCTCCGTCCAAGTCGATCATTCACTTGGGGATGAGCTTCGAGACTCACAACAATCTGGTTCGTCTGCCATTACCCAGAACAAAATTAGTCAGTTGTTATGCTCGCTTTTGTCTACACTCAGACACATTAACAGCGAGGGAATTCATGCGACTGATGGGGTTGTGCGGAGCAGCTGTGGATTTTATTCCCATGGGTCGCTTGTGCACATGTCCCCTCCAGATATTCTTTACTCAGAACTGGAGTGTGAAGACGCATTCACTTGAGTCCAGTATTGTTTTAACGGATCTGGTAGGGAGTTCCACTGCAGCTGCCGGATCCGGCTTTCACGATTATGACGGATACGAGTCAAATGGGTTGGGGAATGACCCTGAGCCCGACAGACTCAAAGTGTCAAGGTCTTTGGAACCCTCAGTTCCTAGAGAAACACATAAACATCGAAGAGATGATGTCAATATGGCTTGCGCTACAACATTGGATTCACATAGCGGACGCTCATGTTCAGATATTGTTGGACAACTCGACAGTAGTAGCGTACATCAGGAACCAGGGAGGCACTCATTCGATTCCGTTATGCGAACTAACGGAGAAAATTCTTCTGTATGTCGTGAATTATCATGTTCAACTATCGGCCTGTCATATATCGGGCCATCTAAACGTACTAGCAGACTTGCTCTCTCGGAAAGGTCACCTGTTGTCATCAGAGTGGACTCAACAAGCGGGTATTCAGACAGGTTTGCTACCAGTGGGATCGACCCATGATAGATTTGTTCGCAACACACCTGAACAATCAGTTGCAGATGTATGTGTCGCCATGTCCAGACCATCGAGCATATGCAGTAGACGCTCTGTCAATCTCATGGGACGGAATGATAGGATATGAGTATCCTCCAATGTTGATTCAGCAGATTCTGTTAAAGATCAAACAGTCTCGTTGCAAAATTCTGCTAGTAGCATCTCGGTCGTCACAGAAACCGTGGATCAATCTTCTCAGGTGTCTGTTATGGGACATTCCCCAGAAGTTTCCTCCGAGAGAAGACCTTCTTTATCAGGGGAAGTCACGCACACTGCATCACAACCCGGAAGGTCTCAACCTTTACTTATTTCCGTTGTGCGGTCCTTCTTGCACGGCAAGCAATTTACAGGACGTGCAGTGGACGCAATTTCTAACTGCAGGAGGTCCTCCTCTTCATTGAATTATGCAGCGAAGTGGAAGGTTTTTTTCTGTTGGTGTAAGGATCAGTTGATAGACGTCTATGATCCGTCCATACCGGATATTGCCAACTTTCTGGTCAACCTGTTTGACGTTCTCAAACTGCAGCCCGTCACTATTAAGAGCTATAGGTCTATGTTATCGGACAATTACGCTCATCATGATAAATTAGCAATTGGATTTAATGCTTCATTATCCAAACTGGTTAGAAATGTCTCTATAAATAGACCTAGAACCCTCAGATTAATTCCTAAGTGGAATTTTGCTTGGGTTCTATTGAAGCTTAAGGAAGTTCCGTTTGAGCCATTGGACGTTGTAGAGTTCGCATTTTTGACCTATAAAACAGCATTTCTCTTAGCCTTTGCATCTTCTAGAAGAATTAGTGAACTCCATGCTTTATCTGTTGATGAATCTCACTACCGTAGTGTTGGTAATACCATTACTTTAACTACAGAAGTGGGATTTTTGACTAAGAACCAGGCTCCAGATAAACAGCCTGAGCCTATTACCATAAAGGCTCTGCCATCTACGGACAACTGTAGACCTCTGCTGTGTCCAGTCAGGGCTATGTGCATTTTTAAACGCCGATCAGATTTTATAAGAAAAGTAAGAAAACACTTCTTTCCTTCGTTAATTCCTAACAGAAGAGATATTTCTGTTCATTCTGTTGCTAGATGGATTCAGTTGGCAATACACATTGCTTATGAAAGTCTATCTTCAGATCAGCATTCTGTAAATAAGATATCAGCGCATGAAGTTAGAGCACTGTCCACTTCTTGGGCTTATTCTAACAGGATAGCCATTACTGATCTCATGAAAGCTGCGTACTGGACACAGCCTTCTGCATTTACCAAGTTTTACCATAGAAATTTAGAGTTCATCTCCGGTTACCTTAGATGTTTAGGTCCTCTGTCTGTTGCTCAGAATGTCATCCACTAAATGATTACATCTATAGTTATTTAGGCAACCCGTTCCAGCAGTGACGCTGTTCCGCTGCCCTCTTTGTTCTGTGGTCATATACCTCAGAACAAGGGGAAGGGTGGGGGGCGGGGGGGAATGTTTTTTTTCCCTTATGATCATCTGGCTTTATAGTGAAAAGCAAGGGAGGACCTCCTCCAGTGTCAGTAGTCCTGAGTCGATACTGGGATGGTTTTAACGTGTAGCTCGGTGTAAAGCAAATAATGTCTCATTTATGTATTGTTTTTAAAGTGTAGCTCACTGTGAAGCATTTGTATATGTCACATGTTAAACGGGCGTGAATATACAATCCTCAGACACTTTTAAATGAGTATAAAGAGTCTCATTCTCTGGACTATCTTTATATTTTGATTTCCCTTCACCGGGAAAGGGTTATGCTGGCATTAATAGAGAAATATATATTATGTAATACTCAATTACATTGTTGGAGTTATGTCTTTCTCGTTTCTCGCAAATGAGAAAGACATATATAATTCCTTTCTCTCCTATTCCCTTGTAGGAGATATCCTTTATGAAGTGATTGAGTAATTGGATTTTCCTCTATGTCCTAGGCCCTCCAGCCTTTTTACGATTCAGCTATTCTGGGCCATTGGTTGTTGTATAAAAATATTATAAATTCAAAGTAATTTGTATATTTTTTATACTTATCAATGGCCCTTCCATGAGTGGGCACTCATACCTCCCTTCTGTTTACAACATTTAGCTGGCAATTTTTAGAAAGAATGATGGTTGGCTCCAATTTCGGTGTCTTCCTGGATACTGCGCATGCGCAGTTCGCAAAAGTATGGAGGACCAGATAGGACATACAATTTTCGGTTTTGCATGCAAATTTTGGGGATTGGGGGGCAAAATTTGTGACTGACCCTGGATTATTTTTTGAGTTAGCACCAGCTAGTCTGGGCCATTGGTAAGTATAAAAAATATACAAATTACTTTGAATTTATAATTTTTCTGGGCATTCTGGGAGGGTTAACATGTCTGTTCTTGCGTGCCTTTTGCGCTTGTGAAATACAGGAAAAAACTCCCAACTTGAGTCACTGATTGCAGTACCCAATACTCCACCCTCGTTGTGTTATCTCATCATTGTGTAAACAATGCACATGGATCAATTGTCTGTAAAAGAATTGATATTTTATTGAGATGTCATCAAATCACACAAACAATGTTAGTAAAACCTAACTAGAAGCCATTTCTGAATTCCAACTACCTATTACTGAGCTGATCAAGCAGGAAATAAGCAGACTGTCATCTGCAAAATGAGGTCCCCAGATGGTGAATTTGCTGATGCTACCCAACACAGGGTAGCATCACTAAATTTACCCTCTGTGAACCTCAATCTGAATCAAGGCCTTAAACCTGAACAGAAAGAGGTACCCAGAAAGAGGTACCCAGAGGATATATTGGCCCACTGTTTGGGATAGCATCAGCAAATTCACCCTCTGGGGACCTCATTTTGCAAATGACAGATTGCTTATTTTCAGGCTCACTGAGCTGATACTTCTGGTTGAATTATGTGTAATAATCTGAAACAAGCCGCAACAAATTTATTTCAGATATTTTTGGATGACAATAACATCAGAGATTTAAACGTCAGATGGCTGAGAGAAAACATTGGGATTGTGAGTCAAGAACCTGTCTTGTTTGCAACAACTATTAAAGAAAACATTCGCTATGGATATGAAAATGTGACAGATGAACAAATTATTGCTGCTTGTGTGAAGGCAAATGCCCATGACTTTATCAATAATCTACCAGAGGTAATTAAAACAAATTCTTATTTAATATTTTGTTCATTTTTAGCTTAACTTGACAAATTCAAACTAAGCTATTGTCATGATGCTTGCGGATGTCTGGAAGTCTGGGCATCTATATGCCTGCCCACAATTTGTTCAGCACACTTCTTTTCCGATCATCACCAAACTTCAAATGCATGTTCAGATTAATGCCTAGGTAAGACCGTCCCATTATGGTCAAAGTCGGCTCCCCACAATAGCCGCCACAGCAGCTATATTTCTTCAGCACAGGCTAAAGGTCATTATGCATTAATTTTCTTGAAACTCTGCAGGGTGACTTAGTATGATGAGTGGATGAGAACGCCCTATTTTGGTCACTGTTGGTTGTCCATACTGGCCGCCATGGTGGCCATTTTGGATTTCTCCAGAACAACCTGCAGGTAGCATTTTATGCAGTTTTCTTGAAACTCCACTGAATGACTTAGCATGATGAGTACATCAGAATGTCCTATATTGGTTGTGCTCTGGCAACCATCATGGATTTTTCCGACCACCTGTCCACAATTCGATTAGCACGTGCTACAGCCCTCAGTTTTCTTCCGTCATCACCAAACTTCTTATGTTTGTTCATATTCATGTCTAGATGAGAACGTTCATTATGGTCACAGTCTGCTGCCCATAATGGCCACCACAGCAGCCATCTTGGATCTCGTCAGCACAGGCTTCAGGTATCATTTTTTCCTCAGTTTTCTTGAAACTCAGCAACTTGATCCATTATGATGAGTTGATGAGAGCATCCTATTTTGGTCACAGTTGGATGGCCACAAAGTCCACCACTGCAGCCATCTTGGATCTGTTCAGCACAGGCTACAGGTAGCACTTTTACCTCAATTTTCTTGAAACTCAGCAAGTTGACTCAGTATGATGAATTGATAACATCCTATTTTGGTCATGGTTGGATGCCCACAATGATCACCTCAGCAGGCATCTTGGATTTCTTAAGCACAGGCTGCAGGTCATATTTATACAATAATGTTCTTGAAACTCGGCAGGGCATCTTAGTATGATAAGTAGATATTCTAAGGCTAAAAAAATAGACCGAATCATAAATTTTGAAAGATGGTCATGTTGATATCTCAAGCATAGTCTGATGTTATCAACTTGGAACCTTTGAAAATCAAGTTGACCCTCATTGGGGTTTCAAAATATGTGCCACAGTCTTTTGAGTCAACCAGTGTTTATTGATTGTCTATTGCAGGGATATTGGTAATCACAATTTTGACCCATTTTAAAAAAAAAAAATTTTAATAGATAACAAACCATCAATAATTATGTCGCAATTTACTTGAATTCAAGTGAGATAATTATGACATAAATCCCATGAATGCACCATAAAGTCAAGGTAACCTACAGTGTCATTCATACTTTCATTTTTTATGGTATAGAAAAAAATGTGCACTTTGGCAAGGAACTAAGTGGTCCTTGATATGTTCATAATGAAACAGTCATGTTTGAAGCCGAATAGACAGTACAACAATCAGTCTGATTGGAAAATAGTTGTGAATTGGCCACTCAGGTTTCACTTTTAAGTTGTTCCATTTTTTTTATACTGTACCAATGACCCAGACATAGATGTTAAGTCCCCCCTTGCTATTCTCCCATGCTTTTGGCATATTTTCTGTAATATTATTACTAAAATTTCTTGGGAGTTTTAGCTGGATAACAGAATGAATTCTGTTCTTTTCCCCATGTTTACGTCCTCATCCATGGGTGTTTAGGCGTAGTGTTCTGCATCTACCATCTGATGTTCTGCAGTTTCTTCCCTGGAAGTCTCTGTTTTGCATCAGATAGTGTATTATTGGTAACTGATTTTGGGCCAGGGTTATAAGTGCCTGGAGTCATGTTTCTGGTGTTTTTACACTTCTTGTTTACATTGACAACAGCCTCTGTGGAGGGGGATTTCTTGTCTTTGTGTTAGTTTAATCATAACTAGATACATTATTATTATTCGTAAGTGTTGCATTAATTTTTTAAAATATTTTTAAAATTTTTGTCCACACTTAGGCTTGGGATCCATTGGGGCTCAACGTTACTTTTCAGAAACTTGGGCTTGTTTGAAAAAATATTTTTTGAAAAATTTTTTTTTTTTGGATTTCAATTATTTTTTCTATATTAATGGATCATGTTATTATGTATTTTTGTTTTCAGGGGTTGGTGCGAGTACTAGGGCTTTTTGTATTCTTTTCACAATGAAAGGATATTGTTCAATTGTAATAAGAGGAAATCTTCCTCTGACTTTCATAATCATTGTATTAATTGTAGTCAGTGTACTCGCACTAACTCCTGTTCAGTACGTGTCAATTGCGATGACAACATGGGAAGCCTGTGTCACGGTATGTTAGCGGGGAAATGGCCATGCCGGGCCTTTCTCCGCAGGGTCACTCTAGTTTATCAATCTCTATTTCAGGCGAACAAGAACAGGGTGATGTATCCGTGATGTCTTCCAAAAGTGTGCCTCCGTCATCACAATTAATGAAGAGCTAGCGGCATAGTGCTCATGGAAATACGTCAATTGCCTAAGAGGTCCCTAGTAGGATCGACGGCCTTTGACGTCCGCTAGCTCGCCCGGTGTAGCGTCCATTCATCGAATGGTTCGGCAGCCGGGTTCGTCCGTTGCAGTCCAGAAGGAGTTTTGGGTGATGCGAGCACTATAAATCAACCAAGTGCACACCCAGTGACGGCGGATCAGAGGAGAGAACGGCGGAAGCCTATTAGTCCGGTTCCTAGCTCGTCCAGGTCCATCCGGGCTGCGAGCGAGAGAGGCCCCTCTCTTGTACAACAACATCTGGGACCAGATGTTGTGGTACAAAATGTTTCGCATTTGGAGCATACGTCCGCCACTCGGGACGCTCCGTTATATAGACAGTCCGGAGAGACTGTCAATAAGGCTTCCTCATCCTCACGGCAGCGCACACGACCGCACCTTGGCTACGTGACCTCGGATATCCAGCCAACTTTGCCAATCAGAGAATCCATGGCGACCAGGTCACGCCATCCGGTAGCCAGGGACACGAGGCCTGTAGACTCCGGACGTTCGCATAAGATAAGTATGCAGGAGTCAACGTACACGGAGCTTCCAGCGGCAAAGCATCGTAAGACCGCTACTCCACAGGCCTCAGTGACGGACGTGCTATCCCAAATAGCACAACTTATCGCAGCATCCCAGCAACGACAGAATCTCTGTCGGTTCATGTAATATCCGATGACGCTGGGTTGGTACACTCTGCTGAAGCATCAGGTACGGACGTCCGAAAACTTCATAGGGTCCGACAGGATGGCGAAAGGGATTCGGAGGATTTCGAGCTTTCCCTTTCGGAACAACATAAGCTGCTGTACATGTCATCCAGCTTTATCTTCTAGAGGTTGTTTCGTCGGACCAGAATGCTGCGATGCCGGATAAGTTGATCGGTTCAGAGACATCGTCCCTCAGTTTCCGACACAGTCCAATAATGTCACAGGAACTTTCGAATTATTGAACGACGCTATTTATATATGCTTGCTATTAACAAGCAAGTCTGGTTTCTTGTTCGCAAAAGTTACCATGATGTCTTTCAAGAGTGTGCCTCTGTCGTCATAGTTAAATGAAGAGCTAGCGGCAATAAGTGCTCATGGAAATACGTCAATCGCCTAAGAGGTCCCTAGTAGGATCGACGGCATTGACATCCGCTAGCTCACCCGGTGTAGCGTCCATTCATCGAATGGTTCGGCAGCCGGGTTCGTCCGTTGCAGTCCAGGAAGGAGTTTTGGGTGATGCAAGCACTATAATAAGACAATAGTACACACCCAGTGACAACGAATCAGAGGAGAGATCGGAGGAAGCCTGTTAGTCCGGTTCCTAGCTCGTCCAGGTCCGTCCGGGCTGCGAGCAAGGAGGTCCCTCTCTCGTACAACAACATCTGGGACCAGATGTTGTGGTACAAACGTTTCGCATTCGGAGCATATGTCCGCCGCTCGGGACGCTCCGTTATATAGACAGTCCGAGAGACTGTCGATAAGGCTTCCTCATCCTCACGGCAGCGCACGCGACCGCACCTTGGCTACGTGACCTCAAGTATCCTGCCAGCTTCGTCATTCAGGGATTCCACGGCAAACAGGTCATGCCATCCGGTAGCCAAGGGACACGAGGCCTGTAGACTCCAGATGCTCGCATAATAGAAGTATGCACGGGGCAACGTACACGGAGCTTCCAGCGGCAAAGCAACGTAAGACCGCTTCTCCACAGGCCTCAGTGACGGACATGCTATCCGAAATAGCATAACTTATCGCAGCATCCCAGCAAACGACAGAATCTCTGTCGGATCAGGAATAATCCGACGACGCTGGGTCGGTTCGCTCCGCTGAAGCATCAGGTACGGACGACCGAGCACTTCATAGGGTTCGACAGGATGGCGAAAGGGATTCGGAGGATTTCGAGCTTTCCCTTTCGGAACAACAGAAGCTGCCATAGTTTTCTTCCGGCATTATCTTCCAGACGTTGTTCCGTCGGACTAGAATGCTGCGATGCTGGATAAGAGACTAATAGCGTCATTGGACACAGAGTTTTTGATCGGTTCAGGGACATCGTCCCTGAGTTGCCGACACAGTCCAATAATGTCTTTAGAACATTCGAATTATTGATCGACGCTATATATAAGCTTGCTACCAAAACAGGCAAGTTTAGTTTCTTGTCCGCAAATGCTCTAATCTGCCTTTCATCAACTCTAGGAATAAATTTGAAATGGCAGGACAGGGCATACCGAGAGTTCCTATGCGTCTAGACGACGAGGTTGAAGACTGGGAATTGTCTATATCGCCGTCTATGTCAATTCCAACCACGACGTTGGAAACGACAATAATGTCTAACAGACTTAACTTAGACGCTTTATCATACGTAGACCACCTTACTGAGGCGTTATCATTACGTCTTCAAGGGAAAGATTTCCAGGATATGATCCTCAATGAGATTTCTTTCAAGGGCAGTAGTTTTTCCACGTATAACTCCGCCCTTCAGTGGCAAACCAGGAGTTGGTTAGACGTGACGCAGCCCTAGCTACATCCACGCGCGTGGATAGTAAGGTGAAGAACTCTCTCAGAGTCGCTTCGGTCTCGGAGAAGCTTCTCTTCGATGGCAATCTTTCAGCAATCTATGAATTGCTCGATATAGACATTCTCTTGTCAATCAGTGTAACAAGAGATTCAGACTTGGGCAAACATTCGGTGGTTGACTCAGGGAGTTCCACTGCAGTTGCCGGATCCGAGTTTTACGATTATGACGGATGCCAGTCAAACAGGTTGGGATACAACATTGATCCCAACGGATTCGAAGTGCCAGGGTCTTTGGGTTCCGCAGTTTCTAGGCAAGCACATAAACATCCAAGAAATGATGTCAATTTGGCTTGCACTACGTCATTGGATGAACATTATTCAGAAACGCATGTCCAAATCCTGTCCGACAGTACGACAGTAGTTGCGTATATCCAGAACCAGGGAGGCACTCATTCTGTTCCATTATTCAATTTAACAGAAAGAAGCCTTCTGTTTGTTCTAGAACACCAAGTTCTGCTTCGGTCCGTCATATTTCGGGTCGTCTGAATGTATTAGCAGACTCCCTTTCACGGAAGGGTCGCTTGTTGCCATCAGAATGGACTCTCAACGAACAGGTATTCAATCAGATTTGCTACCAATGGGGGCGGCCAATGATAGACTTATTTACGACACAACTCAACAATCAATTGCAGTCGTATGTGTCACCATGTCCGGATCCCCGAGCATGTGCAGTAAACGCTCTATCGATCTCGTGGGACGGAATGATAGGATATGCGTATCCTCCAGCACCGTTGATTCAGCAAATATTGCTAAGATTAAACAATCACAATACAATTCTGTTGGTAGGTAGCATCTCTGTCTCCATAGAGACCGTGGATAAATTTACTCAGGTGTCTGCTGTGGGACTTACCGCGAAAACTTCCTCCACGGGAGGATCTTCTTTCGCTGGGGAAATCGTGTCAACTTCATCACAACCCGCAAGGTCACAACCTTCACGTATTCCGTTGTGCGGTCCTTCTTGCATGGCAAGCATTGTACAGGACGAGCAGTGGACGCGATTTCTAACTGTAGGAGGACCCCCTGTTCGCTATATTATGCGGCTAAAGTGGAAGGTCTTTCGTCGTTGGTGTAGGGATCATTATATTGATATTTTTGATCCCTCCATACCAGACATTGCAAACTTTCTAGTATTCTTGTTTGACGAGATCAACTGCAGCCTGTTACTATTAAAGGTTATAGGTCTATGTTATCTGATACCTATGCACACCATGATAGTTTACAATTGGGTCTAATGTCTCTTTATCTAAATTAGTTAGAAACTTTTCGATAAATAGACCTGGAATCCTTAGATTAATTCCTAAATGGAATTTAGCTTGGGTTCTTCTTAACTAAAAGAAAACCACTTGAGCCTCTTGAGACAGTAGATTTCAAATTCTGGTCTTATAAGACAGCAATTCTCTTAGCTTTCTCTTCTGCTGAAGAGTCAGTGAGCTTCATGCACTATCGGTGGACGATTCTCACTTTTGTAGTATCGGGAACACTATTACCTTTACTGCTAATGTTGGATTTTTGGCTAAGAATCAGGCTCCTAATAAATATCCGGAACCTATTGTTATTAAGGCCCTTCCGTCTTCGAATGGGCATAGGCCTTTACTCTGTCCGGTTAGAGCTTTATGTATTTATAAACAAGATCTCAGTTTATCAGTGAGGACGTAAAAGCTTCTTCTGTCTCTGATGCCTAATAGAAAGGACATTACGGTCCATTCTATTGCTAGATGGATTCAATTAACTATCTGTTCTGCTTATGATAATCTATCTTTAACTCAGCAGTCTGTGCTTAAGATTAATAGCTCTTTCTACATCTTGGGCTTCTGCAAATAGTGTTGCTATTACAGAGTTTATGAAGGCTGCATATTGGTCTCAGCCATCCACATTCACGAATTTTTATCTCAGAAATATTGAGTCCTTTTCTGGAGACCTGCATTGTTTAAGTCCTTTATCTGCTGCTCAGAATGTCGTTCACTAAACAGTTGCAACTATAGTTATGTAAGCTTTCTGTTCCGGCAGTGATTCCGTCCTGCTTCCCTCTTCGCTCTGAGCTATTTGACCCAGGGCAAGGGGAAGGGGGGGGGGGGGGAGGGTGTTCCCTTGGGTCACCTGTTTTATGATGAAAACAAGGGTATTCCTCCTCCGGGGTCAGTAATTCTGAGCTGTTACTGGGATGGTTTTAAAGTGAAGAGTTAATGTTTAAAAAAAATTCATTGATGTCATATTTTTAAAGTGTAGCATTTGAATATGTCACGTGTCAAACGGGCGTTAATATACAATCCTCAGACACTTTTAAAAGAGTATAAAGAGTCCCAATTCTCTGGACTAACTTTATTTATTGGCTTACTTTAAAAATAATTAGTATAAGGATTATACTGGATGTTAATAGAGAACATGAATGTTATGATGCTCAATTATGGAGGGTGTTGTGTCTTCCTAATTTATCATAAATAAGAAAGATACATGTAAAGCCTAATACTCCTTTTCTCCTCAAGGGGATGACTCTATTTTATATAGTTGAGCTTATTGGATTTTCCTCTATGTCCTAGGCCATCCATCCTTTTTACTATTCAGCTATGTCTGGGTCATTGGTACAGTATAAAAATGTTAAAAAATTTATAGTAATTTATATATTTTTTATACTTACCAATGACCCAGACGGGGATGGCCCTCCCAGGAGTTGGGAACTCATACCTCCCCGCTGAGTACATAGTGCTGACCAGGCACTGATTGTAAGAATGATAAATGGCGCCAATTTCGGGACATCCTTGACACTGTGCATGCGCAGTAGAGGCGTAGTATGGAGGGCTATTCAGGACATGATTTCTTTGGTTTTAGATGCAAATTTTGGGGATTGGGGGGCAAAATTTGTGTTTAGCCCTAGATTTTTAAGAGTTCGCACCAGCTATGTCTGGGTCATTGGTAAGTATAAAAAATATATAAATTACTATAAATTTTTTAACTTTTTCAACTCGCCTAAGCAATGCTTCAGGGGAGCTTTAGTGATCACTTTCTGTCTGTCATCCGTTCAGCATCAACTTTACATTATCGACTTCTCATAAATTACATGGCCAAGTTGAACAACATTTGATAAGCATGCTCCTCATCATATTCACGTTTGTTCAGATAAAGTTGCCATACCCATGGGGCCCCTCACAAGTCGCATCCCTCTGTTAGTACCCCCAAAATTTAAAAAATCTGCTCCAGAACCACAAATTATATTAGGTATACAGCATCCTTAGAAGGGACAGACTCCAGTTTGTCCAACTCAAGACTCTGGTTAGCCCGACTGTTTACAGTGATGGCTATAGTCATGACTTTTGTCCGTCTGTTAACATTTAGAGTTTTGGTTAAAGTTTGTGGTTAAAGCTTTTTACTGAAGGTTCAAGTGGGGTTTTTTTCCCCTGTTTAGTCATCACTTTCTTCTGTCTGTTTGTTAACATTTGGAGTTTTGGTTAAAGTTTGTGGTTAAAGTTTTTTAGTCAACCTTAAAGTTTTTTGTTGTTTTTTTTCTTTTAAATTCATATTACTATTGATTGTATCATTCTCATTTTCTTTTTATTTTTTTTATGTTTCATGTTATTTTGGTAAATATTTAACCCTTTTTTGTATGGCAATTTAACTTAAAAATTCCAGGTTAAAGTTTTTGGTTAAAGTTTTTTTTTTTTTGGGGGGGGGGGGGGAGTTTAAAATTTCACCTTTAATTCTTCAAACAGTATAGCGGATTGTCACTGCTTCTAATTTGGGACAATGTCTACTATCTACTGAACATTTCTACAGTGATTTTCATTAATATTGGCATGATTTTAACCCCTTTTAAACAAGTTTTCAGACTTACTTTAATTGTATTTGAAATTAGACTTTGCCACATACTTTCTTACTCTAATTCTTGCATGGTCAATACAACTTAATGATTCCATTTACATCAATGATTTCTTTTATTGGTTTTAGAAAATATTTAACCCTTTTTTGCTAATCAATTTTACTTAGTATTCCCAGCATAAGGTTTCGGATTAAAGTTCTGCTTTTCAAGGTTCTACCTTTCATTCTTCAAACACTCTGTTACAACATCATTTTTTTTCATTTCGGGCAAGGACTACTGAAGCTGTACACAGTGGTTTCAAATAATATTGGCATTAATTTAACCCTTTTAGCAACGCTTTTCGAACTTAGTTTCTCTAAATTTCAAATTAGGTTTCTACCACATACCTTATTACTTTTTATCCTCTCCAACAAGGGAGGGATATAGCACAGAGCTCGCTCCGTCCATCTATCTGTCAGTCCGTCCGTCCATCAGTCCATCCATCTGTCCGAACTTTCTTTATGCCATAACTTAAACCAAAGTTTTCGGATTTCAATTCTTTTCAGTACATGTCTCTAGGTCAAGTTTGATGACCACAATTATCCACTGAAAATTGTTGAAATTATTTCCCTGCCCAGCTCCCCACTATTAGGCATTTTTTTTTCTTCCCTCCAATATGCATTTTTAACTATTTACAGTCACTACATGCAGAACCTTTTTATGTGTACCCATACTATGTATGGTACACATAATGCCGGCATCTGGGGTGACCTTCCGTCGTTCGTCCATCCTTTGTCCGTCCGTCCGGCCGGCTGGCCGGCGTGCGTATCCATTTCTTTGGCATTCGATAACTTGAAAAATATTGCTTGGATTGTCAATTTACTTTATATTTGTGTTCGGGTTACTGATGTGCCGAGCTGTATAGTTTTTGGTGTAAATCGGATAATTTAATCCTGAGATATTAACCATTTATCCTTCAAATTGAAAATTCCTCCAATCCCTTTGGCATTCGATAACTTGAAAAATATTGCTTGGATTCTCAAGTTACTTAATATTTGGGTTCAGGTTACTGATGTGCCGAGCTGTATAGTTTTTGGTGTAAATCGAGTAATTTGCTCCTGAGATATTAACCCTTTATCCTTCAAATTGAAAATTCCTCCAATCCCTTTGGCATTCGATAACTTGAAAAATATTGCTTGGATTGTCTAGTTACTTTATATTTGTGTTCAGGTTACTGATGTGCCGAGCTGTATAGCTTTTGGTGTAAATCTGATGATTTGATCCAGAGATATTAACCCTTTATCCTTCAAATTGAAAATTCCTCCAATCCCTTTGGCATTCGATAACTTGAAAAATATTACTTGGATTGTCAAGTTACTTTATATTTGTGTTCAGGTTACTGATGTGCCGAGCTGTATAGTTTTTCGTGTAAATATGATAATTTAATCCCGAGATATTGACCCATTATCCTTCAAATTGAAAATTCCTCCAATCCCTTTGGCATTCGATAACTTGAAAAATATTGCTTGGATTGTCAAGTTACTTTATATTTGTATTCAGGTTACTGATGTGCCGAGCTGTATAGTTTTTGGTGTAAATCTGTTATTTTAATCCTGAGATATTAACCCTTTATCCTTCAAATTGAAAATTCCTCCAATCCCTTTGGCATTTGATAACTTGAAAAATATTGTTTGGATTGTCAAGTTACTTTATAATTGTGTTCAGGTTACTGATGTGCTGAGCTGTATAGTTTTTGGTGTTAATCTGATAATTTGATCCGGAGATATTAACCCTTTATCCTTCAAATTGAAAATTTCTCCAATCCCTTTGGCATGAGATAACTCAAAAAATATCAATCCGATTGGCATGTTACTTTATATATTTATTCAGGTTACTGATGTGCTGTGCTGTATAGTTTTTTAGCTCACCATCTTTAGTTGTGTGAGCTTATGGAATGGCTCGATCGGTCGACGTCGGCGTCAGCATACGTGTCCAATAATGTTAAAGTTTCTGTTTAGGTCACTTATTCATCCTATTTCCATATCATGGCTTTTATAATGCTGCTATATGATGATTATTATCATTTTACCATGATTTAACCCCTCATACCCTACATTTTAGACATTTTTCTTGACATTTTTATTTGCGTTTAGTTTTCTGTTTAGCTAAGAATTTCATGTTTAACTAAGTGTTTAGGTCAGCTGCTGTGCTCCTTCTCTTCCAATGGCACTTATATTCATCATACATGTTCCTCAGTATCATTGTTCCATGATTAACCCCTCATACTCTGCATTTTAATCATTTTTCTTGACATTTTTAGTTGCGTTTAGTTTTCTGTTTAGCTTGGAATTTCATGTTTAACTTAGTGTTTAGGTCAGCTGCTGTGCTCCTTCTCTTCCCATGGCACTTATATTCATCATACATGTTCCTCAGTATCATTGTTCCATGATTAACCCCTCATATCCTGCATTTTAAACATTTTTCTTGACATTTTTAGTTGCGTTTAGTTTTCTGTTTAGCTCGGAATTTCATGTTTAACTTAGTGTTTAGGTCAGCTGCTGTGCTCCTTCTCTTCCCATGGCACTTATATTCATCATACATGTTCCTCAGTATCATTGTTCCATGATTAACCCCTCATACCCTGCATTTTAAACATTTTTCTTGACATTTTTAGTTGCGTTTAGTTTTCTGTTTAGCTCAGAATTTCATGTTTAACTAAGTGTTTACGTCAACTGCTGTGCTCCTTTTCTTCCCACGGCACTTATATTCATCATACATGTTCCTCAGTGTCATTGTTCCATGATTAACCCCTCATACCCTGCATTGTAAACATTTTTCTTGAAATTTTTAGTTGCGTTAGTTTTCTGTTTAGCTCGGAATTTCTTGTTTAACTTGATGTTAAGGTCAGCTGCTGTGCTCCTTCTCCTCCCATGGCACTTATATTCATCATACATGTTCCTCAGTATCATTGTTCCATGATTAACCCCTCATACCCTGCATTTTAAACATTTTTCTTGACATTTTTAGTTGCGTTTAGTTTTCTGTTTAGCTCAGAATTTCATGTTTAACTAAGTGTTTACGTCAACTGCTGTGCTCCTTTTCTTCCCATGGCACTTGTATTCCTCCTACATGTTCCTCAGTATCATTGTTCCATGATTAACCCCTCATACCCTGCATTTTAAACATTTTTCTTGACATCTCATCAATATTGCTCTTCGTCAAGCTTTCGGCCTCTTGGCCTTCTTCAAGGACCATTGATAAATTTACAAACTACATCTCCGCACTATACTAAACAACAATCAACATTGAAAAGAAAACTATCACACAGTTTTGTTGGAACGTTTGACGTACGCTGACGTAATACACGACGGGCTGTGAACATGAATGCCAGATTAGCAATATCTCTACGTTAGAGCGGGATTATAATAAAACTGCAATGTTCTTGCTTCAGAATGAATCTTAGCAACCAGCCCTTTGCGTAGCACTGCCAGAAGGAAAACTAAATTAATACCTTATTAAACCCAATAGAGGGAATCCAGATGGAAAAAAAAAAAAAAAAAAAAATGAGGGGGGGGGGGCGGGGATGGGACACAGATACATGTGGGAGGGGTGGTGGTTAGTAAAGGGCTGAAAAATACATGCCGTGGCGTGGGTACAACCCCTACGGGACAAATTACCAAATTATCCGATACAGACCATTACCTTTGTTATCTCCGTGGGACGAGAACGGGTGGTTTTGGGTGCGGTCCGAAATTCAAGATGGCCACCAGCAGCCATTTTGTACTTTAGTTAGTGCAATCAGTTTTTTGTACAGAACTTCTGTATGAAAGTGCTGATTTGAATAAATTTTTGTATGAATGTTTAGTAACATGGAATACATCACATATAATACAGGTTTTTTTCTCATGCAAAAATTATGTAAATTAGATGAACTTTGATTTATTCAATGCTACTTATACACAGTAAGTGCACATGTCAATACAGCTTGGGCTGGAGTCTGTATTTATGAAACGATCTTCACAAAACTTCTTGGGTACCTTTGTTATCACCTGGGACGAGAATGAGTGTTTCTGGGTGCGGTCCAAAATTTGAGATGGCTGCCAGTGGCCATTTTGTACCGAAATTAGGTCCAGTCGTTTTTTTGTACACAACTTCTAAACAGCTCAGGCTAGTGGCTGTATTTATGAACCGATCTTCATGAAACTTCTTGGATACCTTTGTTTTCACCTTGGGACGAGAACGAGTGTTTTTGGGTGTGGTCCAAAATTCAAGATGGCTACCAGTGGCCATTTTGTACCAAAAATTAATGCAATCAGTTTTTTGTACAGAACTTCTGTATGAACGTTCTGATTAGAATAAATTTTTGTAGGAATGTTTAGTAACATGGAATACATCACATATAATACGGCTTTTTTTCTAATGCAGAAATTATGCAAATTAGATGAACTTTGATTTATTCAGTGCTACTTATACACAGTAAGTGCACATGTCAATACGGCTTGGGCTAGAGTCTGTATTTATGAACTGATCTTCACGAAACTTCTTGGGGTACCGTTGTTATCACCTTGTGACAGGAAAGAGTGTTTTAGGGTGCCTTTGTTATCACTGTGCTATGAGAACAAATATTTTGGGGTTCAGTCAGACCCACTCTGGGACTCAAAGATTTCTTTTCTAGTTTAGCATCTAACTGTCACCCCACTTTGACAATGCTTTACCTATATATTTGTTACAGGCTACGGTCAGCATTTATGTACAGACCGTTACAATACTTTACATGTATTTTTGTTATCAGGTCATTACCTAGATGTTTGTCATTGTTGTGTCACATGCTATACATGTACATGTCTTAACAAGTTGAGCTACAGTGTCATTGACACTTTCATTTTTTTTAAATTAATTTTTCGATTTATATTTTTAATGTTATTTATTATGTATCTTTTTCATATATTTATTGTGGAGTTGGTGGAAGTACTGTTGACTTTGTTTTGATTCATTATGAAAGCTTATTGTTCAAAATGCAAGGCGAGGAAGTCTTCCTCGGATTTACATGCTTGTTGCCTTGCTTGTAGTCGATGTACTCCCACTAAATCTTATCCAAACTACATGTCTTAAACAAGTTGAGCTAAAGTGTCATTGACACTTTCATTTTAAGCTTCCATACCCCTCCCCTTTGCCCCCCCCCCCCCCCACCCCGGGCCAATTAGGCACTTTTTTTTTCTTTCGTCAAAAATGCTTTTTTCTTTACAGTTTTGATTAAAGTTTGTGTTTAAAAACCCAGACAAACACCACCACCCCCCCCCCCTCCCCCCTAATTAGGCATTTTTTTTTCTTTCCCCCATATTTCATTTTGAACTATTTACAGTCACTACATGCGGAACCTTTTTTTAAAACTCATGTACCCCCCTCTACCTCCCCCCCTCTACCTCCCCCCCCCCCCCCAGACAAACAAGTTTGTGTTTTAAAACCCAGACAAACACCACGACCCCCCCCCCCCCTCCCCCCTAATTAGGCATTTTTTTTCTTTCCCCCATATTTCATTTTGAACTATTTACAGTCACTACATGCGGAACCTTTTTTTAAAACTCATGTACCCCCCCCCCTCTACCTCCCCCCCCTCTACCCCCCCCCCCCCCCCCCCCCCCCCCCTGGTCGGAGGCAATTAGGCACTTTTTTTTCTTTTGTCAAAAATGCTTTTTTACAGTTTTGGTTAAAGACAAACACCCCCCCCCTCCCCCTCCACCCCCACAGTGCCAGTTCGGCATTTTTTTCTTTGCTCAAAATGTATTCTGAAGGATTTAGACTGACCACATGTGGGGAAAAAATGGACTCCCCTAACACCCCCCTCTGTCCCCCCACCCAGGGCCATTTAAGCAATATTTTTTCTTTTTCTTTGGAACAAAATGCATTTTTAGCCTAGCTGTTTATAGTCAGGGCTATAGTCATGACTTTTGTCCGTCCGTCCATCCATCGGTCCATCCATCTGTCTGTAAACAATTGTTTCCGACCGATAACTCCAGTTTGGATTATTTGATTTCAACCAAAGTTGATATATGTATTTTCCAGCTAGTAATACAGGCCAGGTTTGAATATAGGTTCCACAACTCCCTCCCCCCCCCCCCCCCCCCCCCCCCCCCCACACACACACACACACACACACATACACACGTGTCACTTTGGCAATTATTCCCAAAATGGATTTTGAAGGATTAGGAGTTATTACTTGCAAAAAAGAAAATTGACTCCTACAGCCCAACATTGCTTTATGTGCTGCATCTTTAATCCTTTACCTAACACAAGTTGAAGCCAACAGTACAAATTATTTTTCTGAGACATCAGATTTTTTCATTTTTAGCTCACCTGGCCTAAAAGGCTATGTGAGCTTTTCTCATCACTTGGCGTCCGTCGCCGTCCGTCGTCTGGCGTCTGTAAACTTTTCACATTTTCATCTTCTTCTCTGTAACTACTGAGCCGGTGTGAACCAAACTTGGCAGGAATGGTCTATGGGAGGTCCTCTACAAACGATCCTCATTTTGTGTCCGTCGGATAAAAAACACAGCTTCCAGAGGCATTCTTTGAGTCTGGTTTGTGGATTTTCAAAAATCTTCTCCTCTGAAACTGCCATTGGAATTATTTGATATTTGGTATGCAGCATTGTTATGGGTGTCAGATTCAAGTATGTGAGCCCAAATTTTAACTTGGTGCAATATGAGGAATATTCTTTAAAAAACTTCTTGAGAACCACCAGTCAGAATCTTAAGATATTTGGTATACAGAATCCTTATGGGGGTCAGATTCAGATTTGTTCAAATCAAGACACTGGGTTAACCCTTAAGCTCTTGTATTACTGCTACGTTACACAGCAGTATTTCCCTGAATTATCTTAGTAAAATATCTAATAAATGACCAGTAATGTTTCTTGGAGTACAAAAAATTTATTTGTTCATCCCTGAACTTGATATTCCACACTTTTGAACTAAGTTGACCAATGTTTGAAATGCTGTAAAAAAATACTTATATACAAAGTTATTCAGGTAAAAATACAGGTGAGATAATTAACCAAACAGGTAAATTTGTTGAAAAATGTGTATATATACTTATTTCATTATTTGTTCTGTGTGTATTTTTATGTGTTTTTAATAAAAACAAACCTTACATACATAATGATGTTTGTCATTTTCTCCACCCTCATGCTGGATGACAATCTGAACAGGTAAACAACTGTGCAGGTGTAATTAACAATTTTATTAACAAAACAACGTAATTTTGAAAAAATCATTTCCATTACAACAATAAACAATCAACAATAAGAAATTCATTTGAACAAGAACACAACCCAAACAATTCTCTTTCATTTTAAAGAGATGGAAATTCCAGGTGTGCACAGGTAATTAATTACCTGCACAGGTAATTACCTACAAGTGCACACCTGGAAAAAATCAAGATTTTCAAAATCATTTATTTTGAGTGCACACTATGGAATTCAATGAAACAACCCCTGTCTTTGCACAGAGCAACATCACATAAGTAACACATGTAGGTTGTTTCAGGTGTTTTGCCAGCATCTGTTTTTGTTTTTTTAGTTGAACAGTGAACACAACACTTTTTGCCCCGTTTGCATATTGTTTTGTTGATTTTTTCGGGTTTGTGAAGTACCATGTTTGATTCTGACACAGTAATCATGTTAGTTGAACTTTTGCTTTTTCTTCCTGCTTTTTGCCTTGAACTATAACCTGCAATAAGGCCTTTTGCCACCTCCAACTGAAATTTGACATGACTAATTTTTTTTTGTTCATTTGAAGGGCGAAGCGTTTCCCTGTAAATTATCCAACTATTGACCAAACACAAATCAACAACGAACCACATTTTATTTAATGCTCAGGCATCAATTCACGCTGAAAAATTAAGTCATATTCCCCTGTCGGTCGGCAAAACGAAATATCAAAATGATATTTAGAAATCGATATTTCATCGTAGGTTCGGATGACGAATCACATGTACTTTAAACGAGTCAGCACATCAGTAATGAATTCCAGAGTCCCAAATACAAACGAATTCGAATAATTGATAGTGACAGTGACTAAATCAATTCATTAAATCAGCGGTTTCAAAGTTTGACTTTCTCATTCACCTTCCAGCGAAAAGCCGAAATCGCTTTCAAATTTCTTCAGTTCAACTTCACACGTCTTCAGTGCATTGAGTTCAAAAAAAATAAAATGACGTGTCTTGTTATTGAAAATAAGAAAGTGGTGTTTTTTGTTATTGTTCTCTTTCTTCGAAACACATTGCGATTATTTCAATTCACCAGCCTTGGTAAATCGTAAAGTTAGGGGAGAAATAAGACGGGACTACTTTTTGTGCGGATATTCACACATTCCAATGGTTGGAGTTTGGTTGTTGTAATTTTTGTATGGACGCCGGTTCGGCACATAAATTTTGCGCCTTAATGGCAAATAAAGGCCACAAATTGGAGAGTTTGTAGTCGTAGAGCATTAAATAAAAAGAAAGTTCACGAAAATTTGATGAATACCGAAAATATCTCGTTCGTGGCTACAAGAAATATGAGGATCTTCACTCGCGACTGCGTCGCTCGTGAAGATCCTCATATTTCTTTGTAGCCACTCACGAGATATTTTCGGTATTCATCAAATTTTCGTGAATATCCTCTATATATATTTCCACCACTTGTTTGCATTTTGGGAAATAGAGTAGTATTGTCTCATTTGATCGGAACGGTCTACCCCTCCCATATATTTGGTATAGTTCAATATTGAAGTGGGTTTGGAAATGTTAATTGTTTCGTCACTACCTTTTACACGTCGTGAAATAATTTGGTCCTCCCCAGTTTGACAGGTTGATAAAATTGACACTTTTCTTTTATCATACCACACTGTCGCAATCATGTTTCTTCCTTTCTGCATTTTTATTGACTGTCCTTGTTTATTTACTTTTGCATGTTTTATTTGTTTGGGTACACCTTTCCTATTGAGTCTAAGAGTTCCGCAGGCATATAAACCATTCTTTTCAAGGTCTTCAAGTAAGGCAGGTGAAGTAAAGAAATTGTCAAAATATAGGTGAAAATATCTGTCACGAAACTGTTCAGAAAGTTGTGTGACAACAGAGTACCCCAATCCTTTGGATTTGTCAAAAGAGTTATTTCGTCCTGTGTGGACATCAAAACCTAAACAGTACCCATTGTGGCTGTCACATATCTCCCAGACATTTATGCCCCATTTAGTTGGTTTTTTTGGCATGTATTGTTTGAAATGAAGATGCCCTTTGAACCCCACCATGGCTTCATCAACTGAAAGTTCTCTGTGTGGTTTGTAATGTTTTGGAAATGTGTCCTTCGCCATGTCAATTATGGGTCTCACTTTCCCCAGAGGGTCACCTGTGTTGCTGCTTGTATTTGCAATGTGTAAGTATTCAACCAACTTTTCAAACCAGCTTCTCAGCATTATATTTGCTATTGCATTCACTTTGAATTCGGGAAGCTCAGACCAGTAGTATTTGTACCCAGGCAAGGGATGAAGACCCATAATGAACAGCATGCCAAAATAGGCTTTCATTTCATCAACATTGGTATCTGTCCATCGTGGGTCGACTTTATCTCGAAGTGTGTGTTTTTCTGCAGCGTAGCGGTTTGTTTCTATCACAATTGTATCCAAGAAATTTTCGTTGAAAAGTAAAAAAAAATAGTCTAAAGGGCTGTCCTTTCCATCCAAATTGTGAAAAATTCCAACTGATTGTTCAAATTTATTCGTTTTTATTCCTGAAATTTCTGACGACCATCCAGGTGACCCCAGGTGCGTTTTGTCAACAATATCATTATCACTGCCATCGGGTTCGGACTCGCAGGTGGATTCGGACGAAATTGATATGTCCGAAGTATTTACACTGGACACAGATATGTCTGAGAAATTGTCTGACACATCTGTGTCTAAATATTCACCGTCGCACAAGTCATTTATTAAATCAGAGAAGCTTGAATTGTTTGACAACATTATAAGTTTTTCATTTGGGAACAGCTGTTCCAACGCTAATTTATTCGAGAAAATTCGAAAACACCTTGACCTCACATCATCCTACTGTTAAAAAATGCAAAACGGAACGATAGCGGACACGTGGCATTAAACAGGAAGCAGAATCACCTGTTAAAACATACAAAAAATGAAACCGGAATACCCGGGGCGGATCAGGCCGGTGTGGGGAAAACCGAAAACGGACGGTTTCGGCCGTCCTGAGAGCTTAAGGGTTAATATTTAAGCTCCCTATAGGAGTCTGAGTTTTAACTTAGTGCAATATGAGGAATATTCATTAAAAATGTTCTTCAGAACCATCAATCAGAATCTTCTGCTCTTGATATCTGGTATTCAACATCTTTAGGGACACATTTAAGCTTGATTTAAATCAAGTGCCTGGGTTAATGTTTAGGCTCTGTAGTTTTAATTAGCCACAGATGCTGGATATAACCTTAAATCTCTCTTTAAACAACTTTTTCAGTCCAGTAATTAAGTACCCTTGGGTCTTTTGGTTAAAAACTATGTCATTATGTGAAATTGACATCAATGACGAGAAAATACGAAATCAAGATAATGAAGCCTGAATTGACACAGCATTCACAGTGAATATTACCTGAAACTCGGATTGTTATCGTGCAAGGTGCAGTCTTTGAGTGAAATCTTTCAACTTCGCACTTGTGAATTGTGATTCAATAGTCACATGTCTTTAATGGGTAGAGTGCTAGATTATATTTTTACACAGTTCACCAATGGCCCAGACATAGCTGGTGCTAACTCTAAAATATCTAGGGCCAAACACAAATTTTGCTCCACACTCCCCAAAATTTGCATGCAAAACCGAAAATTAGAAGTCCTAACTGGTCCTCCATATATTTACCCTCTGCGCATGCGCAGATGTCAGGAAGTGACCGGAATTGGCGCCAACACCATTCTTTGTTTGGCCCTTGTCAGATAACAACAAACTGACTTTTGTGCTTTTTAAATCTCAATTAATAATGATGCCAGACACAAATCAATGGTTAAATTGGTGGATCCAAGGACACAATTGGATGAAGGAAGGAAGAAACGGTGGTTTGAAAACGTTCAGGGCTGTAATTTTATAATATTTATAAAAATTAGTTCATGTTCCCTAATTTCGGGACATGAACCTGACGTCATCATTGTTGATAATGATTTTTCCACTGTTGGTTAAGTATTCCTTCCCTAACCTCCCTTGATCCCCCCTGTTAAACTCCCAAGCTTTTTGACTTGTTTTTTTAAATTTTTTATATAAAATTTCTTGGAAGTTTAATGTGTTATACAGAAAGTTTTTTCTGTATTTCCCCAGGGTTGCGTTCTCACCCTTAGGGTGTTTAGGTGTTTTTAGTCCTGCATCATACTTCCAATGTATCATTTTTTTTTCTGATGACGATCTTGCCTTACATCGGATAGTTCAAAAATCTGTTGCTGACTTTGGGCCGTGTTGTCTTGGGTCTCGTTTCCGGTTTTCAGTTGGACGTTGTTTACATTAGCAATGTTTGTTATTTATGTGTACCTATTTCTGATATGGTAGGTCTGTTGTAAGATACATTATACAGTCCGTAGTGTGGCAGTTAATTTTTGGGAGGAAAAAATGAATTTTGTCCACACTTGGGCTCTTTTGGGATACATTTGGACACTGCATTCTCTTTGGGAACTTGGGCTCTTTTCGAAAAATTTTTTGGTGTAAACTATTTTTCGATTTATATTTTGAATGTTTTTGTTATGTATCTTTTTATTTGTATTTAATGTGGAATTGGTGGGAGTACAATCGACTTAGTCTGCTTCATTATGTAAGCATATTGCTCTTTAAGCAAGGCGAGGAAGTCATTCCTCTGATTTTCTTGTAGGTTGCCTTGTTTGTAGTCGATGTACTTCTACGAATTCTTGCTCATATGTGTCGTATGGGATGACAAACGTTGCTGATGAGTGTCACGGTACGTTGTTAGCGAGGGACCACTGCCGGTCCACTCATAATGAGAGGCTGCCACCGGTCCTCTCGTCCTAGGTCACTCTAGTTTATTAGTTTATATTTACTGAGGAACAAGAACATGGTGATGTTTTTGTGACATCGTCAGATAGTGTGCTTCCGTTGTCACATTAATTAGTCAATCAGAGCTAGTGGCTAAAGTGCTCATGAATATTAGACAGGGCAATAAACCACAGTGTGGTTTTAAATCCCTGTCACCAGCTAGCTCGACTGGTGAAGCGGTGAGTGTACCGTGAGGCCGGGTGTGTCCGTTGCGGTCAAGGAGAATGGAAAGGGTAGAGCGAGCACTATAATATAAAATCAATATAATGCTCACCCTGTGACGATGGAAAGGAAGAAACCGGCAAGTTCAGCAAGAATCTCAGCAAGGTCTGAAGGACCGCGAGCGAGAGAGGGCCCCCCCCCCCCCTCTCTCTTTTATTATAACATCTGGGGCCAGATGTTATGGATCGGAACTTGCGTCAGTCAGAGCATATGTCCACGCCTCCCATCCGGGATGCTCCGTTCAGTTTACAGCCGGGGTTGGCTATAATTACGGCTTCTTCAACGTCTACCAAGCACACACGACCGCACATTGGCTACGTGACTTCTGATATCCAGCCTGCATCGCCAAGAAAGTCCCTCTTTGTCAGTGAAGTCACACCATACAGTAGCCAAGGAGACGAGGCCTCATTTATAGGGACGTCCGCAGAAAAGAGCCATCTCAGACACACTGTCCCAGGAACAGCTGGCGGTCATGCAACAGAAGACCGCTGCTCCTTAGGCCTCCGTAACGGACTTGCTGTCGCAGATTGCACAGCTCATTGCAGCAAATGCAGAAGCAGATGACGGCAGTCTCAGAACTTGAGCTGTCGGAAGGTGCTGGGTCGGTCCAGTCATCTGTGCGTTCAGATGCCGATGATCGTGAGTATAACCTGATTCAGTAGGAGGATGAAAGGGATTTGGAGGAGAATTACCCTTCCTTTTTGGAACAACAGAGTGGCGATAGTGCTTATGCATCTATACTTCCCTGAGTTTGTTCCTGAGAATCAGAATGCTGCGACAGCTCGAAAGTAGCACTATTCAATAGCTTAGACAAGGCCTCATATATCGGGACATCTGTAGAAAGTGCCGTCTCGGACATACTGTCCCGGGAACAGCCGGCGGCCAGAAGATCGCTGCTCCTTAGGCCTCCGTTATGGTTTTGCTCACGCAGATGCGCAGCTCCTCGCAGCATCCCAGCAAGTGCAGTAGCAATAGACGGCAGTCTCAAAATCTCAGCTGTTGCATGGTGCTGGGTCGGTCCAGATATCTGCGCGTTCAGATACCGTTGACCGTGATTTCAACTGATTCAGACGAATGGTGAAGGGATATGGAGGGGATTTACCCTCCACATTCGGAACAATACAGGTTTGAGAGGATTTATTCCATCAACACTACCCTGAATGTGTTCCAATGAATCAGAATTCTGCGTCGATTTACAAGAAACCGCTAGCATTGTTGCATGCTAAATTATCTGGAAAAAGAGAAGGAATGTCTTTTCCGGTTAAGTATAGACAGGTGTTGCAAGCTTTTGGCCTTTTAGACGACTCAACATTCAACTTTCGAGTGGAAAGAAGCAAGGCAGTTTCTTGTCATCTTCTTCTGTAGTTCCACTGGTCGGAAAACAGTGAAGATGTATTGAGTGTTCCTCTGCATTTGATTGAGTAGGCTAAGGACTTAGCTATGGCCTTACCTTCGTCATTCATTATTCACTTGGTCACAATTGAGACAACATTTTTTCATTCAGAGCGAATTTAGACTCCCTGTAGTACGCAGAGCACCTTTAAGAACTGTGACGCTACGTCTCTACGGAAAGGAATTGGAGGACGTTTGTACCTCATTTGGGGTCCTTTCCAGGGCTATATAATTATCACATATAACTCTGTCTTAACAAGTTGCTAATTCGGAGTTAAATAGACGTGACAGAGCCCTTGCGTCTTCATCCTTAATAGATGACAAGCTGAAACACTCTCTTAGAGTCACTCTAGTTTCTGGACACTAAGTTTTTGACGATAAGCTTTCATTGGTTTATGAACAAGCTACAAAGAAAACATCAATACTCTGCTCCTTATGTCGACATATATATTCGACCCGCATTAGCAGAAAGGAGTAAGGGAGGACATCTTAGACAGAAGGTCGCCTATAAGGACTCCTCGTGAGGGTATAGTTTACTCTCCTATAATTACTCTAGGGATCGTCATATAGCGACTCGAATACAGGTCGAGATTTCCGGTCAGATGCCCCTAAACTACTGGGTCGAGCCTCTTCGCGAATGAGATGCAGTTCCTCCCATAGGCCTCGCAGGTGCTACAGGTGTGAGTTAGGACCTCTGTTGTTTTGCGGTTGACGGATGGTTATCAAGATGAGCATCAATCTGGATAACTGTTACGGAGACTAGTAGTTCAGAAGTGTGGTTTTGGAAGGCCTGCGGTTATCTTTCCGAGAGAACCACAACTAATTAGTGTCTGATGGACAATGCTTCCATCTAATCCTTGCATAAGAGTCTCTCCAATCGGTGGTAAAGGTTCTCTTGACAATGATGTTAATAGAGGTCGTCAAGAATCAAAATTCTCTGGAATTCTGTAGCCACCTGTTACTCGTACCAAAGCCTAAGAACTCGTTCCGCCAGATAATAGACTGGAGCTTGTTAACAAGTTTATCAAAGCTCTAAAAGTTTATTTATGGTTATCATTTAGTCGGTAAAAATGAGTGTTCGAGTGATTGACTATGCTATAAGGATAGATCTAAGGATAGCTTTGGTCTGGAGATAGCGCTCTGCGCTGTCACTCAAATATTAACTTGGTAATGTCTCATAACAATCTGGTTCGTCTGCCATTATCCAGAACGAATTAGTTTTATGTGACTGATGGAGATGTGCTGAGCGGCTACGCATCTTGTTTAGATGGGTCGCTTACGCACACGCCACCCCACGAGTGTGACAATGCTTTCTCTCAGGACCAGTATTGTTTTAACGGATATAGTAAACAAAAAGGTCCATATTGAGGCAGATTTTCAGTGGTTAACTCATTAGTTCCACTGCAACTGCCGGATCTGGCTTTCACGATTATGACGGGTATGAGTCAGTAGTTTGGGGCACGGCTCTGAGTCCCACAGACTATAATTGCAGGAGTCTGAGACCCTTGTTTCCTGTAGAAATACATAATCATCAAGAATGATGTCAATATTGTTAGTGCTATATCAATGCGTTAACGCTTGTTCAGAGTTTGTTGAACAACTCAGTACTGGTAGCGTACATCAGGAACCAGGGAGGCACCCATTCACTTTTGTTATAATACCTAACGGAGAATCATTTTCATGTCTCTCTATCCGTCATATACCGGGTCGTCTGAAGGTACTAGCAGACTCGCTTCTCGAAAGGTCACCTGTTTCATATGTATGGATGCTCATCATGCATTTATTTGTACAGTTTTGCTCCCAGTGGGATTACCCCATGATTCTTTAGTTTGAGATACCGGAACAATTGTTACCGTCATTTGTGTTGCCATGCCCAGATTATTGAGCGCAGGCAGTAGACGCTCTGCAATTCATGGGGAGGAATAATAGCATATGCGTATCCTCCTATTCATTTGATTCAATAGCTTATGTTTAAGTTTAAACAGTGAATCCCACTGGTAACGCCTCTGTTGTCACAAGAATCTTGGATCAATATTCTCCAGTGTCAGTTATGTGACGCTCTGCAGAAGCTTTCTCCCAGAGAGGGTCTTCCTTCAGGGGATGTTTTATTCTTCACGTTCCTCTCCGTCCATAGTGGCATATGAAGTCGTTTTGACGCGAGGGAACCATTTCGGTTCCTATATTTTTTAATCTTAACTGACACAGGTACGATTAAATAATACGGGTGAGGGGATTTCGTTATGACTTCGAATTCCCCCCCCCTCCCCTTCCCCCCCCCCCCCCCCCCCCCCCCCAACTGTCATTGGTAAGTATACAAATATACAAATTGGTATAAATTTAGCATTTTTCAAAGGTCATCTTTAACGTGAGTATTTTTTCAAAAATACAATGCTAAAAGCAAGGGGAGCCATAATTTTGTTCTTCATAAATAATTGTTATATTACCATTTAATGGAGAGTGCCTTTTGGCACTCACCAATAAATGGTAACAAAAAGTTTTATTGAAACTTGGTTTGAAGTAAAATGGAGCTCACTTAATATCTGGATATCTTTTAATCGAATATCCATGTTAATTGGATATGACTTCTTAACAGAAAACCAATTACTATACCGGATCAGTACAAATTTGACCTGTTAATTGAATATGTGTTATAGAATAAACTGTTAATTGAATAAAAATCTTGTAATCTGTGGAAGAATTTCTTTGACAACCTCTTAATTCCTCTCATTTATAGACATTTTGGACATCAAAACATCCAGTGTAGGCATTTGATTTATTATATCTTGTTTGACAGAGCTCAACAAGCTCTGTCAAACAAGATCAAATAAATTCTCAGTTTACATGTATCACTAGAAACTAGAAAAACGATCCATTTCCTGTTAATTATATACTCCTGTCAATTGAATATTTTACACTGGCAAAGTGATTATTCAATTAACAGGATTCCACTGTGTAAGTAACTAGGGGGCTGACCCATCCCAGTACAGTTAGCCCCGCTTTTGTGACAGAAATGTTTTACTTGCATTGCATTTTGAGGAAGATAAAGCCTCAATTGATAGCTGGAGTGATTGACAGAATCACTGACTCCCCACTTATATAATAGATAGATATCATGAAAGGATTTTGTACTTTGTGAACTTCTTCAGCGTTGTGACTCTTGTTAATGACTAGAATCCTGTCTCAAATGTTTGTGTGCTTAACTCCTACATTTTTTGCTCAATTTTGGCGAAGCCAAATTTGAGCTTATGCCATGGCCAGTCGTCTGTCTGTCCGTCAACAATTCAATACGGCTTGGGCTAGAGGCCGTATTTATGAACCGATCTTTACGAAACTTCTTGGGTACCTTTGTTATGACCGTGGGACGAGAACGAGTGTTTTGGGGTCCGATCCGAAATTCAAGTTGGCCGCTGGCAGCCATTTTGTACAAAATTAGGTGCAATCAGATTTTTGCGGGGAACTTCCATATGAAAGCGCGGCTTTGAATAATTTTTTGTATGAATATTTAGTACCATGGGATACATCACATATAATACAGGTTTTTTTCTCATGCGTGAATTATGCAAATTAGATTAACTTTGATGTGTTTAGTGTTACTTTCAGCACTGTAAGTGCAAATGCCAATACGGCTCAGGCTAGAGGCCGTATTTATGAACTGATCTTTACGAAACTTCTTGGGTACCTTTGGTATCACCATGGGACGAGAACGAGTGTTTTGGGGTGCGGTCCGAAATTCAAGATGGCTGATGGCAGCCATTTTGTACAAAATTAGGTGCAATCAGATTTTTGCGCAGAACTTCCATATGAAAGCGCTGATTTGAATAATTTTTTGTGTGAATGTTTAGTACCATGGGATACATCAATATAATACGGGGTTTTTTCTCATGCAGAAATTATGCAAATTAGATGAACTTGGATTTTTTCAGTGCTACTTACACACAGTAAGTACACATGTCAGTACGGCTCGGGCTAGAGTCTGTATTTATGAACCGATCTTCACGAAACGTCTTGGGTACCTTTGTTATCACCTTGGGACGAGAACAAGTGTTTCTGGGTGTGGTCCAAAATTCAAGATGGCTGCCAGTGGCCATTTTGTACCGAAATTAGGTCTAATCAGTTTTTTGTACACAACTTCTATACGGCTCAGGCTAGAGGTTGTATTTATGAACCGATCTTTATGAAACTTCTTGGGTACCTTTGTTATCGCCTTGGGATGAGAACGAGTGTTTTTGGAGTGTGGTCTGAAATTCAAAATGGCCACCAGCAGCCATTTTGTACCAAAATTAGTGCAATCAGTCTTTTGTATAGAACTTCTGTATGAAAGTTGTGATTTGAATAAATTTTTGTATGAATGTTTAGTAACATGGAATACATCACATATGGTACGGGTTTTTTTCTCATGCAGAAATTATGCAAATTAGATGAACTTTGATTTATTCAGTGCTACTTATACACTGTAAGTGTACATGTCAATACGGCTCGGGCTAGAGGCTGTATTTATGAACCGATCTTCACGAAACGTCTTGGGTACCTTTGTTATCACCTTGGGACGGGAACAAGTGTTTGGGAGTGCGGTGGCTCAGTAGGTAGAGGTGCAGGCTGCAAGCCAAGAGGTCCTCGCATCAAATCCCACCTGCGGCAACCGCGTTGTGTCCTTGGGCAAGACACTTCATCTTCATTGCCTGCGTGAGGGGCATGATGACGCCGTGTACTAAGGCGTACTGCACATCAATGGTGCGCATGTCTTCAACCAATCTAACCCTTCCTGTACTGCAGTGCAGAGTTACGATGTTGGGGAGCTGGTAGCTGCTCGTCGTTGCTCGGTGGTTCTCTCTGGGTACTCCGGCTTCCTCCGCCCGTAAAACTGTCATGGTCATGATTAGCCATTGTGCATAAATATGTGACCTTAAACAGCGATAAATAAATAATAGAGGCTGTATTTATCAACCGATCTTCACGAAACGTCTTGGGTACCTTTGTTATCACCTTGGGACGAGAACGAATGTTTCTGGGTGCGGTCCAAAATTCAAGATAGCTGCCAGTGGCCATTTTGTACCGAAATTAGGTCTAATCAATTTTTTGTCACAACTTCTATACAGCTCGTATTTATGAACTGATCTTCACGAAACTTCTTGGGTACCTTTGTTTTCACCTTGGGACAGGAACGAGTGTGTTTTGGGGTGCCTTTGTTATCACTGTGCTATGAGAACAAATAGTTCTAGTTTAGCATCTGACTGTCACCCACCTTTACAATACTTTACCTATACATTTGTTACAGGCTACGGTCAGTATTTATGTACAGACCATTACAATACTTTATATGTACCTTTGTTATCAGGTCATTACCAAGATGTTTGTCATTTCTGTGTCACATACTAAACATGTACATGTCTTAACAAGTTGAGCTACAGTGTCATTGACACTTTCGTTTATTGGATTTTTTTTAAACATGGTGTGAAATAGGAATATGAAGTGCAGAAGTAATGGAGTCGGTAACCAGTGCCTGTGGTGTGAGTTATCTGAAGTGGGTAACATTGGTGTAAACAATTGGCTAAACTTGTGTTTAAACTTGTCTTGCAGTCATGATATAGTCTGGTTGCCCACCTACCCATCCATCCATCCACCCATCTGCCAAGCTGCCTGTCTGCCCACATGAACACCAACCTGCCAGCCTGCCCACCCACCCACCTGCCCAACCAAACACCCACCTGCCTCCCTCCTCCAAAAAGCTTGATCAAATCCACCTGCCTGCCCATCATCTTATATAGCTCATTGTTCAATGCAGGTGTCATACTGAGTATTTTTTGTCAGGAGTTATTGCTGTTTAAGGACTTGGAATTTGGTTAATTTTTACCATTTATGACAGCTTAGGTACAAACTCGCAATTTTTACAATTATAATTCATTGATTCTTTTCACAATTTGAACCCTTATTTTAACTGCATAATTATATTTGATTTGTCATTGTGCACAAATATGTGACCTTAAACACCAATAAATAAATAAACACATAATTACATTGTCATGTGATCTAAGCCTATGGTCAGCCTGATAGGTTGATAGCATGTTTCACATATTAGCATCAATATTTATAAAATTTTACATTTTTCAGTATACGTGTTATATGAATGCTGCAGTCAGCAAAGGGGTGGGGATATGAAAGTTGCCAGACTATCTTAAGGTTTATTTTTGGTTGCTATTTTTCAGAAATACAATACATTGGTTGGTGAAAGGGGAGCCCAGTTAAGTGGAGGACAAAAGCAAAGGATTGCAATTGCCAGAGCACTTGTTAGAGATCCTAAAATCTTACTCTTGGATGAAGCTACATCAGCCTTAGACACAGAGAGTGAGTCTGTTGTACAAAATGCACTGGATAAGGCAAGTCATTTTATGCACCTAAAAGTACATTATGCTTTAGAACTATTAAAAGCTGTCTTTGAATTGAGATGGTTTTTTTTGTCCTGCATACTTTTGCAGATGTGTGACATAATTAGAGCTGAGTAGGTTTTGGGCAGTGTAGGTTTTGTGCCAAGTAGGTAATGTGGTGAGTAGACTGGATACCATTCCAATTAAATAAAATATAACACAGTTGATGTTTCCTTGAAAAACTGTTGTTACATAATATTGGCAGAAAAATGCCCAAAAATGCAACATTCTAAGCATCAGAGGAAAAATTTATCGATTCAACACCCTAAACGGCCAAATTCTAGAACATGTTCCATCAAAACCCTTACTTCGGCCTACAAATACAGGAAGATCTTAAATGCAAAGAACACATAAACAATGTAAGTGAAAAGACAAACTCCACTCTCTGGATTCCTCCGTAGAAACCTTGAACACTGTCCAAGGGAATGCAAAAGAATAGCCTTTATTTTACTCATAAGATCAATAATGGAATATGGGGCTATCATCTGAGATCCATACACAAATCCATAGATCACAAAACAAGAAAGCATACAAAGAAGGGGTGCAAGATTCATCACAAAAAACTATAAATCAAGAGGAGAGTGGTATATGACAAAAAATGCTAGAGGAGCTAAAACTGCCGTCACTACAATCCAGAAGGCAGAAACAGCACCTTACTTTCTTCTATAAAGTGACGGAGGGATAAATACCAGCAATGCCCGCAGATAAATTCATCAAGTTCCAGACCCAAAAGCAACAGATCCAGGCAAAAAAATTTGACAGTTGTATAGTCACCAACATCATAACATCTTCGGTAAGACACAGTAGTAGATCAATAACTGTATCAGCTTGTAAAACAGACCAGGGCCCAGTACTATAAAACTTTTACAATTGTATTTTCTAGAATTGTATTTTCTAGTTATGACTTTAAATGGGTTGAAATGAACCATTAGCATTTTCAAAGATGTGGCAATTTGCCAGTTGGAAAATTGCCATATCTTTTAAAATGCTATCGATTCATTTTAGTCAGTTATATTAATAAGTAGAAAATACAATTCTAGAAAATACAATTGTAAAAGTTTTATAGTATTGGTCCCAGTACAAACATTCGTTCTTTGTGCGCACAGCAATCGATTGGAACCACCTGGACGAAAAAGCTGCATCTTCAAGTCTTCCCTAGCAGACCATCAAGATAGACCCACTCTCTCTTCTGTCATGTTTTAGGCCAGCAGTGACTCTATGACATATCCATACAGATGCAGATTGCAATAAGTAATAAAATTTGTAGAGTTGAGGAGCGCTGTACAGTTTTATCTGTTGTTGGCCTACTGCTTCTGCCATCATGGTGACTGAGGGCTACTGCTAATTTACCTAGTCCACTGAAGGTAATAAACATCCAAGGTGGAGAGGATGCAAGACAAACTTGCACCTCGCACCCTACTCAAGAAAATTAAAAAGTACAGGAATCCTTTTCCATACCACCAGCTTGCACCAAGTGTTTTATCTGTTGTGGGAACAAAATATATTGAAGCTAATCATTTGTGACTCGTCACCCATGACCATGAAAACTATTTCATTTTCCCCCACATCAGTCCATCAAGATGGGGTTTGGACTATTCCGAGTTTCTTTGGTATCTTCGCCACCTTGACTATGTACCACCATGAATGAGTGTGTGTGAGGGGTGGGAAGGGCAAAATTGATTACTTTCAAGAACCTTTTCAGTGCAAATTCAAGACTGTTCAAGGACAGAAAAAATGGCAATCAGTTCTTAGGCATATCAGTGCCACTTCACACTAACATATTGATAACAAATCTATCCCTATATTATTGGATATCCTTCCCAGTGTTTGCCATATTTTTACACTATAACCCAATGGCCCAGACTAGCTGGTGCTAACTCAAAGTTATCAAGGGCCAAACACAAATTTTCAACCCCCCAATCCCCAAAATTTGCTTGCAAAACCGAAAATTTAAAGTCCTATCTGGCCCTCCATACATTTACCCTCTGCACATGCGCAGCCATCAAGAAGTGACCGGAATTGGCACAAACATCATTCTTTGTTTGGCCCTAAAGTCAGCAACAAGGAACTGACATCTGTGCTTTAAAATCTCCTTTTTTGAGGATGCCAGACACAAATCAATGCAACAATTGGTGGATACAAGGTTGTTATTAGATGAAGGAAGTGTTCAGCGGTGGTTTTAGACGTTCAGGCCTGTAACTTTATAATATTTATAAAATTATTTTATGTTTCCCAAATCTTTACACAACAACCAATGGCCCAGACTTAGCTGGTGCTAACGCCAAAATATCGAGGGCCAAACACAAATTTTGCCCCCACCCCTCACCCCCCCCCCCCCCCATCCCCAAAATTTGCCAAATTGGAAGTCCTATCTGGTCCTCCATACATTTACTCTTCCATGAAAAAACATGCTAAGGGGTAGAAGCCTTTAAGTTTCTAAAAGAACGCTTGGCGAGGTCTGGAGCCAGACTGTGAGCTGAAGATCCCTCTCCGTTCCGTCATCAGTCGGGGCTGACTGTTTTCACTTCAAGAAGCTTTAGTGAGTTGGGACACCCATTGAAGCTTGTGATTTGGGACACTCCTTCCACACTGCAGCTGAGGCCGGTTGCAGGTATGCCTTCTTCCTCTGCTTCATCGATGAAGCACGTAAGACCGCAGACTAGCTATCTGACTTTGTATGTTCATGCTGTTCCATGGAGATGTTCCCAGTCTTCACCACCGAAGTCAGATTAACCCTTAGCTAGTCGTTCGAGGCATTTTTATATGGGACATGCATAGAAAGATCTAGGGACAGACCTCCATCCTGTGAGCAGCATATGGTGAAGAAGTGGATAATCACTGCTCTGCAAGCCTCATTCACGGACCTGCTGCCGCAGATTGCACAGCGTATATCAGCATCCCAGTGGTCGCAGGTTCTGCCGTCAACAGTCTCTGGTAGTGAGCTGTCGGACGGTGCTGGGTTGATCCAGTCATCTGTACACTCGGATGGTGTTGACCATGTTTCAGATGGAACATTCAGATTATGAGAGGGCTACGGAGGTTGATTGTCCATTCCTCACAGAACGTCACTTTAAGACTATGAATTTTTATTCATAAGCTCTTCGAATCTTGTTCCATCTGAACAAAAGTCTGCGTTTGCTAGGCAAAAAACAGCTTAAGGTACCAGGCGAAGGAAAGACGAAGATCTTTCCTTCCCGGATCTTTCGGCTCAAGTGTTGAAGGCTTTTGGTCCGATTAACGACGCCTCCCTTTGCTTAGCAATAGTATTCGAAAGGCAATGTTCTATTCCTTACGAATAGAAAATCGATAGCTCATAGATAGGCTGAGACAGCTGTCTTGTTGGGAATAGAGCCGGTAGAAGGAATAAGTATGTCTTTTCCTTCTCGGTGTTGTATTCCTAGGTGTCAAAGCCATTTAGTGCTATTGTGGACTCCTTAGTAGCCTTATGTACCATTAGAACTGTCTTAGACATTAGTGGCTAACATTGTAAGTTGCTGTTTAGTGAGCTGTCTAAGTCCGCAGGGTAACACAGAGATATCAGTCCTCACCTATATATGACTTTTAGGCTGTGTTAGCTGCACTGAGACTGCTAGCTTTTTTGGAATAAGGCTGTTAGAAGGAAAGATTACATTTTCCTTCTTGGTGTACTATTCCTAGGCGTCACAGATAATTAGTCCTATTGTTGTCACCTATGTTTGGCTTATGTGAATTAAGAGTGGTCTGTGTCTATGTAACGTCTAACGTCATAGTGGCCTTATATATTTTACAGCGGTCTTTTTCTTTTACATTGCGGACAATGTTGTAAGTCTCCATTTAGTAAGCTTTCCAAGGCTGCAGGTGGCACAGATATTTGTCTTCATGGAGATGGAGACTAATAAACTGCGTCAGCTAGCTGAGACTACTGTCTCTTTGGAATTTGGATCCTTTGAGTGGCCCTTATTCCTTACCTTGAGCGACTATTGTTGTAAGTCTCCATTTAGTGAGTTTTCAAGGTCGCAGTTTCTCTTTGAAATTAGCGCAGTTGAAAGGAAAGAGTACATTGTTTCCTTCTCGGTGTTGTATTCTTAGGTGTCTGGGGCTTTTAGTCCTTTTGTTGATGCCTTATAAGAATCAAGTGTGGCCCTTTTTTCCTTAACTTGAGCGACTAACGTTGTAAGTCTCCATCTAGTGAGCTATCTGAAGTCTCAAAAATTACACCAAGATATCTGTCTTCACAGAGATGAAGTCTTCTAAGCTTCATTAGTTAGGCTGAGACCGCTGTCTTTTGGGAATAGAACCACTAAAGGAAAGAGTGTTTTTTTTTTCCTTCTCAGCGTTGTTTTCTTAAGTGTCATAGACTTTAGTCTTATTGTTGACACCATAGTAGCCGAGCTAGAAGTATGAGCGGTGTTTTATCCCTATCATTAGCAGCTACCATTGTAAGTCTCCTTTAGTGAGCTTCTAGGACCGCAGTTATCAGCCATTTAACTGTCTTCACGAATAGGAAGACCTTTAGCTACTTCAGCTAGGCTGAGATCACTGTCCTGACAAGGTACCGTTACATGAGAAGAGTTTGTTCTCTCCTTAGCGGTATTGTTTTTGTGTTAGTTGTCTGAGGCTTTTAGCCCTGTTGATAATGCCATATTAACCTAGTGTGATTAACGAGCATTCTTTCGAATGCCTATAGTTAACTCCTTTTCAGGAATATATTCCTGCTATAATCGGTACGAGGCACAAGGAGTTCATCTAGGTTTTTATGATCGGGTGCCGGAACATAGTTTTCTTCGCCCACTTCATTTTTGTCAAATCTATTGTTGTGGATTATATTTCCATTCGATGGATTGGATATTATGTCTATATGGGGTATTATTTGATGACATGGTGGCGTACTATCTTGATTTCAAGGGATGTGTCAACGCTGTTTCAGCGGGTATATTCCTTGCAATAGTGCCATGATCATCTCGTCCCCTCCGTCCTTAGTGACTTTATGGAGTCGGTCAGACGTAAGGGAGCCCTAAGGTTTCCATACTATTCTAGGTAACTAAGACTAAAGCGTTACGAGTCATGCCTGGTTAGTGTCATTATGCTTGCTTTGGCTAACTATAGCCTTTTTTAGCTGTATTACTCTTTATTGAGAATAGCAGCAGCAGTATAGCTTGGGAATGTAGCGTGAAGTTTCTTTTTCATATAGTTAAAACGAAATTTGTCACTGTTCCAAGCTTTAATATTACTGTGCCAGCCTTACTTATGTAACAATTCTGGTAATGCAGGTGAGGGGGGTTCGATATGATTTATTCTTCGAATGCCCCCCCCCTCCCCCACCCCCCCGCCAATATGTTGAGAGGAGATTCAGATGAGGGTACAGGCAGGATTCTGTTGATTGCATGCATAATATGTATATATTATTAGGCAGATGTATTACTGAATAGATTCTCTTAAATTCTGGCTCTGCGTTAGTATAGAGCTTATGAGAATTTGGGGGGAAGTTGGATGAGTTATGGAGTTTCCAACAGGCCGCCTGTGAATATGTTCTCTATTTTTGGCTTCATTATTCGGAGTGGTAAATTCTTTCTCTGAATAGTCATTGGTTTTAACGGACCTAGGGAACAATGAATTATTTGGTGACGGTCTGTGACAGGTTTTTTTTTAATCGTATCCCGTTCCATGTTCTGAATCCAGTATTTTTATACTGTACCAATGACCCAGACATAGCTGGTGCTAACTCTTAAAATATAGGGCCAAACACAAATTTTGCCCCCAATCCCCAAAATTTGCATCTAAAACCAAAGAAAACATGTCCTGAAAGGCCCTCCACACTTCGCCCCTACTGCGCATGCGCAGTGTCAAGGACGTTCCAAAATTGGCGCCATTAATCATTCTAAGTTTGGCCCTTCATCAGTTAACATCTGACTGATCTTTGTGCTTATAAATCTCAGTTTAAATGATGCCAGACACATAAATATTAGTGAAATGGTGATTCTAAGGAGGATAGAGAAGGAGGAGAGGAAAAAAATGTGTGACAGAATATTATCAGGGCTGTAACTTAAAATTTTTTAATGAAATTATGTTAAGTTACCTATTTTCGAGGCAGCAGCCATTTTGTTGTCATTCTGATTATTTAGTTACACTGTTTTTTAAGTGTTTTCCTCTCTCCCTGTCCTTTAAGTCCCCCCTTGCTATTCTCCCATGCTTTTGGCATAGTTTTTGTAATTATTATTACTAAATTTTCTTGGGAGTTTTAGCTGAATAACAGAATGAATTCTGTTCTTTTCCCCATGTTTACGTCTTCACCTACGGGTGGTTAGGCGTTGTGTTCTGCATCTACCATCTGATGTTCTGCAGTTTCTTCCCTGGAAGTCTCTGTTTTGCATCAGATAGTGTATTTTTGGTAACTGATTTCGGGCCTGGGTGCCTGGAGTCTTATTTTAGTGTTTTTACACTCATTGTTTACATTTACAACAGCCCTCTGTGTGAGGGGGGGGATTTCTGGAAAATAATATCTTGATGTTATTTTAATCATAACTAGATACATTATTATTGTTCGTAAGTGTTGAATAAATTGTTTAAAATATTTTTAAAATTTTTGTCCACACTTAGGCTTGGGATCCATTGGGGCTCAACGTTACTTTTCAGAAACTTGGGCTGTTCTAAAAAAATATTTTTTCAAAATATTTTGATTTCAGTTATTTTTTCTATATTAATGGATCATATTATTATTATGTATTTTGATTGCCAGGGGTTAGTGCGAGTACCAGGACTTGTTTTCTTTTCACATTGAAAGGATATTGATCAATTGTATTAAGAGGAAGTCTTCCTCTGACTTTATAATCATTCTATATGTGGTCATTGTACTCGCATTAACTCCTGTTCTGTATCGTATGATTTCGATGACAATATGGGAAGCGTATGTCACGGTATGTTATTGGGGATTTGGACACTCCGGTCCTTTCCCCGCAGGGTGACTCTACTTTATCAATTTCTATTTCAGACGATCAAGATTATGGTGATGTATCTGTGATGTCTTCCAACAGTGTGCCTCCGTCGTCACAATTAATGAAGGGCTAGCGGAAAAGTGCTCATGTAAATACGCCAATTGCCTAAGAGGACCCTAGTAGGTTCGACGGCCTTTGACGTCCGCTAGCTCGCCCGGTGTAGCATCCATTCACCGAATGGTTCGGCAGCCGGGTTCGTCCGTTGCGGTCTAGAAGGAATTTTGGGGTGATGCGAGCACTATAAATTAACCTAATGCACACCGAGTGACGGCGGATCGGAGGGAGAACGGAGGAAGCCTTTTAGTCCGGTTCATAGCTCGTTCCGGTCCATCTGGACGGCAAGTGAGAGAGGCCCCTCTCTCGTTCAACAACATCTGGCCCCAGATGTTGTGGTACAAAATGTGTCGCAAGCGGAGCATACGTCCGTCGCTCGGGACGCTCCGTTGTATAGGCAGTCCACGGAGACTGCTAAGGCTTCCTCTTCTCGTCAGCGCACACGACCGCACCTTGGCTGCGCGACCGCCGATATATTACCAGCTTCGCTGATCAAGGATTCTTCGGCGACCAGGTCACACCATCCGGTAGCCAGGGACACGAGGCCTGCAGACTCCGGACGTTCGCATAGGAAGTGTGCGGGAGTCAACGTACACGGAGCTTCCGGCGGCAATGCATCGTAAGACCGCTACTGCACAGGCCTCGGGAACGGACGTGCTTTCCTTAATAGCACAGTTTATCGCAGCATCCCAGCATCAACTGAATCTGTCGCATATATTTTATCCGACGATGCTGGGTCGGGACGCTCCGCGGAAGCGGGTACGGACGTCCGAAAGTTTCATCTGGTCCGACGGGATACCGAAAGGGATTTGGAGGATTTCGAGCTTTCCCTTTCGGAACAACATATGCTGTTGTTTATGTCATCTGACTTTATCTTCTAGAGGTTCTTTCGTCGGACCAGAATGCTGCGATGCCGGATAAGAAACTTATAGCGTCAGTGGACACAGAAATTTTTGGTTCGGTTCAGGGACATCGTCCCTCAGTTCCGACATAGTCCAATAATGTCACACAAACTTTCGAATTATTGAACGACGCTATATATATTATTATTTTATGCTTGCTATAACCAAGCATTTCTGGTTTCTTGTTCGCAGAGTTACGGAGATGTCTTTCAAAAGTGTGCCTCTGTCGTCATAGTTAATGAAGAGCTAGCGGCAATAAGTGCTCATAGAATATGTCCATCGCCTACGGAGTGACATTCGCTAGCTCACCCGGTGTAGCGTACATTCATCGAATGGTTCGGCTGCCGGGTTCGTCCATTGCGGTCTAGGAAGGAGATTTGGGTGATGCGAGCACTTTAATTACTTTAGTACTCACCCAGTGACGGCAGATTGAGGACAGATCGGAGGAAGCCTGTTAGTCCGGTTCCTGGCTTGTCCAGGTCCGTCCGGGCTGTGAGCGAGAGAGGTCCCTCTCTCGTCCAACAACATAGGGGACCGCATGTTGTGGTTCAGATATTTTACATTCGGAGCATATGTCCGTCTGTCGGGACGCTCCGTTATATTGACAGTCCGAGAGACTGTCCTTAATGCTTCCTCATCCTCACAGCAGGGCACACGACCGCACATTGGCTACGTGACCTCGAGTATCCGATCAGTTTCGTCATTCAGTGATTCCACGGCGAATAGGTCGCGCCATCCGGTAGCCAAGGGACACGAGGCCTATACACTCTGTTCGCTCGCATATTGGTAGTATGCACGGGGGTAACGATCACAGAGCTTCCAGCGGCAATGCATCGTAAGACCGCTTCTCCTCAGGCCTCAGTGACGGACGTGCTATCCGAGTTAGCACAGTTGTTTCGCAGCATCCCAGCAATTGACTGTTGCTCGGTCGAATCAGAAATTATCCGATGGCGCTGGGTCGGTGCGGTCTGCGGTTGCATCAGGTACGGACGACCGAACGCTTTATAGGGTCCAACAGGATGGCGAAAGGGATTCGAAAGATTTCGAGTTTTCCCTTTAGTAGTATCGGAAGCTGCCTTTCATATCTTCTGGCATTATCTTCCAGTGATTGTTATTTCGGACTTCATTGCTGCGATCTTGGATAAGAGACTTATAGCGTCATTGGACTCGGATTTTTTGATCGGTTCAGGGACATTGTCCCTGACTTACCGACGCAGTCCAATATTGTCATTACAACATGTGTTTTATTTTTCCACGCTATATATATATATATACAAGCCTGCTACCAAGCATGATAGTTTAGTTTCTTGTCCGCGTTGCTCATTTCTGCCATTTTATCATTTATACGAATAGTTTATTTTGGCAGAGCAGGGCATACCGAGAGTTCATATGTGTCTAGACGGTTTGGTTAAAGACTGCATATATTCTTTTTCGCCGTTTATGTCTTTTCCAATTTCAATGTTGGAAACGACATGATGTATAGTAGACTTAACTTAGACGCTTTATCATACGTAATCCGCCTTACTGAGGCATTATCATTACGTCTTCAAGAAAAGATTTACGGGATATTATTCTCAATGTAATTTCTTTTGAGGGCAGTAGTTTGTTCACGTATAACTCCGCCCTTCAGTGGCTGATTGGAGTTGGTTAGACGTGACGCAGTCCTAGCTACATCCACACGTGTGGATAGTAAGGTTAAGAACTCTCTCAGAGTCGCTTCGTTCTCGGAGGAGCTTCTCTTCAACGGCAACTTTTCAGCAATCCATGAATTGCTCGATTTACACGTTCTCTTGTCTATCTAGTGTTACAAGAGATTCAGACTGGGGCAAACATTCGGTGGTTGACTCAGAGAGTGCCACCGCAGTTGCCGGACCCGAGTGTGGCTGTTATGACGGTTGCCAGTCAAACAGATTGGGATATAATACTGATCCCTACGGATTCGAAGTGCCGGGGTCTTTGGGTTCCGCAGTCTCTTAGCAATCAGTTTTCTTCCGCGGAATAATGTTTTTTAGGCTTGCTTTATGTCATTGCATGAACATTATTCAGAAACGCATGCCCAAATCCTGTCCTTTAATTCGACAGTAGTGGCGTATCTCCGGAACCAGGGAGGCACTCTTTCGTTTCCGTTGTTCAATTTAATGGAAAGAATCCGTCTGTTGGTTATAGTACACCAAGTTCAGTTTTGGTCCGTCATATTCCGGGTCGTCTGATTGTTTTACCGGACTCCCGTTCTCTTACTGGTCGCTTGTTGCTGTCAGAATGGACTCTCAACAAACAAGTATTCAATCAGTTTTGCTATCTATGGGAGCGCCCAATGATGATTTATTTACGACACAGCTTGCTAATCAATTGCAGATGTATGTGTTGGCTTGTCCAGATCTCTGAGCTAATGTTGTTAACGCTCTATTGATCTATAGGACGGAATGATAGGATACGCGTATCCTCCGGCGCTGTTGTTTCAGCAGGTATTGCTAAGATAAACAACCACAATACATTTCTGTTGATAGCATCTCTTTCTTCACAGAGATCATGGGTAATTTACTCTCTTGTCTACTGTGGGTCTTAACGTGAAATCTTCCTCTGTGTGAGGATCTTTTTTCACTGGGTAAATCGTGTCATCTTTATCACAACCCGCAAGGTCGCAACCTTCATGTATTCCGTTGTGTGGTCCGTATTGCATTGTAAGCACTGTACTGGACGAGCTTTGGACGTGATTTCTTACTATAGGAGATCCTCTTCTTCGCTATTCTATGCGGCTTAAGTGGAGGCTCTTCCGTCGTTGGTGTAGGGATCATTATGTTCATATTGTTGATCCCTCCATACTACTCATTGCAATTTTTTAGTATACTTGTTTCACAAGATCTACTGCAGCCTGTTATTATTTAGGTTATAGGTTTATGTTACCTCATACCTATGCACTCTACGATAGTTTACAATTGAGTCTTTTGTCTCTTTATCTAAGTCAGTTAGTAACTTTTTGATAAATAGACTTAGAATCTTTAGATTAAATTCCTATATGGATTTTAACTTTGGTTCTTATTTAGCTAAGTAATCATTTGAGCCTCTGGAAACAGTAGTTTTCAAATTCTGGCCTTTTAGACAGTAATTCTGTTGGTTTCTCTTTTACTGTAGAGTCAGTGAGTTTCATGCACTATCGATGGATGATTTTCACTTTCGTAGTTTCGGAATCACTACTTCCGTTACTATTTAGGTTGGATTTTTGCATAAGAGTTAGGCTCCTATTATCCGAAACCTATTATTTTAAGGTCCTTCCGTCTTTGTATGGGCATAGGCCTTTACTCTTTCCGGGTACAGTTTATGTATTTATAAACAGATATCTGTTTATTACTATGGGCGTAAGCTTCTTCTGTCTTTGATGCCTAGTAGAAGGACGTTACGCTCCATTTTATTGTTAATGGATTCTATTAACTATCGGTACTGCTTATGGTATATCATTGACTTAGCAGTTGTGCTTAAAATTTCGGCTCATGAAGTAAGAGTTCTTCTACTTCTTGGGCTTACATTAATAGTGTCGCTATTATAGATTTTTGAAGGCCGCTCATTGCGCTCAGCCATCCACATTCATGAATTTTATCTCAGAAATATCGAGTCCATTTCTGGAGGCCTCTATTGTTAGGTCTATTATCTACTGCTCAGAATGTCATTCACTTAACAGTTGCTACTATAGCTAGGTAGGCTGTCTGTTTCGGCAGTGTCTCCGTTCTGCTGCCCTCTTCGCTCTGGGCTATTTGACCCAGGGCAAGAAAAAGGGGGGGGGGGGGGGGGGGGAGGGTGTTCCCTTGGGTCACCTGTTTTACTATGAAAACAAGGGGATACCTCCTCCGGAGTTAGTAATTCTGAGCTGTTATTGGGATGGTTGTTTTGTGAGAAGTTTAGGTTTTTAAAATTCTTTCAAGTTTTAGTTTTTAAAGTATAGCTTTTGAATATTGCATATGTCAACGGACATGATTATGCAATCCTCAGACACTTTTAGGAGTATAAGAGTCTCTATTCTCTAGACTTACTTTATTTATTGGCTTACTTTAAAAATTATTAGTATAAGGATTATATTGGATATTAATAGAGTACATGGATGTATGAAGCTCAATTTTGGAAGGTGTTGTATCTTTCTAATTTATCATAAATAAGAAAGATACATGTAAGGCCTATTACTTCTTTTTCCCTACAGGGGATGACTCTATTTTATTTTATTGAGCGTATTCCATTTTGCTCTATGTCCTTGGCCCTCCAGCCTTTTTACTATTCAGCTATGTCTGGGTCATTGGTACAGTATAAAAATGTTAAAAAATTTATAGTAATTTCTATATTTTTTATACTTACCAATGACCCAGACGGGGATGGCCCTCCCAGGAGTTGGGAACTCTTGCCTCCCCGCTGAGTACATAGCGCTTACCAGGCACTGGTTATTAGAATGATTAATGGCGCCAATTTCGGAACGTCCTTGACACTGCGCATGCGCAGTAGGGGCGAAGTGTGGAGGGCCTTTCAGGACATGTTTTCTTTGGTTTTAGATGCAAATTTTGGGGATTGGGGGGCAAAATTTGTGTTTGGCCCTATATTTTAAGAGTTAGCACCAGCTATGTCTGGGTCATTGGTAAGTATAAAAAATATAGAAATTACTATAAATTTTTTAACTTTCAACCCAATATGGTACACAAGGCATATTCCTTTTTTCATATATTTGTATGGTTATAATTTGGAGGTTCGTTATTGGAATTAATTGTACACCTGAACGTGGTTGCCTGTTTGTTGGCTCAGAAGCGTGTAAGTTCTATCAGTTAACTTTCCAGGCTGTACATATTGATTTCACTTGTTTTCGAACTATCTGCATAATCAGGATGAGGCATACATTTTGAGGCTTGCGATTTTAATAACTGGGATCACCACAATATAGTCTTAGCTGCTGATGTGGCATTAAGCACCAATAAATTAATATAATTAATAGCTGGATGCCTTTTAGATGAATATATATATTATTCGGTACTGCTTTTTCTCTTGATTCCAGTCCACTTCCCTTTTTGTTTTGAAGATTTTTTTTCAAAAAAAAGGGGGGGGGGGGGGGTAAGGGGGATTTTCTCTTTACCTCTTCTGGCCTTATAATAAGTGTGTAACTATGAGTGAAGCTGTTATAGTCTGTAGATTATTCTGTTCTTATGTACAGCTTGATACATTATATATGGCGTGTGTTTGTGGGTGTTAGTCAATCACTCTCGGACTCGCTTTTCCTAATTTATTCCGGACTAGCCTTAAAATTGGGGGCTCGTTACACCCAATTAGCGTAATCAGTTTTGCTATTTCTTTTAAGTCCTAGGCCCTCCGCCTTTTTATGATTCAGCTAACTCTGGGCCATAAACCAGTATAAAAATATGATAAATTTAAAGTAATTTGTATATTTTTTATACTTTCCAATGGCCCAGACGGGGATGGCCCACCCATGAGTGGGCACTCATACCTCCCTGCTGAGTTATCGCTTCAGTAGGCACAACTAGGAAGAATGATGTTGGCACCAATTCCAGTCTCTTCCTGGGTACTGCACATGCGCAAGTACTAAAAGTATCGAGGGCCAGATTATTTTCGGTTTTGTATGCAAATTTTGGGGATTGGGGGGTTCAAAATTTGTGTTTGGCCCTTAATAATATTAAGGTTCCACCAGCTAAGTCAGGGCCATTGGTAAGTATAAAAAATATACAAATTACCTTACATTTATCATTTCCATTCAATAGTTTCCTTTTATATGTGAAAGTATAACTTGATACACAGATTACGTATAAGGTGTTGATGGTTTGGGATTGTGTTTAGGGTCATCCAGATAAAAGGTTAGGGTCACTGTTACTATAAAATACCTTTTGTGTTTCCATGTAATAACTTCTTTTTCTGTTTTTGCATTCAAACCTTAACTTCATACACAGATTGCATATAACATGTCGATAATCAAGATTTTGTTTGGGGTCATTGGGTCAAAGGTCATGTTCACTTACTACAAATAAAGTTTGTGTTTCTGTGCAATAACTTCTTTTTCAAAATGAAACTATGACTTCATAAACAGATTGCCAATAAGGTGTTGATGATAGGAATTGTGTTTTGTGTCAATAGGGCAGAGGTCAAGGTCACTATTACTATAAATAGATCTGGTTTAGATGCAATAACTTTTCTTTTTACACAGGAAACTTTTATTTCATACACAGATTACCTATAAGGTGTCTTTGCTAAAGATTACATTTGAGATCAGTGTGTCAAAGATCAAGATCAGTTACTTTAAATAGATTTTTTGTTCCCATGCAATAATATATAAAAATATACAAGGGCTATACAAAGCATGGGCCACTGCCCCCGACACGTAGGCATGTTTGAAGTAGCCTTAAAGGTAGTCGAAAGAGTGAAAAAGGGCCATAATTCTGGGAAAAAGTATTGGACGGAACCCATTCCTTGTGCATATCCATCCCCCCCCCCCCCCCCATGCGGGTCTATCAGCATACCAAAGGAGATCCACATCCGACCAATGGCTTTGAAATTACAATCCAAAATGTTTGTATGGACAGGCGGATGGACGGACAGACTTCTCATACAATTTCATTAAGATCGTAATCACGAGGCATGAAAAGTGTCATCTTCCACCCACTATTATACAATTATGGACTTTTGTGGTGGTGAATATGATGTGATATGACCTAAAAAACTTATATTGACTGAGGCATTAGCCAGTACAAGTATTTTTATACTGTACCAATGACCCAGACTTAGCTGGTGCTAACTCTTAAAAATATAGGGCCAAACACAAATTTTGCCTCCCAATCCCCAAAATTTGCATCTAAAACCAAAGAAAACATGTCCTGAATGGCCCTCCACACTTCACCTCTACTGCGCATGCGCAGTGTCAAGGACGTCCCGAAATTGTCGCCATTAATCATTCTTTGTTTGGACCTTCATCAGTTAACATCTGACTGATCTTTGTGCTTGTAAATCTCAGTTTAAATGATGCCAGACACATAAATATTAGAGAAATGGTGATTCTAAGGAGGATATAGAAGGAGGAGAGGAAAAATGAGTGACAGAAAATAATCAGGGCTGTAACTTAAAATTTTTTAATGAAATTATGTTAAGTTACCTATTTTCGAGGCAACAGCCTGTTGAGGTCATTCTTATTAATCAAATTTCACTGCTTGTTCAGTGTTTTCCTCTCTCCCTTTCCTTTAAGTCCCCTCTTGCTATTCTCCCATGCTTTTGGCATATTTTCTGTAATTTTATTACTAAAATTTCTTGGGAGTTTTAGCTGGATAACAGAATGAATTCTGTTCTTTTCCCCATGTTTATGTCTTCACCTATGGGTGGTTAGGCGTAGTGTTCTGCATCTACCATCTCATGTTCTGCAGTTTCTTCCCTGGAAGTCTCTGTTTTGCATCAGATAGTGTATTATTGGTAACTGATTTCGGGCCAGGGTGCCTGGAGTCTTGTTCTAGTGTTTTTACGCTTATTGTTTACATTTACAACAGCCCTCTGTGTGAGGGGGGATTTCTTGAAAATAATATCTGGATGTTAATTTAATCATAACTAGATACATTATTATTGTTCGTAAGTGTTGCATAAATTGTTTAAAATATTTTTAGAATTTTTGTCCACACTTAGGCTTGGGATCCATTGGGGCTCAACGTTACTTTTCAGAAACTTGGGCTGTTCTGAAAAAATATTTTTTCAAAATTTTTTGATTGCAATTATTTTTTCTATATTAATGGATCATATTATTATGTATTTTGATTGTCAGGGGTTGGTGCGAGTACTAGGACTTTGTTTTCTTTTCACAATGAAAGGATATTGTTCAATTGTAACAAGAGGAAATCTTCCTCTGACTTTCATAATCATTGTATATGTAGTCAGTGTACTCGCACTAACTCCTGTTCTGTATGTGTTAATTTCGATGACAAAATGGGAAGCGTATGTCACGTTATGTTAGTGGGGAATTGGCCATTCCGGTCCTTTCCCCGCAGGGTCACTCTTCTTTATCAATCTCTATTTCAGACGATCAAGAATAGGGTGATGTATCCGTGATGTCTTCCAAAAGTGTGCCTCCGTCGTCACAATTAATGAAGAGCTAGCGGAAAAGTGCTCATGTAAATACGTCAATTGCCTAAGAGGACCCTAGTAGGTTCGACGGCCGTTGACGTCCGCTAGCTCGCCCGGTGTAGCGTCCATTCATCGAATGGTTCGGCAGCCGGGTTCATCCGTTGTGGTCTAGAAGGAGCTTTGGGGTGATGCGAGCACTATAAATCAACCAAATGCACACCCAGTGACGGCGGATTAGAGGGAGAACGGAGGAAGCCTTTCAGTCCGGTTCCTAGCTCGTCCAGGTCCATCTGGACTGCGAGCGAGAGAGGCCCCTCTCTCGTACAGCAACATCTGGCCCCAGATGTTGTGGTACAAAATGTTTCGCATTCGGAGCATACGTCCGCCGATCGGGACGCTCCGATATATAGTCAGTCTAGAGAGACTGTCAATAAGGCTTCCTCATTCTCATGGTAGTGCACACGACCGCTCTTGGCTACGTGACCTCAGATATCCAGTCAGCTTCGCCAATCAAAGAATCATCGGCGACCAGGTCACACCATCTGGTAGCCAGGGACACGAGGCCTGCAGACTCCAGACGTTCGCATAAGAAAGTGTGCGGGAGTCAACGTACACGGAGCTTCCGGCGGCAATGCATCGTAAGACCGCTACTGCACAGGCCTCGGTGACGGGCGTGCTATCCCAAATAGCACAGCTTATCGCAGCATCCCAGCAACGACAGAATCTGTATCATCCGACGACGCTGGATTGGGAAGCTCCGCGGAAGCAGGTACGGACGTCCGAAAATTTCATCCAGTCCGACGGGATGCCGAAAGGGATTCGGAGGATTTCAAGCTTTCCCTTTCGGAACAACATAAGCTGTTGTTTATGTCATCTGACTTTATCTTCTAGAGGTTCTTTCGTCGGACCAGAATGCTGCGATGCCGGATAAGAAACTTATAGCGTCGGTGGACACAGAAATTTTTGGTTCGGTTCAGGGACATCGTCCCTCAGTTCCGACATAGTCCAATAATGTCACACAACTTTCGAATTATTGAACGATGCTATATATATTATTATTTGCTTGCTATTAACAAGCATGTCTGGTTTCTTGTTCGCAAAATTACGGAGATGTCTTTCAAAAGTGTGCCTCTGTCGTCATAGTTAATGAAGGGCTAGCGGCAATAAGTGCTCATGGAATATGTCAATCGCCTAAGAGGTCCCTAGTGGGATCGACGGAGTTGACATTCGCTAGCTCACCTGGTGTAGCGTCCATTCATCGAATGGTTCGGCAGCCGGGCTCGTCCGTTGCGGTCTAGGAAAGAGATTTGGGTGATGCGAGCACTATAATAAACTTTAGTACACACCCAGTGACAACGGATTAGAGGACAGATCGGAGGAAGCCTGTTAGTCCGGTTCCTAGCTCGTCCAGGTCCGTCCGGGCTGCGAGCGAGAGAGGTCCCTCTCTCGTACAACAACATATGGGACCGGATGTTGTGGTACAGATATTTCGCATTCGGAGCATATGTCCGCCGCTTGGGACGCTCCGTTATATTGACAGTCCGAGAGACTGTCGATAATGCTTCCTCATCCTCACAGCAGCGCACACGACCGCACATTGGCTACGTGACCTCAAGTATCCGGCCAGCTTCATCATTCAGTGATTTCACGGCGAACAGGTCACGCCATCCGGTAGCCAAGGGACACGAGGCCTATACACTCCGTTCGTTCGCATAATAGAAGTATGCACGGGGTAAAGAACACGGAGCTTCCAGTGGCAATGCATCGTAAGACCGCTTCTCCACAGGCCTCAGTGACGGACGTGCTATCCAAGTTAGCGCAGTTTATCGCAGCATCCCAGCAATCGACAGATTCTCGGTCGGATCAGGAATTATCTGACGGCGTTGGGTCGGTGCGCTCCGCTGTTGCATCAGGTTCGGACGACCGAACACTTTATAGGGTCCGACAGGATGGCGAAAGGGATTCGGACGATTTCGAGCTTTCCCTTTCGGAACAATGGAAGCTGCCATACATATCTTCCGGCATTATCTTCCACAGGTTGTTCCGTCAGACTACATTGCTGCGATGCTGGATAAGAGACTAATAGCGTCATTGGACACGGAGTTTTGGATCGGTTCAGGGACATTGTCCCTGACTTACCGACACAGTCCAATAATGTCATTAGAACATTCGAATTATTTAACGACGCTATATATAAGCTTGCTACCAAGCATGATAGTCTAGTTTCTTGTCCGCAATGCTCTTCTGCCTTTTATCAATTCTAGGAAATAATTTATTTTGGCAGAACAGGGCATACCGAGAGTTCATATGCATCTAGATGGCGGGGTTGAAGACTGGGAATTATCTTTTTCGCCGTCTATGTCAATTCCAACCACGAGGTTGGAAACAACAATGATGTCTAATAGACTTAACTTAGACGCTTTATCATACGTAGACCACCTTACTGAGGCGTTATCATTACGTCTTCAAGAGAAAGAATTCCAGGATATGATCCTCAATGTGATTCTTTCAAGGGCAGTAGTTTTTCCACGTATAACTCTGCCCTTCAGTGGCAACCTGGAGTTGGTTAGACGTGACGCAGCCCTAGCTACATCCACGCACGTGGATAGTAAGGTGAAGAACTCTCTCAGAGCCGCTTCGGTCTCGGAGAAGCTTCTCTTCGACGGCAACTTTTCAGCAATCTATGAATTGCTCGATATACACGTTCTCTTGTCTATCAAGTGTAGCAAGAGATTCAGACTGGGGCAACATTCGGTGGTTGACTCAGAGAGTGCCACTGCAGTTGCCGGATCTGAGTTTTATGATTATGACGGATGCCAGTCAAACAGGTTGGGGTACAATATTGATCCCAACGGATTCGAAGTGCCAGGGTCTTTGGGTTCCGCAGTTTCTAGGCAAGCACTTATCTTCCAGGGAATAATGTTCTTTAGGCTTGCACTATGTCATTGGATGAACATTATTCAGAAACGCATGTCCAAATCCTGTCCGATAATACGACAGTAGTTGCGTATCTCTGGAACCAGGGAGGCACTCATTTGATTCCGTTATTCAGTTTAACGGAAAGAATCCTTCTGTTTGTTATAGTACACGAAGTTCTGCTTCGGTCCGTCATATTCTGGGTCGTCTGATTGTATTAGCAGACTCCCTTTCACATAAGGGTCGCTTGTTGCCGTCAGAATGGACTCTCAACAAACAAGTTTTCAATCAGATTTGCTATCAATGGGAACGCCCAATGATAATTTATTTGCGACACAACTCACTATTATTTGCAGACGTATGTGTTTGCATGTCCGGATCCCTGAGCTTATGTTGTTAACGCTCTATTGATCTAATAGGACGGAATGATAGGGTATGCGTATCCTCCAGCGATGTTGATTCAGCAAGTTTTGCTAAGATAAACATCCATAAGACAATTCTGTTGATAGCATCTCTGTCTTCACAGAGACCGTGGGTAAATTTACTCAGGTGTCTACTGTGGGACTTACCGCAAAAACTTCCTCCATGAGAGGATCTTCTTTCGCTGGGGAAATCGTGTCTACTTCATCACAACCCGCAAGGTCTCAACCTTCCCGTATTCTGTTGTATGGTCCTTCTTGCATGGCAAGCATTGTACAGGACGAGCTTTGGACGCGATTTCTTACTGTAGGAGAACCTCTTCTTCGCTATACTATGTGGCTAAAGTGGAGGCTCTTCCGTCGTTGGTGTAGGGATCATTATGTTGATATTTTTTATCCCTCCATACTAGAAATGCAACTTTCTAGTATACTTGTTTGACAAGATCTACTGCAGCCTGTTACTATTAAGGTTATAGGTCTATGTTATCTCATACCTATGCACTCTATGATAGTTTACAATTGAGTCTTATGTCTCTTTATCTAAGTCAGTTAGAAACTTTTCGATAAATAGACCTCGAATCATTAGATTAAATTCCTATACGGAATTTAGCTTCGGTTCTTATTTAGCTAAGTAATCATTTGAGCCTCTGGAAACAGTAGTTTTCAAATTCTGACCTTTTAAGACAGTAATTCTGTTAGTCTTCTCTTTTACTGAGGAGTCAGTGAGCTTCATGCACTATCGGTGGACGATTCTCACTTTTGTAGTGACGGAAACACTACTTCCTTTACTACTTAGGTTGGATTTTTGGTTAAGAGTCAGGCTCCTATTAATATCCGGAACCTATTGTTATTAAGGTCCTTCCATCTTCGTACGGGCATAGGCCTTTACTCTGTCCGGTTAGAGTTTACGTATTTATAAACAGATATCAGTTTATTAGTACGGACGTAAGCTTCTTCTGTCTTTGATGCCTAATAGAAGGACATTACGCTCCATTCTATTGCTAATGGATTCAATTAACTATCGGTACTGCTTATGGTATATCATTGACTCAGCAGTTTGTGCTTGAGATTTCGGCTCATGAAGTAAGAGCTCTTTCTACATCTTGGGCTTACACTAATAGTGTCGCTATTATAGATTTTTGAAGGCTGCTCATTGTGCTCGGCCATCCACATTCATGAATTTTTATCTCAGAATATTGAGTCCATTTTTGGAGGCCTTTATTGTTAGGTCTATTATCTACTGCTCAGAATGTCATTCACTTAACAGTTGCTACTATAGCTAGGTAGGCTTTCTGTTCCGGCAGTGACTCCGTCCTGCTGCCCTCTTCGCTCTGGGCTATTTGACCCAGGGCAAGAAAAAAAGGGGGGGGGGGGGGTGTTCCCTTGGGTCACCTGTTTTATTATGAAAACAAGGGGATACCTCCTACGGAGTTAGTAATTCTGAGCTGTTACTGGGATTGCTGTTAAGTGAGAAGTTTATGTTTTAAAAATTCATTCAGGTCATAGTTTTTAAAGTATAGCTTTTGAATATATCACGTGTCAAACGGGCGTTATTATACAATCCTCAGACACTTTTAAGGAGTATAAGAGTCTCTATTCTCTAGACTTTATTTATTGGCTTACTTTAAAAATTATTAGTATAAGGATTATACTGGATATTAATAGAGTACATGGATGTTATGATGCTCAATTTTGGAAGGTGTTGTGTCTTTCTAATTTATCATAAATAAGAAAGATACATGTAAGGCCTAATACTCCTTTTCCCCTAGAGGGGATGACTCTATTTTATATAATTGAGCGTATTTCAACTTGCTCTATGTCCTAGGCCCTCCAGCCTTTTTACTATTCAGCTAAGTCTGTGTCATTGGTACAGTATAAAAATGTTAAAAAATTTATAGTAATTTATATATTTTTTATACTTACCAATGACCCAGACGGGGATGGCCCTCCCAGGAGTTGGGAACTCATACCTCCACCCTGAGTACATAGCGCTTACCAGGCACTGGTTACAAGAATGATTAATGGCACCAATTTCAGGACATCCTTGACACTGCGCATGCGCAGTAGAGGTGAAGTGTGGAGGGCCATTCAGGACATGTTTTCTTTGGTTTTAGATGCAAATTTTGGGGATTGGGGGGCAAAATTTGTGTTTGGTCCTATATTTTTAAGAGTTAGCACCAGCTAAGTCTGGGTCATTGGTAAGTATAAAAAATATATAAATTACTATAAATTTTTTAACTTTTTGGTTCATATCACATCATATTTACCACCACAAAAGTCCATAACTGTTTTATTATATACACCATCCTCAAAAAATCAATCTTCTATTTGTCAATTAAAAGTTCAATTATATCAACCAGAAATACTTTTTTTTAACAATAAAATAGTTATCATCTGCAGAATAACATAAAAATAAACAATGTAAATGTATCAGTATATCAACAAGTATCTCAAAGTTGGAGATGAATTTCTGCACATGCACTAGTGATTAGCCGATAAGAGATTTGCCTATTCATCTGAAACCAAATAGTTTTGATTTACTATCGGCCGATACCGATGCCGATACCAGATAGTTTTGTTCACCCATATTATTAGCTCACCTGAGCGAAGCTCAAGGGGAGCTTTACTAATCACTTTCTGTCCGGCGGCCGTTGTCCGTCGTCGTCCGTCCGGCGTTAACTTTACATTATCGACTTCTCCTCCTAAACCACTAGCCCAATTTTATTCAAATGTTGGCTAAATGTTTATTACCTAATGCCAATTCAGATTTGTTCAAATGAAGTTGCCCCTCCTCCTGGGTGGTGCCACGCCCCCAAGGGGCACCAAAATCTTTGTAAATCTTCTTCTCATGAACCAGCAGTAGCAGAGACTTGATATTTGGTGTGCAGCTTCCTTTTGAGGTGTAGACTCAGATTTGTTCAAGAGAAGTTTGTGGGGCTATACTTGGCGTCGTTATGAGAGGGGCAAAATTTTTTGCCCCGCCCAAAATTTCTATTTTCCAAACCGAGAGGCTGATTTGAACCAAATTTTATGTGAGGGCTTATTGGGTCATGGGTACTTGATTTATGCAAAAAAAAATTTTTCCGCAGCCCCGTGGGAACCGCAGGAGCTAAAAATAGAAAAAAATTAAAACGCCCATATCTCCAAAACTGCACGGCACTGAGAATTTTTATTTGGTGTGCAGCTTCCTTAGGACCAACAGAAAGGATTGGTAAAAAAAAATTGCCATCGGTTTTATCATAGGGTACAGTTTCGGGACTTTGAAAAAGTGCTGAGTCAGCACTTTTTAACACTGTAGGCAATGGGAAAAACATTAAAAAATCTTCTTCTCCAGATCCAGCAGGCAGAATCTTTTGATATTTGGTATGCAACATTGTAGGGTGGATCTGATTCAAGTTTGTTCAAATCGGCCCCCTGGGTTCATATTTGGGCTCAGTATAGGAGCCCGATTTCGAACTTAGTGCATTTCAGGCAAATTTCTTAAAAAATCTTCTTCTCCAGAACCAGCAGGTAGAATCTTTTGATATTTGGTATGCAACATTGTGGGGTGGATCTGATTCAAGTTTGTTCAAATCGGCTCCCTAGATTCATATTTGGGCTCACTATAGGAGCTCGAATTCGAATTTAGTGCATTTCAGGCAAATTTCTTCAAAAATCTTCTTCTCCAGATCCAGCAGGCAGAATCTTTTGATATTTGGTATGCAACGTTGCGGGGTAGATCTGATTCAAGTTTGTTCAAATCGGCCCCCTGGATTCATATTTAGGCTTACTATAGAAGCCCGAATTCGAACTTAGTGCATTTCAGGCAAATTTCTTAAAAAATCTTCTTCTCCAGATCCAGCAGGCAGAATGTTTTCATATTTGGTAAGCAACATTGTGGGGTGGATCTGATTCAAGATTGTTCAAATCGGCCCCCTGGGTTAATATTTGGGCTCAGTATAGGAGCCCGATTTCGAACTTAGTGCATTTCAGGCAAATTTCTTAAAAAATCTTCTTCTCCAGATCCAGCAGGCAGAATCTTTTGATATTTGGTATGCAACATTGTAGGGTGGATCTGATTCAAGTTTGTTCAAATTGGCCCCCTGGGTTCATATTTGGGCTCAGTATAGGAGCCCGATTTCGAACTTAGTGCATTTAGGCAAATTTCTTAAAAAATCTTCTTCTCCAGATCCAGAAGGCAGAATCTTTTGATATTTGGTATGCAACATTGTGGGGTGGATCTGATTCAAGTTTGTTCAAATCGGCTTCCTAGATTCATATTTGGGCTCACTATAGAAGCTCGAATTTGAACTTTGTGCATTTCATGCAAATTTCTTAAAAAATCTTCTTCTCCAGATCCAGCAGGCAGAATCTTTTCATATTTGGTAAGCAACATTGTGGGGTGGATCTGATTCAAGTTTGTTCAAATCGGCCCCCTGGGTTTATATTTGGGCTCAGTATAGGAGCCCAAATTTGAACTTAGTGCATTTCAAGCAAATTTATTAAAAAATCTTCTTCTCCAGATCCAGCAGGCAGAATCTTTTGATATTTGGTATGCAACATTGTGGGGTGGATCTGATTCAAGTTTGTTCAAATCGGCTTCCTAGATTCATATTTGGGCTCACTATAGAAGCTCGAATTCGAACTTAGTGCATTTCAGGCAAATTTCTTAAAAAATTTTCTTCTCCAGATCCAGCAGGCAGAATCTTTTGATATTTGGTATGCAACATTGTGGGATGGATCTGATGCAAATTTGTTTGAATCGGCTCCCTAGATCCATATTTGGGCTTCCTATAGAAGCTCGAATTCGAACTTAGTGCATTTCAGGCAAATTTCTTAAAAAATCATCTTCTGCAGATCCAGCAGGCAGAATCTTTTGATATTTGGTATGCAACATTGCGGGGTGGATCTGATTCAAGTTTGTTCAAATCGGCCCCCTGGATTCATATTTGGGCTCACTATAGAAGCTCGAATTCAAACTTAGTGCATTTTGGGCAAATTTCTTCAAAAATCTTCTTCTCCAGATCGAGCAGGCAGAATTTTTTGATATTTGGTATGCAACATTGCGGGGTGGATCTGATTCAAGTTTGTTCAAATCGGCCCCCTGGATTCATATTTGGGCTTAATATAGAAGCCCGAATTCGCACTTAGTGCATTTCGGGCAAATTTATTAAAAAATCTTCTTCTCCAGATCCAGCAGGCAGAATCTTTTGATATTTGGTATGCAACATTGTGGGGTGGATCTGATTCAAGTTTGTTCAAATCGGCTTCCTGGATTCATATTTGGGCTCACTATAGAAGCTCGAATTCAAACTTAGTGCATTTCGGGCAAATTTCTTCAAAAATCTTCTTCTCCAGATCCAGCAAGCAGAATCTTTTGATATTTGGTATGCAACATTGCGGGGTGGATCTGATTCAAGTTTGTTCAAATCGGCCCCCTGGATTCATATTTGGGCTTAATATAGAAGCCCGAATTCGCACTTAGTGCATTTCGGGCAAATTTATTAAAAAATCTTCTTCTCCAGATCCAGCAGGCAGAATCTTTTGATATTTGGTATGCAACATTGTGGGGTGGATCTGATTCAAGTTTGTTCAAATCGGCTTCCTAGTTTCATATTTGGGCTCACTATAGAAGCTCGAATTCGAACTTAGTGCATTTCAGGCAAATTTCTTAAAAAATCTTCTTCTCCAGATCCAGCTTCAGAATCTTTTCATAATTGGTAAGCAGCATTGTGGGGTGGATCTGATTCAAGTTTGTTCAAATCGGCCCCCTGGGTTTATATTTGGGCTCCGTATAGGAGCCCAAATTTTAACTTAGTGCATTTCAGGCATATTTCTTAAAAAATCTTCTTCTCCAGATCGAGCAGGCAGAATCTTTTGATATTTGGTATGCAACATTGTGGGGTGGATCTGATTGTGATTCATGAACGTATTTATTTGTAAAGTTGATAGAATCTTAGACAAAATTTGCAGAAAAGATCTACTACAGAAGGGGTGGTATCCAGGGTGAACCGTTTACCCAAATCTAGCAGTACTAATGCATTATTCACACAAATCTCCGTTCAAATTTTATGACCCCTCATTGGAACACACGCATTCAGCTCATTCCAACAAAGGTCATATGCCATGTTTTCGAGACAAAGGAATAAAAATTTTAGTTATTCATGAAATTTTTAGGCAACTGTTGTCTGTTATTCACATTGCTTCATGAAATTTCAGTACTTTTAGAAGTTAGCTCAGTAATCAAGGGTTAATTCCCCTTAATTAAATGTCGCCTCTAAAAAACAACCACTTTGCATATCTTACCTTTTTACCAGCATAACTGCCAAAACTTGTCTGCATTCTTCGCAAAAATCGCTATTCAAATTTTAATTTTTGTCTCTTAAACATACATGTACTTATCGCTTGTAAATACCCCATTGGAATGAGCTTTTTGAGCTCATTCCAATGAGAGGTCGCACACCATGCTTTTTGAGTCAAAAAAGCAATTTTTTTAGTTATTCCAGAATTTCGTACGTAAAACACAGCTTTATGACTTCACATTAAAATGAGCTCTCTAAGCTTGTTCCAATCAACATTCACGCACTATGTCTTTCACACAAAAAATAAAATTTTCCATTTATTCAGGAATTTTGTTTGCAAGAACACTCTTACCCCCCCCCCCCCCCACACACACACACACACACACAAACACACACACACACACACACACACACACACAAACACAGACACACACATCTAAAAGTTCGTCAGCAAAAAAACAGTTACTTCAGTTTTTAAATGCATTATAGGAACAACTTGCCTAATCAAATTTAAATACTTTTGCATCATTCTGTATCTAGAACAAACCATTTACCATATCTTTACGCAAAATTCTCCAGCATCATTCACAAAAAAACACCATTATTTATATATTCACATTTCTGTCTTAAAAATATACCTGATCTTCCCATACCCCTATTGGAATAAGCTGTTTGAGCTTGTTCCAATGATGATAAAAAAACTAATATTTTGGAAAATTTGTGAAAATTTTTGTTTTCTTGCATGCAAATATATACATGTAGCACATGGAAGATATCCACAGTTGGGGAGAGATGTCCAAGGCTATCTCTTCACATTCCTTGTTTGTGCTTCATGCTAAACCAGTTTGTCTGCAGAGATAAATTTGCTTTATTAAAAATCATTGGAGATTGGCCACACACCAATGATTTTAAATAAAACTAATTTTAGGTAACAAATGTTGAACTTCAAACAAAATCTATCACTCAACCAGTTAATGCTGATGAGGCATGACATGGTGAAGGTGACCTAAAATACTTCTTAGAGTCACTTTGTCAGGTGAGCGATTAAGGCCACGTGGGGCCTCTTGTTTCCGTAAAAATGGTCGAAAAAAGTGCGGTGACAATATTGAACATTCTTTCAGAATTTAGCCACAGTTAAGTGACTGGTGCGGGGAACTTTTTAAGGCTGGAACCCCAAACCAGCAATCCGCCAGAGAGACTGCAATACTGGCATCTTAAACTTTGCTTGAGGTGAAAAGGTTTGTTCTGTTGTTGTGACTTGTCAGCTTAAAGACACTGCAATGGTGACCAGCATGACCTTAAAGGCTTTAATGACCAAAACTCAATAAAAAATTGAAAAGGTTTGTGATATCAAAGTCTGAGATCACTTCTATTATTTAAAATCAGCCATGGAACGAAGCAAATTAAATTTGGTGAGAGATATGGGGCATCACATATGGCAAGCCGAAAGCCCTGTCAGCCATTTCGAAAATAGCCGAGTTCTTTGATAGCTAATTTGATTACCTCCCTTAGACTAGAATTACCTTTCTACATTACAGACATTTTTATGCTTCTGGTGAGTTCATTCGCACAGTCGTTACATCCCAATACCGTTTCAGAGTTGGTTGGCGAACTTAGGCTCAAGTTTACCAGCGTGTACTGTCGACCAAATTTTGAAATTTAATCTGAAAAGTTGTGATTATCTCGCACCCAATGCACATATGCACAATGCACAACCCATCCCCGGGTAAAACTAGTGGGGGAGGGGGAGCACACCTAGTGCGCCGATGCCTGGATTTGCCCTCGTGGTAAAAAAAATGTCATAGTATCGTTATTGATAGACCGTATAATAGATGTTTCAATACATAAGGCAACTATTTAATGATTTTAAAAGCACATAGCTTTTCAAGTTTAATATGAAACGCAAGCCAAAATAGTACTTGTCGCCCAGGACAAGCAATTCTTTTTTTTTTTGGTTGTCACTGGTAGAAATTAAATGTTATGTCGGAGGTCTGATCTACACAGTGTAATACACGGCACGTTAGTTACCGTTTATGTCCATGTATAAGTCGCACTTTTTTACCTGGAAAATGTCCGGTTATAAATTATGTATACGTGCACCAGGTAAAGTCAGTTTCAATAGCACCAACAATGCTTATGTAGGACAACAATTTGAAAACAATTTGTGCTGTAACCTGCGCATTTGTTGAATTTTTATTGTTTTTTCCGGAACGTTCTCACGTTCAGGAAAAACCAACATAAACACAACAACTGCGCAGGTTACAGCGCAAATAGTGCTCTGATTCTGAAACTATGAAGTTTCAGGCACAAACAAGTGTTGGATTTTCTTGACAGGATGAAGACATTGGGGTGATAAACAAACAACGAAAAACAAATAAATGCGAGTATTTTTTAAATCTTTAATAATCATTTTCCTTTATTCTTTTATCTTATTCACCACGTGATAACTTGTGAAAACTATTTCCGTTGCATCCCAAACTGCCCCAAATTGGCAAAACGTAAGTTGCAACTAATTCTTGTTGACTGCATATATTTGAAAATGGGTGTGCGACTTATACATGGGCTTTAGGCAAAAGGGAGGAATTCCAAGTGTGAGTTGGGGGTGCGACTTATACACGGAGAGCGACTTATACACGGACATATACGGTAGTTATTAGCAGAACATTAAAATTGCTGGGAAATCGAGTTAGAATAGGTACCCAATAATTTTTTTCAACAATTGGCAAGAGCTGATATTTTTCATGCTATTCATATCGATTGCCGATAGGCTCTTATCGGCCAATAGCCGAGTGCTTACCAATAGATCAGCTCATCCCTAATATGCACGTCGATTGAAATAGAACTAGAGAGGGGATTTCCAAAAGCTATATTTAGAAAGTTGATATTCAATGGAAAAGGGTGTACATGAATTTTTGAGTACCAGTCATGTGTATAAGATCCAACCAAAAGAAATGTGTTTATTGTTAAAGTATATATTAATTCTACTTATCCGTGTGTTTTCCCTTGTGTATGGGAATTTACACCGGTTTGGAAACTCGTATACCTTGGGGCAAAGCCGAAGGGTGTATGAGTTCCCAGCCTGGTGTAAAGTCCCTACACCCTGGAAAACACAAGGATAACAGATTTATTTCCAAGAATTTTGGAGTACTTAATACTTTAACATAAATTGTAGGAAAAACACTGACAGAAAATTTGTACTTTGTAAGTTTCTTAATAAAACCAGACAAATATGGATGTCATGGAACTGGCTCAATTTTAATGCACATAAATATTAAATTTCCTGTATTTTTTTTTCTGTTCTAACATAACCGAGCATAGGGTATGAAATAATAATCAAAAATGGGTACTATTTTTTTGCTGTATAGCCTTGTATTGTGTATTCTTGTTTTTACACCATGGTTAACCACAGTGTGAAAAAAAGCTACTGCAGATTGCAAGTTGCACCGTACCTCTCAGCCAATCAAAACGCAGTATTTTGTTTCATTTGGAAATAATTTTTGTTTCCTTTTACTCACAAAACTATAACTTCATATACTGGATCATTGAAATTGCATTTGGGATAAGTGGGCCAAAGGTCCAGGTCACTATTACTGTAGATAGAGCTTTGATTTCTGTGCAGTAAATTTAGTTTTCTTTTTGCATACAAAACTATAACTTCATACAAAAATTGCATAAAAGGTGTTGATGAGTGAGATGTGTTTTTTTTAACAGGCTAGAGCTGGAAGGACAACGATTGTTATAGCCCATAGGTTATCAACCATAAAAACTGCAGATGTCATTGTTGGTATCCAGGATGGTAAAGTGGTGGAAAGTGGCACACATGCTGAGTTGATGCAGGGAAATGGTTTATACTATCAGCTGGTTACAGCCCAAGTAAGTCTTTATGTTACATTCTCTGCTTCTGTGCATTATTTAAATATCAAGACATGGCGAATTTAAAAGATTGTATTTGTCACTAAGGCTAAGGAAGATACTCCATTCTTGGCTTATGCAGTAGTTTTGAGAAGTATCAAATGTTTTACCATTGTCATTAAATTCATCATAGAAAGAGCACAAGTTTTATTGGTCAAGTTATTTAAAAAAACTTGACCTATAATTTGATGAGGTCTGTGTGCAGGTGGCCGGGTGATTGGGTGGGTGGATGGGCAGGCAGGCAGGTAGGCATAACCTTTCTCAGCACGATAACTTGAACAAATATCCATGGATTTGGTCAATGTTTGGTATGGGAGACTTTTTTAACAATGTCTTGAATGAATTTGAAAACTGATACGATTTGGCCATACTGAATGGAGTTATGAGCCTTAATTAGTTAATTTTTGCCTGTTTTCAGCTTGTTAGTGGGACAACTTAAACAAATATCAATGGCTTTGGTCAGTATTTGGTATGTGAGACTTCCTTCACACTGTCTTGAATGTGTTTGAAAACCGGTGCGTTTGGTTGTACTGAGTGCAGTTATAGCCCTTAATTCCTTAATTTTTGCCTATTTTCTGCTCATTAGTGTGATAACTTGAACAAAATATCAATTTATTTGATTTTCTTATAATGACAAGCCTGACATGTGCAGAAAATCTTGACCCCCACATCATCTTCAACCAGACTTGTGAATTCTCATGGAATAAACTGGATAACAACAAATTCTGGCACTTTCAGTTTGCCAGAAAGCATGCATTTCTAACCTTAAATTTTCCTTAAAATTGAAAAATATCTCTAGGTTATACATGAAAATAAATATCAGTCTTCTTTCCTTATCCTGGCACAAAAATAAGAGAGATGCTATGTGTAATTTCTTGATAAGAAGTATCAAATAAACAATTAAATAGTAGTGTCCTAAATTATTTTTCAAAGGTGATTCGTAACATGAGTATTTTTTTTTTTTTTTTTTTTTTCAAGATACCTTTCCTGTGGGAACCCCGGAAAGGGAAGCAGCGCCTGTTCACTGCGGTAAACAGGCTCTGTTTTACTGGTAAAATAGGACCCATTCACCAATGCTTGGGAGGTGCAAACCCTCTCTAAAATGGGCAACATGACTTATTAACGCTCACCCCTGGTCTTTAGTTGATACTATTTATTTATTTATTTATTGGTGTTTAAGGTCACATACTTATGCACAATGGCTAATCGTGACTGTGACAGTTTTACGGGTGGAGGAAGCCGGAGTACCCGGAGAGAACCACCGAGCAACGACGAGCAGCTGTCAGCTCCCCAACATTGTAACTCTGAACTCTGCACCGCAGCACAGGCAGGGTTAGATTGGTTGAAGACATGCGCACCATCGACGTGCAGTACGCCTCAGTACACAGCGTCATCGTGCCCCCATGTAGGCAATCGGGGTGAAGTGTCTTGCCCAAGGACACAACGCGGTTGCCGCAGGTGGGATTCGAACCGAGGACCTCTCGGCTTGCAGCCTGCATCTCTACCAACTGAGCCACCGCGCCCCCTTAGTTGATACTCATGTGGTCATGATTAGCCATTGTGCAAAAATATTTGACCTTAAACACCAATAAATAAATAAATTTAAAGTTATCATGCCACGAGTATGGGGAAACTAAGTTTTGCAAGATTTTGTTCAGAAATAATTGTTTTGTTACAATTTATTGGAAAGTGCCTGTTGGCACTTTCCAATGAATTGTACTAAAACAATTTTATATAAAAAAATTAATTTTTTACTGCCTAACAAACAACAAGCTAATTCATAAAGTGTATAGCAACTAAAGTGGCTTTCAGCACTTTTCAAGTGAGCCATGATAGTGACTTCTAACACTCAACCAGTTAATTGGTTCCAGGTGTTTCTGAAGAAAATAAGAAGAATTTTCCGAGTATTATCCTAGAATTCTGGAAAGTACAGCAATGCGTAAACAAGTTCTGCTTTACTGGTAAAATAGGCCCTGGTAACCAATGCCTGGGGTAGAAGTCCTCTAAATTGGACAGCACAGGTGTAAATATTTCGCTAAAATTGACTTGATATTTTTGTTGTGGTCATGATATAGTCATAGATGCTGAAAGTAACCCTCAGCATCAATAAAATAATAACTAGATTGTTTTGAGATCGTTCAGTGGACCATGACAAGTCATTCAATGAAGTACAGCTATTGACAAATTGCTCTTTGCCAAGAGGAAGGTGTTTGTCACCATTGAAGGTTACAAAATGCTTGTTGGCCCTTCCCAATCTTAATGTTGCCTTTTTGTTCAACCAGGCCTTTGAGTTCACTCAGACAAGATTGAATTGGTTAAATTCCCAGTTGCATCATGGGAAAAAATTGCTACTTGAAGTTTCATATTTTGACATCATTGTCCAGAGTGATGAACCATAGCATGAATATTCATTTGAACAAACTTGTTTCAGTGAATGGTTTAACTGGTTGAGTGTTAAATTATTTTTCAAAAGTGATTTGAAACATGGGTATTTTTTCAAAGATACCAACCATGCTATGTGCATGAGTAGTCCAGATTTAGCAAGATTTTGTTCATAAATAATTGTTTTGTTACAATTTATTGGAGAGTACCATTGGGCCCTCTCCAATAAATTGCAACCAAAGAATTTTATATAAAAAAAAATTGTTCTACTGCTGAGCAGATATCAAGCTAATCAAGTCAGAAAATAAGCAGACTGTCATCTGCAAAATGAGGTCCCCAGAGGGTGAATTTAGTGATGCTACCCTGCATAGTTTAGCAGGGTAGCATCACTAAATTTACCCTCTGCGAACCTCAATCTGAATCAGGGTCTCAAGACTAAACAGAAAGAGGTACCCAGAGGATAAATTGGCCCATTGTATGGGATAGCATCATCAAATTCACCCTTTGGGGACCTCAGTCTGCAATTGTCAAGACTGCTTATTTACAGGCCTGAAGCTAATCCATACAGTGTAAAGCCACTAATGTGGCTTCTAGCACTTTTCAATAGAGCCATGATAGTGGCTTCTAGCACTCAACCAGTTATAGGTATGGTTTGAACAGAAAAACAGACTACAAAAATATTTCTGATTTTGTTTTTGTTCCATCAGATACAGTTTTCTTTTTTCTTTTATAGACAAACAGAACTGAGGAAGATGGTGAGTAAAACTTGCAAGGAAATGTCAGCTAGAAGTTTATTGATGTATATTACATACTAATTTATCTATTGTTATAGTATTTCTTAAAATAATGCTTTCACCACTTATTTCACTCAAAGGTTTCTTCCATGTGAGTCCAGTGACATGGATTGCCCCATGGGAACCTCGGGAAGTGTAGCAGTGATTGTTTACTGTGGTAAATAAGCTCTGTTTTAATAGTAAAATAGGACCTAGTCAATGCTTGGGGTAGTAGTTCTCTAAAATTGGCAACATCAGGCCTGAAAATAAGTAGTCTGACATTTGCAGAATGAGGTCCTCAGAGGGTGAATTTGATGATACTATCCTGTACAGTGGGCCAATTTATCCTCTTGGTACCTCTTTCTGTTTAGTTTTGAAACCATGATTCAGTTTGAGGTCCACAGAGGGTAAATTTAGTGATACTACCCTGCTATGCAGGGTAGCATCACTAATTTCACCCTCTGGGGTCCTCATTTTGCAGATGACAGTCTGCTTATTTTCTGGCTTGGGCAACATGGGTCTAAATGAACTGACTGAACTTTACTTTATCTTGTCTTTATATCCATGATACAGTCACGATTAGTCACTGTGCAGAAATATGTGATCTAAAACGCCAATAAATAAATAAATTAAAGAAATAAATAAATAGTGATACGGATTAGAAGTCTACAGTTTAACCCTTTATCTAACCTGAAGAGCAGATGACACTTGCTAAATAAATTTCTTTAATAACAAATTATTTTCATTTTTTGAGCTTGTTCAATGAGGAGTCATAAGCTATGTTTTGTAGGCAAGAAATGAAAAAAATTATAAAATTTGAAATGCATTTTTTTCTATAGTGCTGAGTGGTTTTGGCTATTATGTTTGGTTAAGGGTTGATTATTATGTAGATAGGTAGATGTTTTAAACCTTCTTCCATGTGATACCAGGTTGCACATTTCTTTGGGAAAAATATGTTGATTTGGTACCATATTTTGTAACCTCCATTTAGGGAAAAAATGATCACAAATTTAGGTTGTTTGATAAAAAGTTTGAATGCTCAATTCATGTTCAGAGTTACCACTCAGATGAAAAGTAAATGGATTTTGGCTTCTTCCTTGCAAAAGCGCTTGAATTTGTTTCTATCCTTGGAAAGTAATTTATTTTCCACCACCTCCTATGAAACGTACTTGAATTTCACTTACTATAACCTCATAGACAAGAAGAAAACTGGGGAGAGTCAGGATAATTTTGTGACAGGTTACAAGATTTTTAGCTGCGATGAGCAGCTCTATATATGGCAATGTCGGTCTGTCTGTCGGGCGGTCTGTCACCAACAAGTTTAAAAAACACCATAACTCCTAAAATACTTGATGGAATGGCACCATACTTGGTATGCAAGTGTATCTTCATGATGTCTATGCCCTGTCAATAGTACAAGTCATTCGGATAATTTCTGTCACATTTATGGACTTGTCACCAAGTTTTTTTGTCACCAACAAGTTTTTTGTCACCAACGAGTTTTAAAACATCATTGGCATTGCACGAATCATCGCAGCTTCGGCACTGTGACAGTGTGCTCTAGTTTATTCAATTAACAGGAGTTTATAACCTATATTCAATTAACAGATCAAATTTGTACTGGAGGTATGGTAAATGGCTTTGTGTTGAGAAATTATTTTCAATTAACAGGGTTATTCAATAAAGAGATATACAATTAAGTGGGCTCCACTGTAAGAGTCCTTGAAAATCATGGTTACAGTCCTTGAAAAGTGCTTGAATTTGATTATTTGATATCGATGAGAATCCTGATGTCTTGTTGAATAAAAAGTTAACACATTATACTCATGGTGATTGTGGGGGCAAGTTGGCGTGTGTACTAAGGCGTAATGCTTGTTGATGGTGTGCTTGTCTTCAACCAATGCTAACTCTGCTTGTGCAGAGTTAGTATGTTGGGGAGTCTGACAGTTACTCGCCGCTGCTCAGCTGTAATCAGCATTGGCAGGAAATTAACCATTTACTTAACATTGAGAACAGATGGAATAATATTTTCTGAAGATTAGGCCATGAAAAAAAATGTCTATGTTCTCAGGAAATTGTGCCTCAAATTTTTAATGAGGGCGGGCAGCTTTTTATTTGTATTTTTTATTCTGAAATCTGAAAAAGATACCCTAAAAAAATATATTCACATTTCAGGAAGAAATCTTTTACAAACTCCAGAATGGTGTTATCTTATCACATATATTGCGAAATGCTTCAATCAACTTGGCTGGTGACGACATGCCAAAGATTCTCCATTGCAGGATTATGTTCAGCCCAGCACTAATTTGAAAAGATAATGGCAGCATTTTCCTCAAAAGTTGTTATATGTACCAACATAGAAAACATTTATATAATAGTCAGAAATTTGAAGCATGAAAATTTGGAGGAAAACGGGAAAAGGAAGTTGAAATACTACAGAGAAATGTGTACCGTGCCGGTGCTAAAAATTACGATCTGAAAATACTGGCCAGGGAAAAAAATTTTCGCCAGGCGGAATTTTTTTTTTTTTTGACTGGGTATTAAAAGGTTTTGACATGGCAGAAAATTTAACAACGTGGGCAGTGCCTGAGAACGTAGACATTTTTGCTTATTAAACAAACCTAGGGCACCCTCATCTGGAAGAGCTGAACAGGGGCAATGAGCTATGTTTTAGAATTAGAAACTGAAAAAAATAAAATTTAAATGGCAATTTTTGTGTACAGCTATGGTGAATATGGGTCATAAACTGGATAAAGGGTTTTACCCTGATACATCACTTGTGTTTCAAATCCTGATGCTTCTTAAATCAATAGACCTGTGTGAAAAGTGGTATAGTTCCATTTTATTTTTCATAATTTTTAATTCATGCTGTTTAAAATTGGCAGTAATAGATTTTACTTTCTGATTAGTTCTAACAGTGACAATTAACTTAACATGCTACTTTTCATTTTCATGTTTATAGCTAACCCACTATGCTTCTTCTCTTCAACCTGTCATTTACATCTTTGATATAATCACATAATTTTCTTCATATCATTCATTTAGTTTAGGGCATTACATGATCCATTTAGTTTAGCATTATTTTGACTGATTCACTGGTTGAATTTCCAAACATGACAGAAATTTCATTTTTGTCTGTTCACTACAGAATCAGCCCAAATTGGAGCCCACTTATTCTATGAATCAGGCTACTCTCAAAATACAGCTATTTATATGTTTGTGAATTTTTCAGTTGTTTGTGTTTTGTAAGTTTAATTTAGGTTCTATTATGAAAGTACAGCAAGATTCAACCTCCCTCAAATTATGGATATGATGTACCAGCAATAATCGCCAACTCTTCAAGACATAATTACCACTTAAAGGACGCTGTCACTAGGGTCGAAAGGGGTTAAACAATCCCACACTGTCCCTGCACGCCATCAACGTGCAAAAGCATTTGATTGAATGGAATAATTTTTAAACCTTCAATGACTTCAGAAGAGGTGCTGGAATTTACAGCTGAGAGAAAGTCTTCCAGGCAGTAGTCATTTAACCCAACTATAGTTAAGACTTGGTTGCCTGCACAGACAGCCAGGACATTACTCGAAATTTTGCCAAACCACTCTGATTACAAAAAATTGTAGTGTTTCGAAATTTCTTTTAAACTTGTGATGTCTTTGAACTTTAGCATGAGTGACAGTTTTACATTTTTGATGTGGGTAGTACAGTTTTTATTTAAATTATAATACATTTGTTTTAAATAAAAATTATACCTCTGGCCTATAAATAAACATTTCTTGTTTCTGCAGCAGTTTTTTCTCGGTTTTATAATGACGGAGGGAAGCTTTTGTCTCAGAAATTTAACTTTGATGATAAAAAACCATCATTTTCAGCAGCAGAGCTTTCATATGATGTGGTTGCAAATTTAACCAAACATATCTTGTATGACAAAGCTCGGCAAGTTCTGTTTAACAATATATAATTTATCAAATGTCTAATCCTACAAGTGCAAACTAGTTTTCATCGAACAGACTTCCAGGTGAAGAAAAAGTTATGAGACAGACTTTTAACCCTTTATCTAACATGAAAAGCAGACGACACTTGCAAAAAAAATTCTGGAATAACTAATTTTTTTCATTTTTTGTCTCGAAAACATAGGTTATGACCCCTCGTTGGAAGAAGCTTGACGAGCTCGTTCCGAGGGGTCATAACCTATGTTTTTGAGACAAAAACTGAAAAAATAATGAAAATTAATTGGCGATTGTTGAGAATAGTGCTGGCCGGTTTTGGCCATTATGTTGGGTAAAGGGTTAATGATGAAATAGGTGTCTGAGAAATAAGAGATTTTTTCAATGGCCGTACTGAGCTGATGTTTTGCTGAATCTCGAATAAAGAAATAAGGCTGTCAATGAACTGTTCTTTACACCATGCTTATAGCATATCTGTGTTTCAAAACATAATTATGGTAGGTCTTCACAGTTATATAATTCCTGAAGTTTTTTTAGCTCACCTGAGCGAAGCTCAAGGGGAGCTTTACTAATCGCTTTCCATCCGTCGCCCGTCCGTCGTCGTCCGGTGTAAACTTTACAAAACCAACTTCTCCAAAGAAACCACTGGCCCAATATTTTTCAAATGTTGGGTAAATGTTTATTACCTAATGTCAATTCAGATTTGTTCAAATGAAGTTGCCCCTCCTCCTGGGTGTGGCCACACCCCCAAGGGGCACCAAAATCTTTGAAAATCTTCTTCTCATGAACCAGCAGTAGCAGAGACTTGATATTTGGTATGCAGCTTCCTTTTGAGGTGTAGACTCAAGTTTGTTCAAGAAAAGTTTGAGGGGCAATATTTGGCGACTTTATGGGAGGGGCAAGAATTTTGGCCCCACCCCAAATTTAAGTTTTCCGAACCGAGAGGCCGATTTGAACCATATTTTATGTGAGGGCTTATTGGGTCATAAGTACCTAATTTATGCCAAAAATTTTTTTCACGCAGCCTCGTGTGAACCGCAGGAACTAAAAATAGAAAAAAATTAAAACGCCCATATCTCCAAAACTGCACGACAGTGAGAATTTTTATTTGGTGTGAAGCTTCCTTGGGACCAATAGAAAGGATTGGTAAAAAAAAATTGCCATCGGTTTTATCATAGGGTACAGTTTCGGGACTTTGAAAAAGTGCTGAGTCAGCACTTTTTAACACTGTAGGCAATGGGAAAAACATTAAAACATCTTCTTATCCAGATCCAGCAGGCAGAATCTTTTCATATTTGGTATGCAACATTGTGGGGTGGATCTGATTCAAGTTTGTTCAAATCGGCCCCTGGATTCATATTTGGGCTCACTATAGAAGCCTGAATTGGAACTTAGTGCATTTCAGGCAAATTTCTTAAAAAATCTTCTTCTCCAGATCCAGCAGGCAGAATCTTTTGATATTTGGTATGCAACATTGCGGGGTGGATCTGATTCAAGTTTGTTCAAATCGGCCCCCTGGGTTCATATTTGGGCTCACTATAGAAGCTCGAATTGGAACTTAGTGCATTTCAGGCAAATTTCTTTAAAAATCTTCTTCTCCAGATCCAGCAGGCAGAATCTTTTGATATTTGGTATGCAACATTGTGGGGTGGATCTGATTCAGGTTTGTTCAAATCAGCCCCCTGGATTCATATTTGGGCTCACTATAGAAGCCCGAATTGGAACTTAGTGCATTTCAGGCAAATTTCTTAAAAAATCTTATTCTCCAGATCGAGCAGGCAGAATCTTTTGATATTTGGTATGCAACATTGTGGGGTGGATCTGATTCAAGTTTGTTCAAATCGGCCCCCTGGGTTCATATTTGGGCTCACTATAGAAGCTCGAATTGGAACTTAGTGCATTTCAGGCAAATTTCTTTAAAAATCTTCTTCTCCAGATCGAGCAGGCAGAATCTTTTGATATTTGGTATGCAACATTGTGGGGTGGATCTGATTCAAGTTTGTTCAAATCGGCCCCCTGGGTTCATATTTGGGCTCACTATAGAAGCTTGAATTGGAACTTAGTGCATTTCAGGCAAATTTCTTTAAAAATCTTCTTCTCCAGATCGAGCAGACAGGATCTTTTGATATTTGGTATGCAACATTGTGGGGTGGATCTGATTCAAGTTTGTTCAAATCGGCCCCCTGAGTTCATATTTGGGCTCACTATAGAAGCTTGAATTGGAACTTAGTGCATTTCAGGCAAATTTCTTTAAAAATCTTCTTCTCCAGATCCAGCAGGCAGAATCTTTTGATATTTGGTATGCAACATTGTGGGGTGGATCTGATTCAAGTTTGTTCAAATCGGCCCCCTGGGTTCATATTTGGGCTCACTATAGAAGCTTGAATTGGAACTTAGTGCATTTCAGGCAAATTTCTTTAAAAATCTTCTTCTCCAGATCGAGCAGGCAGAATCTTTTGATATTTGGTATGCAACATTGTGGGGTGGATCTGATTCAAGTTTGTTCAAATCGGCCCCCTGGGTTCATATTTGGGCTCACTATAGAAGCTCGAATTGGAACTTAGTGCATTTCAGGCAAATTTCTTTAAAAATCTTCTTCTCCAGATCCAGCAGGCAGAATCTTTTGATATTTGGCATGCGACATTGTGGGGTGGATCTGATTCAAGTTTGTTTAAATCGCCCCCCTGGATTCATGTTTGGGCTCACTATAGAAGCCTGAATTGGAACTTAGTGCATTTCAGTCAAATTTCTTTGAAAATCTTCTTCTCAAGATCCAGCAGGCAGAATCTTTTGATATTTGGTATGCAACATTGTGGGGTGGATCTGATTCAAATTTGTTCAAATCGGCCCCCTGGGTTCATATTTGGGCTCACTATAGAAGCTCGAATTGGAACTTAGTACATTTCAGGCAAATTTCTTTAAAAATCTTCTTCTCCAGATCGAGCAGGCAGAATCTTTTGATATTTGGTATGCAACATTGTGGGGTGGATCTGATTCAAGTTTGTTCAAATCTGCCCCCTGGGTTCATATTTGGGCTCACTATAGAAGCTTGAATTGGAACTTAGTGCATTTCAGGCAAATTTCTTTAAAAATCTTCTTCTCCAGATCGAGCAGACAGGATCTTTTGATATTTGGTATGCAACATTGTGGGGTGGATCTGATTCAAGTTTGTTCAAATCGGCCCCCTGGGTTCATATTTGGGCTCACTATAGAAGCTTGAATTGGAACTTAGTGCATTTCAGGCAAATTTCTTTAAAAATCTTCTTCTCCAGATCCAGCAGGCAGAATCTTTTGATATTTGGTATGCAACATTGTAGGGTGGATCTGATTCAAGTTTGTTCAAATCGGCCCCCTGGGTTCATATTTGGGCTCACTATAGAAGCTTGAATTGGAACTTAGTGCATTTCAGGCAAATTTCTTTAAAAATCTTCTTCTCCAGATCGAGCAGGCAGAATCTTTTGATATTTGGTATGCAACATTGTGGGGTGGATCTGATTCAAGTTTGTTCAAATCGGCCCCCTGGGTTCATATTTGGGCTCACTATAGAAGCTCGAATTGGAACTTAGTGCATTTCAGGCAAATTTCTTTAAAAATCTTCTTCTCCAGATCCAGCAGGCAGAATCTTTTGATATTTGGCATGCGACATTGTGGGGTGGATCTGATTCAAGTTTGTTCAAATCGCCCCCCTGGATTCATGTTTGGGCTCACTATAGAAGCCTGAATTGGAACTTAGTGCATTTCAGTCAATTTCTTTGAAAATCTTCTTCTCAAGATCCAGCAGGCAGAATCTTTTGATATTGGGTATGCACCGTGCTAGGGGGGTGAGATTCAATTTTGTTCAAGCCAAGTCCCTGGGTTCATATTTGGGCTCACTGTGGGAGCCCGAATTATAACTTAGTTCAAAATGAGGAATTTTTTTTAAAAATCTTCTTCAGATCCTGCAGTCGGAATGTTTTGATATTTGGTATGCAGCATCCTTGGGGGGGGGGGGTGAGATTCAAGTTTGTTCAAGCCATGTCCCTAGGTCCATATTTGGGCTCACTGTGGGAGCTTGAATTGTAACTTAGTTCGAAATGAGGAATTTTCTTCAAAAAATCTTTTTCTTCAGATCCAGCAGTCGGAATGTCTTGATATTTGGTATGCAGCATCCTTAGGGAGGTGAGATTCAAGTTTGTGCAAGCCATGTCCCTAGGTCCATATTTAGGCTCACTGTGGGAGCTTGAATTGTGACTTAGTTCGAAATGAGGAATTTTCTTAAAAAATCTTCTTCTTCAGATCCAGCAGTCGGAATGTTTTGATATTTGGTATGCAGCATCCTTAGCGAGGTGAGATTCAAGTTTGTTCAAGCCATGTCCCTAGGTCCATATTTGGGCTCACTGTGGGTGCTTGAATTGTAACTTAGTTCGAAATGAGGAATTTTCTTTAAAAATCTTTTTCTTCAGATCCAGCAGTCGGAATGTCTTGATATTTGGTATGCAGCATCCTTAGGGAGGTGAGATTCAAGTTTGTTCAAGCCATGTCCCTAGGTCCATATTTAGGCTCACTGTTGGAGCTTGAATTGTAACTTAGTTCGAAATGAGGAATTTTCTTAAAAAATCTTCTTCTTCAGATCCAGCAGTTGGAATGTTTTGATATGTGGTGTGTAGAATCCTTAGGGGGGAGATTCAAGTTTGTTAAAGCCAAGTCCCTGGGTCCATATTTAGCCCGAATTATAACTTAGTCAATATGAGGAATTTTTCTTTAAAAATCTTCTTCAGATTCAGCAGTCGGAATGTCTTGAATTGTAACTTAGTTCGAGATGAGGAATTTTCTTAAAAAATCTTCTTCTTCAGATCCAGCAGTTGGAATGTTTTGATATGTGGTGTGTAGAATCCTTAGGGGGGAGATTCAAGTTTGTTAAAGCCAAGTCCCTGGATCCATATTTAGCCCGAATTATAACTTAGTCAATATGAGGAATTTTTCTTTAAAAATCTTCTTCTTCAGATTCAGCAGTCAGAATGTTTTGATATTTGGCATGCAGCAATCTTAGGGAGCTGAGATTCAAGTTTGTTCAAGCCAAGTCCCTTGGTTCACATTTGGGCTCACTATGGGAGTCCGAATGACAACTTAGTTCAAAATGAGGAATTTTCTTTAAAAATCTTCTTCAGATCCAGCAGATGAATGCTTTTGATATTTTTTATGCAGCATCCTTAGGGGGTAAGATTCAAGTTTGTTCAAGCCATGTCCCTAGGTCCATATTTGGGCTCATTGTGGGAGCTTGAATTGTAACTTAGTTCAGAATGAGGAATTTTCTTTAAAAATCTTCTTCTTCAGATCCAGCAGTCGGAATGTTTTGATATTTGGTGTGCAGCATCCTTAGGGGGTGAGATTCAAGTTTGTTAAAGCCAAGTCCCTGGGTTCATTTATGGGCTCCCTGTGAGAGCCCAAATTATAACTTAGTTCAATATGAGGAATATTCTTTAAAAATCTTTTTTTTTAGATCCACTGGTCAGAATCTTTGGATATTTGGTAGGAGGCTTTTCTTAGGAGGAGCAGATGCAACTTGTTGAAATCAATTCTCTGGGTTGATATTTAGGCTACCATGTCAGGTGAGCGCCCTTAGGCCCCCTGGGGCCTCTTGTCTTTATTATTGGAGCAAGTAAATTTTATACAGTGGAATAAAAATACATAACTGCACATACATTTGAATGGGTTAAGAATTATCACACAAGGCTGCTTTGGCCCAGGATATCCTGGGCCAAAGCAGTCGAGTGCAATAATTCTTAACCTATTCAAACGTATGTCCAGTTCTGTATTTATCACACACCTCCCATGTAACAACCAGTCTACACGAAGATTGAACTAAAAGCACTTTTTTTAACTGGATAATTGCCACGTTTCCTCCGTTGCCAACAAGACATCACTGTTAGTTGGTGGGGTACCAATCCTAATTTCCTTTTTAATTTTTACGGCATTCAATTGGTCAAAACCAGTTGACACCTGTCAGTGTCATGATCACGATGATCGAACTTCAAATATTGACTAAACTGCAGGGAATAACACAACAAAAAGTTTTTAAATAGCTAATAAGTTTAGCACTCTTCATCATTATATGACCAGTTGTAGAAAATATGTGTCCAGGAACAAGCAGTCAGAATGTTGTTTTTATTTTGTAAATCTTTGACTCAAATCTGATTGTTGAAATATCCAATGTAAACAAATCTAAATCAGGAACTTGGAATTTCCAAGCAATCTCGACTCTGGTGCATTTGACCAATGATTGACATGATTTATTTAGATGGTTTCCTTCTCAGTTTACATTGGAAATGAAATCAAAAGTGTTTTGTATCACCACATGTGCAATACAACTTTATTTTTATTGTACAGGCAAAACAGTGGGCAACCCATTTTTTTATACTGTAACCAATGACCCAGACTTAAATATTCAGGGCCAAACACAAATTTTGCCCCCAAATCCCCAAAATTTGCATCCAAATAAAAAAAACTGATGTCCTATATGGTCCTCCATACTTTTACCTACTGCAAACACAAATTTTGCCCCCAAATCCCCAAAATTTGCATCCAAATAAAAAAAACTGATGTCCTATATGGTCCTCCATACTTTTACCTACTGCACATGTGCAGTGGCAAGGAAGTACCAAAATTGGCACCAAATCCTCATTCTTTGTTTGGCCTTTCTGTCAGTAACATCTCATCTCTCCCTTTCCTTGAAACCTCCCTAGTTAATCTCCCATGCTTTTGGAATATTTTTTGAAATTTTTTCTTGAAAATTTTTGGGAGTTTCACTTGGTTACAGAATATTTATTCTGTTATCCCTATGGTTATGTCCTCACCCTTGGGGTGTTTAGGCATTGTTTGGTCATGCATCTACCATCTGATGTATTGCAGTTTCTTCTGATGAAGATTCTGTTTTACATCGGATAGTTTTAAGAATCTGTTACTCACTTCGGGCTGTGTTTTTCAGTGCCTGGAGTCTTGTTTCCAGTTTTTATAGACTTTTGTTTACGTTGACAACGGTTACTTTCCTTTAGTAATTCCTTGTCATCTGTTAGGTTAGATATGTAGTCAGATACATTTATATACTCTGTAAGTGTAACATTAATTTTTTAGTTTGTTTAAAAAATTTTGTCCACACTTAGGCTTTTTGGGGATCCATTTGGGCTCATTGTTCCCATTGGGAACTTGGGCTCATGTCAAAATTTTTTCGAAAAATTTTTTTTTTTAATTATTTTTCGAAATTTTGTTATGGATTGTATTATTATCATGTATCTTTGTAATATGAGGGTTGGTGCGAGTACTACGGCTTAATAAAATTTTATAATTATGAAAGAATTTTGTTCAAATTGTAATTCAAGGAAGTCTTCCTTGGATTCTCATGCTCATTGTGTTTGCTGTAGTCACTGTACACGCACTAACTCTTGTTCTGTTTGTGCCAATTGGGATGACAAACGTTGGAGATGTGTGTCACGGTACATTGTTAGTGGTGAGAGATCGATGCCTGTTCTCTCACCACAAGGTCACTCAAGTTTTTCAGTTTCTTTTACAGAGAAACAAGAACATGGCGATGTTTCCGTGATGTCTTCTGGAAGTGTGCTGCCGTCGTCGCAAATTAATGAAGAGCTAGCGGCAAAAGTGCTCAATGAAATTAGACAAGTGCCTAGGTCCCAAAAGGGATTTACGGCCTTGTCGCCAGCTAGCTCGGTCGGCGGATATATCACCCCTCATATGGGTGGTGTGACGCTGGGTAAGTCCATTGCGGTCCAAGAGAAGAAAAAGGGTGTTGCGAGCACTGTAATCTCTGATCACACTCACCCTGCGACGACGGAACGGAGGATGGAAAAGAGGAAGCCAGTCAGTTCGGTAGTAAGCTCGTTCAGGTCATCCCACACCGCGAGCGAGAGAGGTCCCTCTCTCTTACAACAGCATCTAGGGCCAGATGTTGTTCAAAACCTTCGTCAGTCGGAGCATACGTCCACACCTCCTATTCGGGACGCTCCGTCTTATAGACAGCCGGCGTCGGCTAGGCTATCAGCTCCCTCTTCCGCATATCAGCACACACAACCGCACCTTGACTTTGTGACCTCAGATATCCAGCCTGCTTCGCCGACAAAGGATTCTATGTCATCTAGGTCACACCATCCAGTAGCCAGGGACAAGAGTCCTCATCAGTTGGGACATTCGCATAAAAGAATTATGTCGGACACACCGTCCCAAGAGCTTCCAGCGGCTAAGCAACAGAGGACCGCTGCTCCACAGGCCTCTGTGACGGATTTGCTATCACAGATAGCACAGCTCATCACAGCATCCCAGCAAACTACGGAACATCCTACAACAGTTTCGGATTAGGAACTGTCGGATGAAGTTGGGTCGGTTTGTTCCTGTGCAAGGTTAGACAGGGACGACCGAGATTCTCATCTGGTCCACTCAGATGGCGAAAGGGAAATTACGGAGCTGGATTTTTCCCTTCTGGAACAACATAAGGTGGCGATGGAGTTTATCCATCAAAACCTTCCAGACGTTGTTCCATCGGACCAGGTTGCTGTGACAAAGGATAAGAGACTGATAGCGTCATTGGATACTGACTTTTTTTGCCGGATTAAGGAAGATGTTCCTGAATATCCAGTCCAGTCCAGAAATGTTTCACGGACGTTTGAATTGTTTAATGACGCTATTTTTAATTTAGCCTCTAAGACAGGCAAAAAAAATTCATTATCTCAAAAGTGCTCTGCATCTGCCGTTCATCAATAGTAGTAATAGATTTGCAACAGCTGGACAGGGTATACCGAGAGTTCTCTGTGTTTGACCAATCAGGCTGAGGACTTAGATTTGTCCCTGCCTTCGTCTTTTTCTATTCTCCCTAGCAATATAGAGACGACGATTTCATCTAATAGGGCGAATTTAGATGCATTATCATATGCAGATCACCTTACCAGAGCGTTAGCTCTTTGTCTCGATGGTAAAGAATTCGAGGACGTTCGCTCCTCCTTAAGAGTTCTTTCTAGGGATATTGCATTCTCCACGTATAACTCGGCCCTATCAGTGGCTAATTTAGAGTTGGTTAGATGTGATGCTGCCCTGGCTTCATCCACTATGGTGGATTCAAAGGTGAAAAACTCTCTTCGAGTCGCTCCGGTTTCCGGGGATTTTCTCTCTGATGGTAAGCTTTCTGTAATCTATGAACAGACTACCAAGAAAGCTTCAGATTCTCTGCTTTTTAAGTTGGTTTCTAAAAGACCTGATGCAGCAGAAAAGATTAAAGCAGGAGCTTCTGGTGCGAGTGCGTCCAGAGGAAGCTCCTATAAAGGGTATAAAAAATCCTCTAGCTCTTACTCTAGAGACTGTCAGAGTAGCGACTCAGGTAGGGGACGTAGTTCTGGCCGAGACAACTGGTCAGATGCCCCTAGGTCGATTGGACGGGGAGGACGTGGTTTCTCTTCCTGTAGGCCTTGTAGGTCCAGGAGGTGATGGTCAAGACCTCTATTGCAGTCCAGTGGGTGGAAAGCTGACAAAGTTTTTGACCAATTGGTTGTCAATTACAGACGACTGTTGGGTAAAAGAGGTTGTCTCGGATGGCCTAAAGCTGTCTTTCCGAGAAAAACCTCCGCTAACACGAAGTCCGCGCTGGACTCGGCTTCTGTCCAATCTTCAAAAAAGAGATTCACTTCTATCAGAGGTGCAATCTCTTTTGGAGAAGAATGTAATAGAGGTCGTGGAAATCCAGGAATCCCTGGGTTTTTGCAGTCACTTGTTCTTGGTACCGAAGCCAGACAGCTCGTTCCGTCCAGTTATAGATCTGAGCTGGATAAACAAGCTGATCGTGGCTCCATCCAAGTCGTCCATTCACTTGGGAATGAGCTTCGAGACTCACAACAATCTAGTTCGTCTTCCGTTACCCAGAGCGAAGTTAGTCAGTTGCTAAGCTTGTTTTTGTCTACATTCAGATGTAGTAACAGCGAGAGAATTCATGCGATTGATGGGATTGTGCGGAGTGGCTACAGATCTCATTCCAATGGGCCGCATGCACACACGTCCACTCCAGTTATATTTTTATACTGTACCAATGACCCAGACTTAGCTGGTGCTAACTCCAACAAAACCAGGGCCAAACACAAATTTTGCCCCCCAATCCCCAAAATTTGCATCCAAAACAAAAAGAAATCATGTCCTAAAGGACCTCCATAGTACGTCTCTACTGCGCATGCGCAGTGACGCAGTCGTCCCGAAATTGGCGCCAAATATCATTCTCTGTTTGGCCCTTCATCAGTCAACATCTCACTTATCTTTGTGCTTGTAAATCTCAGTTTAAAGGATGCCAGACACGTAATTTTTGGAGAAAATGTGATTCTAAGGAGGATAGAAGGAGGAGAGGAAAAAAGAAGTGGCAAAAAATAATCAGGGCTGTACTTAAAATTTTTTGTTGAAATTATGTTAAGTTGCCTATTTTCGAGGCATGGGCCTCTTGTTGTCATTCTTGCTAATTGTTGCACTGCTTATTCAGTGTTTCCTCTCCCCTAGCCTTCTAAAGTCCCCCCTTGCAATTCTCCCATGCTTTTGGCATATTTTTGAGAAGTTTCATTTCTAAAATTTCCTGGGAGAGTTGCTTGGTTACAGAATGTTTTCTGTTATTTTCCCCATAGTTACGTTTTCACCCATGGGTGTATAACGTTTGTGTTCTGCATCTTCCATCTGATGTTCTGCAGATTCTCCCCTGGGAGTCTCTGTTTTGCATCAGATAGAGTGTAATTGATGACTGATTCCGGGCCAGGTTTTTTCAGTGCCTGGAGTCATGTTTTCTAGTGTGTTTACACTGTTTGTTTTCATTGGCAACAGCCTTTTTTGAGGGGGGCTGTTTGCCTTTGTGGTAGTTTATCTCATTATAAGATACATTTATATTATCCGAAAGTGTCTCATTAATTATTTTATATAAATTTAAAATTTTTGACCACACTTTGCCATCGGATCCATCGGGGCTCAACGTTACTTTTCAGCAACTTGGGCTTCTCTGAAAAAAAATATTTTTTCAAAATTATTTTGTTTTGCAATTGTTTTTTCATTTATTAATGGATCATGTTATTATGTATCTTTGTGTCAGGGGTTTTTGCGAGTAACTAGGACTTATTGTTGTTCTTTCACAATGAAGGGACATTGTTCAAATTGTAATAGGAAGAAATCTTCCTCTGACTTTCATGATCATTGTATTAATTGTAGTCAGTGTTCTCGCATTAATCCCTGTCCTATATGTGAACATTGGGATGAGAAACATTGGAAACGTGTGTCACGATATGTTGTTTCTGGAGAAAGAGCGATGCCGGCTCTTTCTCCACAAGGTCACTCTACTCTCTCAGTTTCTATTTCAGAGGAACCAGAACAGGGTGATGTTTCCATGTTATCTTCTTCAAGTGTGCATCCGTCGTCACAAATGAATTCAGAGCTAGCGGCAAAAGTGCTCATGGAGATTAGACAAATGTCGTCCGCTAGCTCGCCCGGTGTAGCGTCCATTCACCGAATGGTTCGGCAGCCGGGTTCGTCCGATGCGGTCCAAGAGGAAATTTTGGGTGATGCGAGCACTATAAACATAATAGATGCACACCCAGTGACGGCGGATAGTAAACGAGAACGGAGGAAGCCTTTTAGTCCGGTTCCTAGCTCGTCCAGGTCCAGCCGGGCCGCGAGCGAGAGAGGCCCCTCTCTCGTACAACAACATCTGGGACCAGATGTTGTGGTACAAAATGTGTCTTTAGCGGAGCATACGTCCGTCGCTCGGGACGCTCCGTTGTATAAGCAGTCCGCAGAGACTGTTAAGGCTTCCTCTTCTCGTCGGCGCACACGACCGCACCTTGGCTGCGTGACCTCCGATATTTTGCCAGCTTCGCCGATGAAGGATTCTTCGGCGACCAGGTCACACCATCCGGCAGCCAGGGATTCGAGACCGATGGACTCCGGACGTTCGCATAGGAAAAGTATGCGGGAGCCATCTGATGCGGAGCTGCCCTCGGCGAAGCAGCGAAAGACCGCGCCTCCGCAGGTCTCGACGTCGGACATTCTAGTGCAGATAGCACAGCTTATCACAGCATCCCAGCAGCCGACAGAAACGGTGTCGGATCGAGAATTATCCGACGGCGCTGGGTCGGTACGCTCCGCCGAAGCATCGGGGGCGGACGACCGGGAACATCGGGAGGTCCGACCGGATGGTGAAAGGGATACGGATGAATTGGAGCTATCCCTTTCGGAACAACATAAAGCTGCCGTGGACTTCATCCGGCACTTTCTTCCTCAAGATGTTCCGTCGGGCCAGACTGCTGCGCTTCCGGACAAGAGAATTATAGCGTCATTGGACTCTGGATTTTTTGAGCGGTTCAGGGACATCGCTCCCGAGTTTCCGTCGCAGTCCAATAATGTTGCAAGAACATTTGAATTATTGAACGACGCTATTTTTAAACTTGCTTCCAGGACGGGGAAAGCAGGTTTCTTGTCCGCAAATACTCTCAACCTGCCTTTCATTAATGCAAGGAATAAATTCGACACGGCAGGACAGGGTATACCGAGAGTTCCTCTGCGTATGGACGACGAGGCGGAAGACTTAGAGCTATCATTACCGTCGTCAGCTTCTATTCCAACCGCAGTGTTGGAAACAGCTATTGCGTCTAACAGAGCCAATTTAGATGCCTTATCTTACGCAGATCACCTTACTAAGGCGTTATCACTGCGCCTTCAAGGGGAAGAGTTTCAGGATATACAATCCTCTTTAAGACTTCTTTCAAGGGCAGTAGCTTATTCCACGTGTAACTCCGCCCTTTCAGTGGCAAATCTGGAGTTGGTTAGACGTGACGCAGCCCTGGCTACATCCACACTAGTGGATTCTAAGGTGAAGAACTCTCTTAGAGTCGCTTCGGTCTCAGGAGAACTTCTCTTTGACGGCAAGCTTTCCGCTATTTATGATAATATTAAAAAGAAAGCTAGTGATTCTCTGTTGTTCAGATCCGCTCCTAAAAGGTCGGATACAGCAGACACGAATAAGGCGGGCACTTCTGGGTCTAATGCGCCCAAGAGAGGTTCCTATAGAGGTTCCGGTGCATCCTCTGGCTCTTATTCGAGAGACCGTCAGGATAGCGACTCTCGTTCGGGACGTCCTTCAGGCCGGGACAATCGGTCGGACGCCCCGAGGTCGACGAGGCGAGGTGCGGGTCGTGGAAGACGTGGTTTCTCCTACCGCAGGCCTCGCAGATCCAGGAGGTGATGGCTTAAACCTCTATCGCGTTCCGGTTGGCGGAAGGTTGTCGAGTTTTTCTCAAGAGTGGGCGTCGATTACGGACGACCCGTGGGTGAGAGGAGTGACTTCGGAAGGTCTAAAGATATCCTTCAAACGAAAGCCTCCATTAACTCGAAGTCCAAAGTGGACTCATCTTCCGTCAAATCCTCAGAAAAGAGACGCTCTGTTATCAGAGGTGCAGTCTCTTTTAATGAAGAACGCGGTAGAGGTCGTAGAAAACCAGGAATCGCTGGGATTCTACTGCCATCTGTTTCTGGTTCCGAAACCAGACGGCTCGTTCCGTCCAGTCATAGATTTGAGCTGGATAAACAAGCTGATCGTCGCTCCGAAGTTTTATATGGAGACGATTCGATCGGTCAGAGCGAGTATTCGGGTGAACGATTATGCAACGAGCATAGATCTCAAAGATGCGTACTTTCACGTCATGGTACATCCGACATTCCGAAAGTATCTACGCTTTGCAGTCCTAGGAGTGGTGTATCAGTTCCGGGCCATGTGCTTCGGATTGAATCTAGCACCCTGGGCTTTCACTCGGGTAATGAACTCGGTAATGATCTACTTCCGAGCTCATTCGTCTGCGGTAACGTCGGCCTACCTGGACGACATTCTTCAGAGGTACGGCAACGAGTTAACGCTTCAGAACGATGTTCAGAATCTTCTTCTATTGCTCCGACGTCTCGGTTTCATAGTAAACGAGGAGAAGTCGGATCTGGTGCCGTCCAAGTCATTCACTCATCTGGGAATGAGCTTCGAGACGCACAACAATCTCGTTCGTCTGCCGTTAACCAGAGCGAAATTAGTCAGTTGTTACGCTCGCTATTGTCTGAATGCAGACAAAGTCACGGCGAGAGAATTTATGAGACTGATAGGTCTGTGCGGAGCCGCCGCGGATCTCATTCCGATGGGACGGCTACGCACACGTCCTCTTCAAATTTTCCTGACTCAGAATTGGAGTGTGAAAATTCATTCGCTCGATGTAGACGTTCTCTTGTCAGATCAAGTGAAACAAGAGATTCAGACTTGGGCAAACATTCAGTGGTTAACTCAAGGAGTTCCGCTGCAGTTGCCGGATCCGAGTTTTACCATTATGACGGATGCCAGTCAAACAGGTTGGGGTGCATCATTAATCCCAACGGATTCGAGATGCCAGGGTCTTTGGGATCCGCAATTCCTGTGCAAGCACATAAACATCAAGGAAATGATGTCAATTTGGCTTGCGTTACGTCACTGGATGGACATTATTCACGATGCTCATGTCCAAATCCTATCCGACAATACGACAGTAGTGGCGTATATACGGAATCAGGGAGGCACTCATTCAGTTCCGTTGTTCAATCTAACGGAAAGAATCCTTCTGTTTGCGTTGGAACATCACGTTCTTCTTTCGGTCCGTCACATACCGGGTCGTCTGAATGTGCTAGTAGACTCCCTTTCACGAAAGGGTCGCTTGTTGCCGTCGGAGTGGACTCTCAACAAACAAGTATTCAATCAGATTTGCTACCAATGGGAATGGCCAATGATAGACTTATTTGCGACACATCTCAACAATCAGTTGCAGACGTATGTGTCCCCGTGTCCGGATCCAAGAGCATTTGCAGTAGACGCTCTGTCGATCCCTTGGGACGGAATGATAGGATATGCGTATCCTCCAGCGCCATTAATTCAACAAGTATTGCTAAAGATAAAACAATCTCAATGCAAGATTCTGTTGGTAGCATCTCTGTCGCCACAGAGACCGTGGATAAATCTACTCAGGTGTCTGTTGTGGGACCTACCGCGGAAGCTTCCTCCACGAGAGGATCTTCTTTCGCAGGGGAAATCGCGCCAACTCCATCACAACCCGCAAGGTCTCAACCTTCACGTTTTTCCGTTGTGCGGTCCTTCTTGCATGGCAAGCACTTTACAGGACGAGCAGTGGACGCGATTTCTAACTGTAGGAGGACCTCCTCTTCGCTAAACTATGCGGCTAAGTGGAAGGTTTTCCGTCGTTGGTGTAGGGATCATTCTGTAGATATATTTGATCCCTCTATACCAGACATTGCAAACTTTCTAGTATACTTGTTTGACGAAATCAAGCTGCAGCCTGTTACTATAAAGGGTTATAGATCTATGTTATCTGATACCTATGCACATCATGATAGTTTACAAATTGGATCTAATGTCTCTTTATCGAAATTGGTTAGAAACTTTTCGATAAATAGACCCAGAACTCTTAGATTAATTCCTAAGTGGAATTTAGCTTGGGTTCTCCTTAAATTGAAGGAAAAGCCATTTGAACCTCTTGGGACAGTAGATTTCAAATTCTTATCTTATAAGACAGCTTTTCTCTTAGCTTTCTCTTCTGCTAGAAGAGTCAGTGAGCTTCATGCACTATCGGTGGATGATTCTCATTATCGTAGTGTTGGGAACACTATCACCTTCACTACTAATGTGGGTTTTTTAGCCAAGAATCAGGCTCCTAATAAATATCCGGAACCTATTGTTATTAAGGCTCTTCCGTCTTCAGACGGGCGTAGGCCTTTACTCTGTCCTGTTAGAGCACTACGTATCTATAAACAGAGATCTCAATTCATCAGAAAGGGACGGAAACGTTTCTTTCTGTCTTTGATGCCTAATAGAAAGGACATTTCAGTCCATTCTATTGCTAGATGGATTCAGTTAACTATCCGTGCTGCGTATGAAGATTTATCTTCTTCTCAGCAGTCTGTGCTTAAGATTTCTGCTCATGAAGTAAGAGCTCTTTCTACTTCCTGGGCTTATGCTAATAGTGTTGCTATTACAGATTTAATGAAGGCTGCTTATTGGTCTCAGCCATCCACATTTACTAATTTTTATCTCAGAAATATTGAGTCCATTTCTGGAGACCTGCATTGTTTAGGTCCGTTATCTGTTGCTCAGAATGTCGTCCACTAAACAGTTGCAACTATAGTTATGCAGGCTTTCTGTTCCGGCAGTGACTCCGTCCGGCTGCCCTCTTCGCTCTGGGCTATTTGACCCAGGGCAAGGGGAAGGGGGGGGGGGGGGGGGGGGGCGGGTGTTCCCTTAGGTCACCTGCTTTATAGTGAAAAGCAAGGGAATGCTTCCTCCAAGACAGTATTTCTGAGTCGCTTCCGGGATGGTTTTAAAGTGTAATATTAATGTTTAATTTCATTCATGTCTTATTTTTAAAGTGTAGCTCGGTGTGAAGCATTTGTATATGTCAAGTGTCAAACGGGCTTTAATATACAATACTCGGACACTTTTAAATGATTATAAAGAGTCTCAATTCTCTGGACTACTTTATTTATTGGCTTGCTTTAAAAATAATTAGTATAAGGGTTATACTGGATGTTAATAGAGAACATGAATGTTATTGTGCTCAATTATTAAGGGTAGTGTATCTTTCTAATTTAATATTAAATAAGAAAGATACATGTAAAGCCTAATACTCCTTTTCTCCTTAAGGGGTTACCTCTTTATTATATAATTGAGCTTATTGGATTTTCCTCTATGTCCTAGGCCCTCCAGCCTGTTTACTATTCAGCTAAGTCTGGGTCATTGGTACAGTATAAAAATGTTAAAAAATTTATAGTAATTTATATATTTTTTATACTTACCAATGACCCAGACGGGGATGGCCCTCCCTGAGTTGGGAACTCTTGCCTCCCCGCTGAGTACATAGCGCTGACCAGGCACTGCCAGTAAGAATGATATTTGGCGCCAATTTCGGGACGACTGCGTCACTGCGCATGCGCAGTAGAGACTTACTATGGAGGTCCTTTAGGACATGATTTCTTTTTGTTTTGGATGCAAATTTTGGGGATTGGGGGGCAAAATTTGTGTTTGGCCCTGGTTTTGTTGGAGTTAGCACCAGCTAAGTCTGGGTCATTGGTAAGTATAAAAAATATATAAATTACTATAAATTTTTTAACTTTTCACTCAAATTTGGAGTGTGAAAATTCATTCGCTCAAAACAGATGTCGTTTTATCGGACCAAGTAAAACTAAGGATTCAGACTTGGGCAGATATTCAGTGGTTGACTCAGGGAGTTCCACTGCAACTGCCGGATCCGGTTTTTACGATTATGACGGATGCGAGTCAAACAGGTTGAGGCACGACATTGAGCCCAACAGACTCGAGGTGCCAGGGCCTTTGGGATCCGGTGATCGTAAACAAGCACATAAACATCAAGGAGATGATGTCAATTTGGCTTGCGCTACATCATTGGATGAACATAATTTAGAATTCACATGTTCGAATACTGTCGGACAATTCGATGGTAGTAGCATACATCCGGAACCAAGGAGGCACTCATTCGATTCTGTTATTCGACCTAACGGAAAGAATTCTTCTGTTTGTTCTAGAGCATCATGTTCTTCTGTCGGTCCATCATATTCCGGGTCGTCTGAACGTTCTAGCAGACTCACTCTCGCAGAAAGGTCACATGTTACCGTCAGAATGGACTTTCAACAAGCGAGTGTTCAATCAGATTTGCTACCAATGGGATCAACGAATGATAGACTTGTTTGCGACACACCTCAACAATCAGTTGCAGATGTATGTGTCGCCATGCCTAGATCCTCGAGCGTTTGCAGTAGATGCTCTCTCAATCTCTTGGGACAGAATGATAAGATATGCATATCCTCCAACTCCATTGTTTCAACAGATCTTGCTAAAGATCAAGCAATCGCACTGCAAGATACTGTTGGTAGCATCTCTGTCATCTCAGAAACCATAGATAAATCTACTCAGGTGTCTGTTATGGGATGTTCCTCGGAAGCTTCCTCCACAGGAGGACCTTCTCTTTCAGGGGAAATCTCGCACACTGCATCACAGCCCGCAAGGTCTCAACCTTCACGTATTTCCAGTGTAGGTCTTTCTTGCACGGCAAGCAATTTACAGGACAAGCAGTGGACGCAATTTCTAACTGTACGAGGGCCTCCTCTTCGCTAAATTATGCAGCAAAGTGGAAGGTTTTTTCTCATTGGCGTAATGATCATTCTATTGATATTTTTGATCCTTTCATTCCAGACATTGCTAATTTTTTGGTCTACTTGTTTAAAGAAATCAAACTGCAGCCAGTAACCATTAAGGGTTATAGGTCTATGCTATCGGACACATATGCTCATCATGATAGCTTACAGATTGGATCTAATATTTCATTATCTAAGTTAGTAAAAAAATTTTCGATAAATAAACCTAGAACTCTTAGGTTAATTCCTAAATGGAATTTCGCTTGGGTTCTACTGAAGCTCAAAGAAGCTCCTTTTGAACCTCTGAACATTGTAGACTTCAAATTCTTGTCATATAAGACAGCTTTTCTCTTGGCCTTTGCTTCTGCAAGAATAGTTAGTGAGCTTCATGCTCTGTCTATTGATGATTCTCATTATCGTAGTATTGGTAATACTATTACTTTAACTACTAATGTGGGATTTTTGGCTAAGAATCAGGCTAATAATAAGTATCCTGAGCCTATTGTTATTAAGGCTCTTCCATCCTCAGATGGCCGTAGGCCTTTGCTGTGTCCAGTTAGAGCTATGTGTATTTACAAATGCAGATCAGAGTTTATCAGAAAGGGGCGGAAACCCTTCTTCCTGTCTTTAATTCCCAATAGAAAGGACATATCTGTTCATTCTATTTCTAGATGGATTCAGTTAGCTATTCGTACTGCTTATGAGAGTTTATCTTCCAATTAGTAGTTCGTGCTTAAGATTTCAGCACATGAAGTTAGAGCGCTGTCAATATCTTGGGCTTATTCTAACAGCATTGCTATTACAGATCTTATGAAGGCTGCTTACTGGTCACAGCCTTCTACTTTCACTAATTTTTACCTTAGAAATATAGAGTCTAATCTATTTCTGGCGACCTCAGGTGTTTAGGTCCGTTATCTGTTGCTCAGAATGTTGTCCACTAAACTAGTACAGCTATAGTTATGCAGGTTTTCTATCCCAGCAGTGACTCTGTCCTGCTGCCCTCTTCGTTCTGTAGTGATTTGACCCAGAGCAAGGGGAAGGGGGGGGAGGGGAGTTCCCTTATATCACCGGCTTTATAGTGAAAAGCAAGGGAATACCTCCTCCTGAGTCAATAATTCCGAGTCGGTGCTGGGATGGTTTTAAAGTGTAAAGCTAATGTCTATCTCATTTATGTAATATTTTTAAAGTGTAGCTCGGTGTGAAGCATTTGTATATGTCACATGTCATACAAGCGTTAATATACAATCCTCAGACACTTTTAAATGAGTATAAAGAGTCTCATTCTCTGGACTATCTTTATTTATTGGCTTTCCTTTAAGGAATTAGTATAATGGTTATACTGGATGTTAATAGAGATCATAGATGTTATTGTGCTCATTTATTGATTGGTGATGTGTCTTTCTTATTTTTAAAAAGCAAGAAAGACATATGTAAATCCTTTCTCTCCTTTTCTCCTTGGGATAATTCTAATACATAATTAAGCCTATTGGATTTTCCTTTATGTCCTAGGCCCTCCAGCCTTTTTTCTATTCAGCTAAGTCTGGGTCATTGGTTACAGTATAAAAATATGAAAAAATTTAAAGTAATTTATATATTTTTTATACTTACCAATGACCCAGACGGGGATGGCCCTCCCATGAGTTGGGAACTCATACCTCCCCGCTGATTATATAACATTTAGCAGGCACTGGTTGTAAGAATGAGGCTTGGCGCCAATTTCGGTACTTCCTTGACATTGTGCATGCGCAGTAGGCAAAAGTATGGAGGACCATATAGGACATCGCAAATTTTGGGGATTTGGGGGGGCAAAATTTGTGTTTGGCCCTGAATATTTAAGAGCACCAGCTAAGTCTGAGACATTGGTAAGTATAAAAAATATATAAATTACTTTAAATTTTTTCATGTTTTACATTAATAGGTGTGTGATAAAATGTTTATATGAATGAAACAAGGCATTTTTAGAAATGTAAGACCAGTTACAACAGAACATTATCATCTTGTCATGAGAGTTAAAAAGTATATTTAGACTAATGCATGGCCCATAAAAATATTCTTTCTCAGGCAATTTTTCCTCAATTTTATGATGGGGAGGGGGGGGGGGGGGGCTCTTTTGTCTTTTTTCTTGTTCACCCACAAACCACTCCTGAAAATGAATTAGACATTTAATTCCTTACAGTATTATGCAGAAAATCAATGTTTTCAAGCATTGAAAATTTTTCATAATGAAGTCGCAAATTTTACGAATTTATATCTTGTTTGATAGAGCTCAGTTGATTAAATTTTTAGTCCTATAAATGCAAAATAGTTTTATCAAAGAGATTTTCAAGTGAAAAAGCTTTGATGGGGCTGATTTGAATGACGAGGGAGGTGCTTGAGAAACAAATTTTTTGTGAAAGAAATCATGTTCTTTGTAGTAATTCTGTCAATATGAAACAATATTCATGTATTAGATACATTACATTTCATTTCTGAGAATTAATTATTCATAAATTGAAATTCTTTGCTTTTATTTTCTGCAATCATCAACACAGAAACGTCTGACGGTAATTATTATTTGTTGACCTTTAATGTTGTCCATTTTCATTTGTCCTGCATTTTAGCACCTGTTCATTACTTCATTTTTGCATATGTCATTTCTCACTGTCCTTTACTTCATTTCTAATTGACAGACTTGCTGGGCAAACTTGTGATATTTTATTGGTATGCATCATGTTGGAACCTGAAGTAAAAATCTCCTTAAATGTGTAGCTAGTTGATTAAGGTCCCACAAAGATCTATTTCTCAGGTCATTTTTTGTAAAATTGCATGTGAGCAGGCGGTTTTTATTTTATTTTTTATTTTTGTAATTATTTCTTTGTCATCGAAAGTACATATTTTTATACTGTACCAATGACCCAGACTTAGCTGGTGCTAACTCTAACAAAACCAGGGCCAAACACAAATTTTGCCCCCCAATCCCCAAAATTTGCATCCAAAACAAAACGAAATCATGTCCTAAAGGACCTCCATACTACGCCTCTACTGCGCATGCGCAGTGACGCAGTCGTCCCAAAATTGGCGCCAATTATCATTCTCTGTTTGGCCCTTCATCAGTCAACATCTCACTGATCTTTGTGCTTGTAAATCTCAGTTTAAAGGATGCCAGACACGTAATTTTTGGAGAAAATGTGATTCTAAGGAGGATAGAAGGAGGAGAGGAAAAAGAAGTGGCAAAAAATAATCAGGGCTGTACTTAAAATTTTTTGATGAAATTATGTTAAGTTGCCTATTTTCGAGGCATGGGCCTCTTGTTGTCATTCTTGCTAATTGTTGCACTGCTTATTCAGTGTTTCCTCTCCCCTAGCCTTCTAAAGTCCCCCCTGGCAATTCTCCCATGCTTTTGGCATATTTTTGAGAAATTTCATTTCTAAAATTTCCTGGGAGAGTTGCTTGGTTACAGAATGTTTTCTGTTATTTTCCCCATTGTTACGTTTTCACCCATGGGTGTATAACGTTTGTGTTCTGCATCTTCCATCTGATGTTCTACAGATTCTCCCCTGGGAGTCTCTGTTTTGCATCAGATAGAGTGTAATTGATGACTGATTCTGGGCCAGTTTTTTCAGTGCCTGGAGTCATGTTTTCTAGTGTGTTTACACTGTTTGTTTTCATTGGCAACAGCCTTTTTTGATGGGGGCTGTTTGCCTTTGTGGTAGTTTATCTCATTATAAGATACATTTATATTATCCGAAAGTGTCTCATTAATTATTTTATATAAATTTAAAATTTTTGACCACACTTTGCCATCGGATCCATCGGGGCTCAACGTTACTTTTCAGCAACTTGGGCTTCTCTGAAAAAATATTTTTTCAAAATTATTTTGTTTTGCAATTGTTTTTTCATTTATTAATGGATCATGTTATTATGTATCTTTGTGTCAGGGGTTTTTGCGAGTAACTAGGACTTATTGTTGTTCTTTCACAATGAAGGGACGTTGTTCAAATTGTAATAGGAAGAAATCTTCCTCTGACTTTCATGATCATTGTATTAATTGTAGTCAGTGTTCTCGCATTAATCCCTGTCCTATATGTGAACATTGGGATGAGAAACATTGGAAACGTGTGTCACGATATGTTGTTTCTGGAGAAAGAGCGATGCCGGCTCTTTCTCCGCAAGGTCACTCTACTCTCTCAGTTTCTATTTCAGAGGAACCAGAACAGGATGATGTTTCCATGTTATCTTCTTCAAGTGTGCGTCCGTCGTCACAAATGAATTCAGAGCTAGCGGCAAAAGTGCTCATGGAGATTAGACAAATGTCGTCCGCTAGCTCGCCCGGTGTAGCGTCCATTCACCGAATGGTTCGGCAGCCGGGTTCGTCCGATGCGGTCCAAGAGGAAATTTTGGGTGATGCGAGCACTATAAACATAATAGATGCACACCCAGTGACGGTGGATAGTAAGCGAGAACGGAGGAAGCCTTTTAGTCCGGTTCATAGCTCGTCCAGGTCCAGCCGGGCCGCGAGCGAGAGAGGTCCCTCTCTCGTACAACAACATCTGGGACCAGATGTTGTGGTACAAAATGTGTCTTTAGCGGAGCATACGTCCGTCGCTCGGGACGCTCCGTTGTATAAGCAGTCCGCAGAGACTGTTAAGGCTTCCTCTTCTCGTCAGCGCACACGACCGCACCTTGGCTGCGTGACCGCCGATATATTACCAGCTTCGCCGATGAAGGATTCTTCGGCGACCAGGTCACACCATCCGGCAGCCAGGGATTCGAGACCGATGGACTCCGGACGTTCGCATAGGAAAAGTATGCGGGAGCCATCTGATGCGGAGCTGCCCTCGGCGAAGCAGCGAAAGACTGCGCCTCCGCAGGTCTCGACGCCGGACATTCTTGTGCAGATAGCACAGCTTATCGCAGCATCCCAGCAGCCGACAGAAACGGTGTCGGATCGAGAATTATCCGACGGCGCTGGGTTGGTACGCTCCGCCAAAGCATCGGGGGCGGACGACCGGGAACATCGTGAGGTCCGACCGGATGGTGAAAGGGATACAGATGACTTGGAGCTATCCCTTTCGGAACAACATAAAGCTGCCGTGGACTTCATCCGGCACTTTCTCCCTCAAGTTGTTCCGTCGGGCCAGACTGCTGCGCTTCCGGACAAGAGAATTATAGCGTCATTGGACTCTGAATTTTTTGAGCGGTTCAGGGACATCGCTCCCGAGTTTCCGTCGCAGTCCAATAATGTTGCTAGAACATTTGAATTATTGAACGACGCTATATTTAAACTTGCTTCCAGGACAGGGAAAGCAGGTTTCTTGTCCGCTAATACTCTCAACCTGCCTTTCATTAATGCAAGGAATAAATTCGATACGGCAGGACAGGGTATACCGAGAGTTCCTCTGCGTATGGACGACGAGGCGGAAGACTTAGAGCTATCATTACCGTCGTCAGCTTCTATTCCAACCGCGGTGTTGGAAACAGCTATTGCGTCTAACAGAGCCAATTTAGATGCCTTATCTTACGCAGATCACCTTACTAAGGCGTTATCACTGTGCCTTCAAGGGGAAGAGTTTCAGGATATTCAATCCTCTTTAAGACTTCTTTCAAGGGCAGTAGCTTATTCCACGTGTAACTCCGCCCTTTCAGTGGCAAATCTGGAGTTGGTTAGACGTGACGCAGCCCTAGCTACATCCACACTAGTGGATTCTAAGGTGAAGAACTCTCTTAGAGTCGCTTCGGTCTCAGGAGAACTTCTCTTTGACGGCAAGCTTTCCGCTATTTATTATAAAATTAAAAAGAAAGCTAATGATTCTCTGTTGTTCAGATCGGCTCCTAAGAAGTCGGATACAGCAGACACGAATAAGACAGGCACTTCTGGGTCTAATGCGCCCAAGAGAGGTTCCTATAGAGGTTCCGGTGCGTCCTTTTGGTCTTATTCGAGAGACCGTCAGGATAGCGACTCTCGTTCGGGACGTCCTTCAGGCCGGGACAATCGGTCGGATGCCCCGAGGTCGACGAGGCGAGGTGCGGGTCGTGGAAGACGTGGTTTCTCCTACCGCAGGCCTCGCAGGTCCAGGAGGTGATGGCTTAAACCTCTATCGCGTTCCGGTTGGCGGAAGGTTGTCGAGTTTTTCACAAGAGTGGGCGTCGATTACGGACGACCCTTGGGTGAGAGGAGTGACTTTGGAAGGTCTAAAGATATCCTTCAAACGAAAGCCTCCATTAACTCGAAGTCCAAAGTGGACTCATCTTCCGTCAAATCCACAGAAAAGAGATGCTCTGTTATCAGAGGTGCAGTCTCTTTTAATGAAGAACGCGGTAGAGGTCGTAGAAAACCAGGAATCTCTGGGATTCTACAGCCATCTGTTTCTGGTTCCGAAACCAGACGGCTCGTTCCGTCCAGTCATAGATTTGAGCTGGATAAACAAGCTGATCGTCGCTCCGAAGTTTTATATGGAGACGATTCGATCGGTCAGAGCGAGTATTCGGGTGAACGATTATGCAACGAGCATAGATCTCAAAGATGCGTACTTTCACGTCATGGTACATCCGACATTCCGAAAGTATCTACGCTTTGCAGTCCTGGGAGTGGTGTATCAATTCCGGGCGATGTGCTTCAGATTGAATCTAGCACCCTGGGCTTTCACTCGGGTAATGAACTCGGTAATGATCTACTTCCGAGCTCATTCGTCTGCGGTAACGTCGGCCTACCTGGACGACATTCTTCAGAGGTACGGCAACGAGTTAACGCTTCAGAACGATGTTCAGAATCTTCTTCTATTGCTCCGACGTCTCGGTTTTATAGTAAACGAGGAGAAGTCGGATCTGGTGCCGTCCAAGTCATTCACTCATCTGGGAATGAGCTTCGAGACGCACAACAATCTCGTTCGTCTGCCGTTAACCAGAGCGAAATTAGTCAGTTGTTACGCTCGCTATTGTCTGCACGCAGACAAAGTCACGGCGAGAGAATTTATGAGACTGATAGGTCTGTGCGGAGCCGCCGCGGATCTCATTCCGATGGGGCGGCTACGCACACGTCCTCTTCAAATTTTCCTGACTCAGAATTGGAGTGTGAAAATTCATTCGCTCGATGTAGACGTTCTCTTGTCAGATCAAGTGAAACAAGAGATTCAGACTTGGACAAACATTCAGTGGTTAACTCAAGGAGTTCCGCTGCAGTTGCCGGATCCGAGTTTTACCGTTATGACGGATGCCAGTCAAACAGATTGGGGTGCATCATTAATCCCAACGGATTCGAGATGCCAGGGTCTTTGGGATCCGCAATTCCTGTGCAAGCACATAAACATCAAGGAAATTATGTCAATTTGGCTTGCGTTACATCACTGGATGGACATTATTCACGATGCTCATGTCCAAATCCTATCCGACAATACGACAGTAGTGGCGTATATACGGAATCAGGGAGGCACTCATTCAGTTCCGTTGTTCAATCTAACGGAAAGAATCCTTCTGTTTGCGTTAGAACATCACGTTCTTCTTTCGGTCCGTCACATACCGGGTCGTCTGAATGTGCTAGCAGACTCCCTTTCACGAAAGGGTCGCTTGTTGCCGTCGGAGTGGACTCTCAACAAACAAGTATTCAATCAGATTTGCTACCAATGGGAACGGCCAATGATAGACTTATTTGCGACACATCTCAACAATCAGTTGCAGACGTATGTGTCTCCGTGTCCGGATCCAAGAGCATTTGCAGTAGACTCTCTGTCGATCCCTTGGGACGGAATGATAGGATATGCGTATCCTCCAGCGCCGTTAATTCAACAAGTATTGCTAAAGATAAAACAATCTCAGTGCAAGATTCTGTTGGTAGCATCTCTGTCGCCACAGAGACCGTGGATAAATCTACTCAGGTGTCTGTTGTGGGACCTACCGCGGAAGCTTCCTCCACGAGAGGATCTTCTTTGGCAGGGGAAATCGCGCCAACTCCATCACAACCCGCAAGGTCTCAACCTTCACGTTTTTCCGTTGTGCGGTCCTTCTTGCATGGCAAGCACTTTACAGGACGAGCAGTGGACGCGATTTCTAACTGTAGGAGGACCTCCTCTTCGCTAAACTATGCGGCTAAGTGGAAGGTTTTTCGTCGTTGGTGTAGGGATCATTCTGTAGATATATTTGATCCCTCTATACCAGACATTGCAAACTTTCTAGTATACTTGTTTGACGAAATCAAACTGCAGCCTGTTACTATAAAGGGTTATAGATCTATGTTATCTGATACCTATGCACATCATGATAGTTTACAAATTGGATCTAATGTCTCTTTATCGAAGTTGGTTAGAAACTTTTCGATAAATAGACCCAGAACTCTTAGATTAATTCCTAAGTGGAATTTAGCTTGGGTTCTCCTTAAATTGAAGGAAAAGCCATTTGAACCTCTTGGGACAGTAGATTTCAAATTCTTATCTTATAAGACAGCTTTTCTCTTAGCTTTCTCTTCTGCCAGAAGAGTCAGTGAGCTTCATGCACTATCGGTGGATGATTCTCATTATCGTAGTGTTGGGAACACTATCACCTTCACTACTAATGTGGGTTTTTTAGCTAAGAATCAGGCTCCTAATAAATATCCGGAACCTATTGTTATTAAGGCTCTTCCGTCTTCAGACGGGCGTAGGCCTTTACTCTGTCCTGTTAGAGCACTACGTATCTATAAACAGAGATCTCAGTTTATCAGAAAGGGACGGAAACGTTTCTTTCTGTCTTTGATGCCTAATAGAAAGGACATTTCAGTCCATTCTATTGCTAGATGGATTCAGTTAACTATCCGTACTGCTTATGAAGATTTATCTTCTCAGCAGTCTGTGCTTAAGATTTCTGCTCATGAAGTAAGAGCTCTTTCTACTTCCTGGGCTTATGCTAATAGTGTTGCTATTACAGATTTAATGAAGGCTGCTTATTGGTCTCAGCCATCCACATTTACTAATTTTTATCTCAGAAATATTGAGTCCATTTCTGGAGACCTGCATTGTTTAGGTCCGTTATCTGTTGCTCAGAATGTCGTCCACTAAACAGTTGCAACTATAGTTATGCAGGCTTTCTGTTCCGGCAGTGACTCTGTCCGGCTGCCCTCTTGTCTCTGGGCTATGTGACCCAGGGAAAGGGGAAGGGGGGGGGGGGTTCCCTTAGGTCACCTGCTTTATAGTGAAAAGCAAGGGAATGCCTCCTCCAAGTCAGTATTTCTGAGTCGCTTCCGGGATGGTTTTAAAGTGTAATATTAATGTTTAAATTCATTCATGTCTTATTTTTAAAGTGTAGCTCGGTGTGAAGCATTTGTATATGTCAAGTGTCAAACGGGCTTTAATATACAATACTCGGACACTTTTAAATGATTATAAAGAGTCTCAATTCTCTGGACTACTTTATTTATTGGCTTGCTTTAAAAATAATTAGTATGAGGGTTATACTGGATGTTAATAGAGAACATGAATGTTATTGTGCTCAATTATTAAGGGTAGTGTATCTTTCTAATTTAATATTAAATAAGAAAGATACATGTAAAGCCTAATACTCCTTTTCTCCTTAAGGGGTTACCTCTTTACTATATAGTTGAGCTTATTGGATTTTCCTCTATGTCCTAGGCCCTCCAGCCTGTTTACTATTCAGCTAAGTCTGGGTCATTGGTACAGTATAAAAATGTTAAAAAATTTATAGTAAATTATATATTTTTTATACTTACCAATGACCCAGACGGGGATGGCCCTCCCTGGAGTTGGGAACTCTTGCCTCCCCGCTGAGTACATAGCGCTGACCAGGCACTGCCAGTAAGAATGATAATTGGCGCCAATTTCGGGACGACTGCGTCACTGCGCATGCGCAGTAGAGGCGTAGTATGGAGGTCCTTTAGGACATGATTTCTTTTTGTTTTGGATGCAAATTTTGGGGATTGGGGGGCAAAATTTGTGTTTGGCCCTGGTTTTGTTAGAGTTAGCACCAGCTAAGTCTGGGTCATTGGTAAGTATAAAAAATATATAAATTACTATAAATTTTTTAACGTTCTTGGTATGTTTTATGTTTTAGGCCTCATAATCTACAGAATAGCATGGGTGGTGGTGATGTATTTCGTACCTTGAGTGCAAGAAGGCTTTGCAGTGCTAAAGCATTGCAAAGCCTTCTTGCACTCAATGAACAAATTTATCAATTTTATTAACTTTAGTAAAATATCAGATATAAACCATTTAATTTGAATTTTTTTAAGTTTGTATTGGTTATAAAAAGAGAGCATGCAGGAGCCAAAAGGACCATGCAGGAAGGCCTGAGAAACAGATTTTGAACTTTTTTAGGCTTAATACGCTTTTTGTTGCTTGTCTTGCTGTTGTTATTGGAATTATACATGTGCAACAAAATGTGCTGAATATGACATTAAGCCCAAATAAATCAGTCAGCTTTATTGACACGTCATGAACCTGAAGACAGACATTTATAACTCGCAGGATAACATCTCCAATTGAGCTGCAGTCAGTGTATTCCATTGATATCAATGTTTTCTACTGGTAGTTGGAATTAATATGACTTGATTAAATTTTCAACAATGAAATCAGATTTACAGGCTTTCATTCATTCATTCATTCATTCATTCATTCATTCATTCATTCATTTTACTCATTCCATTCATTCATCCATTCGTTCTGCTGTGTCCTGTTTTCCACATATTTGACTTATATGTTTGTCGGGTAATGTTTCATATATAGTTAAATAGTGAATATTGTTTCAGGCTGCTCATTGCTTCTCTTTTAGTGCCTGGGAAGATAAAAGCCTTATTCCAACTTGATCATTTTTTACTGCAACAAAACAGGTGTCCGCAACATGCCATGTTTTGGTAAACTTGTTGTAAGTTACATTCTAAGTACAAAACTACGGGATGTATACTGTCAATGTGTGGGAATGTGTTAAAATCTCAAAGCCTTTAAACTGGTTGAGTGTTAAAAGCCACTATTAGGGCTTTCAAAAAAGGGGGTTACGAGAGGAAAAGCCAATGTTTTCCTTGCTCATTTTTCGTATTCATTCAAGTGCAAATAATATTTTAATTATATAAATTTGTTTTATCATAAATTATTGAAGAATGCCTTTGGGCACTCATCAATAATTTGTAATAAAACAAATTTTGATGAGCAAATTCAGATCACCAAAAAAATGAACCTCTCAAACAGTTAAGTGTTAAACTGATATTATGATACACTGTTATGGCACACACCATAGGAAGGTTTCTTTGGCGGCATTTCCCACTGTGTGTTGTACTAATTGTTGCAGGTTTCATTACGTGTACACTGCATTAAAAACCTGTGTTCAGTTCTCTAAGCTGATTAATGCCCACTTCATCTATAAATAGATTTTATGCCTCTTTGACTGTCATTGATTACACTGAAACTACTTCTGTCTCCATGGTAATAAACAACCTAGCTGTGTTTGTTATTATTGTTGAGAAACATGTTTAATTAAGTTTGGAAGTGCGCAGATTGGGAATGCAACTTGCTGCAGAAAGGGATGATAACAGAAGCTGGTTGCTTTTAAATCAATTCATCTTATCTTACTAATGGAATTATTAATGGAATTAAAACAACTATGTATATCAACAATATAGACTAGAGAAAACTTAACATAACATATATATGACAAAATTATTTATAACATTTCATGAAGAATATATACTGTTTAAATGACAATTATGACAAGCAGCTCCGTGGACAATAAACCAAACACGTGTGTGCCATGGGGGCTGGTCTGAGTCATGGAAAATCAAATTTTATTTTTCGTGCAGTTTTAATAATTTTTCTGTAGAGGCGTACTGGCCAATTATTTTGGTGTGAGTGCGGGGTGCTGGGAGATTTTGCCCCAAAATGTTGTAGCCAAATATATATTTTTATACTGTACCAATGACCCAGACATAGCTGGTGGTAACTCTTAAAATATAGGGCCAAACACAAATTTTGCCCCCCAATCCCCAAAATTTGCATCTAAAACCAAAGAAAACATGTCCTGAAAGGCTCTCCACACTTCGCCCCTACTGCGATTGCGCAGTGTCAAGGACGTTCCGAAATTGGCGCCATTAATCATTCTAAGTTTGGCCCTTCATCAGTTAACATCTGACTGATCTTTGTGCTTATAAATCTCAGTTTAAATGATGCCAGACACATAAATATTAGTGAAATGGTGATTCTAAGGAGGATAGAGAAGGAGGAGAGGAAAAAAATGTGTGACAGAATATTATCAGGGCTGTAACTTAAAATTTTTTAATGAAATTATGTTAAGTTACCTATTTTCGAGGCAGCAGCCATTTTGTTGTCATTCTGATTATTTAGTTACACTGTTTTTTAAGTGTTTTCCTCTCTCCCTGTCCTTTAAGTCCCCCCTTGCTATTCTCCCATGCTTTTGGCATAGTTTTTGTAATTATTATTACTAAATTTTCTTGGGAGTTTTAGCTGAATAACAGAATGAATTCTGTTCTTTTCCCCATGTTTACGTCTTCACCTACGGGTGGTTAGGCGTTGTGTTCTGCATCTACCATCTGATGTTCTGCAGTTTCTTCCCTGGAAGTCTCTGTTTTGCATCAGATAGTGCATTTTTGGTAACTGATTTCGGGCCTGGGTGCCTGGAGTCTTATTTTAGTGTTTTTACACTCATTGTTTACATTTACAACAGCCCTCTGTGTGAGGGGGGGATTTCTAAAAAATAATATCTTCATGTTATTTTAATCATAACTAGATACATTATTATTGTTCGTAAGTGTTGAATAAATTGTTTAAAATATTTTTAAAATTTTTGTCCACACTTAGGCTTGGGATCCATTGGGGCTCAACGTTACTTTTCAGAAACTTGGGCTGTTCTGAAAAAATATTTTTTCAAAATATTTTGATTTCAATTATTTTTTCTATATTAATGGATCATATTATTATTATGTATTTTGATTGCCAGGGGTTAGTGCGAGTACCAGGACTTGTTTTCTTTTCACATTGAAAGGATATTGATCAATTGTTTTAAGAGGAAGTCTTCCTCTGACTTTATTATCATTCTATATGTGGTCAGTGTACTCGCATTAATTCCTGTTCTGTATCGTATGATTTCGATGACAATATGGGAAGCGTATGTCACGGTATGTTATTGGGGATTTGGACACTCCGGTCCTTTCCTCGCAGGGTCACTCTACTTTATCAATTTCTATTTCAGACGATCAAGATTAGGGTGATGTATCTGTGATGTCTTCCAACAGTGTGCCTCCGTCGTCACAATTAATGAAGGGCTAGCGGAAAAGTGCTCATGTAAATACGCCAATTGCCTAAGAGGACCCTAGTAGGTTCGACGGCCTTTGACGTCCGCTAGCTCGCCCGGTGTAGCGTCCATTCACCGAATGGTTCGGCAGCCGGGTTCGTCCGTTGCGGTCTAGAAGGAATTTTGGGGTGATGCGAGCACTATAAATTAACCTAATGCACACCCAGTGACGGCGGATCTTAGGGAGAACGGAGGAAGCCTTTTAGTCCGGTTCATAGCTCGTTCCGGTCCATCCGGACGGCAAGCGAGAGAGGCCCCTCTCTCGTTCAACAACATCTGGCCCCAGATGTTGTGGTACAATATGTGTCGTAAGCGGAGCATATGTCCGTCGCTCGGGACGCTCCGTTGTATAGGCAGTCCGCGGAGACTGCTAAGGCTTCCTCTTCTCGTCAGCGCACACGACCGCACCTTGGCAGCGTGACCGCCGATATATTACCAGCTTCGCCGATCAAGGATTCTTCGGCGACCAGGTCACACCATCCGGTAGCCAGGGACACGAGGCCTGCAGACTCCGGACGTTCGCATAGGAAGTGTGTGGGAGTCAACGTACACGGAGCTTCCGGCGGCAATGCATCGTAAGACCGCTACTGCACAGGCCTCGGGAACGGACATGCTTTCCTTAATAGCACAGTTTATCGCAGCATCCCAGCATCAACTGAATCTGTCGCATATATTTTATCCGACGATGCTGGGTCGGGACGCTCCGCGGAAGCGGGTACGGACGTCCGAAAGTTTCATCCGGTCCGACGGGATACCGAAAGGGATTTGGAGGATTTCGAGCTTTCCCTTTCGGAACAACATATGCTGTTGTGTATGTCATCTGACTTGGTCTTCTACAGCTTCTTTCGTCGGACCAGAATGCTGCGATGCCGGATAAGAAACTGATAGCGTCGGTGGACTTAGAAATTTTTGGTTCGGTTCAGGGACATCGTCCCTCAGTTCCGACATAGTCCAATAATGTCACACAAACTTTCCAATTATTGAACGACGCTGTATATATTATTATTTTATGCTTGCTAACCAAGCATTTCTGGTTTCTTGTTCGAAGAGTTATGGAGATGTCTTTCAAAAGTGTGCCTCTGTCGTCATAGTTAATGAAGAGCTAGCGGCAATAAGTGCTCATGGAATATGTCTATCGCCTACGGAGTGACTTTCGCTAGCTCACCCAGTGTAGCGTACATTCATCGAATGGTTCGGCTGCCGGGTTCGTCCTTTGCGGTCTAGGAAGGAGATTTGGGTGATGCGAGCACTTTAATTACTTTAGTACTCACCCAGTGACGGCAGATTGAGGACAGATCGGAGGAAGCCTGTTAGTCCGGTTCCTGGCTTGTCCAGGTCCGTCCGGGCTGTGAGCGAGAGAGGTCCCTCTCTCGTCCAACAACATACGGGACCGCATGTTGTGGTTCAGATATTTTACATTCGGAGCATATGTCCGTCGGTCGGGACGCTCCGTTATATTGACAGTCCGAGAGACTGTCCTTAATGCTTCCTCATCCTCACAGCAGGGCACACGACCGCACATTGGCTACGTGACCTCGAGTATCCGATCAGTTTCGGCATTCAGTGATTCCACGGCGAATAGGTCGCGCCATCAGGTAGCCAAGGGACACGAGGCCTATACACTCCGTTCGCTCGCATATTGGTAGTATGCACGGGGTAACGATCACGGAGCTTCCAGCGGCAATACATCGTAAGACCGCTTCTCCTCAGGCCTCAGTGACGGACGTGCTATCCAAGTTAGCACAGTTGTTTCGCAGCATCTCAGCAATTGACAGTTTCTCGGTCGAATCAGGAATTATCTGACGGCGCTGGGTCGGTGCAGTCCGCGGTTGCATCAGGTACGGACGACCGAACGCTTTATAGGGTCCGACAGGATGGCGAAAGGGATTCGAAAGTTTTCGAGTTTTCCCTTTAGTAGTATCGGAAGATGGCTTTCATATCTTCTGGCATTATCTTCCAGTGATTGTTATTTCGGACTTCATTGCTGCGATCTTGGATAAGAGACTTATAGCGTCATTGGACTCGGATTTTTCGATCGGTTCAGGGACATTGTCCCTGACTTACCGACGCAGTCCAATATTGTCATTACAACATGTGTTTTATTTTTCGACGCTATATATATATATATACAAGCCTGCTACCAAGCATGATAGTTTAGTTTCTTGTCCGCGTTGCTCATTTCTGCCATTTTATCATTTATATGAATAGTTTATTTTGGCAGAGCAGGGCATACCGAGAGTTCATATGCGTCTAGACGGTGTGATTAAAGACTGCATATATTCTTTTTCGCCGTTTATGTCTTTTCCAATTTCAATGTTGGGAACGACATGATGTATAGTAGACTTAACTTAGATGCTTTATCATACGTAATCCGCCTTACTGAGGCGTTATCATTACGTCTTCAAGAAAAGATTTACGGGATATTATTCTCAATGTAATTTCTTTTGAGGGCAGTAGTTTGTTCACGTATAACTCCGCCCTTCAGTGGCTGATTGGAGTTGGTTAGACGTGACGCAGCCCTAGCTACATCCACACGCGTGGATAGTAAGGTTAAGAACTCTCTCAGAGTCGCTTCGTTCTCGGAGGAGCTTCTCTTCGACGGCAACTTTTCGGCAATCCATGAATTGCTCGATTTATACGTTCTCTTGTCTATCTAGTGTTACAAGAGATTCAGACTGGGGCAAACATTCGGTGGTTGACTCAGAGAGTGCCACCACAGTTGCCGGACCCGAGTGTGGCTGTTATGATGGTTGCCAGTCAAACAGATTGGGATATAATACTGATCCCTACGGATTCGAAGTGCCAGGGTCTTTGGGTTTCGCAGTCTCTTAGCAATCAGTTTTCTTCCGCGGAATAATGTTTTTTAGGCTTGCTTTATGTCATTGCATGAACATTATTCAGAAACGCATGCCCAAATTCCTGTCCTTTAATTCGACAGTAGTGGCGTATCTCCGGAACCAGGGAGGCACTCTTTCGTTTCCGTTATTCAATTTAATGGAAAGAATCCGTCTGTTGGTTATAGTACACCAAGTTCAGTTTTGGTCCGTCATATTCCGGGTCGTCTGATTGTTTTATCGGACTCCCGTTCTCTTACGGGTCGCTTGTTGCTGTCAGAATGGACTCTCAACAAACAAGTATTCAATCAGATTTGCTATCTATGGGAGCGCCCAATGATGATTTATTTATGACACAGCTTGCTAATCAATTGCAGACATATGTGTTGGCTTGTCCAGATCTCTGAGCTAATGTTGTTAACGCTCTATTGATCTATAAGACGGAATGATAGGATACGCGTATCCTCCGGCGCTGTTGTTTCAGCAGGTATTGCTAAGATAAACAACCACAATACATTTCTGTTGATAGCATCTCTATCTTCACAGAGATCATGGGTAATTTACTCTCTTGTCTACTGTGGGTCTTAACGTGAAATCTTCCTCTATGTGAGGATCTTTTTTCACTGGGTAAATCGTGTCATCTTTATCACAACCCGCAAGGTCGCAACCTTCATGTATTCCGTTGTGTGGTCCGTATTGCATTGTAAGCACTGTACTGGACGAGCTTTGGACGCGATTTCTTACTATAGGAGATCCTCTTCTTCGCTATTCTATGCGGCTAAAGTGGAGGCTCTTCCGTCGTGGTGTAGGGATCATTATGTTCATATTGTTGATCCCTCCATACTACTCATTGCTATTTTTTAGTATACTTGTTTCACAAGATCTACTGCATCCTGTTATTATTTAGGTTATAGGTTTATGTTACCTCATACCTATGCACTCTACGATAGTTTACAATTGAGTCTTTTGTCTCTTTATCTAAGTCAGTTAGAAACTTTTTGATAAATAGACTTAGAATCTTTAGATTAAATTCCTATATGGATTTTAACTTCGGTTCTTATTTAGCTAAGTAATCATTTGAGCCTCTGGAAACAGTAGTTTTCAAATTCTGACCTTTTAGACAGTAATTCTGTTGGTTTCTCTTTTACTGTAGAGTCAGTGAGTTTCATGCACTATCGATGGATGATTTTCACTTTCGTAGTTTCGGAATCACTACTTCCGTTACTATTTAGGTTGGATTGTTGCATAAGAGTTAGGCTCCTATTATCCGGAACCTATTATTTTAAGGTCCTTCCGTCTTCGTATGGGCATAGGCCTTTACTCTTTCCGGGTACAGTTTATGTATTTATAAACAGATATCTGTTTATTACTATGGGCGTAAGCTTCTTCTGTCTTTGATGTCTAGTAGAAGGACGTTACGCTCCATTTTATTGTTAATGGATTCTATTAACTATCGGTACTGCTTATGGTATATCATTGACTTAGCAGTTGTGCTTAAGATTTCGGCTCATGAAGTAAGAGTTCTTCTACTTCTTGGGCTTACATTAATAGTGTCGCTATTATAGATTTTTGAAGGCCGCTCATTGCGCTCAGCCATCCACATTCATGAATTTTATCTCAGAAATATCGAGTCCATTTCTGGAGGCCTCTATTGTTAGGTCTATTATCTACTGCTCAGAATGTCATTCACTTAACGGTTGCTACTATAGCTAGGTAGGCTGTCTGTTTCGGCAGTGTCTCCGTTCGGCTGCCCTCTTCGCTCTGGGCTATTTGACCCAGGGCAAGAAGGGGGGGGGGGGGAGGGTGTTCCCTTGGGTCACCTGTTTTACTATGAAAACAAGGGGATACCTCCTCCGGAGTTAGTAATTCTGAGCTGTTATTGGGATGGTTGTTTAGTGAGAAGTTTAGGTTTTTAAAATTCATTCAAGTCTTAGTTTTTAAAGTATAGCTTTTGAATATTGCATATGTCAAAGGACATGATTATGCAATCCTCAGACACTTTTAGGAGTATAAGAGTCTCTATTCTCTAGTCTTACTTTATTTATTGGCTTACTTTAAAAATTATTAGTATAAGGATTATATTGGATATTAATAGAGTACATGGATGGATGAAGCTCAATTTTGGAAGGTGTTGTATCTTTCTAATTTATCATAAATAAGAAAGATACATGTAAGGCCTATTACTTCTTTTTCCCTACAGGGGATGACTCTATTTTATTTTATTGAGCGTATTCCATTTTGCTCTATGTCCTTGGCCCTCCAGCCTTTTTACTATTCAGCTATGTCTGGGTCATTGGTACAGTATAAAAATGTTAAAAAATTTATAGTAATTTATATATTTTTTATACTTACCAATGACCCAGACGGGAACTCTTGCCTCCCCGCTGAGTACATAGCGCTTACCAGGCACTGGTTATTAGAATGATTAATGGCGCCAATTTCGGAACGTCCTTGACACTGCGCATGCGCAGTAGGGGCAAAGTGTGGAGGGCCTTTCAGGACATGTTTTCTTTGGTTTTAGATGCAAATTTTGGGGATTGGGGGGCAAAATTTGTGTTTGGCCCTATATTTTAAGAGTTAGCACCAGCTATGTCTGGGTCATTGGTAAGTATAAAAAATATATAAATTACTATAAATTTTTTAACTTTTGTGCAAGTTCAGCAATACCTCCACCCCAATCCACATGTACACACCTGTTTTGGGGTTGTTTTCAAACACATTTCGGGCAATCAAAGGTCTAAAGTTGCATTGTGAAAATCAAATTTTTCGGGCAGTTTTAAGAATTGTGAACAAAACTTTTCTTCCAAATTCAGCAAGGTATTCCTAAAAAGTGACCAACTTTTTCCTCAATTACAATGGTGGAATGGCGGTCAAGGGCTCTAGCAGGTGGTGCCCTATTATCAATCAGTTATGTCAGTATCAAAATATCATAAACTCAATTAAAAGTGAATTAGCTATTCATTGCGAACATATTTCAAACTTATTATTTTTGGATGAAGAGTTAACACAGACTAAAATCAAAGAATGTGCTGACATCTGACCCCTTTACCTCAAATCAGTTATCTTAGTTTATGAAATATCATAACAGTTTGGGGTTTTTTGGTTTTACAATCAGTTATCCAAAATCTTAAAATGTTATAAACCATTGTGGAAATAAATCAGAAACTCGTCAAGTATACTTTAAAATTCAAATCCAACTTTTCTTTGAGTTTGCTATTAAATCATATCAATGACTGCTGTCAGCAGCCATGGCCTGATTTAACTGGTAGAGTGCTGGAAACCCATATTTGGGTTTTACTCCAAAGTGCAGGTACTGCAATTCAAAGGGTTCAAACTATGTGATGAGCTTCATATTATCTTTGAATCTAAATTATTTAGTCTGCATGAATTTTCCTTGTTACAATTTATGGGAGAGTGCCTACAGGCACTCACCCATAAATTATAACATGGCAAAAACTTGTGAACAAATTTTGATGACTAAAATAATTCAGCCCTCAGCCAGTTAATAACAAACTCAATGGAAAGTAAATTAGCAATTCATTGCAAACATCATAGATATGGACACAACCATGCATGGAATAGTTAGGCATAAAATTGTAGTTTTTGTAACTGACATAAATACTGGAATTTTTTAACAGTAATATTAACACTTTTCATAAAGTCATACAATATATAAATAATTAGAGGTTGGCTTCATCACACTCTCAAGTTTTGTCATCACTTTCCTCATCAACAAAATTTATTATTTGTTCCAGATATCTCCGAGATCTCTCACCTACTAAATCTTCTCCTGTATAAAATGCTGTTTTATCATAACACATTAAAATATACTGGTTTGTTACTTTTAACTGAATTTTTGTTACAAACACAACCTTACCCTGTAACTCCGAGACAGGAGGCCCGGCGGCGTTGCGGAAACTGGTTCTTGTCAGATCACCGAAGTTAAGCAACGTCGATCCTGGTTAGTCCTCGGATGGGTGACCATCTGAGCGATCGATTCGGACTTCCGCGCTGTGTCCTTGGGCAAGGTACTTAACCCCATTGTCCACATGGGGGCACGATGATGCCGTGTGCTAAGGCATACTGCATGTCGATGGTGGGCTTGTCTTCAACCAATCAAACCCTGCCTGTGCTGCAGTGCGGAGTTACGATATTGGGGAGCTGGCAGTTGCTCGATGGTTCTATCTGGCTTCTTCCACCCATAAAACTGCCACCATGGTCATGATTAGCCATTGTGCATAAGTATGTGACCTTAAACACCAATAAATAAATAAATAAATATAACTCCGAGACATCCCATCTCAGGTGCAGGTCTAAGCCTTCACATGAGTGTGTGTAGGGGGGGGGGGGGGGGTTTCATGGAGAAAAGGTTACCCACATATCGAGGGTCTCGTACTGAAGGGGACTATCATTATACTGACAAACAATAGAGATAGCCCCTTTCTGCATGGGACTTTTTATATATCCCAAAGCAAGTTGTCAAAACCTTCAAAGCACTGGAGCGGGAATTGCTCATTGAAGTGCCCTTTTCCCCCTTAGTGTTTAATTTTCAGCATTTGTGAAAACAAATATGTGTCGCTGACTGTTCAATTTAGAAGAGTATATTGAATCAGCAGTACCTGGGATTTAAGTAATGGAAACAGCTTGAAAATGTACAAATCGTCATTTTCGATGTTGCCAAAAATCTAAAAATTGTAAAAAAGTTTCATGTTTTTGTTGTACAAAGTTGTGAAGAATTGTTCATGTATAGGTCTGGACAACAAAACAATGACAAATTATTACACTGTTCTGATTTTTGACGTCAAAAGTTACCTGTCACCTATTTTCAAGCTAAGTTTTCCCATTACTTATATAGCACCTTAAAACAAATGAAAATGGTTTACAAAATATATAGAGTTTAAAAACATAAATGGTAGCTGAAAAAACAATAACCATAACATAATCACAGGTCCTTATAATTCCAGAAACTCAGATTTACAACATTCACATGTTTGGCCAAATTCATCCAAAAACACATTTTCAAAGAATAGTCTTTTGGGGTTTTTTTTTATAAATAATTTGGCAATAGCCTGAATTTCAATGTCAACCGAATGATGGATATGCATCAGAGCTAATCCTGCCATCCGTTGGTGCGTCCATCAGCTTCTCACGTAACTTTTTATTCAGCAAAGCCCAGAAAATGAATTAAGCCTCATAACAACCGACAGGTGACACACAACCAGTGCGCAGCAACACATAGATATTAGGGAAACATCATGATCACACTGTTGTAGACATTCAGTAAGATTTGTGGAAATATCATGCTCATTGTAAGAATGGTATTTCTTCCAGTATTTCAATTCGCTTGACAGCAATAATGGCGTAGGCAAGTCATTTTGCCAAAACTTTAACTTCTCTCTCAGATCTTTGAGATCACTGTTTTTCAAAATCAGGTTTGGATTCAATTAAAAAATAACTGCACATGCTCTTGAATCTTCATCAGAACGTGTGTCCATCTAATTCTGAAGGTGGTCCAAGAAAGGTATAGACACATTCTTGCGGTAATATTGCTCTGGAGTTTCTGCAGAAGCATTGTTTCTATGGACCTGTCTGTCAGGCGAATGTGACTTTTATATCTCGCCACCAACATTATGCTGAAGCTCCCTTCCTTCTTCATGCCACTGACTAAATTCTATTTCAATATTGATTTGCATTTCCTATATGCCTCAAATGAATCCAGATTGCTGCACAGCAATTTTATAGCTGTTGGGTAGATTGGCTCCAAAGATTTGTTGCAATAAGAAATAATATCACAAATTCAAATTACAGAACAGTAGTATACAGTCCTTGGGCTTTCATACAAGAATCAGAATCCCAATTCCAATTTTCTCCATCGGTACATATCTGAATAATAGTGTGGTCAGATGATAGCATCTAAAGTGTTGACAACAGGGGTGTATAGTTCATGGAAGGTTTCATAATAGTTGTGTTTTTCCACCTATCTTCTTTTACAGAGACCCTTAAGCTTCTTTTTGGAACCGTAATGATGACAGAACACCAGAACCTTTTCAAAAAATGTTGGACATTTTGGAGCATTTTCAAAGAATAAATATACCTCATTTAGTGAACCAATCATGTTTCTGATATTAACTTGTTGACATGATGCTGCTATACTAAGATTAAAAATGTGGCTATTGCAGTGCGAATTCAGTGCATAAGGAGCTACCATGAATTCCCTGCATGGATGAGGACATAGAGGAGGTTCCATCGTAACCTTGTCCTCTCAGGTTTTGAAATTTAAAGCCCTTTTCATGCAATGATTGCAAGATACCATCTGTTACAGCAACCCTGCCTGTGGTATGCTCCAAACTCACAAAGTCGGCAAATTTTTCAACAATTTCAGCATTTTTGACAGTGCCCTACGGGAATCATAGACATACTGAAAGTCTTTCGTGATTTGTAGTTGTGTCAGTTATTTCACATGCTATCACAGAGAAATATTTAGAACAATTTTCTTGGGTCAAATCAATTTTGATTTTCTTTTGCAGAAACATTGCAATTATGTCGATTAGCTCATTTTGAATGGTCTTTGAAATATAGCGAACTCATTTTCCATCACAGAGAAATGTTTACAACAATTTTCTTGGGTCAAATCACTGCTGATTTTCTTTTGCAGAAACATTGCAGTTATGTCGATAAGCTAATTTTCAATGGTCTATGAAATATAGCGAACTCATTTTCAAGGGTTCGTGTGCCATACTGGAAAACTGGAAAATGATCTCAAGTTGGTAAATAATGGAAATAGCCTTGAATTGTAATTTTTGCTATGCCTACATTGATTTACCACCCCAAACAAACTCTTGCCAATATGATAAATTGAAGTTGTTTGGCATTGATAATGCTTGATACTAGCCATCACACAGGAAGCTTCAATTTCTCAATGGATTTTGAAGACCTGTTCATTACTTCTGCATCTTCTGAAAGGTGTTGTATGCCTTTGTTATCACAAGTTTAAGTAGTTGTACAGCCAAGAACTTTGAATACGGTACTGGAAGATTCTCAATAGACACTTGAAATAAACTGGAAAGGTACTGTCATTTTATCCAAGTTTGAGTGTAGGAACACTGGTTTTCCACATTGATGGTGATCTTTCAATGTTGGGTCATAAGATCAAGAATGGCACAGAAATTTCCATTTGGTGCTCAATCTACTTGTACTGTCTTCTCTATGTCCATGGAGTACAAAATTTTGGTTACCACATATGATGATGGCCTCAATAATGGAATGTTGATTATGATTGTTTTTTGTATATTGTTCTCTTCTCTTGGAGTTTAGCAGTCATCTACATGGTGTTCAGGATTCTTGATTGACTGCTGCAATGCTGATGAGGTTATGATAACTTTTATTTGTGGTACTCAGATGTTCTATTGTTATCTAAAATGCCATTTATTTTTATACTGTACCAATGACCCAGACATAGCTGGTGCTAACTCTTAAAATATAGGGCCAAACACAAATTTTGCCCCCCAATCCCCAAAATTTGCATCTAAAACCAAAGAAAACATGTCCTGAAAGGCCCTCCACACTTCGCCCCCACTGCGCATGCGCAGTGTCAAGGACGTTCCGAAATTGGCGCCATTAATCATTCTAAGTTTGGCCCTTCATCAGTTAACATCTGACTGATCTTTGTGCTTATAAATCTCAGTTTAAATGATGCCAGACACATAAATATTAGTGAAATGGTGATTCTAAGGAGGATAGAGAAGGAGGAGAGGAAAAAAATGTGTGACAGAATATTATCAGGGCTGTAACTTAAAATTTTTTAATGAAATTATGTTAAGTTACCTATTTTCGAGGCAGCAGCCATTTTGTTGTCATTCTGATTATTTAGTTACACTGTTTTTTAAGTGTTTTCCTCTCTCCCTGTCCTTTAAGTCCCCCCTTGCTATTCTCCCATGCTTTTGGCATAGTTTTTGTAATTATTGTTACTAAATTTTCTTGGGAGTTTTAGCTGAATAACAGAATGAATTCTGTTCTTTTCCTCATATTTACGTCTTCACCTACGGGTGGTTAGGCGTTGTGTTCTGCATCTACCATCTGATGTTCTGCAGTTTCTTCCCTGGAAGTCTCTGTTTTGCATCAGATAGTGTATTTTTGGTAACTGATTTCGGGCCTGGGTGCCTGGAGTCTTATTTTAGTGTTTTTACACTCATTGTTTACATTTACAACAGCCCTCTGTGTGAGGGGGGATTTCTGGAAAATAATATCTTGATGTTATTTTAATCATAACTAGATACATTATTATTGTTCGTAAGTGTTGAATAAATTGTTTAAAATATTTTTAAAATTTTTGTCCACACTTAGGCTTGGGATCCATTGGGGCTCAATGTTACTTTTCAGAAACTTGGGCTGTTCTGAAAAAATATTTTTTCAAAATAGTTTGATTTCAATTATTTTTTCTATATTAATGGATCATATTATTATTATGTATTTTGATTGCCAGGGGTTAGTGCGAGTACCAGGACTTGTTTTCTTTTCACATTGAAAGGATATTGATCAATTGTATTAAGAGGAAGTCTTCCTCTGACTTTATAATCATTCTATATGTGGTCAGTGTACTCGCATTAACTCCTGTTCTGTATCGTATGATTTCGATGACAATATGGGAAGCGTATGTCACGGTATGTTATTGGGGATTTGGACACTCCGGTCCTTTCCCCGCAGGGTCACTCTACTTTATCAATTTCTATTTCAGACGATCAAGATTAGGGTGATGTATCTGTGATGTCTTCCAACAGTGTGCCTCCGTCGTCACAATTAATGAAGGGCTAGCGGAAAAGTGCTCATGAAATACTCCAATTGCCTAAGAGGACCCTAGTAGGTTCGATGGCCTTTGACGTCCGCTAGCTCGCCCGCTGTAGCGTCCATTCACCGAATGGTTCGGCAGCCGGGTTCGTCCGTTGCGGTCTAGAAGGAATTTTGGGGTGATGCGAGCACTATAAATTAACCTAATGCACACCCAGTGACGGCGGATCGGAGGGAGAACGGAGGAAGCCTTTTAGTCCGGTTCATAGCTCGTTCCGGTCCATCCGGACGGCAAGCGAGAGAGGCCCCTCTCTCGTTCAACAACATCTGGCCCCAGATGTTGTGGTACAAAATGTGTCGCAAGCGGAGCATACGTCTGTCGCTCGGGACGCTCCGTTGTATAGGCAGTCCGCGGAGACTGCTAAGGCTTCCTCTTCTCGGCAGCGCACACGACCGCACCTTGGCTGCGTGACCGCCAATATATTACCAGCTTCGCCGATCAAGGATTCTTCGGCGACCAGGTCACACCATCCGGTAGCCAGGGACACGAGGCCTGCAGACTCTGGACGTTCGCATAGGAAGTGTGCGGGAGTCAACGTACACGGGGCTTCCGACGGCAATGCATCGTAAGACCGCTACTGCACAGGCCTTGGGAACGGACGTGCTTTCCTTAATAGCACAGTTTATCGCAGCATCCCAGCATCAACTGAATCTGTCGCATATAGTTTATCCGACGATGCTGGGTCGGGACGCTCCGCGGAAGCGGGTACGGACGTCCGAAAGTTTCATCCGGTCCGACGGGATACCGAAAGGGATTTGGAGGATTTCGAGCTTTCCCTTTCGGAACAACATATGCTGTTGTGTATGTCATCTGACTTGGTCTTCTACAGCTTCTTTCGTCGGACCAGAATGCTGCGATGCCGGATAAGAAACTGATAGCGTCGGTGGACTTAGAGATTTTTGGTTCGGTTCAGGGACATCGTCCCTCAGTTCCGACATAGTCCAATAATGTCACACAAACTTTCCAATTATTGAACGACGCTATGTATATTATTATTTTATGCTTGCTATAACCAAGCATTTCTGGTTTCTTGTTCGCAGAGTTATGGAGATGTCTTTCAAAAGTGTGCCTCTGTCGTCATAGTTAATGAAGAGCTAGCGGCAATAAGTGCTCATGGAATATGTCTATCGCCTACGGAGTGACATTCACTAGCTCACCCGGTGTAGCGTACATTCATCGAATGGTTCGGCTGCCGGGTTCGTCCGTTGCGGTCTAGGAAGGAGATTTGGGTGATGCGAGCACTTTAATTACTTTAGTACTCACCCAGTGACGGCAGATTGAGGACAGATCGGAGGAAGCCTGTTAGTCCGGTTCCTGGCTTGTCCAGGTCCGTCCGGGCTGTGAGCGAGAGAGGTCCCTCTCTCGTCCAACAACATAGGGGACCGCATGTTGTGGTTCAGATATTTTACATTCGGAGCATATGTCCGTCGGTCGGGACGCTCCGTTATATTGACAGTCCGAGAGACTGTCCTTAATGCTTCCTCATCCTCACAGCAGGGCACACGACCGCACATTGGCTACGTGACCTCGAGTATCCGATCAGTTTCGTCATTCAATGATTCCACGGCGAATAGGTCGCGCCATCCGGTAGCCAAGGGACACGAGGCCTATACACTCCGTTTGCTCGCATATTGGTAGTATGCACGGGGTAACGATACGGAGCTTCCAGCGGCAATGCATCGTAAGACCGCTTCTCCTCAGGCCTCAGTGACGGACGTGCTATCCGAGTTAGCACAGTTGTTTCGCAGCATCCCAGCAATCGACAGTTTCTCGGTCGAATCAGGAATTATCCGACGGCGCTGGGTCGGTGCGGTCCGCGGTTGCATCAGGTACGGACGACCGAACGCTTTATAGGGTCCGACAGGATGGCGAAAGGGATTCGAAAGATTTCGAGTTTTCCCTTTAGTAGTATCGGAAGCTGCCTTTCATATCTTCTGGCATTATCTTCCAGTGATTGTTATTTCGGACTTCATTGCTGCGATCTTGGATAAGAGACTTATAGCGTCATTGGACTCGGATTTTTCGATCGGTTCAGGGACATTGTCCCTGACTTACCGACGCAGTCCAATATTGTCATTACAACATGTGTTTTATTTTTCGACGCTATATATATATATATATATACAAGCCTGCTACCAAGCATGATAGTTTAGTTTCTTGTCCGCGTTGCTCATTTCTGCCATTTTATCATTTATACGAATAGTTTATTTTGGCAGAGCAGGGCATACCGAGAGTTCATATGCGTCTAGACGGTGTGGTTAAAGACTGTATATATTCTTTTTCGCCGTTTATGTCTTTTCCAATTTCAATGTTGGAAACGACATGATGTATAGTAGACTTAACTTAGACGCTTTATCATACGTAATCCGCCTTACTGAGGCGTTATCATTACGTCTTCAAGAAAAGATTTACGGGATATTATCTCAATGTAATTTCTTTTGAGGGCAGTAGTTTGTTCACGTATAACTCTGCCCTTCAGTGGCTGATTGGAGTTGGTTAGACGTGACGCAGCCCTAGCTACATCCACACGCGTGGATAGTAAGGTTAAGAACTCTCTCAGAGTCGCTTCGTTCTCGGAGGAGCTTCTCTTCGACGGCAACTTTTCGGCAATCCATGAATTGCTCGATTTACACGTTCTCTTGTCTATCTAGTGTTACAAGAGATTCAGACTGGGGCAAACATTCGGTGGTTGACTCAGAGAGTGCCACCGCAGTTGCCGGACCCGAGTGTGGCTGTTATGACGGTTGCCAGTCAAACAGATTGGGATATAATACTGATCCCTACGGATTCGAAGTGCCAGGGTCTTTGGGTTCCGCAGTCTCTTAGCAATCAGTTTTCTTCCGCGGAATAATGTTTTTTAGGCTTGCTTTATGTCATTGCATGAACATTATTCAGAAACGCATGCCCAAATTCCTGTCCTTTAATTCGACAGTAGTGGCGTATCTCCGGAACCAGGGAGGCACTCTTTCGTTTCCGTTATTCAATTTAATGGAAAGAATCCGTCTGTTGGTTATAGTACACCAAGTTCTTTTTTGGTCCGTCATATACCGGGTCGTCTGATTGTTTTACCGGACTCCCGTTCTCTTACGGGTCACTTGTTGCTGTCAGAATGGACTCTCAACAAACAAGTATTCAATCAGATTTGCTATCTATGGGAGCGCCCAATGATGATTTATTTACGACACAGCTTGCTAATCTATTGCAGACGTATGTGTTGGCTTGTCCAGATCTCTGAGCTAATGTTGTTAACGCTCTATTGATCTATAGGACGGAATGATAGGATACGCGTATCCTCCGGCGCTGTTGTTTCAGCAGGTATTGCTAAGATAAACAACCACAATACATTTCTGTTGATAGCATCTCTATCTTCACAGAGATCATGGGTAATTTACTCTCTTGTCTACTGTGGGTCTTAACGTGAAATCTTCCTCTATGTGAGGATCTTTTTTCACTGGGTAAATCGTGTCATCTTTATCACAACCCGCAAGGTCGCAACCTTCATGTATTCCATTGTGTGGTCCGTATTGCATTGTAAGCACTGTACTGGACGTGCTTTGGACGCGATTTCTTACTATAGGAGATCCTCTTCTTCGCTATTCTATGCGGCTAAAGTGGAGGCTCTTCCGTCGTGGTGTAGGGATCATTATGTTCATATTGTTGATCCCTCCATACTACTCATTGCAATTTTTTAGTATACTTGTTTCACAAGATCTACTGCAGCCTGTTATTATTTAGGTTATAGGTTTATGTTACCTCATACCTATGCACTCTACGATAGTTTACAATTGAGTCTTTTGTCTCTTTATCTAAGTCAGTTAGTAACTTTTTGATAAATAGACTTAGAATCTTTAGATTAAATTCCTATATGGATTTTAACTTCGGTTCTTATTTAGCTAAGTAATCATTTGAGCCTCTGGAAACAGTAGTTTTCAAATTCTGACCTTTAGACAGTAATTCTGTTGGTTTCTCTTTTACTGTAGAGTCAGTGAGTTTCATGCACTATCGATGGATGATTTTCACTTTCGTAGTTTCGGAATCACTACTTCCGTTACTATTTAGGTTGGATTTTTGCATAAGAGTTAGGCTCCTATTATCCGGAACCTATTTTTTTTTTTTTAAGGTCCTTCCGTCTTCGTATGGGCATAGGCCTTTACTCTTTCCGGGTACAGTTTATGTATTTATAAACAGATATCTGTTTATTACTATGGGCGTAAGCTTCTTCTGTCTTTGATGCCTAGTAGAAGGACGTTACGCTCCATTTTATTGTTAATGGATTCTATTAACTATCGGTACTGCTTATGGTATATCATTGACTTAGCAGTTGTGCTTAAGATTTCGGCTCATGAAGTAAGAGTTCTTCTACTTCTTGGGCTTACATTAATAGTGTCGCTATTATAGATTTTTGAAGGCCGCTCATTGCGCTCAGCCATCCACATTCATGAATTTTATCTCAGAAATATCGAGTCCATTTCTGGAGGCCTCTATTGTTAGGTCTGTTATCTACTGCTCAGAATGTCATTCACTTAACAGTTGCTACTATAGCTAGGTAGGCTGTCTGTTTCGGCAGTGTCTCCGTTCTGCTGCCCTCTTCGCTCTGGGCTATTTGACCCAGGGCAAGAAAAAGGGGTGGGGGGGGGGGGAGGGTGTTCCCTTGGGTCGCCTGTTTTACTATGAAAACAAGGGGATACCTCCTCCGGAGTTAGTAATTCTGAGCTGTTATTGGGATGGTTGTTTAGTGAGAAGTTTAGGTTTTTAAAATTCATTCAAGTCTTAGTTTTTAAAGTATAGCTTTTGAATATTGCATATGTCAACGGACATGATTATGCAATCCTCAGACACTTTCAGAAGTATAAGAGTCTCTATTCTCTAGACTTACTTTATTTATTGGCTTACTTTAAAAATTATTAGTATAAGGATTATATTGGATATTAATAGAGTACATGGATGTATGAAGCTCAATTTTGGAAGGTGTTGTATCTTTCTAATTTATCATAAATAAGAAAGATACATGTAAGGCCTATTACTTCTTTTTCCCTACAGGGGATGACTCTATTTTATTTTATTGAGCGTATTCCATTTTGCTCTATGTCCTTGGCCCTCCAGCCTTTTTACTATTCAGCTATGTCTGGGTCATTGGTACAGTATAAAAATGTTAAAAAATTTACAGTAATTTATATATTTTTTATACTTACCAATGACCCAGACGGGGATGGCCCTCCCAGGAGTTGGGAACTCTTGCCTCCCCGCTGAGTACACAGCGCTTACCAGGCACTGGTTATTAGAATGATTAATGGTGCCAATTTCGGAACGTCCTTGACACTGCGCATGCGCAGTGGGGGCGAAGTGTGGAGGGCCTTTCAGGACATGTTTTCTTTGGTTTTAGATGCAAATTTTGGGGATTGAGGGGCAAAATTTGTGTTTGGCCCTATATTTTAAGAGTTAGCACCAGCTATGTCTGGGTCATTGGTAAGTATAAAAAATATATAAATTACTATAAATTTTTTAACTTTCCCTTCGCCTTCTGCAGATTGGTAGAAGGCTGATTGCCAAGAAGAGCATTAACTAATCTAGAATTGTTGGGAGGGAAAACTACACAAAACTTAAAATAACCCCCTTTGTCGGAAGGACTATAAACAAGACAGCTGAATTGATCTAACCAAAACAACTGAAATGTCACCTTGCATACTACTTGTGTGCAGAAATGCTGATAATTACTTTCTAGAATAAAGTGGTTTTCAATGTAAAAGGTTTTTCTTTTGAACTCAAATCCGAAAGGTTGACTCGCTTCTGTACAATATCTCAAACATCATATGCAGTGGGTACAAATACATTTGCAATAAAACAAACAGAAATTCACTTAAAATAAATGGCTACAAAACATCGGCTAAGAATTGTTTCCATATAATTATGGATGTTACTTGGAGAAGCTCACTGAGCTTATTAAATCATCCAACGAAGGTTTAATATTGTGTGCCCTTACCCAAAAACAGTGCCCAATTTAGGCATTTTTCTTAAACTTTTAATTTTAACTTGCATATTAAACCTTTGTTCTCGAACTTTTTGAAATATGTTCTCCAACAAAAAGCATATCTAAAAGTTAATGAGATATCATTGGTAAAATGCGGGCGAATCCAGGAGTTTGTGTTTGGAGTTGGGGTGCCATTTTTTCATTCCTTTCGTATCTCAATACGAAGCATCATCCAATGCATGTAGCAGCGAGTTGGAGTGAGCATGTGAATGGATATTCCACCCATATTGATGGTAGGGCAGAGTTAGCGGGGGTCCCAAGGACCAAAAGTTAATGTGGTTGGCCTGTTCGGTAAACATCATTTTTTGTTTCGGATATTTAACAATGAAAGAAATGTTAAGTAAGTAAATGACATTAAATTTATAGACTCCTACCTGTAGTATTATTTTGCTCATCCACTACAGTGTGAGTGTAATGTGGATTTGATTCAAAATCAACATGTTGGTGATCATCCTGCACTATTTGATCTTCTGTCAAATTGTTTGCTTCTTCATAAATAGGGGCACAAGCAGTTGCAGTATGTGTTTGTTCGTCGGTGATATTTACTGTTTTGCTTTCACCAGTGACTTGTCTATCTTCCACAGTAATGGCCAAGGACATAGCACTGAAAGTGAACAAAAAACAAGATATGTATTTTTATATATTCTGTTTTAACCCTTTGAACCCTGGTTTATCTTCCATGTCAGTTCCATGGTAGCAATAGGAAGAGTCCATATTTATTATTTGGGGGTAGACCAATTAATATTTTCAACGTGCAGCCTTAGGGCTGCACGTTGAAAATATTGATTGTTCTACACACATTTACCTTCCAGTCATCCCCCTTAATGACATTCAGATATAAAGAAAGGCTTTTATTTTGGAAACTGCATTTTGATTTCAAAGGGCATCTTGAAAGCCTTGATAGATATTTTCATAATGGAAAAGACATTTGAGGTGCCACTGTAAGATAAATAAATAGAATTATTGAATATTTTGCAGTTTGCAAAGGTATCCCAATTATTTTTACAAGAGCACTGTAAAGGTCCCGATATTAAGTTTTAAGACACAAAACTGCATATTCATGAAAGTAGCTGGACGAGTTTGAATGGAGGGTTGTCCCTGTCCGAAATTCCAGCTGCATCCCTGGGTGGTAACCAAATTCCAGTCTTCATGTAAGTCTCTCTGCTCCATCTCCCCTCTCCTCCAATCCCCATCCCTGGAAATTTCCTGGCTCTTATCTCAGAATTTCAGGGGCGCGGTGGCCCAGTGGTAGACTGTGGTAGACTGTTGGACTTTTATGCTAGAGGTCTCGAGTTCTATCCCCATCCGGGACGACCCGCGTTGTGTCCTTGGGCAAGGCACTTTATCCCGCTTGCCTACATGGGGGAACGATGACACCGTGTACCAAGGCATACAGCACACCGATGGTACACATGTCTTCAACTGCTGTAACCCTGCTTGAGCGGAGCTTGAACAGAGTTAGAATGTTGAGGAGCTGACAGTTGCTCGGTGGTTCTCTCCGGGTACTCCGGCTTCCTCCACCTGTAAAACTGTCACGGTCATGATTAGCCATTGTGCATAAGTATGTGACATTAAACATCAATAAATAAATAAATATCTCTGAATTTCTAAATTTGACGATTTCAGACCTCAAAATTTGAGTTTATTGAAATTTTAGCTCAGAATTGGGAGGCGGTGAGACCACCAGACTCTGACACCCCCTTCACCCCGACACACACAGGCATAACGTGTCTGGACACATTGGAGGCGACGTCCTTTAATTTTAAAAGGGCAATTCATATAAGAACAAATTAATATAATATCCATGATCTATGACAGTGAAATTAATAAAACATTTAACTTACCTAAAATAAGAGTAAAGCGTTATTCTGCAGCGCTGCTCTTTGTGCTCGTAATGCTTCTTTTCTAGCCTTTGGCGATGTTCTCTTCATGGCATTTCAGAAATAAATTTGATAAATTCTCTTAATTTCTTTTTGTTCGTGTACACATTAATATGCAGGTTTGAGATCTTGGATGCTTGAAGAAAAATGACTACTCTTTATATACATTTACTAGATATCTCGATTAGCCATAATAATGATGATGATAATTATTTGTATTCAATACAACGTGATATTTATACAAGCTTCAATTCTTACAGAATACTTTGGTTTCACATTACAATCGAGTCTGGGGTTTAATAAATTGGTTACCTAATATAAACTGACCATTAACTGCCTGAAAACAAATTGGCACATTGTGGTGTCATGCTGTGAACCCACAAGGAGTATGTGAGATTAATAGTCTAAATACTGAAGTTGTGCTTCTTAATTATCAGTGTAGAATAAACACCACATTAAAGTTGGTATTGATGTATAACCAGATTTTGAAAGGGCACATGGAAAAATCGAGGGGGTGGTGGGGTCTGTATGCCACCGACCCCCTGCAGGTCTGTCCTTGCAACTGTCTCCTAAAATAGAATATAATAGAGCAATAGAACTATCACACAACTGGGAATTAACACTCCTTTAAGTTAAAATTAACACTCCTTTAAGTTAATGGTAAGCCAGGGAAAAGGGTAAATCCATTTGAGGATCAATAGTTAAAAGTGAAAATTACCTTCTGTGTGATTTATTTCTGAAGGCTTATTCTAGTTCTCTTTTTAAAAATGGAATTTTACAAGTGATTCTCTAATTATCATTGTATTGTTCTTAGTATGTAATGAAATCATTGTTTCTTTAACTTTTTCCTGAATTTTTGTCCCGTTTCTAAATTTGATTATTTGGGCTGGAGTTTTTAAATTGGTGAAGTGATTTTGACATTTGAGATCAACAGAATTATCATTTATAAAATAACCTGTGAACTCCTTTGACGTTTTTCCATAACTGATGTCTGTTACAAGAACAGCCAGTCCACTGGTGTCCCTGATTTCAGCTGTCTGACCCAATTCAATCAAACACTTCTGCCAAACCAAGGGTAACTTGTTGCTGTTGTTCAAAAACTTGAATTCCTCGTCTGAAACCTGTCCATTCACAGCAGGAGTACTTTTCTGGAGGTTTTTCTGACCGTTCTCCTCTCTTTCATCCAGTTATCTATGTTACTTTAGCCTGGAATAATACAGAAAAATCTATATTGAGAGAGAGACAAACTGATCATCTGTTTTTAAAATGTATCATAACTGCATACCCGCATACATTTAACAAAATACCCCCCATGCCCACTGTCTCGGCTAATGACACACACAACCTCCCAACTAGAAGTGATCATGATGTTCCACTCTGCAGTACTCAAACTCACTTGGAGGCCGATTTGAGTAAAATGTTGGAGGCTGGTTTGAGTAAAATTGTGGGCGGCCAGTTTGGGTCAGTTGGAGGCCAGTTCGTGTGAAAATTTTGAAGGCCGCTTTTGCTGGAGGCTGGTTTGGGCATGTACCAACTGAAAGTGCCCAACAAATTGAGTTGATGGCTACTAAATTACCCCTGGATATTTTAATCAAAATAACACCCTCAAATATAACATCTTCTAATTTTCCATCTTCCCAGAGACCAAGTTCATCGACTGGCTGAATTTTTCCACCGACTCTCATTTTCTCACATGTGACAGCAAAATATTACAACGAAATAAAAGATAATAAAAAAACTGGAATGAATGCGAATGAAAAGGGTTTTTTTGAAAACTTTCATATTTTATACAGCTAAAAGTAAGCTTTCATGGGATGCAGCACATATCTGTACCAATGCCTCATTGGATGGCAGAATTTTTTAGGTCGGATTAAGGTCATGTCAGTGTTTGGCAATCAGAGTAACACTCTGGGGATTTAAGACTTCATGTTATTGACACAATTTCTTCATACACATCTGTCAGGATACAGATAATTGACCCAAGGACATTTGCCCCGGTACCAAAGCAGACATCTGCCTCGATTTCATTTTCGGCATGCGGACGTTTGCCCCGATTTCATTTTTGGCATCCAGACATTTGCCCCGATTTCATTTTTGGCATCCGGACGTTTGCCCCGATTTATTAAATGAGATGCAGATATTTGCCCTGATACCAAAGCGGACATATGCCCCGAATGAATCATGAGTTAATGCTGACAACATGCCAACAAACGGTTCTATGAATTGCTGATAATATGCCGACAAACGATTTTATGAAAACACAAGAAATATTTGGTTCAGAAGCAAGCCTTATACTGACAATATGCCGACAAACGGTTTTGTGAAAACACAAAGTAAATTGGATTCAGAAACAAGCCATATGCTGACAATATGCTGACAATGATTTTGTGAAAACACAAACTCTGTTCTGAAAAAGGTGATCACTAAATATACAGGTTGGCTTCATTCCAGGTTGGTCGTCATACTAGCTATGAAAGCCCATCAGGACATAAAAGATTCTGTATCATGCAATCGTGGTAAGACTGTTAAAAGAATAAAAAACTGCATTGCGATTTTTCGTGTATATATGGTGCTGGCTGGTTTAGTAATCTTTTTTCTACGGAAAACTGGTGTTAACTGTTGTTGAACTGAAGTTCCATTTTTGTATTCAAAAACATCAAGTCTTTGTTAAACCATGTAATTTGTTTATGAAATAAAAGTTATATTAACGTTCTACCTTCTGTTATCAAATATCCGAGTTGGGAGCAATTAGCTGATCGGAGCAAATGTCTGCGGGGCAATTCACTGATCGGGGCAAATATCCGCAGGGCAATTCGCTGATCGGGGCAAATGTCCATGGGGCAATTTGCTGATCAGGGCAAATGTCCACGGGGCAATTAACCGATCGGGGCAAATGTCCATTTTTCTTGAAAAAGGATGCAGGGCAAATCTCCGCAGGCAATTGTCCGGTATTCACATCTGTCAGTGTCCAATTTTATAATATACATGGCTTGTTGAACAAAATGGTATCCTTTAGTTTGAATTCACTTACAACTGTTTGAGATTTAAATCACGTGGTGACGTTATGCCAGGTCATAACAATATTATAGTTAATTGGCTTTGCAGGGGATACTCCAGTGTGTTATTTATAGTCACCCCATCTGTATGACTTAATTAACACAGCGTTTTGGGTGATCAATCAGGATCTTTAATGCAGTGTACATGTATTTATGAGATCATTTGTTATTACATAAACTACAAATTGAATTATGATTAGTCTAAATCCATGCAGTAACAAAACAAATTGATCATGTGTAAATTCCATGAACTGCACATTGGTTTATGATAAATTTGCACATGTACAGATGGTTTCACCCTCAGCATTGTTTTGAACAAACATATTTCAATTCTTTTGATTAACCCATTACCCAACACACAGGATATCAAAATATATTATTTTTATTATTGTTTTTTAACAAAATTTTTAAAAAATTGAAACAGAACCATATCATGTGACCCCTCATTGGAAAGAGCTAATCAAAATCGTTCCAATGAGGGGGTCACATGATATGGTTTTGTTTCAATTTAAAAAAAAAATAATAAAATTTCACCGCTTAAATTGAAAATTAAATGGGCAGATGTGATGGATTCATCAGATACACTGAGTTGAAACAGAAGCACTTGTGCTCGCAGTTCAGCTCTGAAGAGATTTGATTCAAATAACACATCAAACTAGACTTTATGATTCTGGAGAATCATGGCTTTTCCCGATGAGATTCCATGATTCTTCGTGACCCCACAGTGTCTGATGAATTGTTTTTAACTGTCTCACTGAAGTTCCTTCATTGATGTTATGAGAAAGGTGAGTATAGTACTCTCAAATGACTCAGTTTGATAAGAAAATTGTTTAGGTAAAAACCATCATTAACGGTGGAGTGGGTTAATATCAATATCGTCGTCCGAGAAGTTAATGACCCACAAATGGAGTTATGTTTGTTTCACACATACCCACTGAGTGCTGTGTCTATTTGAAAATGGTCCATTTTATCTCAAATGTATCCAAAATATTGATGTCTGGCAGCTTGTAGAGGATTAACAAGCGCTAACAGGAATATTTTTCCATGCAACTTGTAATGTCACACTAAGAACTGCAAATGGCCATTTTTCTGTGAAAACTTCCAAGATGTTTTCAGAGAAATCCCTGCGCATACGCTCTTTTCCAATTCGACGTGACGAAATGCGAAATTCATGTCGCTCTTCATGGAAAGTGATGCCACAACTATTCCTGAACAAGGAGTGGAAATTTCATGAAAATCTGTCTAGAATTGGCTGAGATATGGTGTTTTGGAGAGAGGAGGTAATTGTTTGAATTTGGTCCTCCCTTTTCAAGCCAGTTCGAAAAAAGACGTCGGAAATGGGCGCAGAATCCTTCAGTGCCTCCTCGCTGGAGTAAGTCCACTTAAATGTTACAATTGTGTGTGACTGGTGGAGAGTTGACTCTAAATGGAAGTTGCTTCTTTAAGACAGCCACCAGGGATCCCAACACAACCTTTAAACCTACGAGAATCTCAGAAGTTTAAAGTCAAGGGAAATTGGCGGTGATTGGGTTTCTGGCAGGCAGGAAAAGATTGACGAAGATTTGCATATTGGACATTAAAATAGCACTTCTGACATACACGAACGGTGTTCAGACCGCTGGAGGCAGCGACTTGAAATTTTCAGAACTTGTTCTACGAACCCTGGCCGACATTTTGGGATTTGTTTGGAGTGTCCGGACCGCGTGGAAAACACCACGCATCGCTTGGAATGTGAGAGTACTATTCGTCCCGACTCTATCAGTTTAGAATGGACACGGGCAGTGTTGTAGACGACTGTAGAGCTGCGATTGAGCATAACGTCCCAGGTTCCGGTGCCACATTGCCTAACCAGCTCCAAAAGAGCGGCGGGGGGGGGGGGGGGATATCCTGACACTATCTTTAAAACTTAGATAATCGTCAGATGTTGAAGTGAAAAGAAATCGGCGGTGAGTAGGTTTTTTGGCGGGAAACGATTATTGAAAATTTGCCAATTAGACATTAAAATTGCACTTCTCACAAACATGAACCGTGTCTAGACCGCTGAAGGCAGCGACTTCTAATTTTCATAACTTGTTCTACGCACCCTGGCTGACAGTTTGGCATCTGTTGCGAGTGTCGAGGCCGCGTGAAGAACACCACGCATCGCGTGGAAAGTGAGAGTACTATTCGTCCCGACTCTATCAGTTTGGAATGGACTTGGGGACTGTTGTAGACTACTGTAGAGCAGCGATTGAGCATAAAGTCGGAGTTTTTTGTGCCAAATTGCCTAACCGGCTCCAAGGTATTATTTTTCGTCTGTACATCGCCCAGATCGCCTGTAGTTTATACCGTTACCATACGTTGACGTAGCCTTTTGTCATTTTCGCCACTTTCGACCCAGATTTGAGGGTACCTTCCTTCAACCCCATTTTATAGCAAAATCTAGCCATGCTCCCAACAACGCCCTCTCCCCGTCGGCCTGGGTGCTTCTAAAAATAGAAAGGTCAATGGGGAGGGGCCCGTTAGCAAACAAACGGGGCAGGGCAGGTGTACTTGGTGAACAAACAGTTGTGTGAACATCCCCAGAAGTGAAAACCTTTGCTCAGTGGCTGTAATCAAGATGTTAATTTAGACTCCCATTACGGCCAAGATACTACAGAATGCAAATGGGTGGGTGGCGGGCATCATCACTGGATCTAATGTTGTATTTCATGTTTTCTTTTTTTCTTTATATTCTATTTATTTTCTCTCTCTCTCTCTCTCTCTCTCTCTCTCTCTCTCTCTCTCTCTCTCTCTCTCTCTCTCTCTCTCTCAGTTTAATTTGTGTTTGTCTATAATGTTTATAATATTTAGATTTTGCTAGATTCTGTTATTTATGGAATACGTTCTGCCATATTGTAAATTATTAGTCACTGTACAGGAACGGAGGGGCTTCTAAGTGGTAAGCACTTGTCCTCCAATCCTGATTTGCATTGTCAAATGGCAAATAAAATATGTTTAATCTAATCTAACAGTAGGGGGGGGGGGGGGGGGGGGGAGGGGCATGTGTCCTAGGTAAAAAAAACAGCAGGGGGGGGGGGGGGGGGCTGTTGTCCTAGGTAAAATGAATAGCATATGGGGGGGGGGGGGGGGTGATGTCCCTGCTAATTAATTTTAATAGGAGGCAGTTGTTCATGGGGCAGGTGTTCTATCCCACTGCCCAGTATTCAAATTTTCTATGGTACTTGGCCTTGACGGAAATAACATTTCAACAAGAAACAACGGGAAACCTATTTGCAATAAAGCTGCAAATATAAACTTGATTTTAGGACCATTACATGGACATTTTAAAGCCTACTGCGATATCAGCGTTTCTTACTCTCGTCCTATCACTACACCGCAGTATTTAACCCGAGTCGAGTTCTGACGTCATGCAAGTTTGACCGACATGCTTTCAATTCTGTTATTGACAACAACATATTTATAATTTCGTGCTTACTGATCCGAATTTTGAAAACGACACACGCAATCGCGAAAGCGTTTTCTGAAAAACACGATTCTGTAAAAGGTTTTAGTGAAATTTGATTATTTTTTTTATTTTCAATTTCGATGGCTCTTGTCGAAAAGGTGCTAATCACTGATCGTCCCAAACGAGATCAAAGACACGCCGTAGTTTAATAACAGACAGAGATTCTTCTAAGAATATACATGCGCAATCCTAAAATGCAATAAATCAAGTGTTTTTTCACGTTTTATGAGACAAATATATATGTCCAATTGTATCATTGAATCATTTTTAGGTATATATGGGTGAGAAATTTTCTATACGGACAAAATACAGGCTAAATAAAATATTTGCCATTATTTTCCGCAGACGTATTTTTGTCTTTGCTTCTTGGGGAAATCCATGCTGCTAAATACAACGAAGGTGTGTTATTTGATGTGGTCAGAACCGTCAGGTGGTCGGGTCCGAAACCGCGCCTCGCAAAAGATTTAGTGGGGGGTGTCGATTTTACAAGTAATGTAGGCAGCGTACACGGCATGGGCTGTCTGTCTTTAATCCTATAAACAGGGTTAAGGCTTGGTTTTTTAATACCCTTATTTATTTATTTATTTATTTATTTATTTATTTATTTATTTATTGGTGTTTAAGGTCACATACTTATGCACAATGGCTAATCGTGGCCGTGACAGTTTTATAGGTGGAGGAAGCTGGAGTACACGGAGAGAACCACCAAGCACTGATGAGCAACTGTCAGCTCCTCAACATTCTAACTCTGTTCAAGCTCCGCTCAAGCAGGGTTACAGAGGGTGCCATCGACATGCAGTATGCCTTAGTACACGGCGTCATCGTGCCCCCATGTCGGCAACCGGGCTAAAGTGCCTTGCCCAAGGACACAACGTGAGTGGTCCCGGACGGGGATCGGACTCTGGACCTCTAGCATAGAAGTACAACAGTCTACCACTGAGCCACCACGCTCCCTTGAATACCCTTAATACTATCATACATTATCCCTCATGAATTCTGAATCTGATAAAAGAGGTTATGTTTACCTATTACATACCCATTTGCTGCCCGAAAACAGCCGATTTTATCAAAATATTGACGTTTAGCAGCCTGTAGCGGGATTAACAAACGACTAGCGGAATATTCTATCTATGCAATTTGTAAGACCTGCCAATGTCCAATTGTTCTTGAAAATCGCCAACAAGCAGTTAGCGAAATCCACAGAAAATGTAAATTTTAAGCTTTTAAGGGGTATCTCTCCTCATCCAGTCTAAAATAGGTTAAGTTTCATTCTTTTAAATACCCTTACTACTTACAAAACTGATCCTCTGTGAATTCTACGCGCAATAAAAGAAGTTATATTTCTCTGTTACATATCCATTGGGTGCTCTTGGTGTCTGAAAACAATCCATTTTATCAACATTTTGATGTTTAGCAGCTCGTGGAGAGTTAACGAATGATCAACGGAATATTTTGTCCATGTAACTTGTAATGTCACATGAAGACCCGTGAATGGCCATTTTTTCTTGAAATCTACAAGATGTTTTTTAAGAAATCCAGGGAAAGCATGAAATTTTAAGTCTTTGATGGGTACCGCTGTTTAACCAGCCCAAAACGGGTTAAGACCAGCCCTAAATGGGTTAATGCTTGGTCTGATGAATTCCACTTCCAAAGAAGGAGGTTATGTTTATCTCGCAGGTACACATTGCGTGCAATGGATGCCCAAGGACAGTCCATTTTCTCAAAATTTCTATGCTTTGCAGCCTCTGGAGAGTTAACTAACGCTTACCGGAATATTTTGTCTATGTAACTTGTAATGTCACTCCAAGACCTGCAAATGGTCAATTTTTCTTGAATACTTACTAGATTTTTTGGAGAAATCCACAGAAAACTGGAATTTTAAGCTTTTAAGGGGTACATCTTAACCGTTCGAAAATGGGTTAAGACCTCGATTTTTTGAATACCCTTACTACTTACTAAATTTTTCTCTGTCAGTTTTGCATCCGGTAAAGAAGTTATGTATCTCTGTGGCATTCCCATTTGTTGTTGTTGGTGTCCAAAAACAGACTATTTTTTCAAAATGTTGACATTTAGCAGCCGATGGAGGGTTAACAAGTGCTTACTGGAATATTTTATCCATGCAACCGGTAATGTGACTCCAAGACCTATCAATGGCCATTTTCTGTTGAAAACTTACAAGATGTTTGTAACGAAATCCACGGAAAACATGATTTTTTTTTAGCTTTTGATGGTCTCGCTAATAACCACCCCAAAAGGAGTTAACGCTTGGGTTTTTGAATACCCTTATTACTTACAAAAATGGTCCTCAGTGAATTCCACTTCCAACAAAGGAGATTATGTGTAACTCTCGGACATACATTGCGTGCTGTGTGCGTCCGAAAACAGCCCATTTCAACAAAATTATGATGCTTGGCATTCTGTAGAGGGTTAATAAACGCTCAGCGGAATATTTTGTCCATGCCACTTGTAATGTCACACAAAGACCTGCAAGTAGTCAATTTTTCTTGAAAACCTATGGAATGTATTTAGAGAAATCCACAGAAAATGGGAATTTTTAGATTTTAAGGGGTCTCTCTCTTTAGCCTGCCCAAAATGGGTTAAGACTTCGTTTTTTGAATACCCTTACTACTTACAAAAATGTTTCCCTATAGATTGTGCGCGCGATAAAAGAAATCACTTTTCTTTGTGGCGTACCCGTTGGGTGCCGTTGGCGTCCAAAAACAGCCCATTTTATCATAATTTTGACATTTAGCAGCCCGTGGAGGGTTAACAAATGCTCACCGAAGTATTTTGTCCATGCAGCTTCTATTGTCACATCAAGGCCTGGGAGTGACAATTTTTTCATGAAAATCTACAAGACTCGTTTAGAGATATCCACGGAAAACCTGAATTTTTTAGCTTTTTGGGGGTATTGCTGTTTAACCAGCCCAAAACGGGTTAATGCTTGGTTTTTTGAACACCATTATTACTTACAAAAATGATCTCCGGTGAATTCCACTTCAAATAAAGGAAGTTATGTTTATCTCTCGTGTATCGTTTGGGTGCTCTGGGGGCCTGAAACCGGCCCATTTCATCAAAATTTCGATGTTTGGCAGCCTGTGGAGGGTTACCATATGCATCGCCTGATATGTCATGTGTATCAAAGGTCGTGGCACAGACAGGTCTATCAATGATGAAAGTTTAAAAAAAATCTACAAGACGTGTTTCGAGAAAGTGCCGATAAACCCCAATTTTGACAGTTTTTTGCCAATTGTGACGAAATAAGGGTTAAATCGAAAATTCCGCTTCGGTACATTTTTAGATTTTGTGCCCCTCTATGCGTGTGCAAAATTTTGTGAAAATCGGTCCGAAAATGGCTTCGGAATCGTGCGGACAAAATGTGTGGAAAAAAAAAAAAAAACCCCAAAAAAAAAAAAAAAAAAAAAAAACTAGACTTTATGATTCTGGAGAATCATGGCTTTTCCCGATGAGATTCCTTGATTTTTCATGCCCCTACAGTGTCTGATGAATTGTTTTTAACTGTCTCACTGAAGTTCTTTCATTGATGTTATGAGAAAGGTGGTTATAGTAGTCTCAAATGACTCAGTTTTATAAAAAAAATTGTTTAGGTAAAAACCATCATTAATGGTAGAGTGGGTTAATATCAATATCGTCGTCCCACAAGTTAATGACCGACAAAAGGAGTTATGTTTGTTTGACACATACCCTTTGAGTGCTCTGTCTATTTGAAAATGGTCAATTTTATCTCAAATGTATCCAAAATATTGATGTCTGGCCAATTGTAGAGGGTTAACATGTGCTAACAGGCATATTTATTCATGCAACTTGCAATTTCAAACCAAAAAGTGCGAATGGCCATTTTTACTTAAAATCTATAAGATGTTTTCAGAGAAATCCATGCGCATGCGCTCTTTTCGAATTCGAAGTGACGAAATGCGAAATTCGTATCGCTCTTCATGGAAAGTGATGCCGCAACTATCCATGAACAACGAGTGAAAATTTCATGGAAATCTGCCTAGAATTGGTTGGGATATAGCGTTTTGAAGAGAGGAGGTAACTGTCTGAATTTGGTCCTTCCTTTTCAAGCCAGTTCGAAAAAAAGACGTCGTGAATGGGCGCAGACTCCTTTAGAGCCCCCTCCCCACCCCTCTCTCTCTGTAAATGGAAGTTGCTTCATTAAGACCGCCACCCAGGGATCCCAACACAACCTTTAAACCTAAGAGAATCGTCAGAAGTTTAAAGTGAAAAGAAATTGGCGGTGATTGGGTTTCTGGCAGGCAGGAAAAGATTGACGAAGATTTGCATATTGGACATTAAAATAGCACTTCTGACATACACGAACCGTGTCCAGACCACTGGAGGCAGCGACTTGAAATTTTCAGAACTTGTTCTACGAACCCTGGCCGACATTTTGGGATCTGTTTGGAGCGTCCGAGCCGCCTGGAAAACACCACACATCGCTTGGAAGGAGAGAGTACTATTCGTCCCGACTCTATCAGTTCAGAATGGAAATGGGCAGTGTTGTAGACGACTGTGGAGCTGCGATTGAGCTTAAAGTCCCAGGTTTCGGTGCGGGGGAGGGGGGGGGGTGTATCCTGACACTATCTTTAAACCATAGATAATCGGAAGAAGTTGCAGTGAAAAGAAATCGGCGGTGAGTAGGTGTTTTGGTAGGAAACGATTAACGAAAATTTGCCAATTTGCCATTAAAATTGCACTTCTCACAAACACGAACCGTGTCCAGACCGCCGAAGGCAGCGACTTCTAATTTTCAGAACTTGTTCTACGCACCCTGGCCGACATTTTGGCATCTGTTGCAAGTGTCGAGACCGCGTGGAGAACACCACGCATCGCGTGGAAAGTGAGAGTACTATTCGTCCCGACTCTATCAGTTTGGAATGGAATTGGGCACTATTGTAGACTACTGTAGAGTAGCGATTGAGCATAAAATCGGAGTTTTTTTGTGCCAAATTACCTAACCGGCTCCAAGGTATGATCTTTCGTCTGTACATCGCCCAGATCGTCTGAAGTTTATACCGTTACCATACGTTGAAGTAGCCTTTTGTCATTTTCGCCACTTTCGACCCAGATTTGAGGGTACCTTCCTTCAGCGAAATCTAGCCATGCTCACAACCACGCCCTCTCCCCGTCGGCCCGGGTGCTTCTAAAGATAGAAAGGTCAATGGGGAGGGGCCCGTTAGCAAACAAACGGGGGCAGGCGTAGTTGGTGAAAAACAGCAGGGGGGGGGGGGGGGCACGTGGCCTAGGTAAAAGAAACAATAGGGGGCAGGTGTCCTAGGTAAAAAAACAGCAGGAAGGGGGGGGGGGGCGCAGATGTCCCCGCTAATTAATTTTAATAACAGGCAGGTGTTCATGGGGCAGGCCCACTGCTCGGTGTTCCAAATTTTCTATAGTACTTGGCCTTGACGGAAACAACACTTCAACAAGAAACAACGGGAAACCTATTTGCAGTAAAGCTGCAAATATAAACATGATTTTAGGACCATTCCATGGACAGTTTAAAGCCTACTGCGATATCAGCGTTTATTACTCTCGAACTTTCACTGCATCACTGCAGTATTTCACCCGAGTCGAGTTCTGACGTCATGCAAGTTTGACGGACATGCTTTCAATTTTGTTATTGAAAACAACATATTTATAATTTCGTGATTACTGATCGGAATTTTGAAAACGACACATGCAATCGCGAAAGAGTTTTCTGAAAAACACGATTCTGCAAAAGGTTTTAGTGAAATTTGATTATTTTTTTTATTTTCAATTTCGATGGCTCTTGTCGAAAAGGTGTTAATCACTGATCGTCCCAAACGAGATCAAAGACTGACGCTGTATATTAATAACACACAGAGAATCTTCTAAGAATATACACGCGCAATCCTAAAATGAAATAAATCAAGTCTTTTTCAGGTTTTACGAGAGAAATATGTCCAATTGTATCATTGAATCATGTTTAGGTATATGTGGGCGAGACATTTTCTATACGGACAAAATACAGACTCAATAAAATATTTGCCATTATTTTCCGCAGACGTATTTTTGTCTTTGCTTCTTGGGGAAATCCATGCTGCTAAATACAACGAAGGAGTGTTATCTAATGAGGTCAGAACCGTCAGGTGGTCGGGTCCGACACCGCACCCCGAAGTAGATTTAGTGGGGGTGTCGATTTTACAAGTAATGTAGGCAGCGTACACGGCATGGGCTGTCTGTCTTTAATCCTATAAACAGGGTTAAGGCTTGATTTTTTGAATACCCTTATTTATTTATTTATTTATTTATTGGTGTTTAAGGTCACATACTTATGCACAATGGCTAATCGTGACCGTGACAGTTTTATAGGTGGAGGAAGCCGGAGTACACGGAGAGAACCACCAAGCAACGACGAGCAACTGTCAGCTCCTCGACATTCTAACTCTGTTCAAGCTCCGCTCAAGCAGGGTTACAGAGGGTGAAGACATATGTTCCATCGACGTGCAGTATGCCTTAGTACACGGCGTCATCGTGCCCCCATGTCGGCAACCGGGCTAAAGTGCCTTGCCCAAGGACACAACGTGAGTCGTCCCGGACGGGGATCGGACTCGGGACCTCTAGCATAGAAGTACAACAGTCTACCACTGAGCCACCACGCTCCCTTGAATACCCTTAACACTATCATACATTATCCCTCATGAATTCTGAGTCTGATAAAAGAGGTTATGTTTACCTATTACATACCCATTTGCTGCCCGAAAACAGCCGATTTTATCAAAATTTTTACGTTTAGCAGCCTGTAGCGGGATTAACAAACGACTAGCGGAATATTCTATCTATGCACTTTGTAAGACCTGCCAATGTCCAATTGTTCTTGAAAATCGCCAACAAGCAGTTAGCGAAATCCACAGAAAATGTAAATTTTAAGCTTTTAAGGGGTATCTCTCCTTATCCAGTCTAAAATAGGTTAAGTTTCATTCTTTTAAATACCCTTACTACTTACAAAACTGATCCTCTGTGAATTCTACGCGAGTAAAAGAAGTTATATTTCTCTGTTACATATCCATTGGGTGCTCTTGGTGTCTGAAAACAATCCATTTTATCAACATTTTGATGTTTAGCAGCTCGTGGAGAGTTAACGAATGCTCAACGGAATATTTTGTCCATGTAACTTGTAATGTCACATGAAGACCCGTGAATGGCCATTTTTTCTTGAAATCTACAAGATGTTTTTAAAGAAATCCAGGGAAAACATGAAATTTTAAGTCTTTGATGGGTACCGCTGTTTAACCAGCCCAAAACGGGTTAAGACCAGCACTAAATGGGTTAATGCTTGGTCTGATGAATTCCACTTCCAAAGAAGGAGGTTATGGTTATCTCGCAGGTACACATTGCGTGCAATGGGTGCCCAAGAACAGTCCATTTTCTCAAAATTTCTATGCTTTGCAGCCTCTGGAGAGTTAACAAACGCTTACCGGAATATTTTGTCTATGTAACTTGTAATGTCACTCCAAGACCTGCAAATGGTCAATTTGTCTTGAATACTTACTAGATTTTTTGGAGAAATCCACAGAAAACTGGAATTTTAAGCTTTTAAGGGGTACATCTTAACCAGGCGAAAATGGGTTAAGACCTCGATTTTTTGAATACCCTTACTACTTACTAAATTTTTCTCTGTCAGTTTTGCATCCGGTAAAAGAAGTTATGTATCTCTGTGGCATTCCCATTTGTTGTTGTTGGTGTCCAAAAACAGACTATTTTTTCAAAATGTTGACATTTAGCAGCCCATGGAGGGTTAACAAATGCTTACTGGAATATTTTATCCATGCAACCGGTAATGTGACTCCAAGACCTATCAATGGCCATTTTCTGTTGAAAACTTACAAGATGTTTGTAACGAAATCCACGCAAAACATAATTTTTTTTTTGCTTTTGATGGGTATCGCTAATAACAACCCCAAAATGGTTTAATGCTTGGGTTTTTGAATACCCTTATTACTTACAAAAATGGTCCTCAGTGAATTCCACTTCCAACAAAGGAGATTATGTGTAACTCTCGGACATACATTGTGTGGTGTGTGTGTCCGAAAACAGCCCATTTCAACAAAATTATGATGCTTGGCATTCTGTAGAGGGTTAATAAACGCTCAACGGAATATTTTGTCCATGCCACTTGTAATGTCACACAAAGACCTGCAAGTAGTCAATTTTTCTTGAAAACCTATGGAATGTATTTAGAGAAATCCACAGAAAATGGAAATTTTTAGATTTTAAGGGGTCTCTCTCTTTAGCCTGCCCCAAATGGGTTAAGACTTCGTTTTTTGAATACCCTTACTACTTACAAAAATGTTTCCCTATAGATTGTGCGCTCGATGAAAGAAATCACTTTTCTTTGTGGCGTACCCATTGGGTGCCGTTGGCGTCCAAAAACAGCCCAGTTTATCACAATTTTGAGTTTTAGTAGCCCGTGGAGGGTTAACAAATGCTCACCGAAGTATTTTGTCCATGCAACTTCTATTGTCACATCAAGGCCTGGGAGTGACAATTTTTTCATGAAAATCTACAAGACTCGTTTAGAGAAATCCACGGAAAACCTGAATTTTTTAGCTTTTTGGGGGTATTGCTGTTTAACCAGCCCAAAACGGGTTAATGCTTGGTTTTCTGAACACCATTATTACTTACAAAAATGATCTCCGGTGAATTCCACTTCAAATAAAGGAAGTTATGTTTATCTATCTTGTATTGTTTGGGTGCTCTGGGGGCCTGAAACCGGCCCATTTCATCAAAATTTCGATGTTTGGCAGCCTGTGGAGGGTTACCATATGCATCACCTAATATGTCGTGTGTATCAAAGGTCGTGACATGGGCAGGTCTAGAAATGATGAATGTTTAAAAAAAATCCTAAAGACGTGTTTCGAGAAAGTGCCGATAAACCCCAATTTTGGCAGTTTTTTGCCAATTCTGGCGAAATAAGGGTTAAATCGAAAATTCCGCTTCGGTACATTTTTAGATTTTTTGCCCCTCTACGCGTGTGCCAAATTGTGTGAAAATCGGTTCGAAGATGGCTTCTGAATCGTACGGACAAAAATGTGTGGAAAAAAAAAAAAAAAAAAAAACCCAAAAAAAAAAAAAAAAAAAAATAATAATCCGTACAAAAACAATAGTCTTTTCCAGAGGGAAAAGCCTAATCAGGGAAACAGAATATTGTTTGTGTTGGCAATTGTCTATTTACAGAATGTGTACAGAATGTAAAAATAGACTCCGGCCCAAAGGTAGGATTTCAAACAAAATTTTTTAACATGGTGGGGTGACAGTTAAGATTTTCCAACAGTCTTTTCGGATTAAGCACTGAAATCTTAATTTTCTTCTTTCAAACAATAACTGACAAAAGTAATTCTTTAAAAAAGTAATAATAAACAAACATTTTTCAAGTACATAACTACTTAATCATATACTTATATGTATAACTCAAACAGATCTGCCATTTTTATGAATCTCGCAGATCAACCTTAGACACCTGTCTTTATTGACACACATTTCTGTTCAGTTCACACAACAATTTTTCCAACACTAAACAGTTTTTTTCAGGGGGTGGGGGGGGGGGGGGGGGGGGGGTAAATGTTAAATAGCACAGGAAATCGAGTGTAGTGCTTTATATCAATCTGTGATGTTGGAATATCTTATGAGCAACTGGTATGTTTTCATTTGAGGTAAATCACATGATCAACTGTGGTATTCAGGGAAAAATGGTATCACCTGACAACTTGTGTCAGTACAGTGTCCATTGAAGAAATCTTCAGCTGTTGTTTAAACATAACGCTCCTAGAAAGATACGAATGTTTCATCAAAGTTTGGGGTAAAGAAGAAACTGCTTGGAATGGATGTTATTGAACGATAATTGCATAATCAATAGTGTTCTGTGTGAAATATGTAGGAAATGTTTTACTTGCAAGCTGAAGATATTCTATTTGAAAATAATATAGAAAAGTTTGGTTCACCATGCCTTTGTGTATTGTGAAATGGCAGTTTTCAGTCATTTACTGTATGCTGTTTGGCTGTTGGTTGTTGACAAATGAAAAACTTTTTTTATGTCATTTGATAGAAATTAAGATAGTTATTGACCTTTGTTTGTTACATTTTGCCTTAAATGCCATTATTTATGCAATAACTTGAACCATAGACCTCAGATTTCAATAGAATTTTATACACTGCTTTATTATACCTCCAATCTGGAAGAGAATGTGGGATATACTGGATTACATAAATCTGTCTGCGAAATTCCTGATCTCAACTTCTCCATTTATCAGTCATTTTTTTATGAAACTTTTTTATACATGATGACTAGCAAGTTGTCATATGCATTTTCCCAATTTTTTAAGCTGAAACAATTTTCACCAACAAGTTAACTGATATCTGTATGTCCATGTATACTAAATTTTTGCGATCATAACTCCTATATTTGTGTACCAATTGCGATGAAATTTCTCGAAGAGAACCATTGCAAGTAAACATGCACATATTCCAAAATCTTACCTGTGGGAACTCCAGGAAGTGAAGCAGTGCTTGTTTACTGTTGTAAATAAACTTTGTTTTACTGGTAAAATAGGACCCTATCACCAATGTCTGGGGTGGAAGTCCCCTAATATGGGCAACATGAGTATAAATGATTGGCTTAACCTGACTTTATCTCCATATTGTGGTCATGATTTGCCATTGTGCAGAAGTATGCTACCTTGAACATCAATAGATAATAAATAAACCAACATTTTACATTCAGAGTTGCATTCAGAAAAAAACTCAATGCTTAACTCTTAACCCATTGAGTATTTTAAAGATATTTTACATCCAATCTAGTCATGACTGCTGTAAAGCAGCCATGACTAGATTTGATGAAAAATTCATTTAAATTTAACTTAAGTAATCATTGGTAAACAAAATCTATTCAGTTTAATTAAATGTTCCCAAAGTATACTCATTTCATTGTCAAGAGAAATTTGTGCTGGGCAGAAATATCCGCCAGCAGCCTGTAAGGAGTTAATATCAGTCATCTTCAGCAGTCCCCGGAATTAGAAATATTTTGCGACAGCTTAAAATTACTGTGGCTAGTTTATTTTACAACTGCAAATTTGTACATGAACACTTTTAGTAGTTTGGGTGATTCTCACTAGTTAATAATCAGTAATAAACACAGATGTTCTTGACCACTACCCCACTGGGTGTAATTTGCAAATATATTATCTTACCTTATCAGATGACTTCAAATGAACATGCTTGTATTGACAGCTGGTCTAACAAAACAAGCAGTAGATCAACTGAATAACTAGTTAACTGATATGTTGTTCAGTTAAATCAAAAATGGGTGTTTACAATTCATGCTTTTTGACTGACACAGAGTGTTGAATATTTCTACATTCCACAACTCGGTGTGACTTTTCCCGGGCATTGTGAATCATAACCGATAAACATTTGATTGAAATCTGCTAGAATATTTTTCAACTCAGGTCGTCAAACAGCTTGTTTTTATGGATTAAAGGTTTGATGCATTTGTAACACCAGTAAGGCCCCACAAAGTTGATTTTTTGTTTCTCAGGCCATTTTGTGGGCAAGCAGTTTTTTATTTTATTTTTTTTATTTTTGTCATTATTTCTTTGCTATCAAAAGTTTATGTTCTTGGTTTGTGTTTTATGTTTTTGGCCTCATAATTTACAGAACAGCATGGGTGGTGGTGTATTTCGTCCCTTGAGTGCAAGAAGGCTTTGCAATGCTAAAGCATTGCAAAGCCTTCTTGCACTCAAGGGCCAAATTTATCAATTTTATTAACTTGGGTAAAATTATATCAGACATAAACCATTTAATTTTTATTTTTCTAAGTTTGCATTGGTTATAAAAAGAGAGCATGCAGCAGCAAAAAGGACCATGCATTAGGTCCTGAGAAACAGATTTTTAACTTTTTAGGTCTAAATAAATATTTATATGTACTGAACAAATTGATGCTTTTTCAGTTATGTATGTTGATTTGCACATGACAAATTGGTGTTGGGGAAACTTTGAAGAGTCAGCGTATGCGTATGCTCAGTCTGGGCTTTTAACCAATAGAACTGATGGATTACCAACATAAATTTAGCACAGAATTGTCAGCACTTTTATCAACTAAAGCATTTGATTGGTTCTGTTGATGAGTTGTGGGACATCAAAAGTAGGGGAGCCAGAGATATTTCAGTCATTTGGTACAGTTTTAATCACAGGCAATGGGTGGTTTAACAAAGAAAAGTAAATGAAATATCGATGGATTTGAGTGTTTTTCATTCTAATACAAACTGATTTTCAAACTAATGTTGAGGAACAATGCAAATTATTCATTTTATATATCATTTATGCTGTGAAAATATATTTCATGCAGGGTTGAATTGTCAGTTTTTGTCTGAAAGTATCTGCAAGAAGTAGAAAATTATTGTGGCTGCAATTTGCGTCGGCAAGAATATGCCACCTTAAGTTACCTGTTGGCAGCATTTCTGGCAGCTTTGTTGAATGCCATCTCTAATTTCAGAGAAGTGGTCAGTGATAATAGTTCAAGTTATGTTGATCATGTACATATCTTGAAGCAATCAGAACATCATCATCTCTGTCATAAGCTATATTTTTGAGACAAAAAATGAAAAAATAATGAAAATTTTGATTTAATACTAGTCCACTCTCTTTTTACTCTTTGATAAAATTTGGATGTGCTGTCATGAAAACTTTAATCAGCATTTTTTATTTATGAATATTATATTTCAATATGAAGATGTATCAGATGAAGAACCACATTCAAAAGGTAATATTTGGACTTCATTTCTCATCAACCTGTAGGTGGACAATGGCTCACACATTGTTGAACAATTCACAATAATTGTTATACGATATATTTTTTTCCTTGTAATTTTGATGTGCATACTGTTTTCACATCACCTTCAAAACTTTCAAGAATATTTGGCACAAGTGATGTTTTGAAAGGTTTATATTTACACTTATATATCTGTTTTGTAAATGTGTTGATGGTTGGGAAGAATAAAGGTATCGGTAGTGCTCATCGTTATTCAGAATCTGCCAGAGTTTCCAGGGTGGATCCTCTTTTGGGAAAGTTCTTCAGGTGTCCAAATATTCTCTGGCATCAACAACTGTTGGAGCTGATGCTGTCACAGCATATCATCCTATCGGGTGGGGTGTGTGAAATGGCTGTCCCTTGTGTTGTGAGAGACACATTTTATGCAGACTAAAGATTCTTTCATGGAATTCGAGAAGAGCAGGCACCAAAGATGCCACAGTGTAGGAGGTCATCCCATCTACTAATGCAGTTGGGCCAAGTTACTTACTCTCCAGTCCTTGCAAAATAAGCAAGCTTAAAATGGATTGTACTCTTCTGTTTTATATCAAGATTATTGTGTGTATTCAATGTTATCCAATACAGTATAGACACTGAGAAATGGGTTAGATACACCACACATGGAATCATGCCTTCGTGTTGGAATGTCATGTATGAACACATCTTATTGGTTGTTATGCATCTGATTGATGTTATGTGAAAAAAAAGCTTCAACACAAACCTGTCAAGCAAGAATCTAAATTGACCATCAAAAGTGATATTTTTCCTTTAAAATATCGGTTTCATCCACTTAATGCAGCCTGTACATGTATGTAAGAACTTTATATAAAAATGCATCTGGTTGGTCATTACAAATCTGATTGATGTGACATCAGTGAAATGCTTTGACACGAAACACCATTGAGCAAGAAAGTAGACAGATTGCCGAAGGTGGTATTTTTCTTTAAAAATATCAACTTCATTCACTTAATTCAAGTTTAATTGGTTTAAATTTAGAACACAACTCGGGCAACATAGGGGGACAGGAATCATCAAATCTTGTTGAAGTTGAAGTTTTTCCATTATTTCATGTGCACCTTTGGTGCACATGAAATAATGGAAAAGCTCCACCTCTGGTCATTGAATTTTGGCGCACATGAAATGTAGGAAAAACTCCAAATCTCATCATTGATTCCAATCCCCCGTACTCCACCCCCGTTGTGTTCTGTCTTAGTATTTCAGTGGCATAACACATGGAAGTTTTCCAGGGGTTTTTTTATGCTTCTTCCACCACAAATAAATTTCTGTTCTGTGGAAAATTCCCACACCCCTACAGTGATTTAGTAGCAATCCACTCACTTTTTACCATTTGATAAAATTTTGTTGTGATGTCATGAAAACTTTAATCAACATTTTGTATTTAGGAATGTTATGTAAATTTATTATATTTCAATTTGAAGATGTATCAGATGAAGAACCACCTTCAAAAGGTAATATTTTGACTTCATTTCTCGTCACCCTGTAGGTGGACAATGGCTCACACATTGTTGAAAAATTCACAATAATTGTTGTACGATATATTTTTTCCTTGTAATTTTGATGTGCATACTGTTTTTACATCACCTGGAAAACTTTGTACACCCAAGAATATTTGAAAGTTATTGGCACAAGTGATGTATTTAAAAATTATTTACACATATATATTAGGGCTGAAACATGTCATGGGATTTTTGTGACTGGTAAATCGTGCCCAAAAATCGTGGTTAATTGGTTAATCGTGGTCAATTCTGAAGTGTGTGATTGGAGATAGTTAAGTAAAAGATAAATTGCTGAATATCAATGATAATCAACATAAATAGGTCTTTTTCGGTGTTTCTAGCAATGCCACTTGTCACATAATGTGCCCATGTCAAATTTTGACCCATTTTAAAGTAGTCTAAACTAGCGTGTCATACCTGGGCATTAAAATATCAAAAAGATTTGTTTCTATATATCATCTTTCAAAATAACTATAATTTATCAACACTCCATTCCAATGTAGTTGTTTTTTTATTACAGAGAGATGAATGGTGGAAAGCTTTAACCATGTTTGTTTGGGCTTCAGAAAATTTGCCATTGCTTCTAGCATGTCATGTGTGTTACTTGAGTGAGCCAGTGGTAAATATTCTGAAGCGCAAAACAAAGAACTGAAGCTTCTCAATTATCTATCAAATTGAAAGAAAAAACATTTCCATTTGAATAAAAAATTAATAAATGAAAGTTCTTTTATTCCAAAGTTGATATATAGAAATTACTCTCTCTCTCTCTCTCGATATTTTAATGTGCAGGAATGACACACTGCGCCGGTAACGGCAGTAAGCCGAGGCAGATGTTTCAAATTGGCAGCATAGTTTCTCCACTGAATAAAAAGGTTACAAGGCTGGAATGAAACAAAATGATTTAGCCAAACACACCAACAATTTAGTTACTGGTACATTTAACACACCAATAATACCTTTTAACAATGTCGATCAGTATGCAGAGCATGTATAACAACAATGAAATCATGCCTTAAATTTACATTACGGACTGGCAGCCTTTGATCTCAGATCTCTTTGAAGTTAGTTTCAGAGACGGGCTGCATTGCAACTTGCTACATTGACATGACGTGATCACTTTGATGTTTTGACAATGTACATTTTCTGAAGTCCATGTGACAGGATTGTTCCCTACTAATTTAACACCCAACAAACAGTGTCTGACTGTCAGAAGACCCTATAACTTACTGTTGTTAATGGCAGTGTTTATAACCAGTTAATGACTAGTCATGGGTTTTATGACTGGTCACATTTGTTAATCTATTAACCAGTTAACTGTATATTATGGGTCATTAGTTTTGGGGACAAAAAATGAAAAAATAATGACAATTGAATAGAGATTTTTGTGAATAGCACTGGCCGATTTGGCTGTTACATTGGGTAAAGGGTTAACAGGCATTCTCCATTATCTTGAAAGAAAATCTCACGAACAAAAAAGTATTTTGAAAACAATGTAACCATTGTTATGCATATGTAATAAATTTTTCCGGAAAACTCTCTGAGAGCTTGCTTACTGTGGTAGACTTGTTTTGCTATACTTGTGAACAAGAATTGGTCACCGACACTTTGGGTTCGAGTCATAAAAAATGTGTAACCCAATTATCAACTATTAGTCAAACTTGATTTTATACTTTTGTTGCAGTCATGGGATAGTCATAGATGTTAAAAGTGACCTTTGGCCCCAGTCAGTCTGAACCGTTGAACTTGAGAAATCTTTCAGTCTGTTAACAATGGGTAGAATTAAAAATTGTGAAGCACTTGACTCTTAACCCTCTAAATATTTTCAAGACATTTTTAGCTCAACTTTGATGTAGTCAAATTTGAGGTTATGCCATGGCCCGTCGTCCATCTGGATGTCTGTCCATCCATCAACAATTCAATACGGCTTGGGCTAGAGGCCGCATTTATGAAGCGATCTTTACGAAACTTCTTGGGTACCTTTGTTATCACCGTGGGTCGAGAACGAGTGTTTTTGGGTGCAGTCCAAAATTCAAAATGGCCACCAACAGCCATTTTGTACCAAAATTACTGTAATCAGTTTTTTGTACAGAACTTCTGTATGAAAGTTCTGATTTGAATAAATTTTTGTTTGAATGTTTAGTAACATGGAATACATCACATATAATACAGGTTTTCTTCTCATGCAGAAATTATGCAAATTAGTTGAACTTTGAATTGTTCAGTGCCACTTATACACAGTAAGTACACATGTCAATACGGCTCGGGCTAAGGGCTGTATTTATGAACCGATCTTCACGAAACTTCTTGGGTACTTTTGTTATCACCTTGGGACGAGAACCAGTGTTTTTGGGTGCAGTCTGAGCTTCAAGATGGCTGCGGTGGCCATTTTGTACCAAGATTACATACAATCGGTTTTTTGTACAGAACTTCTATACGGCTCGGGCTAGAGGCCGTATTTATGAACTGATCTTTACAAAACTTCTTGGGTACCTTTCTTATCACCAGGGGATGAGAACGAATGTTTTTGGATGCGGTTCAAAATTCAAGATGGCTGCAGCAGCCATTTTGTACCGAAATTAGTGCAATCAATTTTTTGTACAGAACTTCTCTATGAAAGTTCTGATTTGAATAAATTTAGATGAACTTTGATTTATTCAGTTTTACTTATACACAGTAAGTACACATGTCAATACGACTCAGGCTAGGGGCTGTATTTATGAACCGATCTTCACGAAACTTCTTGGGTACCTTTGTTTTCACCTTGGGATGAGAACGAGTGTTTTGGGGTGTGGTTCAAAATTCAAGATGGCTGCCAGTGGCATTTTGTACCGAAATTAGGTACAATCAGTTTTTTGTACAGAACTGCTGATTTGAATATATTTTGGAATGAATGTTTAATAACATGGAATACATCACATATAATACAGGTTTTTTCTCGTGCAGAAATTATGCAAATTAGATGCAACTTTGATTTATTCCTTGCTACTTATACACAGTAAGTGCACATGTCAATACGGCTCGGGCTAGAGGCTGTATTTATGAACCGACCTTCACGAAACTTCTTGGGTACCTTTGTTATCACCTTGGGATGAGAATTAGTGTTTTTGGGTGCGGTCTGAAATTCAAGATTGCTGCCGCCAGCCATTTTATACCAAAATTAGGTGCAATCAGTTTTTTGTACAGAACTTCTAGGACTACGTTTGTTATCATCATGGGATAGTAACGAGTGCTTTTGGGCTTGGCCAAAAATTCAAAATGCCTGTCGGCAGTCATATATACAGGAATTGTGTGTATTGCATTTTTTGTAAAGAACCTGTAAAGATTTTTTATGTCCGTAATGTTTGCTATAAATTTATTGGGTGCCTTTGTTATCACTGTGGTATGAGAACAAATATTTTGGGGTTCAGTCAGACCCATTTGTGAACTCAAAAAGGGACATAATTAAAAATCTTTTCCAAAAACGCTAGACAAAATAATGTTTCTTGAATTCAGCATCCCTAGGATGTGTATATTCAAATGTGTTGAATCCAAGTTCCTGTGTTAATATTTGGTGTTGTTTGGAGAGGGTAAACATTATTACTACAACTGATTTTCTATTTCCAATGAGAAAAATAAAACCTCCTCACCTGTGGGAACCCTAAGAGCTAAAGATAAAAAATTCAAATACCTATATTTCAAGAAGGACTGGAAAAATATTTATTAATTAGTATGAATCAACCTTAGAAGGGTTTGAATCAAACAGGCCAAAACAATTGCTAACATTTGGCTTATGGTGCACCATGCAAGGATCCCCATTGTAACATTAACCCCATGAAGATTTCTTTTCTAGTTTAGCATCTAACTGTCACCCACCTTTACAATACTTTACCTGTACATTTGTTACAGGCTGTGGTCAGAATTAATGTACAACCTTTACAATACTTTACATGTACCTTTGTTATCAGGTCATTACCTAGATGTGTGTCATTGCTGTGTCACATACTATACATGTACATGTCTTACACAAGTTGAGCTACAGTGTCGTTGACACTTTCATTTATCAAATATAGTCATGGCTGCTTTGAAGCATTTGATGGAAAATTCATGTAAATTTAACTCCAGAAATCATTTGTCAAAAAGTCCAATGAATTCACAAGGGAAATTTGGTTAAAGGTGCCCAAATTATACTTATTTCAGTGGCAAGAGATTTCTTGTCCTGGGCAGGATTATCCACCAGCAGCATGCAAGGAGTTAAAACAACACAACTGTGGTGGATACAGAACTTTGGTATGGGGATTCCACATTTCAATCATGGCTAGTGGTGATTTGGGTGAGCGTATGCTGCCTCTTGTCATCTGATGCCAATTTAATAGCTTATACAAGAGGAGACTTGTGCTGTGGCTATAGATGTATGCATGGGTATGGTATTTTCCACACATGGATAGCCCCTATCCACTATGTGTTATTGCAGATAATACTATGCATGTTCTCAGTGGTTATTAAAAAAGATTAGGTCACAAAACAGGTGGATGTGCATGCCAGCATTACCTTCCTGTTCTTTGTGGTTGTTAACACCCAGTTCTTTGTGGTTGTTACCTCCACCTTAGCCCCACCCCCTTACCACCATCCAACCTGATCTTTCCATGTTCTGACTCGGCCAAAAATGAACTGTACTGATTGTGATAGTTTTTTTTTAGCTCAACTAGACAAAGTCAAGCTGAGCTATTGCTGTCACTTCTCATCTGTCGGTGTACGTATGTACGTCCACAATTTCCTTTGGCACATACTTTTCCCATCATCTGTTCTGTTGAAAATTCCTCTCCCCTCCCCCCACCCTAGTGATTTACTAGTAATCCACCCACTTTTTACTCTTCTTCTTGGGATGTTGTATTTGGGGTTACTGCCAAAGGTAATAAGTTTTTCTGAGGTTAACATGTCTGTATCATATCAGGTGGGGGTATAAAATTGCTGTCCCTTGTGCTGTGAGAAACACACTCCATGCAGACTAAAGATTATTTCATGGTATTTATTCTCAGAGATAGATTTTCTACTTGACAATTATTTATAATTTCTGAGAACCATAAGAAGCACTTAGAATCTTTCGGCCGATGGAACATGAGGTTTATACCATGATTGCTATGTGTATTCACTTTATCTGATACAATATATAAATTGATAAATATGCTAGATACACCAAACATGCATGGAATGCAGCCTATATGTAAGAACTTAAGGTAAAAGCGCTTCTAGTTGATCATTACACATCTGATTGATGTTATGCCATCAGTGAAATGCTTAAAAATATCTGCTTCATTCAGTTAATTCATGTTTAATCAGCATAACTACAGAACACAACTCGGGTAGAGTGCGGGGGACAGGAATCAACAACACTCCGAGTTTTTCCTGTATTCTACAAACACTTTTGGTGCACATGAAATAAAAGAAAAACTTCCAACCCATGGTCATTGATTTTTGACGCACATGAAATACCGGAAAAACTCCCAACTCTGGTTGTTGATTCCAATCCTGCATAGTACCTCCTCATTGTGATCTGTCTCAGAATTTCAGTGGTGTAACACATGAAAGTTTCCCTCGTTTTTTAGGTCACCTGACTGAAAGTCAGGGTGAGCTTTTCTTATCACTCTTCATCCATCGTCGGTCCGCCGTCCATCGTCCTGCGTGAAGGTGGTGTTTGAGCCTCTTTCTCCTAAACCACTGGCCACATTTTAATTAAATTTCATGTAAGTAGTGGTTATATAGGGGCATTTTGATTTTTATGCAAATTAGGTTTCGTCTCATATTGAGCAGAGGGGTGTGGAAAAAATGGCCAAATTTTTTGAAAATCTTCTAATGAACCACCAGTAGCAGAGACTTGATATATGGTATACAGAGTCCTTTTGAGGTTTAGAATCAAGTTTGTTCAAGAGAAGTTTGTCGGGCATTATTTGCCTTCGTTATGGGAGGGGCAAAAATTTTGGCCACGCCTAAAATTTCTATTTTTAGAAACGTGAGGTCGATTTGAACCTAATTTGATTTGAGATGGTAATGGGTCATAAGTAGTTGATTGATGCAAAAACTTTTTTTCTCATTGCCCCATGGAAACCTCGGGAGCTAAAAATTGGAAAAACCTTAAAACTGCCATATCTCCAAAACTACATGGCACAGAGAATTCTTATTTTGTATAAAGCTTACTTTTATCCAGTAGAATAGAATGGTTAAAAAAAATCCCTATCGGTTTGATCACAAGGTACTTTTTTCAGGACTTTGAAAAAGTGCTGAGTCAGCATTTTTTAACACTGTTGGCAATGGGAAAAACATTAAAAAATCTTCTTCTCCAGATCCAGCAGGCAGAATCTTTTGATATTTGGTATGCAACATTGTAGGGTGGATCTGATTCAAGTTTGTTCAAATTGGCCCCCTGGGTTCATATTTGGGCTCAGTATAGGAGCCCGATTTTGAACTTGGTGCATTTCATGCAAATTTCTTCAAAAATCTTCTTCTCCAGATCCAGCAGGCAGAATCTTTTGATATTTGGTATGCAACATTGTGGGGTGGATCTGATTCAAGTTTGTTCAAATCGGCTCCCTAGATTCATATTTGGGCTCACTATAGAAGCTCGAATTCAAACTTAGTGCTTTTCAGGCAAATTTCTTCAAAAATCTTCTTCTCCAGATCCAGCAGGCAGAATCTTTTGAAATTTGGTATGCAACATTGTCGGGTGGATCTGATTCAAGTTTGTTCAAATCGGATCCATGGGTTTATATTTGGGCTCAGTATAGGAGCCCAAATTTGAACTTAGTGCATTTCAGGCAAATTTCTTTGAAAATCTTCTTCTCAAGATCCAGCAGGCAGAATCTTTTGATATTGGGTATGCACCATGCTTAGGGGGGTGAGATTCAAGTTTGTTCAAGCCAAGTCCCTAGGTTTATATTTGGGCTCACTGTGGTAGCCCGAATTATAACTTAGTTCAAAATGAAGAATTTTCTTTAAAAATCTTCTTCAGATCCAGCAGTCGGAATGTTTTGATATTTGGTATGCAGCATCCTTAGGGGGTGAGATTCAAGTTTGTTCAAGTCACGTCCCTAGGTCCATATTTGGACTCACTGTGGGAGCTCAAATTGTAACTTAGTTCAAAATGAGGAATTTTCTTAAAAAATCTTCTTCTTCAGATACAGCAGTCGGAATGTTTTCATATTTGGTGTGCAGCATCCTTGGGGGGGGGGGGGGGGGGGGGGGGGGGGGAGGGGGGGGGGGGGAGAGATTCAAGTTTGTTAAAGCCAAGTCCCTGGGTTCATATATGGGTGCCCGAATTATAACTTAGTTCATTATGAGGAATATTCTTTAAAAAATTTTTTTTTTAGATCCTCTGGTCAGAATCTTGGGATATTTGGTATAAGCTTTTCTTATGAGGAGCAGATGCAACTTGTTGAAATCAATTCTCTAGGTTGATATTTAGGCTACCATGTCAAGTGAGTGCCCTCAGGTCCCCTGGGGCCTCTTGTTTTATGCTTCTACCACAAATAAATTTCTGTTCTGTTGAAAATCCCCCCCCCCCCCCCCCAGTGATTTAATAGTAATCCACCCACTTTTTACTCTTTGATAAAATTTGTATGTGCTGTCATGAAAACTTGAATCAGCATTTATTTATTTATGAATATTATTTAAATTTATTATATTTCAATATGAAGATGTATCAGATGAAGAACCACCTTCAAAAGGTAATATTTGGACTTCATTTCTCATCAACCTGTAGGTGGACAATGGCTCACACACTGTTGAACAATTCACAATAATTGTTGTATGATAAAAGATTTTCCTTGTAATTTTGATGTGTAGACTGTACATGTGAAGAAAGAGCACATCCAAAAAAGGGAAAGGTGCATGTGTCATGAAAAATGGAATTACCCTTTATTGCCCATTCCAGAAGGGAATTTATATGCTTAGTGCACTTTTGTCAAATTGTAACCACAGATGATGGTGGTAATAGGGGTGGAGATGGGGGGGGGGAGGGGGTGGTAGCAGGGCAGGGGCTTGAAGAAAAGAAGGAGGTGTGAGGATGTTCATGGCATAAAGCCTATGAATCACTGGGTACAACCTGATGCTTCAAGAGCTGAAAATTTTAGTTCTTTCTGTATATATTGTTTGTGCATGTACTTTTTGTTGAATTCATTCAATTTCTCTGAAAATCACCCTCAAGTTCCCTAAAAAAAATTTCTGAGATTAATTTTTTGGGGGATGCAGGGGTGGGGGTGGGGGCTAGCGAGGGGGCAGAGCTTGAAGATAAGAAGGAGGTGTGAGGATATTCAGTCCAATGATTTTTCAATATGGCATAAAGGGCATTGGCAAATTTTTAGCCTATGAGCCCCTGGGTGCAACCTGGTGCTAGTGGTGGTCCAAGAGCCGCATATATTTTAGTTTTTTCTATGCATATTGTTCACACGCATACGTTTACCTGAAATTCATCCATTTTCCCAGAAAATCACCCTCAAGTTCCCTGAAGAAGTTTTTCTGAGGTTAACATGTCTGCATCATATCGGGTGGGGGTGTAAAATTGCTGTCCCTTGTGCTGTGAGAAACACACTCCATGCAGACTAAAGATTCTTTCATGGTATTCGAGAAGAGCAGGTAGCAAAGTTGCCACAAAGGAGGAGGTCATGCCACATACCAATGCCATCATGCCAAAGAGAAGCATCACAATTAGTAAAAAAACTTGCTCTGCAATCCTTGCAAAATGAATACACTTAAAACGGAATGTACTCTTGTGTTTCATATCAAGGTTGTGTGTATTCACTGTTATTCAATACAATATTGACCTTGAGAAATGTGCTAGTTACACCACACATGGAATCCTCCCCTCATGTAAGAACATCATGCAAGAACACATCTTAGTGGTCATTATGCATCTGATTGATATTATGATGTGAATGAAAAGCTTCAACACCAAACTGTCACGCAAGAATCTAAACAGACTATCAGAGCAGATGAAAGGTGATAATTATTTTAGCTCAACTAGACAAAGTCAAGCTGAGCTATTGCTGTCACTTCTCATTTGTCGGCGTACGTATGTATGTCCACAATTCCTTTGGCACACTGCACAGACCACATTATATGATCAGATCATCACTTTGATACTTGGTATGCTTGTTTGGAGTGACCTCTAGATGGGAGCAATTAATTTTCTTCCATTTCTGTCAAAAAATGTTGCCGCTGGCAAGAGCCTTTAAACTTAAGTTTAGTCAAACCTCAATATTTCCCTTTGGCACACCCTACAGGGCACATTTATGATGGGATTGATTTCAAACCTAGTATGCTTTTTGGGGGTGGCCTCTAGATAGGAGCTATCAATTTTCATCCATTTCCTACAAAAAATGTTGCCGCTAGCATCAACTTTTGAACTTAGTTTAGTCAGGCATCAGTATTTCCCTTTGGCACACCCTACAGGGCACATTTATAATCAGATTCCTTTGAAACCTGGTATGCTTACTTGGGGTGACCTCTAGATGGGTGCTATTAATTTTCTTCAATTTCCGGCAAAAAATGTTGCTGCTGGCAACAGCCTTTGAACTTAGTTTAGTCAAACCTCAATATTTCCCTTTGGCACACCCTACAGGGCACATTTATGATCGGTTTGCTTTGAAACCTGGTATGCTTATTTAGGGCGACCTCTAGATGGGAGCTATGGATTTTCTTCCATTTCCGGCAAAAAATGTTGCTGCTGGTAATGACCTTTGAACTTACTGTAGTCAGGCATCAATATATTCCTTTGGCATGCCCTACAGGGCACATTTATGATCAGAACGATTTGAAACTTGGTATGCTTGTTTGTGGTTACCTCTAGATGGGAGCTATCGATTTTCTTCCATTTCTGTCAAAAAATGTTGCCACTGGCAATGACCTTTGATGAACTTAGTGCAGTTTTGCATGAATATTTCCCTTTGGCACACCCTGCAGGGCACATTTGTAATCGGATCGCTTTGAAACTTGGTGTGCTTGTTTGGGGTAACCTCTAGATGGGAGCTATTGATTTTCTTCCTTTTCCGTCAAAAAATGTCGCAGCAGGCAATGACCTTTGAACTTAGTTTAGTCAGACCTCAACATTTCCCTTTGGGACACCCTGCAGGGAACATTTATGATTGGATTGCTTTGAAACCTGATGTGCTTGTTTGGGGTGACCTCTAGATGGGAGCTATAGATTTTCTTCCATTTCTGTCAAAAATGTTGCTGCTGGCAATGACCTTTAAACTTAGTTAAGTTAGACACCTATATTTCCTATTGGCAAACCCTACAGGTAACATTTATCATCGGATTGCTTTGAAACCTGGTATGCTTGTTTGGAGTGACCTCTAGTTGGGAGCTATCGATTTTCTTCGATTTCTGTCAAAAAGTGGCAATGACCTTTGAACATAGTTTATTCAGTCATCAATATATTCCTTTTTCGCTTTGAAACTTGGTATGATTATTTGGGGTTACCTCTAGATGGGAGCTATCTATTTTCTTCCTTTTCCATCAAGAAAGGTTGCTGTTAGCAATGACCTTTGAACTTGTCTAGTTACAGGGCACATTTATGATTGGATTGCTTTGAAACTTGGTATGCTTGTTTAGGGTGACCTGTAGATGGAAACTATCGATTTTCTTCCATTTCTGTCGAAAATAGTTGCCTTTGGCAATGACCTTTGAACTAATTTTAGTCAGGCATCAATATATTCCTCTTGTATGCCCTACAGGGCATATTTATGATAGGATCACTTTGAAACTTGGTATGCGTGTTTGGGATAGCCTCTAGATGTGAGCTGTTGATGTTTTTTTCATTTCCATAAAAAATTATTGTCGTTAGCACCTTTGAACTTTGTGCATTTGTGTAGCAACTTATCCCTTTTGCACTCTACAGGGTATATTTATGAATTTCCATAAAATGGAAAAAAAGACAATTACCATCAGTAATGACCTTCAAATTTAGTGCAAATGACCTTCAAACTTATTTGTGGAATTTCCACCCATTCAGAAACGCTGCAAAAAACACAAGCAAGGAATCAGTTAGTTGTTCTTCAGGTTCACCTCTAAGGTCTGTTAGATGAGCCACTGTTTCTTTCTCTTTCTGAAATGTAAGTTAACCCTTTACCTAACATGACCAGAAGATGAAACTTGCAAGACAATTGAATAGCTGAAAAACATTGCTTATGATCGTCTCATTGGAAGAATGTCAGTGAGGTCATCCAATGAAGGGACATAAACTTTATTTTGGAGGCAAAAATGCTTATTCAGTGGAGCCCACTTAATTGGATATCTCTTAACTGAACAACCCTGTTAATTGAATATAATTTCCCTACACAAAACCATTTATCATACATCTCATACAAATTTGACCTGTTAATTGCATTAAGGTTATAGAGTAAACTCCTGTTAATTGAATAAAAATCTTGTGACCTGTCGAGAAATTTCAATGACTAGCCCCAGTTTTCCTTTGTTTATAGACCTATTTGTCCTCAGTACAACGAGTACAGTTATTTAATCTATTATATCTTGTTTGACAGAGCTCATGAAGTTTATCTCTAGAATTCAGGAAAATGGCACAATCCCTGTTAATTGAATACTCCTGTTAATTGAATAATTTTCTTTAGCAAAGTGGCTGGTCAATTAACAGGATTCCACCGTATTTGAATAGTGATTTGTTTGTGAATAGTGCTGGAAGGTTCCCTCATGGAAACCCTACAAAGTTGAGCAGTGATTGTTTATTGTGGCAAACAAGTTCTGCTTTACTATTAAGATATTACCCCCATGGGATCCCAGGATGTGGAGATTTGCTTGTTTGCTGTGGTAAACAAGTTGTGCTTTACTTTATTTTACCCTGAAAGCAGAACTTGTTTTCCACAATACTAACCTGGAACCAATGTCTGGGATGGAAGTCCTCTAAAGTGGACAGCGACAATTGGCTAAACTTGACTTCATACCTAAGTTGTGGTTGTGATATAGCAATAGGTGCAGAAAGTGACCATGAACACCAATAAATAAATAAATAATGTTGAGATAGAACCAGGTGACCAATGCCTGGTGTGGAAGTCTTTTAAAGTGGGCAGGCTGCATATGTATAAATGATTGGCCAAACGTGACTTCATTCCTTTATTGTGTTCATTTGATAACCATAGGAGCTGAAAGGGACCTTAAACACCAATAAATAAATACTGACTAGTCTTTACCCTATGTTGGGCAAAGTGTTGAATATCTTTTCCTCCACTGTAACATTAAAGTCATTTAATCATGTATGTTTTGATGTAAACACATTCAAAACAATTATACCTTGTCTACATAATAGATTTGCGTTGATCTCAAATTATCTAACTTGTGGGAAAACTGAAAGTTAGGCAGTGCTTGATTACTGAGGTAGACCACTTCAGCCTTATTGCTCTAATAACTAGATAACCAAGACTTGGTATGTGAGTCCTGTAAGTGGGCTATATAATTATAAATGATTGGATAAACTTTTCTTTTTTTGTGTTGTAGTCACCATATAGCTTTATATGTTGAAAGTGAACTTAACTGGTTAAGTCAGGAGATCAGTGGTTATGGTATTGGGCTTCAAACCAAAAGGTCCACTATCTGGGCTTTAACCCTTTACCTAACATGAAAAGCAGACGACACTTGCAAATAAAATTCTTGAATAACTAATTTTGATGAGCTCGTTCCAAAGAGGGGTTATAACCTATGTTTTCGAGACAAAAAATGAAAAAAATGAAAATTAATTGACGATATTTGTGAATAGCGCTGGCCGGTTTTGGCTGTTAAGTTAGGTAAAGGGTTAAAAAAAATTTGGGTACCAGAGCAAAAGCCAACATTTTCTTTGCTCATGTTTTAAATTGAGCCAAATGCAAATAATAGTTTGTTCATATAAATTTGTTTTATTACCAAATATTGGAGAGTGCATATGAGCACTCTCCAATAATTTGTAATAAAATAAATTTTGATGAACAAATTCAGACCACCAAAAATAAAGCCAGCCTTCAACCAGTTAAGATAATGAGGAGTGGGGTATACAGGCCTGTCATTCTGAGGAAGGCAATCGTCCTCACCAGCTTTCGCCTGCCTGAATGGAAAATTCTTGGACAGTCATCGCCCACCTCACTATATATTGTATGGGCGACAGAATCGGGATGTGTTATTGTTTCAATGGAGAGAAAATGTGGTTAAACGCCAGAACAGAGAGAAAAATGCTGTACAGCAGAGTAAATGCACACGTATTTGATACATATTATAACACATTCGTAATTTTACTCAATACTGTCAGCCGATTTCTGTGTGCATGCAGATGACGTGTATCATGTGAACAATGACTGTCATTGCTGAAAAGGGAAATCAAGTTAATGTTTCGGACTTGGAACACCTGGAGTCGGGCCCTCAAGGTGCAAACAGCTACCGAAACGGGCACAAAATTTTTTTTGTGAAGCATTGCCGCAAACTACATGTTGATCCAAGACTCTGTGGGAGGGTCATATATGTAATTGACAAATACGTTTTGAGGACTACTTTTGTGAAAAAGTCTAATGTTGACAGACACCTTGCATGCAAAGCACACACATTTGCCGGAGAGTTGGAAGGTCAAGGAACTGAAAGTTGTCAAACCCCGGGTCAAGCAAACCCACGCATACCTGCAGATTCTCCAACTACGTATAATATAAAAGACTGCTTGACTGTCATACACATATGAATTTGGCGATAAAATAGCCCTCACTTTCCCTCCTTAGCTCAGTTAAGGCGAGCCAAAAAATAGCTCTCCTGGGCCTAATTAAAGAGGGTGGTTATGGCCCTACTTCAATTTTGAAAATGACAGGTCTGGTATGTAATTTATTACACACCTGTTCTATGAAATCCCCATCTAGCAACACTAAACCTTACGGAAAATGAAAATCTGTTCCGCACACATGTGCGGAAAGGAAATTGTTGACAGACAATTTTAAATAGAAGTGGAATTTCACTTTAATTTTCTACAAATCATTCACCGTAACTACAATTTAAATTGCTAGCAATAGCTAAAATAGTAACACAGGTTCCCATCACAAATTTGGTTGAGGATAAAATTTGTTCTTTTTGTTGATAGTTTGTCCACTTAGTTCCACTGTGTTCTCTGTGCCTCCATATACCTACAATTAAATATTTAAAATAAAATTTAATAATTGTTAATAATAATTTGACTGGAAAAGCAAGGAAAATTCAACCAACTTCGACGATGTTTCGAGCTGTCAATCAAGCATTCACGTACAGCCAGTAGTACTGTCCACCGACGCAGATGTAAACAAAACAAACCTGTGTGTTTGCGATAGAAAATGTCGTTTTTTTCTCCATTTTAAGTGACAGAAAGTCGGTTATTTATTAAGAGCATGGTATAAATAAAACAAATAGGTACTTGGGTTGGTAATCAGATTTAAACCACTTGTAAAATAAGGGTTTTAACCACTCGGCCAACCGAGTGGTTAAAACCCTTATCCTACTCGAGGCTTAAATCGGATTACTGGCCCTAGTACCTATTTATTCTATATGAACACTTCTTGAGTTGGAAAAGATGAAAATTTGGAACTGAAAAGACCAACAGTTCGTGAAGCAAAAAAACCCTTTCTGATGCAATAAACATTTCTCTCTAAAGGGTTCTTCTTAGTATTTCCCTCTTGTGTGTATAATGTTCCTTGTTGATACTCAAATTTTAATCATTGACTCTTTGTGAAAGATCTGACTCTCTCTTCATAAGTTCATCACTCCATTCTTTTTCCTCTCCACAGAATAGATGTGCATGTTTGAAATGCTTGAAACTCCTTGAATTGGAAATTGCAATTATAATGCAATATGGTATTGTGAGGCTGTAAAATAAAATGGTATAGTATGTCCTTAAGGATGTACCACAATATACAAAATTATTTTGCAAACTCACTACCCAAGTTTGGACTAACTGTCATTCAGTGCAATGTACAGTCTGCAATTATAAGCTAATATGGTATTGTGCCCATTCATTTTAACATTCACATGCAACAGAAAAATACTGTCATTTTCACCATTTAGTTAGGACTGAGTGTGTTTTGGAATTTCTCTCTCTCAGAATAATGTTTTCAAGCCTTGAGCTAACAAGGTTAGTAAAAGTGATTGAGTTGTCAATTTTAAATGAAGGTGATACAAATGAGGGGAAGGCTAATATTACACTTCCATAGTACTTGGAGTTAAATTCTTGTGTTTAAAAAATTGACAATTTTTTTTTATTTTTAACTAATGAATTGCATTGAAAATCTACGATTTAATCCAAAGACATCCTTGACAGTAATTGAATTCATTTCCTCAAATTTGGGAGAAACCCTGATCCTTTGTCTTAACTTGAGCACAACAGATATTTTAACTTGGAACATAGTAATTCTTTTTCTGTTTGTACTGAATTTCACTCGTTAGGTTTGCCCTTGAGGATCTCCTGCCAGTTGAATTTTCTGAAATTCATTTTTGTTGTCTTCTGCAAAATGGCAGATGAACATGTCCATGCATCCATCCATCTGCAACATCTAATGAACATTAATTCCTGCACTTCCAATTTAAGTTTGATTTTAGTCATTTTCAATGTGCCCTGTTGGCAGTTAAGCCCCTTCTCAATCTTTTGAAAATCTTGTGAATATCAATAATACCTGCAGTTTGAGAAACTATATCCCAGCAGGATCAGGAAAAGTTTACTTTTTGTAATTTTTGTGCATATAAATATTAGAGTTGTGCCCCTTGTTTGTTTCAACCAGTTAGAATGATATTCAACTGTAGACTATTTCTTGGTAAGTTTTAGCTTGAAATTTATTTTTGACATCTCACTGCCTAAATACTTTGTTTATTCATTCTGTCACTCTGTAAAATGTTGGTTTTAAAACAGTACAGTTCTTAAACTTCCTGAACATTTTGAAAGGAATCAATCTCTGTTCTGTTTTTAATGATTCCTGTGCATAAACACTAGCATTACACCTTATGTCAGTACAGTTGAATCCTCTTAACTGAATCGAAACTTAGCCAGTGAAAATTATTATGCCTCCTACCTCCGAAGGAGGATTCAGGGGTATCTAGTGAAGCCCTTCGTCTGTCCATGCATCTGTCTGTCTGTCTGTTCATCTGTCTGTCCATAAAAACGTTTTGCATTGTAATTTCAAAGCCATAACTCAGATTTGGATCTCCTTTGATATGCTGATAGACCTGCATGGGGGAATGGATATGCACAAGGAACGTGTTCTGTCCAATAATTTTTTCCCAGAGTTATGGCCCTTTTTTCAACTTAGAAAAATTTTCTGTTTTCTCTCTTTCCACTTGGAAAATTCTTCTGTCCCACTACACATTCAAGGTTACTTGAAACTTGCATGCAGGTCGATGGCAGTGGCCCATGCTTTGCATTGCCATAGTTCAATTAACAGGAAACTTCAATTAACAGAGATTTGGTCACTTGTGTTCTAGAGATAAACTGAGCATATAGTCTATTATATCTTGTTTGACAGAGCTCATGAGGCTCTGTCAAACAAGATATAATAGACTGAATGCCTGTATTGGATGCACCGAGGCCTAATTGATCTATAAAGAAGGGGAATTTGGTAATTGTCAGGGTAATTTCTTGGCAAGGGAAGTTTAATCCATAATCCATTTGCAATTAACTGATAGAGTGCTAAATTATTTTTGGCCATCAAAATTTTTCACATATCTTTTGCCTTGTTCCAGTTTATGGCCGAGTGCTTGTGGGCACTCTCCCATAAACGGTAACAAGACAAATCCTCACAGACTAAATAATATCACTTCAAAGGTAATACAAAGCACATCCACTGAGTATGAAGCCTTCAAGGTGCAGTACCTTTGCTTCAGAATAAAGTCCAAATATGGGCTTCCAGCACTCTACCGATTAATAGGTCAAATTTATTAGCGATAAGCGTTTTCACTCTTTGAATGAAATTCAAGAGGTTGTTTTGAATTTTCCATTTACCTAACATGAAAGTGGATGACACTTGCATTTCAAATTCTAGAATAACTAAACATTTTCATTGTTTTTCTAAAAAAAACACAGCTTTTGGTCCCTCAATGGAACGGACTCATCAAGTTCGTTCCAATGAGAGGTCATAAGTTATATTTTTCAGGCAAAAGTTCAAATATAATTTCATTTGTGATATTTGTGAACAGTGCTAGCCTATTATGGCTGTTAAATTTGATAAAGGGTTATCAAATCAAGTTCTGCTTTTGACATTTTCTGCAGATAAATAATAAAACTGTACAACACAAGATGACCCTGGCTTTTGAAAGTGTTATTAAACCACAGCAAATAAATATAACTGTGTGAACAGAATATTTCCTACACTTTCATAACAATTTGATCAAAATTCTGATATAAGCTGCTTCTCCTGGAGTTCTAATTTGGTATCTGCATTTTACATTTTCTGTTCATGAACATTCAAATTATGCTCTTCACCCCACTTTATAGCATGTGAACAGAATAGTTCTAGTATTTTTCAACCTATGTGACAAAAATTCATAAGAATTTATTTTCCTCAGTAAATTGTAGATCATATTTTGACATTTTCTGCACGTAAATATCAAGAGTTATTCTCCTTGTTGGTTTTCCTCCCTCAAAACATCTTATGAACTTCTGGTTTCTACATTTTTCAATCAATTTGGTTAAAGTTCAACAGAAGCAGTTTTGGTAAGTTACAGATCAAGTTTGATTCAAGTTGGTATAGACATTAAAATGACAGACACCAATATTTCCATGCATCTGTGAGTCTGTTTACCCATTACCGTTGCGAGCATCCAGTTCATACCATTTTAATTAGTCATTTTGTAATTTGGTAAGAAGATATGACTTGGTAAATGTTTGGTTTACTTTAACCCTTTGAACCCTAGTAGCTGCTTTTCCGGCCAGGAACATGATACATCATAACATCATTATATAGAATGTCTGTTCAGTAAATGTGTGGGGTAGACCCATCAATATTTTCAACGTGCAGCCGTGAGGCTGCTCGTTGAAAATATTAATAGGTCTACCCCAAATAATGAATATGGACTCTTTCAAGTTCTTCCACTGAACTGGCATGGAAGATACCACTAGAGTTCAAAGGGTTAATCTTTTAACACACTAGAATTTTGCTCTGTTTCACTTTCTGTTTGTTATGTTCTTACATTTTGGTAAAAATCATGCTTTGTGTTAGTTGTACATATAGAAACAGGAAACTATGGACTGTTGAGGTCACCAGCATCACTGTGTTTATTTTAGGATTTTGCAAAATACTTTTTTCAGAATTAGTACATTTTTGTATTTGACTTTCTAGTCATGAAGATCAACTTTCATCTTGAATACATGTGCATTTTAGGAGTTATGTACCTTGAATATATAGATTTTGGTTTTAATGAACTGATGTGTTTATTTCTATCAATTGTTTTATGTTCTTTGAAGCTGTTGATTTTTTATTTTTTCTTATGATTGTACACATAACAAATGTGATTTCAGGGCACATAACCAGTTTTGCCGAGAACTGGTCCTTCAATGTGCTAATGTGGATGAATTTTTAACCACGTAACAGATGTAACTTCAGGGCACAGAACCAGTTTTGCAGAGTACTGGTCCTTCAATGAGCTAATGTTGATAAATTTTTAATCCTTTACAGACTCCTGTGTAAATGCAGGGAAGTGAAGCAGTGTTTGTTTATTGTGGTAAATAAGTTCTGCTTTACTGGCAAAATAGGGCCCCCTAAAGCTTGTGGTGGAAGTATTCTAAAGTGGGCAGCATAGGTATAAACGATTGGCTAAACTTGACTTCTTACCTATATTATAGACATGACATAGCCATAGCCATAGGTGCTAAAAGTGACCTCAACTCTTAACCCGCTGAGTATTTTTAATATATATTTTATAGCAGCCATGACTAGATTTGAAGAAAATTGATCTAAATTTGACTCAATTAGCTCTTAACTCACTGAGTATTTTCAAGATGTTTTTCATAAAATCTAGTCGTGGCTGCTGTAAAGCAGCCATGCCTAGATTTGATGAAAAATTCATCTAAATTTAACTCAAAAGATCATTGGTGAAAAAATCTAGGAAATTTTGGTTAAAATTGCCCAAATTATCCTTATTTCCGTGCCAAATGAAATTCTATCCTGCGCTGGAAAATCCACCAGCAGCATACAAAGTGTTAATCATGGATGAAAAATCTGTTCAATTTACTGCGGGAAATTTTGATTAAATGTGCCCAAAGTATACTTATTTCAGTGGCAGGAGAAATCCTGTCCTGAGCAGGAATATCTGCCAGCAGCATGCATGGGGTTAAACACAAATAAATAAATAAATAAATAACCTTCCACACACTGATGTTGAAATGTCAAGCTGCAAATTTTTCCCATAATACAATAAATAAATAAATAAATAAATAAATAAATAAATAAATAAATAAATAACCTTCCACACACTGATGTTGAAATGTCAAGCTGCAAATTTTTCCCATAATACATCCAGACATGTAAACAGTTCAGCTTTATTGACCAATATCAATAAAGCTCGATCAAACAAGATTGAATTGTTTAAATTCTTAGTTGCTTTATTGGAAAAATTTTATGTTTGAAATTTCCCTATTTTAACCCTTTGCCTAATGAATTAGCCATGTGTAATTTTCAAATTAAGCAGTTGAAAAAAATATTTTTCACAAAATTTCATCAAAACCATATCATGTGACCCCCCCTCATTGGAATGGGCTCATCAAGCTCATTCCAGTGAAGGGTCACATGATATGGTTTTCTTGAATTTTTTTAAAATTTGAATAAATAATAATTAAATTAATAAATATCCTGTGAGTTGTGTAAAGAGTTAACTTCAGTGTGATGAGGGTTAAATTTGCTCTTATTTTCATTTTGTGAGCCAGTCCTTTTTATACCCTGAGACATTCTCTGGGGCATTATGTTTTCACCATGTCCATCCGTCCATCCGCATCCATTCATTAACTTTTGATTTCCGTCCCAATCATAATTTTAGGAGTTACTTGTGGATGACTAGACAATGCTTACTTTCGATTTTGGTTCAGCTGGCCAATTCAATACGGCCGTCATGGCAGCCATATTAAATTTGGTTTCTGTCCAATAACTAATGAATGCTGATTTTTTTTTTTTTAATTTGGCATTGTTGGTGACAAGAGGAAGCTTCCTTTCAGTGTTGGACCAGTCAATTGAAACTAAGATGGCCACCAGTGGCTAATTCATTATGGCCTCCATGGCAGCCATCTTGAATTTGGTTTCTGTCCAATAACTAATGAATGCTGACTAAAATCAATTTTATTTTATTGTGATGCATTGTTGATGATGTCTAAAGGAAGCTTCTTTTTGATTTTGGTTATGCCCCCGAGAGACTTACCTACCCTTTTATGGCACCGTCAGGGGCATGTTACTCTTGTTAAAACTTCGCGTTACTCTTGTTAAAACTTGACAACATGTTTATGTGTCACAGTATACAGGTCAAGATGACTTTTGGCTTTGATTCATTTTGGAAAAGTGCTGCACTTTCAATTTATCTTAGAAGTGTTCTTTACAACTACTTGTGACTGAAGATTGAACGAAACATTGCTAAGGCATGATGTGATGAAGATTGGAAATTTTAATGTAGAAAAATCCAAGATAACTAATGTGCAGTTATCTTAACTATTTACCTGATATAAAAGCCAGCACTATCCACAAAAAAATTCCGTTCAAATTCTATTATTTTTTAAATTGTAATGAGCTTGTTCCAATGAGGGGTCATAGGCTTTGTTTTTGAGACAAATAAAATGAAATCTTTTAGTTATTCAAGAAATACACAGAACAACACACGTGTGTGAATGGGTTAATCTATAGGGCATGAGTGCCAGCACGGAAGGATAAAACGAGAGGCTGCGATGGCACAAGTGCCATATCGATTAACCCATTCACACACATGTGTCATTCTGTGTTTATTACATTCCTTTACGTCTATGAAAACAATTATTACAAGGACTCTCAGCAAAGCATTTGACAACTATCAACACATTTTATCAACAACCAAAGTTGCTAGGGGAACCTGTGTTATTATTTCATCCCCTGAGTTCCAATGTGTCCTATGTGCCTACTGGCCTATTGGAACTCGGGACAATTTTTCAGCTGTCGCTAGTGATTCAAATTGTAATTGCATTGCACGAATTGTAGAAAATTCCAGTGAAATTTCGCTTCTATTTAAAAATTGTTCGTCAACGATTTCCATTCCACACGTATGTGCAGAACAGATTTTCATTTTCTGCATGGTTTAATGTTGCTGTAGATCTGGATTACACAGAACAGACACGTAATAAATGTTATTGCATGTGTCATATACTATTTGTTTTAGATAAAGGGTTAACTCCACTTGTGAGTGGTAGAGTGTTTGTGATTAATGATTTAACTTTGATATCAATTCCAAGAAGTCTACAGGGAAAATAAATTTGGATCTGAAATTTATTGGAAACATCAGGAAGATCTTTTGATAAGAATATGTTGTTCGAGAGAAATGTCTATATTGTATTTGTTATTGTTTGAAGAAATGTAAGCAGCTATTAATTGAAAATAGAATATGTTTTCATTTTTGGAATTCACTAAAAAAAAGACTTCCCACAATCCATTCCAATGATGGGTCATATGCTTTTCATGAGAATAGTACTGGGCGGTTTTGGCCATTATGTTCGTAAAGAGTTGATATAGGTGAGACTAACACTAAGACAGTATAGTGCACAGGGCAGTTAATAAACAATTCTTTTATGACCAGAAAGTGTGCCTAACCTTGTGGAATGCACAGGGTTAGTCACACTTTCTGGCTATAAAAAAACTGGTAACTATATGAAAATATACCCGGACTGAGGTAGTAAAAATGCACAGGGTTAGTTGGTTACATGTTACATAGGATTCCAGGAGCTAATGGAAATACTTACACTGGATTGTGGAGATATTTTTAACTTTGAGTGCTGGAAGCCACTATCAGGGCTTTCAGAAAAATGATGGTACCGGAGCAAAGGCCAACATTTTCCTTGCTAATGTTTCATATTCCATCAAATGCAAATAATATTTTGTTTATATAAATTTGTTCTGTTACAAATTACTGGAGAGCACCTGTGGACACTCTCCAGTAATTTATAATAAAACAAATTTTGAACAACAAATTCAGACCACCAAAAATAATCTAGCCCTCAACCAGTTAAAGTGAATTCCAGAATGAAAACATATTCTATTTTCATATTCTGTTTTCAACTAATAGCTTTTTGCATTTCTTGTATTTTTTTGTACTTCTTTCTTGAAGCGGTTCAAGTCCCAAATGCTTTATTTTTACTAATTGTTGATTTTTTTTTGCAAATGTGATGACACTGTTCACTTTTGTTTAGTTTGTATGTATGATTTTTTTAATTTGTATGTATGTGTCTACTCCACTGTATACACACATATGCAGAAATGCAAGAGGGTTTCAGATAAAACTACAGGTATACTTTTATTAGCACCATCAAATAGCTCATTACAAAAAATATCATTCACAACATGTCTAATATGGGAATGACATCAGAAGTCAACGTTGAAAGTGAGTTGGTTTTGGAAGTAGAATTGAACAAATTGATTTTTCACACAAGTAGACCAGTGTTTGGTTAAATTAAAAATGTGAAACGAATATTTCTTCTTTGAAATAATGCAAGAAAGTTCTAAATTTTAGTATACTATATTCATACTCTTTTGTGCAAATTGAATAAATATGGAATTTGAAATGTCATCAATTTGACAAACTATTTTACATTTTCCAACCAAGACAGTGACAAACACATGGATGATACACCTGAATGAGGCTAAATTTGACTCAAGTGAAAAATGATATGAATAAACAAACTCATCTGTTAATGAAATGCATTGTTAACAACATTGCTAGTACTGGCAGTTTGTAAATAAAACCACGTTATCTACATATTATCAGAAAACACAGGCTAAAATACTGAATGTACAGTGGAACCCTGTTAATTGAATAGTCTGGGGGCGCGGTGGCTCAGTTGGTAGAGGTGCAGGCTGCAAGCCGAGAGGTCCTCGGTTCGAATCCCACCTGCGGCAACCGCGTTGTGTCCTTGGGCAAGACAGTTCACCCCCATTGCCCACGTGGGGAGCACAGTGATGCTGTGTACTGAGGCGTACTGCACGTCGATGGTGCACCTGTCATCAACCAATGCTAACCCTGCTTGTGTGGAGTTGGTATGTTGGGGAGCTGACAGTTGCTCGCCATTGCTCGGTGGTTCTCTTCGGGTACTCCGGCATCCTCCACCCGTAGAACTGTCTCGGTCATGGTTAGCCATTGTGCAGAAATATGTAACCTTAAACACCAATAAATAAATAAATAAATTGAATAGTCACATTCCCAATGATAAATATTCAATTAACTCTTAGAGTCTGGGAGTCGAGTTTTCTTGCCTGTGATGTAATACGGCTGTTAATCTGGCTGTGACCGTTCAGCTTTCTTTGGGCTTGGGGAGAATTAAACACTGAGCAGGTGCTTCTAGTCAAGTAACATCTGCCTGAATATGCAGATGACACTTGACAAGAAGCACCTGCTTTACTGTAAGTTTTTCGCGGTATGTCATGTTCTATAAATATGAGAAATTCAGTGATTGTTAGAGTAATTCTTTTATAGATTGCAAGTTTTTTTTAATTTAATTAACAGGATGTTACTATATAACCTATATGCAATTAACAGTCAAATTTCTATTGAGGTTATGGTAATGGTTTGGTTTTTAAAAGTCATATTCAATTAATAGGGACATTCAGTTAAAGAGAAACACATTTAAATGGACTTCACTGTACCAGCAAATTATATGCAGATATTCAGGTTACCACAGGGCCTTGGATTCAAGAAATGGCCTTGAATTTTACAAAGGGTTGTTTAAGGCCTTGAAATTCTGGAAAATGGGCCAGAAGACCTTGAAAAGTCTTGAATATTTATGAAAAAATGCTGTTGAATTTCATAATCATAGCTCTGATCATTTTAAATGGCAGAGTTTGTGAAGGCATAGTCCTCACTAAGACCCTCTGATCATTACCCCCCACCCCCACTTCCAGAGGAGGAAGTAATGACCAGAGGATCCTAGTTAGGACTGGTGACTGTGAAGCCTTGAAAATACTTGAATTTGATTATAGTAGGGCCTGGAAAAATCCTAAAAAAGTCCAGAAGGTCCTTGAATAGTCTTGAATTTTATCAGTTCTTGCCTGCAGGAACACTGATTTCTTGATGTAATTCGAATATAAAGTTTCTAATTTTTTATTTTTGCACAGATGAAATAGAAAATTTTCAAAAGGGATTAGTTAAACGTACTTTAAGTAACAGACCAAGCTTCAAACGTATGAAGTCTACAGTCTCTGATCCTCAGTCACCTCTAAAGAGAACCTTGTCTACCAGTGAAGAAAAAGCAGAAGAGGAGGTAGGTTTTTGCATGTTATAGAACTGATTCAACGTGGTTCCTAGCTTACTTTTCAGAATAAATGTCGGATACCTTTATGTTTTGAGAGTGTATTAACTGTTTCCTGTCTGAGGATGAACATAGATCATACCTCCTGTTTTGAGTAGGTACAGTACAGCTGGCATGGACTGGTCACTTTCCACAGGTGGGCAACATTTCCACGGACTCAATAATATTAGATTCCAAACACTAATTATAAGAATAACCATTAAAAAATTAATTAATGAAGCACTGGGTACAACCGGGTGCTTCATCAATTAAAATTTTTGCGGATGATGATTTTTTATTATCTGGTAAACACATGCATGGATATCACTGCCCATGCATGGATTACAACCAGTCTACAATTACTGTACTGTTCCAGAATTATTTCATGAGTGTTTTAGCTGCACTTCTCATGAAAACATCTGGTGGTACTAACTCCAAAACTAAAAAACTGTAGGTATTCTTTTTATTATATGCATTACAATGTTTTGATTGCATTTCTGCCAACAAAATAAAGAAGACTCAAATTCAGCCCTGATATATAAAATCTAACCCTGAGATACATGAAAATAGCATTTCACGAAGCAAAATTCTGAACCAATTCCTCCAATGTGGAGGTCCATGGATGATCAGTTCAATTCCCCAACAATCTGAATAAGGTATACATGTAATTACATTTTAACATTACATGTTTGGTAGGATCGGGTCAGGCTGTGCCTGTGGAGCAGACATTTTTTTCCAGTGGTGGAGAAAGACTGCAAATTTACCAACAAAAATAGCAAAGCAAAGCAGTAGAAGGTATTATAAGATGATGTAATCCCCCTAAAGTCTGGATAAAAATCAAAATGATGTCAGAGGTATAATTTTCATGAGTCTGGATATTAGCAGTCATATTTAGCTTGACTTGACAATGTCAAGTATGAGCTATTGGGATGAGTTTTGATTCGTCGTCCGTCCATACATTCTGTGCATCTGGCCATCCACAATTCTTTTAGCACACCCTACAGGCTGCAGCTTTCATCCAATCATTTCCAAATTTCATACATGGCTTTAGGGCAATGTCTAGATGGAAGCCATCAAATTTTTCTGAATTTTGTTGAAAAACATGGCCGCCAGTGCCCATCTTCGATTTGGCATATAAATTGTCAACAATTCCATTAGCACACCCTTCTGGCCACATCTCTGATTCTATCTTTCTCAAATATCATATGTAGCTTTGGTGTGATGTCTAGATGGGAACTATCAATTTGTTTCAGAATTTTGTTGAAAAACATGGTTGCCAGCAGCCATCGTGGATTTGGATATAAATTGTCCAACAATTCCTTTAGCACACCCTACAGGCCACAGTTCTCACCTGATCAGGCCCAAATTTCATATGTGGCTTGTTGGGGCAATGTCTAGATATGAGCTTTCAAATTTTTTCGAATTTCGTTGAACAACATGGCCATCTTGGATTTGGATATGAACTGTCCAACAATTCCTTTAGCACACGCTGCAGGCCACAGCTCTCACCTGATCAGTCCCAAATTTCATATGTAGCTTTTGGGGAAATGTCGAGATAGGAGCTGTGACATTTCTCTAAATTTTGTTGAAAAACTTGGCTGCCAGCAGCAATATTATATTTGGCATATAAATTGTCAACAATTCCATTAACACACCCTACAGGCTGCATCTCTCGCCTGATCTTTTTTGAATTTCATATAAAGCTTTGGTGTGATATCTAGATGGGAGCTATCAAATTTTTCTGAATTTTGTTAAAAAATATGGTTGCCATCTTGGATTTGACTACTGAATTGTCAACAATTCCATTAGTACACCCTGCAGGCCACATCCCTCACCCTATCTTTTTCGAAATTTTGTATGTACCTTTGGTGTGATGTCGAGATGGGAGCTATCAAATTTTTCTGAATTTCATTGAAAAACATGGCTGTCAGTGGCCATCTTGGATTTGGCATATAAATTGTCAGCAATTCCATTAGCAGACTATACCTCTCACCTGCTCTTTTTCAAATTCATATGTAGCTTTGGTGTGATGTCTTTTTCTGTAGAAACTTGAGTGAATGACTTGGAATTACTGGATCTTTCTATTTAGTTCATTCCCTTTTTGGACAAGTTGAGCTGCAGTCTCATTGACACTTTCAATCTGTCTTCCAGTATTGGCAATGGACTTATTATTTATTGACAACAAACGACAGAACTTAAAATTTTCTCCCAGAACTTTTGGTTGGTGTGAGGCATTGGCCCACTCTCCCTGCTTCTCTTGTCTCTACACCCCTGCCTACAAGATAACTATGAAAAATAAAGAGTTTTAATCCTATATGTTAGGGAATTGCATTTCATGAATCAGATTTCTTTGAACGAGGCGAACCTTTATTGCCCTGTTTCATTCCCTGCAGTTCTGTAAGGCTAATCAGCAGTACTTTAGGTCAGAAGCAGGGATGTTGTCTATGAAAATAAGCACATAAAATATAAAATTCTATCCTCAGATGCAAGGACTCAATGAATTTATGTTTTGCGTGGACAAGAAGCTGGTCAGAAATTAAAACACCCAAATGCCAAAAACATGTAGTGATAAAGATCTAACCTGACTGCATAATGTACATCACTTCTGGAAAGATATTTTCTTATTTCTATCATGACAATAGATATTGAAAAATATTTGTTAAACATTTCCGGCTGTCTTACAAGCTAGCACGTAAGAAGATATTTTCACAAGCCATGCATGAAAACATGTTATTTTTCTTCTATGCAAGTGAAATGACTTCAGTGATAACATTAATTGGCAGAATGCTCAATTACATTTAGCTCATCTTGACAAAGTGAAGCAGATCTAATCACATCGCTCTCCGTCCATCGTCTGTCCATCTGTCAACACCATGTTTTGGTCTTCTCCTCCAAAACCACTAGGTCAATTCAAGTGAAAGTTGTGTGAGTGATGGTCCCGAAGGGGCATTGCATTTTTGTTCAAATCAACATGCCCAGCCCCATAGGGAGGGTGTGGGGAAAAATGCTCCAAAATATTGTTTAAATCTTCTTCTCATGAACCAGTGTGTACAATGACTTGATATTTGTGAGGAAGCTTCCTTTTGAGGTGTAGAATCAAATTGTTCAAACGAAGTTCGTGAAGCAATATTTGGCTTTGTAATGGGACGGGTAAGATTTATGGCCCCGCTCAACATTTCTCTTTTCTGAACCGATGGTCTGGTTTGAACCAAATTTGGTATGTGGTATTATTGGGCCATAAGTACTTGACTCATGCCCCCAAAAATTCCTGCATCCCCATGGGAACCCTGTGAGCTAAAAAAAATAGAAATATTTTCAAACACCCTTATTTTCCAAACCACAAGGAACAGAGAGCTGTTATTTGGTATGAAGCATCCTTAGGACCAGTAGAATTGAATGGTAAAAAGAAATTGCCATCGGTTATGTTAGGGTGTTCTGTAATGGGCTTCGAAAAAATGCTTGGAGTCAGCATATTGGCAAAAAAAATTTAAAATTTTTTCTCCAGAACCAATCATCAGAAGCTTTTGATATTCGTTATACAGCATTCATAGGGGGGTCAGATATAAGTTTGTTAAAATAAAGTCCATTGGTTCATATTTGGGCTCAGTGCAGGAGCCTGAATTTTTAACTAAGGGTAATATGGGGAATATTCTTTAAAAATCTTCTTCTTCAGAACCACCAGTCAGAATCTTTTAATGTTTAGTATACATCATTGTTATGAGGGTCAGATGCAAGATTGTTCAAATCAAGTCTCTAGGTTAATATTTGGGCTTCCTACGGAAGCACAAATTTTAACTTTGTTCAATATGGGGGATAATTTTTAAAAATCTTCTTCTTCAGATATACGAGTCAGAATGCTTTCATATTTGGTATGCAACATCTCAAGGGGGGTCATATTCAAGTTTGTTCAAATCGGATTCCTAGGTGTATATTTGGGCTCGCTATGGTAGCCCAAATTTTTACTTAGTGCGATATGAGGAAATTTCTTTAAAAATCTTCTTCTACAAATAAACCAGTCAGAATGCTTTTATATTTAGTATGCTACATCTCTAGGGGACGTCAGATTCAAGTTTGTTCAAATCAGATCCCTAGGTATATATTTGGGCTCGCTATGGTAGCCCAAATATTTACTTAGAACAATATGAGGGAATTTCTTCAAAAATCTTCTTCTTCAGATCCACTAGTCAGAATGCTTTCATATTTGTTATACAACATCTCTGGAGGGAGGGGGGGGGGGGGGGGGGGGGGGTCAGATTCAAGTTTGTTCAAATCGGATCCGTAGGTTAATATTTGGTCTCACTATTGTAGCCCAAATTTTAACTTAGTGCAATATGAAAAAATTTCTTTAAAATTTCTCTTCTTCAGATCCAACAGTTGGAATGTTTTCATATTTGGTACACAACATCTCTAGGGAAGTCAGATTCAACTTTGTTCAAATTGAGACTCTGGGTTAATATTTGGCCTCCCTATGGGAGCCGGAATTGGCCATGTTGCTGAAGAATTAAAAAATTTGTATTCAGTACCCTCTAGACGTGTGTAACTAAGATTAATCCACATAGGTTGTATCAAGGGGCTTCATAGAGGAGCTCCACATTTTACATTATGATCAACTGAAGAAAGGCATGATGCCCGGATTATTTTTGTCACTCCTGAGGGACTCAAGGATTGACAGTGTATCCTATGGAGATGGATTGCTTAATGTAGACTCATTTTTGGACTCTGTTTATATTGTGTTCTGTTCAAGATGAGTGCTTAGAAACAATTACCATAGCACTTCGAATGTAACTTGCAAGCTTACCCCAAAACTGCATGTTGTAGAAAAATGTGATTAAAGTCAGAATTAGACCCTTAAGGGTTAATATATACAACATCACTTGAGATTTCCATATTAGAAATGAAGGAAACTTTGACTGCCATAGGGCAATTATTTACTCATTATAGTAAGTACCTTTTCAAATATCTTGTGCATATTATATAACTCAGTAAACATCCATAAGTACTGTAAATACTGGATTCAAGCCCCATTACTTTGTTTCTCAATACAGTTATTCTTCAACTAAAGTCTCAAATCGGACCCGTGTCTTGTGGTATCATCAGATTATTCACATTCACAACTGTGACTTCAGAGTGCGAACTACCAATTAAACATGGATTTCCTGCCTGAAAAAATCAAGAACACCTTGCTGGTGCTGGATGCCAGCTCACTTCTCAACTGGAATGTCCAGGTTGAGAGTGACTGCGTCCAGCTTACTGTTAAGTACGAGACAAAGCCCACCTCTGAGAGTGGTAGCACCTTTCGCGGCCAACCCGCACTGGTCCACCCCAGAGGAAGGGAAAGGAGACTACCACCGAGACACCCGTGGAAGCAAAGAAAAATCCAAAGATGAAGAAGAAGTCACCAGCCACCAAACGCCGGAATGCCAGACGAATGGAGGTGTGGAGGTGTGGATCGAGCAGAAAAGGGTTGCTACCGAGAAACAGGAGACGGAGAGGGTAACGACTGTCGACTCACCTCCTAAACCTGCATCACCAATCCCAAAATGTACCTCTACACCAAAGAGGCCGGAGGGAGAGGAGAAGCAGGAGATGGAGGAGGAGGTGCTGGAAGTTATCCAAACTGTACCTGGATCTTCAACCAACCCCATCCAACCGGACCACAATTCCAATTCGACCTTGCACTCCGAGTACGAAATTGTGAAGGCAACAGACATGTCCCTAGGGATGTATATTGAAACCCTGGATGAACGAGCCATTGAGCACTTCGGCGAGCTCAAGTTGGATTTTGACGGCACCACCGATGACTTCTGGGAATACCTAAGAACTCAGGAAGGATGGGTGGATGGAGTTTATGACTTTCTCATAAACAAACCTGAGCACTTGGAAGCAGCCAAGGTGCGCAATCCCTACTTCTACAAATGGCTGCGATTAAAAAAAGCAAGATCAGCAAAATCATCAACTGCAACGCCTTCTTGTACACAGCCATCACCAGCTAAGAAAAAGAAACAGAAACAGCACAAGTGCAACTGAGTACCTGAACCCTCTCCTCCCTTACCACACTCAGATATACAAGAAATCTAACATACTGTTACCGAGGGTCGAAAGGGGCTTGCCTTTGGCACACAAAAACCATTTCGTTCGTCTTGAAACGTTTTGACTCATAGATGAAGTCATTGAATCTTTGTCAGACTGTTTGATTAACTGACAGAGATTTGAGGCTTCTTTTAATTGTTCCAATCTTGACTTTAACTGAAACACTTTGATCCGCTATGATGTGTTCATAAAAAATTAAAAAATATACAATGAGGCAAAAAAAGTTGTTTTGATTCTTGGGCAAGCTCTCCCTGAAATTGAACCCTGTCATTCAAAGTTTTTATTGCCTTTCATTGTCTTCTAGTGCTACTACAAAATAGGCAGACTCAAACTTTATACATATTTTGATTGATGTATGTAACTGAAATCTGAAGTGCATAACTAAAGGCAGTTTTCATCCTGTGGCTTTGCAGTTGTTTCTAGGTATCATTCACAACTGTGTGAGAATCAAATCCTTTAATTTTGTTGCACATTAGGGGTACTAGATCTGTAACAAATTTCTTTCTCATTGAGTGTTTTCTAAATTGAGTGGATGATTTCCTGTACTAGTAAGCATTGTTGTAGTGGATTTTGCACCAGTCTTTTTCTGACCAGGAGCCAATTTTGTAAAACTTTTACAATTGTATTTTCCAGAATTGTATATTTTTATACTGTACCAATGACCCAGACATAGCTGGTGCTAACTCTTAAAAATCTAGGGCCAAACACAAATTTTGCCCCCCAATCCCCAAAATTTGCATCTAAAACCAAAGAAATCATGTCCTGAATGGCCCTCCATACTTGGCCTCTACTGCGCATGCGCAGTGTCAAGGAGGTCCCGAAATTGGCGCCATTTATCATTCTTTGTTTGGCCCTTTATCAGTTCACATCTGACTGATCTTTGTGCTTGTAAATCTCAGTTTAAATGATGCCAGACACATAAATATTAGAGAAATGGTGGATCTAAGGAGGAAATAGAAGGAGGAGAGGAAAAATGAGTGACAGAAAATAATAAGGGCTGTAACTTAAAATTTTTTAATGAAAATATGTTAAGTTACCTATTTTCGAGGCATGGGCCTGTTGTGGTCATTCTTGCTATAAAGTTACACTGCTTGTTCAGTGTTTTCCTCTCTCCCTTTCCTTTAAGTCCCCCCTTGCTATTCTCCCATGCTTTTGGCATATTTTCTATAATATTATTACTAAAATTTCTTGGGAGTTTTAGCTGGGTAACAGAATGAATTCTGTTCTTTTCCCCATGTTTACGTCCTCACCCATGGGTGTTTAGGCGTAGTGTTCTGCATCTACCATCTGATGTTCTGCAGTTTCTTCCCTGGAAGTCTCTGTTTTGCATCAGATAGTGTATTATTGGTAACTGATTTCGGGCCATGGTTATCAGTGCCTGGAGTCATGTTTCTGGTGTTTTTACACTTCTTATTTACATTGACAGCAGTCTCTGTGGAGGGGGATTTCTTTTCTTTGTGTTAGTTTAATCATAACAAGATACATTATTATTATTCGTAAGTGTTACATTAATTTTTTAAAATATTTTTAAAATTTTTGGCCACACTTAGGCTTGGGATCCATTGGGGCTCAACATTACTTTTCAGAAACTTGGGCTTTACTGAAAAAATATTTTTTCAAAAAATTTTTTTTTGATTTCAATTATTTTTTCTATGTTAATGGATCATGTTATTATGTATCTTTGTTTTCAGGGGTTGGTGCGAGTACTAGGACTTTTTGTATTCTTTTCACAATGAAAGGATATTGTTCAATTGTAATAAGAGGAAATCTTCCTCTGACTTTCATAATCATTGTATTAATTGTAGTCAGTGTACTCGCACTAACTCCTGTTCTGTGTGTGTCAATTGGGATGACAACATGGGAAGCGTGTGTTACGGTATGTTAGCGGGGAAATGGCCATGCCGGTCCTTTCTCCGCAGGGTCACTCTAGTTTATCAATCTCTATTTCAGACGAACAAGAACAGGGTGATGTATCCATGATGTCTTCCAAAAGTGTGCCTCCGTCGTCACAATTAATGAAGAGCTAGCGGCAAAGTGCTCATGGAAATACGTCAATTGCCTAAGAGGTCCCTAGTAGGATCGACGGCCCGGTGTAGCATCCATTCATCGAATGGTTCGGCAGCCGGGTTCGTCCGTTGCGGTCCAGAAAGGAGTTTTGGGTGATGCGAGCACTATAAATCAACCAAATGCACACCCAGTGATGGTGGATCAGAGGAGAGAACGGAGGAAGCCTATTAGTCCGGTCCCTAGCTCATCCAGGTCCATCCGGGCTGCGAGCGAGAGAGGCCCCTCTCTCGTACAACAACATCTGGGACCAGTTGTTGTGGTACAAAATATTTCGCATTCGGAGCATACGTCCGCCGCTCGGGACGCTCCGTTATATAGACAGTCCGGAGAGACTGTCAATAAGGCTTCCTCATTCTCACGGCAGCGCACATGACCGCACCTTGGCTACGTGACCTCGGATATCCAGCCAACTTCGCCAATCAGAGAATCCACGGCGACCAGGTCACGCCATCCGGTAGCCAGGGACACGAGGCCTGTAGACTCCGGACGTTCGCATAAGAAAAGTATGCAGGAGTCAACGTACACGGAGCTTCCAGCGGCAAAGCATCGTAAGACCGCTACTCCACAGGCCTCAGTGACGGACGTGCTATCCCAAATAGCACAACTTATCGCAGCATCCCAGCAACGACAGAATCTGTCGGATCAGGTAATATCCGACGACGCTGGGTCGGTACGCTCCGCTGAAGCATCAGGTACGGACGTCCGAAAACTTCATAGGGTCCGACAGGATGGCGAAAGGGATTCGGAGGATTTCGAGCTTTCCCTTTCGGAACAACATAAGCTGCTGTACATGTCATCCGGCTTTATCTTCTAGAGGTTGTTTCGTCGGACCAGAATGCTGCGATGCCGGATAAGAGACTGTTCGCAAAAGTTACCGTGATGTCTTCCAAATGTGTGCCTCTGTTGTCAGAGTTAAATGAAGAGCTAGCGGCAATAAGTGCTCATGGAAATACGTCAATCGCCTAAGAGGTCCCTAGTAGGATCGACGGCGTTGACATCCACTAGCTCGCCCGGTGTAGCGTCCATTCATCGAATGGCTCGGCAGCCGGGTTCGTCCGCTGCGGTCCAGGAAGGAGATTTGGGTGATGCGAGCACTATAATAAGACAAAAGTACACACCCAGTGACGACAGATCAGAGGAGAGATCGGAGGAAGCCTATTAGTCCGGTTCCTAGCTCGTCCAGGTCCGTCCGGGCTGCGAGCGAGAGAGGTCCCTCTCTCGTACAACATCTGGGACCAGATGTTGTGGTACAAACGTTTCGCATTCGGAGCATATGTCCGCCGCTCGGGACGCTCCGTTATATAGACAGTCCGAGAGACTGTCGATAAGGCTTCCTCATCCTCACGGCAGCGCACACGACTGCACCTTGGCTACGTGACCTCGAATATCCTGCCAGCTTCGTCAATCAGGGATTCCACGTCGAACAGGACTCCGGACGCTCGCATAATAGAAGTATACACGGGGTAACGTACACGGAGCTTCCAGCGGCAAAGCAACGTAAGACCGCTTCTTCACAGGCCTCAGTGAGCACAACTTATCGCAGCATCCCAGCAAACGACAGAATCTCTGTCGGATCAGGAATAATCCGACGACGCTGGGTCGGTTCGCTCCGCTGAAGCATCAGGTACGGACGACCGAGCACTTCATAGGGTCCGACAGGACGGCGAAAGGGATTCGGAGGATTTCGAGCTTTCCCTTTTGGAACAACAGAAACTGCCATACATTTCTTCCGGCATTATCTTCCAGAGGTTGTTCCGTCGGACTAGAATGCTGCGATGCTGGATAAGAAACTAATAGTGTCATTGAACATAGAGTTTTTGATCGGTTCAGGGATATCGTCCCTGAGTTGCCGACACAGTCCAATAATGTCACAAGAACATTCGAATTATTGAACGACGCTATATATAAGCTTGCTACCAAAACAGGCAAGTCTAGTTTCTTGTCCGCAAATGCTCTAAATCTGCCTTTCATCAGTTCTAGGAATAAATTTGAAATGGCAGGACAGGGCATACCGAGAGTTCCTCTGCGTCTAGACGACGAGGCTGAAGACTGGGAATTGTCTATATCGCTGTCTATGTCTATTCCAACCACGACGTTGGAAATGACAATGATGTCTAACAGACTTAACTTAGACGCTTTATCATACGTAGATCACCTTACTGAGGCGTTATCATTACGTCTTCAAGGGAAAGAATTCCAGGATATGATCCTCAATGAGATTTCTTTCAAGGGTAGTAGTTTTTCCACGTATAACTCCGCCCTTCAGTGGCAAACATGGAGTTGGTTATACGTGATGCAGCCCTAGCTACATCCAAGCGCGTGGATAGTAAGGTGAAGAACTCTCTCAGAGTCGTTTCGGTCTCGGAGAAGCTTCTCTTTGACGGCAACCTTTCAGCAATCTATGAATTGCTCGATATAGACGTTCTCTTGTCAATCAAGTGTAACAAGAGATTCAGACTTGGGTAAACATTCGGTGGTTGACTCAGGGAGTTCCACTGCAGTTGCCGGATCCGAGTTTTACGATTATGACGGATGCCAGTCAAACAGGTTGGGGTACAACTTTGATCCCAACGGATTCGAAGTGCCAGGGTCTTTGGGTTCCGCAGTTTCTAGGCAAGCACATAAGCATCCAAGAAATGATGTCAATTTGGCTTGTACTATGTCATTGGATGAACATTATTCAGAAACGCAGGTCCAAATCCTGTCCGACAATACGACAGTAGTTGCGTATATCCGGAACCAGGGAGGCACTCATTCTGTTCCATTATTCAATTTAACGGAAAGAATCCTTCTGTTTGTTCTAGAACACCAAATTCTGCTTCGGTCCGTCATATTCCGGGTCGTCTGAATGTATTAGCAGACTCCCTTTCACGGAAGGGTCGCTTGTTGCCGTCAGAATGGACTCTCAACAAACAGGTATTCAATCAGATTTGCTACCAATGGGAGCGACCAATGATAGACTTATTTGCGACACAACTCAACAATCAATTGCAGACGTATGTGTCACCATGTCCGGATCCCCGAGCATATGCAGTAAACGCTCTATCGATCTCGTGAGACGGTATGATAGGATATGTGTATCCTCCAGCGCCGTTGATTCAGCAAATATTGCTAAGATAAAACAATCACAATACAATTCTGTTGGTAGCATCTCTGTCTCCACAGAGACCATGGATAAAGTTACTCAGGTGTCTGCTGTGGGACTTACCGCGAAAACTTCCTCCACGAGAGGATCTTCTTTCGCTGGGGAAATCGTGTCAACTTCATCACAACCCGCAAGGTCTCAACCTTCACGTATTCCGTTGTGCGGTCCTTCTTGCACGGCAAGCATTGTACAGGACGAGCAGTGGACGCGATTTCTAACTGTAGGAGGACCTCCTCTTCACTATACTATGCGGCTAAATTGGAAGGTCTTCCGTCGTTGGTGTAGGGATCATTATGTTGATATTTTTGATCCCTCCATACCAGACATTGCAAACTTTCTAGTATACTTGTTTGACGAGATCAACTGCAGCCTGTTACTATTAAGGGTTATAGGTCTATGTTATCTGATACCTATGCACGCCATGATAGTTTACAATTGGGTCTAATGTCTCTTTATCTAAATTAGTTAGAAACTTTTCGATAAATAGACCTAGAATCCTTAGATTAATTCCTAAATGGAATTTAGCTTGGGTTCTTCTTAAACTAAAAGAAAACCATTTGAGCCTCTTGAGACAGTAGATTTCAAATTCTGGTCTTATAAGACAGCAATTCTCTTAGCTTTCTCTTCTGCTGAAGAGTCAGTGAGCTTCATGCACTATCGGTGGATGATTCTTACTTTCGTAGTATCGGGAACACTATTACCTTTACTGCCAATGTTGGATTCTTGGTTAAGAATCAGGCTCCTAATAAATATCCGGATCCTATTGTTATTAAGGCCCTTCCGTCTTCGAACGGGCATAGGCCTTTACTCTGTCCGGTTAGAGCTTTATGTATTTATAAACAAGATCTCAGTTTATCAGTAAGGATGTAAAAGCTTCTTCTGTCTCTGATGCCTAATAGAAAGGTCATTAGGGTCCATTCTATTGCTAGATGGATTCAATTAACTATCTGCACTGCTTATGATAATCTATCTTTAACTCAGCAGTCTGTGCTTAAGATTTCGGCTCATAAAATAATAGCTCTTTCTACATCTTGGGCTTCTGCAAATAGTGTTGCTATTACAGATTTAATGAAGGCTGCATATTGGTTTCAGCCATCCACATTCACAAATTTTTATCTCAGAAATATTGAGTCCATTTCTGGAGGCCTGCATTGTTTAGGTCCATTATCTGCTGCTCAGAATGTCGTTCACTAAACAGTTGCAACTATAGTTATGTAGGCTTTCTGTTCCAGCAGTGACTCCGTCCTGTTGCCCTCTTCGCTCTGGGCTATTTGACCCAGGGCAAGGGGAAGGGGGGGGGGGGGGGGAGAGTGTTCCCTTGGGTCACCTGTTTTATAATGAAAACAAGGGGATACCTCCTCCGGAGTCAGTAATTCTGAGCTGTTACTGGGATGGTTTTAAAGTGAAAAGTTAATGTTTAAAAAATTCATTCATGTCATATTTTTAAAGTGTAGCATTTGAATATGTCACGTGCCAAACGGGCGTTAATATACAATCCTCGGACACTTTTAAAAGAGTATAAAGAGTCTCAATTCTCTGGACTAACTTTATTTATTGGCTTACTTTAAAAATAATTAGTATAAGGATTATACTGGATGTTAATAGAGAACATGAATGTTATGATGCTCAATTATGGAGGGTGTTGTGTCTTTCTAATTTATCATAAATAAGAAAGATACATGTAAAGCCTAATACTCCTTTTCTCCTCGAGGGGATGACTCTATTTTATATAGTTGAGCTTATTGGATTTTCCTCTATGTCCTAGGCCCTCCAGCCTTTTTACTATTCAGCTATGTCTGGGTCATTGGCACAGTATAAAAATGTTGAAAAATTGATAGTAATTTATATATTTTTTTATACTTACCAATGACCCAGACGGGGATGGCCCTCCCAGGAGTTGGGAACTCATACCTCCCCACTGAGTATATAGCGCTGACCAGGCACTGATTGTAAGAATGATAAATGGCGCCAATTTCGGGACCTCCTTGACACTGTGTTTCGCAGTAGAGGCGAAGTATAGAGGGCCATTCAGGACATGATTTCTTTGGTTTTATATGCAAATTTTGGGGATTGGGGGGCAAAATTTGTGTTTGGCCCTAGATTTTTAAGAGTTCGCACCAGCTATGTCTGGGTCATTGGTAAGTATAAAAAAATATGTAAATTACTATAAATTTTTTAACTTTCCACCTGTAAGCAAAAATGTTGAAATGAATGATTAGTGTTATCGATAAACTGCCAAGTCTTTCAAAATGCAAATGATTCATTTCAGTCATTTATTGTCATTGATAGAAAATACAGTTTTAGAAAATACAATTGTAAAAGTTTTATAGTATAGGCTCAAGGATTAATTTTTTTCAGTCAAATGAAAACGTCATATCAAAATTATTTTTGATTATCATTTCAGGAAGCAAAGAAACTGCCCAAACCATCAATGATGCGAATATTCCGACTCAATTCTTCTGAATGGCCATTCATCCTCATAGGATGTATTGCAAGTTTAATAAATGGTGGTGTCCAGCCTGCATTTGCCATAATATTCGCCGAAATTCTTGGGGTAAGCAGCTGATTTTGTAATACAGTTCGACCCACTTAATTGAATATATCTTAATTGTATAGCCCTGTTAATTGAATATAACTGACGAACACAAAACCAAATACCACTTCTCATAATTCAATGCATGCATGAAAATGTGAACAATACACCATGAATTATAAGCATCAAGCCCAAAAATAAGCAGACATCTGCAAAATGAGGTCCCCAGAGGGTGAATTTAGTGATGCCAACTTGCACATCAGGGTAGCATCACTAAATTTACCCTCTGTGAACCTCAATCTGAATCAGGGTCTCTAAACAGAATTAAACAGAAAGAGACACCTAGAGGATAAATTGGCCCACTGTATGGGATAGCATAATCAAATTCACCCTCTGGGAACCTCATTCTGCAAATGTCAGACTGCTTATTTTCAGTCCTGTGTTGCATTCCAAGACTTCAAACCAATCAAACTTCACTTTCTAGGAATTGATCAGTAAACGGCATAATACAGCAAACTTCTTAGGGCAGTAATGCTACTCACAGTCTTTTCACTCGTGCATTTTGTGGAGGATCAATTGACTGAATGACGGAGTTGAAGTTGCATTTCGTGTATTATATCAAACCTAAATAAATTTGATTATTGCCGCAAAAAGCTTATTTTGAAAAATCAACTAATAATTTTGGAAACCCTATTTACAGTGCACCAGTGGAGCGAATGGTGTTCAGATGTTCATTGATGTTTTTCTTAAAAACATTTTCCACATGGGGGCTCATTGACGCCGTGTACTAAGGTGTACTGCATGTTGATGGTGCGCATGTCTTCAACCAATCTAACCCTTTCTGTGCGGCAGTGCGTAGTTACGATGTTGGGGAGCTGGTAGCTTGTGGTTCTCTCCGGGTACTCTGGCTTCCTCCACCCGTAAAACTGTCACCAACACAATATGGCCTTGGCTGTTAATGGTTTGTTAAACACTAATAAAAAAAACAAAAAAAAAAACAACAATAGCATGCTTCACTTCAAATGATAATGAGCAGTTTTGCCTCCCATTTTCTAAGTCGAAAGACTGACAAACCGGTAAGGGATCAGCCGTATTTAATCCAACAGGGCTGAGTCAAATATTAGGCCTTGGAGGCAATATTTTGTAGAACAGTGAAAAACCGTTTCTCGTTTTCATTTTGTGAAGTGTGATTGTTGTTCTAAACATTAATATATGCCATGAGTCCTCTGATTAACTTTTCATTAATAACGGGTAAATTTAATTTTCAAAAATTTAATGGCGGTTTTCTAACTTGGATAAATTTGGATTAGCATTTCAAAATGGTTTATCATTTGAAATTGATTAGCTATAGTTGAAAATTGATTTGAAAACTGCTATGCGAATCCAGTTAAATCAAGCCCTGATTAATAACTACTGTACATACATTTACATAGCTGCAGATGATGTAACAGTGTTTTTAGCTCACCTGACTGAAAGTCAGGGTGAGCTTTTCTGATCACTTTTCGTCCGGCGTCCATCGTCCGTCGTGAAGGTGGTGTTTGGGCCTTTTTCTCCAAAACCCCTGGCCGCATATTAATGAAATTTCATGTGAGCAGGGGCTATATAAGGGCAGTTTGATTTTTTGTCAAATTAGGTTTCAGCTCATATTGAGCAGAGGGATGGGGCAAAAATGCTCCATTTCTTACAAAATCTTCTTCTCAAGAACCAGCAATAGCAGAAACTTGATATTTGGTATGCAGCTTCCTTTTGAGGTGTAGACTCAAATTTGTTCAAGAGAAGTTTGTCGGGCATTATTTGCCTTCGTTATGGGAGGGGCAAAAATTTTGGCCACGCCTAAAATTTCTATTTTCAGAACCGTCAGGTCGATTTGAACCAAATTTGATATGAGGTGATAATGGGTCATATGTAGTTGATTGATGCAAAAAAAATTTTCTCATTGCCCCGTGGGAACCTCGGGAGCTGAAAATAGGAAAAACCTTAAAACTGCCATATCTACAAAACTACACGGCACAGGGAATTCTTATTTTGTATAAAGCTTACTTTTATCTAGTAGAATAGAGTGGTTAAAAAAAATCCCTTTCGGTTTGATCACAAGGTACTTTTTTTCAGGACTTTGAAAAAGTGCTGAGTCAGCACTTTTTAACACTGTAGGCAATGGAAAAAGATTAAAAAATCTTCTTCTCCAGATCTAGCAGGCAGAATCTTTTGATATTTGGTATGCAACATTGAGGAGTGGATCTGATTCAAGTTTGTTCAAATCAGCCCCCTGGATTCATATTTGGGCTCACTATAGAAGCTCGAATTTGAACTTAGTGCATTTCAGGCAAATTTCTTAAAAAATCTTCTTCTCCAGATCCAGCAGGCAGAATCGTTTGATATTTGGTATGCAACATTGTGGGGTGGATCTGATTCAAGCTTGTTCAAATCGGCTCCCTGGATTCATATTTGGGCTCACTATAGAAGCCCGAATTCAATCTTAGTGCATTTCAGGCAAATTTCTTAAAAAATCTTCTTCTTCAGATCCAGCAGACAGAATCTTTTGTTATTTGTTATGCAACATTGTGGGGTGGATCTGATTCAAGTTTGTTCAAATAGGCCCTCTGGGTTTATATTTGGGCTCAGTATAGAAGCTTGAGTTCGATCTTAGAGCATTTCAGGCAAATTTCTTAAAAAATCTTCTTCCCCAGATCCAGCAGGCAGAATCTTTTGATATCTGGTATGTAACATTGAGGGATGGATCTGATTCAAGTTTGTTCAAATCGGCCCCTTGGATTCATATTTGGGCTCACTATAGAAGCTCGAATTCGAACTTAGTGCATTTCAGGCAAATTTCTTCAAAAATCTTCTTCTCCAGATTCAGCAGGCAGAATGTTTTGATATTTGGTATGCAACATTGAGGAGTGGATCTGATTCAAGTTTGTTCAAATCAGCCCCCTGGATTCATATTTGGGCTCACTATAGAAGCTCGAATTTGAACTTAGTGCATTTCAGGCAAATTTCTTAAAAAATCTTCTTCTCCAGATCCAGCAGGCAGAATGTTTTGATATTTGGTATGTAACATTGTGGGGTGGATCTGATTCAAGTTTGTTCAAATTGGCCCCCTGGATTCATATTTGGGCTCACTATAGAAGACCGAATTCGAACTTAGTGTATTTCTGGCAAATTTCTTAAAAAATCTTTTTCTCCAGATTCAGCAGGCAGAATCTTTTGATATTTGGTATGCAACATTGTGGGGTGGATCTGATTCAAGTTTGTTCAAATGGGCTTCCTAGATTCATATTTGGGCTCACTATAGAAGCTCGATTTTGAACCTAATGCATTTCAGGCAAATTTCTTTGAAAATCTTCTTCTCAAGATCCAGCAGGCAGAATCTTTTGATATTTGGTATGCACCATGCTAAAGGGGTGAGATTCAAGTTTGTTCAAGCCAAGTCCCTAGGTCCATATTTGGACTCACTGTGGGAGCTTGAATTGTAACTTAGTTCAAAATGAGGAATTTTCTTTAAAAATCTTTTCAAGATCCAGCAGGCAGAATCTTTTGATATTTGGTATGCACCATGCTTAGGGAGTGAGATTCAACTTTGTTCAAGCCAAGTCCCTAGGTCCATATTTGGACTCACTGTGGGAGCCCGAATTATAACTTAGTTCAATATGAGGAATATTCTTTAAAAATCTTCTTTTTTTTTTTAGATCCACTGGTCAGAATCTTTGGATATTTGGTATAAGCTTTTCTTAGGAGGAGCAGATGCAACTTGTTGAAATCAATTCTCTGGGTTGATATTTAGGCTACCATGTCAGGTGAGCGCCCTCAGGCCTCTTGTTACATTATTGATTGCTGTCTGTACAGGCAGCCAACATTAATGTAAAACACTGCATCCTACCAGTAAGCTTCTCTAGGAACAATACACCTTGGACAACTTTTACAGAACAATATATAGCATGCACTTTGTGGCTGTATGGGAACTTAAGAGGTTAACCCCCACCATATTCTGACCCACCCTACAGACCTGGCATTCAGTAATGGTTCAGTTCACTTTAAAATCTTCATACTCAGTCTATTCAGTAAAAATGTTATGAAATTAGGTGGACCCCACTCGAAGGTGGAGAGTAGGGGAGTTCTGTGTACCAGAAAGTAGCAGCAAACTCCTTAGCATAGGAGAGACAGGTGACTACGAGTATCTGGGGGTAAATAAAAACATCACAGGAAGAGGTATCTTCCGAAACCACACAAATAAATTGATTCTGAAGGGGAGGTGATCCTTAACCAAATGAAACTTATAGGGAGAAACAGTTTCAATTAGGTTTTCGTGGGGAAAACCATTTGGGAAATGGTGGGTCTGCCAAGTATAACATATGGTACGGAAGTAGTTTCCCTAAGCCAAATGGCTGTAAAAAGCTTGGAAATCCTGCAGAAAAATACAGGCCGATGGATAACAGGGTCGAGTAATGCCACAGCACTAGAAGCAATCAGGGGTGAGCTTGGGTGGATGAGGATCAAGGACAGGATAGACTTATTGAAACTCGGTTATCTCAATTATTTGGTTAACCGCCTTGTGTGATGTGCACCGCCAAGTCTAATCAAAAGCATATTACCTCTCCGAGAAAGGGTCAGCTATGGTCTGCGAATATTTGTTAAACATTCATTTATTTGTCAGGGAATGCCAGGTAGACAACCAATCTGGCTATGGCATTTCTCTACAGTATATCTTGTATTGTTATAAAAGATCATGATTGTAAAACATGTATACTGTTAAATAAACTGTCTGTCTGTCTGTCTGTCCATCCGTCCGTCCGTCCGTCGTACCGTCCGTCCGTTCGTTCGTCTGTCCGTCCATCCATTCATCTGTCCGTTTGTCCATCCGTTCGTCCGTCCGCCCATCTCCCTCCCTCCCTCCCTCCCTCCCCGACAGCCGATGGTGTAAAGTAATGTTCCAGAGTATTTGCAAGTCTAATACCAAGACCGGGTGGATGGTCCAAGTGAGGGAGCTAATAGAGAACTACTCATGGAGATCTCGGACCGAGACATGGGGGCAACCCAGGGTAAAAAAATGTGTGATAAAGAGAAGCCTCATTTTGAGGAGTACCTTTGTGGCATCTTTGGGGGGGGGGGGGGGGTCACTGTTGTTCAAGCTGAGGTCGCAGTCTCTGGAGCTGAGGGGAAAAATTGGGAAAACAGTGAAAAGGAGTGCCAGATGTGTAATTTCGGCGTGGTGGAGACCCTGGAACACTTTCTTCTGGAATGCTTAAAATTCCAGTCTAAGAGAATAAGATTCACTGGGAGTATAATGGGGAATTGGGATGGGAAAATGGAGGACATGTGGATAGTGAGTGACTCTAAGGAGAGGGTTAATATGCTAATCGGAGAGATTGGGAAAAATGTGGCAAAGGAAGTCATCAAGCAGTTCGTCTCCGTGTGTTGGGAGGAGAGAAGACGCGTGGGAATAGGAAGGCAGTTGGGAGCACAGGGGTAACCAAGGCCTTCTCACCCGAGAACTTCGACAAATCAGCGGCTGGCCAAAGTGTTATTATTATTAGGTAATATGTTACTCATAATCCTGCATATTATCTACTGGAAAGACAGTCTCTGCAGGTAGATACATAATGCAAATAATAACTGATGGCTGATGTTGAATACTTGAAATAACTGTTTTTGCATGTTGTTTGACTTGATGTGAAACCTCAAGTGAGATTAACTCACTTGAGCTTGCAAACAAATCACACATTTGATATTTTACAACATGCTTTTGCTCTTTGGACATTACCCACATAAAATATGATCACCGTTTTTAACAAAGTAAGTTGGTTATTCTTTATGGCTCACAATTTTGTATATTGACAAAACAATATTTGGTGTACAGCATTCTGGAGGTGGGGGGGGGAGGGATTCAATTTTGTTTGATGAAGTTTGTGGGTCATATTTTGGCTACCTGTGAGAGCCCAAATTTTAACGTAGTGTAATATGAGGAATATTCTTGAACTCTTTACCTAAGGAACCGGCTACATCTGCCTGCATAATTTACAAATTAAACTGTTTAAAAAGTATTATTTCCCCCCGAAATTTCAACAAGGCCATATGTGATCCCTCACAGGAATGATCTCTCTTAGCTTGTTCCATTGAGGGGGTCACATGATATGGTTTTGCTGAAATGTTTTGAAAAATATGAAAGAAACAGAAATTAAAATAATAAATATTTATATCATGTGCATTGGGTAAAGAGTTTAAAATCTTCTTCAGATCCACCAGTTAGAATCATTTGAGATTTCGAAAATAGCATCCTTGGGAGGGTGGGGGTATGCAGATTTAAGTTTGTTCAAATCATGTCCCGGAGTTCATATTTGGGCTCCCTATGGACCCCAAATTTAACTTTAGGGCAATATGAGAAATATTTTTTAGAATCTTCTCCAGAACCACCATTTAGAATCTTTTAATATTTGGTTTACAACACCCTCTGGGAAATCAGTTTCAAGTTCACATCTAGTCCATGTGTTCATATTTGGGCTCTCTGTGGGCTCTCAAAGTTCAATTTACTGCAATATGAGGTATGAGGAAAATTCTTTAAAACAATATTTCAGATTCACAAGTCAAAATCTTTTGATATTTGTTATACAACATTCTTTGGTGGGCAGATTCTCATATGTACAAAGCAAGTCCCAGACTTCAAATTTTTAACTTTGTGAAATATGAGGAATAATCTCGAAAAATCTTCTCCCAAACCACCAATCAGAATCTTTTAAGAGACCCTGAGGGTGGTGGGAGGATATCTGTGTGGTGATATTTTTTTTTCTTGCTTTAAAATGAGATTTTAAGGAATTTAAGTAATTTTATGAAAAAATAAAATTCACACTGTCCAACAGATATCTTCTCACCAGAAGCAATCAGGGGTGAGATTGGGTGGATGAGGATCAAGGACAGGATAGACCTGTTGAAACTCGGTTATCTTAATTATTTGGTAAATCTCCCAGACAGCCGATGGTATAAAGTAATATTCCTGAGAATTTTCAACTCAAATATCAAGACGGGGTGGATGGTCCAAATCGTCAGAGAAAGGGTCTTGGAGGATTGTAACCGTAATTGGCGAGAGGGGGTCAAATCAAAGAGGACTTTGGGTGGCCTGTGTGATAAAGAGAAGCCAGGCTTTGAAGAGTACCATGATGGCACCTTTGGGGGGTCACTGCTGTTCAAGATGAGGTCGCAATCCCTGGAGCTGTGGGGAAAAATTGGGAAGGACAGTGAAAGGGAGTACCAGATGTGTAATTTGGGCATGGTGGAGACCCTGGAATACTTTCTTCTAGAATGCCCAAAGTACCAGTCTAAAAGAATAAGATTCACTGAGAGTATAATGAGGAAGTGGGATGGGAGAATGAAGGACATGTGGTTAGGGGGAGACTCAAAGGAGAGGGTTATTATGCTAATCGGAGAGATTGGGAAGAATGGGGCAAGGGATGTCATCAAGCAGTTCGTCTACGAGTGTTGGGAGGAAAGGAGAAGCATGGGAATAGGGAGGCAGTTGGGAGTACAGGGGTAACCTCGTCCGGAAACCGCGACAAATCAGCAGCTGGCCAAAGTGTTATTATTATTATACCACCCCCAGGTGAGGGGAGGGGGCTATATAATGATTTTTGTTTGTTATTTTCTTTTGGCTTGCAAAAATGATATTTTTATACTGTACCAATGACCCAGACATAGCTGGTGCTAACTCTTAAAATATAGGGCCAAACACAAATTTTGCCCCCCAATCCCCAAAATTTGCATCTAAAACTAAAGAAAACATGTCCTGAAAGGCCCTCCACACTTCGCCCCTACTGCGCATGCGCAGTGTCAAGGACGTTCCGAAATTGGCGCCATTTATCATTCTAAGTTTGGCCCTTCATCAGTTAACATCTGACTGATCTTTGTGCTTTTAAATCTCAGTTTAAATGATGCCAGACACATAAATATTAGTGAAATGGTGATTCTAAGGAGGATAGAGAAGGAGGAGAGGAAAAGAATGTGTGACAGAATATTATCAGGGCTGTAACTTAAAATTTTTTAATGAAATTATGTTAAGTTACCTATTTTCAAGGCAGCAGCCATTTTGTTGTCATTCTGATTATTTAGTTACACTGTTTTTTCAAGTGTTTTCCTCTCTCCCTGTCCTTTAAGTTCCCCCTAGCTATTCTCCCATGCTTTTGGCATAGTTTCTGTAATTATTATTACTAAAATTTCTTGGGAGTTTTAGCTGAATAACAGAATGAATTCTGTTCTTTCCCCATGTTTACGTCTTCACCTACGGGTGGTTAGGCGTTGTGTTCTGCATCTACCATCTGATGTTCTGCAGTTTCTTCCCTGGAAGTCTCTGTTTTGCATCAGATAGTGTATTTTTGGTAACTGATTTCGGGCCTGGGTGCCTGGAGTCTTATTTTAGTGTTTTTACACTCATTGTTTACATTTACAACAGCCCTCTGTGTGAGGGGGGGATTTCTAAAAAATAATATCTTTATGTTATTTTAATCATAACTAGATACATTATTATTGTTCGTAAGTGTTGAATAAATTGTTTAAAATATTTTTAAAATTTTTGTCCACACTTAGGCTTCGGATCCATTGGGGCTCAACGTTACTTTTCAGAAACTTGGGCTGTTCTGAAAAAATATTTTTTCAAAATATTTTGATTTCAATTATTTTTTCTATATTAATGGATCATATTATTATTATGTATTTTGATTGCCAGGGGTTAGTGCGAGTACCAGGACTTGTTTTCTTTTCACATTGAAAGGATATTGATCAATTGTTTTAAGAGGAAGTCTTCCTCTGACTTTATTATCATTCTATATGTGGTCAGTGTACTCGCATTAACTCCTGTTCTGTATCGTATGATTTCGATGACAATATGGGAAGCATATGTCACGGTATGTTGTTGGGGATTTGGACACTCCGGTCCTTTCCCCGCAGGGTCACTCTACTTTATCAATTTCTATTTCAGACGATCAAGATTAGGGTGATGTATCTGTGATGTCTTCCAACAGTGTGCCTCCGGCGTCACAATTAATGAAGGGCTAGCGGAAAAGTGCTCATGTAATACGCCAATTGCCTAAGAGGACCCTAGTAGGTTCGACGGCCTTTGACGTCCGCTAGCTCGCCCGGTGTAGCGTCCATTCACCGAATGGTTCGGCAGCCGGGTTCGTCCGTTGCGGTCTAGAAGGAATTTTGGGGTGATGCGAGCACTATAAAATTAACTTAATGCACACCCAGTGACGGCGGATCGGAGGGAGAACGGAGGAAGCCTTTTAGTCCGGTTCATAGCTCGTTCCGGTCCATCCGGACGGCAAGCGAGAGAGGCCCCTCTCTCGTTCAACAACATCTGGCCCCAGATGTTGTGGTACAAATGTGTCGCTAGCGGAGCATACGTCCGTCGCTCGGGACGCTCCGTTGTATAGGCAGTCCGCTGAGACTGCTAAGGCTTCCTCTTCTCGTCAGCGCACACGACCGCACCTTGGCTGCGTGACCGCCGATATATTACCAGCTTCGCCGATCAAGGATTCTTCGGCGACCAGGTCACACCATCCGGCAGCCAGGGATTCGAGACCGATGGACTCCGGACGTTCGCATAGGAAAAGTATGCGGGAGCCATCTGATGCGAAGCAGCGATAGACTGCGCCTCCGCAGGTCTCGACGCCGGACATTCTTGTGCACATAGCACGGCTTATCGCAGCATCCCAGCAGCCGACAGAAACGGTGTCGGATCGAGAATTATCCGACAGCGCTGGGTCGGTAGCCGGGGACTCGAGGCCTGCAGACTCCGGACGTTCGCATAGGAAGTGTGCGGGAGTCAACGTACACGGAGCTTCCGGCGGCAATGCATCGTAAGTCCGCTAATGCACAGGCCTCGGGAACGGACGTGCTTTTCTTAATAGCACAGTTTATCGCAGCATCCCAGCATCAACTGAATCTGTCGCATATATTTTATCCGACGATGCTGGGTCGGGACGCTCCGCGGAAGCGGGTACGGACGTCCGAAAGTTTCATCCGGTCCGACGGGATACCGAAAGGGATTCGGAGGATTTCAAGCTTTCCCTTTCGGAACAACATATGCTGCGATGCCGGATAAGAAACTGATAGCGTCGGTGGACTTAGAAATTTTTGGTTCGGTTCAGGGACATCGTCCCTCAGTTCCGACATAGTCCAATAATGTCACACAAACTTTCGAATTATTGAACGACGCTATATATATTATTATTTTATGCTTGCTATCCAAGCATTTCTGGTTTCTTGTTCGAAGAGTTATGGAGATGTCTTTCAAAAGTGTGCCTCTGTCGTCATAGTTAATGAAGAGTTAGCGGCAATAAGTGCTCATAGAATATGTCTATCGCTTACGGAGTGACATTCGCTAGCTCACCCGGTGTAGCGCACATTCATCGAATGGTTCGGCTGCCGGGTTCGTCCGTTGCGGTCTAGGAAGGAGATTTGGGTGATGCGAGCACTTTAATTACTTTAGTACTCACCCAGTGACGGCAGATTGAGGACAGATCGGAGGAAGCCAACAACATAGGGGACCGCATGTTGTGGTTCAGATATTTTACATTTGGAGCATATGTCCGTTGCTCGGGACGCTCCGTTATATTGACAGTCCGAGAGACTGTCTTTAATGCTTCCTCATCCTCACAGCAGGGCACACGACCGCACATTGGCTACGTGACCTCGAGTATCCGATCAGTTTCGGCATTCAGTGATTCCACGGCGAATAGGTCGCACCATCCGGTAGCCAAGGGACACGAGGCCTATACACTCCGGTCGCTCGCATATTGGAAGTATGCACGGGGTAACGATCACGGAGCTTCCAGCGGCAATGCATCGTAAGACCGCTTCTCCTCAGGCCTCAGTGACGGACGTGCTATCCGAGTTAGCACAGTTGTTTCGCAGCATCCCAGCAATTGACAGTTTCTTGGTCGAATCAGGAATTATCCGACGGCGCTGGGTCGGCGCGGTCCGCGGTTGCATCAGCTACGGACGACCGAATGCTTTATAGGGTCCGACAGGATGGCGAAAGGGATTCGAAAGATTTCGAGTTTTCCCTTTAGTAGTATCGGAAGATGCCTTTCATATCTTCTGGCATTTCTTCCAGTGATTATTTTTCGGACTTCATTGCTGCGATCTTGGATAAGAGACTTATAGCGTCATTGGACTCGGATTTTTCGATCGGTACAGGGACATTGTCACTGACTTACCGACGCAGTCCAATATTGTCATTACAACATGTGTTTTATTTTTCGACGCTATATATTTATATATATATACAAGCCTGCTACTAAGCATGATAGTTTAGTTTCTTGTCCGCGTTGCTCATTTCTGCCATTTTATCATTTTTACAAATAGTTTATTTTGGCAGAGCAGGGCATACCGAGAGTTCATATGCGTCTAGACGGTGTGATTAAAGACTGCATATATTCTTTTTCGCCATTTATGTCTTTTCCAATTTCATTGTTGGGAACGACATTATGTATAGTAGACTTAACTTAGACGCTTTATTATACGTAATCCGCCTTACTGAGGCGTTATCATTACGTCTTCAAGAAAAGATTTACGGGATATTATTCTCAATGTAATTTCTTTTGAGGGCAGTAGTTTGTTCACGTATAACTCCACCCTTCAGTGGCTGATTGGAGTTGGTTAGATGTGACGCAGCCCTAGCTACATCCACACGCGTGGATAGTAAGGTTAAGAACTCTCTCAGAGTCGCTTCGTTCTCGGAGGAGCTTCTCTTCGACGGCAACTTTCCGGTAATCCATGAATTGCTCGATTTATACATTCTCTTGTCTATCTAGTGTTACAAGAGATTCAGACTGGGGCAAACATTCGGTGGTTGACTCAGAGAGTGCCGCCGCAGTTGCCGGACCCGAGTGTGGCTGTTATGACGGTTGCCTGTCAAACAGATTGGGATATATACTGATCCCTACGGATTCGAAGTGCCAGGGTCTTTGGGTTCCGCAGTCTTTTAGCTATCAGTTTAACTTCCGCGGAATAATGTTTTTTAGGCTTGCTTTATGTCATTGCATGAACATTATTCAGAAATGCATGCCCAAATTCCTGTCCTTTAATTCGACAGTAGTGGCGTATCTCCGGAACCAGGGAGGCACTCTTTCGTTTCCGTTATTCAATTTAATGGAAAGAATCCGTCTGTTGGTTATAGTACACCAAGTTCAGTTTTGGTCCGTCATATTCCGGGTCGTCTGATTGTTTTATCGGACTCCTGTTCTCTTACGGGTCGCTTGTTGCTGTCAGAATGGACTCTCAACAAACAAGTATTCAATCAGATTTGCTATCTATGGGAGCGCCCAATGATGATTATTTATGACACAGCTTGCTAATCAATTGCAGACGCATGTGTTGGCTTGTCCAGATCTCTGAGCTAATAGTGTTAACGCTCTATTGATCTATAGGACGGAATGATAGGATACGCGTATCCTCCGGCGCTGTTGTTTTAGCAGGTATTGCTAAGATAAACAACCACAATACATTTCTGTTGATAGCATCTCTATCTTCACAGAGATCATGAGTAATTTACTCTCTTGTCTACTGTGGATCTTAACGTGAAATCTTCCTCTATGTGAGGATCTTTTTTCACTGGGTAAATCGTGTCATCTTTATCACAACCAGCAAGGTCGCAACCTTCATGTATTCCGTTGTGTGGTCCGTATTGCATTGTAAGCACTGTACTGGACGAGCTTTGGACGCGATTTCTTACTATAGGAGATCCTCTTCTTCGCTATTCTATGCGACTAAAGTGGAGGCTCTTCCGTCGTGGTGTAGGGATCATTATGTTCATATTGTTGATCCCTCCATACTACTCATTGCTATTTTTTAGTATACTTGTTTCACAAGATCTACTGCAGCCTGTTATTATTTAGGTTATAGGTTTATGTTACCTCATACCTATGCACTCTACGATAGTTTACAATTGAGTCTTTTGTCTCTTTATATAAGTCAGTTAGTAACTTTTTGATAAATAGACTTAGAATCTTTAGATTAAATTCCTATACGGATTTTAACTTCGGTTCTTATTTAGCTAAGTAATCATTTGAGCCTCTGGAAACAGTAGTTTTCAAATTCTGACCTTTTTGACAGTAATTCTGTTGGTTTCTCTTTTACTGTAGAGTCAGTGAGTTTCATGCACTATCGATGGATGATTTTCACTTTCATAGTTTCGGAATCAATACTTCCGTTACTATTTAGGTTGGATTGTTGCATAAGAGTTAGGCTCCTATTATCCGGAACCTATTATTTTAAGGTCCTTCCGTCTTCGTATGGGCATAGGCCTTTACTCTTTCCGGGTACAGTTTATGTATTTATAAACAGATATCTGTTTATTACAAGGGCGTAAGCTTCTTCTGTCTTTGATGTCTAGTAGAAGGACGTTACGCTCCATTTTATTGTTAATGGATTCTATTAACTATCGGTACTGCTTATGGTATATCATTGACTTAGCAGTTGTGCTTAAGATTTCGGCTCATGAAGTAAGAGTTCTTCTACTTCTTGGGCTTACTTTAATAGGGTCGCTATTATAGATTTTTGAAGGCCGCTCATTGCGCTCAGCCATCCACATTCATGAATTTTATCTTAGAAATATCGAGTCAATTTCTTGAGGCCTCTTTTGTAGGTCTATTATCTACTGCTCAGAATGTCATTCTCTTAACAGTTGCTACTATAGCTAGGTAGGCTGTCTGTTTCGGCAGTGTCTCCGTTCGACTGCCCTCTTCGCTCTGGGCTATTTGACCCAGGGCAAGAAAAAGGGGGGGGGGGGGGGGGGGGAGGGTGTTCCCTTGGGTCACCTGTTTTACTATGAAAACAAGGGGATACCTCCTCCGGAGTTAGTAATTCTGAGCTGTTATTGGGATGGTTGTTTAGTGAGAAGTTTAAGTTTATAAAATTAATTCAAGTCTTAGTTTTTAAAGTATAGCTTTTGAATATTGCATATGTCAACGGACATGATTATGCAATTCTCAGACACTTTTAGGAGTATAAGAGTCTCTATTCTCTAGACTTACTTTATTATTGGCTTACTTTAAAAATTATTAGTATAAGGATTATATTGGATATTAATAGAGTACATGGATGTATGAAGCTCAATTTTGGAAGGTGTTGTATCTTTCTAATTTATCATAAATAAGAAAGATACATGTAAGGCCTATTACTTCTTTTCCCTACAGGGGATGACTCTATTTTATTTTATTGAGCGTATTCCATTTTGCTCTATGTCCTTGGCCCTCCAGCCTTTTTACTATTCAGCTATGTCTGGGTCATTGGTACAGTATAAAAATGTTAAAAAATTTATAGTAATTTATATATTTTTTATACTTACCAATGACCCAGACGGGGATGGCCCTCCCAGGAGTTGGGAACTCTTGCCTCCCCGCTGAGTACATAGCGCTTACCAGGCACTGGTTATTAGAATGATAAATGGAGCCAATTTCGGAACGTCCTTGACACTGCGCATGCGCAGTAGGGGCGAAGTGTGGAGGGCCTTTCAGGACATGTTTTCTTTAGTTTTAGATGCAAATTTTGGGGATTGGGGGGCAAAATTTGTGTTTGGCCCTATATTTTAAGAGTTAGCACCAGCTATGTCTGGGTCATTGGTAAGTATAAAAAATATATAAATTACTATAAATTTTTTAACTTTTGAAGGATTTTGAGTAAATTATGAAAGATTACCCATTGGAGGAGGAGGGTGGTTGGGTCCAAAGGGTGATTCTTTTTCTTGCTTTAAAATAAGTTTCGAAGAATTTCATTTAATTTTATGAAAAAATAAAATTCACACTGTCCAACAGATATCTTCTCACCACCCCCAGGTGAGGGGAGGGGGCTGTAGAATGATTTTTGTTTGTTATTTTCTTTTGGCTTGCAAAAATGATTTTTGAAGGATTTTGAGTGAATTATGAAAGATTACCCATTGGAGGAGGAGGGTGGTTGGGTCCAAAGGGTGATTCTTTTTCTTGTTTTAAAATAAGTTTCAAAGAATTTCATTTGATTTAATGCCCCCCCCCCCCACGCCCCCCCCCCCCCCCACCCTCCCTTATTTTCCATTCTGTTTGATAACCCTTCCTTCTTCCTCATCATTTGTAGGAAAAATTTATTTTCTGCACAGAGTCATCTGATACCCTTCAAAACTCATTTTAGAGTTGAAACAAAAATCACCCAGAGCACCCCCCATCACCCCCAACCCAGTTAAAAATATGACATTGATACAATTGGTGTTTACATACTGCCTACACTGTAAAATAGATAATTAAAATTACATGTTCTGAAAACCTGGCACATTCTTTGGCATTACTGCAAATTAAGGCATTTAAACTCTTCTGATGTAGACAACCATGTTTTAATAAATAACATAACTTCATTCCTTTGTAGTGTTATTCCTTTACCTAACACAAAAGGAAGACGACACTTGCAAACAAAATTCTTGAATAACTTCTTTTTTTTTCATTTTTTCCGTCAAAATCATAGCTTTTGACCCATCATTGGGATGGGCTCAATGAGCTCATCCTGATGAAGGGTCATAAGCTGTGTTTTTGAGACAAAAAAATGAAAAAATAATGATAATTGAGTGGTGATTTTTGTGATTAGTGTGGGCCAGTTTTTACCGTTATGTTGGGTAAAGAGTTAACTGTCCATAGATGCTGAATGTGGCCATATATCCTTCTTTAAGCAACTTTCCCAGGAGAATGATTGAGGCCTTTTGGGGCATCTTGGAACCTCTTGAGGCCTCTTGTTTTAACTCCAGAATTAACCACTTTTTTTCATCCAAGCTATTGCTCATGTTTCCTTGTTGGAACAAGCTTGATGAATTCATTCCAAAGAGTGGTTGTAATCTTTATTCATGATTTGAAAGAAGAAAAAAATGCTAAAGAGTTTGAATTAAAATCTGTATAACAATGTCTGTGTTAGTATACATCATACTTGACAAGTTTGTTGTCTTCTCCAGTAAAGAGTTTAATACATTACTACAATAATTTCTGTTTGTTTAACTCTTTCAACACGAGAGACCCTATTTCCAGTCCAGCAACATGATACGTCATAATTTCATTAAGTAGGATGGCTACTAAGTGAACATGTGTGGTAGAACAATTAATATTTTCAACGTGCAGTCAGAAGGCTGCACATTGAAAATATTAATTGCTCTATCCCCAAATAATGGATGTGGACTCTTCCAATTTCTGCCATTGAACTGGCATGGAAGATACCATCAGTGTTTAACTGGTGGAGTGCTAAATTATTTTTGGTCACCCAAATTTGTCGACATCTCTTTGCCTTGTTACAATGCATGGGCGCGTGCCTAGTGGTCTATCCTGTCCTTGATCCTCAGAGTAAAGCCCAAATATGGGCTTCCAGCAGTCTACCAGTTAAAGGGGTAAATTAATTTATGGTATCTCTTTTAATGTTAAGGTGTTCTCAAAGGATAATGACACTATGAAGTCAGAAATAGCAATCTATGCTGGTGTATTGGTAGCCATTGGAGTTATAAGCTGTTTAACTATGTTTACACAGGTATGTGAATTTCAATTATTTCTTTCAACTTTCTTGTTTGTTTCTTCAACTGGTTGAGTGCTAGAAGCCACTATCAGGGCTGTAATGAAAAGTGCTGAAAGCCACAATAGTGGCTTTACACTGGTTGCATTAATTTGTTGTTGGCTCAGCACTGAAAGAAAAATATTAATACAAAACGTTTTTGTTACAATTTATTGGAGTGTGCCAACTGGAACTCCAATAAATTGCAACAAAAGTTTTATTTATGAGCAACACCCTACTAAAAAGAATAATGGAGTTACAAATGACCATTGAAAATTAATTTAGCACTCTACCAGTTAAACACAATTGATTCTGGACAATGAATATTTTTTTTCTGAGAGAAGACAGGTACATATAGAAAAAACGTACAGTGTTTTCAAGTATAAAATTTATTCTGTGAGTACGATAAAGAATGAAACCGACGAGCCTCTGGCTTAATCCTTCGAGTAGAATAAATTTTTTACTTGAAAACACTATATGTTTATTAGCTCACCTGAGCGAAGCTCAAGGGGAGCTTTACTAATCGCTTTCTGTCCGTCGTCCATCCGTCGTCCGTCATCGTCCGGCGTAAACTTTACAAAACCAACTTCTCCGAAGAAACCACTGGCCCAATATTTTTCAAATGTTGTGTAAATGTTTATTACCTAATGTCAATTCAGATTTGTTCAAATGAAGTTGCCACGCCCCCAAGGGGCACCAAAATCTTTGAAAATCTTCTTCTCATGAACCAGCAGTAGCACAAACTTGATATTTGGTATGCAGCTTCCTTTTGAGGTGTAGACTCAAGTTTGTTCAAGAAAAGTTTGAGGGGTAATATTTGGCGACTTTACGGGAGGGGCAAGAATTTTGGCCCCACCCCAAATTTAAGTTTTCCGAACCAAGACGCCGATTTGAACCAAATTTTATGTGAGGGCTTATTGGGTCATAAGTACCTAATTTATGCCAAAAAATATTTTTCCGAAGCCCCGTGGGAACCGCGGGAGCTAAAAATAGAAAAAAATTAAAATGCCCGTATCTCCAAAACTACATAACACTGAGAATTCTTACGTGATGTGAAGCTTCCTTAGGACCAACAGAATGGAATGGTAAAAAAAAAATGCTATCGGTTTTATCATGGGGTACTTTTCTGGGACTTTGAAAAAGTGCTGAGTCAGCATTTTTTAACACGGTGGGTAATGGGAAAAACATTTAAGACTACTTTTCTCCCAAACCACTGCTCCAAAAGCTTTCAAATTTCACATATAACATCTTTGGAAGATTGTTTCACATGTTTATTGAAATCAATTCCCTTTGACCATATTTGGGCTCTCTGTTGGAGCCCAAATGTTTAAATTAGTGCAGTATGAGGAATATTCTTTAAAAATCCTCTTCTTCAGATCTACCAATAAGAATCTTTTGATATTTGGTATGCAGCATCCTTAAGGGTGAGATTCAAGTTTGTTCAAGCCAAGTCCCTGGGTTCATATTTAGGCTGAAAATTTGGGGTCCTGTTGCGGACTTAGAAATTTTTGACCAAAATCTGGAAATTTTTTTTTGTTTTTTTTTATGCGTTTCGGTGAATTTTAAAAAAAAAATTTTTTTTTTTTTTCTTTTTACTCTGAAAATTTGTGGGCCGGGTGGAACTTAGAAAATTTTGGACCAAAATCCAGAAATTAGTTTTTTTGTTTTTTTAATGCGTTTTGGTCAATTTTAAGACAAAATTTTTAATTTTTTTTTACACTGAAAATTTGGGGTCCGGGTGGGACTTAGAAAAAATCCGGAAATTTTTGTTGTTGTTTTTTTATGCGTTTCGGTCAATTTCAAAACACAAAAAAAATTTTTTTTTTACACTGAAAATTTGGGGACCGGGTGGGACTTAGAAAATTTTTGACCGAAATCCAGAGATTAATTTTTGGGTTTTTTATGCGTTTTGGTCAATTTTAAGAAGAAAAAAAAATTTAGGCTGAAAATATTTTGTTCGGGACTTCAAAAATTTCCAAACAAAAATATAAAAAAAAATCTGTTTTTTATGCGTTTATCTCAATTTTGGGACTTAAAAGTGCAGGAACTGAAAATAGAAGGAAAATCCTGTGCATTGTGTCACTGTGGGCACAACTGCTTCATCTAGTTGGTATATTCTTTTCTAAGGAGGGGCGTATGAAGCTTATTCAAGTCAAGTCCCTGGTTTGATATTTAGCCTACCATGTCAGGTGAGCACCCTCAGGCCCCCGTGGGCCTCTTGTTTTGTTTATCCCATAAATCATTTACAGGGCAGTCATGCCAAAATCTTGCTGTTACTCGCTGCAAAACTCTGCAAGAAGTGACAAGCACATTGGTCCAATTCGATCGACATGCAAAGATGTTAAAAATAAACAAGTTGCAGTGATGCATTTCTGTCTAAAAATAATTACCGTCAAACTTGAGGTAAAGTTGTATAAATACTTTATTAAATGAACAATGTTATCTTTCTTATTTTCGTTGTTTATTGTTGTTTTATTTGCATTGTTGATTGAACTTGAGTTTTATAAACAAAGCAGATGACACATGCATTTGTTTATTTTCACTTTCCTAATTTGGAAAATGAAACATCACTCATCATGCCCCTACCTTTCTTGTATGCTTTTCAATGCTTGGTTTCGATTGATTTACTTTGTGTTTTCTTTGTTAATTGTTGTTCGTTTTATTCTTAGATAGAGTTGAAATATGTCACATGTTCTAAAACTAACCATTTCCACGACGTCATTGTTTGATAAACGTTGGTTCATTTTGTCTCCCACAAACGTAAAACAGGTCATAACAACACGAATGTGATAGAGGTCAGAGGTCAACAGGTTGTCTCTACCATAGGAAAAAATTCTTTCAGTGTTAAACCTATGGGGAAAGTTTATCACCCTACTAGCAGCTGCTACTAGGTGAATAAAGCAAAAATTTATCCAAGACTTTTATTGTTTGAATAAACGTCTATTTATGGAATAAATATTCAATATCTTAACCCTTTGCACACCGATGCTGAAATATCAAAATTTCAAGAAAGAAATTCTAGCCATAATGCATCTAGGAATTTATTAGTTCACCTGACTGAAAGTCAGGGTGGGCTTTAGTGATCACTCTTTGTCCGTCCTCCGTCCATCGTCCGTGAACATGGTGTTTGCCACTTCTCCTCCAAAACTGCTGAACCGATTTAAGCTAAATTCTCATGAACCAACAGTAGCAGAGACTTGATATTTGGTATGCAGCTTCCTTTTGAGGTGTAGACTCAGATTTGTTCAAGAGAAATTCGAAGGGCTATATTTGCCGTCATTATGGGAGGGGCAAGAATTTTGACCCTGCCCAAAATTTCTATTTTCCAAACCAAGAGGCTGATTTGAACCAAATTTGTTATGAGGGCTTATTGGGTCCTAAGTAATTAATTTATGCCAAAAAAATTTCCTGTCGCCCTATGGGAACCGCAGAAATTAAAAATAGAAAAAAAATTTAAATGCCCATATCTCCAAAACTACATGGCACTGACAATTTTTATTTGGTGTGAAGCTTCCTTAGGACCAGCAGAAAGGAATGGTCCAAAAAAAAAATGGCCATCAGTTTTATCATAGGGTACTTTTGCGGGACTTTGAAAAAGTGCTGAGTCATCATTTTTAGCTCAACTTTGGCGAAGCCAAATTTGAGGTATTGTCATGGTCCGTCCACCGTGCCGTACACGTGGCTCGGGCTAGAGGCCGTATTTATGAACTGATCTTTACGAAACTTCTTGGGTACCTTTTTTATCACTGTGGGATGAGAACGAGTGTTTTGGGGTCTGGTCCGAAATTCAAGATGGCCGCTGGCAGCCATTTTGTATAAAATTAGGTGCAATCAGATTTTTGCGCAGAACTTCCATATGAAAACTCCGATTTGAATAATTTTTTGTATGAATGTTTAGTACCATGGGATACATCACATATAATACAGGTTTTTTCCTTGTGCGTAAATTATACAAATTAGACTAACTTTGATTTATTTAGTGTTACTTTCAGCACTGTAAGTGCAAATGCCAATACGATTCATGCTAGATGGCATATGTATGAACCAACCTTTCTGAAACTTCTTGGGTACCTTTGTTATCACCGTGGGACGAGAACAAGTGTTTTTGGGTCCAGTCTGAAATTCAAGATGGCCGCTGGCAGCCATTTTGTACAAAATTAGGTGCAATCAGATTTTTACTCAGAACTTCCATATGAAAGCGCTGATTTGAATAATTTTTTGTGTGAATGTTTAGTACCATGGGTTACATCACATATAATACGGGTTGTTTTCTCGTGCATAAATTATGCTAATTAGACTAACTTTGATCTATTTAATGTTTCTTTCAGCAGTGTAACTGCAAATGCCAATACGGCTTGGGCTCGTGGCTGTATTTATGAATCGATCTTTACGAAATTTCTTGGGTACCTTTGTTATCACCGTGGGACGAGAATGAGTGGTTTTGAGTGCGGTCCGAAATTCAAGATGGCTGCCAGTGACCATTTTGTAGTGAAATTAGGTCCAATCAGTTTTTTGTACATTTTTGTACACAACTTCTATACGGCTCAGGCTAGAGGCTGTATTTATGAACCAATCTTTACAAAACTTCTTAGGTACCTTTGTTATCACCGTGGGATGAGAACAAGTGTTTTTGGGTGCAGTCCAAAATTCAAGATGGCCACCAGCAGCCATTTTGTACCAAAATTAGTGCAATCAGTTTTTTGTACAGAACTTCTGTATGAAAGCTCTGATTTGAATAAATTTTTGTATGAATGTTTAGTAACATGGAATACATCACATATAATACAGGTTTTTTCTCGTGCAGAGATTATGCAAATTAGATGAACTTTGATTTATTCAGTACTACTTATACACTGTAAGTGCACATGTCAATACGGCTAGGGCTGGAGGCTGTATTTATGAACCGATGTTCACGAAACTTCTTGGGTACCTTTGTTATCATCTTGGGACGAGAACGAGTGTTTTTGAGTGCGGTCCAAAATTCAAGATGGCTGCCGACGGCCATTTTGTACCAAAAGTTTTTAGCTTAACTTGACAAAGTCAAGATAAGCTATTGCCATCACGCGTGCAGAAGTCTGTTAGTCTGTGAGTCTGTTCACATTTTCCTTTAGCACAGGCTACACCCCGTAGTTCTTGTCTGATCATCACAAAATTTCATATGCAGGTTTGGGGTCATGTCTAGATGAGAATGTCCCCTTTTGGTCGTGATCAGTCAACCGGTATGGCTGCCTGAGCCCAAAACCCGAAAACCATTGGCACAGTCTACAGGTCGTATTTAATATGGAGGGGTTTCATTGTAACTTGGTAGGTTGACTCCATATGATGTCTAGATGAGAACTTACCCATTTGGTCACGATCTGTCAACTGTGACGGCTGCCCGAGCCCAAAACCCGAAAAACCTTTAGCACTGTCTACAGGTCATATTTATGGAGGGATTTGATTGTAACTTGGTAGGTTGACTTCATATAATGTCTTTCATTGTAACTTGGTAGGATGCCTCTGTATAATGCCTAGATAAGAACGTCCCCCTTTGGTCATGATCTCAACCGTGATGCTGCCCAAGCCCGAAACCCAAAAAACTTTTAGCACAGTCTGCAGGTCATATTCAATATGGAGGGGTTTCATTGTAACTTGGTAGGTTGACTCTGTGATGTCTAGATGAGAACTTACCCATTTGGTCACGATCTGTCAACCGTGACGACTGCCCGAGCCCAAAACCCGAAAACCTTTAGCACTGTCAACAGGTCATATTTATGGAGGGATTTGATTGTAACTTGGTAGGTTGACTTCATATAATGTCTAGATGAGAACGTCCCCTTTTCGATGCGATTGGTCAACTGTGACAGCTACAGGGGCCTGAAGCCCAAAAACTTTTAGCACAGTCTGCAGGTCATATTTATGAAGGGATTTCATTGTAGCTTGGTAGGATGACTCCAAATAATGTCTAGATGAGAACGTCCCCTTTTGGTCGCAATCATTCAGCCGTGATGGCTGCCCGAGTCCAAAACCCGAAAACCTTTAGGTCGTATTTATGGAAGGATTTCATTGTAACTTGTTAGGTTGACTCCATATAATGCCTAGATGATGACATCCCCTTTTGGTCGTGGTTGGTCAACTGTGATGGCTACAGGGGCCCAAAGCCCGAAAACCTTTAGCACAGTCCACAGGTCATATTTATGAAGGGATTTCATTGTAACTTCGTAGGATCAATCCAGATAATGCCGTCCCCTTTTGGTCGCGATCATTCAACCATGATGGCTGCCTGAGCCCAAAATCCGAAAGTACAGACTACAGGTCGTATTTGTGAAGGGATTTCATTGTAACTTGGTAGAATGACTCAGTATAATGTTGAGATGATGACGTCCCCTTTTAGATGCAATCGGTCAGCCGTGATGGCTACACAGGCCTGATGCCCAAAAACCTTTAGCACAGTCTACAGGCCATATTTATGAAGGGATTTCATTGTAACTTGATAGGATAACTCGTTTTGGAATAATTTCACTGTAACTTGGTAACTTTTGTTGACATACGTTAACTGTGAGGGCCACAAACATTAATTGTGAAGGCCACATTAATCCACCCCTCATTTCTTTAGTACAGTCTACACCTCATATTATTTTTCTTAAAAACATAGCATACAAGGAACAGAAATTAACATATTCCCAATTATCACAATTCTTGTCTTATTTCATAATCCTTTCATAAACATTGAACATTATCCTTTTCATCAAACACAACACTCAGACAAGTTAAGCTGCAGTGTCATTGACACTTTCATTAAAAGTCTTCTTCTTCAGATGCACTAGTCAGAATGCTTTCATATTTGGCATACAACATCTCCAGGGGGGTCAGGTTCAAGTTTGTTCAAATCAGGTCCGTAGGTTAATATTTGGGCTCCGTAAGGTAGCCCAAATTTTAACTTAGTGCAATGGGAAGACATTTCTTTAAAATTTGTCTTCTTCAGATCCAACAGTTGGAATGCTTTCATATTTGGTATACAACATCTCTAGGGAGGCCAGATTCAACTTTGTTCAAATCGAGAGCCTGGGTTAATATTTGGGCTCCCTGTGGGAGCCGGAATTGGCCATGTAGCTGAAGAATTAGAAATAAATTTTGTATTCAGTACCCTTTAGAGGTGTGTAACTAAGATTAATCCACATAGGTTGTATCAAGGGGCTTCATAGAGGAGCTCTGCATTTTACATTATGATCAACTGAAGAAAAGTTGTGATGCTCGGATTATTTTTGTCACTCCCGAGGGGCTCAAGGATTGACAGTGTATGCTATGGAGATGGATTGCTTAATGTAGACTCATTCTTGGACTCTGTTTATATTGTGTTCTGTTCAAGGTGAGCGCTTCAGGCCTTGTGGGGCCTCTTGTTTTATATTGGGGTTTAACAGCAGTTTTGACAGCCAGGGTGACTTCATGTTGGACAGTTTTACAGGTTCTGAAAGCCAGAGTGCCTGGAGAGAACCATCAAGCAGTGGTGGGCAACTGTTGGACTCCCCAATGCACTAACTCCACACAAGCAGGGTTAACATTGGTTGAAAACGAGTGCACCATCGACATGCAGTAGGCCTTAGTACACAACGCCCAGTGCCCCCACAAGGGCAATCAGGATTAAGTGCCTTGCCCAAGTGCACAGCACCATTATCCCTGGTGGGGATCGAACTGTGAACCTTTCGGTTTGAAGTTTAATGCCGTAACCACTGAGCCAACATGCTCCTGACCCCAAAGATCTTTTTATTACATCAAAATATCTTCCTAAGTGTTGTCAGTAGGCATTATATAAGCTGTTTATAATCCAGAATCAATGTTAAAGTAGTTCGAGAGAGATCGATATAACATTTTATGGAATAAACATTAAATTACAGCTAAGTACAATAGACAAAAGGCAATAACTCTCTAAGTATTTTTTAATGATCCGTGTTTATGAATTTTCCAAGATTATTTATTTATCTATTTGTTAGTGTTTAAGGTCACTTTCAGAATCTATGGCTATATAATGACAGTAACATAGGTATGAAGTCAAGATTAACTAGTCGTTTATATCTATGCTGCCCACTTTAAGCCTAAAAATATTAAAAATCTGTTTCTCAGGCATGGTCCTTTTGGCTGCCGTATGCTCTCTTTTTTATAACCAATGCAAACTTTAAAAAAAATAAAAATTAAATGGTGTATGTCTGATATTTTACCTAAGTTAATAAAACTGATAAATTTGTCCCTTGAGTGTAATAAGGGTTTGCAATGCTTTTAGCCTTCTTGCACTCAAGGGATGAAATACACTACCACCCATGCTATTCTGTGGATTATGAGGCCTAAAGCATAAACATACCAAGAACATGAACTTTTGATGGCAAATAAATAAATAGAAAAATGAAAAATAAAAAATAAAATAAAAAAACGCCCGACGAAATGCAATTTTTAAAAAAAATGGCCTGAGAAACTGAAGATCTACTTTGTGAGGCCTTAAAACTGCCTTACACAGAGTTAGTTGGCAAGCTAACATATTACACTGACTATCTGTATGCATTTCAAAGTATTAGTTGATATACACTGAATAAGGCTGTAAAAATGCAGAGGTTAGTTGATTACATGTTACATAGAGTGCAGGATTCAAGGAACTAATGAAAATACTTATACAGTGGAGCCCACTTAATTGGATATCTCTTAACTGAATAACCCTCTTAATTGAATATAATTTCCCAACACAAAACCATTTTCCATACCTCCCGTACAAATTTAACATGTTGATTGAATATAGGTTATAGAGTAAACTCCTGTTCATTGAATAAAAAATCTTGTAACCTGTCGAGAAATTACCCTGACTTGCCCAGTTTTCCATTTTTTTTATAGACCTATTTGTCCTCAGTACATCCAGTACAGTTATTTAATCTATTATATCTTGTTTGACAGAGCTCATGGAGCTCTGTCAAGCAAGATGTAATAGAATAAATGCTAAGTTTATCTCTCGAATTCAGGAAAGTGGCACAATCCCTGTTAATTGAATACTCCTGTTAATAAATAAATAATTTTCATTGGCAAAGTGGCTATTCAATTAACCCTTTACCCACCGAATCGGCCACGTCTGCCCATGTAATATGCAAATTCAGCAGCAGAAAAAATATTATTTTTAATAGAATTTCAATAAAACCATATCATGTGACCCCTCTTTGGAACAAGCTCATTAAGCTCGTTCCAGTGAGGCATCATATAATATGGTTTTGTCGAAATTTTTTGAAAAATTAAAAAAAATGGTATTTAAAATAACAAATTTTGATATCGACTTTGTTGGGTAAAGGGTTAACAGGGTTCCACTGTACTGGATTGTGGAAAAAATTTTAAAGTGAATTCCAAAAATGAAAACCTTTTCTATTTTCAATGAATATTTTGTCTGTTATAGATTAGTTGTCTTATCTTCTATCTATAGAATCTCTGCAGATTAGTTGTTTTATCTTACAACAACAACAACAACAACAACAATGTATTTTCCCCCAATACAAATAAAAACGTCTAGACAAAATACAAATTTGTATTGAGGGTAGCAACCCCACGTGTGACCATTCGTTTCAGAAAGAGAATGTTTTTACCTACACTCATTGAAAATTGATTACACATGTCAAGGTCACCATTTTGATAACAATAATTAAATGATAAATCACCAACTCAACAAAATACATTCGACTAGATCATTTTTTACCATGACAATATTTTTATGTAGGCCTACCATGCATTAAACATGAAAAATAAAATAAAGAAACAGACAGCTGAAACAAAGCTATAAACTTTGACGGCTATTGTAAAAGTGGAACAGTGAATAGGATTACATCATGCATATCTCAAGAACGTAATGACATGATCTTTATTCATAAAAAATCAATTCATAAATACTGAAAGATTGTCAAAATATATGCGAAAAAGTCAAGAAAGGGAAGACTGTTGTATGATAAATTAGTTATTACCACCAAGTGAGTTTCTGAGATGGTGTATGGAAGACTCAACCTCTCCTCCGGGTCATATATCACCTCGTCCTAACAAACTTGTCGATATATGCCCAGAGACTAGGTCTCAACTTTAATACACCATCTCGGAAACCCACAGGGTGGTAATAACCCATATTTATCTTCTGTCGAAAAGTTTATATTTATTGATTCCCCGTGGAAACCCTGGTAAGTGGATCAGTGCTTCATTACTCTGGTGAACAGGCTGTGTTTTACTGGTAAAACAGGATCTGGTAACTAATCCTGGGTGTGGAATTGCTCTAATGTGGGCAGCATAGGTATAATCAGTTGACTAAACTTGCCTTTATACTTGTGTTGTGGTCATGATATACCAATAGATGCTGAAGTGAACTTAAACTCCAATAAATAAATAATTGAATCAAAATATTAATTGCATATAATTTCCAAACCCCAGCCCTTCAGTTCAAATTTGACCTTTTGTTTGCATAAAGGTTATAGAGTTAACCCAAGAGGCCATTTTGCCAGCTCAAGAACATCATACATCAAAATTTCATTATGTAGGATGGTTGCTAAGTGAATGTGTAGAGTAAAGCAATCCATATTTTCAGCATGCAGCCCCAAGGCTGCATGTTGAAAATATTAATTGGTCTACCCGCAAATAATGAATATGGACCCTCCCAGTTGCTGTCATTGAACTGATATGGAAAATACCACCAGGCATCAAGGGTTAACTGTTAATTAGTTCAAAACTTGTGTAATCCGTTGAAGAATTGAGCTTGACAATTGCTGAAGTTTCTTTATTATAGATCCTTTGTCCTTATTAGTGGACTAGACATTTTAATTTTTGCTCAGTTTAGGTCTTTCTGTTAAATGAATATTTTTCTCTGGCAAAATGGATATTCGATTAACAAGATTCTGTTGAACTTTTTTTTTTCAGGGTTATATGTTTGGAAGATCTGGAGAAACTTTGACATTAAGAATAAGACAGATAACTTTCAGAACCATGTTGAAACAGGTAGGGGTGTCCTACATAAGGCCACTGTTTGTTATACAACCTTCGCGATGAGATTGGATGTCTGCTGGATTACATCTGTCCATCCATTCATTCATTTCAACATTCATTCATTCATTTGTTTGTTTGTTCATTATACCACCACAACGGGTTGTGGGGGATATACTGGAATCACTTTGTCGGTCGGTACATCCATCCATTAGTCAGTCCATCCATTTGTTTGTCTGTCTGTAGACATATTTTTGTCCTGAGATTTTCTCAAGAATTTATGGCCAATGTGCTTGAAACTTGGTATGAATATTCACCACCATGGAAACCTGTACACCTGCAATTATAGTTCTGTTTGGATTATTTTTGCCGAATTATGACCCTTTTCGACTGGAAAAAGCAGGCTTAGAATTTTGTCTGGAGATTTTCTCAGATTATTATGGGTTGATTCCTTTGAAACGTGGTAAGGATGTTTACTACCATGGGAACCTGTGCTCCTTTGATGATAGTTTTGATCAGACTTTTTGTCAGAGTTGTGCCTCTTTTCATCATAGAATGTCTGAATTTTGTCTTGAGATTTTCTCAGATGTTTATGGGTCGATACTTTTGAAACTTGGTATGAATGTTCACTATAATGGGATCCTGTGCACCTGTGATTATAGTTGCGGTCGGGCCTTTTTTGCCATAGTTATGACCCTTTTTGTCTCAGAATGCCTAGAATTTTGTCTGGAGATTTTCTCACATGTTTTGGGGTTGATTCCTTTGAATCTTGGTATGGCTGTTCACTACCATGGGAGCTTTTGCAACTGCGAGTATAGTTGCGATCAGACTTTTTTGCCAGAGTTGTGCCCCTTTTCATCTTAGAATAATCATGGTGGTGGGGTGGCGGGTGGTATGGATAGGCTCATCAGGGACAATCACACCTCTAGTTCATTTTTTCATCCATCCAATGCTGCATTACATCTGTTCATCCTTATAGTTAGATCTTCATGAAACTGTACATAGATATTCAGCATGATATTTCTTTTCAGACCCCCACACTCTCAAAATTGGGGGAGGAGGGTATACTGGATTACATCTGTCTGTCTGTTTGTTCGTCCTCCCCTTTGTTTAGCTCCACCAGTGATTATTGTTAGATCTTCATGAAATTATGTTCAGCATGACAGCTAATGTCAGACTTCCTCTCTCTGAGAAATATACGGGTTTACATCTGTGCTAGGGCTGAGCGTTTTTTTGGTTTTCTGGTTCAGTTCCAGTTTTTGTAGTAAATCAGACAATCAAACTGCAAGAACCAACCAAAACCAGCCAAACAGTTTTACTGTTTGTGTATAAACTGATCAAACAATCCAAATGTAGGGAACTGGACTTAATTGAAGACAACTATGGACTCGCGTCACTTAGTCTATCCGGCAAAGGGGCGAATATGTTGTGTTCTGATTGTCATATTTTTTCCCCTATTGATTATTTATTTATTTATTTATTGATGTTTAAGGTCACATATTTATGCACAATACGTCCAATACACAAGTCAGTAAGGGAAAAAATATGACAGTGAGAACACAACATAGATTGGATGGACTTGATTCATTCGTTACTCTGATTTATGTTTTTAATCGAGTTGTAACAAAGTCAAACTCAACTTACAGTTTGATGAATGGCGGGCGGTTGGGTGGGCGGACGTAAACAATTGGTTTCCGGATGATAACTTGATAATGGTTCAACCCATGTTCATGAAACTTCATAGGTAGGTTGGTATTGGTGAGAGGAAGAATCCTATTAATTTTGGACTTGCTTGGTCAAAGGTCAAGGTCACAGTGACCTTGAACATAGTAAATTGTAAACAATTGGTGTCCGGATGATAACTTGACTATGGTTCAACCCACATTCATGAAACTTCATATGTAGGCTGGCCTTCGTGAGAGGAAGAACCCTATTTATTTTGGACTCACTAGATCAAAGGTCAAGGTCACAGTGACCCTGAACATAGTAAATCAAAACAATTGGTTTCCAGATGATAACTTGATAATGGTTCGACCCATGTTCATGAAACTTCATAGTTAGGTTGGCATCAGTGAGAGGAAGAACCCTATTTATTTTTTACTTGCTAGGTGAAAGGTCAAGGTCACAGTGACCTTCAACATAGTAAATCGTAAACAATTGGTTTCCGGATGATAACTTGATAATGTTTCGACCCATGTTCATGAAACCTCATAGGTAGGTTGGCATCAGTGAGAGGAAGAACCCTATTTATTTTGGCCTCACTAAGCATTTCTTTTCCTGGTTGAATAGGTCTAGCAACTGGTCCCCTAGAACCCCTAAAAATTATCAAAGGGAAGTTAGGATGAACCCAATACAAACAGGGCTTTAGTGGTGAGTGCTGTCATACAAACTATTTGATTTTGTACAAGTTAAGGAGGTTGTAGCGTTATTATACCCCCACTTTTGAAGAAAATGGGGGTATACTGGATTACATGTGTCCGTCTGTCCGTCCGTCCGTCCGTCCGTCCGTCCGTCCGTCCGTCCGTCCGTGTGTGAGTCCGTCTGAGAATATTCATAACTTTCATATCCAAATAACTTAAGTATTTTTTTATTACTTGTTTTTAATTCATTTATGCTTCATCAGCCCAGCAATGCAGTGGGGGTATGAATTGTCTTCAGTAATAGCTCTTGTTTACTATCTGTTCTTAACACATAGAAAAAAACAAACTGAAAGTGAGTATTTTTATACCACAACCAATGGCCCAGACTTGGCTGGTGCAAACTCAATATTATCAAGGGCCAAACACCAAGTTTGCCCCCCCCCCCTCCCCCCAGTCCCCAAAATTTGCATACAATACCGAAAATTAAAATCCCTATCTGGCCCTCCATGCTTTTACTACTTGCGCATGCGCAGTACTCAGGCAGAGACCGGAATTGGCACAAACATCATTCTTTGTTTGTCCCTAAGTCAGTAAACATCTCAACTGACATCAGTGCTTTAAATCCCTCTTTTGGTGGATGCCACACACAAATCAATGAAGTATATAGTGGATTCAAGGCAGTAAATAGATGATGGAAGTGAACAACGGTGGTTTGAGACCTTCAGGGCTGTAACTTTTAAATAATATGAAAATTATTTCATGTTACCCAAGTTCGGGATATATGCCTTGACGTCATTAGTTTTGCTAATGATTTACCTACTGCTGATTATGTGTTCCTTCCCTATCCTTCAATGAACCCTTCGGTTAAACTCCTAAGCTTTCTGCCTGTTTTTTATTGAAATTTTAATTAAATTTCTTGGGAGTTTAACGTGTTGTTCAGAGAGTTTATTCTGTTTATCCCCACTGTTACGTCCTCACCCTCGGGGTGTTGGGCCGTTATTGTCTTGCATCTCCTACCGGATGCATTGTTATATGCCCGTTTGAAAAACAGGACGTATTATGTAAATGGACTCGCCGTCTGTCTGTCCGTCCGTCCGTCCGTCCGTGTGTGAGTCCGTCTGAGAATATTCATAACTTTCATATCCAAATAACTTAAGTATTTTTTTATTACTTGTTTTTAATTCATTTATGCTTCATCAGCCCAGCAATGCAGTGGGGGTATGAATTGTCTTCATTAATAGCTCTTGTTTACTATCTGTTCTTAACACATAGAAAAAACAAACTGAAAGTGAGTATTTTTATACCACAACCAATGGCCCAGACTTGGCTGGTGCAAACTCAATATTATCAAGGGCCAAACACCAAGTTTGACCCCCCCCCTCCTCCCCCCAGTCCCCAAAATTTGCATACAATACCGAAAATTAAAATCCCTATCAGGCCCTCCATGCTTTTACTACTTGCGCATGCGCAGTACTCAGGCAGAGACCGGAATTGGCACAAACATCATTCTTTGTTTGTCCCTAAGTCAGTAAACATCTCAACTGACATCAGTGCTTTAAATCCCTCTTTTGGTGGATGCCACACACAAATCAATGAAGTATATAGTGGATTCAAGGCAGTAAATAGATGATGGAAGTGAACAATGGTGGTTTGAGACCTTCAGGGCTGTAACTTTTAAATAATATGAAAATTATTTCATGTTACCCAATTTCGGGATATATGCCTTGACGTCATTAGTTTTGCTAATGATTTACCTACTGCTGATTATGTGTTCCTTCCCTATCCTTCAATGAACCCTTCGGTTAAACTCCTAAGCTTTCTGCCTGTTTTTTATTGAAATTTTAATTAAATTTCTTGGGAGTTTAACGTGTTGTTCAGAGAGTTTATTCTGTTTATCCCCACTGTTACGTCCTCACCCTCGGGGTGTTGGGCCGTTATTGTCTACCGGATGCATTGTTATACGCCCGTTTGAAAAAAGGGACGTATTATGTAAATGGACTCGCCGTCTCTCTGTCCGTCCATCTGTCTGTCCATCCATGGACACATTTCGTTTCCAGATGATAACTTTAGTTGTAATGGTTTGAGCTGAGTTAAATTTGGCTTATGGATTTAGTACAATAAAATACAGGTTGGGTTCGATTTCCATCTTTAACGGCCCATTTTTAGTAGAGTATGGCTCTTTATTTATGAGAATTTTGCCCAAGTTCTTGTTTGTATTTAAACATTACAGTATTGTGTCGCCTTCTCCTTCTACATTTTACATGCTATATTGTTCAAACTTTGCACACATGTTGACCACCAATTGCCGTTGTGCATGTGACAAGAGCAAGTAACTGTCTTTTGTATTTCTAGAGTTATGCCCCCGTTTAGAACTTAAAACATTACAGTTTTGTGTCGCCTACTCCTTCAACATTTTAGAGGCTATATTGTTCAAATTTTGCACACATGTTGATCACCAATTGCCGTTGTGCATGTGATAAGGGCAGATAACTCCATTTTGTATTTCCAGAGTTATGCCCCCTTTCAATACTTGAAACATACACTATTGTGTCGCCTACTCCTTCAACATTACAGGGCAGGACGTAGTTTTCCTCCCGTAAGCCTTGTATGCATTCTATTATATGCATGCCTTCATGGCTCCTCAATTGGCGGCTGGGTTGTGTTCTAACGGTGACCTCATGGGCACATCCACTATTTAGTTGGTTTGTTTGCTGTGGCTGTTCATTTATAAGTCATATATGGCAATTAGTCCACTCTGAAAAGTTTTGCACAGAGCGGTCTGCCCTTTCCTTGCGACGTATGAGTTTATAACTCAGTTTAACTGCATTAACGTCATATTATTCATTCTGTTTCCTGGTTACACTTGTATCACTCGATCATACCGTAGATATAGGCTGTATACAGATGAGTAAATGCGGGATTCTGTTGCTCGCGTGCATAATATGTGTATTTATTAGGCAGATGCATTATTAATTAGATTCTATAAAATTCTTGCTCTGCTTATAGTGCTCATGAGAATTTAGGGCTTTTTGGATCTGTTATGGAATTTTCAATAGGCCGTCTATGCATATATTCTCAATTTTTAGCTTCATTATTCGGAGTAGTATATTCTTTCTCCGAACAGTCATTGGTTGTAACAGACCTAGGGAACAATGAATTATTTGGGGGATGGTCTGAGACGGGTCTGTTATTCACAGCCTGTTCCATGGTCTGAATCCAGCTTTCTACCAGAGACGTTACACAGGAGAATTCACATTCTCGTATATTGGCATGGTTCAGTTGGCGTTTCATTAGTGGAATTATTGTACACCTGAATGGGGTCGCCTGTTGGTTGCGTCAGAAATATGTTTGCTCTAACAGATACTTTCCATTGGGATTCAATTGGACAAGTGTAAGGTTGTACACGTTATATCACCGATTTTCGACCTATCTACGTATTCTGACTCCGGCATACATTAGAAGGTTGCGCTGTTAAAAACCGGGATCACCATGATAGCCTTAGCTACTGAAGTGGCGTTAAGCACCAATAATTAATAATAATTAATAACTGGGTGCCTGTTGGGTGAATATATATAGATTATTTGGTACCGCTTTTCACTGATTCCAGAGTGCTTCCCTCTTTGTTTTGAAGAATATTCCTTCAAAAAAAGAGGGGCGGGGGGGGGGGAATTTTTCTTCATCTCTTCTGGCTTGACAATAAGTTTGTAACTTTGAATGAAGCTGTTTTGTGTGTGTATTACTGATCTTAGATACAGCTTGTTTATTATATATATACGGCGTGTGTTTGTGGGGGTTAGTCTCTCACTCTCGAATACGCCATCCTAATTTAAGGGGACTATCCTTAAAATTGGGGGCTCGTTACACCCAATTAACATAATCATTAATGCTAAGAATATGGAATTACTTGGATATGGCTCCTTTTTGATGATATGTCTTCTCTATTATTGTATAGAGAAACATATATGTAATATCTTTAAAAATTTAATCTCCTTTTCACCTTGGAATGCAGACTTGGGAGCTGCATTTGGTCTGCTAATTCTAAAGTCCTTGGCCCTCTGCCTTTTTACGATTCAGCTAAGTCTGGGCCATTGGTTGTAGTATAAAAATATGATAAATTTAAAGTAATTTGTATATTTTTAGCTCAACTTTGGCGAAGCCAAATTTGAGCTTATGCCATGGCCTGTCGTCCGTCTGTCCGTCAACAATTGGATACGGCTCGGGCTAGAGGCCGTATTTATGAACCGATCTTTACGAAACTTCTTGGGTACCTTTGTTATGACCGTGGGACGAGAACAAGTGTTTTTGGGTGCGGTCCGAAATTCAAGATGGCTGCCAGCCACCATTTTGTACCGACGATGCAGAAATCTGTTTTTTGTACAGAACTTCCATATGAAAGCTCTGATTTGAATAATTTTTTGTATGAATGTTTAGTACCATGGGATACATCACATATAATACGGGTTTTTTTCTCGTGTGTAAATTATGCAAATTAGACTAACTTTGATGTTTTTTGGTGTTACTTTCAGCACTGTAAGTGCAAATGCCAATACGGCTCGGGCTAGAGGCCGTATTTATGAACCGATCTTTACGAAACTCCTTGGGTACCTTTGTTATCACCGTGGGACGAGAACGAGTGTTTTTGGGTCCGGTCCGAAATTCAAGATGGCCGATGGCAGCCATTTTGTACTAAATTTGGTGCAATCAGATTTTTGCACAGAACTTCCACATGAAAGCGCTGATTTGAATAATTTTTTTGTGTGAATGTTTAGTACCATGGGATACATCACATATAATATGCGTTTTTTTCTTGTGCAGAAATTATGCAAATTAGATGAACTTTGATTTTTTCAGTCCTACTTACACACAGTAAGTACACATGTCAATATGGCTTGGGCTAGAGGCTGTATTTATGAATCGATCTTCATGAAACGTCTTGGGTACCTTTGTTATCACCTTGGGACGAGAACGAGTGTTTCTGGGTGCGGTCCAAAATTCAAGATGGCTGCCAATGGCCATTTTGTACCGAAATTAGGTCTAATCAGTTTTTTGTACACAACTTCTATACGGCTCAGGCTAGAGGCCGTATTTATGAACCGATCTTTACGAAACTTCTTGGGTACCTTTGTTATCACCGTGGGATGAGAACGAGTGTTTTTGGGTGTGGTCCGAAATTCAAGATGGCCACCAGCAGCCATTTTGTACCAAAATTAGTGCAATCAGTCTTTTGTACAGAACTTCTGCATGAAAGTTCTGATTTGAATAAATTTTTGTATGAATGTTTAGTAACATGGAATACATCACATATAGTACAGGTTTTTTTCTCGTGCAGAAATTATGCAAATTAGATGAACTTTGATTTATTCAGTGCTACTTATACACTGTAAGTGCACATGTCAATACGGCTCGGGCTAGAGGCTGTATTTATGAACCGATCTGCACAAAACTTCTTGGGTACCTTTGTTATCACCTTGGGACGAGAACGAGTGTTTCTGGGTGCGGTCCAAAATTAAAGATGGCTGCCAGTGGCCATTTTGTACCAAAATTAGTTTTTTGTCACAACTTCTACACAGCTCATATTTGTGAACTGATCTTCACGAAACTTCTTGAGTACCTTTGTTTTCACCTTGGGACAGGAATGAGTGTGTTTTGGGGTGCCTTTGTTATCACTGTGCTATGAGAACAAATATTTTGGGGTTCAGTCAGACCCACTCTGGGACTCAAAGATTTTTTTCTAATTTAACATCTGACTGTCACCCACCTTTACAATACTTTACCTATACATTTGTTACAGGCAACGGTCAGTATTTATGTACAGACCGTTACAATACTTTATATGTACCTTTGTTATCAGGTCATTACCTAGATGTTTGTCATTGCTGTGACACATACTATACATGTACATGTCTTTGTCTTGACAAGTTGAGCTACAGTGTCATTGACACTTTCATTTTTACTTACCAATGGCCCAGATGGGGATGGCCCTCCCATGAGTGGGCACTCATACCTCCCTGCTGAGTTATTACTTTAGTAGGCTACAAAGAATGATGTTGGCACCAATTCCGGTCTCTTCCTGAGTACTGTGCATGTGCAAGTAGTAAAAGTATGGAGGGCCAGATAGGACTTTTAATTTTCGGTATTGTATACAAAATTTTGGGATTGTGGGGTGTTCAGAATTTGTGTTTGGCCCAAGATAATATTGAGTTTGCACCAGCTAAGTCGGGGCCATTGGTAAGTATAAAAAATATACAATTTACCTTAAATTGAATAATTTTTTTCCCCGAAACCGAACGAAAACCGAATCTGGAAAATCAAAACCTCCCAGCTCTAATCTATGCATCTTTCTATCCATTCATGTGTCCATCTATTCGTCCTCCCTTTTGTATAACTCCACCAGTAAGTAGGTCACCTGATTTTCAGTCGGGATGAGCTGTAATGATCACTCCCTGTCCATCATCGTGCATGAAGGTGGTGTTTGTGGCTTTGATTGAAAAACCATTGAATCACTTTCAGAAAAACTTTATGGAATTGTTGATTATGAGATTGCATTGTGATTTTATTAAAATCAAGTCGCCTTGCCTCATATGGTGGGTCTGGAATTACCTCATTTTTAGCTCAACTTTGACAAAGTCAAATTTGAGCTATTGTCATGGCCCGTCGTCTGTCTGTCCGTCCGTCCGTCTGTCCATCTGTCCGTCTGGCCGTCTGTCCGTACGTCAACAATTGGCTATGGCTCGGGCTAGAGGTCGTATTTATGAACCGATCTTTACGAAACTTCTTGTGTACCTTTGTTATGACGGGAACGAGTGTTTTTAGTTGTGGTCCGAAATTCAAGATGGCTGCCAGTGGCCATTTTGTACCGATGATGCAAAAATTAGTTTTTTGTACAGAACTTCTGTATGAAAGTTCTGATTTGAATAAAGTTTTGTATAAATGTTTAGTACCATGGGATACATCACATATAATACGGGTTTTTTTCTCGTGCGTAAATTATGCAAATTAGACTGACTTTGATTTATTTAGTGTTACTTTCAGAGCTGTAAGTGCCAAGCTGCTATGGCTCGGGCTAGAAGCTGTATTTATGAACCGATCTTTACGAAACTTCTTGGGTACCTTTGTTATGACCGTGGGACGAGAACGAGTGTTTTTGGGTGCGGTCCGAAATTCAAGATGGCTGCCAGCTGCCATTTTGTACCGACGATGCAGAAATCTGTTTTTTGTACAGAACTTCCATATGAAAGCTCTGATTTGAATAATTTTTTGTATGAATGTTTAGTACCATGGTATACATCACATATAATCCGGGGGGTTTTTTTGTACGTAAATTGTGCAAATTAGACTAATTTTGATGTTTTTTGGGGTTACTTTCAGCACTGTAAGTGCAAATGCCAATACGGCTCGGGCTAGAGGCCGTATTTATGAACCGATCTTTACGAAACTTCTTGGGTACCTTTGGTATCACCGTGGGACGAGAACGAGTGTTTTTGGGTCCGGTCCGAAATTCAAGATGGCCGATGGCAGCCATTTTGTACAAAATTAGGTGCAATCAGATTTTTGCACAGAACTTCCATATGAAAGCCCTGATTTGAATAATTTTTTTGTGTGAATGTTTAGTACCATGGGATGCATCACATATAATACGGGTTTTTTTCTCGTGCAGAAATTATGCAAATTAGATGAACTTTGATTTTTTCAGTGCGACTTACACCAGTAAGTACACATGTCAATACGGCTCAGACTAGAGTCTGTATTTATGAACTGATCTTCACGAAATGTCTTGGGTACCTTTGTTATCACCTTGGGACGAGAACGAGTGTTTCTGGGTGCGGTCTAAAATTCAAGATGGCTGCCAGTGGCCATTTTGTACCGAAATTAGGTCTAATCAGTTTTTTGTACACAACTTCTATACAGCTCAGACTAGAGGCCATATTTATGAACCAATCTTTACGAAACTTCTTTGGTACCTTTGTTATCACCGTGGATGAGAGCGAGTGTTTTTGGGTGTGGTCCGAAATTCAAGATGGCCACCAGCAGCCATTTTGTACCAAAATTAGTGCAATCAGTCTTTTGTATAGAACTTCTGTATGAAAGTTCTGATTTGAATAAATTTTTGTATGAATGTTTAGTAACATGGAATACATCACATATTGTAAGGGGTTTTTTTTCGTGCCGAAATTATGCAAATTAGATGAACTTTGATTTATTCAGTGCTACTTACACAATGTAAGCACACATGTCAATACGGCTCAGGGTACAGGCTGTATTTATGAACTGATCTTCACAAAACTTCTTGGGTACCTTTGTTATCTCCTTGGGATGAGAATGAGTGTTTCTGGGTACGGTCCAAAATTCAAGATGGCTGCCAGTGGCCATTTTGTACCGAAATTAGGTCCAATCAGTTTTTTTTCACAAGTTCTATACAGCTCGTATTTATGAACTGATTTTCACAAAACTTCTTGAGTACTTTTGTTTTCACCTTGGGACAGGAACGAGTGTGTTTTGGGGTGCCTTTGTTATCACTGTGCTATGAGAACAAATATTTTGGGGTTCAGTCAGACCCACTCTGGACTCAAAGATTTCTTTTCTAGTTCAGCATCTGACTGTCACCCACCTTTACAATACTTTACCTATACATTTGTTACAGGCAACGGTCAGTATTTATGTACAGACCGTTACAATACTTTATATGTACCTTTGTTATCAGGTCATTACCTAGATGTTTGTCATTGCTGTGTCACATACTATACATGTACATGTCTTTGTCTTGACAAGTTGAGCTACAGTGTCATTGACACTTTCATTTTAAAAATCTTCTTATGATCTGATAAATAGAATGAGAATGAGGTGTATACTAAAGTTTGTTCAAGAGAGGTTTGGGGGGCAATATTTACAGTAGTTCTGGGAGGGGGGGAGATTTTTGGACCTCCTCTGAATTTCAGTTTTCATCACCAATGGGCAGTTTTGAACCAAACTTTGTATGGGATACTCTTACAAGAGAGCCCAAATTTTAACTTTGTGCAAAATGTGGAATATTCTTTAAAAATCTTCTCCAGAACCACTAGCGGTGGTTCTTGTGTTAATATTTGGGCTACCTTTGAGCTCCTGAATTTTAAAGTATTCCAATATCAGGAATTATCTTCAAAAAATCTTCATATTCACCAGTCAAAATCTTTTTTGATAAACAGCATCTTTATGTGGTCAGTTTCAAGTTTATTCAAATGAAGTGGCTCAGTTGGTAGAGGTGCTGGCTGCAAGCCGAGAGGCCCTCGGTTCGAATCCCACCTGCGGCAACCGCGTTGTGTCCTTGGGCAAGACACTTCATCTCCATTGCCCGCGTTGGGGCACGATGACGCCGGGTACTAAGGCGTACTGCACGTCGATGGTGCGCATGTCTTCAACCAATCTAACCCTGCCTGTGTTGCAGTGCGGTGTTACGATGTTGGGGAGCTGGCAGCTGCTCATCGTTGCTCGGTGGTTCTCTCTGGGTACTCCGGCTTCCTCCACCCATAAAACTGTCACGGTCATGATTAGCCATTGTGCATAAATATGTGACCTTAAACACCAATAAATAAATAAATAAATAATAAATATTCAAATGAAGTCCCAGGGTTGATATTTATGCTCCCTATTGGGGCCTGAATTTTAACTCGATGCAGTATGCAGAATATTCTTTAAAAATCTTCTTCTCCAGAACCATAAGTTAGATTCTTTTGATATTATGATATGTGACTCCCTTAGTGGGGTCAGATTCAAGTTTGTTCAAAATCTTTTGATATTTGGCAAACAGCATCAGTTTTGCAATCAGTTTCAAGTTTATTGAAATGAAGTCCCAGGGTTCATATTTATGCTCTCTATTGGAGCCTGAATTTTAACTCAGTGCAATATGAGGATTATTCTTTAAAAAATCTTATATGGAACAATCAGTCAGAATGGTTTGATATTTTGTTGCAACATGCTTCGTGTGGTCAGATTCAAGTTTGTTCAAAGCAGAGTCTCTAGGATAATATTTAGGCTGTCTGTGGGAGACTGAATTTTAACTTACTCCAATACGAGGAATACTATTTCAAAACCTTCTTCAGATCCACCAGTCATTATCTTTGGATATTTGGCATACCACATTCAATATTGGGATTTGGGCTCTCTATGTGAGCCTGAATTTTAACTTAGAGCAATATGAGGAATATTCTTTAGATATCTTCTCCAGAATCAACAGTCAGAATCTTTGGATATTTGGTGTACAACATCCTTGGGGAGGGGTGGGGGGGGGATCCGATTCAAGCCTGACAAAAAATAATTTCTTCTAAAAGCAGAAAATCAGAGAAAATGATGATGCATGGAAAAAAAATTTTCTCAGCCTCTATTCACTTTGGCTGCTGAAGAGGTATACACTATGGCCACCACCAATACAATTTTTGAATCCCATAATGGTACTAAATGAGGAAAGGAAATTGACTTTTGGAATAGGTAATGAAGGAAAAAAATAAACTAGATTATCCCCCTCCCCCATCGTCGAAATGAATTTTGTATAACAAGATGTCAACTAACCTACATGTAATTCTTTATCAGAGAGTTGATAGAGGCATTTTCTGATTTTAAAAGAATGAGTTATCTATCATAGATACATTTTCCCTTTGAGAGAAAATTATGCATGAAAAATATTTTTTCCATCTCCATTCTGAGGAGGCATGCGCTGTGGTCACTATCAATACATTTATGAATTACATAATGGCAGTGAATAAGGAAAGGAAAGTAACTTTTGGATTGGGTAATGAGGGAAGAAATTTCAGGTGGAGTGGAAGATAATCAGGGTGGGAGACATAAACTAGTTCATTGCCCCACCCCCAGGGTGGAAGATAAACTGGTTAGTCTCAATTTATCCCCCCACCCACCCCTGATTATGGCAAGCTCAATCCAATGAGGGGACCATATGATGTGGTTTTTTTTTAATTTTTTTAACCTTTTTTTTTCAACTGCTCAGTTTGTAAATTATGCAGGTGGATGCACCTGGTTAATTATGTAGAGGGTTAAAGAATCTTGAGTTATTCCATTATTGCAGCCTGATTAACTGTGTTTAGCATTACTGATATTATAACAGTTTGGCTAGAACTGTTTATCAACTTGATCTCAGGCGTGTGCAGTAGCCTAAATATGGGGCTCTGGTTTAAGTTGAAGTCATCATCAACACTTAAAAATTGAGATACCCTAACAGTTGTGAAAAATAAAATTCAGATTGCAAGCTGAATCTTTTGTTGATTTACCTTGAACAGTGGTTAGAGCATCAGGCTTTAAAAGCAAAAGATTGATTGTTCGATCCTAGCCAGCAGTAATTGTATTGTGTCCTTGGGAAAGACGCTTCATCCTGATTGCCCATTTGGAGGTATGGTGATGCTGTGTACTAAGGCATACTACATGTCAATGTGCACTTGCATTTAATCCTTAAGGGCCTGGAGGTGACCGTTTCAGCGACTGATTCTCACTCCCACGTTGTGTCCTTGGGCAAGGCACTTAACCCCAATTGCCTACATGGGGGCACGATGATACTGTGTACTAAGGCATACTGCACTTCGATGGTGCGCATGTCTTCAACCAATCTAACCCTGCCTGTTTCTCGGTGCAGAGTTCAGAGTTGCGATGTTGAAGAGCTGACAGCTGCTTGTCATTGCTTGGTGGTTCTCTCCGGGTACTCCGGCTTCCTCCACCCGTAAAACTCTCATGGTCACGAATAGCCATTGTGCAGAAGTATGTGATCTTAAAACACCAATAACTAACTAAGGGTTTGGAGATTTTTTGTACATTTTTGCTTTACTTTGATAATCCAGATCTTGTGACTTTGCAGTTGACAACTATGTAGGCAGCCAAGACTTGCTTAGAAACAACTGCCATGGCACTTAGAATGTAACTTACAACTGTGTGTTGGGGCACCTGTTTTGTTGTAGAAAAATGTGATTAAAGTCGGAATTAGTCCCTAAAGGGTTAACCGCTGTTAACTCTGCTTCTTAGTAACTGATTCTCTCCAAGTACTCCAGCTTCCTCCACCCGTAAAACTGTTTTGACGCGATGTGACTCTTGCTGTTGAAAGTGTTGTGAAACCCCAATATAAACTTTGTGACTTATGAAAAAGTTTCTAATGAAGGAGAAGCCATGCTATTCCAAGATATGCACTCAACAGATACAAATAAAAACTAAATATTTAAATCCTGTCACAATATCTTACTTGTCATACATGTTTTTATATATCTGTTGCAGGAAGTAGCATGGTTTGATGATCCTAAAAATGGAACTGGTGCACTGACCACAAGACTTGCAACTGATGCTTCACAAGTTCAAGGAGTGAGTTATGCCCTTTTTCTCCACTGACTACATTTTCATATTTTAGCATGTGATGAGAACTATGTTTATATATTTTGAAGAATTTGAACATTTGCAATGTCTCTTTGTTTGTACAGCACCAATCTGTTCTTTCTGACCACTTAACGTAATTCAAGTTGGGAAACTCCTTCTTTATTTCAGTTTTAAGTTTTCCCTCAAGTCTCATCTGGCTAAATGTGCTGTTAGTACAATGTGGAAAGTGCATCATTTGAACCCCATGATTAAAAGCTTCTGTCCATGATCCTTTTAGTCAGGATGCTTCCAGAAAAAGAGGCAGAGTTAACTGGTTGAGTGAGTGCTAGAAGCCACTCTCATGGCTCACTTGAAAAGTGCTGAAAGCCACGTTAGGCTGAAAGCCACTTTAGTGGCTTTACACTTTATGAATTAGCTTGTTGTTTGTTAGACAGTAGCAAGAAATTCTTTTAGATAAAATTGTTTTGTTACAATTCATTGGAGAGTGCCAGCAGGCACTCTCCAATAAATTGTAATAAAATGATTATCTATTAACAAAATCTTGCGAAACTAAACTTCCCCATGCTGGTGGCATGGTATCTTTAAAAAAAATACTCATGTTACAAAATCACCTTTGAAAAATAATTTAACACTCTACCAGTTAAAATATCATTGGTCTTATGTGAAGTTTCAAATCTGAGATCTAACAACAATAACTCCAATTTAACTATTCTGAAATTTAATTAAAAAAACAGAATTGGACAGGAAAATAGTACAAAACCTTTTACATTGTATGGTTTACAGAAAAATGAAACAGATGTCCTTATCAGTCAGTCCAAAATACAATTCAATATTATACAATTATTGACTTTTGTTGAGGTTAATATAAGGATTTATCAATCCAAGAAACATGATATTTACCGAGGTGAAGCAGAGGTAAATATCATGTTTCTTGGATTGATAAATCCTTATATTTACTGAAACAAAAGTTAGTAATTGTTTTATTATATGGCATCCATAGTTTCAGTCCAGACATCAATACTTGATCAGATTGACATTGAGTCCTTTATTCAGTTTAAACAAAAGTTTTATTAATTTATCACAGTGAAAATTACAACAATAATAGAATGTTACATTACCCTCTGATGGTGTTAAGAATGTTATATTACCCTCTGACAGCGTTTGGAATCTAAAATTACCCTCTGACAGCATTTGGAATCTTATATTACAGTCTGATGGTGTTAGTGTTACAAACTGTATAAAGTTTTACAGAGAGAAATTGCTATGGTAACAGCCAATGAAATTAAGGCAAATTTACCAGTTATATAATAAAATACATATAACAGGTATGATGGAAGAATTTCATATTCTTCAGAAACAGTCAGAAAAGTTCACTTGAAATTCCAGCACTGTGCAATAGATTATAATAAAGTACTCAGCAAAGTTAAATGGAAATGATATCCAACAAGTTTTGGCCCCACCAGTAGTTTGAAAATAATTCATTTGGGTTTGGGTCACGATACAGTAGAACCTGTCTGAGCGACCACCTGTCGAAAGAGACCACCTGCTATTTACAACCATATTTGCAATGCACGGATTGGTTTCACGTTGTAATGACACTGTCGTCAGCGACCGCCTGCCGGACGTGGCCACCAACCGCTTTTTTGTGTTCAGTTTGTCGATTTTTACCTGTATTTTGCGACCATTTTCAGCTTGAAGATCGTCACCAATCATTGTGTTATCAAATACGTTTCAAATCTGTCCCATCTGACTGTTTTGTATTTATGCTATGATATTTATACACATACTGATATAAAGAATAAAAATTAAAGACTTCTTTAATTATGTTGAGTTTGTTTATTTTTTGTCATTTCCCAGTTCCCGGTTTCATCCTAATTCACTTTGCACGTGGCGAAGTTTACTGTCAAATTTATTTATTTATAAATGCCCTCAATAAAACATGCTTTAGTTACCTATAAGCTAAACGTTTAATCCACATTTCGATGTGTTCGTGGCAGAGCACAGTGAATGAATCACAATATCACTGGACGAATTGGGTCGATGTGTTTAGAAAAAAAACAGCAGTAAACATTGATTCGCCGGTAGGTGTCGCTTGTACTTTTAGAATAACAGTTGTTTTTGACAAGTAATCTGTGTGCAGGGTAAAATTCACCCAACAATGACAGTGCTGTCACAACAGGGCACTAACAAGCTGACCGCATTTGAAAAAACTGAGTCATCTTGGTTTTGTTTTTTCAACACTAAAGGGCAAAGTTCTGCTAATTTTCATTACAACACTGTAAAAACACAGATTGTGTCATTAACCCAAACAAGCTCACAAAAACTTTAAATACTGAAAGAACTATAACAGATGTTTGGTACAGAAGAGTAGCTTGTCGCTCTTCTTTGATTGTACGCATACCGACAGACAAGAAAAGACAATGATGGCTTCGAACATAAGCTACCTATATCTACCAGTACAGATAAATAGCAGGATTTTTGCAAATGATGATCATAAACAAATTAATTTTCAAAATGGCTGAACCTGCATCGAAAAAGAGGAAAGTGTTGACTTTAGAAGAAAGAATTAAAGTAATAGATATGTCTGCATGGGGTGAGAGTGCAAGAAAAATTGCTGGTTTAATGGCTGTTGGTAAAACACAGGTGCAGTCAATAATTAAAGATAAAGAAAATGTGAAGAGCGAGTGGAAAAATGGTCAGCTAAATATCTACACGCAAGGAAATCTCAGTACAGCGATCTAAATGAGGCTGTTTGGAACTGGTTTTGTCTAGCTAGAAGCAAAAATGTTCCAGTAACCGGGAAACTTCTTCAAGAAAAGGCGATAATTGCGTCATATGAGACCGGACATATTGACTTCACAGCGTCAAATGGGTGGCTGGAAAGTTTTAAGAATCAGCACAACATAAAATGCAGTGTACTAAGTGGAGAATCAGCCGGTGTAAATGAGCAAATGGTGGATGAGTGGAAAAAGCACCTACCTCACACTACAGAAGGATATTCTTTAGACAACATATTTAATGCAGACGAAACTGGACTTTTCTTCCATGGGTTGCCAGATAAATCATTAGTTACCAAATGTGATGATAGGAAAGGAGTAAAAAATACAAAGGATAGAGTTACATTGCTTATCACGTGTAGTGCGTCTGGTGAAAAGCTCAAGCTTCTCGTGATTGGGAAATGGAAAAATCCCAGGTGTTTCAAGGGCTGTAATTTAAACAGTCTGGGTGTATCGTATTGTGCCAACAAAAAGGCTTGGATGACTAGTGAGATATTTACTTTGTGGTTAAAGAACCTCAACAACGATATGAAATGGAACAGCAGGAAAATTCTTTTGCTAATAGACAACTGCAGTGCACACCCAGATGTCAGTCTGAGCAATATTAAACTGTGGTTTTTGCCCGCTAACACTACTTCCAAGCTACAGTCATGCAATGCTGGCATAATACAATCGGTGAAACTTAACTACAGAAAAAAGTTTCTTAGTCATGTTGTGTGTACGATTGATGAGTGCACTAGTGTTACGGATTTTGCAAAATCTGTCTCTTTATTAGACGCAATTATGTGGGTGAAATTTGCATGGAGCAGTGTAAGTAGCAGCACAATACAAAAGTGCTTTGCCAAATGTGGACTTAGTGAAACAACTTCGGAAACTGTGGAAATTCCAGATGATAGGGACAGTATTGGTGAGGAGGTTGGCAAGCTACTTAACGGCATGAGTATGGACGATTATTGTAGTTATGACGATTGTGTACAAACTTCGCCTGAGGTGGAGAATATTGATTGGGAAGTTTCCATTTAAAAGGGTCAGACAACACTAAATTCTGAAACTGCAGAAAGTAACGAATGTGACCAAGAAACAAATAGTGACAGTGTTGAACCACATATCACATTCTCGCAGGCTATTGAACATTTGAATCAGCTGAAAAAATTTGCATTTCACTGTCACAATGAGAGTTTGATGACAGACATTATATCTTTTGAAACAACATTAGAGAAGGATTTTGTAACTGTAAAGCAAAAACAAAGTAAAATTGATAATTTTGTTCATAAGAATGTAAAAATGTGAAGTGTAAGGGTGACCCCTCAGACATGTTGTTTCTTGTTGTTCCCCCCCCCCCCCCCTTCCACCATGTATAAATCTGTAAATTCGGAATGTTTTTTGTCTCAAAAATATATTTTATGACTCCTCTATGAGGCGTGATAAACTAGATTTTTTAGATCAGAAACAAAAAAAGTATAATTTCCATGCCCTAACCCCCTAATTTTAACTTGGCGCCAGATATAAATCTGTAAGTTCGGAATGTTTTTCAGATCAGAAACAATCTTTTTTTCCCAAAGTCTTGGTCATTTCATACCAGAATGAAACAACTAGGGTACGAAACATCTGGGATACCAAACCACGCATCCCTTTTCAGAGACCATGTACTAATTCCCTTATCAAAATTCTTCATGCCAACTCCCACCGAACGTCTTCCCAAAATGGTTGTTGTCCATTCTTCTAATGTGTGGTTATGTGCTTCTATAAATATGTTGCATTTTATGTAGAAGATCAGCTTTCATTTTTAGCTTAACTTGACAAAGTCAAGATAAGCTATAGCTATCACGCGTGCGGAAGTCTGTTAGTCTGTGAGTCTGTGACGTCTGTTCACATTTTCCTTTAGCACGGGCTACACCCCGCAGTTCTTGTCTGATCGTCCCGAAATTTCATATGCAGGTTTGGAGTCATGTCTAGATGAGAATGTCCCCTTTTGGTCGCGATCGGAAAACCGGTATGGCTGCCCGAGCCCAAAACCCGAAAACCATTAGCACAGTCTACAGGTCATATTTATGAAGGGATTTTATTGTAACTTGGTAGGATGCCTCTGTATAATGCCTAGATGAGAACGTCCCCTTTTGGGCATGATCTATCAACCGTGATGGCTGCCCAAGCCCGAAACCCAAAAACTTTTAGCACAGTCTGCAGGTCATGTTTAATGTGGAGGGATTTCATTGTAACTTGGTAGGATGACTCCTTATGATGTCTAGATGAGAATTTCCCCATTTGGGCATGATCTGCCGACTGTGACGACTGCCCGAGCCCAAAACCCGAAAACCTTTAGCACAGTCTACAGGTCATATTTATTGAGGAATTTCATTGTAACTTGGTGGGTTGACTCCATACAATGTCTAGATGAGAAAGTCCCCTTTTGGACGTGATTGGGCAACTGTGACGGCTACAGGAGCCTGAAGCCCGAAAACCTTTAGCACAGTCTAGAGGTCATATTTATGAAGGGATTTCATTGTAACTTGGCAGGATGACTCCAAATAATGTCTAGATGAGAACGTCCCATTTTGATCGCGATCATGCAGCCTTGATGGGTGCCTGAGCTCAAAAACCATTAGCATAGGCAAAAGGTCATATTTATGGAAGGATTTCATTGTAACCTGGTAGGTTGACTCCATATAATGCCTAGATGATGACATCCCCTTTCGGTCGTGATTGGTCAGTTGTGATGGCTACAAGTGCCCGAAGCCCAAAAACCTTGAGCGAAGTCTACAGGTCATATTTATGAAGGGATTTCATTGTAACTTCTTAGGATCACTCCAGATGATGCTCAGATGAGATTGTCCCCTATGGTTGCGATCATTCACCCATGATGGCTGCCCGAGCCCAAAGCCCGAAAACCTTTAGCACAGTCTACAGGTCATATTTATGAAGGGATTTCATTGTAACTTGGTAGGTTAACTTCATATAATGTCTAGATGAGAACGTCCCCTTTTGGACTTGATAGGGCAACTGTGACGGCTAAAGGTGCCTGAAGCCCAAAAGCCTGTAGCACAGTCTACAGGTCATATTTATGAGGGGATTTTATTGTAACTTGGTAGGATGACTCCAAATGTCTAGATGAGAACATCCCCTTTTGATCGCGATCATTCAGCCTTGATGGGTGCCCGAGCCCAAAAACCTTTAGCATAGGTAAAAGGTCATATATTTGGAAGGATTTCATTGTAACCTATTAGGTTGACTCCATATAATGCCTAGATGATGACATCCCCTTTTGGTCGTGATTGGTCAGCTGTGATGGCTACAAGTGCCCGAAGCACAAAAACCTTGAGCACAGTCTACAGGTCATATTTATGAAGGGATTTCATTGTAACTTCGTAGGATCACTCCAGATGATGCCCAGATGAGATTGTCCCCTTTGGTTGCGATCATTCAACCATGATGGCTGCCCGAGCCCGAAGCCCGAAAACCTTAAGCACAGTCTACAGGTCATATTTATGAAGGGATTTCATTGTAACTTGGTAGGTTGACTTCATATAATGTCTAGATGAGAACGTCCCCTTTTGGACATGATTGGGCAACTTTGACGGCTAAAGGTGCCCGAAGCCTGAAAACCTTTAGCACTGTCTACAGGTCATATTTATGAAGGGATTTCATTGTAACTTGGTACGTTAACTCCAAATAATGTCTAGATGAGAACGTCCCATTTTGGCCGTGATCATTCAGCCTTGATGGGTGCCCGAGCCCAAAAACCTTTAGCATAGGCAAAAGGTTATATTTATAGAAGGATTTCATTGTAATATTGTTAGGTTGACTCCATATAATGCCTAGATGATGACATCCTCTTTTGGTCGTGATTGGTCAACTGTGATGGCTACAGGTGCCCGAAGCCCGAAAACCTTGAGCACAGTCTACAGGTCATATTTATGAAGGAATTTCATTGTAACTTCGCAGGATCACTCCAGATGATGCCCAAATGAGATTGTCCCCTTTGGTTGCGATCATTCAACCATGATGGCTGCCTGAGCCCGAAGCCCGAAAACCTTTAACACAGCCTACAGGTCATATTTATGAAGGGATTTCATTGTAACTTGGTAGGTTGACTTCATATAATGTCTAAATGAGAACGTCCCCTTTTGGACACGATTGGGCAACTGTGACGGCTTCAGGGGCCCAAAGCCCGAAAACCTTTAGAACAGTCTACAGGTCATAATTATGAAGGGATTTTTTTGTAGCTTGGTAGGATGACTCCAAATAGTGTCCAGATGAGAACGTCCCCTTTTGGTCACGATCATTCAGCCTTGATGGCTGCCTGAGCCCAAAAACCTTTAGCATGTCTGTAGGTCGTATTTATGGAAGGATTTCATTGTAACTTGTTAGGTTGACTCCATATAATGCCTGGATGATGACATCCCCTTTTGGTGATGGTTGGTCAACTGTGATGGCTACAGGTGCCTGAAACCCGAAAATCTTGAGCAGAGTCTACAGGTCATATTTATGAAGGGATTTCATTGTAACTTCATAGGATCACTCCAGATGATGTCCAGATGAGAATGTTCCCTTTTGGTTGCGATCAATCAACTATGATGGCTGCCCAAGCCTAAAGCCCGAAAACCTTTAGCACAGTCGTCAGATCATATTTATGAAGGGATTTCATTGTAACTTGGTAGGTTGACTTCATGTAATGTCTAGATGAGAACAGCCCCTTTTGGACACCATTAGGCAACTGTGTTGGCTACAGGGGCCCAAAGCTCGAAAATCTTTAGCACAGTCTACAGGTGATATTTATGAAGGGATTTCATTGTACCTTGGTAGGATGACTCTAAATAATGTGTAGATGAGAGCGTCTGTGGCAACCACTTTTGTTATACCGCCCACTTTTGTTATACCTCACCAGTTTTGTAACAGCGATCGCCCATTTTTGTTACACCTCTCACCAGTCTTGTAATAGAACGCCAGCTTTTGTTATAGTACATTAGACCCCACTGGACATACACCCTCTATAAGTCTACCAAGGCCTTATGTGGTAAATGAAAAATTATACCACATTAAACATTTTAAAATAACAACTAGAATGTGGTTTACCACATTATCCCAAAAAACAACTTAAGGACGTCCTGGAGCCAAGATTTACTACATTAGGTACAAAATGTAAACACGGACTTATGGACGGACGGACGAAACAATGTACTTGTGAGGTGATTTCTGTGTTAGGTACGGGTAATTCCGCACCTGCGACCGTTTTTGCACCTCAAAAGTGGGTGTTTTGAGGGGCAGCTCCTCAGAAGAGGGGACTGGACCAGTGGTTAAATCACCGGTTTGCACAAGTAACGTCTGTACGCACAACTTGTTCACACACGTACTTCTGAAGTAGCCTGCACGGACAGACAAACAGACTGACAGACAGACAAGCGGGTGGGAGGGCTTCGGGTGGGCTTCCGGGTGATCATTGGACAGGCAAGCTAGGAGGCAGACAAGCGGGCAGGCCGGCCGGTCAGCAGGCAGACAGCAGGCAAGCATGCAGACCATCGAATAAAAACGAATTTGTGTTTCCCTTTTCCTTACATGTACATTTCAAATACACCCCAACTCCATCCAAAATCACTTTCATCAAACATACGTTAGAATAGGGGCAAATGCAAGTTTTGATTTCAAGTATTACAAAAGCTGGCGATTTATATAACAAAAGTGGCTAGCTGTTTTTTTATAACAAAAATGGGAGATTTCTATAACAAAAATGGTGACCTCAAACTGTTACAAAAGCTGGCGTAACAAAACTGGTGCGATATAACAAAAATGGGCGATCGCTATTACAAAACTGGTGAGGTATAACAAAAGTGGGCGTTATAACAAAAGTGGTTGCAACAAACGTCCCCTATTGGTTGCGATCATTCAGCTTTGATGGCTGCCCGAACCCAAAACCCCAAAACCTTTAGCATAGTCTATTGGTCATATTTATGGAAGAACTTCATTGTAACCTGTAAGTCTGACTCCATATAATGCCTAGATGATGACATCTCCTTTTGGTCGTGATTGGTCAACTGTGACGGCTTCAGGGGCCCGAAGCCCCAAAACCCCGAGCACTGTCTACAGGTCATATTTATGAAGGGATTTCATTGTAACTTTAGAGGATCACTCCAGATGATGCCCAGATGAGAATGTCCCCTTTTGGTTGTGATCATTCAACCATGATGGCTGCCAGAGCCCAAAGCCCTAAAACCTTTGGCACAGTCTACAGGTCATATTTATTAATGGATTTCATTGTAACTTGGTAGGTTGACTTCATATAATGTCTAGATGAGAACGTCCCCTTTGGACACAATTGGGAAACTGACGGCTACAGGGGCCCAAAGCCCGAAAACCTTTAGCACGAAAACCTTTAGCACAGTCTACAGGCCATATTTATGAAAGGATTTTAATGTAACTTGATAGGATGACTCATTTTGGAATAATTTCACTGTAACTTGGTAACTTTTGTTGATATACGTTAACTGTGAGTGCCACATATATTAACTGTGAGGTCATATTAACCCACCCCTCAGATCTTTAGTACAGTGTACACCTCATATTATTTTTATCATAAACATAGCATACTAGCATACAGGGAACAGAAATGAACATATTCCCAATTATCACAATTCTTGTCTTATTTCATAATCCTTTCATAAACATGGAACATTATCCTTTTCATCAAACACAACACACAAGTTAAGCTACAGTGTCATTGACACTTTCATTATACATGTATTCTCGTACGGCGATAAATCAATTAAAATGAAAAAATTGTTTCTTTATTTTTACACTAACCCAAAAGATGTTGAAAAAAAATGCCCTCCCCCCCCCCCCCACTCCCCCCCCCCCCCCCCCCCCCACACATGCACACATTCTGTCAATTGTGACACCATTTGTATCAAAGTCATCAGCTTTCACTGTCTCGGTATATTCCGTTGCCTTCTCTCCGCTAAGCGAGAGACTGAAACGGAATCTCCCGACCTCGTGATTGCCTGTTAGCACGTGCAATTCACGCACAGCCTACTTTTCTCTTCCTCATTACGGACTTACCTTGGATTCCGGGGTTCGATTATGCTTCCCATAATGTGGTATGACATGAAATAATTATCATTTAATATAAACGATTCAATAAAGAACGAAATACCCACCTCAACGTTTTAGAAAACAACAACAAATTTTGATGACATATATGTTTTAATAGTTTAATATAAACGATTCAATAAAGAACTAAATACCCACCTCAACGTTTTAGAAAACAACAACAAACTTTGTTGACATATATGTTTTAATAGTACATTTACACATGGTACAAGTACATCTGTGATCTAAACAAAACGATACAAACGAAAATAGGTTAAATGGGCCCCTATCAGCAAACCTCTCGTCAACAACCACCTGTCATTAACAACCACTTTTGGTAAGTCCCAAGGGTGGTCGCCCATGACAGGTTCTACTGTAATACTCTTCGAATTTTGGAAATACTTTTCCAATAACGCAAATAGCCCACAGGTCACAAAAATATTATTCCTTAGACTATATAGTAACTACAGCTGCTATCTAAAATAGTTCATTGTCCTATGATAATAATCTCCAATGTTCAATGAATGCTGAATGTTGTATAAACAATTGTCAATTCGCAGTGCTATGTATGTAAGATGAAACCTTCAGATAATTGACAACAGTTAGTTTATATAGCCATCGGATGGAAAGTTCCAAAAATAAATTTCTCCAAAGCAGCTTGTCAGAAGGATCCCGCATACCAAACTTCTATGAAATCCATCCACTCACTGCTGAGATATCACTATGGACGGTTGCATGGATGGATAGACAAAGCGGCAACTATATGCTCCCCCGACAATTATTGTTATTTTTAATACCTATAACAAGAGGCTGTAAACTATGATTCTAGGGGAAAAGAGACCTGATAAGCACATGAAACAGCTGACCAGAAATACCGATGGTTACTCGCTCAGCTCACCAAGTCAAAATATAGTGGATCTGTATTTGGTATTGTGCCCAACTAAAGGCCTGCTGAGGTGATAGTTGTAGTCTTCAGTGCATTATCATTTACTACAGAAAGATTCCTTTTGATAAACGGTATTATGGCATATCCAGCATGGACACCTTGACATCCATTCTCGATTTTTTGTAATTTTTGAAAACCAGATAGCCAATGGGCCCTAATTTTATAATAATAATAATAATAATATAATAATAGATATTTATATAGCGCTCATTTCACAATAATAAAAAGTTCCATGGCGCTTTACAAGAAAAATCATGGTTACATGTGACAGTACTTCTGTACTGTAGATTTGCATAGTGCTACGCGGAAATCACTCCGAGGATGGTTTACCAAAAAGATAGGTTTTCAGTACCGATTTGAAAGCACTTGGCGCAGTCTGTCGCACTGAAATGGGTAGCTCATTGAAAAGCCTAGGTGCACTATGAGAGAAGGAGCGGCCACCATATGATACCAAGTTGCAGGTAGTCTCTTCAAGCAAGTCATGCATAGAAGACCTTAACGTGCGTTTAGGCTCATACGGAACCACTAGGTCGCTTATATAAGCCGGGGTCAGATCACAGCAGCGAGCCCTGTGTGCAAAAAGTAAGACCTTGAACTGAATCCGTGATGAAATAGGAAGCCAATGAAGATCTTTCAGGACTGGAGTTATGTGTTGGCGCCGCTTCGTCAGTGAGACAATACGGGCAGCTGTGTTCTGTATTTGTTGCAACCTTTGTATCTGCTTGCCTGGAAGCCCATACAACAATGAGTTGCAATAATCTAAGCGTGATGTGATAAATGCATGCACCAGGCACACTGCAGCCTTCTTCGTCAAAATTTTTCGAGAGCGACCCAGTTTACGGAGGTACCAGTTGGCAGACTGACATATTTTGGTAATATGATCAGCCATAGTTAGGTGTCTGTCAAAATAGACACCTAAATTCCGAACCTTAGTTGACGGATTAATCACTACATCACCAACCATGAGCCGTGGCAGAGTGTCTGGTGCGGATCTGAATCTTGAGGAAAATACTATCAGCTCAGTTTTTTCGTCATTTAATTTAAGTTTGTTTTGTAGCATAAATGCTCTCACTTCCTTAATACAGTTTTCGAGACGCATAAACTGTGTGGCTGTATCTTCATAATCAATGGGGTTAAATTCTACATATAACTGGGAGTCATCAGCGTAAAAGATGCACTCAATACCGTGTGAGCGAATAATGGCGCCCAGAGGCTGCATATAAAGGGTGAATAAAATTGGGCCGAGAACGTAACCCTGGGGTACCCCAAATTCAAGTGAGGCTATTTCAGATTTGTTGCCATCAACGGTAACACACTTATACTTATAACCAATGGATTGGACTAGCTGGTGCAAACTCGATATTATCAAGGGCCAAACACAAATTTTGAACCCCCCAATCCCCAAAATTTGCATACAAAACCAAAAATTAAAAGTCCTATCTGGCCTTCCATACTTTTACCATCTGCGCATGTGCAATGGTCAGGAAGAGACCAGAATTGGCGCCAACATCATTCTTTGTTTGGCCCTAAAGTCAGTAATAATGATCTGACATCTGTGCTTTAAAATCTCCATTTTTGAGGATGCCAGACACAAATCAATGAAAGAATTGTTGGATTCAAGGCTGTTAATGGATGATGGAAGTGAACAATGCTGGTTTCATACGTTCAGGGCTGTAACATTATAATAATTATAAAAATTATTTCATGTTTCCCATTTTCGGATCATATGCCTGACATCATCATTCTTGCTAAGGATTAATCCACTGTTTATTAAGTGTTCCTTCCCTATCCTTCCATGAGCCCTTCCTGTTAAACTCCTAAGCTTTTTGGCTATTTTTTATTGAAATTTTTTATTAAATTTCTTGGGAGTTTGATGTGTGTTACAGAATATTAATTCTGTTTATCCCCATGGTTATGTCCTCACCCTAATGGTGTTAGGTCGTTTTAGTCTTGCATCTTCTATCTGATGTATCGTTTTTACTTCGTATGAACATCTAGCTTTGCATCTGGTAGCATTTAAATTGGTTATTGACTTTGGCCCCTTTTTATGTGCCTGATGTCTTGTTTCCAGTTTTTTCCTTGACGTTGTTTACATTGGCAACGTCCTCAAAATTATGTAGTATTTTATTAGCTCATCTTGACAAAGTCAAGCTGAGCTAATCTCATCGCTTCCCGTCTGTCGTCCTTCAACACCATGTTTTGGTCTTCTCCTCCAAAGCCACTGGGCCAATTCAAGTGAAAGTTTGTGTGAGTGATGGTCCCAAAGGGGCATTTCATTTTTATTCAACTCAGCATGCCCAGCCCCATAGGGAGGGAGTGGGGGAGAATGCACGAAAATATTTTAAAAATCTTCTTCTCAAGTGAGTACAATGACTTGATATTTGCTATGGAGCTTCCATATGAGGTGTAGAATCAAGTTTGTTCAAACGAAGTTCGTGAAGTAATATTTGGCTTTGTAATAGGAGGGGTAAGATTTTTGGCCCCGTCCAAAATTTCTATTTTCTGAACCGATGGTCCGGTATGAACCAAATTTGGTTTGTGATAGTATTGGGTCATAAGTACTTGACCCATGCCAAAAAAAAAAATTCCTGCATCCCCATGGGAACCCTGGGAGCTAAAAATAGAAATATTTTCAAACGCCCATATTTCCCAAACCCCACGGAACAGATAGCTTTTATTTGGTATGAAGTATCCTTATGACCAGTAGAATTGAATGGTAAAAAGAAATGCCATCAGTTATGTTAGGGTGTTTTGTAATGGGCATCGAAAAAATGCTGAGTCAGCATATTTGCAAAAATTTAAAAAAATCTTTTCTCCAGAACCAATCATCACAATCTTTTGATATTTGGTATACAGCATTCATAGGGGGGTCAGATAAAAGTTTGTTGAAATAAAGCTCATTGGTTCATATTTGGGTTCTCTACAGGAGCCCGAAATTTTAACATAGGGTAATATGGGGAATATTCTTTAAAAATCTTCTTCTTCAGAACCATCAGTCAGAATCTTTTAATATTTGGTATACATCATTGTTATGAGGGTCAGATTCTAGATTGTTCAAACCAAGTCCCTAGGTTAATATTTGGGCTTCCTATGGAAGCCCAAATTTTATCTTTGTTCAATATGGAGGGTAATTTAAAAAAATCTTCTTCTTCAGATCCATCAGCCAGAATGCTTTGATATTTGGTATGCAACATCTCTATGGTGGTCAGATTTAAGGTTGTTCAAATCAGATCCCTAGGTATATATTTGGGCTCACTATGGTAGCCCAAATTTTTACTTAGTGCAATATGAGAAAATTTCTTTAAAAATCTTCTTCTTCAGATCCACCAGTCGGAATGTTTTTATATTTGGTATACAACATCTCTAGGGGGGTCAGATTCAATTCGAGTGCCTAGGTTAATATTTGAGCTCCATATGGGAAAATGAAATTTAACTTAGTACAATATGAGGGAATTTCTTCAAAAATCTTCTTCTTCAGATTCACTTGTCAGAATGCTTTCACATTTGGTATACAACATCTCTAGGGCGGTCAGATTCAAGTTTGTTCAAATCGGATCCATAGGTCAATATTTGGGCCCGCTATGGTAGCCCAAATTTGAACTTAGTGCAATTCGAAGAAATTTCTTTACAGTTTCTCTTCTTCAGATCCAACAGTCAGAATGCTTTCATATTCGGTACACAACATCTCTAGGGAAGTCAGATTTAACTGTGTTCAAATCAAGAGCCTGGGTTAATATTTGGGCTCTCTATGGGAGCCGGAATTGGCCATTTTGCTGAAGAATTAAAAATTTTGTATTCAGTACCTTCTAGAGGTACTAAGATTAATCCACATAGGTTGTATCAAGGGGCTTCATAGGGGAGCTCTACATTTTACTTATGATCAACTGAAGAAAAGGCATGATGCCCAGATTATTTTTGTCACTCCTAAGGGACTCAAGGATTGACAGTGTAGCCTATGGAGATGGCTTGCTTAATGTAGACTCATTCTTGGACTCTGTTTAAATTGTGTTTTGTACAAGATGAGCGCTTCAGGCCCCGTGGGGCCTCTTGTATTATATTACTGAGGATACATTGATTATTATTCTGGTAGTGTAGCTCATAATATTTGCATTTTGTCCACACTTAGGCTCTATCGGGATGCCCTTGGGTTCATAATGTTCCCTTTGGGAACTTAGGCATTTTTTCAAAAAAATTTTGAAAATTTTTTTTATAAATTTTTGAATTTAATTTTGTTTGCGATAATTCATGTATCTTTATCATATACTTTGTTGTGGAGGTTGTAGGAGTGCTATCAACTTTGTCTTTTAACTGTAATTATGAAAGTTTACTGCTCTAAATGCAAGGTGATGAAGTCTTCCTGTAGTCGATGCACTTCTGCAGATTCTTGTCGTACATGTGTACATTGGCATGACAGACGTTGGAGACAGGTGTCGTGATACGTTCTTGGCGGTGAGGTTCCTATGCCGGAACTCTCACCATAATATAATTCAAGTTTTTCAGTTTCTATTTCAGAGGAACATGACCATTGTGATGGTATTGTGATACCCATCCAAAGTGTTCTAATATCGCCGTGCTCTGTTAAGCAAATAGAGCTAGCTGCAAGGTGCTCATGAATATAAGCCAGGGTTAAGGCCTCTAGTTAGTGTTCTTAATCACTTGCAAGTAGCTAGCTCGACCAGTGAAGCGGTTACTCCGTCCGTAGGAGCCGTTACACTGGGTAAGTCTGTTGCAGTCAAAGGAAGTGTTGATTGGGTAGAGCGAGCACTTCAAAATCAAAAGCTCACCCAGCGACGAAGGGAATAGGGAAGTCAGCAAGTTTCTTTTCGGGAGGCTCGGCGAGGTCTAATAAGACCACGAGCGGGAGAGACCCCTCTCTAACCCAACAACATTTGGGGCCAAATGTTGTTTTAGAAACTTGCACGAACCGAAGCATATGTCCACCTGCCGCTCGGGATGCTCCATCTACACTGCAGCCGGGGTCGGCTTCAGTCACGGCTTCCTTCGTTACGTTATAAAAGCACACACGACCGCATGCTAGCTACCCGACTTCGGATATCCAGCCAGTTGCACGAAGATGGAGCCAGTCTTTGCCAGTGAAGTCGGACAATCTGGTAGCTAGCGATCCAAAGCTTTGTTCATCGGGATGTTCGGAGAAGAGATCTATCTCTCTTAGTCCCAGGAATAGCAAGCGGCGAAAAAACAGAAGACCGCTACTCCTCAAGCCTCGGTAACAGACATGCTGTCACAGATTGCGCAGCTGATCGTAGCATTCCAGCAAGTACAAGAGCAGACTCCGGTGGTGAGCTGTCAGGCGGTGCTGGGTCGGTCCAGTCATCTGTACACGCAGATACGAATGACTGAATGTCACAGCTGAATCAGTCGGATGGTGAAAGAGACAACGAAGATGATTACCCTTCCCTTTCGGAACAGCTTGTGGTTGCGATGAATTTCATTCATCAATACTATCCTGACATTGTTCCACCTGATCATCAAGCTGCGACTGCTAGACAAAAAAAAACGCTGTCGTCTCTGGACAAAGATTTCATGCGAAGGAAAGATGATGTTCTTTCCTTCCTGAAACAATCTTGGCAGGTGTCCGAGGCCTTCGGCCATATTAACGATGCCATATTCAACCTAGCTAGTGCCAAGAAGAAAAGTGATTTCTTATCTGAACCTTCAATCAGTATACCATTCCTTGGTCCACGTTCTTTTAAAAGGGTTGGAGAAGATACCCAGAGAGCTCCTCTGCATTTGGATGAGCAGGATTTAGATATATCTCTACCTACATCATTCAATTTACAAACGGAAGTGATGGAATGTGCTATTTCATCCAATAGAGAGATTCTGGACGCGATGTCCTATGCAGACCATCTCACCAGAGCGCAAGGTCTAAATTGGAAGGAATTTGAGGACCGTTTGTTCCTCGCTAAGAGTTCTTTCCAGGGCAGTCATGTATGCCACGTACAACTCTGCCCTGACAGTGGCAAATTTGGAGCTGGTTAGACGTGATGCAGCCCTTGCGTCATCATCACTTATAGATGACAGGGTGAAAAGCTCTCTCCGAGTCACTCTGGTCTCCGGACATACTCTATTGAACGACAAGCTTTTGTTAGTTTATAAACAGGCTACAAAAAAGCTTCCAGTGCACTGCTATTGAAATCTGTATCTCAACAACATGCTTCAGCAGACCGGAGTAGATGAGGTTGTTCCACTTCACAATCAACTAAAGGGAACTCCTTGCGAGAGTACAAGAATCCCTCTTACAGTTACTCCGGAGGTCGTCAATATAGCGACTCAGGAAAGGGGCGCAGGTCTGATCAAGACTATAGGTCAGATGCCCCTCGGCCGATGGGACAAGATTCTTTGCAGGGAGGATGGAGTTTCTCCTCCTGCAAGCCTCACAAGTTGTACAGGTGATGGACAAGACCTCTACTGCTTTCCAGTTGGCAGAAGGTTATCAAACTTCGCGAAAAACTGGATGGAAGTCACAGAAGATCAGTTGGTGAGAAATGTAGTCTCGGAAGCCTGCAGCTATCATTCCAAGCAAATCCCCCCACTTACAAGATGTCCCTGTTGGCTAAATCTTTTGACGGATCCTTCCGAAAAATAGTCTCTCCTTGCGGAGGTACAGGCTCTCTTATTAAAAAAAGCAATAGAGATCATCAAGAATCAAAATTCTCCAGGTTTTTACAGTCACCTGTTCCTCGTACCGAAGCCAGATGGCTCGTTACCTAGAGCGAAATTAGTCAGTTGTTATGCTTGCTTTTGTCTAAACTCTCCCGCAGTGACTTCGAGGGAGTTTATGCGACTGATGGGGCTGTGCAGAGCAGCTGCGGATCTTAATCTGAGGGGGCGCCTGCTCACGCGTCCCCTCCAGATATTATTTACTCAGAACTGGAGTGTGAAGACACATCCTCTCGAAACAGACCTAGTAAAACAAAAGGTTAAGATTTGGGCGGATCTCCAATGGTTGACTCAGGGAGTTCCGCTTCAACTACCGAATCCGGATTTTACGATTATGACGGATGTGAGTCAGACGGGCTGGGGTGCGTCCCTAAGTCCCGCAGACTTGAAGTGTTGGGGTCTTTAGGACCCTTGGTTCCTAGAGAAACGCAAACATCAAGGAGATGATGTCTATCTGGCTAGCACTACAACACTGGATTCTTCAAATAGCGAACGTCCATGTTCAGATTCTGTCGGACAACTCAACGATAGTAGCTTACGTCAGGAACCAATGTGGCACTCATTCGATTCTGTTATGTGAATTAACTGAGAAGTTTCTTCTATTCGTTCTGAGTCATCACGCTCATCTCTCAGCCCTTCATATACCGGGTTGTCTGAATATACTAGCAGACTCGCTCTCACGGAAAGGTCACCTGTTACCAGCGGAGTGGACTCTCAACAAGCGAGTATTCATTCAGATCTGCTACCAGTGGGATCGTCTCATGATAGATCTTTTTGCGACACACCTGAACAATCGGTTACCGACATTTGTGTTGCTGTATCCAGATCATCGAGCGTACGCAGTAGACGCTCTATCGATCTCATGGGATGGAATGGTAGGATATGCATATCCTCCTGCTCCATTGATTCAGCAGATTCTGTTAAAAATCAAAGTCTCACTGCAAAATTCTGCTAGTAGCTCCTCTGTCGTCACAGAAACCTTGGATCAATCTTCTCAGGTGCCTGTTATGGGACATTCCCCGGAAGCTTCCTCATCGATCTTCTATATCAAGGGAAGTCCCGTGCACTGCATCACAACCCGGAAGGTCTCAACCTTCACGTATTTCCGTTTTGCAGTCCTTCTTGCACTGAAGACATTTTACAGGATGAGCAGTGGACACAATTTCTAACTGTAGGAGAGCCTCCTCTTTGTTGAATTATGCAGCGAAGTGGAGGGTTTTCTTCCATCGATCCATTCATTCCATAGATTGCCAATTTCCTGGTCTACTTGAATGACGTATTACACTTGCAGCTCGTCACTATTAAGGGCTATAGGTCTGTGTTATCAGACACTTATGCTCATCATGATAACTTGGCTATTGGATCAGATTCTTCTTTATCCAAGCTAGTTAGAAGCTAGTTAGAAATTTCTCTATTAATATACCTAGAACCCAAAATTAAAAGTCCTATCTGGCCTTCCATACTTTTACCATCTGCGCATGTGCAATGGTCAGGAAGAAAATTTGCTTTTCTGTTAGACTTTGCATTTGCCAGAAGAGTTAGTGAACTTCATGCATTATCTGTCGACGATTCCCATTACCATAGTGTGGGTAATACTGTTACCCTCACTACGGAAATGGGATGTTTGGCTAAGAAGAATCAGATTCTGGATAAGCGGCCGGAGCCTATTATCATTAAGGCTTTACCGTACTCGGATAACTGTAGACCTTTGCTGTGTCCAGTTAGAGCAATGCGCATTTATAAACCTCGGCCGGGTTATATTAGAAAGGGAAGAAAAAGATTCTTTCTTTCATTGATTCCTAACAGAAAAGATATATCTGTTCATTCTATCGCTAAATGGATTCAGTTGGCAATACGTATTGCCTATGAAAGTCTATCTTCAGATCAACGTTCTGTCAACAAGATTTCAGCGCATGAGGTTAGAGCACTGTCCACTTCTTGGGCTTATTCTAACAGTATAGCCATTACTGATCTTATGAAGGCTGCATACTGGACACAGATCACTTCATTTACCAAGTTTTACTTTTGAAATTTAGAGTCCATCTCTGGTGACCTTAGATTTTTGGGTCCTCTTTCTGTTGCTCAGAATGTCTTCCATTAATATTACATCTAGAAGGTGTTTAGGCAATCTGCTCGAGCACTGACGCCATTCCGCTGCTTTCTTTGTTCTGGGGAATTGTCCTTCAGAAGAAAGAGAAAAGGGGGGGTGGGGGGGGGGGGGGGGACGGTTTTTCCCCTATGTTATCTGACTTTACAGTGAAAAGCAAGGGAATGCCTCTTCCAGAGACAGCAGTCCAGCGTCGGTGCTGGGTGGGTTTAACGTGTAGCTCAGTGTGAAACAATAACTTTGTCTCATTTATGCACTGTTTTTAAAGTGTAGCTCACTGTGAAGCATTTGTATATGTTACGTGTCAAACGAGCATCTCTATACAATCCTCAGGCACTTTTAAATGAGTATAAAGCGTCTCATTCTCTGGACTAGCTTTATAATTGGTTCCCTTCACTGAATTAGCATAATGGGTTTTGCTGGCATTAAATGGAGAAATTATGTAATTCTCAATTACATTGTTGGTGTTATATCATTCTCTTTTCTTTTAAAGAGAAGGATATATGTAATTCCAATGTCTTCTCCTATTCTCCTGTAGGAGCTATTCTTTATCGAAGTAATTGAGAGATTGGATTTTTCTTCAAGTCCTAGGCCCTCCAGCCTTTTTACGATTCATCTAGTCTGGACCATTGGTTGTTGTATAAAAATATGATCAATTTAAAGTAATTTGTATATTTTTTATACTTACCAATGGCCCAGACTAGTATGGTCCTCCCATGAGTGGGCACTCATACCTCCCTGCTGATTATAACATTTAGCAGGCACTATAGAAAGAATGATGGTTGGTGCCAATTTCGGTACCTTCCTGGATACTGCGCATGCGCAGATAAAAGTATGGAGGACCAGATAGGACTTGAATTTTTCGGTTTTGTATGCAAATTTTGGGGATTGGGGGGTTTAAAATTTGTGTTTGGCCCTGAATTATATATTGAGTTTGCACCAGCTAGTCTGGGCCATTGGTAAGTATAAAAAATATACAAATTACTTAAAATTTATCGTTTTTCTGAATTTTTTTGAAAAACATGGCTGCCAGCAGCCATCCTGGATTTGGATATAAATTGTCCAACAATTAGCACACCCTACAGGCTTCAGCTCTCACTCGATGAGACCAAAATTTGATATTTTGTTTTGGGACAATCTCTAGGTGGGAGCTACGAAATTTTACCAGATTTTGTTGAAAAACATGGCCGTCAGCAGCCATCTTGGATCTGGATATAAATTGTCAACAATTCCATTAGCACACCCTAGAGGCGGCATCTCTCACCTGATCCTTTTTGAATTTTATATATAGCTTTGGTGTGATGTCTAGACGGGAGCTATCAAATTTTTCTGAACTTTAAAAAATATTGCCGCCAGCATCCATCTTGGATTTGGCATATTGTCAACAATTCCATTAGCACGCCCTGCAAGCCGCATCTCTTACCCAATCTTTTTCAAATTTCATGTAGTTTTTATGTGATGTCTAGATGGGAGCTATCAAATTTTACCAAATTTCGTTGAAAAACATGGCCTCCAGTGGCCATCTTAGACTTGGCATATAAATTGTCAACATTTCCATTAGCACACCCCACATGTAGGCTGCATCTCTCACCCGATCTTTTTCATATTTCAATGTCGCTTTGGTGTGATATCTAGATGGGAGCTATCAAATATTTCTGAATTTTTTTGAAAAACATGGCTGCCAGCAGCCATCCTGGATTTGGATATAAATTGTCCAACAATTAGCACACCCTACAGGCTTCAGCTCTCACTCGATGAGACCAAAATTTGATATTTTGCTTTGGGACAATGTCTAGGTAGGAGCTACGAAATTTTACCAGATTTTGTTGAAAAACATGGCCGTCAGCAGCCACCTTGGATCTGGATATAAATTGTCAACAATTCCATTAGCATACCCTACAGGCCGCATCTCTCACCTGATCTTTTTCGTATTTCTTATATAGCTTTGGTGTTTTCCCCCATCCCTCTACATCCCAAATCTGCATATACAATACACAACACCAATTTTGAATATTCATCAAAAGGTAAAACAGATCCCTTATAATATGATCAGTAACACCATATGAGCCAACTTTGTGGAAAACGGCTAACTATTTGGGCTGAGGCAATTGAGTAAAAGGCTTTGTTATTCCTGCCCCAAATGACATTGCATTTTGGTGGGGGGCTGCTTTCTCCAAACCTAAACACCTGAAATTGATGTAATATGTCTCAACGTTTGAGCATCAAGTAGCTTTAAGTTAACAAGAATTTTTTGTTTGTGTGGGTGTGGGTTTTGCCAGTTTGTGATATGGTGATTGATAACATAACTTTGAAGATATCCAGGGGGAGGGGTGATGATGTGGTACACCAGTAAATCACCATTCAACTTAAAGTTTTCACTCACAAAACATTGCTTATGACTTGCTCATTAGAATGAGGCATCTTAAGCCATGTTTTGGAAGCAAAATTTAATTTGTATTTTTTAAAACATTATTGTCATGTCATGTCTTCAAGTTGTATTAGCTGAGAGGTTATCTCATGAAGTAATTTCTTCAGTTTCTTGTAAAAACAAGTTGTGGCTGCTGAAATGCAGGCATGCATTGAGTTAATGAGAAATTCAAAGAAAATCACAACAAGAAATGAATTAGTTTAAACAAGATTTTTATTGAAAGTTTGTCAATTGCATACAATAAGCAATACATAGTCAAAACAAAAGCAGCACAAGACAAGATACAGCAGCATACAATAGGATAAGTATAAGGGAATAAACAAAAGATGGAACAGAGGGATTCGACACAAAACTTATAGTTATGTAAGTCGCCTAGATTGTTTATAAATTAACTCAGTTGGATGGTATGGGTCAGCAGATAAGCTCGCATGTCGTTGCCTGAATGCAACAATCTTGTATGGTACACAAGGTTGGGTTTGGTCACAGCAGCCTCCCCTCCCAGCACTGGGACCGAACAAAATCAGTTGACAATGGTTGAACTAATTACCAAAGATATGTTTTGAAAATGGAATATAACTACATTCTGCACGAAAAGCAGTGAGCAAGGAGTTAAATACAAACTGCAATGTAACTATTATATCTATATTTGTAGGCTGCCGGAGTAAGATTTGGAATGTTAATACAGAACATAGCCAACATGGGCACTGCTCTTGTTATTGCTTTCGTGTTCGGCTGGAAGTTAACACTGGTTATACTTGCTTTTGTGCCATTCATATCTATTGCTGGTTGGCTTCAGATGAAGATGTTGGGAGGAGTGGCTGGAAAGAACAAGGAGGCATTAGAAGCTGCAGGAAAGGTATGAATGAGAATTTTCTTTTCCAACCCTGCAATACTCCCAGATAGAAAGAGAAAAAAGATTAAAGATGTTAATTTTACTTTATTGAGCCTTTTGGCTTCAGATCAGGTGATACAAATCCTGAGTGAGTACTTTTATCATGCACCATTTTCACTGATCTGTGTCTGACCATCAGTATGCCTTCTGTAACCATTTACCTAACATGAAAAGTAGACGACACAAGAAAAAAATTCTCGGAACAACTAAATATTTAAATTTTTTGTCTCAGTCAAGATAAGAGGAACAATTTGCTTCTGGAAATATTAGTATTTTGACACCACTGAGCAGAGGGTTAATCTTTGACCCTATGAGCATCATAACAAAATTCTTTATTTTAATTACTTTTTTTTTCAGTTTTTCCAAAAAATTTAACAGAACAGTGTCTGATCTCTCATTGGAAGGAGCTCAATGAGCTCATTCCAATGAGGGATCACTTCACATGGTTTTGTTGATACTTTTTTTTCAAGAGCTCAGTTTGTAAATTACACAAGCAGATGCAGGATTCATTAGGTTTGGTTTTAGAGGGCTAGAGTTTATTACATATGGTATTTTGAATGACAAGTTTCATCAAGTTTGCTCTTGAAATTAAATGAGAGGATTGCACTGTGGGTATGTATGAAGCACTTTGGATACTTAATCACATGAACTGAATGTTCAATTTTCATCACATTTGACATGTAAAATATTGGACATCTTTTTGAGACCAGATTCAAGTTTGTTCAAATGAAGTCCATGGGTTCATATTTTTATACTACAAACCAATGGCCCAGACTAGCTGGTGCAAACTCAAAGTTATCAAGGGCCAAACACAAATTTTGAACCCCCCAATGACCAAAATCGAAAATTAAAAGTCCCATCTGGCCCTCCATACTTTTACTCTCAAGCGCAGCCGCCAGGAAGTGACAGGAATTGGCACCAACATCATTCTTTGTTTGGCCCTAAAGTCAGCAACAATGAACTGACATCTGTGCTTTAAAATCTCCTTTTTTGAGGATGCAACACACAACAACACAACAACACAAACCAATGCAAGAATTGGTGGATCCAAGGCTGTTATTGGATGTTGGAAGTGTTCAACGGTGGTTTTTGCCATTCAGGGCTGTAACTTTATAATAATAATAAAATTATTTTATGTTTCCCAATTTCGGGACGTCATCATAGGGCTGCACGGTTTTTCGATAAACCGGTAATTACCGGTATTCAATGTGCTACCGGTAGAATACCGAGACGTCTGAAGAAATATCGGTTTATCGATATTCACGGTATTTTTAAAAATACTTACGATATTGTTCGGTATGCCTTCTAGCACTGTCTTTCCAGTGGTGAAATTCAACTTCAATTATCAATTAACATGTGTCCAGGAGAAAAGTTTCTACAGTTGTTTTCATGACGATTAGGTTATGATAACTGTTAGTGTCAAAACACGTGGTGAAGACTGACTCTTCTGTTGTGATAGTGATTTACCCTGCCCTAATCCGCTACTGTCTTGCACAAGATAAATGAACGCCGTTAATCCCATTGAAGTTGTGTGAACCTATTGATACCGCGATGGCGAAAGAGAATAGACAATAAACATTCCCTTTTGTTTTCAATTTGTTTGTCGTGTTTGTGTTAGCAAATTAGGGTAATATGAGTAATGGGCGTCGATTAATTAGTATATATTAATCTACAACCTCATACAGCGACAAACTATTTTGTTGAAAACATGGATTCCTCACTAGTATCGAAACAAAATGCAAAATCGCCTGTATGGACGTATTTTGGATATGAAGCAGATGAGAAGAAAAAACCAAAAGATGAAACTCAGGCAGTATGTCGCCTTTGTCATAAAATTATATTATCAAAAGGAGGAAACACATCAAACTTAGCAGCACATTTAAAAGCAAACCACCCTGTAGCCTTTTCAAAGCTGTCTGCAGAGAAGAAAAGAAAACGCGACACACAAGTTCCAGCAACATCTATTGGAAGCCAGCCAACAATTACAGCTGCAGTGACAAATTCACTTTCATATGAAAAAAGTTCAAAGCGATGGAATATGCTAGCACAGTCAGTTACTAAATATCTGGTTGGTAATATGCTTCCAACATACACAGTGGATTCAAAACATTTTCGTGAAATGTTGGCAGTTTTCGATCCCAAGTTTAAGATTCCTGGAAGAAATTACTTCAACGAAACGGCAATTCCAAGTTTGTATAATGAAGTTCGTGATCGTGTTAAAAGTGAAGTGTGTTCGGCAAAATATTTTTCTGTCACTACAGACTTGTGGTCCTCAATTGGAATGGTCCCTTACCTAGGACTCACTGTTCATTTCATAGACAGTGAGTGGCAATTGAAATCTCGTGTATTGGAGACATTATACTTTCCAGAAAACCACACTGGTGAAAATATCGCAAATGTTTTGAGAGATATACTTAATAACTGGCAATTGGATCTATCAAAACTTGTCTGTATAACAACAGATAATGGTGCTAACATATTAAGTGCTACAAAAATACTTAACTGGCCGCAACTGTCATGCTTCGGACATAATTTAAATTTAGCTGTAAATAACTCTATAAAAAGTGACAAACGAGTATCTCGAATGTTAGGTGTATGTCGGGCAATAGTTTCAGCATTTTCAACAAGTTGGATTCACCAAAGATATTTGATAAGTTACCAGGTCGAGTTAGGTTTGCCCCAACATTCTTTAATAACAGACTGTGTGACCAGGTGGGGGTCAAAATTTGAAATGATTCAGCGTATTTTAGAACAGGAGCCTGCAATTAGGAAAGAACTAAGCTCAGAGAGAAAAACATCACATCTCGTGCCAACTTGGCAAGATATCCAGGTAATGGAAGCTGTCTCATGTGCACTTGAACCAGTGTCCGAGTTTACAGACATTCTGTCTGCCGAAAACTATGTCAGTATATCGGCAGTGAAGCCATTACTTTCACACTTAGAAAATGACCTTCTTGTCACCTCCACGGACAAACATCAGCTCATCACGGATATTAAAAATCGCATAAACTCTTATTTGTCAGACAAGTATTGTGCTGAGAAAACTCTGCACTTGCTATTGATCACATCATTTTTAGATCCACGTTTCAAAAACACTTTTCTGACAGAGAGTGATTTTGCCAGTGTCAAACGTGAAATTGTAACCGAAAAGTGTGTGAACTCAGATAAGAACAGTGTTGATAAAACCCAAGCTCCATCAGAAACTGTAGAACCCCCTCTTAAAAAGAAAAAGACAATTGGTAGTATTTTTGCAAAGAAAATTAGTGATAATCCCATGGACATGGAAGGTGACATAGAAAAAGAACTATCTGCTTATCTCAGATCAGATACTCCTGATAGTGAAACTAACCCACTTGACTGGTGGAAAATGAATGGGACTAAATATCCAACATTAGCTCAGTTTGCCGTGAAATATCTGTGTGCTTGTGCTCCAAGTGTACCATCAGAGAGGCTTTTTAGCAAGTCGGGGCAAATTGTTTGTCCCAAACGAGCATGTTTGAAGCCAGAGAAGGTTAATATGTTATCATTTTTAGCTGCTAATTTGTAAAATAATTAACTGTCTCGATCAGTCGAACTCTCTTTTTTTTGGAGTGGGTAACCATTAAATAACGAATGGGGTAGGCTGATCAATTGACAAATATTTATAATTTCTCAAAAAAATACACTCGCAAAATTTCAGCGCATTGACCACTTTGTGGTGCATGAGCTGAAAATTGGCTAGCGTCTTTTATCAGAAATTATAAATACTTGTCAATTAAACAACCCACCCGCAGCGTGATTTTGCTGTAAACGTCTGTCAGCATTCTTTCATTCATTGATAACAGCAGTCGAACTGTGTATGCGTAATTATTTCTTGATCTTTTTTTGTGTGTGATGGGGGGGGGGGGGGGGGGGGGGGGGGGTACCATTAAATAACGAATGGGGTAGGCTGCTCAATTGACAAATATTAATAATTTCTCAAAAAAATACACTCGCAAAATTTCAGCGCATTGACCACTTTGTGGTGCATGAGCTGAAAATTGGCTAGCGTCTTTTATCAGAAATTATAAATACTTGTCAATTAAACAACCCACCCTCAGCGTGATTTTGCTGTAAACGTCTGTCAGCATTCTTTCATTCATTGATAACAGCAGTCGAACTGTGTATGCGTAATTATTTCTTGATCTTTTTTTGTGTGTGAGGGGGGGGGGGGGGTGGGGTACCATTAAATAACGAATGGGGTAGGCTGCTCAATTGACAAATATTTATAATTTCTCAAAAAAATACACTCGCAAAATTTCAGCGCATTGACCACTTTGTGGTGCATGAGCTGAAAATTGGCTAGCGTCTTTTATCAGAAATTATAAATACTTGTCAATTAAACAACCCACCCTCAGCGTGATTTTGCTGTAAACGTCTGTCAGCATTCTTTCATTCATTGATAACAGCAGTCGAACTGTGTATGCGTAATTATTTCTTGATCTTTTTTTGTGTGTGGGGGGGGGGGGCGGGGTACCATTAAATAACGAATGGGGTAGGATGCTCAATTGACAAATATTTATAATTTCTCAAAAAATACACTCGCAAAATTTCAGCGCATTGACCACTTTGTGGTGCATGAGCTGAAAATTAGCTAGCGTATTTTATCAGAAATTATAAATACTTGTCAATTAAACAACCTACTCCCAGCGTAATTTGGCAGCAAACGTCTGTCAGTCAGCATTCATTCATCCATCCATTGATCACAGCACTCGAACTGTGTGTGCGTAATTATTTCTTGATCTTTTGTGTGTGTGTGGGTAGGGGGGGTGGGGGGTGGAGAGATACCATTAAATAACGAATGGGTAGGCTGCTCAATTGACAAATATTTATAATTTCTCAAAAAATACACTCGCCGAATTTCAGCGCATGGACCACTTGTCAATTAAACAACCTACTCCCGGCGTGCTTTTGCAGTAAACGTCTGTCAGTCCGCATTCATAGATCACAGCCGCCGAACTCTGTGTGATGTTCGGGGCAACATCTTTAATGAGGGAGATTTCATTGTTCGTGTGTTTGTTCTTTTTAGCAGTTTGGGTTTTTTGTTGATTATGGTGTTTTAAAGTTCTTTGATGAAATAAAAGTGCAGAATACAAAAGGACGTTTTGGGTTTTTTGTTTTATTCCCATTCACCCCAACAAATTGCTGAAAAATAATGCACATCTCTTTTCCCATCGGGAGCCTCACGCGAATACGCTGGATATTCGTTTTCCTTCTTCCTGTTCTTCACCTTCGGTGCTCGGCACAAGCCAAGAACTAGAAAAAATTATACTTGATAATTATTTTTGATGGACCCTTTTCCTTTTCACTGCCTTAATAGATATATACATATAACTATTTTATTTATGAATCTATCAGGAGAGCGAAGAGTATCACTAAAAATAATTTTCAAATATAATTTCTCCGAGTTCTCAGCTTGTGTCGACGCACGTGCCCCTTGAGTCTTGACTCCCTTCGATTCGATGTTCTGGATACTGGAAACAATAATAATTATTTTCCGGTTCTTGACAAGGTGGCATCTCTGGCCAGTGTGCACTGTCGTTTTCAAATTAATTCAGCTGTGGTATGTTTTCTACTATTTCTATGACCCCATTTGATGAAAAGAAGGAGTAAGACAACAACAATGAAAATTGTTTTTGTCCCATCGAATGATTCTGTTGGCATTTGTCGGAGTTTTACGTTCAAAATTAAATATACTTTTTCTGCCAACATTCTGTTTTCAATGTTGATATTACAATGTATATTTTATTAGGTATGCTATCTCCGCCAAAAATTGAAGAAACATAGAAAAAAAGATGATTTTCTCTGCCCCATCCCTCTTCAGTATGTTCTCACCCTAGGGGTGTTAGATCGTTTAGGCTTGCATCTTCTATCCGATGTATCGTTTTTTCTTGGTATGATGATCTAGCTTTGCACCTGGTAGCATTTAAATTGATTTCTGACTTTGGGCCTTTTTTGTGTGCCTGATGTGTCTTGTTTCTGTTTTTTTCACTGACGTTGTTTACATTGACAACGTCCTCATATATCAGTAGCATTTCATATTATATTACTGTAGAATTATGTAGGATACATTGATTATTATTCCGGTAGTGTAGCTCAATAAATTTGGATTTTGTCCACACTAAGGCTCTATCGGGATACTCTTGGGCTTTTAATGTTCCCTTTGGGAACTTAGGCGTTTTTCCCTCCAAACAAATTTTTTACAAAAATATTTTGAATTTAATTTTGATTGCTATTATTCATGTATCTTAATTATATATTTTGTTGCAGACCTTGGAGGTCTGATATTGACTTTAGTCGATGCACTCCTGCGGACTGTTGTCATTCTTGTGTTCACTGGGATGACTAACGTTGGAGATGGGTGTCGCGGTACGTTGTTGGTGGTGAGGTTCTGAGACCAGGCCTCTCACCATGTTATAATTCATTTTTTCAGTTTCTGTTTCAGAGGAACATGAACATGGTGATGATATTGTGACACCCATCCAAGTGTGCTACCGTCATCACACTCCGTTGAGCAAATAGAGCTAGCTGCAGTGCTCATGATATGCAAGGGATAAGGTTGCTAGTTAGTGTTCTTAATCTCTTGCAAGCAGCTAGCTCGACCGGTGAAGCAGTTACTCTGTCCATAGGAGCTGTGACACCAGATAAGTCCGTTGCAGTCGACGGAAGTGTAGATGTGGGTACAGCTAGCACTTAAATATAAATAAGCTCACCCAGCGACGACGGAAATAGGGAGGAAATAAGGAGGAAGTCAGGAAGTTTCTTGTACTCGACAAGGTCTAATAGACCGCGAGTGGGAGAGGTCCCTCTCTAACCTAACAACATTTGGGGCCAAATGATGTTATGAGAAACTTGCACAAGCCGGAGCATATGTCCACCCACCACTCTGGACACTCTGTCTAGTCTGAAGCCGACCCCGGCTGCAGACTAGACAGAGCATCCCGAGTGGTGTTATGAGAAACTTGCACAAATTAAATTTGCATAAATGTTGTTATGAGAAACTTGCACGAGTCAGAGCATATGTCTGCCCACCACTCGGGACGCTCTGTCTAGTCTGCAGCCAGGGTCGGCATCAGTCACGGTTTCCTCCGCTATGTTTCACAAGCCGAAATGAAGTTTTCTGGTTGGGAACATGCACGAGGCGGAGCATACATCTGTCCACTGCACAGGATGCTCCGTCTAGTCTGCAGCCAGGGCCGGCTTCAGTCACAGCTTCCTCCGCTACGTTATTAAAGCACAAACGACCGCAGGCCAGCTACCCGACTTCAGATAACAGTCAACTGCGCGGAGATGGAGCCTTTCTTCGCTCTTGAAGTTGGACCATCCGATAGCTAGTGATCCGAGGCATCGACCAATGGGACGCTCGGAGAAGAGATCTATCTCCGGAGCAGCAAGTGATGGAAAAAACAGAAGACTGCTGCTTCTCAAGCCTCGGGAACGGACTTGCTGTCACAGTTGCGCAGCTATTAGCAGCAGACCCCAGTGTTGAGCTGTCGGATGGTGCAGGGTTCGGTTCAGTCCGGTCAATTGTGCATGTAGTAGAAGCCAGAAGTTTCTCTACGGGACGATTGGCTAGATCTGGGGTCAGATCTCCGTTTGGAGAACCCTCTCCGTCCCATTAACAGTCGGGGCCGACTGTGTCCATTGTGAGAAACCTTATTAAGTCGGAACACCCATCGAAATGTTCCTTCCACACTGCAGCCGGGGCTGGCGGCAGTTATGGCTTCTTCTACTTACATGGAAGCACACAAAAGAGGATTAAGCCTAGAAGTTTCTAAGCGGGATACTCTACGAGATCTGGGGACAGATCAAGAGTGCAGAGCGTTTTTCATCCCGTTAACAGTCGGGGACGACTGTTTTGTCTTGTAAGAAACTTCAGTGAGGAAGAGCATCCGTCCTATGTGACGATTCGGGATGCTTCTCCCGCACTTCAGCCGGGGTCGCCTGTGCTTATGGCTTCCTCTTCTTCCATGGATATGCTCGATGAGGGATAGATGCCTAAAAGTTTCTAACGGAACGCTCGGCGAGATCTGGAGCAGACTGCGAGCTGGAGAACTTTTTCCTTTCCGTCAGCAGTCGGGGTCAACTGTTTTTGGTGCGAGAAACTTTAGTGAGTTGGGATGTCTGTTCACACTTGCGGTTCGGGACGCATCTTCCACACTGCAGCCGTATTCGGTGGCAGCTATGGCATTTTCCCTTGCTTCATTAATGAAGCACGTTGACCACAAACTAGCTATCTGACTTCGCAAGTTTGGGTTGATAGTTAGTCGTTTGAGACTAGTACTACCGTTTAACAGACTCTGATGGTGAGCTGTTAGTCAGTGCTGCATTGGTCCAGTCATCCGTTTAGTCGGATGGAGTTAACCATATTTGCGGATGGAACATTTGGATGGTTAGAGGGATACAGAGTGTGAGTGTCTATCTCTCACGGAAGGGCACTTTAAGACCATGAAAAGTCTTAAGCTCTTAAGAATATTGTTCTATCTGAATAAGTCTGCGTTTAGATGAGCAGGCCGGGGGTGAAAATATGTCCCTACCTGCATCATTTAATATATGCTTGGAAATATTGGAATGTGCTATTTCATTGAAAAGAGCAAATCTGCGTGCAATGTCCAAAGCAGATCACCTTACCAGAGCTATGGTGCAACATCTCAATGGAAAGAAATATGAGGACATGGTTCCTCGCTAAGAGTTCTTTCCAGGGCAGTCATGTATGCCACATACAACTCCGCACGGACAGTGAATTTGGAGTTAGTAAGACGTGATACTGCCCTTGCGTCGTCATCATTTATAGATGACAAGGTGAAAAGCTCTCTCAGAGTCGCTCCGGTTACCAGAAATATACTATTTGATGACAAACTTGTGTTGATATATGTACAGGCTACAAGAAGCTTCAGTGCTCTGCTATTGAAGTTGCTGTCTAATCAACACATTTCAGCAGACCGGGCTAAGCGAGGCTATTCTGCTTTTAAGTAAGCATCTTGAGAATGTCTCGTGAGGGTACAATAACCCTCTTTTATTTACTCTGGAAGTCGTCATTATAGCGACTCGGAAAAGGGGTATAGGTCTGATCAAGGCTATGGATCAGACCCCCCCCTAGGCCGACGGTTAACAGAAGGTTATCATCTTCACGAGAAACTGGGCGTTAATCACAAAGTTCCTTTCAAGGAGAGTCGCTTCTAGTGGAGGTAAAGGCTCTCTTATTGAAGGGAACAATTGAGGTCAATGAGACGTGTGGGGAGGACGTAGTTTCTTCTCTTGTAAGTATCGCAAGTCATACAGGTGATGGACATGACCTCTATTGCATGCCAGTTTACGCAGGATTATCAACTTCACGAGAACTGGACGTTAATCATGGAAGTTCCTTTCAAAGAGAGTCGCTTCTAGTGGAGGTAAAGGCTCTCTTATTGAAGGGATCAGTTGAGGTCATCGAGAATAGATTTCAGTTGCTTGCCACTTGGCAATAGGTTACAAACCTCACAAAAGTGGATAAATTGCGGAAGATTAGCGGATGAGAATGTAGTCTTGGCAGGCCTGCGGCTATCAGCCCAAGCAAGCTCCACTTACAAGAAAACTTGTTGTTCAAATCTTAATAGAGAGACTTTCCTTCTGGAGGTATAATCTTTCCTATTGAAGAAAAGCATTAGACATCATCAAAATTATTCTCCAGTTTTTTATTATCACATGTTTCTCGTCCTGAATCCGGATGGATAGTGCATAGATAGGCTGGGATATGTCTTGGTGTCAAGACAATTATGTCATTGTGGACTCCATAGCAGCCTTCTGTATGGTTACAGCAGTCTCTTCGGTTATGCTCTGTCCACTGTCTTTGGGATTACAACCAAAAAAGATACTGTGCTTTTCGGTTTGTTTTTCCTAGGTGTCATAGACTTGAGTCTTATTGTTACACCATAGTAGCCTAGCTAAAATCTTGAGAGAGATTTTTTTCAGTATTACGCGGTGGCATAACTGAATTTATTATCTCATGGGACTGCAGTCTCTTTGGGAATTCAGGGCTGTTTATATTGCGGCTCTTCATTCCCTACCTTGCACGACGATAACTGTAAGTCTCCATTAAGTGAGTCTTCAGGGTCGCAACTTACACTGATATATCTGTCTTCACGTAGATGAAGACTTATAAGCTATGGCTAGCATTGTAAGTCTCCCTAGTGAGCTTCTAGGGCATCAGCTATCAGCTTTTAATGGTTTTCATATACAGGAAGACCTTTAGCTGCTTCATCTAGGCTGAGTTAGTTGTTCTGTCTGATATGATACCATTTGTTATTCTCTTCAAATCGGTGTGTGATTTAGTGTGAGTTATTATGTAAATACGGTGTATTTGTTCATCACGTCCTTCTCCGCCCTTAGTGGCATTATGGAGTCGGTCAGACGTGAGGGAGCCTTGTGGTTCCTATACTATTTGATGACTAACACAAGAACGATTCAAGTAAAGTGGGTGAGGGGGGTTCGATATGAATTTGAATCCCCCCCACCCTCTCCACCGCCAATGTGTTAAGAGGCGATGATTACCAGACAAGACGTAGTATGCATTTAAGTATATACATGCATTTTATGACTTCTCGATTGGCAGCTGGGTCGTGTTCTATGGTGACCTCATGGGCACATCCAATTTTTACTTGGTTGGTTTCCTGTGGTTGTTTGTCCATATGTCATATACGAGCATATGATTCATCAATAAATTGATAGCCTTTGGGTACCTGTAAGGCTGTCTAGTCAGTTAACTGGTATTCAGATGATTACATGCTGGATTCAATGCTCACGTGCATAATAAATGAACTGTTAGGCAAGACGCATTATTGTATGTTCTGAACCTTAGAAACAATGAATTATTTCGGGGGTGGTCCGTGACGAGTCTGTTAATCATAGCTCATTCCATTTCTAAATCCAGGATTCTATTAATTTCGGTAGCCAATCGAATACAACTTGTTTTTACACTCTCATATATTCGCACGTTTCTAGGAGCATAGATATCGGATAGAACATGTCTGGAAGTGTTATTTATTGGAATTTATTGTACACCTGAATGGGGACACCTGTGGGTTACCTCGGAAGTGTGTTTATTCTCCAGAGATCGTCCATTGTGATTCTATTGGACATGTGTATGTTATATATTATATCACCGGTTTTCGACCTTTTACAAGTGGGCGATATTAAGCACCAATTTATTAATAAAAATTAATACCTGGGTATCTGTTCGACAAATATATATTGTTATTTGGTACTGCTTTTACTGATTCCAGAGCACTCCCCTCTTTGTTTTTGAAGAAGATTCCTTCAAAAAGGGGTGAGGAGGGGTGATTGTTTACCTCTCCTCCGGTTTGATAAGTATGTAACTATGAGTGAAGCTGTTTTGTCTGTAGATTATATCCTGGTTACAGCTTGTGTATTATTGTACATGGCGTATGTTTGTGGGGGATAACCTCTCATTCTCAAATACGCCATCCTAATTTTTGGGGCTTAGTCCGAGCTAGCCTAAAAAATTGGAAACTCGTTAGATCCAATTAGCATAGTCTTCATGCTAAGGATATGGAATTACTTGAATTTGGCTCCTTATTTATGATATGTCTTCTCTATTACTGTATAGAGAGACATACATGTAATTCCTTTTAAATTTAATTTCCTTTCACCTTGGATTACAGGCTTGGAACTATGTTGGTCTACTAATTCTGAAGTCCTAGGCCCTCCGCCTTTTTATGATTCAGCTAGTCTGGGCCATTGCTTTATACTATAAAAATATAAATTTAAAGTAATTTGTATATTTTTTATACTTACCAATGACCCAGACGGGTATGGCCCTCCCATGAGTGGGCACTCATACCTCCCCGCTGAGTTATTATGTAGTACTCTTTTCTACAAAGAATGATGTTGGTGCCAAGTCCGGTCACTTCCTGACGGCTGCGCATGCGTGGAGAGTAAAAGTATGGAGGGCCAGATGGGACTTTTAATTTTCGGTTTTGCAAGCAAATTTGGGGGATTGGGAGGTTCAAAATTTGTGTTTGGCCCTTGATAACTTTGAGTTTGCACCAGCTAGTCTGGGCCATTGGTAAGAATAAAAAATATACAAATTACTTTAAATTTATATTTTGGCTCTCCATGGACCCCAAATTTTAACTTCCTGCAACATGAGGAATATTCCTCTAAAATCGTCTTCTTCAGATCCACCAGACAGAATCTTTTGTTATTTGGTTAGAAACCAAAATTTTGTTTCAGTCGAATGTTCAGTTTTCATTGATGATTGCATTTGTTTGCGACCTATCTCAATGATATTCTTGTTGACTGCTATTTCGCTCCATTTCTCCACAACTGATGGCTTCCAGGAATATTTCACTGAATTTCAACCCAACATTTTAACCAACCTCTGTGGTCTTTTCAGAGGGAGACACTTTTGTCATGTTTCAGCATAATCTCCTGCCTAATGTTGAGTGTGTACTGGGAGTGGGAGTTGAAAAACAGACGTTTTTCAAAACGGTTTTAGTGACAGTCATTGCAGTTTGCGCACATGTACAAGGTGACACTTCCTTTTTGCCTCTGTCTTTCTGATCCTTCAACACTACTAATACCTTTATTTATTCCTTGTAGACATCTTGAACATTGTGAGCAGTTTAGGCTCACTTGACCCTCTAGTTATATGTGTTTTGATATTTTAATTGCAATTAAAACATGTTTTAACTCTTTACCTAACATAGCGGCCAAAATCAGCCAGAAACTAATCAGAATAAGCCTAAAACAGCCTAAATTATCTCGGACAATTCTCAATAAAACTATGCAAATATGGATATCATTAGAACCAGCTCATTGAGCTGGTTCTAATGATATCCATATTTGTATGGTTTTATTGAAAATTTGTGAAATTTGTTTTTTGAAAAATGTGAAATTTAATTTATTTTTTAGAAATACTGTGGTAGGTAAAGGGTTAATTGCAAGTGAAAGAACTCAAAAATCATTAGTGGTATCGATCTAAACTCATTGCATAATTTGCTTCACTTTTGGCGAAATATTCCCTTACATCTATCATGACAACAGATATTTGTTGGATATTTCCCTCCATCTTTTAAGCCAACATGTATTAAAAAGTGCTATTTTATTTTTACCAGATTTCAACTGAATCAATAGAGAACATCCGTACAGTAGCTTCAATTTCAAGAGAAGATACTTTCTATAATCTGTATGAGGCACAGGTGCTTGTTCCTCACAAGGAAGCCTTGAAAAAAGCTCATGTGGTTGGGATAACGTTCTCAATCTCGCAAGCAATTCTGTTTTTTGCATATGCAGCATCATTTTATTTTGGAGCCTATTTGATTAAAGAAGGTGAAATGGACTATGTGGATGTGTTTAGGTAAAGCATTACATAAAAAAAGTTTATTCTCTTCACTCTTAAGATCAATGTATTCATGTCCATGAATTTTCAACCTTTATCTTAAAAATGCCCCAAAACATTTAATTGCCTTGAAATGCCCTTGACAGTTGCCAAACTGCCTTAAAAAATCCTTCAATTCTATTTTGTCTGCATTGTGGGCAACTGTTATGTGGGCAACATACCCTTTTCAGTCACTAACAGGGTAAGTGATTATTATGCATCAGCTATATATGTTTTGTAGTAAATCTCACAAATTAAGCTTAATCAAACGGACACACACATTACTGTTCTCTTAATGTTCTACCACCACTAATGTATCAACTGCCACTAATAGACATGCTGATGCAATCAGAGGAAGGTTTATGAAACCCTAAAAAGCCTAAAACACTTGCTTTAAGAGTTATAAAAACATTTTCATCCATATTTTTGAAATGTCTTTGATTTCCAAAATGATAATTCTGTATGAACCCTGTTTTATTTTACAGAGTATTGAAGCAAAAGTGGCCACGTCAGCTTCAGCACTCTGTGAAATATAACCTATTATATATATTATTTTCACAGAGCACTGTCAAACAAGATAGAATGAATATTATTTCTCTAATTCTGTTAGAGGCATGGTTTATGAAAATTAAATAATGAATTTGACATCAGTGTGTAAAGCTATAAATGTATGCTGGATAATATTATATTACTTGTAGATAGTAGAGGTATAAGGCTACCCTAGGAACTTACATATTGCTTCTCCAAGTAATAAAATACTTGAGATATGCAAGCCCCAAAATAACCATTTATTTATTTATTGTGTCGCCGCCCCACGAAGTGGGGAGCAAAATATAGGGATTACTTTTGTCGTCTTGCGTCATCTGCGTCGTCGTCTGCGTCTCACTTTCTCTTATCCGCCACTCCTCTTTAACCTATGAATGGATTTTGATGAAACTTTCAGTGATTCTTTATCACATAATGGCATTGTGCACCTCCTATTTTATTTTTTGATCCGCTGTATTTTTTCAAGAGTTATGCCCCTTTTCCACTTAGAATTCTGTCTGAAATATTAAAATATAGTGCAGGCGACACACGTCTTCCATGGAAGACTCACATCCAAGATGGTGTTTAAGGTCACATATTTCTGCACAATGGCTAATCATGACCGCGACAGTTTTACGGGTGGAGGAAGCTGGAGTACCCGGAGAGAACCACTGAGCAGTGGCAAGCAACTGTCAACTCAATTTTAGTTTTCTTTCATGAAAATTTGTAGTAGATTGGGGGCATTAGTGTACTATGAGCACCAATGATGGAATGCTGTACTGGTGGGTGAATTGTCGGATGGACACCTTTGGTGATGGGACGTGGCCATCCTTGTCATTTTTCTAGTTTCATATGAAATAAAGATAACAGAGGGCTGTGATGATTATTATAGAGGTGGTTGAAGAAAAATGATTAAAATTCTCATCATTCAACCATTATTTATTAGAGCCACATCATTGAGTTCAAATAAGTTATTGTAACAAAAGTGTTTATTATTCTCATAACATATACAGGTGGTTGTACACAACCTAATAATGCTAGTTTTCTAAAACTACAAAGAAAACACCAACTAACTATCTGTATTGTTTCATTTAACCGGTAAAGAGCTGGAAGCCCTTATTTGGACTTTAATCAAGAGTCCTGGTACCATAACTTAAAAGGCCTCATATTTAATTGATTTGCTTCTTCTTATCTTTAAAGTGATTTTTTTTTTATCTGTATGGATTTGCCTTGTTATAAATTATAACAAGGCAAAGGTATGTGAACAAATTTTGTTGACCAAAAATAATTTGGCACTCCATTGGTGTATGTGTTGACTTGCACTTCATCACAAGAGGTTTTTTGTGTCAGTTAGGGAGTACTTTGCACTAGGATGATTTTCTGCAATTGACATGCACAATGACCTTGCAACATTGAATATATCATACAAAGTTGGTGAAGGCCATTGTCACATAACTAAAAACAAAAATGTGCTTATGCCAATACTTTTGATTACCGCCGTAAATCTATACACATTTTTGTGAATAAAAATATAAATGTATAAATTGGGAACATGTTTTCAGATGAGTGAGTATATCAAAGTGTTACTTGAACAGAATTTGAAAGCAGCAAAATCGGAATGTTTTGGGAATGACCAAATAGAATAACAGGTTGACTTCAACATTTCCCCCAATAATAATTTTACATGTATTAACTTTAACGTCAATAATTTAATACAGAACAGTTACTTATGATGTACCAGTAATTTTAAAACAAGTCTGGTATCCATCTAGTATCATTTGAAATACCAATATTCCATGCATCTGTAGTGCCACTGTGCCCCCAATTGGATTAAATGTCTTGCCCAAGGACACGGCACAGATGGTATGGGCCATTGACCTTTTGGTACAAAGTACCATGCTCCAGTACTCTGCACATGCATTTCCAGAAACTCAAGCAAACTCTATTGATATCATGTAAAGATATCAGTAAGTCAAATATCAAAGTCCTAACTGAAAACATCATTGCACCAACTACTTTCTATTATTATCTCCAAATTATCTTGCACACAAGCATTTCACAATTTGCATTCTGAATGGTAGATTAACTTAGATCTTGAACAGTAGGAAAAAGAAGGATGGGGAGATTGGTTTGTTGAATGCTGAGCCGATAATGGTGTAACCAGAGGTACATTCTTTAATGGGTAGGGTGCTAAGTTTTTATAGTTGTCAAAATTTTGTTCACATGTTATTGCCTTGTTACAATTTATGGGGATACAGGCATTCTCCCATAAATTGTGATAGGGCAAATCCACCCAGACTAAATAGTATCACATCACAATTAACTGAAGCACATCCACAGAATATGGAGCCTTCTAGCTTTGGTACTTGAGGATAAAGCCCCAAAATGGGCTTCCAGCACTCAACCAGTTAATTGGAGTCAATTTCTTCTACCAGGAATGTCTTGCATGATGTGGCTGTCATAGTATTACCCTAGGGGAACCCATAGTTCATTCCTGATAGGAAATGAACTAGGCATGATTCAATTTAGTTTCAATGCTGCTGGCACTCCTCTACCTGAACCATATTTTTATACTATAACCCAATGGCCCAGACTTAGCTGGTGCTAACTCAAAAATATCTAGGGCCAAACACAAATTTTGCCCCCCCCCTCCCCTCCCCAATCCCCCAAATTTGCATGCAAAACCGAAAATTAGAAGTCCTATCTGGCCCTCCATACACTTACTCTCCACGTATGCGCAGATGCCAGGAAGTGACCGGAATTGGCGCCAACATCATTCTTTGTTTGGCCCTCAGTCAGATAACAACAAACTGACATCTGTGCTTTTAAATCTCAGTTATAATGATGCCAGACACAAATCAATGGTTAATTTGGTGGATCCAAGGACACAACTGGATGAAGGAAGGAAGAAACGGTGGTTTGAAATGTTCAGGGCTGTAACCTTATAATATTTATAAAAATTATTTCATGTTCCCCAATTTCGGGACATGGGCCTGACGTCATCATTATTACTAATGATTTTTCCACTGTTTGTTAAGTGTTCCCTCCCTATCCTTCCTTGAAGCCCCCCACTTAAACTCCCAAGCTTTTTGGCTTGTTTTATTGAAATTTTTTTTATAAAATTTCTTGGGAGTTTAACATGTTACACAGAATGTTTATTATGTATATCCCCATGGTTACGTCCTCACCCTGGGGGTGTTTAGGCATTTTGGTCATGCATCATACTTTCAATGTATCGTTTTTTCTTCTGATGAAGATCTTGCTTTACATCGGATAGTTCAAAATCTGTTACTGACTTCGGGCCTTGTTGCCTGGGGTCTTGTTTTCGGTTTTCATTCTGATGTTGTTTACATTGACAACGCTCTATTTATATATGTATTTTCCTATTTATTATTATGGTAGGACTGTTGTAAGATACATTAAATATTTCGGTAGTGTAGCAATTAATTTTTTGGATAGTAAAATAATTTTTGTCCTCACTTAGGCTCTATCGGGATACATTTGGGCTCATCATTACCTTTGGGGACTTGGGCTCTTGTCAAAATTTTTCGAAAATTTTTTTTGTGTAAATTATTTTTTGATTTATATTTTGAATGTTATTTGTTATGTATCCTTTTCTAATATTTAATGTGGAGTTGGTGGGAGTATGATCGACTTTATTTTGCTTCATTATGAAGGCATATTGCTCAAATGCAAAGCGAGGAAGCCTTTCCTCTAATTTACATGTTGGTTGCCTTGCTTGTAGTCGATGTACTCCCACTAATTCTTGCTCAACTGTGTCGGATGGGATGACAAATGTTGGAGACGGGTGTCACGGTACATTGTTAGAGGCGAGAGGCCACTGCCAGTCCTCTCGCGGCGAGAGGCCACTGCCAGTCCTCCGACGGCGAGAGGCCACTGCTGGTCCTCTCGCGGCGAGAGGCCACTGCCAGGCCTCTTGCCACAAAGTCAATCTAGTTTTTCAGTTTCTATTTCAGAGGAACAAGAACATGGTGATGTTTACGTGACGCCGTCAGAGAGTGTGCTTCCGTCGTCGCATTTAGATAGTCAAACAGAGCTAGCGGCAAAAGTGCTCTTAAATATTAGGCAGGGCAATAAACCACACAACCGTGGTTCAGCTCCCTGTCACCAGCTAGCTCGACCGGTGAAGCAGTTACTCCGTCCGTGGGTACCGTGACGCCAGGTGTGTCCGTTGCGGTCGAGGAGAGTAGAAAGGGTAGAGCGAGCACTATAAAATAAAACAGCCTCATCCTGTGACGACAGAAAGGAAGAAGCTGGCAAGTACAGCGGGAAGCTCAGCGAGGTCTGAAGGACCGCGAACGAGAGAGCCCCCTCTCTTTCACAACAACATCTGGGGCCAGCTGTTGTGGTTCGGAACTTGCGTCAGTCGAAGCATACATCCATGCCTCCTGCCCGGGACACTCCGTTCAGTTCGCAGCTGGGGTCAGCTACAGTTACAGCTTCTTCTTCAGCATCTATCAAGCACACACGACCGCACCTTGGCTACGTGACTTCTGATATCCAGCCTGCATCGCCGAGAAAGAACCACTCTTCGTAAAAGAAGTCGCACCATCCAGCAGCCAAGGAGACGAGTCCTCATTCATCGGGACGTCCGCAGAAAAGAGCCATCTCGGACATACTGTCCCAAGAGCACCTGGCGGCCAAGCAACAGAAGACTGCTGCTCCTCAGGCCTCTGTAACAGACTTGCTGTCACAGATTGCGCAGCTCATCGCAGCATCCCAGCAAGTGCAAAAGCAGCCGACGGCAGTCTCAGAACCTGAGCTGTCGGATGGTGCTGGGTCGGTCCAGTCATCTGCACGTTCAGATGCTGATGACTGTGAGTCTAATCTGATTCATTCAGATGGTGAAAGGGATTTGGAGGAGAATTACCCTTCCCTTTCGGAACAACACATGGTGGCGATGGATCTATTCATCAGTACTTCCCTGAGTTCGTTCCTGAGAATCAGAATGCTGCGACCGCTCGAAAGAAGCTCTATTCAGGAGCTAAGGAGACGAGACCTCATTTATCGGGATGTCCAGAGAAAAGAGCCGACTCAGACACACCATCCCGGGAGCAGCCAGCGGCCATGAACAGAAGACCGCTGCCCCTCAGGCCTCCGTAACGGACTTGCTGTCGCAGATTGTGTAGCTCATCGCAGCATCCCAGCAAGTGCAGAAGCAGCCGATGGCAGTCTCAGAACCTGAGCTGTCGGATGGTTCTGGGTCTGTCCAGTCATCTGCAAGTTCAGATGACGCTGACCGTGAATTTCAACTAATTCAGATGGATGGTGAAAGGGATATGGAGGAGGATTACCCTTTCCTTTTGGAACAACACATGGCTGCGATGAAGTTAATCCATCAACACTACCCTGAATTTGTTCAGAATGCTGCGACTACTAGGAAAAAACCTCGGGCATCGTTGGACGCTGACTTTACCCGGACAAAGAGGAGGTCATGTCTTTTCCGGTTCAGTCTAGACAGGTGTCGCAGGCCTTCGGCCATTTAGACGACACCATATTCAACTTTCGAGTGGGAAGAAGAAAGGCGGTTTCTTGTCATCATCTTTGTAATTTTACCGATTGTTGAACTACGTTCATTTAAAACGGTCGGGGAAGATGTGTAGAGAGTTCCTCTGCGTTTGGATGAGCAGGCTGAGGACCTAGTCATGGCCTTACCTTCGTCATTCACTATTCGCTCGGACACAATTGAGACTGCAATTTCTTCATTCAGAGCAAATTTAGACGCAGTGTCTTACGCAGATCACCTTTAAGAACTGTGGTGCAACATCTCAACGGAAAAGAATTTGAGGACGTTCATACCTCTTTAAGACTCCTTTCCAGGGCTAATGTTTATCACGTATAACTCTGTCTTAACAGTGGCTAATTTGGAGTTAATCAGACATGACAGAGCCCTTGCGTCATCATCTTTAATAGATGACAAGGTGAAAAACTCTCTACGGGTCGCTCCAGTATCCGGACACTAAGTTTTTGACAATATGCTTTCTTTGGTTTATGACCAAGCTACAAAGAAAGCATCAATATTCTCCTCCTTAAGTCAGCGTCTAATCGACCCGCAGCAGCAGAAAAGAATAAGGGAGGACGTCCTAGACAGAATATCGTCTAAAAAGGACTCCTCGCGAGGGTATAGGAAACCCTCCTATAATTACTCTAGGGATCGTCAATACAGCGACTCGGAAAGGGGGCGTAGGTCTGATCGAGACTACTGGTCAGACGCTCCTAAACCGCTGGGGCGAGTCTCTTCGTGAGGGGGACGTAGTTTCTCCTTCTGTAAGCCTTGCAGGTGAGGGTTAGGACCTCTATTGCTTAGCAGTTGGCGGATGGTTATCAAGATTCGCATCAAACTGGATAACTATTACGGAAGACCAGTAGGCCAGAAGTGTGGTCTCGGACGGCCTACGGCTATCTTTCCGAGAGAAACTACCACTTACATGATGTCCGTGATGGACAAAGCTTCCGTCATATCCTTGCGTAAGAGTCTCTCCAATCGGAGGTAAATGTTCTCTTGACAATGAAAGTAATAGAGGTCATCAAGAATCAAGATTCTCTAGGATTCTACAGTCACCTGTTCCTCGTACCGAAGCCAGACAGCTCGTTCCGACCGGTAATTTATCATGGCTCTAAAAGTTTATTTATGATATTCATTTAGTCGGTAAAAGTGAGCGTTCGAGTGATCTCTGGCTTGATAGATATGTAACTATGAAGGAAGCTGTTTTGTCCGTAATTATATCCTGCATACAGCTGAAGTGTTATTGCATGGCATATGTTTGTGGGGGATTTTCTCTCATTCTCAGATACGCCATCCTAATTTTTTAGGCTTAGTCCGGACTAGCCTTAAAAATTAGGAACTCGTTGCATCCTAATTAGCATAGTCTTCATGCTTAGAATAAGGAATTACTTTAATGGGGCTCCTTATTTAGGATATGTCTCCTCTATTACTGTTTAGAGAGACATACATGTAATTCCTAATTATTCTAATTTCCTTTCATCTTGGATTGCAGGATTGGAACTATGTTGATCTACTATTTCGGAAGTCCTAGGCCCTCCACCTTTTTACGATTCAGTCTGGGCCATTGGGTTATAGTATAAAAATATTATAAATTTAAAATAATTAATATACATTTTATACTTACTAATGGCCCAGACAGAGATGGCCCTCCCATGAGTTGGCACTCATACCTCCCTGCTGAATTATTATGTAATACTCTCTTTTACAAAGAATGATGTTGGTGCCAATTGCAGTCAGATCCTGGCATCTGCTCTGTGCGGAGAGTAAATGTATGGAGGGACAGATAGGACTTCTAATTTTCGGTTTTGCATGCAAATTTTGGGGATTGGTGGGGGGGGGGGGGGGGGGCTAAATTTGTGTTTGGCCCTAGATATTTTTGAGTTAGCACCAGCTAAGTCTGGGCCATTGGTAAGTATAAAAAATATATTAATTATTTTAAATTTATAATTTTCGATGGCTTGGGCATTGTTGAGGGTTCCAGCAGAGAAGGAAAGTTTGAACCCATAGGTATAGAGCCATAATCCTATAAACAATGTTAGAAGTGGATCATTACCCAAATGATTGGTGTTCCAGAATACTAACCCTTCACATGGTTTGCCGCTGTTGGCATTCTGTCTGTGTAGTGAAAAAAGAAAGTGGTAAACGATCAAATTTGATTCTATTCCTTGGCCTTGTGTATGTACATCCATCTCCATTTTCTCAGGTCATCATGTGCACTGAGTTCACTTTTTTGCAGGAATCAAATCCCTTTATTATATATTTTATAAACACATTTCTATTGGCTGGATCTTGTACACATGACAGTGAATATCAACTTTCTAAATATAGCTTTTCAAAATCCTCTATATAGTTCTATTTCAATCGACGTAATCTCTATAACATTGTTTATTTTTATTTTATTCTGCAGATGATAACTATTTTATTGTTAAATGAAAGTATTTCTGGTTGATATAATTGAACTTTTAATTGACAAATAAAAGATTTTTTTTTTGAGGATGTTGTATATAAAAGTGTTATGGACTTTTGTGGTGGTAAATATGATGTGATATGAACCTAAAAAATTTATGTTGACCCCGGCTAATGCCTCCCTCAATATACGTTTTTTAGGTTCATATCACATCATATTCACCACCACAAAAGTCCATATTTGTATAGTGGGTGGAAGGTGACACTTTTCATGCCTCGTTGAGCTCATTCCATTGAGGGGTCACACTCTTTCAAATTTTTCTGTCCCACAATACATACCTTTAAGGCTACTTCAAACATGCCTACAGGTCAGGGGTAGTGGCCCATGCTTTGTATAGCCCTTATATTTTTCATTGTTTGTCTTCATTTCATACTGAGGTTTGTTTTTTCGGGAACCTCTCAGTTTATCTTTAAACAATAACACAAAAATATGTGGATAAGCTACAAAGTATAAATGTTTTATCTTCTGAGCTGAATAACTTTTCTTCTTTACAGAGTATTCTCAGCAGTCGTCTTTGGTGCTATGGCATTGGGCCAAACTAACTCTTTTGCACCAGATGCTTCCAAAGCAAGTGTTTCAGCGGCAAAAATATTTGAACTTCTTGATAGAACTCCTGTTATTGATAGTGAATCTTCTGAAGGATTAAGCTTAAAACCAGTAAGTAGAAACTAGAAGTTAAATATGTGTAAATTACTATTCTTTTTGGGGTTATAATATGTTCAGATGAATTCAGTGAAATCCTGTTGGATAATTTGCCATATTTGTACTCATATTATTAACCCTTAAGTCCTCAAATTAATTTTACATTAATAACTATGTATATTCGGTACGATCTTCGTGGACGGGTCACTTTTCATGGGTTGGCAATATTCCCACGGATGTGATAATATTTGATTCTAAACACAAACTATAAGAATAATCAGCAAAAATTTAATGAAGCACCCAGTCCTTCATGATTTATAATATTTTTATACTGTACCAATGACCCAGACTTAGCTGGTACTAACTCTTAAAAATTCAGGGCCAAACACAAATTTTGCCCCCCCCCAATCCCCAAAATTTGAATCAAAATCCAAAAAATCAATGTCGTATATGGTCCTCCATACTTTTGTCCACTGCATATGCGCATTGTCAAGAAGTACCGAAATTGGCACCAAATTTTCATTCTTTGTTTGGCCCTTCAATCAGTAACATCTCACTGATATCTGTGCTTATAATCTCAGTTAAAATGATGCCAGACACAAAATCATGAAGGAAATGGTGGATCCAGGGATAAAATAAGAGGATGAGAGGAAGAAACAGTGGAAAGATGTGTTCAGGGCTGTAAATTATAATTTTTATGTAAAATTATTTCATGTTCCCTGATTTCGGGGCATGGGCCTCATGTTTTCATTCTTGCTATGAATTTTCCACTGTTTGTTCAGTGTTTCCTCTCTCCCTTTCCTTTATACCCCCCTTGCTAATCTCCCTTGCTTTTGGTATAATTTTTGAAATTTCTTGGGAGTTTTACCATAGTTACAGAATGTTTATTCTGTTATCCCCATGGTTACGTCTTCACCAGGGACCAGCCGTGAGGGTGCCTAGGGCGATTATGTCGCCCTTCTAAGCCCAAAGTCGCCTAGAAAAATAGTCGGGGCGATTACAAGTCGCCCTCTAAAAATTGGCCAAAATGAGAAAAGGCTGAACTGAGTGATGCGAGGTTTACATGAAAACGAGTATATTTTTATACTGTACCAATGACCCAGACATAGCTGGTGCTAACTCTTAAAATATAGGGCCAAACACAAATTTTCCCCCCCAATCCCCAAAATTTGCATCTAAAACCAAAGAAAACATGTCCTGAATGGCCCTCCACACTTCACCTCTACTGCGCATGCGCAGTGTCAAGGACGTTCCGAAATTGGCGCCATTAATCATTCTAAGTTTGGCCCTTCATCAGTTAACATCTGACTGATCTTTGTGCTTGTAAATCTCAGTTTAAATGATGCCAGACACATAAATATTAGTGAAATGGTGATTCTAAGGAGGATAGAGAAGGAGGAGAGGAAAAATGTGTGACAGAATATTATCAGGGCTGTAACTTAAAATTTTTTAATGAAATTATGTTAAGTTACCTATTTTCGAGGCAGCAGCCATTTTGTTGTCATTCTGGTTGTTTAGTTACACTGATTTTTCAGTGTTTTCCTCTCTCCCTTTCCTTTAAGTCCCCTCTTGCTATTCTCCCATGCTTTTGGCATAGTTTCTGTAATTATTATTACTAAAATTTCTTGGGAGTTTTAGCTGAATAACAGAATGAATTCTGTTCTTTTCCCCATGTTTACGTCTTCACCTACGGGTGGTTAGGCGTTGTGTTCTGCCTCTACCATCTGATGTTCTGCAGTTTCTTCCCTGGAAGTCTCTGTTTTGCATCAGATAGTGTATTTTTGGTAACTGATTCCGGGCCTGGGTGCCTGGAGTCTTATTTTAGTGTTTTTACACTCATTGTTTACATTTACAACAGCCCTCTGTGTGAGGGGGGGATTTCTTGAAAATAATATCTTGATGTTATTTTAATCATAACTAGATACATTATTATTGTTCGTAAGTGTTGAATAAATTGTTTAAAATATTTTTAAAATTTTTGTCCACACTTAGGCTTGGGATCCATTGGGGCTCAACGTTACTTTTCAGAAACTTGGGCTATTCTGAAAAAATATTTATTTTTATACTGTACCAATGACCCAGACATAGCTGGTGCTAACTCTTAAAATATAGGGCCAAACACAAATTTTGCCCCCCAATCCCCAAAATTTGCATCTAAAACTAAAGAAAACATGTCCTGAAAGGCCCTCCACACTTCGTCCCTACTGCGCATGCGCAGTGTCAAGGACGTTCCGAAATTGGCGCCATTAATCATTCTAAGTTTGGCCCTTCATCAGTTAACATCTGACTGATCTTTGTGCTTATAAATCTCAGTTTAAATGATGCCAGACACATAAATATTAGTGAAATGGTGATTCTAAGGAGGATAGAGAAGGAGGAGAGGAAAAGAATGTGTGACAGAATATTATCAGGGCTGTAACTTAAAAATTTTTTAATGAAATTATGTTAAGTTACCTATTTTCAAGGCAGCAGCCATTTTGTTGTCATTCTGATTATTTAGTTACACTGTTTTTTTTTAAGTGTTTTCCTCTCTCCCTGTCCTTTAAGTTCCCCCTTGCTATTCTCCCATGCTTTTGGCATAGTTTTTGTAATTATTATTACTAAATTTTCTTGGGAGTTTTAGCTGAATAACAGAATGAATTCTGTTCTTTCCCCATGTTTACGTCTTCACCTAGGGGTGGTTAGGCGTTGTGTTCTGCATCTACCATCTGATGTTCTGCAGTTTCTTCCCTGGAAGTCTCTGTTTTGCATCAGATAGTGTATTTTTGGTAACTGATTTCGGGCCTGGGTGCCTGGAGTCTTATTTTAGTGTTTTTACACTCATTGTTTACATTTACAACAGCCCTCTGTGTGAGGGGGGGATTTCTAAAAAATAATATCTTGATGTTATTTTAATCATAACTAGATACATTATTATTGTTCGTAAGTGTTGAATAAATTGTTTAAAATATTTTTAAAATTTTTGTCCACACTTAGGCTTGGGATCCATTGGGGCTCAACGTTACTTTTCAGAAACTTGGGCTGTTCTGAAAAAATATTTTTTCAAAATATTTTGATTTCAATTATTTTTTCTATATCAATGGATCATATTATTATTATGTATTTTGATTGCCAGGGGTTAGTGCGAGTACCAGGACTTGTTTTCTTTTCACATTGAAAGGATATTGATCAATTGTTTTAAGAGGAAGTCTTCCTCTGACTTTATTATCATTCTATATGTGGTCAGTGTACTCGCATTAACTCCTGTTCTGTATCGTATGATTTCGATGACAATATGGGAAGCGTATGTCACGGTATGTTGTTGGGGATTTGAACACTCCGGTCCTTTCCCCGCAGGGTCACTCTACTTTATCAATTTCTATTTCAGACGATCAAGATTAGGGTGATGTATCTGTGATGTCTTCCAACAGTGTGCCTCCGTCATCACAATTAATGAAGGGCTAGCGGAAAAGTGCTCATGTAAATACGCCAATTGCCTAAGAGGACCCTAGTAGGTTCGACGGCCTTTGACGTCCGCTAGCTCGCCCGGTGTAGCGTCCATTCACCGAATGGTTCGGCAGCCGGGTTCGTCCGTTGCGGTCTAGAAGGAATTTTGGGGTGATGCGAGCACTATAAACTAACCTAATGCACACCCAGTGACGGCGGATCGGAGGGAGAATGCAGGAAGCCTTTTAGTCCGGTTCATAGCTCGTTCCGGTCCATCCGGACGGCAAGCGAGAGAGGCCCCTCTCTCGTTCAACAACATCTGGCCCCAGATGTTGTGGTACAAAATGTGTCGTAAGCGGAGCATACGTCCGTCGCTCGGGATGCTCCGTTGTATAGGCAGTCCGCTGAGACTGCTAAGGCTTCCTCTTCTCGTCAGCGCACACGACCGCACCTTGGCTGCGTGACCGCCGATATTTTACCAGCTTCGCCGATCAAGGATTCTTCGGCGACCAGGTCACACCATCCGGTAGCCAGGGACACGAGGCCTGCAGACTCCGGACGTTCGCATAGGAAGTGTGCGGGAGTCAACGTACACGGAGCTTCCGGCGGCAATGCATCGTAAGACCGCTACTGCACAGGCCTCGGGAACGGACGTGCTTTCCTTAATAGCACAGTTTATCGCAGCATCCCAGCATCAACTGAATCTGTCGCATATATTTTATCCGACGATGCTGGGTCGGGACGCTCCGCGGAAGCGGGTACGGACGTCCGAAAGTTTCATCCGGTTCGACGGGATACCGAAAGGGATTCGGAGGATTTCGAGCTTTCCCTTTCGGAACAACATATGCTGTTGTGTATGTCATCTGACTTGGTCTTCTACAGCTTCTTTCGTCGGACCAGAATGCTGCGATGCCGGATAAGAAACTGATAGCGTCGGTGGACTTAGAAATTTTTGGTTCGGTTCAGGGACATCGTCCCCCAGTTCCGACATAGTCCAATAATGTCACACAAACTTTTGAATTATTGAACGACGCTATATATATTATTATTTTATGCTTGCTAACTAAGCATTTCTGGTTTCTTGTTCGAAGAGTTATGGAGATGTCTTTCAAAAGTGTGCCTCTGTAGTCATAGTTAATGAAGAGTTAGCGGCAAAAAGTGCTCATGGAATATGTCTATCGCCTACGGAGTGACATTCGCTAGCTCACCCGGTGTAGCGTACATTCATCGAATGGTTCGGCTGCCGGGTTCGTCCGTTGCGGTCTACGAAGGAGATTTGGGTGATGCGAGCACTTTAATTACTTTAGTACTCACCCAGTGACGGCAGATTGAGGACAGATCGGAGGAAGCCTGTTAGTCCGGTTCCTGGCTGGTCCAGGTCCGTCCAGGCTGTGAGCGAGAGAGGTCCCTCTCTCGCCCAACAACATAGGGGACCGCATGTTGTGGTTCAGATATTTTACATTCGGAGCATATGTCCGTTGGTCGGGACGCTCCGTTATATTGACAGTCCGAGAGACTGTCTTTAATGCTTCCTCATCCTCACAGCAGGGCACACGACCGCACATTGGCTACGTGACCTCGAGTATCCGATCAGTTTCGGCATTCAGTGATTCCACGGCGAATAGGTCACGCCATCCGGTAGCCAAGGGACATGAGGCCTATACACTCCGTTCGCTCGCATATTGGTAGTATGCACGGGGTAACGATCACGGAGCTTCCAGCGGCAATGCATCGTAAGACCGCTTCTCCTCAGGCCTCAGTGACGGACGTGCTATCCGAGTTAGCACAGTTGTTTCGCAGCATCCCAGCAATTGACAGTTTCTCGGTCGAATCAGGAATTATCCGACGGCGCTGGGTCGGTGCGGTCCGCGGTTGCATCAGGTACGGACGACCGAACGCTTTATAGGGTCCGACAGGATGGCGAAAGGGATTCGAAAGATTTCGAGTTTTCCCTTTAGTAGTATCGGAAGATGCCTTTCATATCTTCTGGCATTATCTTCCAGTGATTATTATTTCGGACTTCATTGCTGCGATCTTGGATAAGAGACTTATAGCGTCATTGGACTCGGATTTTTCGATCGGTTCGGGGACATTGTCCCTGACTTACCGACGTAGTCCAATATTGTCATTACAACATGTGTTTTATTTTTCGACGCTATATATATATATACAAGCCTGCTACTAAGCATGATAGTTTAGTTTCTTGTCCGCGTTGCTCATTTCTGCCATTTTATCATTTATACAAATAGTTTATTTTGGCAGAGCAGGGCATACCGAGAGTTCATATGCGTCTAGACGGTGTGATTAAAAACTGCATATATTCTTTTTCGCCGTTTATGTCTTTTCCAATTTCAATGTTGGGAACGACATTATGTATAGCAGACTTAACTTAGACGCTTTATTATACGTAATCCGCCTTACTGAGGCGTTATCATTACGTCTTCAAGAAAAGATTTACGGGATATTATTCTCAATGTAATTTCTTTTGAGGGCAGTAGTTTGTTCACGTATAACTCCGCCCTTCAGTGGCTGATTGGAGTTAGTTAGACGTGACGCAACCCTAGCTACATCCACTCGCGTGGATAGTAAGGTTAAGAACTCTCTCAGAGTCGCTTCGTTCTCGGAGGAGCTTCTCTTCAACGGCAACTTTTCGGCAATCCATGAATTGCTCGATTTACACGTTCTCTTGTCTATCTAGTGTTACAAGAGATTCAGACTGGGGCAAACATTCGGTGGTTGACTCAGAGAGTGCCGCCGCAGTTGCCGGACCCGAGTGTGGCTGTTATGACGGTTGCCAGTCATACAGATTGGGATATAATACTGATCCCTACGGATTCGAAGTGCCATGGTCTTTGGGTTCCGCAGTCTTTTAGCAATCAGTTTTCTTCCGCGGAATAATGTTTTTTAGGCTTGCTTTATGTCATTGCATGAACATTATTCAGAAACGCATGCCCAAATTCCTGTCCTTTAATTCGACAGTAGTGGCGTATCTCCGGAACCAGGGAGGCACTCTTTCGTTTCCGTTATTCAATTTAATGGAAAGAATCTGTCTGTTGGTTATAGTACACCAAGTTCAGTTTTGGTCCGTCATATTCTGGGTCGTCTGATTGTTTTATCGGACTCCCGTTCTCTTACGGGTCGCTTGTTGCTGTCAGAATGGACTCTCAACAAACAAGTATTCAATCAGATTTGCTATCTATGGGAGCGCCCAATGATGATTTATTTATGACACAGCTTGCTAATCAATTGCAGACGTATGTGTTGGCTTGTCCAGATCTCTGAGCTAATATTCTTAACGCTCTATTGATCTATAGGACGGAATGATAGGATACGCGTATCCTCCGGCGCTGTTGTTTTAGCAGGTATTGCTAAGATAAACAACCACAATACATTTCTGTTGATAGCATCTCTGTCTTCACAGAGATCATGAGTAATTTTCTCTCTTGTCTACTGTGGGTTTTAACGTGAAATCTTCCTCTATGTGAGGATCTTTTTTACTGAGTAAATCGTGTCATCTTTATCACAACCTGCAAGGTCGCAACCTTCATGTATTCCGTTGTGTGGTCCGTATTGCATTGTAAGCACTGTACTGGACGAGCTTTGGACGCGATTTCTTACTATAGGAGATCCTCTTCTTCGCTATTCTATGCGGCTAAAGTGGAGGCTCTTCCGTCGTGGTGTAGGGATCATTATGTTCATATTGTTGATCCCTCCATACTACTCATTGCTATTTTTTAGTATACTTGTTTCACAAGATCTACTGCAGCCTGTTATTATTTAGGTTATAGGTTTATGTTACCTCATACCTATGCACTCTACGATAGTTTACAATTGAGTCTTTTGTCTCTTTATCTAAGTCAGTTAGTAACTTTTTGATAAATAGACTTAGAATCTTTAGATTAAATTCCTATACGGATTTTAACTTCGGTTCTTATTTAGCTAAGTAATCATTTGAGCCTCTGGAAACAGTAGTTTTCAAATTCTGACCTTTTAGACAGTAATTCTGTTGGTTTCTCTTTTACTGTACAGTCAGTGAGTTTCATGCACTATCGATGGATGATTTTCACTTTCATAGTTTCGGAATCAATACTTCCGTTACTATTTAGGTTGGATTGTTGCATAAGAGTTAGGCTCCTATTATCCGGAACCTATTATTTTAAGGTCCTTCCGTCTTTGTATGGGCATAGGCCTTTACTCTTTCCGGGTACAGTTTATGTATTTATGAACAGATTTCTGTTTATTACTATGGGCGTAAGCTTCTTCTGTCTTTGATGTCTAGTGGAAGGACGTTACGCTCCATTTTATTGTTAATGGAGTCTATTAATTATAGGTACTGCTTATAGTATATCATTGACTTAGCAGTTGTGCTTAAGATTTCGGCTCATGAAGTAAGAGTTCTTCTACTTCTTGGGCTTACATTAATAGTGTCGCTATTATAGATTTTTGAAGGCCGCTCATTGCGCTCAGCCATCCACATTCATGAATTTTATCTCAGAAATATCGAGTCCATTTCTGGAGGCCTCTATTGTTAGGTCTATTATCTACTGCTCAGAATGTCATTCACTTAACAGTTGCTACTATAGCTAGGTAGGCTGTCTGTTTCGGCAGTGTCTCCGTTCGGCTGCCCTCTTCGCTCTGGGCTATTTGACCCAGGGCAAGAAAAGGGGGGGGGGGGGGGAGGGTGTTCCCTTGGGTCACCTGTTTTACTATGAAAACAAGGGGATTCCTCCTCTGGAGTTAGTAATTCTGAGCTGTTATTGGGATGGTTGTTTAGTGAGAAGTTTAGGTTTTTAAAATTCATTCAAGTCTTAGTTTTTAAAGTATAGCTTTTGAATATTGCATATGTCAAGTTTTTAAAGTATAGCTTTTGAATATTGCATATGTCAACGGACATGATTATGCAATCCTCAGACACTTTTAGGAGTATAAGAGTCTCTATTCTCTAGACTTACTTTATTTATTGGCTTACTTTAAAAATTATTAGTATAAGGATTATATTGGATATTAATAGAGTACATGGATGTATGAAGCTCAATTTTGGAAGGTGTTGTATCTTTCTAATTTTTCATAAATAAGAAAGATACATGTAAGGCCTATTACTTCTTTTTCCCTAGAGGGGATGACTCTATTTTATTTTATTGAGCGTATTCCATTTTGCTCTATGTCCTTGGCCCTCCAGCCTTTTTACTATTCAGCTATGTCTGGGTCATTAGTACAGTATAAAAATGTTAAAAAATTTATAGTAATTTATATATTTTTTATACTTACCAATGACCCAGACGGGGATGGCCCTCCCAGGAGTTGGGAACTCTTGCCTCCCCGCTGAGTACATAGCGCTTACCAGGCACTGGTTATTAGAATGATTAATGGCGCCAATTTGGGAACGTCCTTGACACTACGCATGCGCAGTAGGGGCGAAGTGTGGAGGGCCTTTCAGGACATGTTTTCTTTAGTTTTAGATGCAAATTTTGGGGATTGGGGGGCAAAATTTGTGTTTGGCCCTATATTTTAAGAGTTAGCACCAGCTATGTCTGGGTCATTGGTAAGTATAAAAAATATATAAATTACTATAAATTTTTTAACTTTCAAAATATTTTGATTTCAATTATTTTTTCTATATTAATGGATCATATTATTATTATGTATTTTGATTGCCAGGGGTTGGTGCGAGTACCAGGACTTTGTTTTCTTTTCACATTGAAAGGATTTTGATCAATTGTAATAAGAGGAAGTCTTCCTCTGACTTTTATAATCATTCTATATGTGGTCAGTGTACTCGCATTAACTCCTGTTCTGTATCGTATGATTTCGATGACAACATGGGAAGCGTATGTCACGGTATGTTAGTGGGGAATTGGACACTCTGGTCCTTTCCCCGCAGGGTCACTCTACTTTATCAATTTCTATTTCAGACGATCAAGATTAGGATGATGTATCTGTGATGTCTTCCAACAGTGTGCCTCCGTCGTCACAATTAATGAAGGGCTAGCGGAAAAGTGCTCATGTAAATACGCCAATTGCCTAAGAGGACCCTAGTAGGTTCGACGGCCTTTGACGTCCGATAGCTCGCCCGGTGTAGCGTCCATTCATCGAATGGTTCAGCAGCCGGGTTCGTCCGTTGCGGTCTAGAAGGAGTTTTGGGGTGATGCGAGCACTATAAATCAACCAAATGCACACCCAGTGACGGCGGATTAGAGGGAGAACGGAGGAAGCCTTTTAGTCCGGTTCATAGCTCGTTCTGGTCCATCCGGACGACGAGCGAGACAGGCCCCTCTCTCGTACAACAACTTCTGGCCCCAGATGTTGTGGTACAAAGTGTTTCGCATTCGGAGCATACGTCCGTCGCTCGGGACGCTCCGACATATAGGCAGTCCGGAGTAGACTGTCAATAAGGCTTCCTCATTCTCATGGTAGCGCACACAACCGCTCTTGGCTACGTGACCTCGGATATCCAGTCAGCTTCGCCAGTCAGAGAATCATCGGCGACCAGGTCACACCATCCGGTAGCCAGGGACACGAGGCCTGCAGACTCCGGACGTTCGCATAGGAAAGTGTGCGGGAGTCAACGTACACGGAGCTTCCGGCGGCAATGCATCGTAAGACCGCTACTGCACAGGCCTCGGGAACGGACGTGCTTTCCTAAATAGCACAGCTTATTGCAGCATCCCAACATCAACTGAATCTGTCGCATATTTTTTATCCGACGATGCTGGGTCGGGACGCTCCGCGGAAGCGGGTACGGACGTCCGAAAATTTCATCCGGTCCGACGGGATACCGAAAGGGATTCGGAGGATTTCAAGCTTTCCCTTTCGGAACAACATATGCTGTTGTGTATGTCATCTGACTTGATCTTCTACAGCTTCTTTCGTCGGACCAGAATGCTGCGATGCCGGATAAGAAACTGATAGCGTCGGTGGACTTAGAAATTTTTGGTTCGGTTCAGGGACATCGTCCCTCAGTTCCGACATAGTCCAATAATGTCACACAATTTTCGAATTATTGAACGACGCTATATATATATTATTATTATATGCTTGCTATTACCAAGCATTTTGGGTTTCTTGTTCGCAAAGTTACGGAGATGTCTTTCAAAAGTGTGCCTCTGTCGTCATAGTTAATGAAGAGCTAGCGGCAATAAGTGCTCATGGAATATGTCTATCGCCTAAGAGGTCCCTTGTAGGATCGACGGAGTGACATTCGCTAGCTCACCCGGTGTAGCATACATTCATTGAATGCTTCAGCTGCCGGTTTCGTCCGTTGCGGTCTAGGAAGGAGATTTGGGTGATGCGAGCACTATAATTACTTTAGTACTCACCCAGTGACGGCGGATTGAGGACAGATCGGAGGAAGCCTGTTAGTCCGGTTCCTGGCTTGTCCAGGTCCGTCCGGGCTGTGAGCGAGAGAGGTCCCTCTCTCGTCCAACAACATAGGGGACCGCATGTTGTGGTTCATTTTACATTCGGAGCATATGTCTGTCGGTCGGGACGCTCCGTTATATTGACAGTCCGAGAGACTGTCGATAATGCTTCCTCATCCTCACAGCAGGGCCCTCGACCGCGCATTGGCTACGTGACCTCGAGTATCCGATCAGTTTCGTCATTCAGTGATTCCACGGCGAATAGGTCGCGCCATCCGGTAGCCAAGGGACACGAGGCCTATGCACTCCATTTGCTCGCATATTAGTAGTATGCACGGGGTAACGATCATGGAGCTTCCAGCGGCAATGCATTGTAGGACCGCTTCTCCACAGGCCTCAGTGACGGACGTGCTATCCGAGTTAGCACAGTTTTTTCGCAGCATCCCAGCAATCGACAGTTTCTTAGTCGAATCAGGAATTATCTGATGGCGCTGGGTCGGTGCGGTCCGCGGTTGCATCAGGTACGGACGACCGAATGCTTTATAGGGTCCGACAGGATGGCGAAAGGGATTCGAAAGATTTCGAGTTTTCCCTTTCGTAGCATCGGAAGCTGCCATTCATATGTTCTGGCATTATCTTCCAGTGATTGTTATTTCGGACTACATTGCTGCGATGTTGGATAAGATACTTATAGCGTCATTGGACACGGAATTTTGGATCGGTTCAGGGACATTGTCCCTGACTTACCGACACAGTCCAATAATGTCTTTAGAACATGTGTATTATTTATCGACGCTATATATGCATATAAGCCTGCTACCAAGCATGATAGTTTAGTTTCTTGTCCGCAATGCTCATTTCTGCCTTTTTATCATTTATACGAATAATTTATTTTGGCAGAGCAGGGCATACCGAGAGTTCATATGCGTCTAGACGGCGTGGTTAAAGACTGGAAATATTCTTTTTCGCCGTCTATGTCTTTTCCAACCACAATGTTGGAAACGACAATGATGTCTAGTAGACTTAACTTAGACGCTTTATCATACGTAATCCACCTTATTGAGTTGTTATCATTACGTCTTCAAGAAAAGAATTACGGGATATTATCCTCAATGTGATTTCTTTTGAGGGCAGTAGTTTGTTCACGTATAACTCCGCCCTTCAGTGGCTGATTGGAGTTGGTTAGATGTGACGTAGCCCTTGCTACATCCACCCGCGTGGATAGTAAGGTGAAGAACTCTCTCAGAGTCGCTTCGTTCTCGGAGAAGCTTCTCTTCGACGGCAACTTTTCAGCAATCCATGAATTGCTCGATTTACACATTCTCTTGTCTATCTAGTGTTGCAAGAGATTCAGACTGGGGCAAACATTCGGTGGTTGACTCAGAGAGTGCCACTGCAGTTGCCGGATCCGAGTGTTATAATTATGACGGTTGCCAGTCAAACAGGTTGGGATATGATATTGATCCCAACGGATTCGAAGTGCCAGGGTCTTTGGGTTCCGCAGTCTCTAAGCAAGCACTTATCTTCTGCGGAATAATGTTTTTTAGGCTTGCTTTATGTCATTGGATGAACATTATTCAGAAACGCATGTCCAAATCCTGTCCGTTAATTCGACAGTAGTGGCGTATCTCCGGAACCAGGGAGGCACTCATTCGTTTCCGTTATTCAGTTTAATGGAAAGAATCCTTCTGTTTGTTATAGTACACCAAGTTCTGTTTCGGTCCGTCATATTCCGGGTCGTCTGATTGTTTTACCGGACTCCCGTTCACTTATGGGTCGCTTGTTGCCGTCAGAATGGACTCTCAACAAACAAGTATTCAATCAGATTTGCTATCAATGGGAGCGCCCAATGATAATTTATTTACGACACAGCTTGCTAATCAATTGCAGACGTATGTGTTTGCTTGTCCGGATCTCTGAGCTAATGTTGTTAACGCTCTATTGATCTAATAGGACGGAATGATAGGATATGCATATCCTTCGGCGCTGTTGTTTCAGCAGGTATTGCTAAGATAAACAACCACAATACATTTCTGTTGATAGCATCTCTGTCTTCACAGAGACCGTGGGGAAATTTACTCTGATGTCTACTGTGGGACTTAACGCGAAATCTTCCTCAATGAGAGGATCTTTTTTCGCTGGGTAAAATCGTGTCATCTTTATCACAACCTGCAAGGTCGCAACCTTCACGTATACTGTTGTGTGGTCCTTATTGCATTATAAGCATTGTACTGGACGAGCTTTGGACGCGATTTCTTACTATAGGAGATCCTCTTCTTCGCTATTCTATGCGGCTAAAATGGAGGCTCTTCTGTCGTTGGTGTAGGGATCACTATGTTCATATTGTTGATCCCTCCATACTACTCATTGCAACTTTTTAGTATACTTGTTTAACAAGATCTACTGCAGCCTGTTATTATTAAGGTTATAGGTTTATGTTACCTCATACCTATGCACTCTATGATAGTTTACAATTGAGTCTTATGTCTCTTTATCTAAGTCAGTAAGTAACTTTTCGATAAATAGACTTAGAATCATTAGATTAAATTCCTATATGGAATTTAACTTCGGTTCTTATTTAGCTAAGTAATCATTTGAGCCTCTGGAAACAGTAGTTTTCAAATTCTGACCTTTTAGACAGTAATTCTGTTGGCTTCTCTTTTACTGAAGAGTCAGTGAGTTTCATGCACTATCGGTGGATGATTTTCACTTTCGTAGTTTCGGAATCACTACTTCCTTTACTATTTAGGTTGGATTTTTGCATAAGAGTTAGGCTCCTAATATCCGGATCCTATTGTTATTAAGGTCCTTCCGTCTTCGTATGGGCATAGGCCTTTACTCTGTCCGGTTAGAGTTTATGTATTTATAAACAGATATCTGTTTATTACTACGGGCGTAAACTTCTAATGTCTTTGATGCCTATTATAAGGACGTTACGCTCCATTCTATTGCTAATGGATTCAATTAACTATCGATACTGCTTATGGTATATCTTTGACTCAGCAGTTGTGTTTGAGATTTCGGCTCATGAAGTAAGAGTACTTCTTCATCTTGGGCTTACATTAATAGTGTCGCTATTATAGATTTTTGAAGGCTGCTCATTGCGCTCAGCCATCCACATTCATGAATTTTTTATCTCAGAAATATTGAGTCCTTTTCTGGAGGCCTCTATTGTTAGGTCTATTATCTACTGCTCAGAATGTCATTCACTTAACAGTTGCTACTATAGCTAGGTAGGCTGTCTGTTTCGGCAGTGACTCCGTTCTGCTGCCCTCTTCGCTCTGGGCTATTTGACCCAGGGCAAGAAAAAGGGGGGGGGGAGGGTGTTCCCTTGGGTCACCTGTTTTACTATGAAAACAAGGGGATACCTCCTCCGGAGTTAGTAATTCTGAGCTGTTATTGGGATGGTTGTTTAGTGAGAAGTTTATGTTTTAAAAATTCATTTAAGTCTTAGTTTTTAAAGTATAGCTTTTGAATATAGCACGTGTCAACGGACATGATTATGCAATCCTCAGTCACTTTTAAGGAGTATAAAGAGTCTCTATTCTCTAGACTTACTTTATTTATTGGCTTACTTTAAAAATTATTAGTATAAGGATTATACTAGATATTAATAGAGTACATGGATGTATGATGCTCAATTTTGGAAGGTGTTGTATCTTTCTAATTTATCATAAATAAGAAAGATACATGTAAGGCCTAATACTTCTTTTTCCCTAGAGGGGATGACTCTATTTTATATTATTGAGCGTATTCCATCTTGCTCTATGTCCTTGGCCCTCCAGCCTTTTTACTATTCAGCTATGTCTGGGTCATTGGTACAGTATAAAAATGTTAAAAAATTTATAGTAATTTATATATTTTTTATACTTACCAATGACCCAGACGGGGATGGCCCTCCCAGGAGTTGGGAACTCTTACCTCCCCGCTGAGTACATAGCGCTTACCAGGCACTGGTTATTAGAATGATTAATGGTGCCAATTTCGGAACGTCCTTGACACTGCGCATGCGCAGTAGAGGTGAAGTGTGGAGGGCCATTCAGGACATGTTTTCTTTGGTTTTAGATGCAAATTTTGGGGATTGGGGGGCAAAATTTGTGTTTGGCCCTATATTTTAAGAGTTAGCACCAGCTATGTCTGGGTCATTGGTAAGTATAAAAAATATATAAATTACTATAAATTTTTTAACTTTCAAAAATCGAATGTGCTCGAGTGTGATAAATGGGCATTTTAATTCGTCAAATAAACGTCCATTTATTTGAAATCACATTACAATCAATTGTCCATTGTCGCGGATTTTTTTATTTCTATTTTGTTGCATTCCAGTCGGAGCTTCAAGTGTAGAAACGAAAATAGGTGACTTACGCGACTCAACAAAACAACCCAGTTTGAAAGTAGGTTACGTCGCTTAGGATGCCGAAAATGTATACACAACGGACGTATTTTATAACACATTATTTTCATTTCGATTTGCTGACGACTGTTAACTGTTGGGCTGTCTATTCCCAGAAAAACACAAATGGAATTGAAACACATGAAAAAAAGCTTTAGTGATGTCAAGAAAAGCTTTGTACAGGACACAAGTGTGCATGTGGACGATCTTGAAAAAGGGTCCCCCTAAACATCGGAATAACATGAAATGACACGGAATGACACCAGAATGCCATAAAAATGATGCGGAATGACATTTCTTTTACAAAATACTCGACCCCAGAATGTATTTTGTTTATTAACTAACAAAGTACCTCCCAAGCAACCTTCTTACATCTGGTCCTGTTCACACTTTCAGACTTAGGAAATTATTAGCTTAGTAGACTTTGTTGAAAGGCAACCACAGGAGGGTGATGGGGGATTGGCACGAAGAAGAGGTGAGGGGTCATGAAGGAGAAGGTAGCAGTGGGGGATTTTCAGTCAATAATTACATTGTGATTTTTTAACCTGGCACAGATGCATCATAGACAACTGGACCTGGATTATTTATACGTTAATGGAGGACCACAAATTGAAAATATGAAGGGGCGGCTGGGGTGGTACATGAATATTCTTAATTTTCCCCACTTGCCTATGAAGTCTCCCTACATGACTCTGCAGTCTCCCTATTTTTTCTGGAGGGAGACTTGAAGTCTCCCTAAAAATTCCCCCTAGGCTGGTCCCTGGTCTTCACCCTAGGGATGTTTAGGCACTTTGGTCATGCATCTACCATCTGATGTACTGCAGCTTCTTCTGTGGAAGATTCTGTTTTACATCGGATAGTGTTTTAAAATTGTTTACTGATTTTGGGCCATATTTTCAGTGCCTGGAGTCTTGTTTCCGGTTTTTATTGACTTTTGTTTACGTTGACAACGGTTACTTCTGACAATGATTCCTTGTCTTCTGTAGGGTTCAGCTTATTGACAGATACATTAATATTGTCCGTAAGTGTAACATTAATTTTTAGATATGTTTTAAAATTTTTGTCCACACTTAGGCTTTTTTGGGATCCAGTTGGGCTGATCGTTCCCTTTGGGAACTTGGGCTCATGTCAAAATTTTTTCAAAAATTTTTTCTTTTTAATTATTTTTCAAAAGCTTCGGACTCTCTACTCTTTAAGTCCGTTTTGAAAAGACTGGACTAAGCAGAGAGGAGTAAGTCAGGGACTTCTGGGGCGAGTACGTCCAAGGGAAGTTCCTATAGAGGATCTAAGAAAGCCTCTACGTCTTACTCCAGAGACCATCAGAGTAGCAACTCAGGTAGGGGACGTAATGCTGGCCAAGACAACCGGTCAGATGCCCCTAGGTCGACTGGTCGAGGCGCGGGTCGGGGAACATGTAGTTTCTCCTCCCGCAAGCCTCGCAGGTCCAGGAGGTGAAGGTCAGAACCTCTATTGCGCTCCAGTGGGCGGAAGGCTGTCAAGATTCTTAACCAATTGGTTGTCAATTACGGACAACTGATGGGTTCAGGAGGTTATTTCAGAAGGTCTAAAACTGTCCTTCAGAGAAAAACCTCCGTTAACACGGAGTCCACGATGGACTCAGCTTCCGTCAAACCTTCAGAAGAGAGATTCGCTTCTATCAGAGGTGCAATCTCTTCAGGAGAAGAATGCAAGAGAGGTCGAAGAAAACCAGGAATCTCCCGGTTTTTACAGTCACCTGTTCCTGGTACCAAAACCAGACGGCTCATTCCGTCTAGTTATAGATCTAAGCTGGATAAACAAGCTGATTGTGGCTCCGAAATTTTATATGGAGACCATTCGATCGGTGAGAGCGAGCATTCGAGTGAACGATTATGCTGCGAGCATAGATCTCAAGGATGCGTACTTTCACATCATGGTACATCCGGCGTTCAGAAAGTACCTTCGCTTCGCTGTCCTAGGAGTCGTTTATCAGTTCTGAGCAATGTGCTTCGGACTGAATCTAGTGCCCTGGGCCTTCACTCGAATAATGAACTCGGTAATGACTCATTCCCGAGCTCATTCGTCTGCGGTAACGTCGGCCTACTTGGACGACATTCTTCAGAGATACGGCGTCAGATTAACGCTTCAGAACGATGTTCAGAGTCTGCTTCAACTGCTCTGACGTCTCGGTTTCATAGTAAACAAAAAGAAGTCGGATCTAGTTCCGTCCAAGTCGTTCATTCACTTGGGAATGAGCTTGAAGACGCACAACAATCTGGTTCGTCTGCCGTTACCCAGAGTGAAATTAGTCACTTGTTATGCTCGCTTTTGTCTACACTCAGATGTAGTAACAGTGAGAGAATTCATGCGACTGATAGGTTTGTGCGGAGCCACCGCAGACCTTATTCCGATGGGGTGCCTACGCACTCATCCACTCCAGATATTTTTTACTCAGAATTGGAGTGTGAAGATTCATTCGCTCGAAACGAACATCGTCTTGTTGAACCAAGTAAAACAAGAGATTCAGACTTGGGCAGATATTCAGTGGTTAACTCAGGGAGTTCCACTGCGACTGCCGGATCTGATTTTTACGATTATGACGGAGTCAAACAGGTTGGGGCGCAACTTTGAGCCCAACAGATTCGAGGTGCCAGGGTCTTTGGGATCCGCAATTCCTGAACAAGCACATAAACATCAAAGAGATGATGTCAATTTGGCTTGCGCTACGGCATTGGATGAACATTATTCAGAATTCTCATGTTCAAATTCTGTCCGACAATTCGACAGTAGTATATATTCGGAATTATATTCGGAACCAGGGAGGCACTCATTCCATTCTATTGTTCATCTTAACGGAAAGAATCCTTCTGTTTGTCCTAGAGCATCAGGTTCTTCTGTCGGTCCGTCATATTCCGGGTCATCTGAACGTTCTAGCGGACTCCCTTTCCCGGAAAAGTCATATGTTGTCGTCAGAATGGACTCTCAACAAATGAGTATTCAATCAGATCTGCTAACAATGGGATCGTCCGATAATAGACTTGTTTGCGACGCATCTCAACAATCAGTTGCAGACGTATGTGTCGCCATGCCAGATCCTCGAGCGTTCGCAGTAGATGCTCTCTCGATCTCTTGGGACAGAATGATAGGATATGTGTATCCTCCAGCTCCGTTGATTCAACAGATGTTGCTAAAAATCAAGCAATCTCACTGCAAGATTCTGTTGGTAGCATCTCTGTCACCCCAGAGACCGTGGATAAATCTACTCAGGTGTCTGTTATGGGACATTCCTCGGAAGCTTCCTCCATGGGAGGACCTTCTTTCGCAGGGGAAATCGCGCACACTGCATCACAACCCGCAAGGTCTCAACCTTCACGTATTTCCGTTGTGCGGTCCTGCAATTTACAAGACGAGCAGTGGACACAATTTCTAACTGTAGGAGGACCACCTCTTCGCTAAATTACGCGGCTAAGTTTTTCTCTCGGTGTTGGGATCATTCTATTGATGTTTTTGATCCCTCCATTACAGACATTGCTAATTTTTTGGTCTACTTGTTTGACGATATCAAACTGCAGCTAATTACTATTAAGGGTTATAGGTCTATGCTATCGGATACTTATGCTCATCATGATAGCTTACAAATTGGATGTAATGTCTCTTTATCTAAGTTAGTTAAAAACTTTTCGATAAATAGACCTAGAACCCTTAGGTTAATTCCTAAGTGGAATTTAGCTTGGGTTCTTCTGAAGCTAAAAGAAGTGCCATTTGAATCCCTTGATACGGTAGACTTCAAATACTTATCTTATAAGACAGCTTTTCTCTTAGCCTTCTCTTCTTCTAGAAGAGTTAGTGAGCTTCATGCTCTATCTGTTGATGATTCTCACTATCGTAGTGTTGGTAATACTCTTACTTTGACTACTAATGTTGGATTTTTGGCTAAGAATCAGGCTCCTAATAAGTACCCTGAGCCTATTGTTATTAAGGCTCTTCCGTCCTCAGACGGCCATAGGCCTTTGCTATGTTCAGTTAGAGCTATGCGTATTTACAAACGTAGATCTGAGTTTATCAGACAGGGACGAAAACGTTTCTTTCTGTCTCTGCTACCTAATAGAAGGTACATCTCAGTACCTTCTATTTCCAGGTGGATTCAATTGACTATTGGTACTGCTTATGAAAAATTATCTTCTTCTCAGCAGTCTGTGCTTAAGATTTCAGCGCATGAGGTTAGAGTACTGTCTACATCTTGGGCTTATGCTAATAGTATTGCTATTACCGATTTGATGAAGGCTGCATACTGGTCTCAGCCTTCTACGTTCACAAATTTTTACCTTAGAAAATATTGAGTCTATTTCTGGCGACCTTCATTGTTTAGGTCTGTTATCTGTTGCTCAGAATGTCGTCCACTAAACAGTTGCAACTATAGTTATGCAGGCTTTCTGTTCCAGCAGTGACTCTGTCCTGCTGCCCTCTTCGTTCTGGGGTGATTGACCCAGAGCAAGGGGAAAGGGGGGGGGGAGGGGGGATGGTGTTCCCTTATATCACCTGCTTTATAGTGAAAAGCAAGGGAATACCTCCTCTGGAGTCAGTAATTCCGAGTCGGTGTTGGGATGGTTCTAAGTGTAGCTCGGTGTGAAGCATTTGTATATGTCACGTGTCATACGAGCGTTAATATACAATCCTCTGACACTTTTAAATGAGTATAAAGAGTCTCATTCTCTGGACTATCTTTATTTATTGGCTTACCTTTAAAAAAAATTAGTATAATGGGTTATACTGGATGTTAATAGAGATCATTGATGTTATTGTGCTCCATTACGGATTGGTAATATGTCTTTCTTTTTTAGCTGCGACTAGCAACTCTATAAGTGGCAATGTCGGTCTGTATGTCAGTCGGTCAGTCTGTTGGTCGGTCGGTCTGTCTGTGACCAACAAGTTTCAAAACTCAATAACTTTTGAAATACTTGATGGAATGACTTTATATTTGGCATGTAAGTGTATCTTATTGATGTCTAGCCACTGTTCAATGCATGTGTTGTTCCAAATATTTTTCTTGGAGTTATGGCCCTTGATGAACGTAGAATTTTCTGAGATTGCACCACCTGTCGCAGCTACGGTGTCAATGTCACGATTTTTTGTATAAACAAGAAAGATATATGTAAATCCTGTTTCTCCTTTTCTCCTTGAGGTGATAATTCTGTTTATATGTAATTGAGCCTATGGGATTTTCCTTTATGTCCTAGGCCCTCCAGCCTTTTTTCTATTCAGCTAAGTCTGGGTCATTGGTACAGTATAAAAATATGAAAAAATTTATAGTAATTTATATATTTTTTATACTTACCAATGACCCAGATGGGGATGGCCCTCCCATGAGTTGGGAACGCATACCTCTCCACTGATTATATAACATTTACCAGGCACTGGCTGTAAAAATGAAGATTTGGCGTCAATTTTGGTACTTCCTTGACACTGCGCATGCGCAGTGGACAAAAGTATGGAGGACCATATAGGACATTGATTTTTTGGATTTTGATGCAAATTTTGGGGATTGGGAGGGCAAAATTTGTGTTTGGCCTGGAATTTTTAAGAGTTAGCACCAGCTAAGTCTGGGTCATTGATAAGTATAAAAAATATATAAATTACTATAAATTTTTTCATTTTTCTGATGATGATTTTTATTATCTGGTAAATGCATGCAAGGACATCTCTCCCCATGCATGGGTTATGGCCAGTCCACAGTGACTGTAATGTACATGTACCGACTAGCAATGCTTTATAAAATACATCACCAAATGGCAGCAATTAGCAAGGAAAGTAAACTCATTCCCCCAATAAGGCACTCAAGACTCAGCCACCCACTCTCATATCAAATTCCATTATGTAAAACCACACAAAGGAAAGAGTCCTTTTTCCCCAAGACAATCTCTGAATGGAACAAGTTACCATCAGAGCTAGCCATGAGTGCCTCTTTGGATGCACTCAGACTTGGCCTCATGAAAAGGCCACCTTCCCCATAGCACATGGGCATTGATCTCGTGACAAGATCTTCAACTTTTTGAAGGTGGTCACTACCTGGTAGAAGTAGAAGTAGAACAACTTTCTGATGACTTAACATTGTTTTTATTACTGGCAACCAACTGTGATGTAAAAACACTGTCAAGATAAATGTAGCTTACAGGTGAGTTCTCAAGCAAGAATACACTTTAGATAACTATTTCAGAGCAATATGAAAGGGTATGTTTGTGGCTGGCTGTATGGGGACTGAAAGGTTTAGCTGTGCTTTAGAAGCAAAAAGTGAAGAAAAAAAAAAGATGTTATGGAAAACTTTTATCAGTGATGTGTTCTTGTCATGTATGTAAAGGGTTAATTGAAAGCATTATTTCATACTCGATGTGTTTCATCTGTTTCCAGTTTTCTGTTTTAGATGTTTCATTGAACAGAAACAAGTCGCCAAATCATTCTGTTTACAAACAGTGCAAACAGTATCTCTTCCAATAGTAAGGCAGTGGCATTCACAGTAAACAAAATATTTGTTTCTCATCTTCTCTTTACCAAATCTGTAAAAAAGTAAACCCTTTATTACCTACTTTGTGAGGTGAAACAGAGAAGTAACTGTAACAAAGCCATGCAAAGTCTAATAAAGAACTCTTCTCCCCTTTTCAACTATCTTTCTCTGTTTCAAGCATCTTTTGAAAACCATTTCGTGTACATTGCATACAAAACCACACTTGTTAATACCCCATCGTTTGTGTAGAAACGACCGGGTATGAAAAGCTGTTTTAGTGCGGTCACGTGAGAAGGATTACATAACCAATTAATGTTTCCCGAGAAAAATCTTTCAGAGACTGTCCCTGATTAGCAATTGTATTGTTCGGTCAGAAAATTTCTAAAACCTACATTTAATAAATATTCAGATACAAATGCCATATCTTTCATTTCCAGAACTCTGTACTGCAGTTTAATATAGGAATTGAAAAAATCTGTTCATTAATTCGTGAGATTTTCGATTTGTTTTCATATTAAAATAAAATTTTCGCTGATATATGATTTGGATTCCCCCATAAGTTTGTTCGCCGGTCTCCAATGACTTCAGAATATTTCATGCAATGTATATCCAATTGACGGAAGAGCCACACTGTTGCACGTAATCGGTGAAATTCTCATTTTTGAGGTCAAATTTATCACACAAATTAACGGGATTTACCGAACCGATTTTCACCTTTAAAGATTTTTTTTGATATACAAAATTCCCAAACAAAATGTATCAGGTACAAAAAAAAAGATTTAGTGAACAGAAATTAATATGTTAATTTGCGAGTCTTTTCCCAATACAGTCCAATCAACACTGATTAGTGAGTGGACATCTGACCTTATGTAATTACACATAACACACTCCGTCGATCTTTGAATAATTTTTTCGTATGTAGTGTACACGTAATGAAACATCTTTAGAAGGCAAATTGAACAATATTACCTATTCACAGACCTGAAAATAAGCTATCTAACATTTGCAGAATGAGTTTCCCAGAGGGTGAATCTGATGGATTGGTGACTTTGCTATCCCATACGGTGGGCCTATTTATCCTCTGGGTACTTCTTTCTATTTAGTTTTGAGACCCTGATTCAGATTGAGGTTCACAGAGGGTAAATTTTGTGATGCTATTCTGCTGTGCAGGGTAGCATCACTAAATTCACCCTCTGGGGACCTCATTTTGCAGATGACAGTCTGCTTATTTTCTGGCTTGCCTATTCAGCATGAACAATGTTGAATATCAAATATATAGTGCTGAATAAACAATTTAACCCCTTACATCTTCTGTTTTGTTTGTGCACCCACCCCAACTACACCCCCACCCCCATAAGATAAATGAATGCAAGATTAATCAGTATCAACATTTTGTTCATGTACTGAACTTGCACATAGAAAAAAAAAACAACAATAAGATACCTGTATTTTGATTTATTTTGAAAATATTTTTTAAACTCATTGTTCAGTCGATTATTATTGTCCATCCTATCAATTTTGATTCCCGTATTTTGAGCAACCGGCAAAGTAACCTATTGTCCCCTGAGTTCCAGTGTGTTCTATGTGCCAGAAGGCTTATAGAACACATTGGAACTCCGGGGACAATCTGTCTATTAAACATTGAGTATTCATTTGATATGTCTGTCATTTGTGGTTTCTGAGATTATCACATGACATTGTCAAAAAAACAGCACTGTTAGATCCACACTTACAATAGCTGATATAATTGTATATATTTGAGAATTGAAAATAAATATTGTTTAAATTAAACTTAAAAAAGAGCACAAACAGTCCACAGAGCTACACTTGCTTCCCAAATAATATCAGTTTGAAATGCAAACTGGTATATGTTACACCTCACCAAACCAGTGTGTTTTAGAAACAGAAGGCTAAACAAGAATGTGTTTGTTTCTCCCCGTGAGAACACCGAGAAGTGAAGCAGTGCCTGTTCACTGGTAAACAGGCTCTGTTTGACTGGTAAAATAGGACCCAGTCACCAATGCTTGGGAGGTGCAGACCCTCTCTAAAATGGGCAACATGGCTTATTAACGCTCACCCCTGGTCTTGAGTTGATACTCATGCTGTGGTCATGATTAGCCATTGTGCAAAAATATGTGACTTTAAACCCCAATAAATAAATAAGTAAGAATGTGTTTCACCTTCAAACAGATTTTATTCTATTATCCTATTCAGTGTGAACTGACTATCTTCTGAAAGAGAAATTTTATATTTTTGTGTCTTGATTAGGTATGATGAAGTAAAATTGATTATTAACAAATGTTTTTATTTTATTTTATTCCATTTCAGGGAGAGTTCACCAGTCAAGTCAGATTTGAAAGTGTTGAATTTACTTACCCAAATCGTGCTGACGTTAAAGTGTTGAAAGGGCTGAACATATCAGTAGAACCTGGTCAAACACTGGCCTTAGTAGGCTCTAGTGGTTGTGGAAAAAGTACCACAGTGTCTCTTATCGAGAGATTCTATGATGTTGATTCTGGCTCTGTAGTAAGTACTTTTTTAATTCATTTTTTTTTACCATAACCATGTGTTTTAACTGCAAGTTGAATGCTAAAAGCCACTATCCTAGCTCTATTGAAAAGTGCTGAAAGCCACTTTAGTAGCTTCTGTCTGTATACAGTAGTTTGTTGTTGGCTCATCAGAAGAAACGCCAATGCCCTATTGCTCACCAACATTCCTCTTTGATACTAACTTTGGCAAACACAAGAACTGTATCAAACAGGCTCATAACATGCGGCAAAGCTGACCTAAACACAACCTCTTAAAAGTAAAACACGGAAACTGACATAAACACAAAGTTAAACATGAAATTCTGTGCTAAACAGAAAACTAAACGCAAATAAAAATGTCAAGAAAAATGTATAAAATACAGGGTATGAGGGGTTAATCATGGAACAATGATACTGAGGAACATGTATGATGAATATAAGTGCCATGGGAAGAGAAGGAGCACAGCAGCTGACCTAAACACTTAGTTAAACATGAAATTCTGAGCTAAACAGAAAACTAAACGCATCTAAAAATGTCAAGAAAAATGTTTAAAATGCAGGGTATGAGGGGTTAATCATGGAATAATGATACTGAGGAACATGTATGATGAATATAAGTGCCATGGGGAGAGAAGAAGCACAGCAGCTGACCTGAACACTTAGTTAAACATGAAATTCTGAGCTAAACAGAAAACTAAACAAAACTAAAAATGTCAAGAAAAATGTAGGGTATGAGGAGTTAAATCATGGTAAAATGATAATAATCATCATATAGCAGCATTATAAAAGCCATGATATGGAAATAGGGCGAGTAAGTGACCTAAACAGAAGCTTTAACATTATTGGACACGTACACAGATGCCGACCGATCGAGCCATGCCATAAGCTCACACAACTAAAGTTGGTGAGCTAAAAATAAATATAAATTAGTTTTGTTAAATTTATTGGAGATTGCCAACTGGCACTCCCCAATAAATTGTAAAAAAAACAATTCATTTTTGTACAATGTGCTGCTAAACTATGGTTCCTCATGCTTGCAGCATGGTATCTTTGAAAAAAGATCTGCGTCTCTCTCTCTGGGTACTCGGATAGGGACCTGCAAATTAGGGAGAAGGAGTTATCTAAGTGTCAAAGCTCTTGTTCTCCAATCCTTTCTTTACCTTTTTGAGACAAATAAAATATGTTTAATCTATGATTATTTTTACAGAAACTAGATAAGCATGATGTCAGAAGTCTAAATATTAACTGGTTGAGGTCTCAAGTTGGCATTGTGTCTCAGGAACCAATCTTGTTTGATCGAAGCATTGCAGAGAACATTGCCTATGGTGATAATTCAAGAGCAGTACCAATGGCTGAAATCATAGAAGCTGCTCGAGGTGCAAATATTCATAGTTTTATAGATTCTCTTCCAATGGTAAGTTTTCTGAGCAGTATATTAGCTACAGTACTGTGATCACAAAAGGGGTATTTTTCTCAATCAGATTGTGATCAGGTCGCGACACACTTACCGGTATACATCAGTGGGTCAAGATTTCAGATATAAAATATTGCAGAATCAAGGCTACAGTACAGTCGCCGTGGACTGGTCCTTATCCATGCATGGACAGTGATGTCAACACATGCATATTTTTATACTGTACCAATGACCCAGACTTAGCTGGTGCTAACTCTTAAAAATATAGGACCAAACACAAATTTTGCCCCCCAATCCCCAAAATTTGCATCTAAAACCAAAGAAAACATGTCCTGAATGGCCCTCCACACTTCACCTCTACTGCGCATGCGCAGTGTCAAGGACGTCCTGAAATTGGCACCATTAATCATTCTTTGTTTGGCACTTCATCAGTTAACATCTGACTGATCTTTGTGCTTGTAAATCTCAGTTTAAATGATGCCAGACACATAAATATTAGAGAAATGGTGATTCTAAGGAGGATATAGAAGGAGGAGAGGAAAAATGAGTGACAGAAAATAATCAGGGCTGTAACTTAAAATTTTTTAATGAAATTATGTTAAGTTACCTATTTTCGAGGCAACAGCCTGTTGTGGTCATTCTTGTTAATCAAATTAAACTGCTTGTTCAGTGTTTTCCTCTCTCCCTTTCCTTTAAGTCCCCTCTTGCTATTCTCCCATGCTTTTGGCATATTTTCTGTAATTTTATTACTAAAATTTCTTGGGAGTTTTAGCTGGATAACAGAATGAATTCTGTTCTTTTCCCCATGTTTACGTCTTCACCTATGGGTGGTTAGGCGTAGTGTTCTGCATCTACCATCTGATGTTCTGCAGTTTCTTCCCTGGAAGTCTCTGTTTTGCATCAGATAGTGTATTATTGGTAACTGATTTCGGGCCAGGGTGCCTGGAGTCTTGTTCTAGTGTTTTTACACTTATTGTTTACATTTACTACAGCCCTCTGTGTGAGGGGGGATTTCTTGAAAATAATATCTGGATGTTAATTTAATCATAACTAGATACATTATTATTGTTCGTAAGTGTTGCATAAATTGTTTAAAATATTTTTAGAATTTTTGTCCACACTTAGGCTTGGAATCCATTGGGGCTCAACGTTACTTTTCAGAAACTTGGGCTGTTCTGAAAAAATATTTTTTCAAAATTTTTTTGATTGCAATTATTTTTTCTATATTAATGGATCATATTATTATGTATTTTGATTGTCAGGGGTTGGTGCGAGTACTAGGACTTTGTTTTTTTTTCACAGTGAAAGGATATTGTTCAATTGTAATAAGAGGAAATCTTCCTCTGACTTTCATAATCATTGTATATGTAGTCAGTGTACTCGCACTAACTCCTGTTCTGTATGTGTTAATTTCGATGACAAAATAGGAAGCGTATGTCACGTTATGTTAGTGGGGAATTGGCCATTCCGGTCCTTTCCCCGCAGGGTCACTCTACTTTATCAATCTCTATTTCAGACGATCAAGAATAGGGTGATGTATCCGTGATGTCTTCCAAAAGTGTGCCTCCGTCGTCACAATTAATGAAGAGCTAGCGGAATAGTGCTCATGTAAATACGTCAATTGCCCAAGAGGACCCTAGTAGGTTCGACGGCCTTTGACGTCCGCTAGCTCGCCCAGTGTAGCGTCCATTCATCGAATGGTTCGGCAGCCGGGTTCATCCGTTGCGGTCTAGAAGGAGTTTTGGGGTGATGCGAGCACTATAAATCAACCAAATGCACACCCAGTGACGGCGGATTAGAGGGAGAACGGAAGGAAGCCTTTCAGTTCGGTTCCTAGCTCGTCCAGGTCCATCCGGATTGCGAGCAAGAGAGGCCCCTCTCTCGTACAGCAACATCTGGCCCCAGATGTTGTGGTACAAAATGTTTCGCATTCGGAGCATACGTCCGCCGATCGGGACGCTCCGATATATAGTCAGTCCGGAGAGACTGTCAATAAGGCTTCCTCATTCTCATGGTAGCGCACACGACCGCTCTTGGCTACGTGACCTCGGATATCCAGTCAGCTTCGCCAATCAGAGAATCATCGGCGACCAGGTCACACCATCCGGTAGCCAGGGACACGAGGCCTGCAGACTCCGTACGTTCGCATAAGAAAGTGTGCGGGAATCAACGTACACGGAGCTTCCGGCGGCAATGCATCGTAAGACCGCTACTGCACAGGCCTCGGTGACGGGCGTGCTATCCCAAATGGCACAGCTTATCGCAGCATCCCAGCAACGACAGAATCTGTCGCATCATGTATTATCCGACGACGCTGGGTCGGGACGCTCCGCGGAAGCAGGTACGGACGTCCGAAAATTTCATCCGGTCCGACGGGATGCCGAAAGGGATTCGGAGGATTTCGAGCTTTCCCTTTCGGAACAACTTAAGCTGTTGTTTATGTCATCTGACTTTATCTTCTAGAGGTTCTTTCGTCGGACCAGAATGCTGTGATGCCGGATAAGAAACTGATAGCGTCGGTGGACACAGAAATTTTTGGTTTGGTTCAGGGACATCGTCCCTCAGTTCCGACATAGTCCAATAATGTCACACAACTTTCGAATTATTGAACGACGCTATATATATTATTATTTGCTTGCTATTAACAAGCATGTCTGGTTTCTTGTTCGCAAAGTTACGGAGATGTCTTTCAAAAGTGTGCCTCTGTCATCATAGTTAATGAAGAGCTAGCGGCAATAAGTGCTCATGGAATATGTAAATCGCCTAAGAGGTCCCTAGTGGGATCGACGGAGTTGACATTCGCTAGCTCACCTGGTGTAGCGTCCATTCATCGAATGGTTCGGCAGCCGGGTTCGTCCTTTGCTGTCTAGGAAGGAGATTTGGGTGATGCGAGCACTATAATAAAGTTTAGTACACACCCATTGACGACGGATTAGAGGACAGATCGGAGGAAGCCTGTTAGTCCGGTTCCTAGCTTGTCCAGGTCCATCCGGGCTGCGAGCGAGAGAGGTCCCTCTCTCGTACAACAACATATGGGACCGGATGTTGTGGTACAGATATTTCGCATTCGGAGTATATGTCCGCCGCTTGGGACGCCCCGTTATATTGACAGTTCGAGAGACTATCGATAATGCTTCCTCATCCTCACAGCAGCGCACACGACCGCACATTGGCTACGTGACCTCGAGTATCCGACCAGCTTCGTCATTCAGTGATTCCACGGCGTACAGGTCACGCCATCCAGTAGCCAAGGGACACGAGGCCTATACACTCCGTTCGTTCGCATAATAGAAGTATGCACGGGGTAACGAACATGGAGCTTGCAGCGGCAATGCATCGTAAGACCGCTTCTCCACAGGCCTCAGTGACGGACGTGCTATCCAAGTTAGCACAGTTTATCGCAGCATCCCAGCAATCGACAGATTCTCGGTCGGATCAGGAATTAGCCGACGGCGCTGGGTCGGTGCGCTCCGCTGTTGCATCAGGTTCGGACGACCGAACACTTTATAGGGTCCGACAGGATGGCGAAAGGGATTCGGTCGATTTCGAGCTTTCCTTTTCTTTCGGAACAACGGAAGCTGCCATACATATCTTCCGGCATTATCTTCCACAGGTTGTTCCGTCGGACTACATTGCTGCGATGCTGGATAAGAGACTAATAGCGTCATTGGACACAGAGTTTTGGATCGGTTCAGGGACATTGTCCCTGAGTTACCGACACAGTCCAATAATGTCATTAGAACATTCGAATTACTTAACAACGCTATATATAAGCTTGCTGCCAAGCATGATAGTCTAGTTTCTTGTCCGCAATGCTCTTCTGCCGTTTATCAATTCTAGGGAATAATTTATTTTGGCAGAACAGGGCATACCGAGAGTTCATATGCGTCTAGACAGCGAGGTTGAAGACTGGGAATTATCTTTTTCGCCGTCTATGTCAATTCCAACCACGATGTTGGAAACGACAATGATGTCTAATAGACTTAACTTAGACGCTTTATCATACGTAGACCACCTTACTGAGGCGTTATCATTACGTCTTCAAGAGAAAGAATTCCAGGATATGATCCTCAATGTGATTTCTTTCAAGGGCAGTAGTTTTTCCACGTATAACTCCGCCCTTCAGTGGCAACCTGGAGTTGGTTAGACGTGACGCAGCCCTAGCTACATCCACGCGCGTGGATAGTAAGGTGAAGAACTCTCTCAGAGTCGCTTCGGTCTCGGAGAAGCTTCTCTTCGACGCCATCTCTTCAGCAATTTATGAATTGCTTGATATACACGTTCTCTTGTCTATCAGGTGTAGCAAGAGATTCAGACTGGGGCAACATTCGGTGGTTGACTCAGAGAGTGCCAATGCAGTTGCCGGATCCGAGTTTTATGATTATGACGGATACCAGTCAAACAGGTTGGGGTACAATATTGATCCCAACGGATTCGAAGTGCCAGGGTCTTTGGGTTCCGCAGTTTCTAGGCAAGCACTTATCTTCCAGGGAATAATGTTCTTTAGGCTTGCACTATGTCATTGGATGAACATTATTCAGAAACGCATGTCCAAATCCTGTCCGATAATACGACAGTAGTTGCGTTTCTCCGGAACCAGGGAGGCACTCATTCGATTCCGTTATTCAATTTAACGGAAAGAATCCTTCTGTTTGTTATAGTACTCCAAGTTCTGCTTCGGTCCGTCATATTCCGGTTCGTCTGATTGTATTAGCAGACTCCCTTTCACGTAACGGTCGCTTGTTGCCGTCAGAATGGACTCTCAGCAAACAAGTATTCAATCAGATTTGCTATCAATGGGAACGCCCAATGATAATTTATTTGCAACACAACTCACTATTCATTTGCAGACGTGTGTGTTTGCATGTCCGGATCCCTGAGCTTATGTTAGGATGGAATGATAGGATATGCGTATCCTCCAGCGCTGTTGATTCAGCAAGTATTGCTAAGATAAACATCCATAATACAATTCTGTTGATAGCATCTCTGTCTTCACAGAGACTGTGGGTAAATTTACTCAGGTGTCTACTGTGGGACTTACCGCGAAAACTTCCTCCATGAGAGGATCTTCTTTCGCTGGGGAAATCGTGTCATCTTCATCACAACCCGCAAGGTCTCAACCTTCACGTATTCCGTTGTGTGGTCCTTCTTGCATGGCAAGCATTGTACAGGACGAGCTTTGGACGCGATTTCTTTCTGTAGGAGAACCTCTTCTTCGCTATTCTCTGCGGCTAAAGTGGAGGCTCTTCAGTCGTTGGTGTAGGGATCATTATGTTGATATTTTTGATCCCTTCATACTTGACATTGCAACTTTCTAGTATACTTGTTTGACAAGTTCTACTGCAGCCTGTTACTATTAGGGTTATAGGTCTATGTTATCTCATACCTATGCACTCTATGATAGTTTACAATTGAGTCTTATGTCTCTTTATCTAAGTCAGTTAGAAACTTTTCGATAAATAGACCTAGAATCATTAGATTAAATTCCTATACGGAATTTAGCTTCGGTTCTTATTTAGCTAAGCAATCATTTGAGCCTCTGGAAACAGTAGTTTTCAAATTCTGACCTTTTTAGACAGTAATTCTGTTAGTCTTCTCTTTTACTGAGGAGTCAGTGAGCTTCATGCACTATCGGTGGACGATTCTCACTTTTGTAGTGACGGAAACACTACTTCCTTTACTACTTAGGTTGGATTTTTGGTTAAGAGTCAGGCTCCTAATATTATCCGGAACCTATTGTTATTAAGGTCCTTCTGTCTTCGTACGGGCATAGGCCTTTACTCTGTCCGGTTAGAGTTTACGTATTTATAAACAGATATCAGTTTATTAGTACGGACGTAAGCTTCTTCTGTCTTTGATGCCTAATAGAAGGACATTACGCTCCATTCTATTGCTAATGGATTCAATTAACTATCGGTACTGCTTATGGTATATCATTGACTCAGCAGTTTGTGCTTGAGATTTCGGCTCATGAAGTAAGAGCTCTTTCTACATCTTGGGCTTACACTAATAGTGTCGCTATTATAGATTTTTGAAGGCTGCTCATTGCGCTCAGCCATCCACATTCATGAATTTTTATCTCAGAATATTGAGTCCATTTTTGAAGGCCTCCATTGTTAGGTCTATTATCTACTGCTCAGAATGTCATTCACTTAACAGTTGCTACTATAGCTAGGTAGGCTTTCTGTTCCGGCAGTGACTCCGTCCTGCTGCCCTCTTCGCTCTGGGCTATTTGACCCAGGGCAAGAAAAAGGGGGGGGGGGGGGGGAGGGTGTTCCCTTGGGTCACCTGTTTTATTATGAAAACAAGGGGATACCTCCTCCGGAGTTAGTAATTCTGAGCTGTTACTGGGATGGCTTTCAAGTGAGAAGTTTATGTTTTTAAAAATTCATTCAGGTCATAGTTTTTAAAGTATAGCTTTTGAATATATCACGTGTCAAACGGGCGTTATTATACAATCCTCAGACACTTTTAAGGAGTATAAAGAGTCTCTATTCTCTAGACTTTATTTATTGGCTTACTTTAAAAATTATTAGTATAAGGATTATACTGGATATTAATAGAGTACATGGATGTATGATGCTCAATTTTGGAAGGTGTTGTGTCTTTCTAATTTATCATAAATAAGAAAGATACATGTAAGGCCTAATACTCCTTTTCCCCTAGAGGGGATGACTCTATTTTATATAATTGAGCGTATTTCAACTTGCTCTATGTCCTAGGCCCTCCAGCCTTTTTACTATTCAGCTAAGTCTGGGTCATTGGTACAGTATAAAAATGTTAAAAAATTTATAGTAATTTATATATTTTTTATACTTACCAATGACCCAGACGGGGATGGCCCTCCCAGGAGTTGGGAACTCATACCTCCTCGCTGAGTACATAGCGCTTACCAGGCACTGGTTACAAGAATGATTAATGGCGCCAATTTTGGGACGTCCTTGACACTGCGCATGCGCAGTAGAGGTGGTGAAGTGTGGAGGGCCATTCAGGACATGTTTTCTTTGGTTTTAGATGCAAATTTTGGGGGTTGGGGGGCAAAATTTGTGTTTGGCCCTATATTTTTAAGAGTTAGCACCAGCTAAGTCTGGGTCATTGGTAAGTATAAAAAATATATAAATTACTATAAATTTTTTAACTTTCCAGGTAATAAAAATCATCTGCAGCAAAATTATCATTAATGAAACACTGGGCTGATGATTATGCCTATAATTACTGTTTGGAATCTAATATTATTGTGTCTGTGGAAATATTGCCCATCCATGGAAAATGACCAGTCCGTGGTGGCCGTACTGGTTTTGGTCAGGTTATCTTAAATAAGTTGTCAATGCATCCAGGCCTGAAAATAAGCAATCTGACATTTGAGGTCCCCAGCGGGTAAATTTGATGATGCTATCCCATACAGTGGGCCAATTTATCCTCTGGGTACCTCTTTCTGTTTAGTTTTGAAACCCTGATTCAGATAGAGGTTCACAGATGGTAAATTTAGTGATGCTACCCTGCTGTGCAGGGTATCATCACTACATTCACCCTCTGGGGACCTCATTTTGCAGATTGTCTGCTTATTTTCTGGCTTGAATGTATCATAACTGCTTCACAGCAGCCGTGAACTTATTCAATCGAAAAAACTCACAAGTGAAAGAGGAGAAAGTAGGCCCCTGCAAATTTGAAATGTTCATTTATCATTCGATTCAATGCCGATATTCAATTGAGTTTGAGGCTGGGATAATAGTTTCAAATAGTTACGAGGTTTTATTAGTGAGACTTCAAAGCAAAATTGATGATTATTCCAATAATTAGTGTTTGGAATCTGATATTATTGCATCTGTGGAAATATTGTCCACCCGTGGAAAATGATCAGTCCACAGTGGCCGTAACATATATTTTTATACTGTAACCAATGACCCAGACTTAGCTGGTGCTAACCCAAAAATATCTAGAGCCAAACACAAATTTTGCCCCCCAATCCCCAAAATTTGCATGCAAAACCGAAAATTAGAAGTCCTATCTGGCCCTCCATACATTTTACCCTTCGCGCATGTGCAGACTCCAGGAAGTCACCAAATCTGGCCATACTTGTTTACTTGCATGTTCACCATACTGTATCAGTAGCTGGAAATGGTCATTCTTAACTCTTTACCCATTGCGGGTAGCAGACGATACTTGCAAAATAAATTCATGAATTACTAAAAAATTTCAATTTTTGTTTCAAAAACATAGCTTATATCCCCTCATTGGAACGAGATCAACGAGCTCGTTCCAGTGAGGGGTCATAAGCTATGTTTTTGAGACAAATATTGAAAACATAATAAATTTGAATGGAGATTTTTGTATATAGGCCTAGTCGGTTTTTTTGTTACGTTGGGTAAAGAGTTCATGCTGTAATGTTGTAAATCATCAACGATGGGCCATTATTTAGATATCTATTTTGGACAAGTGATTAATCGGTTAACCAAGGTTAATCCACGTGTTTAATCGATCAAGAAAATCCCTTAAATGCCAGACACAAATCAATGGTTAAATTGGTGGATTCAAGGACAGAACTGGATGAAGGAAGGAAGAAACGGTGGTTTGATATGTTCAGGGCTGTAATTTTTTATTATTTAGTAAAATTAGTTCATGTTCCCTAATTTCAGGACATGAGCCTGACGTTATCTCTGATTGATTATGATCTATCCACTGTTTATTTAGTATTCCTTCCCTGCCTTCCCTTGATCCCCCAGTTAAGCTCCCAAGCTTTTTGGCTTGTTTTAATAAAGATTTTTTATAAAATTTATTGGGAGTTTAACGTTTTATGCAGAAAATTATTCTGTACATCCCCAGGGTTATGTCCTCATCCTTAGGGTGTTCGGGCGTTTTGGTCATGCATCTTGCATCCAATGCAGACATGTTAACCTCCAGAATAATTTTCAGGGAACCTGAGGGTGATTTTCAGGGAAGTGGGATGGATTTCAGGGAAAAGTTCGCGCGGTGACAAAATAAAAGAAAAAACTTGTGAATTTTTAGCTCATGGACCACTATTTAACACCAGGTTATATCCAGAACTAGTTGCCAACTGTGCTGATGCATGTATGCTATGTTAAAAAATCATAAAATAACTGTTGATTTGATCTCCCCCCCCCCCCCCCAGGATCCTCTTCTTCATGAGCCCCCACCACAACCCACCTACACTGTCCCACACAGCACCTCCACCTGTGGTTTGCTCTTATCAAAGTCTACTTAGCTAATAATTTCCCAAGTCTGGAAATGTTAACAGGAAAAGATGTCCTGATGTTCAGTTACTTCAAGAACATTAGTACTTAGAAAGTATCTTTATCAAACTTCATGCATGTGGGACGTTTGTGCCCTACACAAAACTTTTCTTTTCATCATTGAAGCATTTTATTTCAATTCCATTCGAAATTTTCTGGGTGCAGATGGCCAACAGTTAGCAGTTGACTACCTTAGTCAGCACAACAGAATAAATGTAGTGTTATAAAATAAGTCCATTGTGTTTAAATATGCAGTCATAATTTTTCGGCATCCTAAACGACTTTAACCTACTTTTAAACTGTGCTAAATAGTTGTTGTTTACGTTTTGATTTTGGAAAAGGGATGAGAATTAAAGCTATTTATGAAGGAATAAATAAATATATATTATTTAATTCCTTTTCACATATTTTAATTTCCAAAAACTGCATTTAAATGAAGGTGGAGTTTTCAATTTTTTGAAAGTAAGTCACCTATTTTCACTTCGACACTCGCACATTGATCACGAAAAAAAAACAGAAATAAACATGAACACAGTTGAAATATATATCATAAAATACCCTTTTCTTAAATAAATTTAACTTAAATGCATATTTTACTGTTTTGTGAGTTTTTACCAGAGTTTGAAATGCATGTGATTTGACTCCGAACGTTTTTCATAAATTACAACGGGAACGAAATATTTGACTGTTGTTTTTCGCGATTTTTGGTCCAAAACTGATTCCTGTTAGGGAGGCCGGGAACTACACTGAAATTCCGGGATTTTCCCGGGCATTCTGGGAGAGTTAACATGTCTGATCCAATGTATCGTTTTTTCTTCTGAGGAAGATCTTGCTTTACATCAGATAGTCTTGTTTCTGTTACTGACTTTGGGCCGTGTTGCCTGGGGTCTTGATTCCGGTGTTTTGTTTATTTCTTTAGGTTTGTCTATACAACCACTTGGATAGGGGTTTCTCTTCAGACTGAGTTACTGATCAGACTCCCCTGAGGCGGTGGTTCGACGCTCTTATAGAACTCGGTCCGGCCAATTTTGACTGGAAGTGGATAATTAGGCTATTTATGATTATCTTTCAGTCGATAAGCGAATGTTCGGCAATTATTATTATTATATTATCACAATTCTCTCTTATTTCATAATCCTTTCATAAACATTGAACATTATCCTTTTCCTCAATCACACTGTCAAGTTGAGCTGCAGTAACAGTGACAGTCATTTCTCTGGTTTATTAGCTCGCCTGACATTGAGTCAGGGGAGCTGTAGGGATCACTCACCGTCCGTCTTCCATGAACATGGTGTTTGCGTCTTGTCCTCCAAAACCACTGAACTGATTTAATTGACATCTGTGATAATAGTTTATGACATCGCATTTTGATTTTGTTCAAATCAAGTTGCTTCGCCCTTCGGTAGGGCCACGTCCAAAAAGTGTGCTTAAATCTTAAAAAATCTTCTTTTCATGAACCAGCAGCAGCAAAGACTTTTTCTTTTTATGCCCCCCGACTTGCGTCGGGTGGCATATAGTGATTGAAGTGTCTGTGTGTGTGTGTCCAAGCCAATAACTTGAAATATTTATTTATTGGTGTTTAAGGCCACATATTTCTGCACAATGGCTAACCATGACCGTGACAGTTTAACGGGTGGAGGAAGCCGGAGTACCCAGAGAGAACTACTGAGTAACGGCGAGCAACTATCAGCTCCCCAACATACCAACTCTACACAAGCAGGGTTAGCATTGGTTGAAGACAGATGCACCATCGACGTACAGTACGCCTTAGTACACAATGCCACCATGCCCCCACGTGGGCAATGTGGATGAAGTGTCTTGCCCAAGGACACAACACGGTTGTTGCAGGTGGGATTCAAACCGAAGACCTCTCGGCTTGCAGCCTGCACCTCTACTAACTGAGCCACCGCGCCCCCCCCCCCCCTCCCAATAACTTGAAAACTGTTAGGGCCACAGTCATCGAACTTCACACAATTATAAAGGACCATGGGAGGATGTGTCACACACCATAGCCAGGTTCATACCTTCAAGGTCAAGGTCACATTTCAAGGTCACACTAAAAATCTGTCAATATTCGTGTCTCAGCCATAACTCGGAAACGAATCATAGTATAATTGTTAAACTTTTTACAAATGTTAAGGACAGTCAGAAGGTGTGTTGTTTATAATAGTTTCCGCCGCATCTGCAAGGTGAAGGTCACAAGGGTGGGGGGGAATGTGTTACCTTAGTAACATTCTTCTTGTTTTCTTTTTTTTTTTATTGGTATCCTTAGAAAAATAGTGCATTATATAAGATTACAACAGAATTGAATTTCTTATCAACCTACCTTACAATTGTTTACTACAGGCTTGCACCTCAGTGGAAGACCCTAACTCAGATAAAATACTCTCTATTTTAATCTTTCCCAAGAGATTTGGGAAAGAAAAGTGGTGTAAAAACTCCACGAAAAAATAAGCCAAAACTGGGTTGAGCGCCAGCGGTGCACACCCAGTAAGGGACGCTCTTCTCTTAGTACAATTCCACGACTTCCATTAACCAGTGCGCAAGCAGTCATCAGACCATTCAAGTTTGTTCAAATCGGCCCCCTGGATTCATATTTGGGCTCAGTATAGAAGCCCAAATTTGAACTTAGTGCATTTCAGGCAAATTTCTTAAAAAATCTTTTTCTCCAGATCCAGCAGGCAGAATCTTTTGATATTTGGTATGCAACATTGTGAGGTGGATCTGATTCAAGTTTGTACAAATCGGCCCCCTGGTTTCATATTTGGGCTCAGTATAGGAGCCTGAATTCAAACTTAGTGCATTTCAGGCAAATTTCTTTAAAAATCTTTTTCTCAAGATCCAGCAGGCGGAATCTTTTAATATTTGGTATGCAACATTGTGGGGTGGATCTGATTCAAGTTTGTTCAAATCAGCCCCTTGGATTCACATTTGGGCTCAGTATAGAAGCCCAAATTTGAACTTAGTGCATTCCAGGCAAATTTCTTAAAAAATCAAAAAATCTTCTTCTCCAGATCCAGCAGGCAGAATCTTTTGATATTTGGTATGCAACATTGTGGGGTGGATCCAATTCAAATTTGTTCAAATCGGCCCCCTGGATTCATATTTGGGCTCACTATAGAAGCTCGAATTCGAACTTAGTGCATTTCAGGCAAATTTCTTAAAAAATCTTCTTCTCGAGATCCAGCTGGCAGAATCTTTTGATATTTGGTATACAACATTGTGGGGTGGATCTGATTCAAGTTTGTTCAAATCGGCTCCCCTGGGTTCATATTTGGGCTCAGTATAGGAGCCCAAATTTGAACTTAGTGCATTTCAGGCAAATTTCTTTAAAAATCTTTTTCTCAAGATCCAGCAGGCAGAATCTTTTGATATTGGGTATGCAGCATGCCTAGAGGGGTGAGATTCAAGTTTGTTCAAGCCAAGTCCCTGGGTTCATATTTTGGCTCACTGTGGTAGCCTGAATTATAACTTAGTTCAAAATGAGGAATTTTCTTTAGAAATCTTCTTCTTCAGATCCAGCAGTTGGAATGTTTTGATATTTGGTATGCAGCATCCTTGGGGGGGTGAGATTCAAGTTTGTTCAAGCCATGTCCCTAGGTCCATATTTGGGCTCACTATGGGAGCCCTAATGATAACTTAGTTCAAAATGAGGAATTTTCTTTAAAAATCTTCTTCTTCAGATCTAGCAGTCAGAATGTTTTGATATTTGGTCTGCAGCATCCTTAGGAGGGGGGGGGGGGGATTCAAGTTTGTTCAAGCCATGTCCATATTTGGGCTCACTGTGGGAGCCTGAATGATAACTTAGTTCAAAATGAGGAATATTTTTATACTGTACCAATGACCCAGACTTAGCTGGTGCTAACTCCTTAAATTATAGGGCCAAACACAAATTTTGCCCCCCAATCCCCAAAATTTGCATCAAAAATCGAAATTCAATGTCCTATATGGTCCTCCATACTTTCTATCCACTGCGCATGTGCAGTGTCAAGGAGCTCTCGAAATTGGCACAAATGTCATTCTTTGTTTGGCCCTAAAATCAATAACATGTCACTGATATTTGTGCTTGTAAATCTCAGTTTAAATGATGCCAGACACATATTTATGAAAGAAATGGTGGATCTAAGGATGAAATAAAGGATGAGAGGAAGAAACAGTGGCAGTGTGTTCAGGGCTGTAACTTATAATTTTTTTACGAAATTATTTCATGTTCCCTAATTTCGGGACATGAGCCTTATGTTGTCATTCTGGCTATGAACTTACCATTGTTTGTTCAGTGTTTCCTCTCTCCCTTTCCTTAATACCCCCCTTGCTATTCACCCATGCTTTTGGCATAATTTTGTAATTTTTTTTTTTTTACTAAAATTTCTTGGGAGTTTTGGCTTGGTAACAGAATGATTATTCTGTTTTTTCCCCATGTTTACGTCCTCACTCTTGGGTGATTAGGCATTGTTATCTGCATCTGCCATCTGATGTACTGCAGTTTCTTCTATGGAAGCGTCTGTTTTACATCAGATAGTGTTTAAATTGGTGACTGATTTTGGGCCATGGTTTCAGTGCCTGGAGTCATGTTTCCGGTTTTTGTACACTTTTGTTTATGTTGACAACAGTTACTTCTGATAGTGATTACTTGTCTTCTATTAGTTCTGCTTATAGCCAGATACATTAATATTGTCCGGAAGTGTTGCATTAATTTTTAATAATGTTTTAAAATATTTTGTCCACACTTAGGCTTTTTTGGGATCCATTTGGGCTCATTGTTCCCATTGGGAACTTAGGCTCTTCTGAAAATTTTTCAAAATTCTTTTTTTGAAATTATTTTTCGAAATGTTATAATGGATTGTATTATATTATGTATCTTTGTTTCAAGGGTTAGTGCGAGTACTATGACTGTTTATATTTTTTCATTATGAAAGAATATTGTTCAAATTGGAATGCGAGGAAATCTTCATTTGATTCTCATGTTCATTGTGTTTCTTGTTGTCAATGTACTCGCACTAATTCTTCCTCTGCGTGTGCTTATTGGAATGACAACGTTGGAGACTTGTGTCACGGTATATTGTTAGCGGTGAGGGGTCCATGCCGGTCCTCTCTCCACAAGGTCACTCTAATTTATCAGTCTCTTTTTCAGAAGAACAAGAACAGGGTGATATTTCCGTGATGTCTTCAACAAGTGTGTCTCCGTCGTTGCAGTATATAAGGGCTAGCGGCTAAGTGCTCATGGAAATACGACAATTGCCTAAGAGGTCCCTAGTAGGATCGACAGCATTGATCGTCCGCTAGTCCGCCCAGTGTAGTGACCATTCATCGAATGGCTCGGCAGCCGGGTTCGTCTGTTGCGGTCCAGGGAAGCAGTTTGGGTGATGCGAGCACTATAAACATTGAACGTACACACCCAGCGACGGCGGATCCGAGGATAGTACAGAGGAACCCTTCAGTCCGTTAGCTAGCTCGTCCAGGTCTATCTGGGCCGCGAATGAGAGAGGCCCCCTCTCTCTTATAGCAACATCTGCGCCGCGATGTTGTTGTATGTTTGTTCGTTAGTCGGAGCATACGTCCACTCCTCCCACTCGGGACAGTCCGACGCGGCTGGTCTATTGGCTTCCTCATCTTCACGTCAGCACACATGAACATGGGAATCCACGTCGACCAGGTCACACCATCCGCTAGCCAAGGACACGAGGCCTTTCCAGTTGGGACGTTCGCATATTATATAAATGCAGGAATGAACATCCCTGGAGCTTCCAGCGGCTAATTACGTAAGATCGCGGCTCCACAGACCTCCGTGACGGACTAGCTATCACAGATAGCTCAATTCATCGCAGCATCCCAGCAGCTATCAGAAACTTTTTCAATAAAGAACTATCTGAACAAGCTGGTCGGTTCGCTCCCCTACAGAGTCAGTAGGGACGACCGAGATTATTACATGGTCCAGGCGGATGGTAAAAGGGAATCAGCATGGCTGAAATTTTCCCTTTCCGAACAACTTAAGGTGCCGTAGATTTCATCCGGCATCACCTTTAGAAGTTGTTTCTCTGGACCAAAATGCTGTGTTACCTGATAAGAAACTGAAAGCGTCACTGGACACAGACTTTTTCGGCCGGATTAGGGACACCGTCCCAGAGTTTCCGACCCAGTCCAGAAATGTCATCGACATTTGAACTTTTAAATGACGCTATATTCAAGCTAGCCTCTAAGACTGGCAAATCCGGTTTGTTATCGCCTGTGTGCTATACAGCTGCCTTTCATCAATGCTAGACATAATTTGAAACGGCAGGACAAGGCGCGCCGAGAGTTCCACTGCGTTTGGACGACTAGGCTGAAGACCTGGAACAGTCATTGCCGGCGTCCATGTCTATTTACTCCAGTATACTGGAGAACACAATTTAGATGCATTTTCTCATGCAGATCACCTTACCAGAGTGTTATCACTACGTCTCGAAGCAAAAGAATTCCAGGATCTTCAATCTTCCTTAAGAGTTCTTTCGAGGGCTATAGCATATTCTACGTATAACTCCGCCCTTCAGTGGCAATATGGAGTTAGTCAGACGTGATGCTGCCCTGGCTGCATCCATAAGGATAGTAAAGTGAAAAAAAACTCTCTTCCAGTCCCTCCGGTCTCAGGAGAGCTTCTCTTCGTCGTTAAGCTTTCTACAATGTATTAGATTACTAAGAAAGCTCCGGATTCTCTGCATTATTCCGCTTTGAAAAGGTCGGACTAAGCAGGGAGGAGTAAGGCAGGTTCTTCAGGGGCGAATACATCCAAAGGAAGTTCCTGTAGAGGATCAAATCCTCTACGTCTTACTCCGGAGACCGTCAGAGTAACGACTCACATAGAGGTTGTAATGCTAGTCTGAGATATCGGGTCAGACGCGCCTAGGTCGACTGGGCGAGGTGCAATGGTTCCACGTCGACCAGGTCACACCATCCGCTAGCCAAGGACATGAGGCCTTTCCAGTTGGGATGTTCGCATATTATATAAATGCAGGAATTAACGTCCCTGGAGCTTCCAGCGGCTAATTACGTTAGACCGCAGCTCCACAGGCCTCCGTGACAGACTTGCTATCGCAGATAGCTCAATTCATCGCAGCATCCCAGCAGCTATCAGAAACTTTTTCAGTAAAGAACTATCTGAGTAGCTGGGTCAGCTCGTTCCCCTGCAGAATCAGTAATGGTCGATCAAAATTATTATGTGGTCCAGGCGGATGGTAAAAAGTAATCAGCACAGCTGAAATTTTCCCTTTTCGAACAACTTAAGGTGGCCGTAGATTTCATCCGGCATCACCTTTTAGAAGTTGTTTCTCTGGACAAAAATGCTGCGTTACCTCATAAGAAACTGAAAGCGTCACTGGTCACAGACTTTTTTCGGCCGGATTAGGGACATCGTCCCTGAGTTTCTGACCCAGTCCAGAAATGTCATCAACATTTAACTTTTGAATGACGCTATATTCAAGCTAGCCTCAAAGACTGGCAAATTAGGTTTCTTAATGCCTAGTGCTATTTAGCGGCCTTTCATCAATGCAAGACATAATTTGAAACGGCAGGACTAGGCATGCCGAGAGTTCCTCTGCGTTTGGACGACTAGGCTGAAGACCTGGAATTGTCATTGCCGGCGTCCATGTCTATTACTCCAGTATACTGGAGACGACAATATTGTCTAATAGAATTTAGACGCATTATCTCACGCAGATCACCTTACCAAGAAGAACTTGGACGGCATTTTTCAGGGTTACGGCAGCAAGTTAACGCTTCAGAACGATGTTCAGAGTCTGCTTCAACTGCTCCGACATCTCGGTTTCTTAGTAAACGAAAAGAAGTCGGATCTAGTGCCGTCCTATTCATTCACCCATGTGGGAATGAGCTTAGAGACACACAACAATCTCATTTGTCTGCCGTTAACCAGAGCGATATTAGTCAGTTGTTATGCTCGCTTTTGCCTTCACTCAGATGTAGTAACAGCGAGAGAACTCATCAGACTGACAGGTTTGTGCGTACCCTCTGCGAATATTATTCTGATGAAGCGGATATGCACTCGTCCACTCCACAGATATTTTATCTTAGAATTGGAGTGTGAAGACTCATTCGCTCGAATCGAACATTGTCTTGTCGAATCAAGTGAACAAGGGTTTAAGACTTGTGTAGATTTTCAGTGGTTAACTCAAAGAGTACCACTGCAACTGCCGGATCCGAGTTTAACGATAACGACGGATGCAAGTCAAACAGGTTGTGGCGCAACTCTGAGCCCAACAGATTCAGGGTGCCAGGATCTTTAGGATCCGCAGTTCCTAACAAGTACATAAACATCAAGAATGATGTCTATATGTCTTGGGCTACGTCAATGAATGAACATTCTTCAGAATTCGCATGTTCAAATTCTGTCCGACAATTCGACAGTAGTAGCGTATATTCGGAACCTGGGAGGCACTCATTCCATTCCATTATTCAATTTAACGGAAAGGATCCTTCTGTTTGTCCTAGAGCATCAAGTTCTTCTATCGGTCCGTCACATTCCGGGTCGTCTGAACGTTCTAGCGGACTCCCTTTCTCGGATAGGTTGTATGTTGTCATCAGAATGGACTCTCAACAATGATTTTTCAGTCAGATTTACTACTAATGGAACCAAGGGTAGACTTTTTTGCGACGCATGTCAACTATCAGTTGCAGACGTATCTGTTGCCGTATCCAGAGTTTATCAGAAAGGGACGTAAACGTCTCTTTCTGTCTCTGCTGCCTAATAGTAGGGACATTACGGTCCATTCTATTGCAAGGTGGATTCAATTAACTATCCGTACTGCTTATGAAAAATTATCTTCAACTCAGCAGTCTGTGCTTAAGATTTCGGCGCATGAAGTATCTGTTCCGGCAGCATATCTGTCCTGCTGCCCTCTTCGCTCTGGGGTATTTGACCCAGGAGGGCTAGGGAAAGGGGCGGAGGGAAAGGGGTGTGGGGTGGGATGGCGTTCCCTTATATCACCTGCTTTATAGTGAAAAGCAAGGGAATACCTCCTCTGGAGTCAGTAATTCCGAGTCGGTGCCGGGATGGTTTTAAAGTGTAAAGCTAATTCATATTTTTAAAAGTGTAGCTCGGTGTGAAACATTTGTTTTTGTCACGGATAATATGAGCGCTAATATACAATCCTCACTTTTTAATGAGTATAAAGAGTCTCATTATCTGGACTATCGTTAATTATTGGCTTACCTTTAATAAGATTAGTATAAGGGATTATACTGGATGTTAATAGAGATCATTGATGTTTATTGTGCTCAATTACGGAATGGTATTGTGTCTTTCTTTTTTGATACAAACAAGAAAGATACATGTAAAACCTGTGCTCCTCTTCTCCTTGAGGGGATAATTCTGTTTACATGTAATTGAGCCTATTGGATTTTCCTTTATGTCCTAGGCCCTCCAGCCTTTTTTCTATTCAGCTAAGTCTGGGTCATTGGTACAGTATAAAAATGTTCAAAAATTTATAGTAATTTATATATTCTTTATACTTACCAATGACCCAGACGGGGATGGCCCTCCCATGAGTTGGGAACTCATACCTCCCCGCTGATTACATAATGCTTACCAGGCACTGGTTGTAAGAATGACATTTGCGCCAATTTCAAGAGCTCCATGACACTGCGCATGCGCAGTGGATAGAAAGTATGGAGGACTATATAACACATTGAATTTCGGTTTTTGATGCAAATTTGGGGGATTGGGGGGCAAAATTTGTGTTTGGCCCTATAATTTAAGGAGTTAGCACCAGCTAAGTCTGGGTCATTGGTAAGTATAAAAAATATATAAATTACTATAAATTTTTTAACTTTCTTTAAAAATCTTCTTCTTCAGATCTAGCAGTCAGAATGTTTTAATATTTGGTACGCAGCATCCTTAGGGGGTGAGATTCAAGCCATGTCCCTAGGTCCATATTTGGGCTCACTGTGGGAGCTTGAATTATAACTTAGTCAATATGAGGAATTTTTCTTTAAAAATCTTCTTCTTCAGATTTAGCAGTCGAAATGTTTTGATATTTGGCATGCAGCATCCTTAGGGGGTGAGATTCAAGTTTGTTCAAGCCAAGTCCCTGGGTTCACATTTGGGCTCAAAATAGTTCAAAATGAGGAATTTTCTTTAAAAATCTTCTTCTTCAGATCCGGCAGATGAATGCTTTTGATATTTGGTATACAGCATCCTTAAGGGGGTAAGATTTAAGTTTGTTCAAGCCATGTCCCTAGTTCCATAAAATTTGTCTCTCATGACTTCATTCCTTTGTAGTGTTGATGAACCATGTCTAACTGAATGTGACCCAAACACTTCTTTGAACCACTTTGGCCGGTGAGCGATTAAGGCTCCTTGGGGCCTCTTGTATATATTCTCGTTAATATTTTCAACCACATTTTCATTTATTTATATATTCCGATTTCACACTTGATTTTCGACATCGTTTTAACGCGGTTCGGACATAAAACTTTTCAGTTGATAAATTTTAATATTATTATTGGATTTAGGTGTCAATGAGGGACTGTATGGACAGGATTTCTTCTTGAGGGCTAAATTTCTGTTTTTTAGGTCCCTGACGGCCGTGTGTGTTCTGTCACCTTTCTCTCGTAGTTGGGGGTGTTCTTCTACTTTCTCTATCTGTTGAGTTCACCTTTTCTTCTACTGCTCTCACCTCTGTTATGTCCAGTTCGTTTCCTTTATGGTAATGCCTTTTGCCCTCGCTTTTGGTGCGTTCTCGTGGCTGTTCCTCCTGCACCCGTGGGGTGGGGAACGCTGTCGTTTTGGGGTCTCCTGACACGACCACGTCTGGTGAGAGTTATACCCCCTCTGTGGGGGGGGATGTGCAGTTTTTTACTGGGGTGGATACTGTGGGAGCTGTTGGATGTCTGGTGAAGAGATGCCTGGTTCTGGGGCTATGCGCCCTCTCCAGTCGACATCTGAGGCTGTCACTAGGGTTGTGATGCCTCCTTTGGAGACCGAGCTAGGTTGCTCTCTGCCCTTTTCTGCCAGTTTCAACAGCTCTCGTCGTATCTGCTGCTACTGCTGTTCTGTCTACAACGTCATCGGTCACCGTTTTAGCCAGCCCCGGCTTATCCCTGCAGGGGTCTGCAGTGATGTCTGTAGTGTGGATGTGGGGTATCGGCCTCAGCCTTCCCTGAGTTCAACTGGGCGAAGTTGGAAGTGGCTGTCGAACGAACCCCCTGCTGTGTCTCAGCCATTGAGCACAGCCGTTTTATCCCTGCAGGGGTCTGCAGAGGTGTCTGGTAGTGTAGACATGGGGTTTCGGCCTCAGCCTTCCCTGACTTCAACTCGGCGAAGTTGGAAGTGGCTGCCAACCGAACCCCTTGTTGTGTCCTCTCCATCTTTGAGCACAGCAGTTTTATCCCTGCAGGGGTCTGCAGAGATGTCTGGTAGTGTAGACGTGGGGTATTGGCCTCAGCCTTCCCTGACTTCAACTTGGCGAAGTTGGAAGGGGCTGCCGGCCGAACCCTCTACTGTGTTCTCTCAACTGCCGAGTACCTCAGTTTTTCTCATTGGATTCGGATGTTCATGGTGGGGCCACCATGAGCTCCGTGGCGTTTCCGTCCCTGCACTCTGGTCCCATGGCCAATTTTGCGGGACCAACACTTTTTGTGCAGCCTGGACCTTCTGTCCTGCAGAGGTCCATGGTGACTCTCCTGAGTTTCCGCTCTGTAGATCCTCGGGGTATGTCATACCCCAATACACATCTGCCTTCAGATGTTTTGGCTGCAGCCCGTTGCCCCGCGTCGGGTGTATTTGAGGATCATGACCTTTCGCTGGTAAATGGGTCAGGAGTGAAGCCACTTTGTCGGTTCGTTCCCATGTCGAACCGTTTTGACACAGTCAGTGAGCTTAGGAAGGCCCTCTCCTTGCTCACTTAGTTTCTGTCCAAGAGCCTTTTCCATTGCTTCCAACGAGGCTACGAGTGGTTTCTGGGCACCCCTTGTGGCGCCGCCTCCCGGGATATTTCAACTTAAATTCTTGAAAGTCAATAATGGCTCCAGAAGCAATAAGTATATCGTTTATAAAGAAAACACCTCTTATACACCAACGTCTGTAAAGAAAGGATTCATTGTTAATTTTTATATAATTATTATGAAATAGTGGTTTTGAGGTTGTGGGATTGCTATTTTTTAAGAGAGCCCATAGCAAGTTTTTCCTGAAAGGGTCCATATAATTTGAAACTCTAAGTATACTATGTTTATTCAAAGACCACATTTTGCTCCCCCCAAAAGTTTCAAAATTATCAACTACGAGTGTTTTCCATTGGGCCATTGTTTCTGAATCTAGTAACTTTAAAGAGCAACACAGTGTTTTTATGTGGGGTAGTCTGAGCCCGCCATTTTCGATTAAATTGATTATGACGTCACGTTTAATTTTGTCCATGTTATCCGCCCATAGAAATTTAAAAATTATACTTTGAATTTCATCTAATATTCTATCAGCCGGATCAGGGAGAACAGTAAGAGAGTGTATTAGGATGGTGATCACTAACGTTTTAATAACTTTAACTTTGCCGACTAGTGTAAGATTTCTGAGGAACCAATCTGATAAAAGTTTTCGCATTTTGTTTATTTTTTCTGAAAAATGTTTATAGAAGTAATTGTTCGAATTTGGTTCAAATTTTATGCCAGGGATGGTAAATGTTCCGTTATGCTTCTGCTTTATACGTTTTTCTGTTTCCAGTATGAACCCCACAACCACTCCAAGATCCTATCCAAACGATATGAGTTTTATCAAAGTTAACGCTTAATCCGGATATCACAGCGAAATTGTCGAGAGCATTTAGGGCCTCGTTTAGGGAATCTTGGTCGTCATCTAAGAATTGAGTACTGTCGTCAGCATATTGGTTGATTACATACTCTGAATCATTAATTTTGATTCCGTTTATTTTTGGGTTGAATATAAGGAATGGGCTAAGTATTTCAACACACAGAATAAACAGGTAAGGAGACAATGGGTCCCCTTGACGTACTCCCCTCTGAATATTAAAATAATCTGATCAATGCCCGTTGTTTATAATGCAGCTAGAAACCTCGCCGTAGAAGGTGTTGAACCACTGGATTAAGGATTCGCCAAAATTTAAATAATTCAGAGTTTTTCTGATAAAAGACCATTCAAATGAGTCAAATGCTTTTTCGAAGTCAACTAAAACTAACATTCAAGGAATGTTCATAGATTCACATTTTTCAATTATATCAGAGACCAATCGCGTGGATTCACCTATGAATCTTCCTTTCATAAATCCCATTTGACTTTCGGAGATTACTTTAGGGAGAACTTTTTTAAGTGTAAGCAATTGCCGAAGAGCCTATTTTTTGATCAACATTAAGGAGGGATATCGGCCGCCATTTTTTTATATATTCTTTCGATTTCCCTTCTTTTGGTATACATGTAATAAGCCTCCGCCTCTGAGTGATAGACAATTTTCGTATGTCATAGCCAAGATTTAGGGAATTAACTACGTATTTGCCCAAATTTCATCTCCATTGCCCGCGTGGGGGCACGATGACGCCGTGTACTAAGGCATACTGCACGTCGATGGTACGCATGTCTTCAACCAATCTAACCCTGCCTGTGCTGCAGTGCGAAGTTATGATGTTGGGGAGCTGGCAGCTGCTCATCGTTGCTCGGTGGTTCTCTCCGGGTACTCCGGCTTCCTCCATCCGTAAAACTGTCACGGTCATGATTAGCCATTGTGCATAAATATGTGACCTTAAACATCAATAAATAAATAAATAATTTGCCCAAATTGCTCCAGAAATATTTATAAAATTTGATTGTAAATCTATCAGAATCAGGTAATTTATTGTTGCCCATGTCTTTTAAAGCCGCATCACACTCATTTAAAGTTAGTATTTTTATACTATAACCCAATGGCCCAGACTTAGCTGGTGCAAACTCAAAGTTATCAAGGGCCAAACACAAATTTTGACCCCCCCCCCCCTCCCCCCCCCCCCCCCCCCCCGTCCCCAAAATTTGCTTGCAAAACCTAAAATTAAAAGTCCTATCTGGTCCCCCATTCTTTTACTCTCCGCAAATGCGCAGTCGGCAGGAAGTGACCGAAATTAGCACCAACATCATTCTTTGTTTGGCCCTAAAGTCATCAACAATGAACTGACATCTGTGCTTTAAAATATCCTTTTTTGAGGATGCCAGACACAAATCAGTGCAAGAATTGGTGGCTCCAAGGCTGTTATTGGATGATGGAAGTGTTCAACGGTGGATTTGGACATTCAGGGCTGTAACTTTATAATATTTATAAAATTATTTTATGTTTCCCAATGTCGTGACATATGCTTGACGACATCATTTTTAAAAATGATTATTCCACTGTGTCTTAAGTATTCCTTCCCTATCCTTCCATGAACACTTCCTGTTAAACTCTTAAGCTTTATGGCTATTTTTTATTAAAATTTTTTATTAAATTTATTGGGAGTTTAACATGTATTACAGAATATTATTCTGTTTTTTCCCCCATGGTTACGTCCTCACCCTAGGGATGTTAGGTTGTTTAGTCTTGCATCTTCTATCCAATGTATCGTTTTTTCTTCGTATGAAGATCTAGTTTTGCATCTGGAAGCATTTAATTTGGTTCTGACTTTGGGCCTTTTTGTGTGCCTGATGTCTTGTTTACATTGACGTTGTTTACATTGACAACGTCCTCATATATAGGTAGTTTTTTATATTCTGTCACTGTAGAATTATGTAGGATACATGGATTATTATTCCAGTAGTGTAGCTCAAAAAAAAATTTGGATTTTGTCCACACTCAGGCTCTATCGGGATGCCCAAATGTTGTTGTTGAAACTTGCACGAGACGGAGCATACGTCCGCCCACCACTCAGGATGCTCCATCTAGTGTGCAGCCAGGGTCGGCTTCCTCCGCTACATTATTAAAACACACACGACCACATCTTAGCTACCCGACTTTGGATATCCAGCCTGCTGCACGAAGAAGGGACTACTCTTCGCCCGTGAAGTCGAACCATCCGGTAGCTAGGGAGATGAGACCTCGATCATCGGGACGTTCGGAGAAGAGATCTCTGATACACCCTCCCAGGAGCAGCAAGCATCTAGAAAACAGAAGACCGCTGCTCCTCAGGCCAAGATAATGGACTTGCTGTCGCAGATTGCGCAGCTGAACGCAGCAAGTGCAGATGCAGCCTCCCTCAGACTCAGAACCTGAGCTGTCAGACGGTGCTGGGTCGGTCCAGTCATCTGTTCACGCAGATGCAATGGACAGAGATTCGCAACTGATTCTCTTGGATGGTGAAAGGGATAAGGAAGAGGATTACCCTTCCCTTTCGGAACAGCACAGGGTTGTGAAGGATTTCATGCATAAATACTACCCTGAATTTGTTCTGACGAATCAGAATGCTGCGACGATAAGTGAGAAACCGTTGGCAACGTTGGACGCAGACTTTATACGGAGAAAGGAAGAAATTCAGCCTAGGTAGGTGTCGCAGGCCTTTGGCCATGTAGACGATGCCGTATTCACCTCTCGAGTGCGAGGAAAAGGCAATTTCTTAACTACATCTTCCATAAACATACCGTTTCATGGACTACGTTCATTTAAAAACAGTTGGAGATGTTCAGAGAGCTCCTCTGCGTTTGAATGAGCAGCCCGGGGATCTAGATGTATCCTTGCCTACATCATTCACTATTCACTCAGACACAATTACAACGACAATTTCATCAAGTAGAGTGAATTTGGAAGCAATGTCTTATGCAAATCACCTTACCAGAGCTATGGCACAATGCCCAACGAGGACATTTGTACCTCTCTTGAGTTCTTTCCAGGGCAATTTGTATACCACGTATAACTCCGCCCTTACAGTGGCTACTCTGGAGTTAATCAGACGTGATGCTGCCCTTGCGTTGTCATCACTGATAAGATGACAAGGTGAAAAGCTCTCTCCAGGTCGCTCCGGTCTCTGAACATACTATTTTTGATGACAAGCTTTTGTTAGGCTATGAACAGGCTACTTAGAAAGCGTCAAGTGCTCTGCTATTGAAGTTGGCGTCTCAACAACCCGCTTCACCAGACAAGAGTAAGGAGGATGTTCCAGATCTAAACGTCAAAAGGGAACTCCTCACGAGGGTACTATAAACCCTCTTACAAATATTCTGGAGGTCGTCAATATAGCGACTTCGGATAGGGGCGTAAGTCTGATCAGGACTATCGGTCAAATGTCTCTAGGCCGACGGGACCAGTTTCTTCACGGGGAGGATGTAGTTTCTCCTCCCGTAAGTCTCGCAGGTCATACAGGTGATGTTCAAGACCTCTATTCCGTGCCAGTTGGTAGAAGGGTGTCATCTTGGCGAGAAACTGGAAGCAGTCATGGTAGATCAGTGGGTGAGAAGTGTAGTCTCGGACGGCCTACGGCTGTCATTCCGACTGGCACCCCCACTAACAACATGTCTGCATTGGACAGATCTTCTGTCTGAGCCTTTCAAAAGAGAGTCTCTCCTAAAGGAGGTACAGGCTTGATCCGACCAGTAATAGACTTGAGCTGGATAAACAAGCTTATCGTGGCTCCAAAATTCTATATGGAGACCATTTGTCAGTAAGAGCGAGCATTCGAGTGAACGACTCTAGATCTAAAGGATGCATACTTTCATGTCCTGGTACATCCGGCATTCAGAAAGTACCTGCGGTTCTCCGTACAAGGGAAGGTGTATCAGTTCAGAGCAATGTGCTTTGGTCTGAACCTGGCTCCCTGGGCATTCACTCGTATAATGAACTCGGTAATGTCATACTTCCGAGCTCATTCGTCTGCGGTAACGTCGGCTTACTTGGACGACATTCTACAGAGATACGGCAACAGAATTATTCTTCAGAACGATGTTCAGAGTCTGCTTCTTTTGTTCTGACGTCTCGGTTTCATCGTAAACAAGAAAAAGTCGGATATAGCTCCGTCCAAGTCGTTCACTCACTTGGGAATGGGCTATGAGACTCCCAACAATCTGGTTCGTCAGCCGTTACACAAAACAAAATTTGTCAGTTGTTATACTCGCTTTTCTCTACACTCAGACGTATTAACAGCGAAGGAATTCATGCGACTGATGGGGTTGTGCGGAGCGGCTGCAGATCTTATTCCAATGAGCCACCTGCGCACGCGTCCCCTCCAGATACTCTTTACTCAGAACTGGAGTGTGAAGATGCTTTTGCTCAAAACCAGTATTGTTTTAACGGACCTAGTAAAACAAGGGTTCAGATTTGGGCAGATATTCAGTGGTTAACTCAGGGAGTTCCACTGCAACTGCCGGATTTGGCTTTCACGATTATGACAGATGTGAGTCAGACGGTTGGGACACGACCCTAAGTCCCGCAGACTTGAGGTGTCGGGGTCTTTGGGACCCTTGGCTCCTAGAGAAGCGCATAAACATCAAAGAGATGATGTCAATATGGCTAGCGCTACAACATTGGATTCACATAATACCGGACGTCCATGTTCAAATTTTGTCGGACAATTCGACACTAGTAGCTTACATCAGGAACCAAGGTGACACTCATTCAATGCCATTATGCGAATTAATGGAGAAGATTCTCCCATATGTCATGAATCATCATGTTCATCTTTCTGTCCGTCATATTCCGGGTCATCTGAATGTACTAGCAGACTCGCTCTCTCAGAAAGATCGCCTGTTGCCATCGGACCAGACTCTCAACAAGCGAATATTCAGGCAGATTTACTACCAGTGGGATCATTCCATGATAGATCTGTTTGCCACACACTGGAACAATCAGTTAACGATGTTCATGTCGCCATGCCCAGATCATCGAGTATATGCAGTAGACGCTCTGTTGATCTCATGGGACAGAATGATAGGATAGGCGTATCCTCCAACTCCGTTGATTTAGCAGATTCTGTTTAGTTCAAACAGTCTCGTTGCGAAATCCTGATAGTAACACAAGAACAATTCAAGTAATGCGGGTGAAGGGGATTCGATATGATTTTGAATCCCCCCCCCCCCCCCCCCAAAACACACCGCCAATGTGTTAGGAGGCGATTACCGGGCAAGACATAGTTTTCTTCCCGTAAGCCTCGTACGCATTTAAGTACATACATGCATTTCATGACTTCTCGATTGGCGGCTGGGTCGTGTTCTATGGCGATCTCATGGGCACATCCACTTTCTAGTTGGTTGGTTTCCTGTAGTTGTTCGTCTATATGTCATATACGAGCATATGATTCATCGTCAATAAATTGCTATCCTTTGGGTACCTGGGAGGCTGTCTAGTCAGTTAACTGGTATTCAGATGATTACATGTGGGATTTTAATGCTCACGCGCATAATAATTGCATTATATATTAAGCAGATGCATTATTGTATGTTATGGACCTTGGAAACAATGAATTATTTCGGGGCGGTCCGTGATGAGTCTGTTAATCATAGCTCAATCCATTTTTAGATCCAGGTTTTCTATTAATGACGGTACCCAATCGAATACATCTTGTTTTACACTCTTGTATATTCACACGTTTCCAGGAACATAGATATCGGGTAGAACACGTCTGGGAGTGTTATTTACTGGAATTAATTGTACACCTGAATGTGGGTTACCTTGGAAGTGTGTTTACTCTCCAGTGATCGTCCATTGTGATTCTATTGGACATGTGTATGTTTTATATTATATCACCGGTTTTCAACCTATCTGCGTATGCCGACTCCACTATACGTTACAAGCGGGCGATATAAATTACAGGGATCGCCGCTATAACATTAGCTTCTGAAGTGGTGTTAAGCACCAATTTATTAATAATAATTAATACCTGGGTGTCTATTTGACGAATATTTATTTTGTTATTTGGTACCACTCTTACTGATTCCAGAGCATTGTTATTTGGTACCACTCTTACTGATTCCAGAGCATTCCCCTCTTCTTTCTGAAGGGGGGAATTCATTACGTGTACATTGCATACAAAACCGCACTTGTTAATACCCCGTCATTTGTGTAGAAACGACCGGGTATGAAAAGCTGTTTTAGTGCGGTCACATGAGAAGGATTACATAATCAATTAAAGTTTCGCAAGAAAAATCTTTCAGAGACTGTCCCTGATTAGCAATTATATTGTTCAGTAAGAAAATTTCTAAAACCTTCATTTAATAAAATATTCAGATACAAATGCCATATCTTTCATTTCCAGAACTCTGTACTGTGGTTTAATATAGGAATTGAAAAAATCTGTTCATTAATTCATGAGATTTTCGATTTGTTTTCATACTAAAATAAAATTTTCGCTGATATATGATTTGGATTCCCCCCATTTCCCCCTCCCCCCTCCCCCCCCCCCCCCCTTCGTATAATTGAAGGTCGGATTGTGTCCGTTGAAATGATCTTGTCTTCATTCAATCTCGTAATGTATTTTTTAAATGAAATTATGGAATAGAATGAGTATTTCAGTGAATAAAATGTGTTCTGGGTGTACAGTGTTTTTGAAACATCAATGTGACAGTCTTGGCGATACATCCTGGCGTTTTGCTGCGGCAATAGCTTTTCCCACATGGGATGATGGATTCTGTACTGTGCCGAGTGCCCGAACATTTCAAAGTTAAAACCTGGTGATTTAATTTTTATTGCCGAAATAGTTTAGATGAACTAAAATGAGAATGTATTATTCATTAAAAAAATTATTCGTCCAATATGCTGGAAAAAGCATGAAAACTGCTAGCAAGCTTTCTGTTAACTGTTTACCCGACGTAACAGCCAAAACTGACCCACCTTAAATACAAAATTCTCCATTCAAACTTTATATATTTTCATTTTTTTTTTCAAAAACACAGCTTATGACCTTCGTTGTAACGAGCTCATTTGGCTCATTCCAATGAGGGTCATAAGCAATGTGTTTGACCCAAAATATGAAAATCTAGTCATTCAAGAATTTATCTTGCGGCAAGTGCCATTTGCTATCCCCATTGGGTGGACACTAATGCCAGAAAGCTCCCTAGCGGTTGGTATGCTCTTAAAAATAGTGGGTTTATTTTTTGTGGGTGGAAATTATAGACTAATAACACTTTTGCCTGCCACTGTTTTGTCTACTGTATAAGGTGTTTTGGTAATCATAACTCTGTGGCAAGTATGGATTTCTATTCAACTTTGAATTCGATAGAGGTGTCAACTGCATTGCCCCTTTGACAGATGTTAATGAGTAATTGCTTTGGAAAAGGTCTTGATGGTATGGCATATACAATAAAGCTCACTTATTTACTTCTGTTCAGTAACCTGTTAACTTTAAATCCTTTGTTTGTTGCTAATCCCCAAATATATAGGGGTACTTCTAAGCCTCCGGGAAGCACCATATTTTTATACTGTACCAATGACCCAGACATAGCTGGTGCTAACTCTTAAAATATAGGGCCAAACACAAATTTTGCCCCCCAATCCCCAAAATTTGCATCTAAAACTAAAGAAAACATGTCCTGAAAGGCCCTCCACACTTCGCCCCTACTGCGCATGCGCAGTGTCAAGGACGTTCCGAAATTGGCGCCATTTATCATTCTAAGTTTGGCCCTTCATCAGTTAACATCTGACTGATCTTTGTGCTTTTAAATCTCAGTTTAAATGATGCCAGACACATAAATATTAGTGAAATGGTGATTTTAAGGAGGATAGAGAAGGAGGAGAGGAAAAGAATGTGTGACAGAATATTATCAGGGCTGTAACTTAAAATTTTTTAATGAAATTATGTTAAGTTACCTATTTTCAAGGCAGCAGCCATTTTGTTGTCATTCTGATTATTTAGTTACACTGTTTTTTCAAGTGTTTTCCTCTCTCCCTGTCCTTTAAGTTCCCCCTTGCTATTCTCCCATGCTTTTGGCATAGTTTCTGTAATTATTATTACTAAAATTTCTTGGGAGTTTTAGCTGAATAACAGAATGAATTCTGTTCTTTCCCCATGTTTACGTCTTCACCTACGGGTGGTTAGGCGTTGTGTTCTGCATCTACCATCTGATGTTCTGCAGTTTCTTCCCTGGAAGTCTCTGTTTTGCATCAGATAGTGTATTTTTGGTAACTGATTTCGGGCCTGGGTGCCTGGAGTCTTATTTTAGTGTTTTTACACTCATTGTTTACATTTACAACAGCCCTCTGTGTGAGGGGGGGATTTCTAAAAAATAATATCTTTATGTTATTTTAATCATAACTAGATACATTATTATTGTTCGTAAGTGTTGAATAAATTGTTTAAAATATTTTTAAAATTTTTGTCCACACTTAGGCTTGGGATCCATTGGGGCTCAACGTTACTTTTTAGAAACTTGGGCTGTTCTGAAAAAATATTTTTTCAAAATATTTTGATTTCAATTATTTTTTCTATATTAATGGATCATATTATTATTATGTATTTTGATTGCCAGGGGTTAGTGCGAGTACTAGGACTTGTTTTCTTTTCACATTGAAAGGATATTGATCAATTGTTTTAAGAGGAAGTCTTCCTCTGACTTTATTATCATTCTATATGTGGTCAGTGTACTCGCATTAACTCCTGTTCTGTATCGTATGATTTCGATGACAATATGGGAAGCGTATGTCACGGTATGTTGTTGGGGATTTGGACACTCCGGTCCTTTCCCCGCAGGGTCACTCTACTTTATCAATTTCTATTTCAGACGATCAAGATTAGGGTGATGTATCTGTGATGTCTTCCAACAGTGTGCCTCCGTCGTCACAATTAATGAAGGGCTAGCGGAAAAGTGCTCATGTAATACGCCAATTGCCTAAGAGGACCCTAGTAGGTTCGACGGCCTTTGACGTCCGCTAGCTCGCACGGTGTAGCGTCCATTCACCGAATGGTTCGGCAGCCGGGTTCGTCCGTTGCGGTCTAGAAGGAATTTTGGGGTGATGCGAGCACTATAAAATTAACTTAATGCACACCCAGTGACGGCGGATCGGAGGGAGAACGGAGGAAGCCTTTTAGTCCGGTTCATAGCTCGTTCCGGTCCATCCGGACGGCAAGCGAGAGAGGCCCCTCTCTCGTTCAACAACATCTGGCCCCAGATGTTGTGGTACAAAATGTGTCGCTAGCGGAGCATACGTCCGTCGCTCGGGACGCTCCGTTGTATAGGCAGTCCGCTGAGACTGCTAAGGCTTCCTCTTCTCGTCAGCGCACACGACCGCACCTTGGCTGCGTTACCGCCGATATATTACCAGCTTCGTCGATCAAGGATTCTTCGGCGACCAGGTCATACCATCCGGCAGCCAGGGATTCGAGACCGATGGACTCCGGACGTTCGCATAGGAAAAGTATGCGGGAGCCATCTGATGCGGAGCTGCCCTCGGCGAAGCAGCGATAGACTGCGCCTCCGCAGGTCTCGACGCTGGACATTCTTGTGCACATAGCACAGCTTATCGCAGCATCCCAGCAGCCGACAGAAACGGTGTCGGATCGAGAATTATCCGACAGCGCTGGGTCGGTAGCCGGGGACTCGAGGCCTGCAGACTCCGGACGTTCGCATAGGAAGTGTGCGGGAGTCAACGTACACGGGGCTTCCGGCGGCAATGCATCGTAAGTCCGCTACTGCACAGGCCTCGGGAACGGACGTGCTTTCTTTAATAGCACAGTTTATCGCAGCATCCCAGCATCAACTGAATCTGTCGCATATATTTTATCCGACAATGCTGGGTCGGGACGCTCCGCGGAAGCGGGTACGGACGTCCGAAAGTTTCATCCGGTCCGACGGGATACCGAAAGGGATTCGGAGGATTTCAAGCTTTCCCTTTCGGAACAACATATGCTGCGATGCCGGATAAGAAACTGATAGCGTCGGTGGACTTAGAAATTTTTTGGTTCGGTTCAGGGACATCGTCCCTCAGTTCCGACATAGTCCAATAATGTCACACAAACTTTCGAATTATTGAACGACGCTATATATATTATTATTTTATGCTTGCTATCCAAGCATTTCTGGTTTCTTGTTCGAAGAGTTATGGAGATGTCTTTCAAAAGTGTGCCTCTGTCGTCATAGTTAATGAAGAGTTAGCGGCAATAAGTGCTCATGGAATATGTCTATCGCTTACGGAGTGACATTCGCTAGCTCACCCGGTGTAGCGTACATTCATCGAATGGTTCAGCTGCCGGGTTCGTCCGTTGCGGTCTAGGAAGGAGATTTGGGTGATCGAGCACTTTAATTACTTTAGTACTCACCCAGTGACGGCAGATTGAGGACAGATCGGAGGAAGCCTGTTAGTCCGGTTCCTGGCTTGTCCAGGTCCGTCTGGGCTGTGAGCGAGAGAGGTTCCTCTCTCGCCCAACAACATAGGGGACCGCATGTTGTGGTTCAGATATTTTACATTCGGAGCATATGTCCGTTGCTCGGGACGCTCCATTATATTGACAGTCCGAGAGACTGTCTTTAATGCTTCCTCATCCTCACAGCAGGGCACACGACCGCACATTGGCTACGTGACCTCGAGTATCCGATCAGTTTCGGCATTCAGTGATTCCACGGCGAATAGGTCGCGCCATCCGGTAGCCAAGGGACACGAGGCCTATACACTCCGTTCGCTCGCATATTGGAAGTATGCACGGCAGGGCTTGATTTAATCTGAAAATTTTGAATAGCAATTTACTATTCACCCTGGAAAATTGATTAGTAGTTGATCCAAAAGCACTTGAAACTAATAAATCTTGAATAGCAAAATTCAGAAATTGGAGAGCAAAGTGCTATGCTAATCCAGTTAAATCGAGCCCTGATGCACGGGGTAACGATCACGGAGCTTCCAGCGGCAATGCATCGTAAGACCGCTTCTCCTCAGGCCTCAGTGACGGACGTGCTATCCGAGTTAGCACAGTTGTTTCGCAGCATCTCAGCAATTGACAGTTTCTCGGTCGAATCAGGAATTATCCGACGGCGCTGGGTCGGTGCGGTCCGCGGTTGCATCAGCTACGGACGACCGAACGCTTTATAGGGTCCGACAGGATGGCGAAAGGGATTCGAAAGATTTCGAGTTTTCCCTTTAGTAGTATCGGAAGATGCCTTTCATATCTTCTGGCATTTCTTCCAGTGATTATTATTTCGGACTTCATTGCTGCGATCTTGGATAAGAGACTTATAGCGTCATTGGACTCGGATTTTTCGATCGGTACAGGGACATTGTCCCTGACTTACCGACGCAGTCCAATATTGTCATTACAACATGTGTTTTATTTTTCGACGCTATATATATATATATATACAAGCCTGCTACTAAGCATGATAGTTTAGTTTCTTGTCCGCGTTGCTCATTTCTGCCATTTTATCATTTTTACAAATAGTTTATTTTGGCAGAGCAGGGCATACCGAGAGTTCATATGCGTCTAGACGGTGTGATTAAAGACTGCATATATTCTTTTTCGCCGTTTATGTCTTTTCCAATTTCAATGTTGGGAACGACATTATGTATAGTAGACTTAACTTAGACGCTTTATTATACGTAATCCGCCTTACTGAGGCGTTATCATTACGTCTTCAAGAAAAGATTTACGGGATATTATTCTCAATGTAATTTCTTTTGAGGGCAGTAGTTTGTTCACGTATAACTCCGCCCTTCAGTGGCTGATTGGAGTTGGTTAGACGTGACGCAGCCCTAGCTACATCCACACGCGTGGATAGTAAGGTTAAGAACTCTCTCAGAGTCGCTTCGTTCTCGGAGGAGCTTCTCTTCGACGGCAACTTTCCGGCAATCCATGAATTGCTCGATTTATACGTTCTCTTGTCTATCTAGTGTTACAAGAGATTCAGACTGGGGCAAACATTCGGTGGTTGACTCAGAGAGTGCCGCCGCAGTTGCCGGACCCGAGTGTGGCTGTTATGACGGTTGCCAGTCAAACAGATTGGGATATATACTGATCCCTACGGATTCGAAGTGCCAGGGTCTTTGGGTTCCGCAGTCTTTTAGCTATCAGTTTAACTTCCGCGGAATAATGTTTTTTAGGCTTGCTTTATGTCATTGCATGAACATTATTCAGAAACGCATGCCCAAATTCCTGTCCTTTAATTCGACAGTAGTGGCGTATCTCCGGAACCAGGGAGGCACTCTTTCGTTTCCATTATTCAATTTAATGGAAAGAATCCGTCTGTTGGTTATAGTACACCAAGTTCAGTTTTGGTCCGTCATATTCCGGGTCGTCTGATTGTTTTATCGGACTCCCGTTCTCTTACGGGTCGCTTGTTGCTGTCAGAATGGACTCTCAACAAACAAGTATTCAATCAGATTTGCTATCTATGGGAGCGCCCAATGATGATTTATTTATGACACAGCTTGCTAATCAATTGCAGACGTATGTGTTGGCTTGTCCAGATCTCTGAGCTAATAGTGTTAACGCTCTATTGATCTATAGGACGGAATGATAGGATACGCGTATCCTCCGGCGCTGTTGTTTTAGCAGGTATTGCTAAGATAAACAACCACAATACATTTCTGTTGATAGCATCTCTATCTTCACAGAGATCACGAGTAATTTACTCTCTTGTCTACTGTGGGTCTTAACGTGAAATCTTCCTCTATGTGAGGATCTTTTTTCACTGGGTGAATCGTGTCATCTTTATCACAACCAGCAAGGTCGCAACCTTCATGTATTCCGTTGTGTGGTCCGTATTACATTGTAAGCACTGTACTGGACGAGCTTTGGACGCGATTTCTTACTATAGGAGATCCTCTTCTTCGCTATTCTATGCGACTAAAGTGGAGGCTCTTCCGTCGTGGTGTAGGAATCATTATGTTCATATTGTTGATCCCTCCATACTACTCATTGCTATTTTTTAGTATACTTGTTTCACAAGATCTACTGCAGCCTGTTATTATTTAGGTTATAGGTTTATGTTACCTCATACATATGCACTCTACGATAGTTTACAATTGAGTCTTTTGTCTCTTTATCTAAGTCAGTTAGTAACTTTTTGATAAATAGACTTAGAATCTTTAGATTAAATTCCTATACGGATTTTAACTTCGGTTCTTATTTAGCTAAGTAATCATTTGAGCCTCTGGAAACAGTAGTTTTCAAATTCTGACCTTTTAGACAGTAATTCTGTTGGTTTCTCTTTTACTGTAGAGTCAGTGAGTTTCATGCACTATCGATGGATGATTTTCACTTTCATAGTTTCGGAATCAATACTTCCGTTACTATTTAGGTTGGATTGTTGCATAAGAGTTAGGCTCCTATTATCCGGAACCTATTATTTTAAGGTCCTTCCGTCTTCGTATGGGCATAGGCCTTTACTCTTTCCGGGTACAGTTTATGTATTTATAAACAGATATCTGTTTATTACAAGGGCGTAAGCTTCTTCTGTCTTTGATGTCTAGTAGAAGGACGTTACGCTCCATTTTATTGTTAATGGATTCTATTAACTATCGGTACTGCTTATGGTATATCATTGACTTAGCAGTTGTGCTTAAGATTTCGGCTCATGAAGTAAGAGTTCTTCTACTTCTTGGGCTTACATTAATAATGTCGCTATTATAGATTTTTGAAGGCCGCTCATTGCGCTCAGCCATCCACATTCATGAATTTTATCTTAGAAATATCGAGTCAATTTCTTGAGGCCTCTTTTGTTAGGTCTATTATCTACTGCTCAGAATGTCATTCACTTAACAGTTGCTACTATAGCTAGGTAGGCTGTCTGTTTCGGCAGTTTCTCCGTTCGGCTGCCCTCTTCGCTCTGGGCTATTTGACAAGGGCAAGAAAAAGGGGGGGGGGGGGAGGGTGTTCCCTTGGGTCACCTGTTTTACTATGAAAACAAGGGGATACCTCCTCCGGAGTTAGTAATTCTGAGCTGTTATTGGGATGGTTGTTTAGTGAGAAGTTTAAGTTTATAAAATTCATTCAAGTCTTAGTTTTTAAAGTATAGCTTTTGAATATTGCATATGTCAACGGACATGATTATGCAATTCTCAGACACTTTTAGGAGTATAAGAGTCTCTATTCTCTAGACTTACTTTATTATTGGCTTACTTTAAAAATTATTAGTATAAGGATTATATTGGATATTAATAGAGTACATGGATGTATGAAGCTCAATTTTGGAAGGTGTTGTATCTTTCTAATTTATCATAAATAAGAAAGATACATGTAAGGCCTATTACTTCTTTTCCCTACAGGGGATGACTCTATTTTATTTTATTGAGCGTATTCCATTTTGCTCTATGTCCTTGGCCCTCCAGCCTTTTTACTATTCAGCTATGTCTGGGTCATTGGTACAGTATAAAAATGTTAAAAAATTTATAGTAATTTATATATTTTTTATACTTACCAATGACCCAGACGGGGATGGCCCTCCCAGGAGTTGGGAACTCTTGCCTCCCCGCTGAGTACATAGCGCTTACCAGGCACTGGTTATTAGAATGATAAATGGCGCCAATTTCGGAACGTCCTTGACACTGCGCATGCGCAGTAGGGGCGAAGTGTGGAGGGCCTTTCAGGACATGTTTTCTTTAGTTTTAGATGCAAATTTTGGGGATTGGGGGGCAAAATTTGTGTTTGGCCCTATATTTTAAGAGTTAGCACCAGCTATGTCTGGGTCATTGGTAAGTATAAAAAATATATAAATTACTATAAATTTTTTAACTTTCCTTACTCCTTTACACTTTGGTATTCAGTTTTTAATTTTCAGAAAAATTCATGAATCAGCCAGAACTGTCAAAATAAACAATCAATTTATACCAGCAAAGAGTAGTGGAGTTTTAAATACAGCATTTCTGGGGAATCAATCGCAGAAGCCCCCCCCCCCCCCCTCCTCCTCCCCCCCCCCCCCCCCCCCCAAAAAAATGTGATTTAAACATTACATTTCTTTGTTCCAACAAAAATGGTAACAAAGGTGACTTAAATACATACAGCATTTGTGAAATGTGATGATAAACTTGATGATGGAGATATTACTCATTCTCAAGTGGCATTGGAGCATTTCCCAGATGTAACAAACAGACACTGATGTAAAAATAATAAAACTCAATGACATGGAAATAACGACCAAAAGTATATGTGGAGAGCTCTATTTTCATGTCAGTGAAATTTTTAAAGTTATAGGATTGGAAAGTCATATTAGAAATTATGGTTACAGGTTCATAGATAAAAAATTAAAAGCTTCCAATTATCGGGTTGAAAACGTGTTTATACTTACTACTGTAATAAAGTCCAGTAATATTAGCTACAAATACATGAATTATTAGTTGATTTCCTACATGTGTCTTTGCAGATAATATTATTGATCAACTCCCTCACTCTTTTTACAATTTTTCAGAGATTTAATGCTTATTATGAGTCTTGAGCCAGTAGTAATATTAGATATGAATACACGACTTATCAATATTTTTTATTTATTATAAAGAATATTTATAAGTCGTGCCTTTGTTGAGTCAGAGAAAATCAAGTTTTTCGCGCAGTTTTCATAATTGTTCGGACAAGTTTGACTGACCGATACTTTGGGTCCAAGTTTGGGCTACCATCTCACCAGAGTGATAACGCTTCTGGGATAAACCTGAAAAAGTGACCGAATTTTTCCTCAATTACAATGTTAGAATGGCAGTTGGAACACCCCACCTCGAAGCCACGCGCCTTGATGATGCCTGTAGGATCACTTGTCGGGCAAAATCTTCCAGCTCCCTCTAAATAATGTGGCCCATACGTCTAGCTAATATTACTGGTCAACTGACCCCCCACCTATACATAGATGCTGCAGCAGAGTATATATCAGCGTCCTCAACATCCCCTCCCATCCCTATCAGCATCCTCAACATCCCCTCCCATCCCTATACCCCACCAAACCCCATGTGCTGAAATTTGCTATGACTGTTTTTTGTTGACATACTTTTACTCAGGACTGTAAATGCTACAAATACGTGGCTTATTAATATTTTTGATTCCTTAAGAATATTAATAAGTCGCGGCTTCGTGTATTGGCTGACTGACTCTCCACGTAAATACTACAGCAGTGCACACTTGAAAATTGTGAGAGCCCTCAGCCCCCCCCCCCCCCCCACAACACAAGGCTGAAAATTCTCCTGAAATACCCAACTACTCATCATTCATATGGCTCGAGTAAGTGGTCCAATAATATTAGCTACAAATACGCGATTTTTGAATATTTTGTTGAGTTCGCAGCTAATATTATTGGTCTACAGACTCACTCTATGCCCTATATAAATTCTATAGTAGTATGTCCTTGTATGTTGTGGGTGCCCTCAGACCCCCACCCCCTCCCCCCAACTCACACCGCCCCACTCCATTTGTGTGCTAAAATGTGCTATGACTGTCTTTTTGTTTAAATGTTTTTACACAGGACTGTAAATACTTGTATAATTATTCATGTTTATAGATATTGTGCTAAGATGACATTATGTGCTCTGTTTGTGTGTGTTAGAGAAAGAAAGGTTGTTTTTTTTCTAAATAAACTAAATAAACTTCAGTGCAAAATAAGTATCGTTCTTGTCCTTGTTACTCAAAATATACACGCCTTTTCCTCTCCGTGTAAATCAAATGAATACCAGTTCCACTTCTTATTCCTGTTACTTAAACCAGCAGTAATATATTCAGGTTTTCCCAAATTCTCTGACGTCACAGTTTAGGCACTTTATAGCTGCACATCCTCCAAAGTACGGAGGTAATGAATTACTGCAAGTGACATCTGCAGGTGGATTTCCCACTTGTCAAAACAACTTTCAATAACTGACTAAATTGCTCGCAAAATTTCTTCTGTTAGCCCTTTACCCAACGTCAACGGCCAAATTCGGCCAGCACTAGACACAAAAATCTCCATTCAAATTTTATGTTTCAAATTTTTGTCCAAAAAACATAGCCTAAGACCTCTCATTGGAAAGAGCTCGATGATCTTGAGTCGTTCCAATGAGGGCTCATAAGCTATGTTTTGAGACAAAAGTTTGAAATTTTTAAATGTTATCCAAGAATTTATTTTGCAAGCATCGTCTGCTATCCGCATTGGGTAAAGGGTTAAGAGACAACCGTGAAGACAGGTGGCTCCCTGCAGTGATGGTTCCAGAATTTCATGAAGAAGGGGGCGTTAATTATCCTCATAGTATCAGTATGATGCATGGCATCATCCGAGTTTGGTTGAGAGTAACGAGTTTGGTTGATTTTTTTCCCTTCCCTTCCCCACAACTCTCTCCCTCCCCCCCCCCCACCCCCCACCCCCCTCGCCAAACCCACAGAAAATGGCAAAACTGGAGTTCTCGGCAATTTTGAGGCTGCAATGACCGTCTCTCCCAGTTACCATAAGATGTTGCTGTGTTGTTCTCGCAGCCATAAATTCAAGTAATGTATTCCTGGTATGGCGTCATTTCGTTTTCATGGGGACACGATTTATCGATCGGAAGGGCCCAGAGTTGAATTTGTATGCCCGTGTTTTAAAATAGCTCCGGAAAAAGTCATGCGTGGGTGGATCTGATCTGTTTTGACAACAATCCACTTTCCTGAGTTTCTGAGGCTGTAAATAGCTGCCAGATATGTCACAAAAATCGTGTTATAATTTGACATTTGGGTGGATTATGATGTTATTCATCTGACAAAAGCAGGTAAATTCCCTTGATGTTCAAAAATAAAAATGTATAAGCAATCTATAACTTTCCGTGTCTGTTGAAAAACAGACTGAATATTGAGTTTGTTCGCAGGTCTCCAATGACTTCAGAATATTTCATGCAATGTAGATCCAATTGACGGAAGAGCCACACTGTTGCACGTGATCGGCGAAATTCTTATTTTTTGGGTCAAATTTATCACACAAAATGACGGGATTTACCAAACCGATTTTCACCTTTAAAGATTTTTTTTGATATGAAAAATTCCCAAACAAAATGTATCAGGTACAAAAAAAAGATTTAGTGAACAGAAATTAATATGTTAATTGGCTAATCTTTTCCCAATACAGTCCAATCAACATTGATTAGTGAGTGGACGTCTGACATTATGTAATTACACATAACATAATTATATTTTTATACTGTACCAATGACCCAGACATAGCTGGTGCTAACTCTTAAAAATCTAGGGCCAAACACAAATTTTGCCCCCCAATCCCCAAAATTTGCATCTAAAACCAAAGAAATCATGTCCTGAATGGCCTTCCATACTTTGCCTCTACTGCGCATGCGCAGTGTCAAGGAGGTCCCGAAATTGGCGCCAATTATCATTCTTTGTTTGGCCCTTCATCAGTTCACATCTGACTGATCTTTGTGCTTGTAAATCTCAGTTTAAATGATGACAGACACATAAATATTAGAGAAATGGTGGATCTAAAGAGGAAATAGAAGGAGGAGAGGAAAAATGAGTGACAGAAAATAATCAGGGCTGTAACTTAAAATTTTTGAATGAAATTATGTTAAGTTACTATTTTCGAGGCATGGGCCTGTTGTGGTCATTCTTGCTATAAAGTTACACTGCTTGTTCAGTGTTTTCCTCTCTCCCTTTCCTTTAAGTCCCCCCTTGCTATTCTCCCATGCTTTTGGCATATTTTCTGTAATATTATTACTAAAATTTCTTGGGAGTTTTAGCTGGGTAACAGAATGAATTCTGTTCTTTTCCCCATGTTTACGTCCTCACCCATGGGTGTTTAGGTGTAGTTTTCTGCATCTACCATCTGATGTTCTGCAGTTTCTTCCCTGGAAGTCTCTGTTTTGCATCAGATGGTGTATTATTGGTAACTGATTTCGGGCCATGGTTATCAGTGCCTGGAGTCATGTTTCTGGTGTTTATACACTTCTTGTTTACATTGACAACAGTCTCTGTGGAGGGGGATTTCTTGTCTTTGTGTTAGTTTAATCATAACAAGATACATTATTATTATTCGTAAGTGTTGCATTAATTTTTTAAAATATTTTTAAAATTTTTGTCTACACTTAGGTGTGGGATCCATTGGGGCTCAACGTTACTTTTCAGAAACTTGGGCTTTTCTGAAAAAATATTTTTTCAAAAAAATTTTTTGATTTCAGTTATTTTTTCTACGTTAATGGATCATGTTATTATGTATCTTTGTTTTCAGGGGTTGGTGCGAGTACTAGGACTTTTTGTATTCTTTTCACAATGAAAGGATATTGTTCAATTGTAATAAGAGGAAATCTTCCTCTGACTTTCATAATCATTGTATTAATTGTAGTCAGTGTACTCGCACTAACTCCTGTTCAGTATGTGTCAATTGGGATGACAAACATGGGAAGCGTGTGTCACGGTATGTTGTTAGCGGGGAAATGGCCATGCCGGTCCTTTCTCCGCAGGGTCACTCTAGTTTATCAATCTCTATTTCAGAGGAACAAGAACAGGGTGATGTATCCGTGATGTCTTACAAAAGTGTGCCTCCGTTGTCACAATTAAATGAAGAGCTAGCGGCAAAGTGCTCATGGAAATACGTCAATTGCCTAAGAGGTCCCCAGTAGGATCGACGGCGTTGACGTCCGCTAGCTCGCCCGGTGTAGCGTCCATTTATCGAATGGTTCGGCAGCCGGGTTCGTCCGTTGCGGTCCAGGAAGGAGTTTTGGGTGATGCGGGCACTATAAATCAACTAAGTGCACACCCAGTGACGGTGGATCAGAGGAGAGATCGGAGGAAGCCTATTAGTCCGGTTCCTAGCTCATCCAGGTCCATCCGTTCTGCGAGCGAGAGAGGCCCCTCTCTCGTACAACAACATCTGGGACCAGATGTTGTGGTACAAAACGTTTCGCATTCGGAGCATACGTCCGCCGCTCGGGACGCTCCGTTATATAGACAGTCCGGAGAGACTGTCGATAAGGTTTCCTCATCCTCACGGCAGCGCACACGACCGCACCTTGGCTACATGACCTTGGATATCCAGCCAGCTTCGCCAATCAGAGAATCCATGGCGACCAGGTCACGCCATCCGGTAGCCAGGGACACGAGGCCTGTAGACTCCGGACATTCGCATAAGAGAAGTATGCAGGAGTCAACGTACACGGAGCTTCCAGCGGCAAAGCAATGTAAGACTGCTACTCCACAGGCCTCAGTGATGGACGTGCTATCCCAAATAGCACAACTTATCGCAGCATCCCAGCAATGACAGAATCTCTGTCGGATCAGGTAATATCCGACGACGCTGGGTCGGTACGCTCCGCTGAAGCATCAGGTACGGACGACCGAGGGTCCGACAGGATGGCGAAAGGGATTCGGAGGATTTCGAGCTTTCCCTTTCGGAACAACATAAGCTGCCGTAGATTTCATCCGGCATTATCTTCCAGAGGTTGTTCCGTCGGACTAGAATGCTGCGATGCCAGATAAGAGACTGATAGCGTCATTGGACACAGAATTTTTTTTTTTTTGGATCGGTTCAGGGACATCATCCCTGAGTTTCCGACACAGTCCAACAATGTCACAAGAACATTCAAATTATTGAACGACGCTATATATAAGCTTGGTACCAAAACAGGCAAGTCTGGTTTCTTGTCCGCAAATGCTCTAAATCTGCCTTTCATCAATTCAAGGAATAAATTCGAAATGGCAGGACAGGGCATACCGAGAGTTCCTCTGTGTCTAGACGACGAGGCTGAAGACTTGAAATTGTCTATACCCTCGTCTATGTCATTTCCAACCACGACGTTGGAAACGACAATAATGTCTAACAGACTTAACTTAGACGCTTTATCATACGCAGACCACCTTACTAAGGCGTTATCATTACGTCTTCAAGGGAAAGAATTCCAGGATATGATCCTCATTGAGATTTCTTTCAAGGGCAGTAGCTTTTCCACGTATAACTCCGCCCTTCAGTGGCAAACCTGGAGTTGGTTAGACGTGACGCAGCCCTAGCTACATCCACGCACGTGGCTAGTAAGGTGAAGAACTTTCTCAGAGTCGCTTCGGTCTCGGAGAAGCTTCTCTTCGACGGCAAGCTTTCAGCAATCTATGAATTGCTCGATATAGACGTTCTCTTGTCAAATCAAGTGTAACAAGAGATTCAGACTTAGGCAAACATTCAGTTGTTGACTCAGGGAGTTCCACTGCAGTTGCCGGATCCGAGTTTTACGATTATGACGGATGCCAGTCAAACAGGTTGGGGTACAATATTGATCCCAACGGATTCGAAGTGCCAGGGTCTTTGGGTTCCGCAGTTTCTAGGCAAGCACATAAACATCCAAGAAATGATGTCAATTTGGCTTGCACTACGTCATTGGATGAACATTATTCAGAAAGCGCATGTCCAAATCCTGTCCGACAATACGACAGTAGTTGCGTATATCCGGAACCAGGGAGGCACTCATTCCGTTCCGTTATTCAATTTAACGGAAAGAATCCTTCTGTTTGTTCTAGAACACCAAGTTCTGCTTTCGGTCCGTCATATTCCGGGTCGTCTGAATGTATTAGCAGACTCCCTTTCATGGAAGGGTCGCTTGTTGCCGTCAGAATGGACTCTCAACAAACAGGTATTCAATCAGATTTGCTACCAATGGGAGCGGCCAATGATAGACTTATTTGCGACACAACTCAACAATCAATTGCAGACGTATGTGTCACCATGTCCGGATCCCCGAGCATATGCAGTAGACGCTCTATCGATCTCGTGGGACGGAATGATAGGATATGCGTATCCTCCAGCGCCATTGATTCAGCAAATATTGCTAAAGATAAAACAATCACAATACAATTCTGTTGGTAGCATCTCTGTCTCCACAGAGACCGTGGATAAATCTACTCTGGTGTCTGCTGTGGGACTTACCGCGAAAACTTCCTCCACGAGAGGATCTTCTTTCGCAGGGGAAATCGTGTCGGCTTCATCACAACTCGCAAGGTCTCAACCTTCACGTATTCCATTGTGCGTTACTTCTTGCACGGCATGCATTGTACAGGACAAGCAGTGGACGCGATTTCTAACTGTAGAAGGACCTCCTCTTCGCTATACTATGCGGCTAAGTGGAAGGTCTTTCGTCGTTGGTGTAGGGATCATTCTGTTGATATTTTTGATCCCTCCGTACCAGACATTGCAAACTTTCTAGTATACTTGTTTGACGAGATCAACTGCAGCCTGTTACTATTAAAGGTTATAGGTCTATGTTATCTGATACCTATGCACACCATGATAGTTTACAATTGGATCTAATGTCTCTTTATCTAAATTAGTTAGAAACTTTTCGATAAATAGATCTAGAACCCTTAGATTAATTCCTAAATGGAATTTAGCTTGGGTTCTTCTTAAACTAAAAGAAAACCATTTGAGCCTCTTGAGACAGTAGATTTCAAATTCTGGTCGTATAAGAGATCATTTCTCTTAGCTTTCTCTTCTGCTTGAAGAGTCAGTGAGCTTCATGCACTATCGGTGGACGATTCTCACTATCATAGTGTCGGGAACACTATTACCTTTACTACTAATGTTGGATTTTTGGCTAAGAATCAGGCTCCTAATAAATATCCGGAACCTATTGTTATTAAGGCCCTTCCGTCTTCAGACGGGCATAGGCCTTTACTCTGTCCAGTTAGAGCTTTATGTATTTATAACAAGATCTCAGTTTATCAGAAAGGGACGTAAATGCTTCTTTCTGTCTCTGATGCCTAATAGAACGGACATTACGGTCCATTCTATTGCTAGATGGATTCAATTAACTATCCGTACTGCTTATGATAATCTATCTTCAACTCAGCAGTCTGTGCTTAAGATTTCGTCTCATGAAGTAACAGCTCTTTCTACATCTTGGGCTTATGCAAATAGTGTTGCTATTACAGATTTAATGAAGGCTGCATATTGGTCTCAGCCATCCACATTCACGAATTTTTATCTCAGAAATATTGAGTCCATTTCTGGAGACCTGCATTGTTTAGGTCTGTTATCTGCTGCTCAGAATGTCGTTCACTAAACAGTTGCAGCTATAGTTATGCAGGCTTTCTGTTCAGGCAGTGACTCCGTCCTGCTGCCCTCTTCGCTCTGGGCTATTTGACCCAGGGCAAGGGGAAGGGGGCGTGGGGGGGGGGAGGGAGGGTGTTCCCTTAGGTCACCTGTTTTATAGTGAAAACAAGGGGATACCTCCTCCGGAGTCAGTAATTCTGAGTTGTTACCGGGATGGTTTTAAAGTGAAAAGTTAATGTTTAAAAATTCATTCATGTCATATTTTTAAAGTGTAGCGCGGTGTGAAGCATTTGTATATGTCATGTGTCAAATGGGCATTAATATACAATCCTCGGACACTTTTAAAAGAGTATAAAGAGTCTCAATTCTCTGGACTAACTTTATTTATTGGCTTACTTTAAAAATAATTAGTATAAAGGGTTATACTGGATGTTAATAGAGAACATGAATGTTATGATGCTCAATTATAATTTATCATAAATAAGAAAGATACATGTAAAGCCTAATACTCCTTTTCTCCTTGAGGGGATGACTCTTATTTTATATAGTTGAGCTTATTGGATTTTCCTCTATGTCCTAGGCCCTCCAGCCTTTTTACTATTCAGCTATGTCTGGGTCATAGGTACAGTATAAAAATGTTAAAAAATTTATAGTAATTTATATATTTTTTATACTTACCAATGACCCAGACGGGGATGTCCCTCCCAGGAGTTGGGAACTCATACCTCCCCGCTGAGTACATAGCGCTGACCAGGCACTGCTTGTAAGAATGATAATTGGCGCCAATTTCGGGAACTCCTTGACACTGCGCATGCGCAGTAGAGGCAAAGTATGGAGGGCCATTCAGGACATGATTTCTTTGGTTTTAGATGAAAATTTTGGGGATTGGGGGGCAAAATTTGTGTTTGGCCCTAGATTTTTAAGAGTTAGCACCAGCTATGTCTGGGTCATTGGTAAGTATAAAAAATATATAAATTTCTATAAATTTTTTAACTTTTGGATAATTTTTTCGTATGAAGTGTACACGTAATGTTTTACCTCTCCTCCGGCTTGATAAGTATGTAACTATGAGTGAAGCTGTTTTGTCTGTAGATTATATCCTGGATACATCTTGTGTTTTATTGTATATGGTGTATGTTTGTGGGGGATATTCTCTCATTCTCAAATACGCCATCCTAATTTCTGGGGCTTAGTCCGGACTAGCCTTAAAAATTGGGAACTTGTTACATCCAATTAGCATAGTCTTCATCCTAAGAATAAGGAATTACTTGAATTTGGCTCCTTATTTATGATATGTCTTCTCTATTACTGTATAGAGAGACATACATGTAATTCCTTTTAAATTTAATTTCCTTTCACTTGGATTACAGGCTTGGAACTATGTTGGTCTTCTGATTCAGAAGTCCTAAGCCCTCCACCTTTTTACGATTCAGCTAAGTTTGGGCCATTGGGTTATAGTATAAAAATATTATATATTTAAAGTAATTTGTATATTTTTTATACTTACCCATTGCCCAGATGGGTATGGCCCTCCCATGAGTGGGCACTACCTCCCCGCTGAGTTATTATGTAGTATTCTTTTTTGCAAAGAATGACATTGGTGCTAATTTCGGTCACTTCCTGGTGACTGCACATGCGCAGAGAGTAAAAGTATGGAGGACCAGATAGGACTTCTAATTTTCGGTTTTGCAAGCAAATTTGGGGGATTGGGGGTGTTCAAAATTTGTGTTTGACCCTTGATAACTTTCAGTTTGCACCAGCTAAGTCTGGGCCATTGGTAAGTATAAAAAATATACAAATTACTTTAAATTTATAATTTTCCATCAAGTTGTAAACTTTCTTCTGTATCCAGTTTACAAATGTATGGATTTTGAGAGTCAAAAAACAAGCTTTCAAAAGGGTCCGTTTTCTGATTGCTATTAATTTTTGATTTGTACAGTGATTGATAAAAGTTACGTTGTTTGGTGAGTATGTCGTCAATTTCTGTACACTCTGTACCGTCATCCCTTATTAATATGGGTATTATTTTTTCTGTGTACTGCCTCTTTTCTGAGTTGCAGAAGTATTTTGAGGGCTACTCACCTTCAACTTTCCATCGGACCTTTGATCTGAGCAGCAAAGACTTGATATTTGGTGTGCAGCTTCCTTTTGAGGTGTAGACTCAGATTTGTTCAAGAGAAGTTCGAGGAGCTATATTTGCCTTCGTTATGGGAGGGGCAAGAATTTTCACCCCGCCCAAAATTTCTATTTTCCAAACCGTGAGGCTCATTTGAACCAAATTTGATATGAGGGCTTATTGGGTCATAAGTACTTAATTTATGCAAAAAACATTTTTCCATCACTCCATGGGAACCGCAGGACCAAAAATAGAAAAAATTTAAAACGCCCATATCTTCAAAACTACACAGCACTGAGAATTTTTATTTTGTGTGAAGCTTCCTGAGGAACAGCAGAAAGGAACGGTCCAAAAAAAATTGCCATCGGTTTTATCATAGGATACTTTTCCAGGACTTTGAAAAACTGCTGAGTCAGCATTTTTAACATGTGGGCAACATTACTGTGGGCAGTGGGAAAACATTTAAGACTCTTCTCCCAAACCACTGCTCCAAAAGCTTTCAAATTGCACATATAACATCTTTGGAAGATTGTTTCACATGTTTATTGAAATCAAATCCCTGGGTCCATATTTGGGCTCTGTGTGGGAGCCCAAATGTTTAAATTAGGGCAGTATGAGGAATATTCTTTAAAAATCGTCTTCTTCAGATCCACCGATCAGAATCTTTTGATACTTGGTATGCAGCATGCTTAGGGGGTGAGATTCAAGTTTGTTCAAGCCAAGTCCCTGGGTTCATATTTGGGCTCACTGTGGGAGCCCAAATTATAACTTAGTTCAATATGAGGAATATTCTTCAAAAATCTTCTTCTTCACATCCACCAGTCAGAATCTTTTCATATTTGGTATACAGCATCCTTATGGAGGTGAGATTCAAGTTTGTTCAAACCAAGTCCATGGGTTCATATTTGGGCCTGAAATTATTACTTAGTTCAATATAAGGAATATTCTTTCAAAATCTATTTTTAGCTCAAGTTTGGCAAAGCCAAATTTGAGCTTATGCCATGGTCCGTCTGTCCATCAACAATTGGATACGGCTCGGGCTAGAGGCCATATTTATGAACCGATCTTTACGAAACTTCTTGGGTACCTGTGCTATGACCGTGGGACGAGAACGAGTGTTTTTGGGTGCGGTCCGAAATTCAAGATGGCTGCCAGCCGCCATTTTGTACCGACAATGCAGAAATCTGTTTTTTGTACAGAACTTCCATATGAAAGCTCTGATTTGAATAATTTTTTGAATGAATGTTTAGTACCATGGGATACATCACATATGAACGAGTGTTTTTGGGTGTGGTCCGAAATTCAAGATGGCCACCAGCAGCCATTTTGTACCCAAATTAGTGCAATCAGTCTTTTGTACAGAACTTCTGTATGAAAGTTCTGATTTGAATAAATTTTTATATCAATGTTTAGTAACATGGAATACATCACATATAGTACAGGTTTTTTTCTCGTGCAGAAATTATGTAAATTAGATGAACTTTGATTTATTCAGTTATACTTATACACTGTAAGTGCACATGTCAATACGGCTCGGGCTAGAGGCTGTATTTATGAACCGATCTACACAAAACTTCTTGGGTACCTTTGTTATCACCTTGGGACGAGAACGAGTGTTTCTGGCTGCGGTCCAAAATTCAAGATGGCTGCCAGTGGCCATTTTGTACCGAAATTAGGTCCAATCAGTTTTTTGTCACAACTTCTACACAGCTCATATTTGTGAACTGATCTTCACGAAACTTCTTGGGTACCTTTGTTTTCACCTTGGGACAGGAATGAGTGTGTTTTGGGGTGCCTTTGTTATCACTGTGCTATGAGAACAAATATTTTGGGGTTCAGTCAGACCCACTCTGGGACTCAAAGATTTTTTTCTAGTTTAGCATCTGACTGTCACCCACCTTTACAGTACTTTACCTATACATTTGTTACAGGCAACAGTCAGTATTTATGTACAGACAGTTACAATACTTTATATGTACCTTTGTTATCAGGTCATTACCTAGATGTTTGTCATTGCTGTGTCACATACTATACATGTACATGTCTTTGTCTTGACAAGTTGAGCTACAGTGTCATTGACACTTTCATTTAGATTGTTATCTGTTGACCTTTTACTTATCATTGGATTGATTCAGTGTTGAAATGTATGTTTTAGTTTATACTCTTGAATTTGCCATACTTAGTAAAGAATTATTGAAGACTCATTGAACAAGGAGTACTTATTACACACCTTAACCAAATGCACGCAGTTTCAAAATTTATTTTAATTATTTTTTTTTTCCCAAATTATTCTCAAAACTTCAGTATAACTATACCAGGTGATCCCTAATTGGAATGAGTTCATTCCAGTGAGGGGTAACATGGTATGATTTTGTTGTAATTTTAAAAAGAAAGTTCCAATTGGCAATTTGTAAATTATGCAGGGGGAGGGGGGGGGATGCAGCTGATTTATTAGGTAAAGGGTTAAAACCTATCGAGCAGACGAAGCCCAAAACAGTGTGTTTTTGGCAAAACTATGCAATTTCTCCTCACATCAAAAAAGGCACAATTGTGTTGAATTGGGCTGCTTTTTTTCAAAATGAACAGCACACCTATTCAAACTATCGAAATTGGTGAAGGGTCAAGACCTACATGACAATATATAACAGTGACCTCATTCCACAACCATTGCTGCATCCAGCCATACTCAACTCTTCCACTTGATAAGCTGTAAAAAATAAATAAAAGCCTGATGAAATTGGTCTATTTTACCAAAATCAAAGGCATTTCTGACAACACTTTTACTTAAGCTGTCGATACTGAGTTATAGTTAAGTCGGATATTACAATGCTCAACAGCAGCTTTATTCTTCAATGAATGCTGCAGCTGCCCAAGGCAACAATTTGACCTATTCATTTTTCGTAGCCAGTCTAGGCCCATATCGTGATCCACGGTTTTTGAAAAAATGTACCAGTTACTCGGAAGAAAATTGTATTGCGATACATTGTGGTATCGGTGAATCATCCCATCTAGTTTAGCCTTAAGTCGAAGTACTGGCATAAAAAAAGGTTAATTTTTGAAAAACTTTTGGTGAGTTTTTAGCAGTTCTGAATGGAATAACACTAAATGCTTTGGACCATTGTATAGAGCAGTGAATACAAATATATCTTGCCAAGTTGGCTGATATACATTTTTGTTTCCACCCAAACCCTGTACCTGTTTTGTGCCCATCAAAAAGGTACTGTCCAAGAAACTTGAATTTTTCTGACATTTTTGTAATGGCCTGTGGTCATTTGTCACTGACAGAAGAAAATAGCATGAATGACTTAGCACGACTGTAGTTGGCATTCACTGTAGAATACGCGTTATATGTTTTGGTGTCGACCAAAACCTGGTGCCTGTTTTGAGATGAGTACAGTTGGAATTATTATAATCATATATCCCAAACAGAAATTGAATTTGCATGAACTGTTATGCATAACTGTATTTTTATCATTCGGTAAAGGGAAAATTTTCTATAGTTTCTATAATATTACCCTTCAACTTTCTGTTGTTGTTAGAGATGCTGGGTACTGATAAATGAGTTTGTTAACATCATTTTTAGCTCAACTTTGACGTCAAATTTGAGGTTTTGACATGTCCCGTCGTCCATCTGGACGTCTGTCAACAATTCAATACGGCTTGGGCTAGAGGCCGTCTTCATGAACCGATCTTTGCGAAACTTCTTGGGTACCTTTGTTATCACTGCGGGACGAGAACGAGTGTTTTTGGGTGCGGTCCAAAATTCAAGATGGCTGCCGAAATTAGTGCAATCAGTTTTTTGTACAGAACTTCTGTATGAAAGTTCTGATTTGAATAAATTTTTGTATGATGTTTAGTAACATGGAATACATGATATATAATATGGGTTTTTTTCTCGTGCAGAAATTATGCAAATTAGATAATTTTCATTTATTTGGTGCTACTTATACACAGTAAGTACACATGTCAATACGGCTCGGGCTAAGGGCTGTATTTATGAACCGATCTTCATGAAACTTCTTGGGTACCTTTGTTATCATTTTGGGAAGAGAATGAGTGTTTTTGGGTGCGGTCTGAAATTTCAAGATAGCCGCCGGCGACCAATTAGACCAACTTTGATTTATTCAGTGCAACTTATACACAGTAAGTGCACATTTCAATACGGCTCTGGCTGGAGGCATTTAACTGTCACCCACCTTTATAATACTTTACCTGTACATGTGTTACAGGCTAAGGTCAGTATTTATGTACAGATCTTTACAATACTTTACATGTACCTTTGTTATCAGGTCATTATCTAGATGTGTGTCATTGCTGTGTCACATACTATACATGTACATGTGTTACACAAGTTGAGCTATAGTGTCAATGACACTTTCATTTTTAGATCCACTGGTCAGAATTTTGGGATATTTGGTATAAGCTTTTCTTAGGGCTTTTCTTAGGAGAGGCAGATGCAACTTGTTGAAATAAATTCCCTGGGTTGATATTTAGGCTACTATGTCAGGTGAGCGCCCTCAGGCCCCCTGGGGTATTTTGTTACTGTTGTTAACAAAAGAAGGAACCCTGTCGATAATCATGGAAGGTTTCTTTTGATTATCAGTATTCTGGCACATCCAGTATGGCTGCCATGCCAGCTATCTTATTTTTTAGCTCACCTGACTGTAAGTCAGGGAGAGGTATTGCCATCACTTGACGTCCGTCTTCTGTCGTCCATTAACTTTGGCAAACTTGACTTCATCTTCACAACCACTAAGCCAAATTCCAACATATATTGCACAGACCATCTATGGAGTATACCCTTTCTATTTTGTTCAAACGAAGCAGCTGCCATCTTTAGGCTCTGGTTAATGCCCCAAAAGCTTAAAAATCTTTAAAAATCTTCTTGTCACGAACCACCAGGGGGAATGTCTTGATATTTGTTATGGAACATCCTTTGGTGTTGAAGATTAAAGTTTGTTCAAGGGAAGTTGGTAGGGTCAATATTTGGACTCTCTGTGGGGACATTTCCATTTTGGGCTCTGCGCAAAATTTATATTTCAAGAACTGGTGGGCCAATTTCAACCAAATTTGGCATGTAGTATATGTGGGTCCTAAGTAACTGATTGATGCCCCCCCCCCCCCCCCCCCAAAAAAAAAAAAAAAAATTAAAAATTGTTACAGCACTGTGGCAACCCCAGGGAATAAAAATGGAAAAAAATTCAAAAGCCCATATTTCCCAAACCTCACGAATCAGAGAACTGTTATTTGGTATGAAGCATCCTTAGGACCAGTAGAATGTAATGGTTAAAAAACATTGCCCTTGGTTATGTTTGGGTGTGTGGTAGGAGGCAATGAAAAAAATGATGAGTCAGCATTTTTGCAGTACTATTTTTCCCTATACAAATTGTTAAGAGTTCTTCAGACTGTTTACTGTTATTATGACTTATGTCAACAAGAGAGAGAGGAGAGACTCCTGTCACCTGTCAAACACATGTTCTCTCTATTATTTTTAGCTTAATTGAATGAAATAATTCTCTTCAAAGGTCAGTCGTCTCAAGGCTTTTCATAAATGGGAGAGGAAAAATTTATCTGATTCCTGTATGAATACCTTTAATTTAACTCTCTCAAGACTTCATGTTTTCCAAATATTTTATTTTATGTTGAACCCGTTCAATGTTCTGCACATATATGCTTTTTCTGGTTTCTTGGAAACATTTATCTGATTCCTGTATGGACATCTTTAATTTAACCCTCTCAAGACTGCAATGTGGGTTCCAAAAATTGTATTGATGCCATGATCAAACCCTTTCAATGCTGTACATATGTATGTTTTTTTCTGGTTTCTTGGAGAAAAAAATTTCTGATTCCTGCATGAATATCTTTAATTTAACCCTCTCAAGACTTCAATGTGGGTTCCAAAGACTTTATTTCATGAAATGTTGTTAATGAAAACCTTTTTCTGATTTCTTTAAAAATATTTTAACCCCCAAAATAAGTTTCCATAAATTCTCTTTCTGGTTTGTTTATTTTTGAAGCTTTAACCATTTTCACACAGACTTGAATTTACTGGTGGCAGTAGAATTCTGTTTCTCCAGTTTGAATTTTTTCTTATTCTTTAAAACCACTGGGCCAAATTCATTCATTTATGGCAGAGTCCATCATTGGAGTAAACCTTTTCTCCTGTATTCAAATGAAGATGCTGCCATCTTCAGGCTTGTGAAATTTACTCTTCTGATTTTTTCCCCCCAAAATTACTATATCCCTTGGGATGGGGTTAATGCTTCATAAGGCTAAAATGCTTTTAAAATCTTCTTTTTATAAGTCACTTGCAATATAATGCTTAGATTTCTTGTTTGGAACATTCTTTAGTGATGCAGTTTCACTTTTTTTCAAAGAAACTCAGTAAGTCAAAATTTGGACTCCCAAATTTGGGCTACTCTCAAAATTTCTATTTTCAGATTTAATGGGCAGATGTGAACCAAATTGGTCATGTAGTATATAACTAGGTCATTAGTATTTCATTTATGCCGGAATTCGTTTTTTAGCCCGACTGTTTACATTGAGGGCTATAGTAATAATTTTTGTCCGTCTGTCTGTCCGTCTGTTAACATTTAGAGTTTTGGGTTAAAGTTTGTGATTAAAGTTTTTTACTGAAGGTTCAAGTGTTTTATTTTTTTATTTTTTTTTTTCTTTTCCTGTTTAGTTGACATTTGGAGTTTTGGTTAAAGTTTGTGGTTAAAGTTTTTTATTCAACCTTCAAGTACAGGCTATACCGGTAGTTCTTGTCTGATCGTCACGAAATTTCATATGCAGGTTTTTTGGTCATGTCTACATGAGAACGTCCCCTTTTGGTCGTGATAGGTCAACCGGTATGGCTGCCCGAGCCCAAAACCCGAAAACCATTAGCACAGTCTACAGGGCATATTTATGAAGGGATTTCATTGCAACTTCATAGAATGCCTAGATGAGAACATCCCCGTTTGGGCATGATCTGTCAACCGAGATGGCTGCCCAAGCCCAAAACCCAAAAACTTTTAGCACAGTCTGCAGGTCATGTTTAATATGGATGGATTTCATTGTAACTTGATATGATGACTTCGTATGATGTCTACATGAGAATTTCCCCATTTGGGCATGATCTATCAACCGTGACGACTGCCCGAGCCCAAAACCCGAAAACCTTTAGCACAGTCTACAGGTCATATTTATGGAGGGATTTCATTGTAACTTGATAGGTTGACTTCATATAATTTCTACATGAGAAAGTCCCCTTTTGGACGTGATTGGGCAACTGTGACGGCTACAGGTGCCCGAAGCCCGAAAACCTTCAGCACAGTCTACAGGTCATATTTATGAAGGGATTTCATTGTAACTTCGTAGGATCACTCCAGATGATGTCCAGATGAGATTGTCCCCTTTGGTTGCGATCATTCAACCATGTTGGCTGCCTGAGCCCGAAGCCCGAAAACCTTTAGCACAGTCTACACGTCATATTTATGAAGGGATTTCATTGTAATTTGATAGGATGACTTCATATAATGTCTAGATGAGAACGTCCCCTTTTGGGCAACTGTGTCGACAACAGGGACCCGAAGCCCAAATACCTTTAGCATAGTCTACAGGTCATATTTATGGAGGGATTTCATTGTAACTTGATAGGTTGACTTCATATAATGTCTACATGAGAACGTCCCCTTTTGGGCAACTGTGACGGCAACAGAGGCCTGAAGCTCGAAAACCCTTTGAATATTCCACAGGCCATAATTATGAAGGGATTTCATTGTAGCTTGGTAGGGTGACTCCAAGTTTGTGGTTAAAAACCCGAACAAACACCACCACCCCCTACCCCCACCCCCAACCCCCAACCCCAATTAGGCTTTTTTTCTTCTTCTTTTCTCCAATATGCATTTTGAACTATTTACAGTCACTACATGCGGAACCTTTTTTTAAACTTATGTGCCCCCCTCCCCTCCCCCCCCCCCCCCCCCCACCGGGGGGCCAATTAGGCACCTTTTTTTCCTTTCGTCAAAAATGCTTGTTTACAGTTTTGGTTAAAAACCCAGACAAGCACCACCCCCCCCCCCCTCCCCCAATTAGGCATTTTAGTTTTTTTTATTTCCTCCAATATGCATTTTGAACTATTTACAGTCACTACATGCAGAACCTTTTTTTTCCTTTTGTCAAAAATGGTTTTTTTTGTTAAAGTTTGTGGTTAAAACTCCAGACAGAAATTATCCCCCCCCCCCCCCCCCCCCCCACCAATTAGGCATTTTTTTTGTTCTTTCCTCGAATATGCATTTTGAACTATTTACAGTCACTACATGCGGAACTCTTTTTTTAAACTCACGTAACCCCCCACCACCCCACCAAACCACCCCCAGGAGGGGGCCGATTTTTTCTTTCGTCAAAAATGCAGTTTTACAGTTTTGGTTAAAGTTTGTGGTTAAAAACCCAGACAAATACCACCCCCACCCCCATGGTGCCAGTTAGGTATTTTTTTTTTCTCTGCTCAAAATGCATTCTGAAGGATTTAGACTGACCATATGTGGAAAAAAAATGGACTCCCCTAACACACACCCTCTCTCCCCCACCCCTCACCCCCACCCCACCTCCTCCTCACCCAGGGCCATTCATACAATATTTTTTCTTTGGTACAAAATGCATTTTTATCCTGACTATAATCAGGGGCTATAGTCATGACTTTTGTCTGTCCATCTGTCTGCAAAGAATTGGTTTCCCACTGATTACTCCAGTTTGGATTATTTGATTTCAACCAAAGTTGATATGTGTATTTTCCAACTAGTAATACAGGCCAGGTTTCAATATAAGTTCCACAACTCACCCCCCCCCCCCCCCCCCTCCCTCCCCCCCCCCCCCCCCCCCCCCACACACACACACACACAAACACACACACAAACGCGTCACTTAGGCAATTATTCCCAAAATGCATTTTGAAGGATTGGGAGTTATTACATGCAAAAAAGAAAATTGACTCATATAGCCCAACATTGCTTTATTATGTACTCGCATCTTTAATCCTTTACCTAACACAAGTTGAAGCCAACAGTACAAATTATTTTTCTGAAACATCAGATTTTTTCATTTTTTATTTACTTCTAACCATGGCTTATTACTCTTTATTGGAACAAGCTCATCAAGTTTGTTTCATTAATAGGTCATGAGGTATGTTTTGAAGTAGAAAAATGAAAAAATAAAATTTGAATAGCAAATTTTGTATATCACGAGTGCAGATATGGCAGATTCGTTAGGTAAGCTGTTAACAAAAAATGGCTCCGACTATTTTGCATCTAAGCTTTGCCATTACTGGGACAGTCGGGCTGCATGCGTGACATCACTCTAGTTTTTCTTTTTCTTTTTCTTTTTTTTTTTGGGGGGGGGGGGGGGGGGGGGGAGGGGAGTGTAGTGAGAACCACAGTAGTTGAAAACAAAACAAAATTTTGTACGATTGTTGTTTTTTAAGATTTCACAAAACAGAGCTTGCTAGGACCATCAGTAATCAATGGCCAAAAAAGTTTCCTTTGGTTGTGTCATAGCAAATCAAAAAATTGCTGTTGCTGCTGATCAATTACTTATATACTTGTCTCTTTTGACAACTTGAGGACAGGTGAGCATTTTAGGCTCACTTGAGCCTCTGGTTTTGTAATTGTTTCTCATGTCAAGGGACAAATGATCAGTAGATGCCATTTTTTTCTGGTCTATTAGTCTTGACTACAGGCCCAAATTTGGACTACTCTCAAAATTTCTATTTTCAGATTCAATGGGCAGATGTGAACCAAATTGGTCATGTAGTATATAACTAGGTCATAAGTATTTCATTTATGCCAGAATTCTTTTTTTTTTTTTTTTTTTTTTGGGGGGGGGGGGTGGGGTGGGTGTAGTGAGAACCACAGTAGTTGAAAACAAAACAAAATTTTGTACTATTGTTGTTTTTTAAGACTTCACAAAACAGAGCTTGCTAGGACCATCAGAAATCAATGGCCAAAAAAGTTTTCTTTGGTTTTGTCACAGCAAATAAAAAAATGCCGCTCAGGATCACAGATCCAATGTCGAGTTGTGACCTTGACCTTTGACCTGGCGAGTCCAAGGTCAATAGGGTTCTTCCTCGCACAAAGGCCAACACACCTATGAAGTTTCATGACTCTAGGTTGAACCACTATCAAGTTCTCATCCGGAAACCAATTGTTGCGATATGCTATGTACAAGGTCACTGTGACCTTGACCTTTGACCTGGTGAGTCCAACATCAATAGGGTTCTTCCTCGCACCAAGGCCAACATGCCTGTAAAGTTTCATGGCTCTAGATTGAACCACTATCAAGTTATCATCCGGAAACCAATTGTTGCGATATACTATGTTCAAGGTCACTGTGACCTTGACCTTTGACCTGGTGAGTCCAAGATCAATAGCGTTCTTCCTCGCACCAAGGCCAACATACCTATGAAGTTTCATGACTCTAGGTTGAACCACTATCAAGTTATCATCCGGAAACCAATTGTTGCGATATACTATGTTCAAGGTCACTGTGACCTTGACCTTTGACCTGGTGAGTCCAAGATCAATAGGGTTCTTCCTCGCACCAAGGCCAACACACCTATAAAGTTTCATGACTCTAGGTTGAACCACTATCAAGTTATCATCCGGAAACCAATTGTTGCGATATACTATGTTCAAGGTCACTGTGACCTTGACCTTTGACCTGGTGAGTCCAAGATCAATAGGGTTCTTCCTCGCACCAAGGCCAACACACCTATGAAGTTTCATGACTCTAGGTTGAACCACTATCAAGTTATCATCCGGAAACCAATTGTTGCGATATACTATGTTAAAGGTCACTGTGACCCTGACCTTTGACGTAGCGAGTCCAAAATCAATAGGGTTCTTCCCCTCACCAAGGCCAATCTACCTATGAAGTTTCATGAATGTGAGTTGAACCATTATCAAGTTATCATCCGGAAACCAATTAAGATTTACTATGTTCAAGGTCACTGTGACCTTGACCTTCGACGTAGCATGTCCAAAATCAATAGGGTTCTTCCTCCCACCAAGACCAACCTATGTATGAAGTTTAATGAATGTGAGTTGAACCACTATCAAGTTATCATCCGGAAACCAATTGTTTACGCCCGCCCGCCCGCCCGCCCACCCGCCCACCCGCCCTCCCGCCCGCCCGCCCGCCCCGCCCGCCATTCACCAAACTATAAGTCGAGTTTGACTTCGTCACAACTCGACTAAAAATTGCTCTTGCTGCTGATCAGTTACTTATACACTTGTCTATTTTGACAACTGGGGAGCGTGGTGGCTCAGTAGGTAGAAGTGCAGTCTGCAAGCCGAGAGGTCCTCAGTTCGAATCCCACCTGCGGCAACCGCGTTGTGTCCTTGGGCAAGACACTTCATCTCCATTGCCCGCGTGGGGGCACGGTGGCGTTGTGTCCTAAGGCGTACTGTACATCGATGGTGCACTTGTCTTCAACCAATGCTAACCCTGCTTGAGTGGAGTTGGTATGTTGGTGAGCTGACAGTTGCTCGCCGTTGCTCGGTGGTTCTCTCCGGGTACTCCGACTTCCTCCACCCGTAAAACTGTCACGGTCATGATTAGCCATTGTGCATAAATATGTGACCTTAACCACCAATAAATAAATAATAAATATACTTTTGACAACTTGAGCCTGGTGAGCATTTTGTAATTGTTTTTTTTTTTTGTAATTGTTTCTTATGTCGAGGGACAAATGATCAGTAGATGCCATTTTCAGTCGAGTTGTGACGAAGTCAAACTCGACTTATAGTTTGGTGAATGGCGGGCGGGCGGGTGGGCGGGCGGGCGGGCGGGCGGGCGTAAACAATTGGTTTCCGGATGATAACTTGATAGTGGTTCAACTCACATTCATTAAACTTCATACATAGGTTGGTCTTGGTGGGAGGAAGAACCCTATTGATTTTGGACATGCTACGTCGAAGGTCAAGGTCACAGTGACCTTGAACATAGTAAATCTTAAACAATTGGTTTCCGGATGATAACTTGATAATGGTTCAACTCACATTCATGAAACTTCATAGGTAGATTGGCCTTGGTGAGGGGAAGAACCCTATTGATTTTGGACTCGCTACGTCAAAGGTCAAGGTCACAGTGACCTTGAACATAGTATATCGCAACAATTGGTTTCCGGATGATAACTTGATAGTGGTTCAACCTAGAGTCATGAAACTTCATAGGTGTGTTGGCCTTGGTGCGAGGAAGAACCCTATTGATCTTGGACTCACCAGGTCAAAGGTCAAGGTCACAGTGACCTTGAACATAGTATATCGCAACAATTGGTTTCCGGATGATAACTTGATAGTGGTTCAACCTAGAGTCATGAAACTTTATAGGTGTGTTGGCCTTGTTGCGAGGAAGAACCCTATTGATCTTGGACTCACCAGGTCAAAGGTCAAGGTCACAGTGACCTTGAACATAGTATATCGCAACAATTGGTTTCCGGATGATAACTTGATAGTGGTTTAACCTAGAGTCATGAAACTTCATAGGTATGTTGGCCTTGGTGTGAGGAAGAACCCTATTGATCTTGGACTCACCAGGTCAAAGGTCAAGGTCACAGTGACCTTGAACATAGTATATCGCAACAATTGGTTTCCGGATGATAACTTGATAGTGGTTCAACCTAGAGCCATGAAACTTTACAGGCGTGTTGGCCTTGGTGCGAGGAAGAACCCTATTGGTGTTGGACTCACCAGGTCAAAGGTCAAGGTCACAGTGACCTTGAACATAGTATATCGCAACAATTGGTTTCCGGATGAGAACTTGATAGTGGTTCAACCTAGAGTCATGAAACTTCATAGGTGTGTTGGCCTTGGTGCGAGGAAGAACCCTATTGACCTTGGACTCGCCTGGTCAAAGGTCAAGGTCACAACTCGACATTGGATCTGTGATCCTGAGCGGCATTTTTTTTCTGTTTTTTCTGGTCTATTAGTCTTGACTATAGGAAGGTTTCTTTTGAAAATCGCTATTCTTACATTTTCATGACATATTTGCTTTTTGTGATTTTCATTTATGTTGAGGAAAAGCCTACCAGAGACTTGAAGACTTGAAGTGTCCAGAATAATAAAAGTCACACTTTTTTCTTGTTTTGTAGGGTTACGAGACAAACTGTGGAGAAAAAGGAGCTCAGTTGAGTGGTGGCCAGAAACAACGAGTAGCTATTGCTCGTGCTCTTGTGAGAAATCCAAAGATTTTACTTTTAGATGAAGCTACCTCTGCTTTGGACACAGAGAGTGAAAAGGTCAGTACTATGATTACTTCAGTAACACTTTATTCAACATACCATGATAATAAGACAGATCAGAATGAAGGTAGAGTATGGGGGACTGTCATGAACGACCTGAGTTGTAGTTTTCTTGGTGTTTCATTTGTGCCAAAGACGCACCTGAAATACTAGAAAAACTCTCAACAAGGATCATTAATTCCTGTCACTGGGAGCATGGTGGCTTAGTGGTTATGGCATTACACTTCAAACCAAAAGGTCCATGGTTCGATCTCTGCCAGGGGTAACCATTCTGTGTCCTTTGGCAAGGCACTTAATCCTGATTGCTCATGTGGGGGTCACGGCGTTGCTGTGTACTAAGGCATACTGCTCATCGATGATTCACTTGTCTTCAACCAATGCTAGAGTGGCATTGGTACGTTGGGGAGTCTGACAGTTGCTCATCACTGCTAAGTGGTTCTTTCCGGGAACTCTGGCTTCTTCCACCCATAAAACTGTCCGACATGAGATGACCCTTAATATCAAAAGTCATTAAACCCCCAAAAATAAATAAATTCCTGTCACCTGTAATCTACCTGAGTTGTGTTCTATATTTATATCATGATTCAACTTGAATTAAATGAATAGAGCTTATATTTAAAAAAAAAGAATGATCATCTTTGGCAGTCTGTTTACATTCTTGCTTGACACCATTTTGTGTCAGAATACACACAGCAATCATGGTATAACATACAATGTCTAAAATATGCTAAACCCCATTAAATTAATAAATAATTCACTTTCATAAATAACTATGAAATTTTTGTATAAAGTCTTGCGAAAATTTTGTTTCTCCACAGTTATTTCCCTTTCTTGACTGACAACAAACAAACTGATACCCCATTTGTGTCCAAACTCACAGTAGTTTTCTATAACATTCTGACAAAAGTTGCCAGTCGGAGGATTTGGTCCAAGTAGAGAGAAAACATAAAAATAGAATATGTTCGTGGAATACTCCAGTAAACACATCGTGGAAAATCCTCCTACTGGCAACTTTTGTCAGAATGTTATAGAAAACTACTGTGAGTTTGGACACATAAGAGGTATCAGTTTGTTTGAAAAATAGTATCCTATATGCTCGTTGCTGCCAAAATACTATTTAATATGTCATATCCAGTGTATTACCTTTCTTCCTCGATTCTTCTCCTGTTTCTGAACTCCTCGGCCATTCAACTCGAAACCACGTGATTCCCCACCGTAGTAGTTGAGCAACACATTTACTGCTCTTAATTAATATGAAAACTAAAACTTTTGTGATGTCCTTGGTTAATTTCAATGTCTAATATTCTCTTAATATCGAGAATACATGTATGCCTCACTTACATCATGCACTTTAAAACATTACCAGCTGAAAGGTGGGGGTATTTGTTTGTGTTACCTCTAGGTGACACCTATTGTTTTCTGAACACCAAGATGTCACATTGTTGACCTTGCTCACCCTCAGGTATTGGTGTGGGGGTAACACACCACCTGGCGATGTATTGCGGGGGTATCGCACCCCCTGGCGATGGATCGACTCTAGTTTATTTTTGGTTTCTAAAACTAAGCTTGTCACAGCCTCATTGGAACAACCTCTACAAGCATCTTCCTGTGAGGGTATAATAAGCTGGGTTTTTTTAGCTCACCGAAGGGAGCTTAACTTATCACCGGCCGGCCGTCGTCCATGGTCGTCCGTCGTCGTGAACATTTTTCAAACGACATCTCCTCTGAAACCACTGGTCCGATTTTCACGAAACTTCATGTGGATATTCATTACTATATGGCAATTCATGTTTGTTCAAATTAAATGGCCATGTCCCATAGGGGCTCTGTATGGGGCATAACTCTGATAGGACTGTATGAATTATAGAAAAATTATTAAAAAATCGTCTTCTCCAGAACCTGTTGGCAGAATCTTTTGATACTTGGTATGCAGCATCTTGGTATGGGTTGATTCAAGTTTGTTCAAATCGGCCCCCTGGATTCACATTTGGGCTCACTCTAGAAGCCCAAATTCGAACTTAGTGCATTTCAGGCAAATGTCTTAAAAAATCTTCTTCTCCAGATCCAGCAGGCAGAATCTTTTGATATTTGGTATGCAACATAGTGGGGTGGATCTGATTCAAGTTTGTTCAAATCGGCTCCCTGGATTCATATTTGGGCTCACTATAAAAGCTCGAATTCGAACTTAGTGCATTTCAGGCAAATTTCTTCAAAAATCTTCTTCTCCAGATCCAGCAGGCAGAATCTTTTGATATTTGGTATGCAACATTGTGGGATGGATCTGATTCAAGTTTGTTCAAATCGGCCCCCTGGGTTCATATTTGGGCTCAGTATAGGAGTCCAAATTTGAACTTAGTGCATTTCAGGCAAATTTCTTAAAAAACTCTTCTTCCCCAGATCCAGCAGGCAGAATCTTTTGATATTTGGTATGCAACATTGTGGGGTGGATCTGATTCAAGTTTGTTCAAATCGGCCCCCTGGATTCATATTTGGGCTCAGTATAGAAGCCCGAATTCGAACTTAGTGCATTTCAGGCAAATTTCTTAAAAAATCTTCTCAAGATCCAGCAGGCAGAATTTTTTGATATTTGGTATGCAACATTGTGGGGTGGATCTGACTCAAGTTTGTTCAAATCGGCCCCCTCGATTCATATTTGGGCTCACTATAAAAGCTCGAATTCGAACTTAGTGCATTTCAGGCAAATTTCTTCAAAAATCTTCTTCTCCAGATCCAGCAGGCAGAATCTTTTGATATTTGGTATGCAACATTGTGGGATGGATCTGATTCAAGTTTGTTCAAATCGACCCCCTGGGTTCATATTTGGGCTCAGTGTAGGAGCCTAAATTTGAAGTTAATGCATTTCAGGCAGATTTCTTTAAAAATCTTCTCAAGATCCAGCAGGCAGAATCTTTTGATATTGGGTATGCAGCATGCTTAGGGGGGGTGAGATTCAAGTTTGTTCAAGCCAAGTCCCTGGGTTCATATTTGAGCTCACTGTGGTAGCCGTAATTATAACTTAGTTCAAAGTGAGGAATTTTCTTTAAAAATCTTCTTCTTCAGATCCAGCAGATGAATGCTTTTGATATATGGTATGCAGCATCCTTAGGGGGGTAAGATTCAAGTTTGTTCAAGCCATGTCCCTAGTTCCATAAAATTTGTCTCTCATGACTTCATTCCTTTGTTGTGTTGATGAACCATGTCTAACTGAATGTGACCCCAAATACTTCTTTGAACCACTTTGTTTGAATCACTTTGCCCGGTGAGCGATTAAGGCCCCTTGGGGCCTCTTGTTTTCATATGTAGAAACATTTTACATGCATTATTAATAACACATTCTCTGACAAACGCCTGTTAAGAGCTTGTAATATTCTCTAAATAGTATTGTAAACAAATCCTAATTGTATACTGCAGTTACAATATACAGAATTTATATCACCTCCCCCAGATAAAAAAACCCAAAATAACTGTTTATTTTTATACTGTACCAATGACCCAGACTTAGCTGGTGCTAACTCCACAAAAACCAGGGCCAAACACAAATTTTGCCCCCCAATCCCCAAAATTTGCATCCAAAACAAAAAGAAATAATGTCCTAAAGGACCTCCATAATACGACTCTACTGCGCATGCGCAGTGACGCAGTCGTCCCGAAATTGGCGCCAAATATCATTCTCTGTTTGGCCCTTCATCAGTCAACATCTCACTGATCTTTGTGCTTGTAAATCTCAGTTTAAAGGATGCCAGACACGTAATTCTTGGAGAAAATGTGATTCTAAGGAGGATAGAAGGAGGAGAGGAAAAAAGAAGTGGCAAAAAATAATCAGGGCTGTACTTAAAATTTTTTGTTAAAATTATGTTAAGTTGCCTATTTTCGAGGCAAACGCCTCTTGTTGTCATTCTTGCTAATTGTTGCACTGCTTATTCAGTGTTTCCTCTCCCCTGACCTTCTAAAGTCCCCCCTTGCAATTCTCCCATGCTTTTGGCATATTTTTGAGAAGTTTCATTTCTAAAATTTCCCTGGGAGAGTTGCTTGGTTACAGAATGTTTTCTGTTATTTTCCCCATAGTTACGTTTTCACCCATGGGTGTATAACGTTTGTGTTCTGCATCTTCCATCTGATGTTCTGCAGATTCTCCCCTGGGAGGCTCTGTTTTGCATCAGATAGAGTGTAATTGAGGACTGATTCCGGGCCAGTTTTTTCAGTGCCTGGAGTCATGTTTTCTTCTGTGTTTACACTGTTTGTTTTCATTGGCAACAGCCTTTTTTGAGGGGGGCTGTTTGTCTTTGAGGTAGTTTATCTCATTATAAGATACATTTATACTATCCGAAAGTGTCTCATTAATTATTTTATATAATTTTAAAATTTTTGACCACACTTTGCCATCGGATCCATCGGGGCTCAACGTTACTTTTCAGCAACTTGGGCTTCTCTGAAAAAATATTTTTTCAAAATTATTTTGTTTTGCAATTGTTTTTTCATTTATTAATGGATCATGTTATTATGTATCTTTGTGTCAGGGGTTTTTGCGAGTAACTAGGACTTATTGTTGTTCCTTCACAATGAAAGGAACTTGTTCAAATTGTAATAGGAAGAAATCTTCCTCTGACTTTCATGATTATTGCATAAATTGTAGTCAGTGTTCTCGCATTAATCCCTGTCCTGTATGTGAACATTGGGATGAGAAACATTGGAAACGTGTGTCACGATATGTTGTTTCTGGAGAAAGAGCGATGCCGGCTCTTTCTCCACAAGGTCACTCTACTCTCTCAGTTTCTATTTCAGAGGAACCAGAACAGGGTGATGTTTCCATGTTATCCTCTTCAAGTGTGCGTCCGTCGTCACAATTAAATACAGAGCTAGCGGCAAAAGTGCTCATGGAGATTAGACAAATGTCGTCCGCTAGCTCGCCCGGTGTAGCGTCCATTCACCGAATGGTTCGGCAGCCGGGTTCGTCCGATGCGGTCCAAGAGGAAATTTTGGGTGATGCGAGCACTATAAAAATAATAGATGCACACCCAGTGACGGCGGATAGTGAACGAGAACGGAGGAAGCCTTTTAGTCCGGTTCCTAGCTCGTCCAGGTCCAGCCGGGCCGCGAGCGAGAGAGGCCCCTCTCTCGTACAACAACATCTGGGACCAGATGTTGTGGTACAAAATGTGTCTTTAGCGGAGCATACGTCCGTCGCTCAGGACGCTCCGTTGTATAAGCAGTCCGCAGAGACTGTTAAGGCTTCCTCTTCTCGCCGGCGCACACGACCGCACCTTGGCTGCGTGACCTCCGATATCTTGCCAGCTTCGCCGAGGAAGGATTATTCGGCGACCAGGTCACACCATCCGGCAGCCAGGGACTCGAGACCGATGGACTCCGGACGTTCGCATAGGAAAAGTATGCAGGAGCCATCCGATGCGGAGCTGCCCTCGGCAAAGCAGCGAAAGACCGCTCCTCCGCAGGTCTCGACGTCGGACATTCTAGTGCAGATAGCACAGCTTATCGCAGCATCCCAGCAGCCGACAGAAACGGTGTCGGATCGAGAATTATCCGACGGCGCTGGGTCGGTACGCTCCGCCGAAGCATCGGGGGCGGACGACCGGGAACATCGGGAGGTCCGACCGGATGGTGAAAGGGATACGGATGAATTGGAGCTATCCCTTTCGGAACAACACAAAGCTGCCGTAGACTTCATCCGGCACTTTCTTCCTCAAGTTGTTCCGTCGGGCCAGACTGCTGCGCTTCCGGACAGGAGAATTATAGCGTCATTGGACTCTGATTTTTTCGAGCGGTTCAGGGACATCGCTCCCGAGTTTCCGTCGCAGTCCAATAATGTTGCAAGAACATTTGAATTATTGAACGACGCTATTTTTAAACTTGCTTCCAGGACAGGGAAAGCAGGCTTCTTGTCCGCAAATACTCTCAACCTGCCTTTCATTAATGCAAGGAATAAATTCGACACGGCAGGTCAGGGTATACCGAGAGTTCCTCTGCGTATGGACGACGAGGCGGAAGACTTAGAGCTATCATTACCGTCGTCAGCTTCTATTCCAACCGCAGTGTTGGAAACAGCTATTGCGTCTAACAGAGCCAATTTAGATGCCTTATCTTACGCAGATCACCTTACGAAGGCGTTATCACTGCGTCTTCAAGGGGAAGAGTTTCAGGATATACAATCCTCCTTAAGACTTCTTTCAAGGGCAGTAGCTTATTCCACGTGTAACTCCGCCCTTTCAGTGGCTAATCTGGAGTTGGTTAGACGTGACGCAGCCCTGTCTACATCCACACTAGTGGATTCTAAGGTGAAGAACTCTCTTAGAGTCGCTTCGGTCTCAGGAGATCTTCTCTTTGACGGCAAGCTTTCCGCTATTTATGATAATATTAAAAAGAAAGCTAGTGATTCTCTGTTGTTTAGATCCGCTCCTAAAAGGTCGGATTCAGCAGACACGAATAAGGCGGGCACTTCTGGGTCTTATCCGCCCAAGAGAGGTTCCTGTAGAGGTTCCGGTGCGTCCTCTAGCTCTTATTCGAGAGACCGTCAGGATAGCGACTCTCGTTCGGGACGTCCTTCAGGCCGGGACAATCGGTCGGACGCCCCGAGGTCGACGAGGCGAGGTGCGGGTCGTGGAAGACGTGGTTTCTCCTACCGCAGGCCTCGCAGATCCAGGAGGTGATGGCTCAAACCTCTATCGCGTTCCGGTTGGCGGAAGGTTGTCGAGTTTTTCTCAAGAGTGGGCGTCGATTACGGACGACCCTTGGGTGAGAGGAGTGACTTCGGAAGGTCTAAAGATATCCTTCAAACGAAAGCCTCCATTAACTCGAAGTCCAAAGTGGACTCATCTTCCGTCAAACCCTCAGAAAAGAGACGCTCTGCTATCAGAGGTGCAGTCTCTTTTAATGAAGAACGCGGTAGAGGTCGTAGAAAACCAGGAATCGCTGGGATTCTACAGCCATCTGTTTCTGGTTCCGAAACCAGACGGCTCGTTCCGTCCAGTAATAGATTTGAGCTGGATAAACAAGCTGATCATCGCTCCGAAGTTTTATATGGAGACGATTCGATCGGTCAGAGCGAGTATTCGGGTGAACGATTATGCAACGAGCATAGATCTCAAAGATGCGTACTTTCACGTCATGGTACATCCGACATTCCGAAAGTATCTACGCTTCGCAGTCCTAGGAGTGGTGTATCAGTTCCGGGCCATGTGCTTCGGATTGAATCTAGCACCCTGGGCTTTCACTCGAGTAATGAACTCGGTAATGATTTACTTCCGAGCTCATTCGTCTGCGGTAACGTCGGCCTACCTGGACGACATTCTTCAGAGGTACGGCAACGAGTTAACGCTTCAGAACGATGTTCAGAATCTTCTTCTATTGCTCCGACGTCTCGGTTTCATAGTAAACGAGGAGAAGTCGGATCTGGTGCCGTCCAAGTCATTCACTCATCTGGGAATGAGCTTCGAGACGCACAACAATCTCGTTCGTCTGCCGTTAACCAGAGCGAAATTAGTCAGTTGTTACGCTCGCTATTGTCTAAATACAGACAAAGTCACAGCGAGAGAATTTATGAGACTGATAGGTCTGTGCGGAGCCGCTGCGGATCTCATTCCGATGGGACGGCTACGCACACGGCCTCTTCAAATTTTCTTGACTCAGAATTGGAGTGTGAAAATTCATTCGCTCGATGTAGACGTTCTCTTGTCAGATCAAGTGAAACAAGAGATTCAGACTTGGGCAAACATTCAGTGGTTAACTCAAGGAGTTCCGCTGCAGTTGCCGGATCCGAGTTTTACCATTATGACGGATGCCAGTCAAACAGGTTGGGGTGCATCATTAATCCCAACGGATTCGAGATGCCAGGGTCTTTGGGATCCGCAATTCCTGTGCAAGCACATAAACATCAAGGAAATGATGTCAATTTGGCTTGCGTTACGTCACTGGATGGACATTATTCACGATGCTCATGTCCAAATCCTATCCGACAATACGACAGTAGTGGCGTATATACGGAATCAGGGAGGCACTCATTCAGTTCCGTTGTTCAATCTAACGGAAAGAATCCTTCTGTTTGCGTTGGAACATCACGTTCTTCTTTCGGTCCGTCACATACCGGGTCGTCTGAATGTGCTAGCAGACTCCCTTTCTCGAAAGGGTCGCTTGTTGCCGTCGGAGTGGACTCTCAACAAACAAGTATTCAATCAGATTTGCTACCAATGGGAACGGCCAATGATAGACTTATTTGCGACACATCTCAACAATCAGTTGCAAACGTATGTGTCCCCGTGTCCGGATCCAAGAGCATTTGCTGTAGACGCTCTATCGATCCCTTGGGACGGAATGATAGGATATGCGTATCCTCCAGCGCCGTTAATTCAACAAGTATTGCTAAAGATAAAACAATCTCAATGCAAGATTCTGTTGGTAGCATCTCTGTCGCCACAGAGACCGTGGATAAATCTACTCAGGTGTCTGTTGTGGGACCTACCGCGGAAGCTCCCTCCACGAGAGGATCTTCTTTGGCAGGGGAAGTCGCGCCAACTGCATCACAACCCGCAAGGTCTCAACCTTCACGTTTTTCCGTTGTGCGGTCCTTCTTGCATGGCAAGCACTTTACAGGACGAGCAGTGGACGCGATTTCTAACTGTAGGAGGACCTCCTCTTCGCTAAACTATGCGGCTAAGTGGAAGGTTTTCCGTCGTTGGTGTAGGGATCATTCTGTTGATATATTTGATCCCTCTATACCAGACATTGCTAACTTTCTAGTATACTTGTTTGACGAAATCAAACTGCAACCGGTTACTATAAAGGGTTATAGATCTATGTTATCTGATACCTATGCACATCATGATAGTTTACAAATTGGATCTAATGTCTCTTTATCGAAATTGGTTAGAAATTTTTCGATAAATAGACCCAGAACTCTTAGATTAATTCCTAAGTGGAATTTAGCTTGGGTTCTCCTTAAATTGAAGGAAAAGCCATTTGAACCTCTTGGGACAGTAGATTTCAAATTCTTATCTTATAAGACAGCTTTTCTCTTAGCTTTCTCTTCTGCCAGAAGAGTCAGTGAGCTTCATGCACTATCGGTGGATGATTCTCATTATCGTAGTGTTGGGAACACTATCACCTTCACTACTAACGTCGGTTTTTTAGCTAAGAATCAGGCTCCTAATAAATATCCGGAACCTATTGTTATTAAGGCTCTTCCGTCTTCAGACGGGCGTAGGCCTTTACTCTGTCCTGTTAGAGCACTACGTATCTATAAACAGAGATCTCAGTTCATCAGAAAGGGACGGAAACGTTTCTTTCTGTCTTTGATGCCTAATAGAAAGGACATTTCAGTCCATTCTATTGCTAGATGGATTCAGTTAACTATCCGTACTGCGTATGAAGATTTATCTTCTTCTCAGCAGTCTGTGCTTAAGATTTCTGCTCATGAAGTAAGAGCTCTTTCTACTTCCTGGGCTTATGCTAATAGTGTTGCTATTACAGATTTAATGAAGGCTGCTTATTGGTCTCAGCCATCCACATTTACTAATTTTTATCTCAGAAATATTGAGTCCATTTCTGGAGACCTGCATTGTTTAGGTCCGTTATCTGTTGCTCAGAATGTCGTCCACTAAACAGTTGCAACTATAGTTATGCAGGCTTTCTGTTCCGGCAGTGACTCCGTCCGGCTGCCCTCTTCGCTCTGGGCTATTTGACCCAGGGCAAGGGGAAGGGGGGGGGGCGGGTGTTCCCTTAGGTCACCTGCTTTATAGTGAAAAGCAAGGGAATGCCTCCTCCAAGACAGTATTTCTGAGTCGCTTCCGGGATGGTTTTAAAGTGTAATATTAATGTTTAATTTCATTCATGTCTTATTTTTAAAGTGTAGCTCGGTGTGAAGCATTTGTATATGTCAAGTGTCAAACGGGCTTTAATATACAATACTCGGACACTTTTAAATGATTATAAAGAGTCTCAATTCTCTGGACTACTTTATTTATTGGCTTGTTTTAATAATAATTAGTATAAAGGTTATACTGGATATTAATAGAGAACATGAATGTTATTGTGCTCAATTATTAAGGGTAGTGTATCTTTCTATTTTAAATATTAAATAAGAAAGATACATGTAAAGCCTAATACTCCTTTTCTCCTTAAGGGGTTATCTCTTTATTTTATAATTGAGCTTATTGGATTTTCCTCTATGTCCTAGGCCCTCCAGCCTGTTTACTATTCAGCTAAGTCTGGGTCATTGGTACAGTATAAAAATGTTAAAAAATTTATAGTAATTTATATATTTTTTATACTTACCAATGACCCAGACGGGGATGGCCCTCCCTGAGTTGGGAACTCTTGCCTCCCCGCTGAGTACATAGCGCTGACCAGGCACTGCCAGTAAGAATGATATTTGGCGCCAATTTCGGGACGACTGCGTCACTGCGCATGCGCAGTAGAGTCGTATTATGGAGGTCCTTTAGGACATTATTTCTTTTTGTTTTGGATGCAAATTTTGGGGATTGGGGGGCAAAATTTGTGTTTGGCCCTGGTTTTTGTGGAGTTAGCACCAGCTAAGTCTGGGTCATTGGTAAGTATAAAAAATATATAAATTACTATAAATTTTTTAACTTTCACATGATATTTATTTATTGTAAGATAAAAGGCTTCATCTCAAAATTAGTACACATTCAGGTTTTAATTATGTGAATATCTCATATATGAGGAACCCCAAATACCAACAAGTACCTTACAAATTTTCACAAACTGGGCAAAACAATTAGGGTGACTGATTTTTAGCTTAACTTGACATAGTCAAGATAAGCTATTGTCATCACGCGTGCGGAAGTCTGTTAGTCTGTGAGTCTGTTCACATTTTCCTTTAGCACGGACTACACCCCACAGTTCTTGTCTGATCGTCACGAAATTTCATATGCAGGTTTGGGGTCATGTCTAGATGAGAATGTCCCTTTTGGTCACGATCGGGCAACCGGTATGGCTGCCCGAGCCCAAACCCGAAAACATCAGCACAGTCTACAGGTCGTATTTATGAAGGGATTTCATTGTAACTTGGTAGGATGCCTCTGTATAATGCCTAGATGAGAACGTCCCCTTTTGGGCATGATCTATCTCAACCGTGATGGCTGCCCAAGCCCGAAACCCAAAAACTTTTAGCACAGTCTGCAGGTCATGTTTAATGTGGAGGGATTTCATTGTAACTTGGTAGGATGACTCCTTATGTCTAGATGAGAATTTCTCCATTTGGGCATGATCTGCCAACCGTGACGACTGCCCGAGCCCAAAACCTGAAAACCTTTAGCACAGTCTACAGGTCATATTTATTGAGGAATTTCATTGTAACTTGGTGGGTTGACTTCATATAATGTCTAGATGAGAAAGTCCCCTTTTGGACATGATTGGGCAACTGTGACGGCTACAAGGGCCCAAAGCCCGAAAACCTTTAGCACAGTCTAGAGGTCATATTTATGAAGGGATTTCATTGTAACTTGGTAGGATGACTCCAAATAATGTCTACTTGAGAATGTCCCATTTTGATCGTGATCATTCAGCCTTGATTGGTGCCCGAGCCCAAAAACCTTTAGCATAGGCAAAAGGTCATATTTATGGAAGGATTTCATTGTAACCTGTTAGGTTGACTCCATATAATGCCTAGATGATGACATCCCCTTTTGGTCGTGATTGGTCAGCTGTGATGGCTACAAGTGCCCGAAGCCCGAAAACCTTGAGCACAGTCTACAGGTCATATTTATAAAGGGATTTCATTGTAACTTTGTAGGATCACTCCAGATGATGCCCATATGAGATTGTCCCCTTTGGTTGTGATCTTTCAACCATGATGGCTGCCTGAGCCTGAAGCCCAAAAACCTTTAGCACAGTCTACAGGTCATATTTATGAAGGGATTTCATTGTAACCTGGTAGGTTGACTTCATATAATGTCTAGATGAGAACCTCCCCTTTTGGACATGATTGGGCAACTGTGACGGCTAAAGGTGCCCGAAGCCCGAAAACCTTTAGCACAGTCTACAGGTCATATTTATGAAGGGATTTCATTGTAACTTGGTAGGATGACTCCAAATAATGTCTAGATGAGAACATCCCATTTTGGTCGTGATCATTCAGCCTTGATGGGTGCCCGAGCCCAAAAACCTTTAGCATAGGCAGAAGGTTATATTTATAGAAGGATTTAATTGTAACCTGTTAGGTTGACTCCATATAATACCTAGATGATGACATCCCCTTTTGGTCATGATTGGTCAGCTGTGATGGCTACAGATTCCCGAAGCCCGAAAACCTTGAGCACAGTCTACAGGTCATATTTATGAAGGAATTTCATTGTAACTTCACAGGATCACTCCAGATGATGCCCAGATGAGATTCTCCCCTTTGGTTGCGATCATTCAACCATGATGGCTGCCCGAGCCCGAAGCCCAAAAGCCTTTAGCACAGTCTACAGGTCATATTTATGAAGGGATTTCATTGTAACTTGATAGGTTGACTCCATATAATGCCTAGATGATGACATCCCCTTTTGGTCGTGATTGGTCAGCTGTGATGGCTACAAGTGCCTGAAGCCCGAAAACCTTGAGCACAGTCTACAGGTCATATTTATGAAGGGATTTCATTGTAACTTCGTATTATCACTCCATATGATGCCCAGATGAGAATGTCCCCTTTTGGTTGCAATCATTCAACCATGAAGGTTGCCAGAGCCCAAAGCCCCAAAACCTTTAGCACAGTCTACAAGTCATATTTATGAAGGGATTTCATTGTAACTTGGTAGGTTGACTTCATATAATGTCTAGATGAGAACGTCCCCTTTGGACGCAATCGTAGGATCACTCCAGATGATGCCCAGATGAGAATGTCCCCTTTTGGTTGCGATCATTCAACCATGACGGCTACAGGGGCCCGAAGCCCGAAAACCTTTAGCACAGTCTACAGGCCATATTTATGAAGGGATTTTAATGTAACTTGACAGGATGACTCGTTTTGGAATAATTTCACTGTAACTTGTAACTTTTGTTGATATACGTTGACTGTGAGGGCCACATACATTAACTGTGAGGTCATATTAACCCACCCCTCAGCTCTTTAGTACAGTGTACGCCTCATATTATTTTTATCAAAAACATAGCATACAGGGAACAGAAATGAACATATTCCCAATTATCACAATTCTTGTCTTATTTCATAATCCTTTCATAAACATTGAACATTATCCTTTTCATCAAACACAACACACAAATTAAGCTACAGTGTCATTGACACTTTCATTCATTTGCCTAGATTACTAGACCGTTGGCTCCTATATATTACAATAAAGTTTATGAAACTTGTCCTTGGTAAACATGTTAACTCTCCAGAACCATGATCTATTTTGAACTGAAGATTGAACTTTGCTGTCTTTAACTCCTTCAATGAAAAACTATGATATAATGCACTGTTGGAAAGTGTTGTAGCCCCCATATTATATTGAGATTGATATATCCTTAGGAGATAATTATATGAGAAAGATATTTTTTAGCTCACCTGACTTTCAGTCAGGAGAGCTATAGTGATCACTCACCGTCCGTCGTCCTGCGTCCGTCGTCCGTGAACATGGTGTTTGCATCTTCTCCTCCCAAACCGCTGAACCAATTTAATTGATATTTGAGATAATAGTTTGTTATGACATCGCAATTTGATTTTGTTCAAATCAAGTTGCCTCGCCCATGGGTAGGGCCACACCCAAAAAGTGTGCTGAAATCTTAAAAAATCTTCTTCTCATGAACCAGCAGTAGCAGAGACTTGATATTTGGTGTGCAGCTTCCTTTTGAGGTGTAGTCTCAGATTTGTTCAAGAGAAGTTTGTGGGGCTATACTTGGCGTCGTTATGGGAGGGGCAAAATTTTTGGCCCCGCCCAAAATTTCTATTTTCCAAACCGAGAGGCTGATTTGAACCAAATTTTATGTGAGTGCTTATTGGGTCATAAGTACCTAATTTATGCTGATTTTTTTTTTCCCCGTAGCCCCATGGGAACCGCAGGAGCTAAAAATAGAAAAAAATTAAAACGCCCATATCTCCAAAACTGCACGGCACCGAGAATTTTTATTTGGTGTGAAGCTTCCTTAGGACCAACAGAAAGAATTGGTAAAAAAAATTGCCATCGGTTTTATCATAGGGTACAGTTTCGGGACTTTGAAAAAGTGCTGAGTCAGCACTTTTTAACACTGTAGGCAATGGGAAAAACATTAAAAAATCTTCTTCTCCAGATCCAGCAGGCAGAATCTTTTGATATTTGGTATGCAGCATTGGAGGGTGGATCTGATTCAAGTTTGTTCAAATCTGCCCCCTGGGTTCATATTTGGGCTCAGTATAGGAGCCCGATTTCGAACTTAGTGCATTTCAGGCAAATTTCTTAAAAAATCTTCTTCTCCAGATCCAGCAGGCAGAATCTTTTGATATTTGGTATGCAACATTGTGGGGTGGATCTGATTCAAGTTTGTTCAAATCAGCCCCCTGGGTGTATATTTGGGCTCAGTATAGGAGCCCAAATTTGAACTTACTGCATTTCAGGCAAATTTCTTTGAAAATCTTCTTCTCCAGATCCAGCAGGCAGAATCTTTTGATATTTGGTATGCAACATTGTGGGGTGGATCTGATTTAAGTTTGTGAAAATCGGCCCCTTGGATGTATATTTGGGCTCAGTATAGGAGCCCAAATTTGAACTTAGTGCATTTCAGGCAAATTTCTTTGAAAATCGTCTTCTCAAGATCCAGCAGGCAGAATCTTTTGATATTGGGTATGCAACATTGTGGGGTGGATCTGATTCAAGTTTGTTCAAATCGGCTCCCTGGGTTTATATTTGGGCTCAGTATAGGAGCCCAAATTTGAACTTAGTGCTTTTCAGGCAAATTTCTTAAAAAATCTTTTTCTCCAGATCCAGCAGGCAGAATCTTTTGATATTTGGTATGCAACATTGTGGGGTAGATCTGATTCTATTTTGTTCAAATCGGCTCCCTAGATTCATATTTGGGCTCACTATAGAAGCTCGAATTCGAACTTAGTGCATTTCAGGCAAATTTCTTCAAAAATCTTCTTCTCCAGATCCTGCAGGCAGAATCTTTTGATATTTGGTATGCAACATTGTGGGGTGGATCTGATTCCAGTTTGTTCAAATCGGCCACCTGGATTCATATTTGGGCTCACTATAGAAGCCCAAATTCGAACTTAGTGCATTTCAGGCAAATTTCTTTGAAAATCTTCTTCTCAAGATCCAGCAGGCAGAATCTTGTGATATTTGGTATGCAGCATCCTTCAGGGGGTGAGACTCAAGTTTGTTCAAGCCATGTCCCTAGGTCCATATTTGGGCTCACTGTGGGAGCTTGAATTGTAACTTTGTTCGAAATGAGGAATTTTCTTAAAAAATCTTCTTCTTCAGATCCAGCAGTCGGAATGGTTTGATATGTGGTGAGTAGCATCCTTGGGGGGAGGGGGATTCAAGTGTGTTAAAGCCAAGTCCATGGGTCCATATTTGGGCTCCCTGTGGGAGCCCAAATTATAACTTAGTCAATATGAGAATTTTTCTTTAAAAATCTTCCTCTTCAGATTCAGCAGTTGGAATGTTTTGATATTTGGCATGGAGCAACCTTAGGGGGCTGAGATTCAAGTTTGTTCAAGCCAAGTCCCTTGGTTCATATTTGGGCTCACTATGGGAGCCTGAATGACAACTTAGTTCAAAATGAGGAATTTTCTTTAAAAATCTTCAGATCCAGCAGATGAATGCTTTTGATATTTTTTATGCAGCATCCTTAGGGGGGTAAGATTCAAGTTTGTTCAAGCCATGTCCCTAGGTCCATATTTGGGCTGATTGTGGGAGCTCGAATTGTAACTTGGTTCAAAATGAGGAATTTTCTTTAAAAATCTTCTTCTTCAGATCCAGCAGTTGGAATGTTTTGATATTTGGTGTGCAGAATCCTTAGGGGTGTGAGATTCAGATTTGTTAAAGCCAAGTCCCTGGGTTCATATATGGGCTCCCTGTGGGAGCCCGAATTATGACTTAGTTCAATATGAGGAATATTCTTTAAAAATCTTTTTTTAGATCCACTGGTCAGAATATTTGGATATTTGGTTTCAGCTTTTCTTAGGAGGAGCAGATGCAACTTGTGGAAATCAATTCTCTGGGTTGATATTTAGGCTACCATGTCAGGTGAGCGCCCTCAGGCACCCTGGGGCCTCTTGTTTATTAGTGCATTTTCTTACTGGTCTCACTCATTTGCACTCAGTGACCTTGTTTACATCTTTGTTACACTGATCTACAATTATTGTACATATAGCTGTTGATTGTTTAAGTAGGTCAGGGACCTTGTTTACTTGGATTATGACAGAATCACCTGGAAACTGATAGAAACTGACAGAACACTGTAGACATTTCATCTTCTAGGACATTCTATCTGGTTACTATATAAAGGTTTGTCAACAGAATTCAAAAACTCAATTTTAGAAAGCCATTTCAGAAGAACTTATTTTCACAGCAGTTGTTTCCATTGGAGATTATTATTGTTTCAGAACAGTGCATTTATTATAGAAGCAGAGCTTCTTTGTGAATTTGGAAGATTGATTCCAAAAGAGAATTTTGAAGAGAATTTGTTCGTCTTGAAAAAGAGAATTTATACTTTCTGTGAAACAGAAGAATTTTGTGAAAAGCCAGGATTCTACTGGATTATTTGGAAATTATCTGTGGCACCAATACTTCATGGATTTTTACTCCATTTGAGTTTTGCAGAGCATTTTATTATATTTTATTGGAGGCTGCTGAAATTTCTAAGTGAAAATTTTATTACAATCTACGGGATGCTGTTTCTGAAGAGACATTGTTGGATTTAATACTACATCTACCAGCTGGTAACTTTCTTCAGAAGATACTTCACGACTGGATTACTGGATTCTGTCAAACTATACTTTGGACTAATTCTGTAATTGATAAGTACCATTGTTTTTATTTTCTGTAACCCAATTAGTGTAAAAGATCTTTGTATCATTTTTTTTTTTTTTTTTTCTATTAATTTTTTTTAATTAAATTTCAGAATAGTTAAATTCATAGTTATTGTTGCTGATTCTCAGATTTCTTTCTGTTACCAATATCAATAATATTTCCATACCGTAACAGAAATTGGGGGCTCGTTGCCAAGATTGAATATTAGATAACGAGAAAATTGCAAATTGCAATTATTATTTTGGCTCACTTTCAAAACATTTAAATTTTCTTAGAAAATTTCAGTATTATTATTTATATTCTGAGAACCAGCAAACCTTTTCATCATGGTATTTATTGTGACAGAATTTATATCTGAATTTTGAAAGATCTCCTAGTTTGGCCCTTTTAGAATCTCTTAAGAAGGAGGATTTATTTCAACTTGCTCAGTATCTAAAATTACCTGCCACCCCTGGTCTGAACAAACATAAACTTAAACCGCTCATTGTTAATCATTATATGGAGGAAGCCCTTTTGCTTTCCCCTCTGAACCACAACCCACTGATGCCCTTGAACTCAAAAAGTTAGAATTGGAATTAAAAAAGTTAGAAATGCAACAAAAAATGAGGGAAATTGAAAATCAGGCTCAAAAAGAAAAAGAGGACAGGGAATTAAAATTAAAAGAATTAGAAGCTCAAAAAGAAATGGTACAAATTCAGGCTCAAAAGGAAATGGAACAAACTCAGGCTCAGAAGGAAATGGAACAAATTCAGGCTCAAAAAGAAATGCATTTAAGGGAAATTGAAATTCGGGCTCAAAAGGAAATAAGAATAAAAGAATTAGAATCTCAACGTCAAAGCTCAAATGTAATTTCCCCAAGTAGATTTGATGCAACTAAACATGTTAGGCTAGTTCCCCACTTTCAAGAAAAAGAAGTTGATAAATATTTTTTTACATTTTGAAAAAGTGGCAACAAGTTTAGAGTGGCCAATGGATGTCTGGACTTTGCTATTGCAAAGTGTTTTGAAAGGGAAGGCCCAAGAAATCTATTCTGCTCTATCTTCGGAGCAAAGCAATAATTATGACACTGTTAAAGAGGCTATACTTAAGGCATATGAACTTGTTCCAGAGGCCTACAGGCAGAAATTCAGAAATTATTATAAAAACGAAAATCAAACTCATGTTGAATTTGCCAGAGAGAAGCAAAATTTATTTGACAGGTGGTGCCATTCAAAAGAAATAGGGAAAGATTTCTCTAAATTAAAAGAAATGATGCTAATTGAAGAGTTCACAGGAAAGATACATTCAGATATAAAGGCCCACCTGGATGAACAAAAAGTTGACACTTGGAACAGAGCAGCAGTACTAGCAGATGACTATGCCTTAACTCATAAAATGAGTCGTAACTCTTCTACAAATTTTTGGCTTCACAAGAATTCTTTCCAAAGTGGACCTAGACCAACTTCAGATAAATCTCATCCTTCCAGTCCTCCAAACTTTTCACCACCCAAATTTAATAGGAATCCTAATGAGAATAAGTCACCTAATGCCAGCCCTACACCATTACGACCCAACAGTTCAACTAAAACTTGTAATTATTGTAAGAAACCAGGTCATTTATTATCTGATTGCTGGCTGTTAAAAAGGAAAAATGAGTCCTCTACTTCACAGAATGCACTAGCATGTGCTCCATGCCCTGAAAGTTATGTAATAAAGAAAGATGCTTTAGAAAATTATAAGCCATTTATTTCTGAAGGCTTTGTTTCCCTTGAGGGGGATAAGCACTGTTCCTTACCAATAAAAATACTGAGAGACACAGGGGCTACTCAGTCTTTAATGTTAGAAGGCATTTTGCCATTTTCTGAAGAAAGTGCTACAGGGGCACAAGTTCTAATATCGGGTATTGAGTCAAATTCTTGATGATGTTGATGTAGGAGAGGCAAATCCCATCTGTTATTTTAAATGTCCCACTTCATAAAATAAATTTAAAAAGTAGTTTAGTAAATGGGACTGTAACAGTAGGAATCAGACCTACTCTACCTGTAAAAGGTATTTCTTTATTATTGGGAAATGACTTAGCTGGTGACAAAGTCACTGTAGAACCTCAAGTGGTGGATAAGCCGAGCACAGATGAAAGTATTATTAATTTGAAGGAATGTTTTCCTTTTGCCTTTCCAGCATGTGCTGTGACTCGGTCCGTGGCAAAGAAAGCTGAGGTTGATAACAACCTCAATTGTGTTGATTTGAACAGCAAAGCTGAGAATAAGAACAGTCACAGAATTATGGATTCTGAAGACATTGATTTGTCTCAGACATTTTTGAGTCAGTGTGATGACTCCTCCAGAGATTGTAAAGACGCCACTACACCCGAGAGTGATAGGGGGACCTCCTTAAATATCATTTCCCGGACATCTTTAATTCAGGAACAGGAAAGTGATCCTGACCTTGCCGAGCCATGTGAAAGGGCTCTAACAGAGGCAGAAGCCCAAAACTACCCTGTCTGTTATTTTAAAAAATCTGATGTACTCATGAGAAAATGGTGACCACCAGAAGTACCCTCCAATAGTGATTGGGAGGTTATTTATCAAATAGTTGTCCCCACTAAATACCGGAATGAAATAATAAGCCTGGCTCATGAAAATCCAATGGCTGGAGTTAGGAAAACCTACCCTCATATTGAACAGTGTTTTTACTGGCCCAAGCTTCGACAGGATGTTGTTGAATTTTGTAAAACCTGCCACAAATGTCAAATTGTAGGAAACCCAACCAGAAGATTCCTCCTGCTCCCCTTCAACCAATCCCTGCTTTTGAGGAGCCATTTAGTAGAATTATTATTGATTGTGTTGGCCCATTGCCTAGAACAAGATCTGGAAATGAATATCTTCTTACCATCATGTGTGCTTCTACACAATTTCCTGAGGCTATTCCTATAAGAAATATTAAAACTAAGACTATAGTTAAGGCCTTGATAAAATTTTTCACGACTTTTGGTCTACCCAGGTCTGTGCAATCAGACCAAGGCTCAAATTTTATGTCTTACATTTTTCAGCAGGTGATGTATGAGCTCAAAATTAAGCAGAACACATCAAGTGCCTACCATCCCGAAAGTCAAGGAGCTCTTGAACGCTTCCATCAAACACTGAAGACCATGATAAAGGCCTATGGGGAGGATAATGAGAAGGATTGGGATGAAGGAGTACATCTCCTCTTATTTGTAGTCCGTGAGACTGTACAGGAATCTCTGGGGTTCAGCCCTTTTGAATTAGTGTTTGGACACTCAGTGAAGGGTCCACTCACTGCTTTGAAGGAGAAATGGCTCGAGGAAGAGCCACCTGAAATTTCTCTTCTGGACTATGTGTCCACTTTTAAGGAAAAACTGCACCAGGCCAGAGAAATGGCAAATAAACATTTACAGAAAGCCCAGAGTCATATGAAGACCTGGTATGATAAAAAGGCAACATTTTGCACCTTTAAACCTGGGGACAAGGTGCTAGTATTATTCCCTTTAAAGGGCAATGCTTTACAAGCAAGATATTCAGGCCCTTATATTGTTAAGCACAAGATCAGTGATACTGATTATGTTGTTGAGACTCCCGATAGACTCAAAAATACTCAGCTGTGCCATATAAATATGTTGAAAACATATTATGAGAGACAACCAAACTCTCTACCAGTCTCAACAGTCACCCACAGAGATGAGCTGGAAAATCCTGTGGAGGATGTTCATGAAGGCGGTGAAAATGTACCTCTAAAGTTACAGAACTCAGATGTCCTGAGAGATCTACAAAATAAAATAGATTATTTACTGCCTGACCAAAGAAACGATTTAGTTGATTTAATTTTCAAATATCAACACTTATTTCCCGATGTGCCTAGTAGGACATCTGTTATTTTTCATGATGTTGATGTAGGAGAGGCAAATCCCATCAAACAGCATCCATATAGATTGAACCCTTTCAAAGCTGAGATCATGCGAAAGGAAATACAGTATATGCTGGACAATGATATAGAACCTAGCCATAGCAACTGGAGTTTGCCCTGTATACTTGTCCCAAAACCTGATGGGAGTTACCGATTTTGTACGGATTACTGTAAAGTGAACAGCCTCACCAAAACAGACAATTATCCAATTCCAAGAATTGATGACTGCATTGACAAACTTGGCCATGCTAAATTTGTGACAAAATTTGACTTGTTAAAGGGTTATTGGCAAGTCCCTTTAACAGAAAAAGCAAAAGAAATATCTGCTTTTGTTACACCATTTGGGTTGTATCAATATAAAGTTACCCCTTTTGGCATGAAAAACTCTCCGGCAACGTTCCAGCGCATGGTTAACCACTTAATTGCAGACCTAGATCACAGTGAAGCTTATATTGATGATGTTATTATACACACAGATACAAATTGGGCTGATCATCTAAAGCATATTCAAGAATTTTTTGACAAAGTGACCCAAGCCAACCTAACTATTAACCTGGTAAAATCAGAATTTGGCAAAGCAACTGTAAATTATTTAGGTCATGTTGTGGGTCAGGGGCAGGTGAGGCCGATTGCGGCAAAAGTTGATGCCATTGTAAATTTTCCAGTACCAAGCTTGAAAAAAGAGCTCATGAGATTCTTAGGCATGGCTGGATATTATAGAAAATTTTGTTTAAATTTCTCAGATGTTGTCTCCCCTTTGACCAGTTTATTGAGCAAAAGGGTTGGGTTTGTTTGGACTGAGAAGTGCCAGAAATCCTTTAACAGAATAAAACTTTATTAAATAATTCCCCTGTCCCAGCCAGTCCCAATTATGAAAAGCCCTTCAATTATTTATAGATGCAAGTGACAATGGAGCAGGTGGGTGTATTGCCCAGGAAGATTCCCAAGGTATTGATCACCCTGTATGTTATTTCTCCAGAAAATTTCTCAAACATCAAAAGAATTACTCTACAGTAGAAAAAGAAACTTTGGCTCTAATTTTGGCATTAACCCATTTTGATGTGTATCTAGGAACCACCCAGTGCCCAATTACAGTTTACACCGATCATAACCCCTTAACTTTTATCAATAAAATGAAAAACAAGAATCAAAGATTATTGCGGTGGAGTTTAGCCCTTCAAGAATATAATTTAGAGATTAGGTATATTTCGGGAAGAGATAATGTTGTAGCTGATGCTCTTTCCATAATATCCTAATTTAAAATGATATGATCGGTCCCTGTTCACTTCAAGTGTATATATGTTTATTTTTAAAAAAAAAAAAAAAAATTGTGAAGATTATGGTGTGTGTGTGTTGTAAACCAGTCAGAGACTGCTAAAATTATATAAAAAGTTTTCAGTACCTTCAAACTTTTTCTTTTAAGGCGGGGTGTGTTATAGCCCCCATATTATATTGAGATTGATATATCCTTAGTAGATAATTATATGAGAAAGATATATTTTTATTAGTGCATTTTCTGACTGGTCTGACTCATTTGCACTGAGTGACCTTTGTTTACATCTTTGTTACACTGATCTACAATTATTGTACATATAGCTGTTGATTGTTTAAATAGGTCAGGGACCTTGTTTACTTGGATTATGACAGAATCACCTGGAAACTGATAGAAACTGATAGAACATTGTAGACATTTCATCTTCTAGGACATTCTATCTGGTTACTATATAAAGGTTTGTCAACAGAATTCAGAAACTCAGTTTTAGAAAGCCATTTCAGAAGAACTTATTTTCACAGCAGTTGTTTCCATTGGAGATTATTATTGTTTCAGAACAGTGCATTTATTATAGAAGCAGAGCATCTTGGTGAATTTGGAAGATTGATTCCAAAAGAGAATTTTGAAGAGAATTTGTTCGTCTTGAAAAAGAGAATTTATACTTTCTGTGAAACTGAATAATTTTGTGAAAAGCCAGGATTCTACTGGATTATTTGGAAATTACCTGTGGCACCAATACTTCGTGGATTTTTACTCCATTTGAATTTTGCAGAGCATTTTATTATATTTTATTGGAGGCGGCTGAAATTTCTAAGTGAAAATTTTATTATAATCTATGGGATACTGTTTCTGAAGAGACATTGTTGGATTTAATACTACATTCACCAGCTGGTAACTTTCTTCAGAAGATACTTCACCACTGGATTACTGGATTCTGTCAAACTGTACTTTGGACTAATTCTATAATTGATAAGTACCATTGTTTTTATTTTCTGTAACCCAATTAGTGTAAAAGATCTTTGTATCATTATTTTTTTTTTTTTTTTTTCATATTAATTTTTTTTAATTAAATTTCAGAATAGTTAAATTCATAGTTATTGTTGCTGATTCTCAGATTTCTTTCTGTTATCAATATCAATAATATTTCCATACCATAACAGAAAGGGCTCTCTGAGCCCTTTTCCAACAGTATATTATAATATATACTACTCAAAGTTTGCTAAGCACCAAATATTTGACACTTGCTTGTGACATATTTGCGATATTTTTGGTGGATATGATTGAGGCATGTATTGAGAGGGTCACCAGTGTTTACATTATCTCTCTTGACAGGCAGACTTTTCGCGACAGTCATGGAAAGCATGTACCCCTTGATTTTCATGATGTTTTTGTGTACTGTTTACATGTACATGACATGTGTAATGGATTCAGTCTTCATTTCAACACAAACTCTTGTGATTTAATGATTGAATATGGCAAATGCAAATGTAAGAAGACATTTGTCTGGAGCAGAAATGTGGTGGGCTGTAGGGATGGTGGAGCAAGGAGCTACCCATCGTCAGGTTGGTGAAGCCCTTGGTGTGCACCATACGGTGATCACCAGAGCCTGGGCAAGATTTAAGCAGTATGACACACCATGGTGGTGGTAGAGACAGGGCAACAGGGCTGAAGAGCGGTTTTTGATCATTCAGGCCCTTAAGGAACCGCTTTGCCACAGCAATCCAGCTTTGCAGTGACCTTCAGAATGCATCCGGGGTAAATGTTTTGACGCAGACTATCTGGGCAAGGTTGCACGAAGGTGGTCTCCGATCGAGAAGACCATGTATTTGCATTCTGCTGTCCCAGAACCACCGCCAGGCACGATATGAATGGGCCATGGGCTGCGTTGGATTTACCAAAGAAGATTGGCAGGTATTGCCTAGACCACACAGATAGGCGTTCTAGGGTATGGAGAAACCAGGAGAGCGATTTCATGCAGCCAACATTGCTGAGCATGACCGCTATGTTGGAGGGTCAATCATGGTCTGGGGTGAGATCAGCAGGGATGGGCGTACAGAGCTCTGTGTCCTTGAACGTGTTACATTGACTGCACAGCGGTATATTGATGAGATCCTGGATGTCCACGTTAGATTGTATGCAGGTGCAGTGGGTGATAGATTCATTCTGATGGACAATAATGCCCGTCCTCATGTTACCCATGCTGTCGGGGAGTACCGACAGAGGGAGGGGATTGAGCGTATGGACTGGCCAGCAAGATCGCCTGACCTCAATCCAATCAAACATGTCTGGAATGAGTTGCAGCTTGCATTCAGCCCGTGCAGACTAGCCAAGAAGTGACCAGGAGCTTGGTGCCATACTGGTCCAAGAATGGAACAACATCCCACAAAGGACCACCAGGAACCTGACTGGGGTCATGAGAAGGTGTTGTCAAGTTGTAATTAATGGTAATGGGTCTCATACTCGATATTGAACCCATACCAGTTCGCTGCGTCAACATTTTGGCAAATTGAAAAATTTCCTCTTTTACCAATAATATCCATTTTCCATGGTTATCGTATTCAAAAGCTAAAAAATAATGTCAAGCACAAATAAAATCTTAATTTCTGTACATAAATCATTAAAGATATAATTAAATAAAATAAATGTACACTTTTCATTACAATATTTCAACTAAAACGTAAAACAGGTGGTTGGATATACATGGTGCTTAGCAAAATTTGAGTAGTGAAGTATATCGGCGAAATGAAAGAAACTCGGAATTTGGGATTTCTCATCTCAACTCATCTACATATCATTATTAATTTTCCATTTCCTGAAAATCTGACAGAGGGCTACTTGAGAAATAGGTTGCCTAAAAAATTATAGGTAGTGTTAGTTTAAGGTTACCATATTTTTATACAACAACCAATGGTGCTAACTCAAAAAATAATCCAGGTCCAAACACAAATTTTACCCCCCAATCCCCAAAATTTGCATGCAAAACCAAAAATTTTATGTCCTATCTGGTCCTCCATACTTTTGCGAACTGCGCATGCACAGTATCCAGGAAGATACCGAAATTGGCGCCAACCATCATTCTTTGTCAGTAACAACAAACTGACATCTGTGCTTTTAAATCTCAGTTTTAATAATGCCAGACACAAATCAATGGAAGAATTGGTGGATCCAAGGACATAATTGGATGATGGAAGGGAACAACGGTGGTTAGAGACGTCCAGGGCTATAACTTTATAATTTTCATCTAATTTATTTCAAGTTTCCCAATTTCGGGACATGGACCTGACGTCATCATTCTTGTTAATGATTTTCCACTGTTTGTTAAGTGTTCCTTCCCTATCCTTCCTTGAAGTTAAACGTTCAAGCTTTTTGGCTTATTTTATTGAAATTTTTTTATAAATTTCGTGGGAGTTTGACGTGTTACACAGAATGTTTATTCTGTATATCCCCATGGTTACATCCTCACCCTAGGGGTGTTTAGGCATTTTGGGTCATGTATCTTACATCCAATGTATCGTTTTTTCTTCTTCTGAAGATCTTGCTTTACATCGGATAGTTCTAAATCGGTTACTGACTTCGGGCCTCTTTATTCAGTGCCTAGGGTTTTGTTTCCGGTTTTTCTTCTAACGTTGTTTACATTGGCCACATTGTATAAATATATGTAGTTTTCTATTTATTTCATGGTAGGATTGTTGTAAGATACATTTATAATATTCCGGTAGTGTAGCAATTATTTTTTGGAATTTTGTCCACACTCAGGCTCTATTGGGATACCTTTGGGCTCGTCTTGTTCCCTTTGGGAACTTGGGCTCCTGTCAAAATTTTTCAAAAAATATTTTTTTTGAAATTAATTTTTCGATTTATATTTTGAATGTTATTTATTATTTATCTTTTTAATATATTTATTGTGGAGTTGGTGGGAGTACTGTTGACTTTGTTTTGCTTCATTATGAAAGCTTATTGCTCAAAATGCAAGGCGAGGAAGTCTTCCTCGGATTTACATGCTTGTTGCCTTGCTTGTAGTCGATGTACTCCCACTAATTCTTGTCCAACCTGTGTCGGATGGGATGACAAACATTGGAGATGGGTGTCACGGTACGTTGTTAGTGGTGAGAGGCCAATGCCGGTCCTCTCGCCACAAAGTCAATCAAGTTTCTCAGTTTCTTTTTCAGAGGAACAAGAACATGGTGATGTTTACGTGACGCCTAAAGATAGTGTGCCACCGTCGTCGAACTCAGATGAGCAAACAGAGCTAGCTGCCAAGGTGCTCATGAATATTAGACAGGGCATAAAGCCACTAGTTTGTGGTTTTAGTCCCTTGTCGCCAGCTAGCTCGACCGGTGAAGCAGTTACTCCGTCCGTGGGTACCGTGATGCCGGGTGTGTCCGTTGCGGTTGCTAGGAGTGGATTGGGTTGAGCGAGCACCTTAAAACATAAACATGCTCACCCAGTGATGACAGAACAGAGGAAGAAGCCGGCAAGTAGCGTGGGAAGCTCGGCGAGGTCTGAAAGGACCGTGGGCGAGAGAGGTCCCTCTCTTTCCCAGCAGCATCTGGAGCCAGATGTTGTGATTAGACACTTGCATGAGTCGGAGCATACGTCCACACCTTCCATCTGGGATGCTCCATATAGTACGCAGCTGGCCTCGGCTGCAGTTACGGCTTCTACAACGTCATCTAAAAAGCACACATGACCGCACCTTAGCTACACGATTTCGGATATCCAGCCTGCATCGCCGAGAAGGGACCACTCGTCTGCGAAGTCAGACCATCCGGTAGCTAAGGAGTCCAGGCATTGTTTATCAGGACATCTGGAGAAAAGATCCATCTTGGACACACCATCCCAGGAGCAGCAGTCGGCCAAGAAACAGAAGACCGCTGCTCCTCAGGCCTCCGTTACAGAATTGCTGTCGCAGATTGTGCAGCTCATCGCAGCATCCCAGCAAGTGCAAGAGCAGCCTACAGCAGTCTCAGAAGCTGAGTTGTCAGACGGTGCTGGGGTCGGTCCAGTCATCTGCACGTTCAGATGCGGTAGACCGAAACTCACAACTGATTCAATCGGATGGTGAAAGGGATATGGAAGAAGATTACCCTTCCCTTTCGGAACAGCACATGGTTGCGATGGATTTAATCCATCAACACTACCCTGAATTTGTTCCGGCGAATCAGAATGCTGCAACTACTAGAAAGAAACCGCTGACGTCGTTGGACGCAGACTTTATATGGACAAAGGAGGAGGTCCTGTCTTCTCCGGTTCAGTCTAGACATGTGTCGCAGGTTACCTGTTGCCATCGGAGTAGACACTCAACAAGCGGGTATTCAGACAGATTTGCTACCAGTGGGATCAACCCATGATAGATTTGTTCGCGACACACCTGAACAATCAGTTGCAGACATACATGTCGCCATGTCCAGACCATTGAGCGTACGCAGTAGACGCTCTGTCAATCTCATGGTACGGAATGATAGGATATGCGTATCCTCCAACTCCGTTGATTCAGCAGATTCTGTTAAAGATCAAACAGTCTCGCTGCAAAATTCTGCTAGTAGCATCTCTGTCGTCACAGAAACCGTGGATCAGTCTTCTCAGGTGTTATGGGATGTTCCCCGGAAGCTTCCTCCGCGAGAGGACCTTCTTTATCTGTGGAAGTCACGTGCACTGCATCACAACCCGGAAGGTCTCTACCTTCATGTATTTCCGTTGTGTGGTCCTTCTTGCACGGCAAGCAATTTACAGGACGAGCAGTGGACACAATTTCTAACTGCAGGAGGTCCTCCTCTTTGTTGAATTACTCAGTGAAGTTGAAGGTTTTCTTCCGTTGGTGTAAGGATCAATCGATAGACGTCTATGATCTGTCCATACCGGATATTGCCAACTTTCTGGTCTTCCTTTTTGATATTCTCAAACTGCAGCCTGTCACTATTGAGGGCTATAGGTCTATGTTATCAGACACTTATCTCATCATGATACCTTGGCAATTGGATCTAATGCTTCATTATCCAAACTGGTTAGAAATTTCTGTATAAATCGATCTAGAACCCTCAGATTAATTCGTAAGTGAAATTTGGCTTGGGTTCTGTTGAAGCTTAAGGAAGCTCTGTTTGAGCCATTGGACGTTGTAGAGTTCAAATTCTTGACCTATAAAACAGCATTTCTCTTAGCCTTTGCATCTGCTAAAAGAATTAGTGAACTCCATGCTTTATCTGTTGACGAATCTCACTACCGTAGTGTTGGTAATACCATTGCTTTAACTACAGAAGTGGGATTTTTGGCTAAGAACCCGTCTCCAGATAAATGGCCTGAGCCTATTACCATAAAGGCTCTGCCGTCTACGGACAACCGTAGACCTCTGCTGTGTCCAGTCAGAGCTATGCGCATATATAAACATGATCAGTTTTTTAAGAAAACGCTTCTTTCTTTCGCTAATTCCTAACAGAAGAGATATTTCTGTTCATTGTATTGCTAGATGGATTCAGTTGGCAATACGTATTGCCTATGAAAATCTATCTTCAGATCAGCGTTCAGTAAATAAGATATCAGCGCATGAAGTTAGAGCGATGTCCACTTCTTGGGCTTATTCTAACAGTATAGCCATTTCTGATCTCATGAAAGCTGCATACTGGACACAGCCTTCTACATTTACCAAGTTTTAACTTAGAAATTTAGAGTCCATCTGCGGTGACCTTAGATGTTTAGGCCCTCTTTTGCTCAGAATATCGTCCACTAAATGATTACATCTATAGTTATTTAGGCAACCCCTTCCAGCAGTGATGCTGTTCCGCTGCCCTCTTTGTTCTGTGGTCATGTACCTCAGAACAAGGAGAAGGACAGGGGCATGTTTTTTTTCCCTTACGATCATCTGGCTTTATAGTGAAAAGTAAGGGAAGCATTTGTATTTGTCACGTGTCAAACAGACATTAATATACAATCCTCGGACACTTTTAAATGAGTATAAAGAGTCTCATTCTCTGGACTATCTTTATATTTTGGCTTCCCTTCACCGAATTAGCATAAGGGGTTATGCTGGCATTAAATGGAGAATTATATAAAATGTAATGCTCAATTACATTGTTGGTGTTATGTCTTTCTCGTTTCTCACAAATGAGAAAGACATATAATTCCTTTCTCTCCTATTCTCCTGTAGGAGATATCCTTTATGACGTGATTGAGTCATTGGATTGTTCTCTATGTCCTAGGTCCTCCAGTCTGTTTACGATGCAGCTAGTCTGGGCCATTGGTTGTTGTATAAATATTAATAATTTGTATATTTTTTATACTTACCAATGGCCCAGATGGCACTCATACCTCCCCGCTGTTTACAACATTTAGCAGGCAGTTTTTAGAAAGAATTTTGGTGTCTTCCTGGATACTGCGCATGTGCAGTTCACAAAAGTATGGAGGACCAGATAGGACATCAACTTTTCGGTTTTGCATGCAAATTTGGGGGATTGGGGGGCAAAATTTGTGTTTGGCCCTGGATTATTTTTTTGGAGTTAGCACCAGCTAGTCTGGGCCATTGGTAAGTATAAAAAATATACAAATTACTATGAATTTATAATATTTACCAATTTAGGTTATCTCCCCTTTTCTTGTATGAATCAACATTGTATGACAAGATGTCATCCAACTCTTTGAATCTACATATAATTTCTTTATCAAAGGGTTGATAGAGGCATTTTCTACTTTTAGAAGTATAAGTCATCTGTCATAGGTACAGTTTGCCTTTGGCAGAAAATGATGATGCATGGAAAAATTTCCTCAACCTCTATTCACTCTGGCTGCTGTATTGGTTCACCACCAATACATTTTTTGAATCACATAATTGCACTGAATGAGAAAAGGAAGACTAGTTTCAAGTCGGTAACCAGGAAGAGAAATTCCTGGAAGGTGATAATCAGGGTACGAGAGATTAACTAGTTCACTAGTTCAACTTACCCACCCCCAGGGGGAAGATAAATTGGTAAATTAAGTTTGTCTCTGGGAGTTGGAGGGGGTGGGGGGGGGGGGGGTGATCAGTGGGAGGAGATATCAAAGCACACCAGAACCAATGGCTGAAGTGGAAATAGGGCCATATGATCATGATGCTGAAAATGACATTAAACACCCAAAAATAAATAAATCTCTTGTGATAATGAAGTTTGGATTATACCTCTTCTTGCAAATAAAGACAGTACATTCTACTCATCAAAAGCAAGGAATGAAGATATTTGTTTCAAAATAACATTGTTTATATAAGAACACTGGTCTAGAAAGACTTTTGGGGCAGGTTGAGTATTGTGTGCAGTAATTCAATTAATATAAAAGAATCATGTTAATTGAATAAACACTTTGACATATTCAGTTTATAGGATTATTCAGTTAACCAAAACTTGGTCATTTTGCTACCTTCTAGCTACAAATTGAGTATTTATGTAAAGCTCTATTGAGCAAGATATATTTGATAAATTAACTTCTCATAATGGAAATACTGAGGTCAAAAAGTATGTAGCAGTTAGAGGTTATCAGTACAGTTACTTGGTAGAACACAATACTTTCTGTTATTTTAACTTGGATTTATTTATTCTATTGCCTGTCTACAATCAACAGGTTAAGTTTGAACAGTTATTGTAAATGGTTTGATTCCTCATGGGAATCTGGAATCTGGGAGGTGGGGGAGGCAGAGCAGTGCTTGTTTTCTTGATAAACAAATTCTGCTTTACTTGAAAATAGGTCCCGGAACCAACGACTTGGATGAAAGTTCTCTAAAGTGAACAGCATTAATGAACAATATAAATACTGATATACAAATATTAAATGATATATAAATATTAATATAACAGTATGAACAATTGGTTAAACGATTGGTTAAACAATTGGTTAAACTTGACTTCATACCAGTGTTGCAGTCATGATATAGCCATAGATGCTGAAAATGACCTTAATCTCCAATAAATAAATACTGTGATGTTTGAAAGTTATATACAGTTAACAGAGTGATTCTCGCTACCCTTTAACTAACCAGAATAGCAGAAAGGTTTGTCCCACTGCCCCCACGCATGAGTTAGGTTGGGTAGCATATAGTGCCAAAGAGTGTCTTTGTGTGCCTGCTTGGGTGAGTGTATCTATCCAAACCAACAACTTCAAAATTATTGGGGCTACAGAATTTCACACTATTATAAAGGACAAATGAGATGATGTTTCACACACTATAGCAGGGTCAAGGTCAAATTTTTAAGTCACTCTTAAAATCTTTTGACAAAATCTTCATGCTATACCTCAAAGCTGTGTAATGGTGATCTCACTCCCTCGGCCAGTCAGACTAACCTGCTTATAGAGTTTCTGTAAAAATCGCTGTATTTTTATTCGGTTAACAGGGATTTACTCCATATCCATAGGCGATTTAAATGGCATGTTTCTACAAAAGGAATGGTAAATGGTTTAGTGTTTGAAAATATGAGAAGGTTATTCCATCAGGCGGTATTCAGTTAACCCTAATTCCATCTTTGATAAAAATAATTTCTACAACAAAGCAGGTGCCCAACCTACAGTCTTTGGGTTAGTTTGCAAGTTACATTCAAAGTGACTTAGCAGTTGTCTTCAGGAAAGTCCTGGCTGCCTATATAGGCAGCCAAGACTTTCCTAGAAGCACCTGATAAATCACAAGATGTAAACTGGAAGTGCAGGAAAACTGTATTAAAATCTTGCGGCCCTTAGAGGTTAAATGTGGAACTCACACTATTTGTTAAATGTGTGAGTACTGGTAGAAGCTATTATAATATTTTACTTTTTTTTTATTCTTACAGGTGGTTCAGGAGGCTTTAGACAAAGCAAGTCAAGGACGGACATGTATTGTTATTGCTCACAGGTTATCTACAATACAAGGTGCTGATAAGATTGTTGTTATAAAAGGTGGACAGGTTATAGAGGAAGGGACACACTCTGAACTGATGTCACATCAAGGTTTCTACTACAAATTACAGAATAATCAGAAGAGGAACAAATAATCAGAATAAATCTAGCATTTTAGTTTCATACAAATGATGTACAACAAGCATTTTAATCATTTTTCTCTTAGGCCCCTGCAGATACAATGTTTTAACTTGAATCAAATATTAACAGAAAATTTCGAATTGAATTTTCAACAATTTCAAGTCCGTTGCATTGGCATTCTACAAAATTCTTGCAGCATAAAATAATTCATTTTCCATTTCTATTTTTGCTGGTATTCAACACCCATTGCAATCTCCAAACTTTAGAAGACATAGCGACATGCAGGTGTACTTTATTTTCTGTAAATCAGAATTTCAAATGGGTTAAAATTAATGATCATAATGGAATTTTTGTTCTTTTAACTTCTTGGCTATTTGCAGAAGGGATCGAAATTTGAACGTTTATATAAAAGAGATTTTTATAGTGCAGATGACATCCGCTGTTACATCAAACCAAACTCGAGAAGAAGACAATGACGTCTATTAATAAACACAACTTTGACATAGTTTCTTTGTCACTATATTCATCTGATTGATGTTAACTATAAAATCAAGAACCGCAAGTGATTTAGCAGGAGATTTAAACAAAAAAAAGAAAAGAAAACTTTTAATATTTGAGTTATTAAGCATATTTATCGATGTTTTAATCCTCAAATAATATTTTTTTTATCAGTAGAATATGTCCATTGAACAGATTACAATGGGTAAATTGAGCATGAAATCTCATTGATAACAAACTTAAAACCTGCTAACTATTCAAAATTATTATCCCAGCTTCAAACTCAAATCGAATATTGGTGTCAAATCGAATGATAAACAAATATTTGAAATTTGCAGGGGCCAACTTTCTCTTTCACCGGTGAGTATTTTTAATGGAATAAGTTCATAGCTGCTGTGAAGCCGTTACGATGCATTGACAACTTATTTAAGATAACCTGACCAAATGACCAAATACAGTATGGCCACTGTGGACTGGTCACTTTCCATGGGTGGGCAATATTTTCACAGACACAATATTATTAGATTCCAAACAGTAATTACAGGAATCATCATCAAAAATTTGATTAATTACAATTTTGCTACTGACTATTTTTATTACCTGATAAAATGCATGCATGGACATAATTGCCCACGCATGGATTATGATCAAACCACAGGTACTGTACTGTATGTTTTGAGAAACATATACTCTCAAACAATCGCTTAGTCCCTAAACATATCAGTTGCTTGACAAATGTGATGTCTGATTTCATTTCTTTCCTAATCTGCAATTCTTGAATTGAGGAATGTGACAGCAGAAGGAGGAGGCACTTGTATGTCAGTCAGTCAGAACAAAGTTGAAAATAGATCAGTCAGGCTACTAGATTTTAATTTTTCTTTAATCAGAAAGATAAGGATATTAACAAGACGATCTTTATGTTTCTGGCAATTTTTTCTAAATACAGGGTTCCCGTGGGGCTTTCGAATCAAGGAATGGAGTTGAATTTGATGAAAAGTCATTCAAGCCCTTGAAATCGTTGAAAAATGTGCCAGGAGGCATTGAAAAGCACTGAATATTCACAAAATATAAATGGTGATGAAGCACATAATCATAACTATGTACTTCTATATTTCCTGACTTAGTGATGATATAGTCCTAACAAGGACTCTCCGGACATTACCCCCTACAAGGGAAGTGGGAGGAGGGGGTAATAACCTGGGGTCTTAGTCACAAATAGTGAAGGCCTTGAATAGCCTTGGAATTTTATGAGTCCTTGCCTGCAGGAACCCTGTAAATATTTTGATTGGGGAGGCTTTTTTCTTTTTTTTAGTTGGGAGTGTCCATATTTTTTACAGATCAAAGTTTTGAAAAAATCAGCTTTAATTGGTGTACATTTTGACTTATTAAAAATAAAATTATAAATAATTTTTTGCAGGATATCGTACAATTTTTTTTGCCATATTTTATCAATGAGAGAGGTGCCTGACAAACAATTTTTTTTAAAGCCTGAGAGGTGCTTACTTATGTGTTTCGAAGATGAAGATGAATTTCTTAATAGTAAGAGCAATGTTATAAGAACTTCTGCTGGTACACAGAAATAAAGGAACACTGACAGTGGCCACCATTCCAGAAAAAAACTAAATGTGCCTTTTGATAACTTATGTCCTGTCAGCTTTCTATTTTTGTGATAATTTCTCTATTACTTGATGAAATATTTTTCATTGAATAATAATGTAAAGGAAAATCCCTCTCAACATTTCCTGAGGTTCATACTTATGACTAAGAGTAAATCCTAGTCATGAGTTACTTAACATTTTGTTGATTTTCTCCGTACCTGGTTAGATATTTTATGTTTGAGAAATTTATTGAGAAAAATATCTTTTATTACAAGCCTGTTCTTTGTAATCCCCATCTACAACAACACTAAACCATGTGGCAAAAGAAAATCTGTTCTGCACATAAGCAAGCCAGAAAATAAGCAGACTGTCATCTGCAAAATGAGGTCCCTAGAGGGTGTGAATTTAGTGATGCTACCCTGCACAGCAGGGTAGCATCACTAAATTTACCCTCTGTGAACCTCAATCTGAATCAAGGTCTCAAAACTAAACAGAAAGTGGTTGTCACAGGATAAATTGACCCACTGTATGGAATAGCATCATCAAATTCACCCTCTGGGGACCTCATTCTGCAAATATCAGACTGCTTATTTTCAGGCCTGTACATAAGTGCGGAATGGAAATCATTGAGAGCCATTTTTTAAATAGAAGCGAAATTTCACTGGAATTTTCTACAAATCGTGCAACGTAATTACAATTTGAATCCCTAGCAACAGCTGAAAATCGTCTCTTGAGTTCTAATGTGTTCTATGTCCCAGTAGGCACATAGAACACATTGGAACTCAGGAGACGAAATAGTAACACAGGTTCCCCTCGCAAATTTGTTGGTGATAAAATGTGTTCATTTTGTTGATAGTTGTCAAATGAATTGCTGAGTGTCCTTCTAATTGTTGTTACAGATGTAAAGTCACTTAATAAACATAGAAAGATACACGCTTTTGAATGGGTTAATCAGTATGGCACTTGTTCCATTGCAGAAGGATAAAACTCTAGGCCTGCGTCCTCTCGTTTTATTCACCTGTGCTGGCACTCATGTCTTATCGATTAACCCATTCACACGCGTGTGTCGTTCTGTGTTTGTATGAGCCAGAGAAAGATAGAAAAAAATAGGCTGGAGCTGACTTGAAAAACATATTTTCAACCATGTGTAACCAAGCTGTAATTGACTATTTTCTTCATCTTTCTGGTATCATATTGTGAAAACCATCATGGAAGGATCATTTTCTACCTTTAATACTTGATTTTAGATCATCAGTCATTTTGCAAAATATTTTTATCCACCTCATCGTGAATATGTAGTGTTCCAAGTTTAGTGTGATGAGCATGAGAGAAACATTTTGTCCATCATCTCCAACACTATGGTGTTGTGCATTTATTATCCGGTGTCTTGCATTTTTTTCATGAAAACATTGCACTGTAAATTCTCTACTCTTAAGAGGTCCAGTATATTGTATATGTTCACTCATACTAAGTAGAACCTAGTTACTATTAGTTGTTACTCTCGAGTGCCTAATAATAGTACAAGGCAAAATAATAGTACAGGGTGGAAAATTTCCTGAAAATTAATAATAGTACAGGGTCGAATAATAGTATAGGGTGGAAAATTCCAAGATGTGAGCCAACCGCTATGCTCTGAACCCTTTTCAGACATCTGATGCTCTTGAAGTGGTAAAAGGCTAAATTACTTTCGGTTATCATAATTTTCACATGGATTTGACATGTTGCAATTTATGGGAGAGTGCCTACAGGCACTCTCCCATAAATTGCACCAAGGCAAAACCTTTATATAGACTAATTAATTCTGTTTCAGTGATGGTATGAAGTACATCCACTGGGTACTAGGTCTTAAAGTTATGGTAGCAATACTTCAGAATAAAGACCAATAATATGCTTCCAGCTCTCTACCCATTAACATTTCCATTGCATCCTGTGTTTGCTTGTACATGTACCTTACTAGTTTGTTTTGGTGAACTTCTTGAGATAAGCAGCCGCTCTGCACATTTGACTGCTGAAAATTAATAATCATACAGGGTCAAATAAGGATCATACAGGCGGGATTTTTGTTAAAAAATGAATAATCATACATGTATGATTATTAGGCATTCAAGAGTAGGTAATCTGTTCTCATGACATACAATGTGTCTACAGTATCATTGAAAATAATTAAATTCAATGAACATAAATATTTCTTTCTTGTTTTTCTTCATCGTTGACACAAGCCTGTGACATTGATTCTTGGGAACCTTTCAGAGATTAGCTTTTTTTAAGAGTTTTGTCAGGCTGGTGTTATCCGCAAAGATAAAACAAGAAATAAACTTCTCTTGTCATTACCCTTTAACCCTTAAATGCCTAACTATGACTTTTTACTTAGGGTTCAATCCCAGGAACAGGAATTTTCTGGTTCTAGTTTTTGAAAGTCGCTCACGATACCAGGAATTTTCCAATTCTCATTTCTGAATACCTGGGAAATTAATAGGATAGAACTGGAAATCAATTTGCTTTGAACCTTTGCTTCCCGGTTCTAGTCTATGAATTTCCCAGGCAATATCACTGATTTTGGAAACCGGTAACAGAAAATTCCCATTTGCTAGGTTAAACTATAGCTCCAATGGCGATGCTGGTGTTGGAAGAAATTGATATGTTCCATAATCTCATGAGCTGTAATATGCAATCATTGATACCATGGTCTATGAATTTCCCAGATATGGTGATTGACTTTCAGAAGTGGGAGCTGCAGAGTTGTGTTTCTGGTATTAATTGGTTGAGTGTTAGAAGCCACAATCAGGGCTTTCAGAGAAATGACGGTACCAGAGCAAAAGCCAACATTTTCCTTGCTCATGTTTCATATTCAGTCAAACGCAAATAATACTTTGCTTATATATATTTGTTTTATGACAAATTTAGATCACCAAAAATAATCTAGCCCTCGCCCAGTTAAACCTTATTTTACTGCTACAAAACATGTACCCCATCTTTCAGTCTTTGGGTTATTTGAAAGTTGCACTTTCAGTACCTTGACAGTTGTTCTGGGCAAGTATAGGCTGCCTGTATAGGCAGACAAGGCTTGCCGAGAAACAACTGCAAAGCCACATGATGTAGACTATCAAAGTTGTATAAATATCTGCAAACCCTATTTTCTTGACAGCATATTAAATTCATAAGGTTTTAGAGTAATGTGTAAGCAAAAAGTTACAAAGTCAAGTTTTATAATTGAGGCAGTGGAATCAAATTTGCCCAAAAGTACATGTTATGCATTCAACTGATTTCAGTCTTCCTGTTGGAACCCAGTGAAGTATGCATTGCTTGTTTACTGTGGTAAACAAATTCTGTTTTAGTGATATAAAGGACCTGGTAACCAATGCCTAGAGTGTGAGGACTCTAAATTGGGCAGCAAAGGTATCAATGATTGGCTAAATTTAACTTTATTGATTGCATTCATGGCATAGGCATAGATACTGAAAATTGACTTTAAACAGACTTTCATCTTCTGTCACTGACGTCTCAAAATATTATTTCAACATTAAAATTTCCCCTGTGGGAACCCTGAGAAGTGAAGCAGTGGTTGTTTACTGTGGTAAACAAGCTCTGTTTTGCTGGTAAAATAGGACCCTATCACTAATTCTTGTGGTTGAAGTTGCAGAAGAATGATTTTCTTTACTTTGAAATTTAAATGAACTGGCAAACATGGCATAGTTTGTGAACCTTGCAGGTACTGAGGCAGAAACCAAGTGGGCAAAACTTTAAACATATCACATATTTTATTTTTTTGTGACAGGCTTATATATATTTCATGTGTACACCAGATTATGTATTGTAGAATATAATTTTTAACACATTATTTAATCATCATTAGTTATTTTTTATGTTCAGTTTTAAAGTGCTCTCATTAAGTGCTCTCATCAAGTGACCTTTATGTACAGTTTGTTTATTTTAAAATATTTCAGTTCAAATTTTAAAAAATGGACCAATTAATCATCCAGCCCTCTCCGTAGACCATATTTTTCACTAAACAAAATCTATTCTTTCTCTAGAGCCATCATTAACACATATCACTTTACAATTTGCAAATTTTGAATAATGCATAAATGTTAGTTCTTCTTCATATTAAAACAAGACATAATCCCAAACTATGTAAGGGCTTAGCCCTTAAGGGCCTAATTCTGACTTTAATCACATTTTTCAACAACAAAACAGGTGCCCTAACATACAGTTTGGGAGTAAGCTTGCAAGTTACATTGAAAGTGCCACGGCAGTTGTTTCTAAGCAAGTCTTGGCTGCCTACATAGGCAGCCAAGACTTGCCAAGAAACAACTGCAAAGTCATAGGATGTGGATTGTCAAAGTAAAGCAAGTGTGTATAAAAAAATATCCAGCCCCTTAAATGTTTAAGGGGAGTTTATGATATGCTTGGCAAACTTTTATTTCGTGAATAACTGATTTAAAAAACAAATTGACTGGCAAAAGCCCTTGGTTGAATCCAGCTGCATCATGTATTGAGATATGCAGGTTGTACAGTGGATCCCACTTCATTGGATTTTTTTTAATTGAAAACCCTGTTAATTGAATATAACTTTTAAACACTAGACTATTTACCATACCTTCAGTACTAATTTGACCTGTTAATTGCATATGTGCTATAGAGCAAACTCCTTTTAATTGAATAAAAACTCTTTCAATATGTTGAGAAATTAACTGAAAATCATTGAATTCCCCTTGTTTGTTAACCTATTTGGCCTCAGTACATTCAATACAGGAATTTAATCTATTATATCTTGTTTGACAGAGCTCCATGAGCTCTGTCAAACAAGATATGATAGAATAAATGCTCAGTTTATCTCTAGAATACAGGAAAGTGACCATAACCCTGTTAATTGAATACTCCTGTTTACACCTTACATGCTGCTGAAGAATTTCTCTTGCACCTTGAAATAAGTATAATTTGGCACATTTTTCCAATTTCTTCCTTGTAAATTAAATGGATTTTTTATGCCCCCCGACTTAAGTCGGGTGGCATATAGTGATTGAAGTGTGCATGTGTCTGTCTGTGTGTGTGTCCAAGCCAACAACTCAAAAACTGTTAGGGCCACAGTCATCAAACTTCATACAATTATAAAGGACCATGGCAGGATGTGTCACACACCATAGTCGAGTTCGTACCTTCAAGGTCAAGGTCACATTTCAAGGTCACACTAAAAATCGGTCAATATTCGTGTCTGCCACAACTCAGAAACAAATCATAGTACAATTGTTAAACTGTTAAGACAGTCAGCAGAAGGTGTGTCGCATATAATAGTTTCTACCACATCTGCAAGGTGAAGGTCACGGGGGGGGGGGGGGGGGGGGGCATGTGTTACCTTAGTAATATTCTTCTTGTTCACCAATGATTCCTGGAGTTAAATTTAAATTAATTTGTCATCAAATCTAGTCATGACTGCTTCATAGCAACCATGATTAGCTGTGGTGAAAAATATATTGAAAATACTCAGCAGGGTTAAGAGTTAATTTTCATTGTCAAAGTGGTTACTCAATTCACAGAGCATTGCAACTCACAAGTCTGTGAGTATAAGAATTATGAAGCCTGTACTGACTGGACCCAGGTTATTGATTACCGGTATATAAATTTGAGACACCATTTGCAGTTGATGAAAAATAACAGTCTAAATGTATTTTTGGAAAGCCACAAGATATTTCCTTTTTTTGAGATGATGCTAGCCTCTAACATTATTTCCAGGAAAGTTCTCATAGAGAGCTTTTCAAAAATAATGTTAGGGCTTGGTAATGTTAGTGAAAAAAAAAACAAAAGTATAAATTTCTCTGGTGTTCATCTCCAGAATGTTTTTAGTTGCAAACAGAAGGTGACCAGTTCAAGTTAGTGTTAGTTTGTCCATCCATTTATCCATGATCAATCTTGATCAAATATATCTAATGAATTATATTTTGGTGTTGGTGTCTATTATTATGTGTGCAGGGTTACCTGGAGCTATGTTCTCTTAGGACAGAGATCCCTCGTGGAACCTCTGGGAAGTGGAGCACTGCTGTTTACTGTGGTAAACAAATTATGTTTTTATTGGTTAAATCAGATCTGGAAACCTATGCCTGGGGAAGGAATGCTTCTATAGTCAGCAGCATGAGTATAAACAATTGGCTAAACTTGATTTCATACCAATGTTGTGGTCATGAAATAGACACAGATGGTGAAAGTGACCTTAACCACCAATAAATAAATATAAATAAAGACAGTACATATGGCTGGCATGGACTGGTCACTTTCAATGGGTGGGCAATATTTCTACTGGCACAGTATTAGATTTCGGACACTAATTATAGGAATAATCATCAACTATTCAATTAATGAAGCACCGGATAAAACCCGGTGCTTCAGTAATTAAAATTTTGCTGATGATGTTTTTTATTACCTGGTAAACACATGCGTGGACATCACTGCCCACAAGTGGAAAACGACCAGTTCACAGCGGCTGTTCTGTACTCATTTTGCAGGTGTATGACCAATTGATCTGCTTCTTTACTCTGGTAAACAAGGTCTGTTTTACTGGTAAATCTGATTTTGGTGGAAGTCTTCCAAAGTGGGTTGTTTTGGTATAAACGTTTAGTTAAAATTGACTTCCTGCTTGTGTTACACTTACAGTCATGTTAAGAATTAATACAATTTGTATTAATGGAAGTTTAAGCTGAAACAAGAATATCTTTCACTAATTAAACTAATCGCATTTGGTTTCCATGTATACCAGGCTAGTTATAAGAAGCTGAGTTGATTGATATCATGTATAGCCTCAAGCGCTATTTCTTTAATATTGGGCTTTCCTTGGTTGTTGAATTTTACCATTTGTTGCTTCCAACCTGACTCAGTCTTGCAGGCTGCAGAATGGTCTTTTTTCTGCAGACCTGAACAATCTTTCCATTGCCATGTGTTACTATATTAGGAGAAGAGTTTATACAAAATAGCTGGTGACATTCCAGAGTTGGTGACATGGGTTTTCCAGCTAAACTTTTCCAGGAAAACTACAAGGAGGTATGACTAAATATGGGAATGGGAATTGCAAAACTTACCTGTATATACTAAGTCCCAGTTAGACCAGATCAATCTCACTCATTTCTTTGAAATGCACAGACATTTTGTTTGGTCTGATAATTAACCAGCTACACCAAGTTCCCATCCTCGTTTCCTTCTTGCCCTTTCTGCCTTGTCTGCGTTTTATGTTTCTCTTGTGTACTTTGTTTTTTCTTGACATGCCTCAATGTTTGTGGCTCAGTTTACTGCATGATATGTCTGGTGGTTGCGATGCTGAGGTGGCTGCAATGCTGGAAATACTTTGTGTTCTCAGCATTGTCTCATTTCACTTACCTAGGTTGCAGTACTAATCTTCACCCATGCTGGACTTTGCAACTAGGTACTAGTTCAGTAACATGTCTTTGTGTGACACTGCAGTATTCATACCTCATTCACACCTGATGATACGACCATATCACGGTGCTCTCCTAATTCTATGCTGTATTGTGAAGCAGACCGAATCGCCTCAAAGGGCCAAATGTTTGAATGTGTATATATGTACAGTTCTTTTAAAAAGATAGAAGAAAAAATAAATTCATATTACTGTGTTGTTTACTGCTTAAAATATAATTGCTACAAATGACCCAAATTACCAATAAATAAATAAACTACCTGGGTACTCATCATCTTAGTGCTTCTTGCTGTTAGGTTCAGTTGAATTTTAGAGTGTTGTTAATGATAGACTAAAAGCTAAACTTGACTTCATACCTATGTTGCAGTCATGGTATGGCAAAAGATTCTAAAAATTACCATAACCCTTTACCTAACGAATCGGCCGTATCTGCCGTGTAATTTGCAAATTAAGCATTTGAAAAAAAAAACAATTTCACAAAATTTTAACAAAACCATATCATTTAACCCCACATCAGAAAACGGACCCATAGATCTTGTCCCACTGAGGGGTGACAGGATATGGTTTTGTTGGATTCTTTTGGAAATATTTTGAAAATACAATTATTATCCCTTAAAGGCCTACAGAATTTGTCCATTTGTTTACACTTTTAAAAGTCTACATCCAGTGGCTTTACAGTGGTTTCTAGGCAAGTCTTGACTGCCTATTCAGGCAGCCAAGACTTGCCTAGAAACAACTACCTTGGCACTTGAAATTTTACTTACAAGCTTCCCCAGAGACCACATGTTTGGGCACCTGTCTTGTTGCAGTAAAAAGTAGGAATTTGGCTCTGAAGGGTTAAAATAATAAATTTTGATATCGAATGCATTGGGTAAAGGGTTGAATACAATAAATAAATTTTAAAGTGTTGTGTACTGAAGATACATGATCAGGTTTGATGTCCTGTTTCATATTGCATGTATATAACATGAGGTATGATTTTGTTGTTACATTAGGCTTTGCACTTTTCATGTGGGAATTCCCTGTGGGAACCCCGGGAAGTAAGCAGCACTTGTTTACTGTGGTAAACCAGTTCTGCTTTACTAGTAAAATAGGACCCAGTCACCAATGCTTGGCGTGAAGGTCCTCTAAAATGGGCAACATGTAGATCAACGATTGACTAAACCTGACTTCATCTCAATGTTGTGTCACGATTAGCCATGGTGCATAAATATGACGTTAACCACCACCAACAACAATCATGTGGGAACCCCAGAAAGTAAAGCAGTTGTTGTTTATTGTGGTAAACAAGCTCTGTTCTACTGGTAAAATAGGACCTGGTCACCATTGCTTAGGGTGGAAGTCCTCTAAAATTGCAACATGGGTATAAACGATTGGCTGGGCTTGACTTCACATCTATGTTGTGGTCATGATTAGCCATTGTGCAGAAATATGTGACCTTAAACACCAATAAATAAATAGATAGGCTGTTCACTTGTCATGAGTAATGTACTTTGCCTTATCTCTCATAGAAATATCTTCTTTTTTTTTAAAACTGCAAGGAAAATTATTGGATTTTTGTGATTGGTCAACTTGTCAAAATTATCAGGTGTACACGTAGCTATCTTTCTTGTTAACCCTTTACCTTACGAATCGGTAACAGCCGCCTGCCTGCATAATTTACAAATTAAGTAGTTGAAAGAAAAAATATTTTTCAACAAAATTTCGACTAAACCATATCATTTGATCCCTCAATGAAACAAGCTCATCAATTGAAAAATTAAAAAAAAACTAAAATTAAAATAATAAATTTTGATACCCTGTTTGTTGGCTAAAGGGTTAAATGTTGCATGCTCCAATACACCTAGCAAAGATCTAAACATAGGTCTAAGTACCTAGATCTAATTGGGATCTTGACAGGTTCAGATAAAAGTATGCAACATTGAGTAAAGTAGATTGTCCCCACTAGAAAACTGTTGCAGAAGAACAGTTATGTCTACTTTTAAATTTAAATATCTATTGAATTTAAATGAACTGGCAAACATTGGATAGTTTGTAAAGCTTGCAGGTACTAAGGCCAAAACTAAGTGGGTAAATTTAATTACACCAGACACAATAAAGAACATTAATTTGCAGATGAGGCTATTAAAAAAAATTCTTGTTTCTCCAGCAATATCCTCCATAGAACCTCAGGGATGTGAAGCAGTGCTTGTTTACTGTGGTAAACAAGCTCTGTTTCCTGGTAAAATACCAATGCTTGGGTGGAAGTCCTCTAAAGTGAGCAACAAATGATTGACTTAACTTGACCTTATCTCCATGTTGCAGTCATGATTAGCCATTGAGCAGAAATATGTGACCTAAAACACCAATAAATAAATAAATTCTTCAGGAATATCACCTGAATTTTTTGATGAGGGGAGTAGGCTTCTTTTTTTCTTTCAATTCCTGAATACAGTTTGAAATAGTTTGAACTGTCTCAGAAACTTTAAATGATACTCTCCTGGGAGTCAGCCATTCAACAGTTGTGTTTTAACTGTCTTTGCAATTGGGAGTCTTCTTCATATTTATTATACATCAGAGTTTGAAAAGAATCAGCTCCAGTCAAATTTCAAAATTTATTATTTTATTAAAATATCATTTTTTTAATTTTTAGCTTAACTTGACATAGTCAAGATAAGCTATTGCCATCACGCGTTCGGAAGTCTGTTAGTCTGTGAGTCTGTGATGTCTGTTCACATTCCCTTTAGCACGGGCTACACCCCGCAGTTCTTGTCTGATCATCACGAAATTTCATATGCAGGTTTGGGGTCATGTCTAGATGAGAACGTCCCCTTTTGGTCGCGATCGGGCAACCAGTATGGCTGCCCGAGCCCAAAACCCGAAAACCATTAGCACAGTCTACAGGTTGTATTTATGAAGGGATTTCATTGTAACTTGGTAGGATGCCTCTGTATAGTGCCTAGACGAGAACATCCCCTTTTGGGCATGATCTATCAACCGTGATGGCTGCCCAAGCCCGAAAACCCAAAAACTTTTAGCACAGTCTGCAGGTCATGTTTAATGTGGAGGGATTTCATTGTATCTTGGTAGGATGACTCCTTATGATGTCTAGATGCGAATTTCCCCATTTGGGCATGATCTGCCAACCGTGACGACTGCCCGAGCCCAAAACCCGAAAACCTTTAGCGCAGTCTACAGGTCATATTTATTGAGGAATTTCATTGTAACTTGGTGGGTTGACTTCATACAATGTCTAGATGAGAAAGTCCCCCTTTGGATGTGATTGGGCAACTGTGACGGCTACAGGAGCCCGAAGCCCGAAAACCTTTAGCACAGTCTAGAGGTCATATTTATGAAATGATTTCATTGTAACTTGGCAGGATGACTCCAAATAATGTCTAGATGAGAACGTCCCATTTTGATCGCGATCATGCAGCCTTGATGGGTGCCCGAGCCCAAAAACCTTTAGCATAGGCAAAAGGTCATATTTATGGAAGGATTTCATTGTAACCTGTTAGGTTGACTCCATATAATGCCTAGATGATGACATCCCCTTTCGGTCGTGATTGGTCAGTTGTGATGGCTACAAGTGCCCGAAGCCCGAAAACCTTGAGCACAGTCTACAGGTCATATTTATGAAGGGATTTCATTGTAACTTCTTAGGATTACTCCAGATGATGCTCAGATGAAATTGTCCCCTATGGTTGCGATCATTCAACCATGATGGCTGCCCAAGCCCGAAGCCCGAAAACCTTTAGCACAGTCTACAGGTCATATTTATGAAGGGATTTCATTGTAACTTGGTAGGTTAACTTCATATAATGTCTAGATGAGAACGTGCGATCATTCACCCATGATGGCTGCCCGAGCCCGAAGCCCGAAAACCTTTAGCACAGTCTACAGGTCATATTTATGAAGGGATTTCATTGTAACTTGGTAGGTTAACCTCATATAATGTCTAGGTGAGAACGTCCCCTTTTGGACATGATTGGGCAACTTTGACGGCTAAAGGTGCCCGAAGCCCAAAAACCTTTAGCACTGTCTACAGGTCATATTTATGAAGGGATTTCATTGTAACTTGGCAGGATGACTCCAAATAATGTCTAGATGAGAACGTCCCATTTTGATCGCGATCATGCAGCCTTGATGGGTGCCCGAGCCCAAAAACCTTTAGCATAGGCAAAAGGTCATATTTATGGAAGGATTTCATTGTAACCTGTTAGGTTGACTCCATATAATGCCTAGATGATGACATCCCCTTTCGGTCGTGATTGGTCAGTTGTGATGGCTACAAGTGCCCGAAGCCCGAAAACCTTGAGCACAGTCTACAGGTCATATTTATGAAGGGATTTCATTGTAACTTCTTAGGATTACTCCAGATGATGCTCAGATGAAATTGTCCCCTATGGTTGCGATCATTCAACCATGATGGCTGCCCAAGCCCGAAGCCTGAAAACCTTTAGCACAGTCTACAGGTCATATTTATGAAGGGATTTCATTGTAACTTGGTAGGTTAACTTCATATAATGTCTAGATGAGAACGTGCGATCATTCACCCATGATGGCTGCCCGAGCCCGAAGCCCGAAAACCTTCAGCACAGTCTACAGGTCATATTTATGAAGGGATTTCATTGTAACTTGGTAGCTTAACCTCATATAATGTCTAGGTGAGAACGTCCCCTTTTGGACATGATTGGGCAACTTTGACGGCTAAAGGTGCCCGAAGCCCAAAAACCTTTAGCACTGTCTACAGGTCATATTTATGAAGGGATTTCATTGTAACTTGGTAGGTTGACTCCAAATAAGGTCTAGATGAGAACGTTCCCTTTTGATCACCATCATTCAGCCTTGATGGGTGCCCGAGCCCAAAAACCTTTAGCATAGGTAAAAGGTCATATTTATGGAAGGATTTCATTGTAACCTATTAGGTTGACTCCATATAATGCCTAGGTGATGACATCCCCTTTTGGTCGTAATTGGTCAGCTGTGTTGGCTACAAGTGCCCAAAGCCCAAAAACCTTGAGCACAGTCTACAGGCCATATTTATGAAGGGATTTCATTGTAACTTCATAGGATCATTCCAGATGATGCCCAAATGAGATTGTCCCCTTTGGTTGCGATTATTCAACCATCATGGCTGCCCGAACCCGAAGCCCGAAAACCTTAAGCACAGTCTGCAAGTCATATTTGTGAAGGGATTTCATTGTAACTTGGTAGGTTGACTTCATATAATGCCTAGATGAGAACGTCCCCTTTTGGACATGTTTGGGCAACTTTGACGGCTAAAGGTGCCTGAAGCCCAAAAACCTTTAGCACTGTCTACAGGTCATATTTATGAAGGGATTTCATTGTAACTTGGTAGGTTGACTCCAAATAAGGTCAAGATGAGAACGTCCCATTTTGGCCGTGATCATTCAGCCTTGATGGGTGCCCGAGCCCAAAAACCTTTAGCATAGGCAAAAGTTTATATTTATAGAAGGATTTCATTGTAACATTGTTAGGTTGACTCCATATAATGCCTAGATGATGACATCCCCTTTTGGTCGTCATTGGTCAACTGTGATGGCTACAGGTGCCCGAAGCCCGAAAACCTTGAACACAGTCTACAGGTCATATTTATGAAGGGATTTCATTGTAACTTTGCAGGATCACTCCAGATGATGCCCAGATGAGATTGTCCCCTTTGGTTGCGATCATTCAACCATGAAAACCTTTAGCACAGTCTAAGGTCATATTTATGCAGGGATTTCATTGTAACTTGGTAGGTTGACTTCATATAATGTCTAGATGAGAACGTCCCCTTTTGGACACGAGTGGGCAACTGTGACGGCTTCAGGGGCCCAAAGCCCTAAAACCTTTAGAACAGTCTACAGGTCATAATTATGAAATTATGAAGGGATTTTATTGTAGCTTGGTAGGATGACTCCAAATAGTGTCCAGATGAGAACGTCCCCTTTTGGTCACGATCATTCAGCCTTGATGGCTGCCTGAAGCCCGAAAACCTTTAGCACAGTCTACAGGTCGTATTTATGGAGGGATTTCATTGTAACTTGGTAGGTCGACTTCATATAATGTCTAGATGAGAACGTCCCCTTTGGACGCAATTGGGAAACTGACGGCTACAGGGGCCCGAAGCCTGAAAACCTTTAGCACAGTCTACAGGCCATATTTATGAAGAGATTTTAATGTAACTTGATAGGATGACTCATTTTGGAATAATTTCATTGTAATTTTGTTGATATATGTTAACTGTGAGGGCCACATATATTAACTGTGAGGTCATATTAACCCACCCCTCAGATCTTTAGTACAGTGTACACCTCATATTATTTTTATCATAAACATAGCATACAGGGAACAGAAATGAACATATTCCCAATTATCACAATTCTTGTCTTATTTCATAATCCTTTTATAAACATTGAACATTATCCTTTTCATCAAACACAACACACAAGTTAAGCTACAGTGTCATTGACACTTTCATTTCAAAAATTGTCAACAAAACCATATCATGTGACTCCTCTTTGGAACGAGCTTGACGAGCTCATTCCAAAGAGGGGTCACATGATATGGTTTTGTTGAAATTTTTCGAAAAATAATATTTTTTTCAGCTGCTGAATTTGCATATTACGTGGGCGGATGTGAGCGATTCGTTGGGTAAAGGGCTAAACTATTCATGTCATTTGAGTGAAAAAAAGCAGGTTGCAAATTTGAAGTTGTTAAATTTATTAAATTTGTTAATGTGTGTGAAAACATTTCTTCCATTCTCTATACATGTTAAAATTTAAGATATTGTTTCATTTTAATGTAATTGAAAAATCTTAGCTTTACAATTTGACAAATTCCATGTATAGGCCTTTTGCAAAATTACTGATATATAGCCCCAGGACCTTGTAAGAATTCTCAAGTATTTTTTGCCTGTTGTTCAGTGTACATCAGATTCTGACAAGGTATATGCGGCTGTGTATCCTGTAAAATCTATATAACTAATATTATATCATTGAAGAACTGAGAAACTGTACTCTTATTACTTAGTGAAATGTTATAATGTTGATATATTGTGTATTATAAATTACGGGATGTTTAGTGGTCGGATATGGTGTCATGTGAGGCGACGTGAGATCAATATTAGGTGTATCGTACTTGTGAAAATATAAACAAGCAGACGTAAGTTTACAATGTAGGGGAGTTACTCTGTCTAGCCATCGTTTCGTGCTGAAGTGATTATCGATTGGAGCTATTAACTTGAATGTTGGGCATGTTTCAATTTTCATTGAGCTATCGGATGGGGTTATCAATCGAAATAAGTTTTATCGATTTGGGCACATATAAACAGATTATTTCTTTTTGTTCAAGCAAGTTTAATGACACTCAAGGGATGGTTCAGAACGTTTGCTGTAAGATTGCCATTTTTGAGGCAGGGCGGTTGTATTTTATTTCTAAAAACAATATGGTGGACACACACCTAATATTGATTTCATATTGGGTCACCAATGATGTCATCATCAACCTGATATGGCTTCATAGGCCGCCACCATTTATCCATGCTGATTGGTTGATCCCAAGAGCTGACATAATAAAAAATGATATTCTACCACAAACATATCAGTGGATCCAATTAAATTTAAATGATTTGCTTATGTTAGTGTTTTTGTTAACTGGTATAGTGCTGAATTATCCTGGGCTTCAGAATATGTTCACATGTCTTTGAGTCAGCACATTTTATGGGAGAGTGCCTAACACTCTCCCATAAATTGTATCAAAGCAAATCCTTACAGAATGAATAATTTCACTTCAAAGATACCGGTAATACAAGGCACATCCACAGGATATGGAGCCTTTAAGTTGAGGCACCTGCACTAAAGCCCAAATATGGGCTTCCAGCACTCTACCGGTTAATTTTAGCATTGACAAAATCAATGCTTTTTTCTGAATATCTTGGAGGGCAAAGTCAAAAAAGCATGCTTGACGAATGCATTTGATGATATAAAGAAGAAAGAGGTGAAAATGGTACCAGTAATGAAATTAGTGCTGGCATAGGTACAACTAAAAGTGGAGAAAAATTTACTGTTTTTTAGTAAAATTCTGAAAGTAAGCTGGATGTACTCAATATCATCATAGTCCCGAACGTTCTCTTATGTGATCAAAATGCTTTATGGTGCTCATTTTGTTTTTCTCTGTATTTGTTAAAAATTGTATAGTCCTGCCAGCCCTTCACCTAACATAACTCCTTATAGACTAGAAAAAGAGAAATTTACAGGCTTAATTTAAAAGAAACTAGGTTCTTATTCTTTCTTCTTGTTGTGATAATTTTTCTTCGGCAAAAAAGTGTTATTTTTGTAAATCAAACTCGATCTACCACATCTCCTAGGGCCTGGCAAATGTACAAGATTGTTTTAAAATCTTTTCATTAATTCAATTCAATTCGAAACCATCTACAAAAAAATCGAATCTCGAAGATTTTTTGATTTCATGCATTTCTTTATTGTCGTCTTTCTGAAGATGCCAACTCATTTTGCAGTTTTCTGAGGAACAAGATTGTCCGTATAGAACCTAAGCAGACAAGACAAATTAGGTCGGAAAATTCCTTAAAATGTCATCTTAAACAATAGCAGAGATCACATTGCATCGAGTTTGTATATATTTTGCCCCTTGAGTGGAAGATGGTGGCTTGTACCACTTGAGGGTTGATATATGGCTTTTTTCTTCCACCTTGATGAAACCTCATCAATTCTTGCTTGAATCTTGTCCCGTTGCTAAGATTACTGCAGTGAGAGTTGTAATCACTAGTACATGTATATTAAGAACAGCCAATGTCAAAATTTATTTTGGTAGTGATACATTCAGTGTGCTAGCTTCGAGTAATTTGAAGTGAATGTCAGTGGAACCAAACCCATCCTTTTTGGTTCTAATATTAATGAAAGTATGCTGTACATCGGGCTCATGTACTGGTGCATGCTGAAAGTTCTACACAGAAAACCATTGGTTGCGTTAGAAATAAATTGCTTAATCTTTCGAAACATATGATCAGTTCATTTGCTTGTACACTGGAGCCCACTTAATTGAATATCTTTTAATTGAATATCCCTGTTAACTGAATATAATTTCGAAACAAAACCATTTACCATACCATTGGTAGAAATTTACCCTGTTATTTGCATATAGGTTATAGAGTAAACTCCTGTTAATTGAATGAAAAATCTTGCAATATGTCGTGAAATTACCCTGATAATCAGCAAATTACCCTTGTATATCACCCAAGTTAGCCTCAGTACATCCAGTGCAGGCATTTAATCGATTAAATCTTATTTGAAAAAGCTCCTTGAGCTCTGTCAAACAAAATGTAATAGAATAAACTCTAAGTTTAAGTTTAGAATATGGAAAGTTTTCTTATTAATTGACTAATTTTTCATTGGTAAAGTGGCTATTCAATTAAGTGGGTTCCATTCTCTTACCATAGATGCAGAAGGTAAATGTATAGTCGCAAAAAAAAATAACAAACAAGCTTTCATCTCTAGGTTCTCCCCATGAAAACCCCAGGAAGTGGATCAGTGCTTGTTTACTCAGTAGACAAGTTCTGCTTTATCAAGAAAATAAAACCAGGAACCAGTGCCTGTAGTGGAAGTCTTCAAAAGTGGGCAGCCTAGGTATAAATAAACGGATGGCTAAACTTTACTTCATCCCTATTTTGTGGTCATGAGACTGCCCAAGATTCTAAAAGTGACCTTAAACACTAATAAATAAATAAATAAATATAAATCCCCAGGGTTCTTTTGGCACATGTAATTCCTTGAAATTCCTGGAATTTGGAAACTCCTTGCCAAGGACCTTGAATGTCCTGGAATATTGGAACCTTGTTTAAAAACCTTGAAACATTTGATGCAGTCAGAAGAGATTCTTTCCAGTAATATTTAGCTCATTTAACAAGCTGAACATCAATGGAATGAGGCCTCTTTGCCCAATAGAATGTTGGCATAAAAGAATGAAAATCACACAAAAGACTGCAGATATGATTAAGTCTGGAAATAAGCAATCTGTCATTTGCAGAATGAGGTCCCCAGAAGGTGAATTTGCTGATGTTATCCCATACAGTGGGCTGGAATCCCCCAATTTATCCTCTTGAGTACCTCTTTCTGTTTATGTCTGACACCTTTATTCATATTGGGATTCATAGAGGGTAAATTTAGTAATACTACCCTGCTGTGCAGGGTAGCATCACCAAGTTCACCCTCTGTGGACCTCATTCCATAGATGACAGTCTGCTTATTTTCAGGCCTGGATATGATCGTGATATGACATTGCGAATCATTTGAGTACAAATTTTCTCAGCTTTCCTGTTCATATTATTACATGTAACTCTTAGAGAGCAGCTCCCTTGTTGTTTTCTCAGAACATTTTTGATTGTCCTTGAATTGCTCACCTCTGTGTTCCTTAAACATCCTTGAAAATATACTATACCACAAAGGTCTGGAAACTCCTTGAACAAACCACTGTTTCAAGTCCAGGAACTCAGATATCCCTGACCATAACTTGAAAATCACATCATTGCAAACATGACATATAACCTTTCATTCTAACAAGCGTTTTGGGTGGGAAACCTGGGAAGTGAAGCAGTGCTTGTTTACTGTGGTAAACAAGCTCTGCTTTACTGGTAAAATAGGACCCAGTCACCAATGCCTGGGGTGGAAGTCCTTTAAAATGAGCAACATGGGAATTGTCTGGACTTTACTTTATCTCCATGTTGCGGTCACGATTTGCCATTGTGCAGAATTATGGTATGTGATATTAAACACCAATAAATAAATAAATAGTATGACTGGTAAGAAAAAAAAAAAGTAAAGTGGAAAATTGTTGTCTTCCATGTTCAACTGTAGCCATTGGATTTCTCTGCGCAAACCAAAAAATATTCTAGAGGATGAATGTTGCTGACTGTTGTTAACAAAATCTATTCTTAAAAATAGAAGTAGTACTTGGAAACAAGTATGTCGTCTTAGAATTTGAATTTTTTATGAAATCAAGTTATGGCTGCTTAACAGCAGCCTTGACTTGATTTTATGATAAATCGAAGAATACCATAAGGAAAAACATCACAACTCTTGATCTTTGTATTTTGTTGGGTGAATGTTTGGCATTATATATATTTTTTTTTCAAACAATTAGACAATTATCATATGTACAATACAAATATATACAATACAGTTGTAACCTGTAAATAGTAAGTTGAAGTTTTGTGGACAAAAATAAACCAAACTGTCTTAGAGCTTTATTTACATGAAATCAGCCCTTTTTGATGAGACATTATATGTTCTTTTTAACCTTATACCTAACACAGCTTTTTTAAAAAATAAATTTCACATTTTTCGAAAAAAAAATCTCACAGTATTTTAATAAAATCATACAAATATGGATATCATTAGAACCAGCTCGACGAGCTGGTTCTTATGATATCCATATTTGTTTGATTTTATCGAGACATTTGTAAGATATTTTTAGACTGTGGTAAGCTTATTTTGGTCAATTTCCTGTCCGTTTTCTACTACTATGTTAGGTAAAGGGTTAACTCATTCAACCCTGTATGTATAAATTTTTGTGTACGAGAATATTTTTTGATCAGTTAGCAAACAACATAATGGACAATCAGTAGTAAAGGGAGGGGGAGGGGGGAATTGGATCAGAGGGGAGAAGAGACTATTATTATTATCCAACACCCAGAAATATACCAGAATTTGTTTTAGGTGTATTTTGACATGTGTGAAGAGAGTTAATGCCAGTGGAGCATTGTTTGATCTTCGTTTTCTTGTATATGTGTCAAATTGGCTTGATTTCTTTGGTAAATCTGGGTTTCTTTTTAAATGAAGCTAATAGATGGCTTAATTGACAGTAACAGAAAACAAACATTTAAGTTTTACCAGTTCATTTTAATAATTTTTTCACAGACATTTTTCATTTTTTTGTAATAATTAAATATGATTGTTAATATTAGTTATTGTTCATTTCTACCTCATACAGTTAGATTATAGGCCACTTGTGGGAACTCCAAAAAGTGGAGCAGTGCCTGTTTAATGTACTAAAAAAGTTCTGCCAACTTGTAAAATAGAACCCAATAACCTATTCCTGGGGGTGGAAGTCCTCTGAAGTGGACAGCATAGGTTTTACAGTCATGATATAGCCACTGCTGCTGAAAGTGACTTTAAACACCAGTACAAAAATAATTAGTGGCCACAGTGTCAGATTTTTTATTTTGATCTAATTTTTTAACCCCTCACTGAAACAAGCATAGTTCTTCACCCTTCACCTAACAAATCGGCCACATCTGCCCCACGTAATATGCAAATCCAGCAGTTGAAAAGATATTATTTTTCAAAAACTTCACGTAAACCATATCAAGTGGACCCCCCACCCCCTCCTCATTGGAACGAGCTCGATAAGCTTACATGATAATGTTTTTTTGTTTTTCTTTAAATTCAGAAAAATAATATTTAAAGTAATAAATTTTTATATCTGTGTTTGGGTAAAGGGTTAACCCTCTAACACAAGTAAACACCTTCAGTAAAATTTCTTGAATAACAACAAAATTTTCATTTTTTGCCTCAAAAACATAGCTATGATCTCTTATAGTATTGAGCTTGAGGAGTCATAAGCTATGGTTTGAGGGCACAAAATGAAGAAAAAATAAAATTTGAATGGACAGTCTCTGTGAAAGCACAGGAGTGACATTAGGTAAAGGATTAAATAAGTATGTGAAATGTGAAAATAGTTTCTTATATAAACTCTTATTCAATATCCCTGTGCCAACCCCTGGAAGTGAAGCAGGGTGCGTTTACTGTGGTAAACAAGCTCTATTTTACTGGTAAAATAGAACAAGGTAACTAATGCCTATCCTCTGCGGCCACGATTAGCCATTGTGCAGAAATATGTGACCATAAAGACATCAAATATAAGCTTGTAATCTACTATATCTTGTTTGACAGAGCTCTATGAGCTCTGTCAAACAAGATATACTAGAATAAATACTCAGTTGATCATTAGCATACAGGAGAAAGTCCCTGTGGGCACCATGGGAAGTGAAGCAGTGCTTGTTTACTGTGGTAAACCAGCTCTATTTTCCTGGTAAAATAGGACCCTGTCACCAGTACCTGGGGTGCAAGTCCTCTAAAATGGGCAACATGCATTGAAACAATTGGCTGGACTTGACTTTATATCCATGTTGTGGTCACGTTAAGCCATTGTACCAAAATAAGTGACCTTAAACACAATAATTACATCACTGTCATACAGGAAAATCACCAAATTCATGTTTATTGAATCTAATGTTAATTGAATAGTTATCACTGAAAAAATGGCTTTTCAATTTATAGGGTTCCACAGTACATGGGAGTCCACTGTATGAACGTTCAAAACTGGGAACTTTCTGATATTTTGAGATTTAACCCTTTACCTAACGTAACGGTCAAAACCGGCCAGCGCTGTTCTCAAAAATCGCCATTTAATTTTCATTATTTTTTTAATTTTTTGTCTCCAAAACATAGGTTATGACCCTCGTTGGAATGAGCTCGTCGAGCTCGTTCCAACCAGGGGTCATAACCTATGTTTTGGAGACAAAAAATTTAAAAAATTAGTTATTCAAGAATTATTTTTGCAAGTGTCGTCTGCTTTTCACATTAGGTAAAGGGTTAAAAATGACATTAGACTATGTTCAAATAAGACTAAAATCCTTCCCATCTGATTGGATGAGGGATCGCTTATGTTACCATTTGATGTCAGCACGCGAAAATATTGGAAATGATATTGCTTGTTTCACGATTATTTCATCAGTGGAGAGACTTGCAAATCACTTCATTATTCTAGATTTTTTTCATACGAACAACAGACAACATTCCAAATGATGTGTTGTTTGAATTACAAATCACTTTACGATTTGAACTAAGATGGTGGTGACCTCGACCCTTATCTGATTATAGATTATTTGTTCAGTGAAGTTGTGGGGTACACGAGAGGTTTATTTATTATACCTGTTGTCTTTAAAAGTTGCTTTATTCATTTCACAGTGAGGATTTTGGGCTTTTGATGGGTTCTCATTGGAATATATATGTTATTGTTATGAATTGACAGTAACATGGTCTGAGGTTTTCTCTGTGTCTCAGTTGAACATAAACACCGAGCTGCAATCCTCAGGCCATGTTACCATCAATTCATCACAATAACTTAGAACATTAAATATATTCTACAATATTTTTACTTTTCTTTCACATATCATGATGGGTGAATTTAACAATTTTCCTTAGTAAAGTACAAGTTTTCATCGTAATTAGACTGTGATAATTTTTGTAATAAAATAAGCATTCTCAGAGAATATTGTTTCAATCCTGATCTTTTTTTTTTCACTAAATTTTGTTTTTATATTTCTAACAATATTATCCATTTAGAAACAAATGAAATTTTACATGCAGAGACATTTATCAACTTTATTTTATTTGCTTTTGTTTGTATTTTGGGGTATTTTTTTGGCACAGCTCTGTTGAGTTTTTGAACTGTAATATTGTGAGGTTTCCTCAATAAAGATAGTGAGATTTTGAATTCCACACTACAGGTCTCAGGATTACAAGTGAAATTGGGGGTGTATGTGTAACACTACCCCAATAATTTTCTTCTGATTTGGCATCCTAAATATTTGATTTGTTCTTGGTAATCATGTCCTTTGTTACTAGACTCTATTTGATTGCTTGACGTATGTCCTTATATCTCACATATTGTCAATCTGGGTTGTGGTATCCAATTTTGGTGATGACTACTGCATGTCTTTTTCGTTCACATGGTTCCTGTGGGACCTTCGATTCAAGAAATGGTCTTGAATTTGACTAAAGGTCATTCAAGACCTTGAAATCCCCCAAAATGCATCAGGCCTTGAAAAGCCTTGAATATTCATGAAATAAAAATGCTGATGAAACACGTAATCATAACTCTATAGTTTTATATGCCAGAGTTTGTGAAGACGTATTCCTAACAAGGACCCTCTGGTCATTACCCCCTTTGCACACTTCCCTTTTAGGGAAGTGGGAGGAGGGGCAATGGCCAGAGATCCAAGTTAGAACTAGTGAAGGCAGGGCCTTCAAAATCCTTGAATTTGGCTATTGTAGGGCCTTTCAAAAATGTTGAAATATAACATGAAACTGCCTTGAATAGCCTTGAATTTTATCAGTCCTTTCCGGGGCTCAGTAGATAGAGGTGCAGGCTGCAAGCCGAGAGGTCCTCGGTTCGAATCCCACCTGTGACAAAGCATTGCCTCCTTGGGAAAGACACTTCACCCTCATTTCCCACGTGTGGGCACGGTGGAATTGTGTACTAAGGCGTACTGCACATCAGTGGTGCACTTGTCTTCAATTAATATCTTCAATCAATGCTAACCCTGCTTGTGTGGAGTTAGTATGTTGGGGAGCTGACAGTTGCTTGCCATTGCTTTGTGGTTCTCTCTGGGTACTCCAACTTCCTCCACCCTTAAAACTGTCGTTGTCATGATTAGCCATTTTGCAGAAATATGTGACCTTGAACACTAATAAATAAATAAATCCGTCCTTTCTTGCAGGAACCCTGATACACAAGTAAATTTCCAAGAACATGGAAATTTAATTATAATCCTAATGACAAACATTTCAACCTCGAAGTCATGCCCTGATGATGTAGTTGGAATATTCTATCAGGTCTTGAGCCATCACGGTTAGGACCTACCAGGTTTACAAATAAGCAATCTGTCATTTGCAGAATGAGGTCCCCAGAGGGTGAATTTTCTGATGCTATCTCTTCCAGTGGGCTAGTATCCCCCAATTTATCCTCTGGGTACCTTTTTCTGTTTAGATCTGAGACTCGGATTCAGATTGAGGTTCTCAGAGGGTAAATTTAGTAATACTAGGTAGCGTAACCAAAGTCACCTGCTGGGGGCCTCATTCTGCAGATGACAGTCTGCTTATTTCCAGGCTTGCACCCCTCCCCAACCATCCACAGGTCATCAAGGTGATACCCCTGTCTGCCTAGCACAGGACTCAAAATTGTTGTTCAAATTCTTTTATTATTTCATTTTTTCCTTCCCCTCATCATACCTTTCGACTCTTTTCTCTTTGGGGGAAATCAGTTTGTTTTGATGAGGTATCACAAGTGGTTCATAAAATAAATAATTTCTAAATTATTCTGCAGAAACCATTGGTGCTGTTATCTGAAAATTTGTTAGGCAAAGATTTAGTTGGGAGAAAAGAGTATTATGAAATTCACTTGTTACATATAAATGAATAGTTTACACATTTCTGTAGTTTTTGTTGTCTGGTTTTGGAAAATTGAGACCAATGTTTTGAGAACAGGGTTTCATGTTGGATCTTGGTGCTAGGAGTGGAAAGGATGATTAGGACTGAATTATGACAAAAATATTTGAGGATATCTATGCTGTTTAAGTGAATATCGGGAATTACCTCATGAGTGTGGACATGAATGTTTTATTTTCAGGTCCACACTCAAGAGACGTCATGAGCCGAAGTGTTACATCATTGAGGAAGCTGCTGAGATATATTTCTCGATATCGATCGAGCCGATGGATATCGAGAAATATCTTTTAGATAATTTGCGATAATTCACAGGCTAGCATATAATAAATACCCCAGGAAGTGAAGCAGTGCTTATTTACTGTAATAAACAAGCTCTGTTTTACTGGTAAAATAGGACTTGGTCAGCAACGCATGGAGTTGAAGTCCTCTAAAATGGGCGACATGGGTATAAATGATGTTGACTGAACTTGATTTTTTCTCCCAAGTAATTAGTTGTCATGATAAATAAATAAATAATAATTTGTTACAGAATGGTGTGGAATAGGCAAACACATTCATAAGATATCAGAGCTTTTTTTCTTTACTTAACTATTGACCTTATTGCGGGTACCAAAATATTGTGTAAATATTTTGTGATAATTTTTGTAAGTTCTGACTTGACAATATACTTGTTATTATTGTATTGTTTGTATATTTGTATAATAAAGGCATTCATTAGATTTATTATCATATGTTTCGTTTTGTAGTATCCAACCTTATTTGTTGCAAACATTTTCAAAATTAAGCAGTGCATGTCCTCTGCAGAAAAGAGGAGCAGTACATTTTTGCTAAAAGTTTACTGAGTCATGCACTGTGTTGATAGAAATCATATTATAGTCAATACATACAATTGAAAATCGGTTTATTCCTTGATGGTTTATCAGCTCACCTGACTGAACTTCAGTATGACTTGGCATTGTCTGAAGTCCGTTAACTTTTGCATTTTTGTCTTCTTCTTCTTCAGAACCAATGGATCAAACCCATTGAAACTTTGCAGAAACTAGTTTTGGGGGGAAACCCTTCCAAGTTTGTTTGATAGAAGCTGCTAGTCCGGATAGGTTGGGGGCAGTGCCTGAAAAGCCCAAAGTTCTTAAAAAGACTTTTCATAAACCACCAGTAAACAATGCATTAAAATCGAGTATGCAACTTCCTTATGTTCCCAAGGTTCAAGTTTTTTCAAAGAAAGTTTTTTGGGCTTATGCTGGGAGGTATGCATCAGTATTAACTGGTACAGTGCTTAATTTTTTTTTTCAAAGGTGATTTGAAACATGAGTAATTTTTTAATGATACAGTGCAACCTGCAAGGGGAGCCTTAGTATAGCTTGACTTTGAACATAGTTGTTTTGTTACAAGCTATTGGAGAGTGCCCATTGACACTCTCCAATAAATTGTAACAAAACAATTTTATACCAGTGTTTTTCTTCTATGCTGGAAAAACAAGCTGATGCTGTCAGTGTAAATCCACAAAAGTGGCTTCCAACATTTTTAAGTAGAGCCATGATAGTGACTTCTAGCACTCAACCAGTTATGGGCATGTACTTGATTTATGCCAGAACAAAATTTTCATGATGCCTCCCCCCTCACCCACTCCAATAGAAACCCCCGAAGCTAAAAATAGAAAAAATTCAAACACCCATATTTCCAAAACTGCAATCAGTTGGGTCATGGTGTACATTATGGGGAAAGGGAGAATTGCAGAGACAGCACTTTTAAAAAAATCTCCTTATGTTGAACTACTGATCAGGATCTTTTTATATTTAATATACAACATCCTTGGGGGATCCAATTTGTTCAAATCAGGTCCCTGGGTTTATATTTGAGCTCCCTCTGGTAGCCTGAATTTTGACTTACTGCATTATAGGAAAATGCTTTAAAAATCTTCTGAAGCTCCACCAGGTAGAATTTTTTGACATTCTGTATACACCATCCTTTGGTGAATTAGATTCAAGTTTGTTAAAATCAAGTTCCTTGGTTTATATTTGGGCTTATATTAGCTTCATATGGGAACCTTAATTTTAACTTAGTTCTTCAGATCAGCCAGGCAGAATCTTTTGGTATTTGGTAGGAAAACATTTTATTTAAAACAGATGCTCTGTTTTCCTTAGTGATTCCATGTGTTCAGGAATGTGTAAGAACACAAAACCAGAGATTTGTCAAAAAAACCTCAACTGTCACAATCTTTTCCTTGTTGACTGCCATTTCACTATATTTCTTATACAACTGATGGCTTCTAGGAGCATTGAATATTTCACCAATTTTAACCACAAATTCTAACCAGGTTTTTTTCTTTCGTCATATTTCAACATAAGTTTAAGCCTAATCAGACCTGGAAATAAGTCGTGAATGGTCTTTAAAGTTATGGGGAGGTTACAGGGATTTCAAAATGCGTAACCTGTACACCGTCTGGGATAGCATTTTACTGTCCACCAAATTGTTAAGTTGCCAACCTCTGCTGTTGATGGTTGATCATGTGATCCACAATTCATTGGATTGAAACAAAGAAGATATTGATTACTTCAGCGATTTGAACATAGTGGCTACCTAGTGGGTGGGTAGGTGGCAACTATGTTCAGATCACTGCAGTATTATTTTTTTTAATGAATGCAAAGACTTAACAGCATGCAATGAATGGTCAAAATATACAGTTCTGTTCAAAATAAAAAAAATTCATGACATCAATATAGCTTTTGCATAAATTGTCATAAAAAATGATAGGATATCAATTACAATTTTGAGACAAGTTAGCAAAAATAGTTATGATGGGTTACGGATGTTAATTTAGTCGTCACCTGTAAACCGGTTATGAACATCACTCCTTATTTTTACACCTGCCTAATGTAGGATGTTTGCCATGATGGGGAGTGGGGGTTAAAGAACATACATCCTTTTTTCAGAGTGTTTTTGGTTATTGTCATTGGAATTTGCATATATGTATACGGTGTCACTTCCTTTTTACTTCTGTCTTTCTAATCTCTTCACACTAATACCCTTATTTCTCTCCAGCTTCCTCTCTCCAATTCATTTTAATTTCCTTCCAGACAACTTAATCCAGGTGAGTGTTTTAGTGAGTGAAAGTTGGGGTGAGCTACAGTAATCCCTCTCTGTCTATCGTCCTTGAACATGGTGTTCCTGACTTCTCCCAACACTGCTGAACCAATTTCAGTGAAATTTGAAGTGATTGTTTGCTGAGATTAGAGCTGAAATGGTTAAGGCATTTTCTTGATTGATTAATCACGTGGATTAACCTTGGCAAACCGATTAATCACTTGTCCAAATAGATATCTGAATAATTGCCATACTGTTAATGATTTACAGTATGAACCCTTTACCCAACGTAACAAACAAAACCGACTAGGCCTATGTACAAAAATCTCCATTCAAATTTATTATGTTTTCAATTTTTGTCTCAAGAACATTGCTTAAGACCCCTCATTGGAACAAGCTCGTTGAGCTCGTTCCAATGAGGGGTCATAAGCTATGTTTTTGAGACAATAATTTAAATTTTTAGTAATTCATCAATTTATTTTGCAAGTATCGTCTGCTACCTGCAATGGGTAAAGGGTTAAGAATGATCATTTCTTATCAACCTACCTCAATTGTTTACAACAGGCTTGCACTACAGTGGAAGAACCTAACTGGGATAAAATACTCTCTATTTTAATCTTTCCCAAGATTTGGGAAAGAAAAGTGGTGTAAAAACACCACGAAAAAGAAGCCAAAACTGGGCCGAGCGCCATCGGCGCACACCCAGTATGGGACGCTCTTCCATAGTACAAATCCATGACTTCCGTCACAGTGCGCAATGCATCAATTCGTCATTCTTTTTCTATCCGAAGCACGAGCAGGATGTGTTTCCGCCATATGCATTATGAAACAGTGATAATTCAACTCGTGGATAATGGTTTTCCTGTGACTGGAATTATGGATCCCAAGATCGTATAATAACAGGACTGTGTTTTATATATTCTCGTTTATATTTTCAACCACATTCTCATTGTTTGTTAATTACTATTCCGTTTTCGCGAATGTTTTGCGACATCGTGTCATCGCGATTCGACAATGAATTTTTTCGGTTGATAAAAAATTTTATTGGAGTAGGTGTCGGCCGTCTGGGTTCTGCCACGTTCTCTCGTAGTTGAGGGTGTTCTTCTACTTTCTGTTTCTGTTGAGTTCACCTTTTTCTTCTACTGCTCTCACCTCTGTTCTTTCCAGTTCGGTTCCTTTAGGGCAATTCCTTTTGCCCTCGCCATTGGTGCGTTCTCGTGTCCGTTTCGTCCGCACATGCGGGTGGTGTGGAATGCAGTCGTTTCGGGATCCTCCCGACTCGACCACGTCTGATGTGAGTTTCCCCCCTCCGTGGGGGATGTGCAGCTCCTCCCGCACCTGCGGGGGGTGGGGTGGGGGGGGGCACTGTCGTTTCGGGGCCCCCCGACTCGACCACGTCTGGTGTGAGTTTGACCCCCCTCCGTGGGGGATGTGCAGCTCCTCCCGCTCCCGCGGGGGGTGGTGAACGCTTTCGTTTCGGGTCGCCCGATTCGACCACGTCTGATGAGAATTGCTCCTCCTCCGTGGGGGATGTGCAGCTCCTCCCGCACCAGCGGGGGGTGGGGACCGCTTTCATTTCGGGGCTTCCCGATTCGACCATGTCTGGTGAGAGTGAGAGTTATTCCCCTTCCGTGGGGAATGTGCAGTGTTTTACCGTGGTGGATACTACGGGAGCTGTTGGTTTTCTGGTGTAGAGATGCCTGGTTCCGGGACTATGCGCCCTCTCCAGTCGACATATGAGGCTGTCACTAGGGTTGTGACTCCTCCTTTGGAGGCCGAGCTTGGTGGCTCTCTCCGCTTTTCCGCCAGTTCCAACAGCTCCCGTCGTATCTACTGCTACTGCTGTTCCGTCTACAATGTCATTGGGCACCGTTTTTAGCCGGCCTCGGCTTCTCCCTGCCAGGGTCTGCAGGGATGTCTGTAGTGTGGTTGTGGGGCTTCGGCCTCAGACTTCCACTCGGCGAAGTCAAATGGGCTGCCGACTGAACCCCATACTGTGTCCTCTCAGCCATTGAGCACAGAAGTTTTATACCTGCAGTGGTCTGCTGCGGTGTCTGGTTGTGTAGACGTGGGGGTATCGGCCTCAGCCTTCCCTGACTTCAACTCGGCGAAGTTGGAAGTGGCTGCCGGCCGGACCCTCTCCTGTGGTCTCTACGCCGTCGAGCACCACAGTTGTCATTGGATTCGGTTGTTCTTAGTGGGACATTCGACCGTGCCCTTCGGTACAGTTGGTTGGAGCATTTTCAGCCTTGGACTCCAAGCTCAGTTCCAAGGCTATGAAGGCTCCGTTCTTCACCAGGGTTGACACCTTTTTGCCTCCGGCACGTTATCGTTCCTACGATTCCGCCAATCCGTCGGTCTACCAGACTTTGACGGTTTTGGATCTGGACTCCAATTCCCTCGGGCTTTCCAAGTCCAACTCTGCCGTCATTCCGATGACGACTTTGGAGTCCACATTGGGCTTATCGAGAGAGATGCTTGGTATGCTTTCTCTCTCCGATCACGTCGTCTCAGCTTTTGCTGTTTATCTGCCTTCAGATAAGATTGACGAGGTACAGGCTCCTTTGCGTGTGCTGTTCAAGGCGCTCATGCATCTCACTCACACGCATGCCTGTAACTCGGCTAATCTGGAATTAGTTCGAAGGGACTCTGTGCGGGACACAGGCCGATCCCTTCCTGAGGAGCAGTACGCTGCTCTTCGATCTGCTTTTTTGACAGGTCCGCAACTTTTCCATGATTCTGTGTTGACGGTCCGGGTTGACGTCCTACGTCATTCCAACGATCAGCTGCTGTTTCTTCAGCTTGATCAGCCTTCTAGGGTAGGCACGGGCCGTTCCAAGCCTAACACGTACCCTCTGCTTCCTCTGCAAAGCAAAAGGGGCTGATCCTTCTGCCACCGCTTCTGCTTCTTACTCAAGGGGTAAGGGTAAGCGTCGGCAGTCTTGAGGGAACTACCAGGATTCTTCATTCAGTAGAGGTGTTTTCTCCTCTCGCAAACCTCGTCGGGGTTCGCAATGAAGGTCCTCACCTCGACTCGTCCCAGGTTGGAGGAAGGATAGCAGAGTTCGCAGACCGTGGGCCACCATCACATCCGATCCTTGGATGTTAGATGTTGTTTGGTCCGGGTTGCAAATATCCTTCCGACGGCACTCCACTCTGTCCGGGGTGCCTTTTCCAACCACAGTTCCTTCAGACATTTTACGTCGGGAACTTTTGTCCACGGAGATAGACAATCTCCTGACAAAGGGGGCGATTGAGGTCATCAAGAACATTAGGTCAGTGGGTTTCTATTCCCGCCTGTTCTTGGTGCCGAAGAAGGACGGCCGACTCCGACCGGTTCTCGATCTGAGTTTCCTGAACCAGTCTATCATTGCTCCCAAGTTCAGCATGGAGACTTTCAGGTCGGTCCTCCGTTCAATTCACCAGGGAGATTTCGCTTCCAGCTTCGACCTGCGAGACGCTTACTTTCACGTTCCGATTCATTGGGCGTTACGGAAGTATCTCAGGTTCATTTTTCTGGGGCGAGTTTACCAGTTCAAGGCCATGCCTTTCGGCCTCAACCTGGTTCCTTGGTCCTTCACCAGACTGATGTCGCATGTGATAGCTTTCCATCGCACACAGTCCAGGGTGACTACTTCGGCATATCTGGACGATATCCTCCAGGGGCATTCCAATGCTGCCTTCCTGGAGTCGGATGTCGCCACTCTGTTGAGCTTGCTCACGTCACTACGTTTCAGAGTCAACGAGGAGAAGTCGGACCTGGTCCCTTCTCAGTCGTTTTATCATCTGGGGATGGCTTTCCGCACACAATTCATTTTGGTGGCGGTTCCCCAGGCCAAGGCTGTGATTCTCTCAGCTTTTGCTCCGACTCTGTCCCAGTCCACATCCACGACAGCTCGGAGTTTTCTCCGGCAAATCGGTCTCTGCTGTTCGGTGACGGATCTCATTCCTCTAGGTCGGCTGCGTGTCAGACCTCCCCAACACTTTCTGCTCAGTCGTTGGGGGCCGAATGTAGATTTTCTGGATCTGGTGCTTCAGTTTCCAGACTATCTTTATCCTCACCTTCTCCTCTGGGCGGATGTCCAGTGGCTTTCGCAGGGTGTTCCGTTGGACTTACCCACGTCCGATCGCGTTCTGACGGCAGATGCCAGCGATCTCGGATGGGGTGCGGCGTTGGATCCTCTAGGTCTTTCCATTCACGGGATAGTGGACCAGGATCATGCAGCTCTACACATCAACCAGAAGGAGCTTCTTGCTCTTCTTCTGCATTTTAGGCAGTGGATCCCTCACCTGTCGGATCGCCAGGTCCTTCTGTTGTCCGACCATTCGACGGTGGTTGCTTACATTCGGAACCAGGGCGGCACACACTCTGTTCCAATGTACGAATTGGCTTGGGATCTTATACTGCTCGCTCAGGATGTCCACGCTGGGGTTGCTGTTCGTCACATTCCCGGTCGCCTGAACGTCCTAGCCGACTCCCTGTCCCGTCGGGGCAGGGTCATTTCCACCAGGTGGATGCTCCACATGGCGGGTTCCATCGATCTCTTGTGACTAGTTGGAACCATCCGGTGGACACTTTCGTGTCCCCATGTCCAGATGCTCTGGCTTTCGCCGTGGATGCTCTGGCCCTCCTTTGGGATGGTCTTGTCGGCTACACCTTCCTACTGGTTCCGATTCCGCCTCAGGTTCTCACCCAGATATGAACCTGCAGTCGTTTAATCCTTTCGATCACACCCGTCGCTTCGGTGGGTGTGAATCAATCTGCTCTGCTCTCTGTTAGCGGCGGTTCCGGCATGTCTCCCTCTACCTCGCGACTTTCTTTGCCAAAGTCGCCCGGGAGGTTTTCAAGTTGACCCGACTTCATTGTGCCTTCGCACATGTCTTTTATCGGGGTCCTGTCTCCTCCGTAGTGGTTTTTCGAGACACGCAGTGGAGTTGCTTTTCTTCAATGAGGCACTCACTCCACTGGTTTAGCCTCTGTGGCTAAGTGGAAGGTTCTTCTGTCGATGGTGTGCGATCACTCTGTTGCTTCTGTCACTCCTTCGATCACACTGCTTGCGGAGTTTTCTGGTATATGTTTGTTTCTGGGGGTCTACAGCAATGTGTACTTGTCCATGCTTCGGAGACATTCTTTCCTATGTGATACCGCATTGTTTCGACACTCATCCTTGCCTCTCCAAGCTTGTTCATCTCTTTTCCTTGAAAAGGCCTAGGACTTTGCAGTTTACTCCAAGATGGTCACTTTCTTGGGCGCTGCTCTGCTTGGGGGTGGGGGCGTTCACGCCTTTATCCTGGATGAATATGCGTTTTCCCACATGCCAGATCTCTCCTGCATCCATTTCTTCATGGACTTGTCTTGCTATTCGTGCAGCTTCCGCTCGTCTAGCTACTGGTGATTGTATTACCAATTGTTTTTTTTCTGCCACGAGGTGCGTGCATTGTCTTCCTCTTTTAATAACTCTGTCATGTCGGATGACTGATGTTATACTGTCAGCCTTCTGGAGAAATGCTACATTCTCCTTTTCTCTGCGACAGTTGCAGGAGCCGACAGAGAACCTTGGGGCCCTCTTTCTTCGGCTCAGGATGTTGTCTATCCAAGCTTTTCAGCTTTTTTCAGGGTCGGTTCCAGCTTTGTGCTGTTACTGCCCTTTCTGTCTGTGCGTCGCACTTCACCATACGCCTCATCTTTCATTGGCTTTTCTAATGTTTGTGATGCTATGGTTTGATAGGCCTAGGGATCTCTTCCTCTGTCCACGGTCCCAGTGCTATTGAGTTATGTGTGGGTTGGTTATGTGATTCCCTCCAGCCTTTTGTCTATTCAGCCTGTTGTAAACAATTGAGGTAGGTTGATAAGAAGTATAAATTTTATAGTAAATTTCCTTTCTTATTATACCTACCGAAATTGTTTACATGGAGGCCCTCCCGTCTTCTTATTCGGGTAAGAATCCTTCCTCCCCGCTGATCACATAACTCCTGTGTTGTTCGGAATCAAAAGAATGACGAATTGATGCATTGCGCACTGTGACGGAAGTCATGGATTTGTACTATGGAAGAGTGTCCCATAATGGGTGTGCGCCGATGGCGCTCGGCCCAGTTTTGGCTTATTTTTTCGTGGTGTTTTTACACCACTTTTCTTGCCCAAATCTTGGGAAAGATTAAAATAGAGAGTATTTTATCCGTGTTAGGTTCTTCCACTGTAGTGCAAGCCTGTTGTAAACAATTTCGGTAGGTATAATAAGAAAGGAAATTTACTATAAAATTTATACTTCCAGCTACTGATACAGTATGATGATCATGCAAGTAAACAAGTATGTCTCATATAATTGATGTGAGTCAGTATGACAATGTCTGCCTGTTTTGGAACAAGTTTGTTCCTTTGTTAACCCATATAATACAGTAGTTCAAAAGTAACGGTTAATCGATGAGTTACTTTTTGGATTGATCAAGATGTTGATCATTGATGAATCGATTAATCGGTTAACTGCTTCAGCTTGAGCTGAGACATCATATTTTGATTTTGTTCAAATTAACTTGTCCTGCCCTATAGGGAGGGAGTGGGGGAAAATGTTCCCAAATTTAAAAAAAAAAACTTCATCTCATGAACCGATTGGCACAATGACTTGATATTTAGGCTTTTCCCTCTGGAAAAGACTATTGTTTTTCTATGGATTATTTTTTTTTTTTTTTTTTTTTTTTTTTTTTTTTGTCCGTACAATTCAGAAGCCATTTTCGAACCGACTTTCACACAATTTGGCACACGCATAGAGGGGCAAAAAATCTAAAAAAAATACCAAAGCGGAATTTTCGATTTAACCCTTATTTCGCCAGAATTGGCCAAAAACTGCCAAAATTGGGGTTTATCGGCACTTTCTCGAAACACGTCTTATAGATTTTTTTTTAACATTCATCATTGCTAGACCTGCCCGTGACACGACCTTTGATACACACGACATATTAGGCGATGCATATGGTAACCCTCCACAGGCTGCCAAACATCGAAATTTTGATGAAATGGGCCGGTTTCAGACCCCCACAGCACCCAAACAATACCCGAGAGGTAAACATAACTTCCTTTATTGGAAGTGGAATTCACCGAGGATCATTTTTGTAAGTAATAAGGGTGTTCAAAAAACCAAGCGTTAACCCGTTTTGGGCTGGTTAAACAGCACTACCCCTATAAAGCTCAAAAATTCATGTTTTTCGTGGATTTCTCTAAACGAGTCTTGTAGATTTTCAAGAAAAATTTGTCGCTCCCAGGCCTTGGGGTGACAATAGAAGTTGCATGGACAAAATACTGCGGTGAGCATTTGTTAACCCCCCACGGGCTGCTAAATGTCAAAATTGTGATAAAAAGGGCTGTTTTTGGGCGCCAACAGCACCCAATGGGTACGCCACAAAGAAAAGTGCCTTCATTTATGGAGCGCACAATCTATACGCAAACATTTTTGTAAGTAGTAAGTGTATTCAAAAGTCGAAGTCTTGACCCATTTTGGACAGGCTAAAGAGAGAGACCCCTTAAAATCTTAAAATTCCCATTTTCTGTGGATTTCTCTAAAAACATCCTGTAGGTTTTCAAGAAAAATTGACTACTCGCAGGTCTTTGTGTGATATTACAAGTTGCATGGACAAAATATTCCGGTGCGCGTTTATTAACCCTCTAGAGACTGCCAAGCATCGTAATTTTGTTGAAATGGACTGTTTTCGGACACGCACAGCACCCAATGTGTACCTGGGAAATAAACATAATCTCCTTTGTTGGAAGTGGAATTCATCGAGGGCCAGTTTTGTAAGTAATAAGAGTATTAAAAAAACCGAGCGTTAACCCCTTTTGTGGTTGTCAATAGTGATACCCATCAAAAGCTTAAAAATTTATGTTTTCCCTGGATTTCTTTACAAACATCTGGTAGAGTTTTCAAGAGAAAATGGCCACTGATAGGTCTTGGTGTCACATTACCAGTTGATAGGATAAATTATTCCGGGAAGCATTTGTTAACCCACCATGGGCTGCTAAATGTGAAAATTTAGAAAAAATAGTCTGTTTTTGGACACCAACAACATCAAATGGGAATGGAACAGAGATGCATAACTTTTTTACTGGTCGCAAAACTGACAGGGAAACATTTTTGTAAGTAGAAAGTGTATTCAAAAATCGAGGTCTTAACCCATTTTTGACTAGTTAAATAGATATACCCCTTAAAAGCTTAAAATTCCAGTTTTCTGTGGATTTCTCAAAACAAAATTTCAAGAAAATTGACCTTTCGCAGGTCTTGTAGTGACAGTTCAAGTTGCATGGACAAAATATTTCGGTAAGCATTTGTTAACCCTCCAGAGGCTGCCACGCATAGACATTTGGAGAAAATGGGCTGTTCTTGGGCAACCATAACACCAAATGTGTACCTGCGAGATAAACATAACCCCCTTCATTGGAAGTGGAATTCACCGATGATCATTTTTGTATGTAATGAAGGTATTCACAAAACCAAGCATTAACCCGATGGTTTTTACCTAAACAATTTTTTTTATCAAACTGAGTCATTTGAGACTACTATACTCACCTTTCTCATAACATCAATGAAGGAACTTCAGTGAGACAGTTAAAAACAATTTATCAGACACTGTGGGGTCATGAAAAATCAAGGAATCTCATCGGGAAAAGCCATGATTCTCCAGAATCATAAAGTCTAGTTGGTACTGAGCTTCTTTTTGAGGCACAGAATAAAGTTTGTTCAAACGAAATTCCTAGGACAATATTTGCTTTTATAATGAGAGGGGCAAGATTTCTGGTCTTGCCCCAAAATTCTGTTTTCTGAACCAATGAGTTGATTTGAACCAAATTTGGTATCTATTATTATTGATTCAACTCAAGTAGATTCAACTTTGTTCAAATCAAGTCGCTTGGTTAATATTTAGTCTATGGGAACCTGACTTTTAACTTGGTGCAATATGGAGGAAAATAATGTTTAAAACTCTTCTCTCCAGATCCATCAATCTGAATCTTTCGATATTTGGTATATAGCACCCTTTGGGAGGTCAGATTCAGTTTTGTTCAAATCAAGTTCCTAGGCTGATATTTGGGTTCCCTATGGGAGTCTGAAGTTTAACTTTCTGCATTGTGGGAAATATTCTTAAAAATCTCCAGAACCACCAGTCAGAATCTTTTCATATTTGGCATACAGCATCCCCCCCCCCCCCCCCCCCCCCCGAGGGTCAGATCCAAGTTTGTTTAAATCAAGCCCCTCAGTTAATATTTGGGCTTCCTGTGGGAGCAGGAATTTTACCTTCGTGCAATATGAAGAATATACTTTAAAAATCTTCTCCAGAATCCCATGTCAGAATCTTTTGATATTTGGTACACAATATCCTTAGTAGAGTCAGATTCAAGTTTTCAGTCTGAATTTTAACAGTTCGAGGAATAATCTTTAAAAATCTGCTTCTTCACATCCACTGGTTAGAATCTTTTGATATTTGATTTTGAGCTTCCTCAGGGAGGTCAAATTTAAATTTGTTCACATCAAATCCCTGGGTTGATATTTAGGCTCCCTATGGGTGCAGAAACTTAACTTAGTGCAATATGGGGAATATTCTTTAAAAATCTTCTTATTGAGAACCACCAGTCAGAATCTTTTGATATTTGTTATACAGGATCCTTAGGAGGGTCAGTTTCAAGCTGATTCAAACAAAATACCTGAGTTTATATTTGGGCTTCCTATGGGAGCCTAAATTTGAAGTTGATGCAAAAGAGAAATATTCTTGAAAATTTTCTCCAGAACCATCATTCAGAATCTTTTGGGATTTGGGCTACAACACCGTAGGGGGGATTAATATTTGGGCTCCCTATGAGTGGAAGTTATTAATAATTACATGACTTCATTCCTCTGTAGTGTTTGTTATCTAGCTGTAGATGCTAGGGCCTCTTGTCTACCTAACATAGCCACTGATACTTGCAAGTAGTATTCTCGAATTTCACTACACAAATTGTATTAATTTTTTCCAGTTTTGCCTCTAAAACATAGCTTTTGACCCCTCATTGAAATAAGCGTGTTGAACTCTGTCCAGTGAGGGGCCAGAAACAATGTTTTATGAGGCAAAAAATTTGGGGGTTTTTTCCCTTGAAAATGTCATATCTAGCTGTCTCAGATAAATGGTTGATAAGTCAACCAAACTCTCCCATTGTGAAGTAGGAGAATTTATTACATGCCTGTTCTATGTAATCCCCATCTACAGCAACACTAAACCATGCGGAAAATGAAAATCTGTTCTGCACATTTGTGCGGAACGGAAATCGATGATGGACTGTTTTTAAGTAGAAGCAAAATTTCACTGGAATTGTTCTACAAATCATGCAATGCAATTACAATTTGAATCAATAGCAGGATAGCTGAAAATCGTCCCCGGAGTTCCAATGTGTTCTATGTGCCAGTTGGCACATAGAACACATTGGAACTCAGGGGACGAAATAGTAACACAGGTTTCCCTCACAAATTTTGGTTGGCGATAAACTGTTGATAGTTTTCAGTTGAATTGCTGAGTGTCCTAATAATTGTTTTTTTTTATAGACATGAAGACATGTAATAAACACAGAACAGCATGTGTGTGTGAATGGGTTAATCGATATGGCACTTGTGTCATCGCGGAAGGATAAATCTTGAGGCCTGCAGCCTGTGTATTTACTGTCAGATTCTCCTAATGTTTTAATTATACCCCCGCTTCGAAGAAGTGGGGGCTATATAGGAATCGCCCTGTACGTCCGTCCGTGCGTCCGTCCATCCGAATGTCCATCCGTACATCTTTCCAGACATGAAATTCTTGTGTGCGCAACTCCTCCTACATTTATCAATCAATTTGGACAAAACCTTTCAGACATCATCACTACTAAGTGAACATGTGCATATTCCAAGATTTTTGATCTGCGACAATTTTAACCAGGTTATCTCCCTTTGACTTAGATTTATTGTGTCTTTCCATCCGAACAAATTCTTGTGTGCGCAACTCCTCCTACATTAATGAACCGATTTTGATGAAACCTTTCAAACATCATCTCTACTAAGTGAACATGTGCATATTCCAAACTTTTTAATCTGCGACATTTTTAACCAGGTTATCTCTCTTGAACTTTGATTTAATATGGGTTTCTACATGAAATTCTTGTGTGCGCAACTCCTCCTACATTTATCAATCAATTTGGACAAAACTTTTCAGACATCATCACTACTAAGTGAACATGCGCATATTCCAAGATTTTTGATCTGCGACAATTTTAACCAGGTTATCTCCCTTTGACTTAGATTTATTATGTCTTTCCGTTCGAACAAATTCTTGTGTGCGCAACTCCTCCTACATTAATGAACCGATTTTGATGAAACCTTTCAAACATCATCTCTACTAAGTGAACATGTGCATATTCCAAACTTTTTGATCTGCGACAATTTTAACCAGGTTATCTCTCTTGAACTTTGATTTAATATGGGTTTCTGCATGAAATTCTTGTGTGCGCAACTCCTCCTACATTTATCAATCAATTTGGACGAAAGTTTACAGACATCATCACTACTAAGTGAACATGCGCATATTCCAAAATTTTTGAGCTGTGGCAATTTTAACTAGGTTATCTCCCTTTAACTTAGATTTATTATGGGTTTCTACATGAAATTCTTGTGCGTGCAACTCCTCCTACATTTATCAATCAATTTAGACAAAACTTTTCAGACATCATCACTACTAAGTGAACATGCGCATATTCCAAGATTTTTGATCTGCGACAATTTTAACCAGGTTATCTCCCTTTGACTTAGATTTATTGTGTCTTTCCATCCGAACAAATTCTTGTGTGCGCAACTCCTCCTACATTAATGAACCGATTTTGATGAAACCTTTCAAACATCATCTCTACTAAGTGAACATGTGCATATTCCAAACTTTTTAATCTGCGACAATTTTAACCAGGTTATCTCTCTTGAACTTTGATTTAATATGGGTTTCTACATGAAATTCTTGTGTGCGCAACTCCTCCTACATTTATCAATCAATTTGGACGAAAGTTTACAGACATCATCACTACTAAGTGAACATGCGCATATTCCAAAATTTTTGAGCTGTGGCAATTTTAACTAGGTTATCTCCCTTTAACTTAGATTTATTATGGGTTTCTACATGAAATTCTTGTGCGTGCAACTCCTCCTACATTTATCAATCAATTTTGACGAAACCTTTCAAACATTATCACAACTAAGTGAACATACGCATATTCCCAAATTTTTGATCTGCGACAATTTTAACCAGGTTATCTCCCTTTAACTTGGATTTATTATGGGTTTTCAAATGGGATTCTTGTGTGTGCAACTCCTCCTACATTAATGAACCGATTTTGAATACATGTTGCACATTGTAAATGTGTTTTTCCAAATGTATACCATATATGTGTGGGCTCTTTAAGTATTCAGTGCTGTTCTGTGGAAGGCCACATGCAAATACAAATTTCAACAACAAAAAATGATCTTTATGTATACATTTCCTTATGGCCTTCGCCTACATGATCAGAAGTGCATTCCTCTAAAAACCCAAAGCGGGGGTATTAATCACCTTCAGTGATAGTTCTAGTTTCTCCTTTCGAAATATGTCTTATGGCACCCTTCTTGCAATACGATTGTCAAGCTTATTCCAGGAAGGTATCCTGAATTATTTTTGGAAAAAAGTTAATGTTTTCCAGTTTTTTTTTTAAATTATTGTGCAACTTGTCCTCAAATCATCGAATTGTTTGAAGTGATAAATAGAGCTGAAACTGTTAACCGATTAATCGATTAATCAATGATCAACATCATGGTCGATCCAAAAAGTAATTGATCGATTAAACATTACTTTTGAACTACGGTATTACATGGGTTAACAAAGGAACAAACTTGCTCCAAAACAGGTAAACAATGTCACACTGACTCACATCAATTATATGAGACAGAGTAAAGCATGCAAGTTACTTGCTGACATGCTTCTTTACTTTCATGATCATCATACTGTATCAGTAGCTGGAAATGGTCATTCTTAACCCTTACGGGTAGCAGACATTACTTGCAAAATAAATTCATGAATTACTAAAAATTTAATGTTTTGTCTCAAAAACATTGCTTATGAGGGGTCATAAGCTATGTTTTTGAGACAAAAATTGAAAACACAATAAATTTGAATGGAGATTTTTGTATATAGGCCTAGTCGGTTTTGTTTGTTACGTTGGGTAAAGGATTCATGCTGTAAATCATCAACGATATGGCAATTATTCAGATATCTATTTGGGCAAGTGATTAATTGGTTAACAAGGTTAATCCATGTGATTAATCGATCAAGAAAATCCCTTCACTGTTTCAGCTCTAGTGATAAACAAACTCAAAATATTTGAGTGGGACATGTTGTGTTGTTATCCTGTATGTGGAATCTTAATGATGAAGTCTATTCCGTATTACAGTGGGTATCCCTTAAATGAATAACCCTGTTAATTGAATATAATATATATAATGTCCAAACACAAAACCATTTAGAATACATGCAGTTTGAAGTTAACTGGTTCAGTGCTAGAAGCCACTATCGTGGCTCTATTGAAATGTACTAGAAGTCACTTTAGTGGCTTTACACTGGATGCATAAGGTAGTTGTTAACTCAGCAGTTGAAGAAAAACATATAAAATTGTTTGGATACAATTTATTGGAGAGTGCCTAATGCACTCTCCAATAAATTATAACAAAACAATTATGAATAAAATCTTGCTAAACTAAGGCTACTCCTGCTGGTAGCTAGGTATCTTTGTAAAAAATATCCAGGCTCAAATCGCCTTTGAAAAATAATTTAGCACCCAACCAGTTAACTGCATGTGTCCCATATCTGCAAGATACGGTAGAATAGTTCCAGCCCTGTGGGGTTGACCCTAGGTGCTATGGAAGAGGTCATGGGGTGGGTCCCAACGTTGTGTACTTTTTTGATTTAGGGACCGACTCTCAATGTGGTCGTCTGGTGTTTAATTTCGATTCTCCAGGTTCTGTTGTTTAGAGTTGGCCAGTTAGGGTTAAAGGATACTGAAACAATAAATAAGCTTCAACACACTTATACAGTGACCAATAGATATTTATTTAATTAAGTGTGAGAAATGAATGATGTGCCATTAACCAGGTTTTATTTGAGGTACTGCTTAACAGCTCACAATAGGAGCTGAAGTTCTTATCCCAAGTTAAATCTCATAAGTTAACTTGAACAATTCAACTCCATGAAATTCCTCAGCCCTAATTATTTTACCAGCACTTACCAAGAGCTCAAAGCTCTCTACAGAGAGCCAAAGCTCTTAAAGTTTAACCAAAGAAAGTACTGAATAGATTAAATAAATATAATAGCCCAAACTCGGTTAGCTCCACCGAACTATGTGATTTTAGACCATTTGTAAAAACTAAAACCCACCTCATAAATTTTTCAAACATAAGCTCTAAGAGTTTATTTTAAAAGTTGTTAGCTTCGCTAAGCCATGAGAGTCAGTCCCACCGGACTATTAGCAAGTCAGTTTCACCGAACTGTGATGAGAACAAGTTCTGATTTTACAGTGACAGTGGGCTGCTTAAATACAAATCAGAGGCAGCAAAGCACCAATGAGAGAGAGTCTCTCGATGGTTCTGCTGCCAAGACTAGTATTGCATCAGCCAACTGCTTTAACACATTGCATTTAGTGAATAAATGCGGAGACCAAAGATAATTTACATAGTAAAATTTACTAGCTTAAACTCCAGTACATAGACAGTTAAAGAGAATTAGTAGTCCACCTAACATACCTATCTCTGATAATGAAACTGGAGTGATGATGGTTGTTTGACAATTTAGGCTAGTTTTAATAAACAGTTTATAAGGTGAACTTAGTACTTGGTATAGTAACATTAGAAGTGACCGAGTGTGATGGAATATCTCATTATAACTACAGACAAACTACAAATTATGCTTACCAGTTAATTTCTATCCGCCAAGAGCTTCTGACAAAAGAGCTGATCTGACATAGAGCTTACTTTGTTACAATCGTCCCTAACCCAGCAAGTTCCAACATGGTTGGAACTTGACTGAGAAAGAGGACGAAGTAAGGTAAGTAGAAATATCACCAAAAAACCCCACAATATGCAACCAATCAGCACAATCGGCAAGGACAACCAATCATCACAGTCAGCAAATGCCAATCCTGTCCCTGTGGTGATACCTGCCCCACAACCAAAAAAAGCTTTCCGGACAAAATAGAGATGCAACATTTTATTTCTAAGAATATATCACGATTTAGCTATTTTTGAATGGTGAATGGCAATCGAAATAAAGCTTTCCGAGAAACCCATTGGGCTATTTAAGACAATTACTCCGCCTTAAAAGTACAAATAGCAGTTACGCTGTAGTTGTGTAGCAAACTGTAAGTGTATGTTTCCAGAATTTGATTTAAATTAACCTAAATTCACCCTTCCTTAACCGTTTGTCTCGACGACTTTACTATGTAAGCTGACGTCTATCATCATTGCACAGGTAATAAATACACACAAAGTGATTCATAACATAACGGGCCAAAGTGTTTCGCTTTGAAACGAGTTTTTTTTTACCATCCAAATTTGGAACAAAATCGGCAAATGTTTTGCACCTCGGGTTATTCCGAAATGCAAGATGTTGACAATTCTCACATTCATATCGAACAAGGTTTAAAATTACGAACATGTACAGCATTGTCAGTCATCTTACAGAGACTCAGACCAAAATTTACAAAGTGATATAGCTTCGTAAAGAACTCTTTTTTTTCAATAAGCCCCAAAAAACCCAAAACAATTCAGTAGTTTAAATTTGAATCGGTTCCATTTAATGAAGTAAAATGTTTAAGAAATTCATCGGAACAACAATTTCAAGTTGACATCAAAATATCTTTTGAAGAAGAGTGTTTGACTTGTGTCTCAGTTCGATGTCTTAGAATTCGTGAGAAAGAAACCACAAAAGTATTTTACATCTGTTGGCAAATTCTCAAAAATAATACTTTTGGGAAAAACAAAAGATCTCGATAGCATGCTAATTTACACGCCACAGCAGACCGCATGTCTCTTGAGGTGGCATGTAAAATAGCCTAAATAAGTAAGTGTAGAGATAAAAAAAAAAGTGAGCGTAGAGATAAAAAAAAACAAAATAAAACAAACAAACCAACATAAGAAGACAGGTGAAAAATTTTGCTAAAATAAAAGTGGAGGGTCAAAATAAAAACTGTTTGAAATTTAATTAACTGAAATAAAGAAAATAGATCATTTCCAATTTAAAGGAACACTTTGTCGCTGCTATCTAAATGTTTGCGGTCAGTCCAACCGCATCTGGAATATAAACAACATGTACACGTATAATGTTTAAATCATATTTTTAATCTTTATCTCCCAGAATTAATAAAACTCCAAATTGTTGTAAACTTAGTTTTTACCGGCGATTTTCTGCCCGCTGATTCCCTAAATAGAAAATGCTGGGGAGTAAATCGTTTCAACGGTTTTATTACTTTTTGGGGACAAAGTTCAATGAAATGGTTTATAATTAATTAAGCAGTTTTGAACGTAGGAACAATTGAATTGATCGCCAAAATTTCGATAAAAACAATAAATTATCCCTTTAATACATAAAAAGACATCTACAACACACACGCGCGCACACAACACACCCTCAAACACACAGTTTTGTATAGCCGTCGTTGTGGGGACTTGTTATTGTTTTTCTTTTGCTCTCGGTGACAAACAATGACCCCCACAAAACCGGGAAGACAAATCCTACCTAGCCCATTGTTTTCTTTGTGGGAACATAGCGAAAACAAAGGAAATCCTTGTGGGGACACAAACACCATTGTCTAGATCATCTCATATGAGCATAAAGACCTACCAAAAAAGGCATCAATGAGGCCTCCACTCACAGCCATTGATCATCGCGTGATTGTGGGACACCCTGTGATCGCTTAGTTATCATTAAAAGCTGTAGAGCAATCCCTCGGGGAGAGACTCCTTGAACAACTCTTACAGACGAGCAGCGGGAGCTGCTCGAAATGGGGGGTGGGGGGGGGGGGGGGCGGTGGCTCAGTAGGTAGAGGTGCAGGCTGCGAGCCGAGAGGTCCTCGGTTCGAATCCCACCTGCGGCAACCGCGTTGTGTCCTTGGGCAAGACACTTCATCTCCATTGCCCGATGACGATGACGCCGTGTACTAAGGCGTACTGCACGTCGATGGTACGCATGTCTTCAACCAATCTAACCCTGCCTGTGCGGCAGTGCGGAGTTACGATGTGATGTTGGGGAGCTGGCAGCTGCTCGTCGTTGCTCGGTGGTTCTCTCCGGGTACTCCGGCTTCCTCCACCCGTACAACTGCCACGGTCATGATTAGCCATTGTGCATAAATATTTGACCTTAAACATCAATAAATAATAAATAAATAAATTCTCGAGAAGGGACTCTTCGAACGACTCGATGCCATCGAGCCGATGGGTAATCGAGGAGAGTAGTAGATGGGATTGGGAGATCTCATGGGGGATCTCATATGTGACATCATAGTCACGTGACCTAGTGACGTCATGTTTGGTTGTCATGGCAGCCCTTGTAAGCGGTCATCTTGTGACGTCATCCCCATATTGATGCATGATCCTAGAGCGCAGCGCGTGTTGTTAGAGTGATAAGTGTTTCCGTCATCCATTTTGTATATTGAGGGCGCCATCTTGAATTGTTTGGTAGCACGTGGTCGCTATGTTGCCCCAAATCCTCTTATAGGACAGGAGTGTGTTCGGAGGGTGTGTTCGATTGAATGAGAGTAATTTCCTGATTCATAGAGTTAGTTTAAACATACTTTATTTGCCATAAATTTGCAAAAAGGATTGGAGTACAAGTTATACAACTTATGTTAACTCCTCTCCATAAATACAACAGAAAAAAAACAATACATAGATGCGACTACAAGAAAAATAGATTGGTTCACAAATGAATATGGATTTACACTATTTACAATTGAAATGTAAATTGTTGAAACCGGCAGCCATGTACGTAATAGGGTCTCGAGACAGGGAATACATACGATTGGACACCGTTGTCTTTCTCTACGAAAGCTCTTGAATGGCAAGATAAAGGGGGAGGGATGTGACGTTTATAGTACGCCTCGTCTAGTGCAAAAGAGAGACTAGTCGAGAATATAATGACTCAATTGAGTTACCCAAAAAACTCGACAATCCCTCCAAATCACCAAATCCACCCAAAGCAACCAAAACGAACTTGGCAAAGCCCCAGAATGCGCTTGTTTCCCAATAACAGGTGTGTTCCTTCGTACTTCCCCAAATCCTCAAACAAAATCACCCAAATAAACCCGACAATTCCTCCAAATTACCAAAAATGCGCCCTAAACTACCGAAATTGATATGAAGTCCCCCATTTTGGGCTTATACTAGTAGCACGTAGTGCTATATGACCATTCCTTTGTATAACAATAATTTTACTTCGTAGAATCACCCAAATAGACCCCAACAATTGTTTCATTTGGCGCAGATTTCAAACTAAATCATCGGCTTCTACCTTTGTATCTGCAAGCTATGTTATAACCTCCCCCATCGATTTATAAAGTATTCCGACGACACTAGCCGTGTTCGTAGAGCAATTCATTTTTTTGGTATCTCTACAACCCTTTATACCTTTTTCAGCTCTAGGACTGGGGCGATTTGCGACGAAGAGTAAAAATGTTTGTGTCAACAACGGTGCTCACATTCAAAGATGACTTACTACAGATCTTCACGAATGATGCTGGATTAAAGCTGACTTCCCAAGAACTGACCCAACTGGATCGTGTCGTAGATAGAGCCAAGAGAAGAAATCTAGACCAGCAAATAGGTGCTGGTGGAAAGAAACAAAGATGGGTGGATACTGGAAGATTATTAACTACAAACAAGAGAACGAAGGCAACACCGAGCGAAATTCTTTTCACTCAAACTACGAAAAAGAATGAAGATTCAAGGATGGGCCAACTTTCAGACCAAAATATGAATGATGTTATTAAGTAGCCCTCATACAAGTGAACGATGCCAGCTTCCATCAAGAACGAAGTTTCAACTACGAATCAGTCTGAAGATTCAAGGATGGATCAAAACAAGATCAAACCAAAGATTGGCAAAGAAGACTGAAGGTCAAAACAAGAATGAAGTTGCGAATCAGTTTGAAGGCAAGACCATGATGTCAGATCCCATTAAGAACAAAGTTACCTCTACGAAGAAGCCTGAAGACAAGAAAGATGCTAGACAAGAAATCAAAACAACCAAGAAGGTCAAGCTACCAGTGTTCTGCCAGCTAGGATATAGACAGAGTCAAACGATGGGAAGAAGCTTCATCCAACACGAAGATGAGATGGTTATCCTATGAGAGAAGTCAGAAGAAGAAGATATTGAAAAAGATACCTGGACCATTTAACTTAATAAACTGCACACTCGAATAAAAATGAATGAAATGTTACATATTGTTGTTAGTAATATGTCTCGCACGTTTCACCTCCGGTTTGGATGACCCCGGCGGATGACCCCGGAAGTGACGTCATGTCGCGTGACCCAGTGCCGCCATGTTGTGTTGTCATGGTAACCTGCGTGAGCGGCTATGTTGTGACGTCATCTCCATAGTGATACGTGGTGTGAGTGCGCAGCGCGTGTTGTTAAGGTGATACGTGTTTCCGTCGTCCATTTTGTATACTGGATGCCGCCATCTTTGTTTCTATGGTAGCACGTGGTTGCTATGTTACCCCATTTTTCTGCAGTGGGACGGGGTATGTTTGGAGGATGTGTTCCTTTGTAGAAGAGTAAATCTAATTACCACAAACAACCCGACAAACCCTCCAAAATCCACCCAAAAATCACCGAAATTGACTTTATTTGATACGGATTTCCCATTTTATCGGCTTAGCACGTAGTGCTATAGTACCGAGGGGTCCCCTGGGGGTGTGTTCCTTTGTAGAAGAGTATTTTTTTCTGGTTCGGATTTTCCCAGAATCCTCGTTTAATTACCCAAATAAACCCGTCAAGTTGTACTATTTCGAATTCTTTCAGAATCCTATTTAGGATCGCGAAACTTTTGACTTATAATAGTAGCACGTAGTGCTATAGTACCAAGGGGCCCCCTGGGGTGTGTTCGATTGAAGTGGAGTATATCTAATTACCCAAATAGACCCGACCACCCTTACAGACCTGACCACCAAAATTTCCACCAAACCACCCAAACGGACATGTGAAGCCCCATTTGGGGCATATAAAAATAACACGTTATGCTATAGTACCAAGGGGTACAGGGGGTATGTTCTATTGAATAGGAGTACAGGGCCTGATTTCCCCAGAATCCCATTTTTAATGCCTATTGCATATGTTTCTCTATCACTAACAGTCTATCCAGTCCAAACTATCTCTGGTTATCTCGTCCAAGTCTTATAATTACCAGTGCTTGATTTCCCATAATGCAGTTATCTCCCTTGTGTATATCAAAAGCATTCCCAAACTCAATAAGCAAAGCAATCGAGCAGTTACTGATAAACCATTGCTCGGATGACTCGAATCCCATCGAGCAAATGAGCTTCAGAGTAATTGCTCGATCGAGTGACTCAGCATATTGCTCGAACGACTCGAATCCCATCGAGCAAATGAGCCAACGAGCAATTGCTCGATCGAGTGACTCCTCGAACGACTCGACGACCCATTTCAGAAAAAGGGATTCCATAGCCACAGGCATTTTCGAAAAAGGGATTCCACAAATGTGATTCCAAAGAGGGGTTCCATAAGTGGGATTTCGTCTCATGTCGAGTGACTCGCAACTATTGCTCGAGCGGAGAGTATAAATAGAGCCTTCTGCGTGCTCCAATCATCAGTCTGTTTTCGGCGCTAAACATCGCATCGAACAACGCAGTCACAATGGTAGAAGGCAAAAGCAAGGCTCCAGCACCCAAGGACAGAAGGAGGTGAAAAGAAAGGCAGTATCCTCCACCACCACCGTCCCCTGCGCCCAGTGCTACTCCCATTGAGGTTGCTGATGATATATTTATACCATTTGCGTGTGTGGGTGAGCAGATCGCATTTCAAAGTGGGACCGTACTGTAAACCTGCTGTAAACGTCGGAAGAACGCCATTTGTCAGGCTTGGACGTATAACGAGTGCCATAATCGCAGTGGCAGCACCACGTGGACGTTCTATGAGCGGGATCCAGTTCATAACGCCTCGTGGCAGCGCAGTAACAGTGCAATACGGTCGGGGGAGAGACATAGTGGGCGTAATAAGGACTGGAGAGGCCCGCAGTGAGAGTCTGATTAAACTTAGTGCAGTCGTAGAGGACAAGATTGATTTCTTGTTGCCACCACGAGTAGCTTGTATGCATCCTTGCTACGTCAACGGGACGCTCACGTAGCTCACTTTGCGTTGCCACGGCGACTGTACTGAGTCATTGCAGCGTTCTGGTCAGAACGCCGACCCCTGCGCTTGTTTTGTGCATGCACAAAACAAGCGCGGCGCTCTGGCTCTCACGGCTGACTATGGGGACCCTCTCCCGTCCTACCGTCCTAGCCAGTGTCCACTGCGTGACCAATCGATTTTTGGAGACCTTAATGCGTTTAGCTTGACGCTTTGATAATGTTTTCAGCGCAATGCAAGCGCCGTACTGGTCGCAGCAGAGTGTGACAAGGGTTTTAGAGGTCTTGAGAGAATTCAAGACTTCCTGCATATCTTCGTGCTCAAAGAAAATATTATCCAAAGTGGGTTGGTCAGAATCAAAAGAACGGGGTAGTAGACGACTATTAGCGTCATTAAGATTGGAAATTGAACAAAAGTACTAACTGAATGCGTCGGCCTTCTCTACATTACTAAAAAGTCTAACACCCTCGTGGAGGAGATTAGGTATGTCAGTTTGTTTATTTCCCAAAAGCAGCTAGAGCGTCTTCTACCAGATGTTAGGGGATGTCCTACAGGAATTCAGAGTGTTTTCGATTTTGGTAAAGTATGACGATTTCGAGAAGGCAAATGTTAAAAAGATAAGCGAAGTGGATGATCGCAGTTGTTTCAACCCCAGCTGGTTAAGATGTACCATACGTTTGTACATGCACTGTTTTGCAAAGATGCTTCCATCCCTCTTGACTTCCTGAGCCAGAGTTAAATGTTGATAAGTAGGGATTCTTCCTGGCCCTTCTTTTATTGTCATGGACATTTTTGTAATGCTTGATACATGTCAACTTATGACAAATAACAGACATGAGACAGGAATTCACATCCGGTGCTAGAATCGTGGGAAACCCATATATATAAACTGGCGATATATCTTCTATGTATACTCAGTAGTCAGTTGTAGAATAGCATTCAATAAAGCATGGTGTAAGAATCCAATGTGTTTAAATACAGTTGATTTAATTCAGTGACGGCAAGTGACAACATCATAATCGGCGACGGGATTAACGAACTTTCCTCCGAATACAATGGCTGGTGTGTTATTACACGACATTGCTTCCATTCCCACATTTGACTGTTTAAATAGGTCGGGAATTGCATCCAGATGGAAACGTTGGATTCGCTCGTTCGAGTTGTATGCTGCTGGGCGTGGAGTTGTGAAGCCGGAGCAGAAACGCGCCTTGTTGTTACACACGGCGGGCGTGCATGTGCAGGACATTTTTTTCACGCTGACGGAGAAGGACGGTGGTGATTGCTACTCAAAAGTTGTAAAGACTTTGGAAAAACATTTTTCTCCTCAAAGTAACGTTCCGTATGAAAGACATTTATTTCGGAATTTGTGTCAAAACAACACCGAAACTGTTGAACAATTCGTAACACGGCTACGTCAAAAGGCAGAAACATGTGAATTTGGTTCCGTAGACAACACTAACGAACAGATATGAGATCAAATTATTGATAATGTAAATCGTCAAGGCTTCGTCGAAAGTTGTTGGGAAAAGGCAGAAGTTTAACACTCTCTACTGCTTTGGAAATAGCTTGAGTATTCGAAGCGGTAGACGAACAAGCCAGAGAAATGGAGGGAGAGACTTCGGAAACTTCACACAAGAGTTCGAGCATAACTGAACAAGTCAACCGTGTGCAATCGCGCAAAAGTGCAACTCAAAATCAAACTCAAAAGAGAACTCAGAAGAAGGGAAAATGCTTTCGATGTGGCTTAGAAGGGCACCATTCAAAAGACGAGTCCAGTCCAGCAAAGGGTTCGAAGTGCAAAAAGTGCGGACTTGTTGGCCATTTTGCCAGGGTATGCAAAACGAAGGAACATTCGAACAGATTATCAAGCACGAACAGAAATAAACCGGCCTACAAATCTAAAGTTAATGCAGTTGACTGCAACAATGAATATGTTTTTTCTGCGGAGACTGCAAGCGAGAATTCTGCTGAAATTGATTTAGAGGTTGGAGGAATTAAATTACGAAATGTTCTCATAGACTCTGGCGCAACGTGTAACGTTATTGATAAGAACACTTGGTTGAAATTAAAACAGCAAAATATTAGATGTCAGACAGAAAAATCTACACTTGAACTGTATGCATATGGCCAAGAAAAACCCATTAAAATACTTGGAAAATTCCAAGCTCAGTTAGACATGAACAATCATAAATCTTATGAAGAATTTGTCGTAATAGACGGTAAAGGTCGTTCACTCATCGGTCGTAAAACAGCTGAAGGAATGGGTGTTCTGAGAGTAGGAGCTCAAGTTAACCACCTGGCTACCAAAGACATTATCTGTAACTATTCAGATTTGTTTAATGGTTTGTGGAAATTAAAAGACTATCAGTGTAAATTGCACATTGATGATTCCGTACCAGGAGTTATTCAAAAAGCGAGAAGAATTCCCCATCTTTTGCGTGAAAAAGTAGACATCAAAATCCAGGAACTTCTAGAAAAGGACATCATCGAAAAAGTTGACAGTCCGGCTAAATGGGTTAGTCCCTTAGTGATAGTCCAAAAGCATCAGGTGACATTCGTATTTGTGTCGATATGAGACAAGCAAATCAGGCAGTTGTTCGGGAGAGATTTCAAATTTAACTGTTGATGAAGTACTCAATGATCTGAATCAAAGTACCGTGTTTAGTGAACTTGATCTTAAAATGGGTTTTCACCAGATTGAACTCACCGAAGACTCGCGTGAAATAACTACATTTGCTTGCGACAATGGATTATATCGCTATAAACGATTAATGTTCGGTATTTCTTCGGCTCCTGAGAAATATCAGCATGTTATTCAACAGACGTTATCAGACTGTCCAGGCGCGCACAACATTTCTGATGATGTGATAGTACACGGTCGTAATGCTCAAGAGCTCAACGAAAGATTAGTCAAAGTTCTTGAGAGATTAATGGAAAAGAACTTCACACTTAACCGAGAGAAATGTGTGTTTGGCATGCAACAACTCGAATTTATGGGGCACTTGTTATCTAAACATGGCGTTGGGCCGACCGACGCAAAAGTGAAAGCGGTGCTTGATGAAAACAACCATCGAACGCCACAGAAGTACGTAGTTTCCTAGGCTTAGTGACTTACAGTTCGAAATTCATACCAAATTTAGCAACAATCGCTGAACCTCTGCGACGATTAGCTCGTAAAAATGTAATATTCGTCTGGGGAAAAGAGCAGCAAATATCTTTTGAAAAGCTAAAGGACGCTTTGAAGAATGCGGTTGCTTTAGCATATTTTGATAAGGATGCAACTACTAAAGTGGTCTCAGACGTAGAAAGACGCTATTCCCAGACGGAAAAAGAAGCCCTCGGACTTGTGTGGTCATGCGAACACTTTAACACTTATTTGTACGGCAGTGAATTTGAACTATTGACTGATTGTAAGCCACTTCATTATATCTATTCTCCTAGATCCAAACCCTCAGCCAGAATTGAACGTTGGGTTCTTCGATTACAGTCATATAACTTTAAAGTGAAGCACATTTCTGGTACGAAAAACATTGCTGACGCTTTATCTAGATTGACAACCACTGAAACTGTTTCTGAGAAAAACATCGCAGAAGAGTATATCAACTTTATCGCTCGCCATTCTACTCCATGTGCAATTCCGATTCACGATATTGAACACGAATCTGCAATGGACGGTGAATTGAAAGCTGTGCGTAATGCTGTGCAAACAGGTAACTGGAACGCTTGTCCTGTTGCGTACAGGTGTGTTCGAAATGAACTTGCCGTAATGGATAACCTGGTACTTCGTGGTACACGATTGATTATTCCTTTGAAGCTGAGACAACGTGTTATTGAACTAGCTCACGAAGGGCACCAGGGTATCGTCAAGTCTAAACAAAGTCTGCGTTCTAAAGTGTGGTGGCCACGCATAGACAATGAGATTGAACGAAAGTGTAGAGAGTGTCATGACTGTCAAATCATGAGTCAGTATGACCCACCAACTCCCTTGGTTTCTACAAAATTACCCGAAAGACCATGGCAAGATATTGCAGCAGACATTCTTTGTCCTTTGCTTGATGGACATAATATTCTTGTTGTTGTGGATTACTTCAGTCGTTTTTTACGAAGCAGACATTCTGAAAACTGTAACAACAGAGAAAATCTTGCAGTGTTTCGATAGAATATTTTCTGTCCATGGCTATCCTGTATCACTCAGAACTGACAATGGTCCTGAGTTTGTTTCTCAGGATTTTCTTACATACTTGAATAACGGTGGCATTACCCATCGACGAACAACACCTCTGTGGCCACAAGCTAATGGGGAAGTAGAAAGGCAAAACCGCGGTCTTCTAAAAGCAATAAGAATTGCAAATTCCAAAGGGGTGGCTTAGCAAAAGGAACTCAATAACTTTCTATTGGCATATCGGTCAACCCCTCATTCAACTACTGGAGTTAGCCCAGCTGAGTTGATGTTTGGAAGAAAGCTGCGAACTAAAATTCCCGAAGTATTTGACTTTGAAAGCACGGAAATCAGAATAAACAGAGAGGATAGTGGTGCGTTTAGAGATAGGGACTCTGAACTAAAGCAGAAACAAAAAGATTACGCTGACTCTCATAGAAACGCAAAGGAATGCAACTTAAAAGTTGGAGATAAAGTTCTATTGAAATGCGAGAAGCACAATAAGCTTTCTTCTAAGTTTGAAAATGAACCTTATACCGTAACAAACCATGACGGAAATCAGGTTACAGTTACATCACACGATGGAGTTACTTACAGAAGGAATGTCACTCATGTGAAGAAGTATGTCGATAGCACGACGAGTAAATCGACGAATATCAACCCTCAAAATGACAAAGCAGTTCTACCAGAAACGAACGAAAATGAAACTGGAAACGATTCTGACAAAGTACTTCCAAACGATTCTGGAGTCAGGCCTGCGCGTGAACGTCGTTTGCCTAAACATTTAGATGATTTTGTGTGTCACGTGTCTTTGTAGTGAGTAACATCAAAGTGCCGGGCACAATAATCCCCTTTTGTTGTTACTATGATGGATTATTAGTTCATGTTATAATGGAATTCGGTAACTGATTGGATTCAGGTAACATCAAAGTGCTGGGGCAAAATAATCCCCTTTTGATGTTACTGTGCAGGTTTGATTTAATTCACACAGTAATGGAGTACTAAGTTTAGTTAACTTCCATATTAGTAAAAGAGTCAGTAGACCCATTTCTAATTTTTGGATATATAACTTTTAATTCGAAAAAGGGAGAGGTGTAATGTATTATACTTGATACATGTCAACTTATGACAAATAACAGACATGAGACAGGAATTCACATCCGGTGCTAGAATCGTGGGAAACCCATATATATAAACTGGCGATATATCTTCTATGTATACTCAGTAGTCAGTTGTAGAATAGCATTCAATAAAGCATGGTGTAAGAATCCAATGTGTTTAAATACAGTTGATTTAATTCAGTGACGGCAAGTGACAACATCATAATTTTCTTCTTTGCAGTTTGGCACCGAAGTAGAGTGAATGTGTACCAAGTGCGTTCAAGGAGTCAACATCCCCACCCTGTCCTCTTCTACAGTTAACTCTTTAGCAAACATGAAAAACAGACGACACTTGGCACAAAATTCTTGAATAACTAATTGTTCCAAAGAGGGGGTCACAACTTATGTTTTTGAGACAAAAAATGAAAATATAATGAAAAGTAACTGGCGATTTTTGAGAATAGCGCTGACTGTTTTTGGCCGTTAGTAGTAGGAGATGTGGTAAACGGGCCCCGGAAGTGACGTCATGTTGCGTGACCCAGTGGCGCCATGTTGTGTTGGCATGGTAACCCGCGTGAGCGGCCATCTTGTGACGTCATATCCATAGTGATACGTGGTGTGAGTGCGCATGCGCAGCGCGTGTTGTTAGGGTGATACCTGTTTCCGTCGTCCATTTTGTATACTGGAGGCCGCCATCTTGGTTTCTATGGTAGCAAGTGGTTGCTATGTGACCCAAAACCTTCTAACAAGACAGTGGTATATTCGGAGGGTATATTCGATTGTAGAAGAGTAATTTCCCGATACGTAGAATTACCACAAACAACCCGACAAGTTTTACTATTTCGAATTCTTTCAGAATTCTCTGCTTCTATCTATATATGCAATAGTTTTCGCCTATCTGGCCATGTTCCTTTGTTCTAGAATATATTCCAGTAGCGTAGAAGAGCCTATTAGTTGGAACAGCTTTGCTTATTATTTCTATATTTAACTATTCTAGTCTATTCTTGTTAGTTCTGACCCTATTCCAAGTACTCTTGTTGTTTCATTTATCTAGATCATTTATATAGATTATAACTAACCAATCAGATTGCTTGATTTCCCGTAATCTGTATGCAGAGTTATCTCCCCTTATTACAATGAAGTCCGATTCTCATCACCTCCATATCCAATGGCCATATCCTATGGAATCCTATTTTGGGAAACACCCGTGGCTATAGAATCCCTTTTTTGTCGTATGAGGCCATGAGGGCTATGTAAAAGCCCTCAGTGAGGCCTCATTTATTATCTTTCATAGCCTCATTGAATTTTGAGGTCATGAGGGCCATGCAAAATCCCTCAATGAGGTATAATTTACTACGACTCTTAGCCTCATTTCGGTATTTAACAGGTATATCCTATGGAATCCCATTTTGGGAAACACCCGTGGCTATGGAATCCCATGTTTGTCGTATGAGGCCATGGGGGCTATGTAAAAGCCCCCAATGAGGCCTCATTTATTATCCCTCATAGCCTCATTGAATTTTGAGGTCACGAGGGCCATGAAAAATCCCCCAATGAGGTATAATTTACTACGACTCTTAGCCTCATTTCGGTATTTAACGGTATATCCTATGGAATCCCATTTTGGGGAAACATCCGTGGCTATGGAATCCCATTTTTGACGCATGAGGCCATGGGGGCTATGTAAAAGCCCTCAATGAGGACTCGTTTATTATCCCTCATAGCCTCATTGAATGTTGAGGTCATGAGGGCCATGAAAAATCACTCAATGAGATATAATTTGCTACGACTCTTAGCCTCATCTCGGTATTCGAGAATACCTATTGTATTGGGCTATTGGAGGATACTTGTTGTAAAAACTTTACATCCGGGTACTTTATGCTACATCCGGGTACTTCTGTTGGGAAAGGTATAAAAAGGGTGTTGGTACGAAAATAAATTCATTTGCGTCCTGACCGTCGTTGAGTGAAGACATGTTACCAGTTCGATGCAGATACTGTTCCCAAGTTATTTTCGAGATCGGATATTGCCAGAAGACACCAGAAGAATCATCATCGGCTCCACTGCAGATACTGTACGAAGTTGATTACCCGATCATTCAGTGCTCGTAGGCATGAAGAACATCACTGACCAAGAAGAACAGAAGAGGAGAGAGATACTGGAGATTCCATGACTGACCAAAATAAAGCACTTTTAGAATTTTTACGGGATGCTGACAAAGAGGAAACCGATGCCATTCTACGCGCTGCTGATGAAGATTTGATTACCTGTTTATGTAAATGTGCTACCAACATCTTCGAAGATAAGATATCACTGAATTCAGCTGAATTTGATGACCTGCGAAAATACGAACGTGTATTGAAGCTGCTAACAGTTGATGGAATTTCTCCCGATATAAAAAGATGTATACTAAGAAAGAGTTGTTTTCTCCCGGCGCTTAACAACCCAGTCCTAGCTCTGAAAAAAAAGTATAAAAGGAGTGTTGATGTGAAAATAAACTCATTTGTTCTACGACCACGAAAGAGTGAAGTCATGAAAGTCCATTGCTGCAGATATTGTGAAAAGGCCTTTTCCAGATCGGACAACATGAACAGACACGAGAATGCTTGCTGCCCTAAGAGGAAATCGGAAAAATCGAGCAACACTACAAGATTAGAAAGAAATTTAGATTCACTGCGAATCCTATCTGATGCGGATCGATATGAAGCCAAGACTATACTCAAGACGGCCAGTGATGATTTGATACAATGTATATATCATTGTGCCTCGAATATCTTGAAGGGAGCAGTACCTATAACCAAATTTGAGAGAGCTAAGTTGATTCCATACAAACACCAGATTAGGAGAATTGCCCCACCAAAGACAGAACTATCTTATCGGAAAAGAAGACGGCTCATACAGAAAGGAGGATTTTTAGGAAAGTTAATCAAACCCATCATCAATGCATATCATATAAAGGGGTCGTGCTCATAAGAAATTTGTTATTTTGTTATCTGACCTTCGAAGAGAGCGGACACAATGCAATATTATTTATTTATTTATTTATTGGTGTTTAAGGTCACATATTTCTGCACAATGGCTAACCATGGCCGTGACAGTTTTACGGGTGGAAGAAGCCGGAGTACCCGGAGAGAACCACCGAGCAAAGGCGAGCCACTGTCAGCTCCCCAACACACAAACTCCACACAAGCAGGGTTAGCATTGGTTGAAGACAGATGCACCATCGACGTGCAGTAAGCCTTAGTACACAACGTCGCCGTGCCCCCACGTGGGCAATGGGGGTGAAGTATCTTGCCCAAGGACACAACACGGTTGCCGCAGGTGGGATTCGAACCGAGGACCTCTCGGCTTGCAGCCGGCACCTCTACCAACTGAAACACCGCGACCCCGGACACAATGCAATCCAGTTGTGCACCAAAAAATTGGCCAGTAGATTCGGACACCGATGAGTCGTCGGAACTATCAGAAGATATAGAATATGAAGTAGAAGAAGAAGAAGACGAAGAGGAAGAAGAAGACGTTTCTGTGATGGGAACTATCGTCCAAAGTGCCTATGGCAAATACCAAGACGATTTTGACAACCTCATGAACAAATATATCGATGGTGGAATGGAGAGAGATGATGCAGCTGAAACAGCATATAGAGCACTTCCAAAGAATGTCAAAGAAGCCATTAGTGAGAAATACTTTAATACCCTTGTGTACATTAGAAATTTTTGCAACGACTCAATTCACAAGAAAAATCAAGAAACAGCCAAGCGTCTTCGTGAAGAAGAGGATTATGACTTTGAAGAATCCCAGAAATATGCTTTGGAAAAGCGAAGATTTCTGTTCGACAACATTATAACAAACTACTCATTCAGAGTAGAAGATGATGATGAAGAAGAAGAAAACGATTAGAAAAAATGTATAAAAGGAGTGTTGGAAAAAAATAAATTCATTTCCGTTTTGAACGTCGAAGAGTGAAGATGTCTGTGTCAACAACAGTGCTCAGATTCAAAGATGACTTACATATACAAATCTTCAAGAATGATGCTCGATTAAAGCTGACTTCCCTAGAACTGGCTCAAGTGAATCGTGTAGTAAATGCAGCCAAGAGAAAAAATCTAGACATGGATGCTGGTGGAAAGAAACAAAGATGTGTGGATACTAACCGATCATTAACCAAAAGAATAAAGAGAAAACTGACTGATACTTCCAATACAAACAAGAATGAAGTTACTACTATGGAACAACACGAAGTTTCTACTGTGAAAGATGTTTCCACTAAGAACGAAGTTTTAACTGAAGACAAGAAAAAGATGCCAGCTCTCATAAAGAAAGAAGTTTCTACTGTGAAAGAAGTTACGAAGAAGCCTGAAGTTTTTACAGCGAATGAAGTTTCTTCTGAGACCAAGAAAGATGTTTCCACTCAAACCACAATTGAAGTTACTACTAAGAATGATGTTCAGAAGACTGAAGTTACTACTATGAAACAGTTAGAGAAAGAGGAACCCAAAGATACCAGACAGGAAATTAAAGCAACCAACAAAACCAAGTTATCAAATGAGACATTTATCAAGAACCCGGCCATGCAATGGGAAGAAGCTCCAACCCACAAGAAGATGAAATGGTTAGTCCATGCGAGAAGAACTACAAAGACAAATGCCTTGAGAAATTGAATTGTATACTTGAATAAAAATGGAATGTTATATATATTGTTGTTTGTTTTTTATCTACTACCCCAACAGAAGTACCCGGATGTAGCATGAAGTACCCGGATGTAAAGTTTCTACAACAAGTATCATCCAATAGCCCAATACAATAGATATTCTCGAATACCGAGATGAGGCTAAGAGGGATGTTGAATTAGACCTCATTGAGGGATTTTTCATGCCCCCCATGACCTCAAAATTCAATGAGTCTATGAGGGATAATAAATGAGGCCTCATTGAGGTGTTTTACATAGCCCTAATGGCCTCATACGACAAAAAAGGGATTCCTTAGCCACGGGTGTTTCCCAAAATGGGATTCCATAGGATATACCTGTTAAATACCGAAATGAGGCTAAGAGTCGTAGTAAATTATACCTCATTGAGGGATTTTTCATGGCCCTCATGACCTCAAAATTCAATGAGGCTACGAGGGATAATAAATGAGGCCTCACTGAGGGCTTTTACACAGCCCTCATGGCCTCATACGACAAAAAGGGATTCCATAGCCACGGGTGTTTCCCAAAATGGGATTCCATAGGATATGGCCTTTGGATATAAAGGTGATGAGAATCGTATATGACTTCGTTGTAATAAGGGGCGATAACTCTGCATACAGATTATGGGAAATCAAGCAATCTGATTGGTTAGTTATAATCTATATAAATGATCTAGATAAATGAAACAACAAGAGTATTCGGAATAGGGTCAGAACAAATGCCTTGAGAAATTGAATTGAAAACTTGAATAAAAATGAAATGTTATATATATTGTTGTTTGTTTTTTATCTACTACCCCAACAGAAGTACCCGGATGTAGCATGAAGTACCCGGATGTAAAGTTTCTACAACAAGTATCATCCAATAGCCCAATACAATAGGTATTCTCGAATACCGAGATGAGGCTAAGAGGGATGTTGCATTAGACCTCATTGAGGGGTTTTTCATGGCCCCATGACCTCAAAATTCAATGAGACTATGAGGGATAATAAATGAGGCCTCATTGAGGTGTTTTACATAGCCCTCATGGCCTCATACGACAAAAAAGGGATTCCATAGCCACGAGTATTTCCCAAAATGGGATACCATAGGGTATACCTGTTAAATACCGAAATGAGGCTAACAGTCGTAGTAAATTGTACCTCATTGAGGGATTTTTCATGGCCTTCATGACCTCAAAATTCAATGAGGCTATGGGGGATAATAAATGAGGCCTCATTGAGGGCTTTTACACAGCCCTCTTGGCCTCATACGACAAAAAAAGGGATTCCATAGCCACGGGCGTTTCCCAAAATGGGATTCCATAGGATATGGCCTTTGGATATAGAGGTGATGGGAATCGAATACGACTTCATTGAAATAAGGGGAGATAACTCTGCATACAGATTACGGGAAATCAAGCAATCTGATTGGTTAGTTATAATCTATATAAATGATCTTGATAAATGAAACAACAAGAGTATTCGGAATAGGGTCAGAACTAACAAGAATAGACCAGAATAGCTAAATATAGTAATAATAAGCAAAGCTGTTCCAACTAATAGGCTCTTCTACGCTACTGGAGTATACCCTAGAACAAAGGAACATGGCCAGATAGGCGAAAACTATTGTATATATAGATAGAAGCAGACAATTCTGAAAGAATTCGAAATAGTAAAACTTGTCGGGTTTATTTGGGTAATTATACGAATTATATCTGGAAATTACTCTTCTACAGAGGAACATACCCTCCGAACATACCCCTGTCTTGTTGTAGGCCTTTGGGTCACATAGCAACCACGTGCTACCATAGAAACCAAGATAGCGGCCTCCAGTATACAAAATGACCGACGGAAACACATATCACTCTAACAACACGCGCTGCGCATGCGCACTCACACCACGTATCACTATGCAGATGACGTCACAAGGTGGCCGCTCACGCGGGTTACCATGACAACCAACAATGGCGCCACCAGGTCACGTGACTATGACGTCACATGAGATCCAACATGAGATCCATCCAATAGGACACGATCCATCGCTCTCCTACTACTTCCGTTACGTTGGGTAAAGGGTTAAACCATACATACACACCACCTTTCAGATGTGTGATACAGGACCTCATTTAATTTGAATAAAGGTAAGCGAAGAAAATGTTGCAAGTCCTTAAAATGCGCCCAGACACCTCACAAGCATGTTTATAGATGTAGAAATTGGATGACCGTTTGCCACTTCGTCTCTTGAGTTCCAATGTGTTCTATGTGCCTACTGGCACATTGAACACATTGGAACTCAGGTTACGATTTGTTGGTTCGCTGTTTGTTTCAGCTTTGCTTTGAAAAATATGATTGTCGCCAGTGAGTTCCGAAACTCCCCCCCCCCCCCCCCCCACACCAACTGTGCCATCCTACATACACTCCGCCTCACATAATACATGGTCATACATACTACATACATGCAATGTTCTCCTCCTCCCTGAACTTCATGAAGAAAAGTTATAGTGTTACAACTCTTATCCCCAACCGGTATTGCTGATATGATGGTTCTATGGGCTGTGTTTCCTCCTAGCTTCCTTACCTGCAGATCCTTCAGAAAACTGTCAACTTGGACCACGAAAGAAATATCCCCAGTCCTATCCAACCTCAAACCCCTACTCCCCACCCCCACCATTCAAGATGCAGAACTTGTGTAAACATTTGGCATTTGGAGACACACTTTTTTCCCAACATGCGTGGAAAGATATGGTTCCGTGCCCCCCCCCCCCCCCCAACTGGCATGCCCACACCTGAAACCCCCACCCTCCAACTGACATGCCCAAACCTTACCCCACCCCCAAGTGACATTCATATCAACATTTCAGTAAGAAGCACAATAGAGCAAAGGTGTGCTCAGTCAGTCCCCCACCTTCATTTCACCCATTTGCCACCACAGGGAAGAACGGTGTGTTAACCCTGAGCAGGTCAGTTTTGATTCCTGTGAACTCAGTCCAATGTATGTAGAAGTCTTTTAAAGTGACAAAATATATTGTCATTATTACATTGTAAATGCGAAAGGCATAGAATATGGAGAAAATGAATACGAGAAAGACCATGTATATATACATAATTTTTGTAGATCAGTCAGTTGGAAGTATTTTGAATAAAATGATTGTGCTCACAAATCCTTGAGTATGTTGTTTCTATTTCCCTTAACATGGCGAGATTTTTAAGTGAGATCGATACTTGCATATGGAAACAAAATGAAGAACTATTGAAGATATTTCAAGTATTTATTAAGAATGTTATATATACAAGTACACATACATATAAGTATATAAAGATCTATATAAGAATATAAATACATAAGTGTATGCAGATATATATGAGTATATCAATGAATAGTATTTTATAACAAGAACATATTAGATGTATATCAGAACATCATATTATAGAGATATTATACAAAGAGAATATTATTATTTTTTTTTTTTTTCTTTTTTCGTTTTTTTTCGTGGCCCCACCCAATAAAAAAAAAATTCCGGGTGGGGCTTCGGAAAGAAAAGAAGCTGACTTACTCAGACTGTCCCACCCAAGTGAGAAAACCTGGTGGCAACTGACTAAGACACAGTCCACACAAGATGACTCAGCATGCCTGAAGCCAATTTAATCCAAGAGCTATGGCACTGCTGCTACACACAAGGTTTGAGGAGGTTTTCTAATCACACTCTGGAAATGTATTTTTTAATGACAGGACTCTCTGCACCAACAGGAAAATCCAAACCTCAGTAATGTTGGGCCCTGTGCAGCAATCCGTTTTTGTCGATACCCAGCCACCCAAATGGTGGACATCTACCTATACACTTACGTGCTAGACAAGTGAACATTTTCGGATCAAACAAACAAATGTGCAGATCACAGACAAAGAGCTTGACCAGACTACACTGCACATTTATTTGTTCAATCCCAACATTTCTGCTTGTCTAGCAGGTAAATGTCCAGGTTAATGTCCACCATTTGGGTGGCTGAGCACAACATCACCTTTGTCAGTATTGTTTGTTATATTGTCCCTAGACTGCAACAAGACACCATCTCCAATGCAAAAGCACTGCAGATGGCTCCTTGTTGCTTTCAAGAGATATGGAGAAGAAAATGCTGGAACTCATTATGTACAGAAATATCAAAAATGACCAAAATATCTGCAACTAAATATTCACTCATGTTACAAATCAGTACTAAAAAAATTTTCTGCTTGACAATTGTTTTCCACTTGGTCTACAGTTTATCATTATTCCATTTTAAGTCCAAATGTCCACAAGGTTACGTCATATGGAATCATCCATCATGGAATTAATATTTTCATATACCACGCGTCCAATCTTGAAAATGAAATAAAGGTAATTTATATTACAAGTCTTTCTAATTCATAAAACGTCTTTAAAAACAATGGTTTAACCCTTTACCCAACGAATCGCCCGCATCCGCCCGCGTAATTTGTAAATTTAGCAGTTGCAAAAATATTATTTTTCAAAAAATTTCAACAAAACCATATCATGTGACCCCTCGTTGGAACGAGCTCGTCGAGCTCGTTCCAACGAGAGGTCACATGATATGGTTTTGTTGAATTTTTTTGAAATATTGGAAAAATGATATTTTAAATAATAAATTTTGAAATCGTCTGCGTTGGGTAAAGGCTTAGGGACAAATAATCCAGGATGAAAAACCACATGAAGCTCCAAGCGGACTGAAGCGCTCACAGTGAACAGAACACGATATATACAGAGTCCAAGAATGTGTCTACATCAAGCAATCCATCTCCATAGGATACATTGTCAATCCTTGAGCCCTTCAGGAGTGATAAAAAAAGTCTGAGTATCATGCCTTTTTTTCAGTTGATCGTAATGTAAAGTGTGGAGCTCCCCTATAAAGCCCCTTGATACAACCAATGTGGATTAATCTTAGTTACACACCTCTCGACGGTACTGAATACAAAGTTTCTAATTCTTCAGCTACATGGCCAGTTCCAGCCCCGTAGGGAGCCCAAATATTAAGCCAGACAGTCGATTTGAACAAAGTTGAATTTGACCTCCCCAGCGAGCCCAAATATTAACCTACGGACTCGATTTGGACAAACGTGAATCAGACTCCCCTAGAGATGTTGTATACCAAATATGAAAGCATTCTGACATGGGAATCTGAAGAAGAAGATTTTTGAAGAAATTCCCTCATATTATAAATAAATATTTCAGGTTCCCAAATGGAGCCCAAATGTTAACACAGGCACTCGAATTGAACAAACTTGAAACTGCGCCCCCCCCCCCCCCCCCTAGAGATGTTGTATACCAAATATGAAAGCATTTCGATTGGTGGATCGGAAGAAGAGTTTTAAAGAAATTTCCTCATATTGCATTAAATTAAAATCCGGGCTGCCAAAGCGAGCCCAAATATATACCTAGGTACCCGATTTGAACAAACTTGAATTTGACATCCACCCCACCCCGATATGGTGTATACCAAATATGAAAGCATTCTGACTGATGGATCTGAAGAAGATTTTTGAAAATTATCCCCCATATTGAACTAAGTTAAAAATTCGGATTCCTGTATTGAAACCAAATATGAACCAACTTGTATCTGACCTCCCCACGGATGCTGTATACCAAATATCAAAAGATTATGACAATTGGTTCCAGAGAAAAGATTTTTTTTAATTTTTGCAAATATGCTGACTCTACAGAACACCCTAACATAACCGGTGGCAATTTTTATTTACCATTAAGTTCTACTGGTACTAAGAATGCTTCATACCAAATAACAGTTCTCTGCTCTGTGTTGTTTGGTAAATATCGGCATTTGAAAATATTTCTAGTTTTAGCTACTGGGGTTCCCATGGGGATGTAGGAATTTTTTTGCACGAGTCAAGTACTTATGACCCAATAATACCACATACCAAATTTGGTTGAAATCGGACCATCGATTCAGAAAATAGAAATTTAGGGCAGGGCCAAAAATCGTATCCCTCCCTTTACAAAGCCAAATATTGCTTCACGAACTTCGTTTGAACAAACTTGATTCTACACCTCAAAAGGTAGCTCCATAACAAATATCAAGTCATTGTACCCACTGATTCATGAGAAGAAGATTTTAAAAATATTTTTTGGAGCATTTTCCCTCACTACTGGGCTGAGCATGTTGAGTTGAAAAAATAGGCCGATTAAATCGTCAGATGTGTTCCCATACGCGCAACAAGTAGAAAGCTGTTATTATCTCAGGAACAATTTTGTGGACAGGTAAAATCCAGGTGAGGGCATTTTGTCAGGATCAAATTATCAGATTTACACAAAAAACTATACAGCTCGGAACATCAGTAATCTGAAGATATATATAAAGAAACATGACAATTGGATTGATATTTTTGAGTTATCTCATGCCAAAAGGATTGGAAGAATTCTCAATTTGAAGGATAAAGGGTTAATATCTCAGGATCAAATTATCAGATTTACATCAAAAACTATACAACTCGGCATATCAGTAACCTGAACACAAATATAAAGTAACATGACAATCCAAGCAATATTTTTCAAGTTATCGAACGCCAAAAAAATGGATACGGACGCCGGACGGACAGACAGACAGACAGATAAAGGATGGACGAACGACGGAGGGCCATCCCGAATGCGGACATTATGTGTACCATACATGGTATGGACACACATAAAAATATTCAATGCCCCTTCAGGATCATCACTCACACAAACTTTGACTTGAATTGGCCCAGTGATTTTGGAGGAGAAGACCAAAACATGGTGTTGATGGACGGCGGACGATGGACAGACGGACGCCGGACGGCGGACGAAGGACGGAGAACGTTTAGATTAGCACAGCTTGACTTTGTCAAGGTGAGCTAAAAAAGCCCATTCTGGCATTTGCTCTCTGTAACCTTGACCTTGGAATATAGACTCTTACTGTTATATCCTACACAAAAATGTTATCCATGACCTTCAAACTGCGAATTTGTCGGAGGGAATACTATGTTATGGCACCGACAAACAAGATGCTCAGGACACACATGAGGTAGACAGATGCATTTCACACTTTCTATAATACATATGTTCTGAAAGTTTTCTCCAACACTATTCAGTGGTTGAAGAAATTAATGAATGGATAAATAAAGTTTCACAACAAAATAGTGACCTAGATGAGCTAGAGAATAAACCTTTACCTAACAAATCACCACTTCTGCATCTGTCCACATAATTTACAAACTAATAATAATAACACTTTGGCCGGCCGCTGATTTGTCGCGGTTCTCGCATGAGAAGGCCTTGGTTACCCCTGTACTACCAACTGCCTCCCTATTCCCGCCCTTCTTCTCTTCTCCCAACACTCGGAGACGAACTGCTTGATGACATCCCTTGCTCCATTCTTCCCAATATCTCCGATTAGCATATTAACCCTCTCCTTTGAGTCGGACCGCGACCTCAGTTTGAACAACAGTGACCCCCCCCCCCCCCCCCACCCCAAGGTGCCATCAAGGTACTCTTCAAAACCAGGCTTCTCTTTGTCACGCAGGGCACCCAAAAATCTCTTTGATTTGACCTCCTCTCGCCAATTACGGTTACAATCCTCCTTGACCCTTTCTCTGACGATTTTTTTTTACCGTGGTTTGCCCCAACGATAAGGTCCGAGATCTCCAATGAGTAGTTCTCTACTAGCTCCCTCACTTGGACCATCCACCCCGTCTTGATATTTGAGTTGAAAGTTCTCAGGAACATTACTTTACACCATCGGCTATCGGGGAGATTTACCAAATAATTAAGATAACCAAGTTTCAATAGGTCTATCCTGTCCTTGATCCTCACCCACCCAAGCTCACCCCTGATTGCTTCTAGCGCTGCGGCATTACTCGACCCTGTGTTCCATCGGCCTGCATCGTTCTGCAGGATTTCCAAGCTTTTAACAGCCGTCTGGTTTAGGGGTACAACTTCCGTACCGTATGTTATACTTGGCAGACCCACCATTTCCCATATGGTTTTCCCCACGAAAACCTTATTGAAACTGTTTCTCCCTATAAGTTGACTGACTACCTGAAAAACGGATGGATGCACCCCTAATATGAGCCCAAAGGATAAGGCATGACCGTGATAGTTAGTAATACAATGGAGAGAAAGTCGATCAGACAAGTGTAGCAGTCAAAATGTCATGACTGCTGAACGATTGAACCTTTAAGTTATACTTTAATCTTGACTCAAGGTGGTCAAGGTTTAGCTGATGACCCAACTTTGGCACAGGCTTATTTCCTATTTTGCCCTCAACAGGGTGAAAGTTCATTTTTCTGCATAAAATAAAATCTATAAAAATCCTCCAAATCTTCTTTTCAAGCCAAAAGAAATGGCCTAAAGGATCCTCAACGCCCCACACGCCCCCTAGGCCTGATGGTCCCCATTTGATCAAACGTTAATCATACCAAAATTCATCGAAACAACTAGTACATTTTCCATTGGGTTAGGTGTTAAATTTCAAATCCCTCTGGTGCCCGCCAACACCAGTCAAGCATATCACTTTCAACAAACTTTAATCCAAGAGTCATAGTTGGGATATATACCAAATATCAAAACATTCTGTCTGGTGCCCCAGAAGAAGATCTTTGAAAATATTTCTCATACTCCACAAAGTTAAATAAAATTCAAGCTCAGATATGAGCCCATGGAATTGAATTTAACAATCTTGGAATTACCACACTAAGGATTTCAATACTATGTAACAAGAGAATCGACTCATAGATGTGAAGAAGGAGCCCAGTTATTAATCGAGAGACTTGATCTGAACAAACCTCAGTCTGAACCTTCTAAGGATGCAATATATCAAACGATTCTGCCTGGTACATCTATAGAAGATTGCACAGTCAAAATTCGAGCTCCCACACTGAGCCCAAATATGACCCCAGGACTTGATTTGAACAAGCTTGAATCTCCCCCCCCCCCCCCCCAAAAAAAAACCGCTCTATACCAATCGTCAAAAGATTCTGACTGGCAGAGCTGAAGAAGAAGATTTTTGGCTTAACTTGAAAAAGTCAAGATAAACTATTGCCATCACGCGTGCGGAAGTCTGTGAATCTGTTTACATTTTCCTTTAGCACAGGCTGCACCCCGTAGTTCTTATCCGATGGTCACGAAATCTCATATGCAGATTTGGTGTCATGTCCAGATGAGAACGTCCCCTTTCGGTCGCGATCGGTCAACCGTGAGGGCTATCCGAGACCAAAATCCGAAAACCTTTAGCACAGTCTACAGGTCGTATTTATAAAGGAATTTCATTGTAACTTGGTAGGATGACTCTGTATAATGTCTAGATGATAACGTCCCATTTTGGTCATGCTCTGTTAACTGTGGTGTCTGCCCAAACCCAAAAACTTTTAGCACAGTCTACAGATCGTGTTTAATATGAAGGTATTTGTCAACCGTGACGACAGCACGAGCCCAAAACACGAAACCCTTTAGCACAGTCGTATTTATGGGGGATGTCATTGTAACTTAGTAAGATGACTCCATATAATGTCTGGATGAGAACGTCCACTTGTGGTCGCGATCTGTCAACTGTGTCGGCTACAGGAGCCTGAAGCCCAAAAAACTTTCAGCACAATCTACAGGTCGTATTTATGAAGGGATTTCTATGTAACTTGATAGGATAACTCGTTTTGGAATAATTTCACTGTAACTTAGTAACTTGGTTGACATACATTAACTGTGAGGGTCACATTAACCCATCCCTCAGTTCTTTAGTACAGTCTACACTGCAAATTATTTTTATTGAAAACATAGCATACAGGGAACAGAAACATTATCTCAATTATCAAAATTCTTGTCGTATTTCATAATCCTTTCATAAACATTGATCATTATCCTTTTCATTAAACACAACACACCCTCAGGTTAAGCTGCAGTGTCATTGACACTTTCATTAAAGAATATTCCTCATATTGCACAATGTTAAAGCTCGACTCTAGGTTAATTTGAATCAACTTTAATTTGAACCTCCTGAGGATGGTGCATGTCAAATATCAAACGATTCTGAGAGGAAGATCTGAAGAAGATTTCTAGAGAAAGAATGTCAACAACATAACGCCACTGAGCCACAAAGAATTGATCTGGGGACGACCCGAGATATTGCAAATGGACTGAAACATTGTTTGGGGGAAATAACTCTTTTTTGTTGATGTGAACGACAGTATGATCTGACAAGACAATCCAGCAGAATCAGAACTAAACCACAAAGGCACAAAATCCCGAGTCAATGCCCAGCTGTACCCTGCTAGAGTCAAGACAAACATGACGAGAATCAATACCCTTGTATCAATCAATACTTGTACCCAGGTGAGGCGAGTTCGAACGTCCATTCCCTTGTGCATGAATGGCTAAAAAGGAACCCGGGTGGACTTTCCAACTCCCAATGCGATGTCAGTAAGGCCAGAAGATTTAACACACCCTGTTACAGAATGACAGCATGGAATGTCTCTTGAGAATGTCATCAGATAAACCAAAGATATAACCAATGACCCTGCTCGATTAGAGCCAAGTCCTGGTTCGCGATACATGTGAAAGGGGTGGGGAGAATGGGGCAGGTCCAAGTCTTAAGGAAGGGCTTTTAAAGAGAACCTGTGGTTATTTCGGAGACATGGGGTATCAGCACATGGAAATAATCCTCCTGCAGGTCTCTCTATTGGCAGCAAAGTCCCCCATTTGAATGGCATAGAGGACAGACCCGAATGACATCTGGAAAGAAATGCAGGCGTGTGAAAAACTGCACTAGCATTTTCAGTTTCATGAGTGAGAAATATTTGGCAATGTTTTTTTCCAAACCTCATAAATACTTGTGCACATTATTTTATTTCCACATGCACCAAGGAATTATTTTGCGAGAATGATGGCACATGAGTGTGATCGCATGCCATTCCAACATTCACTACTGAAATGAGACACCTTAATAAACTCGTTTAGGTGCTCAAATCAATGATAGTCGGATAGTGGCTGTTCTTCTTTGGCACCAGGAACATGGGGGTACAGGATATTCTAGGTGATCTTTATCACCCCTTTGACAAGGAGAGACAACCCTCCTGGCAGATCATGTCCAAGGTAACAGGAGTTGGAATGGGCATCCCGGTCTTCGGTTTGATCTGACCAAGGAGGCAGACAGAGGAGCAGCACATTCCTCCCCACAAAGGGAATAGCTAGTGTCCCAATGCTGCATCCAAACGGTGCAACTTCAGATTCACAGTGTTGCAGGCATGGTTATGAGACAGATTCAACATGGCTTTGGGAAGAATATGGAAAAAATTCTGCACGTCTCTAAATGCTCTCGCATAAGGGATGACCCATCTTCAGCATCTCTCTGGAAAGAACACACAAAGAATTCTGGAACAAATGTAAGCACAACAGAAGGATTGGACTTGACAAGTTCCAAATGTGGAACGTCCACATCCAGTTTGGTGCCACTTAGAGCTGAAACGGTTAACCGATTAACCGATTAATCGATTAATCAATGATCAACATCTTGATCGATCCAAAAAAGGACTTGATCGATTAACCACTACTTGTAAACTACTGTATTATTTGGGTTAACAAAGGAACAAACTTGCTCCAAAACAGGCAAACATTGTCACACTGACTCACATCAATTATATGAGACAGAGTAAAGCATGCAAGTTACTTGCTGACATACTTGTTTACTTGCATGATCACCATACTGTATCAGTAGCTGGAAATGGTCATTCTTAACTCTTTACCCATTGCCGGTAGCAGACGATACTTGCAAAATAAATTCATGAATTACTAAAGAATTTAAATTTTTGTTTCAAACACATAGCTTATATCCCCTCATTGGAACGAGATCAACGAGCTCGTTCCAGTGAGGGGTCATAAGCTATGTTTTTGAGACAAATATTGAAAACGTAATAAATTTGAATGGAGATTTTTGTATATAGGCCTAGTCGGTTTTTTTGTTACATTGGGTAAAGGGTTCATGCTGTAATGTTGTAAATCATCAACGGTGGGCAATTATTTAGATATCTATTTTGGACAAGTGATTAATCGGTTAACCAAGGTTAATCCACGGGATTAATCGATCAAGAAAGTCCCTTAAATCCCTTAACCGTTTCAGCTCTAGTGCCACTCTCGAAAATAGGTGCAACATTCGGAATCTGAGATACCATACCATAACAGTGGCAGGAAAGCATTTGCCCTCATGAAAAAAGCAATCTTCATGGCCTTTGACTTCAACTTGGAAGTCCAAGTTAGTAAAAACGTCGGTCACTTGGTTCGACTGGTGTAAGTGTGATCTGAAAGTGAGAGACTAACGCCATCAGCAATAGACAGACAAAGCAATAGCTGATATTTCAAAAGCATCACTGCTAGTAAGGCCCCTTGCAGTGTGGTGACCACTGACTTCAGAGGAGCCAGAAAGCCAGAGGAGAATACTGACGGGGGGAAACAACAAGCCGAGAATTGCCTGCTTGTTTTTTCCCATGTGTTTGCACTCTGTCGGTTTCTCTATATTTTTCTTTGAGACACTTCAAATTAGTGCTTCCACTTTTCGGTTTAAATCTTGACAAGTCATCAGTAAACAATTGCGAGTAGGTTGGTAGAAAATGGAATGATTGCAGCCATGAAATCTGCATGCCTGATTTGGAATAAAATAAGATAAACTGTGACCACTGATGCACCTGAAACCATGCTCTAAATGCCTACTTTCTTATATATTAAAGTGTCAACGACACTGCAGCTCAATTTGTCCAAGAATGGACTGAACTAAATAGAAAGATCCTGTAATGCTATGTCACTCAATCAAGTTTCTACAGAAAAGACATCACACCAAAACTACAAATGAAATCTGAAAAAGATCAGGTGAGAGATGCGGCCTTGCTGGGTCTGCTAATGGAATTGTTGACAATTTATATGCCAAATCCAAGATGGCCACTGCCGGCCATGTTTTTTAACAAAATTCAGACAAAATTCAAAAGCTCCCATCTAGGCATCACATCAAAGCTGCATATGCAATTTGAAAAAGATTGGGTGAGAGATGCGGCCAGCAGGGTATGCTAATGGAATTATTAATTAATTAAGATGGCAGCTGGTGGCCAATACTGGCCATGTTTTTCATCAAAATTCGGAAAACATCGACAGCTCCCATCTAGACATTGCCCCAAAGCTACATATGGAATTTAGGACAGATCGGGTGAGAGCTGCGACCCGTAGGGTGTGATAAAAGAATTGTTGGACAATTTATATCCAAATCCAAGTTGGCTATACTGGCGGTCATGTTTTTTAACTAAATTTGAAAACAAATCAATAGTTCCCATCTAGACATTGCCCCAAAGCCACATATGAAATTTGGAACTGATCGGATAAGAGCTGTGGCCTGTAGGGTGTGCTTAAGGAATTGTGGATGGATGGATGTACGTACAACCCATCTCAATAGGTCATACTTGACGTTGTGAAGTTGAGCCTAAAATGTTAACATCCGTGCAATTAGTTTCTCAAAAACTGAACTACTGAAATCTCAGAAAAAAGATATTTTACCCGTTCGCAGTCATGAACATAAATATTTTTGCATGTACAATTTTTTCGTTCAGTCAGCTTTTTCCGATTTTTCGTGTATAAAAACAAATCATCAAAATTAGATGCAAACATTGTTAATATCCACCAGCCCATTCATTTAGTGTTCCACCAGTACATTATATGATGGTGAGGAGTCAGTAGAAACTGTGTTTCCAATGCTAAGCCAATCGCATGTTTCCTTCAGTACTTCTATGGGAAAGTATTTTATATGACACTTGTGTGTTCGACTTTAGACGCCATCAACAATGAAAGTATTTACAAAACTGTATAGAAAATTGCACCTAGTTTTGCATTACTGGAAATCTGGGGATTATTTCTGTGGTAGTATCCCAATTCTATAGAACAAACCATCCAATGTGGACAACAAATGTTTAAATAACTAGAGAAACAGAATTTACTGCCACCAGTAAATTCAAGTCTGTGTGAAAAGGGTTAAAGTATCAGGAAAAAAACTATCTAGAAAGAGAATTTATGGAGGCTTATTTTCAGGAGTAAAATATTTTTTAAACAAATCAAAAATAGATTTTTGTTAACAGTATTTACAGGTATTCATAAAGGACTCAGAACAATTTTCCTAAGAAATCAGAAAAGGCATATATGGGCACATCATTTAAAAAGTTCGCTCAAGGAATCAGCAATTGACATTACTGGCTCTGTCACTTATTTGAATGATGAGATACATGCAAGATCTTCAGAATTGCATTAGTTGTTATAAAATGCAATTCCCAAAGGTTCTGAAAAATATGCACTTAATCACCTGCGTTGACCACATTGAAGTGAACCACATTTTGAACCTCCAGCAAGTTTCAACTCATTCAGTGTAGGTTCCATGTCTATGGGCCATACCACAACAAGCCTGAAGTATGAGCGTAAAACACTTTAAAAAAAATTCGGCTCCAACAACTCCGGATCTGCCATATTTGTAGATGATAGCAAATATTCGTATTGCTTAGAAGATGTTAATCCACACCCAATTTGTTTACGTAAAAATGCATATATGGACTTTTGGAATGCATTAAGGGGGTTCAAAAATGTGATTCCCATTAATCCGTGACCTTGACCCATATTTTGAACCTCTATCGAGTGTCGACTCATTTCGTGTTAGTCCCCATGCGTCATACAATGCTTGAGATATGAGCATGACCCACTTTCAAAACATTTGGCCACGCCCACTTTTTTACGTAAACATGCATGTATGGACTTCAGGAATGCTTCTGGGTGTCAAAAATGTGATTTCCAGCAATTCTGAAAAATGCACTCTATGACCCCTAGGTGACCTCCGTGACCTTGACCATATTTTGAACCTCCATCTAGTGTCGACTCATTTGGTGTTGGTCCCAGGTCCGTAGGTCATACCACGCTTGAGATATGGGCATAACCCACATTCAAAACACCCCCCCGGACACCCCTAATGCCCCAGGAATCTGAAAAACACTTGGTGCCGAGAACTTGTGACTTTCTGTCAGTATGCCAAAAAATCAACAAGATTGGACAATTCGTTTTCGAGTTATCTTGCAGACAAAAAAGTGCTTAGGAGACAGATGACAGAAGAAGAAGAAGAAGAAGAAGAAGAAGAAGAAGAAGAAGAAGAAGAAGAAGAAGAAGAAGATTAAAGAAAAAAAAGAAAAACAAACCGTACAAAAACAATAGTCTGTGTGTTTCACACAGACTAATTAAATAGCTTCACTCCTCTGTCGTGCAAACGAACCATATATGCTGATTAAATCCTTCTTTAAACAACTTTGTTCAGGTGAGCGTCACCATTCCCATGAGGTCTTTTGTTTAAAATGACGTCTGCCATGGTAGCTGCTGGGGTGATCTTGTTACCAGTTGCCAGTTGGGGCAGCTCAGCGTGGCTGCCGAGCATGCCCCCTAGCTATGACATGTCTCCTCTCCCCGCCCATTTCATGCAGGTGCGTTTCTCTCGGTCTGTGTTAGTGGGATGTCAAAACTTTTGGAAAATCTACAAAATTGGACTGGGTCCGGTGCCATGCGGTATTCAGTTTGAAACTTCTGGTTTCAGAAAATGACGCCCTTCAAGTTGAAGATAAATTAAAGTTTCGATTTGCTGTCCGGGCAATAGCCTTTCAATTTTCGAAGTCTGGCCACCTGTGGTCGGATACGTAAAACGGTTCCATTTACAATTAGGAACCGTATTGCTAATTTCTGCCGGTTCAGTTATGGGGTTAACCCTTGTTATTAAAACGGGAGATTCGATTGTTTCTGGTGACGGTTTTGTGTGCTTGAGGAGAGACTTATCTCTCTCCTGACATTTCCAGCTCTGCTTAGAAGTTGGGAGACGCGCGTCGATCGGTTGGCAACTTTATCATATATCTTCCAAAGGCCCTGGAGGGAGACTGACTGGTGGTGATCGAAGTGTTAGCCTCGCCGTGAGGCAAGTTATTCTTGTTTTTGAAGGCTTCGTTCAAGTTCGTTGAACTCAGACCATATGACGGAGGAGGAGTCAACGGAGAGATTCCTCCTGCACATTTTCACTGTGTGTGAGAGAGGCCCTCCTCGTCAACTTCCTCTTGTTTCTCCAGCACAGAGTATGAATCGTTAATCCGTTTCATTTTGTTTATAATACCCTTTACATTTGTTTTGGTTATATTAGTGGTGATAGAGCAAGGCGTAGTATTACCCACGCTTGGGGCCCAGGCTGAAATGTGACGGTCATCTCAAGTGAGGACGTCATCCCAGAGTTCGGCTTTAACCTTTAATAGTTTGTCTGGACAGTGCACATATTTAGATAACCCCATTGTTTTTTATCGAATATTTAAATAAAATTCCAAAAGATGGAGTCAAAAGGTTGTTGAGGCTAAAATGTAAAGAAAAAACTTTAAAATTCGCATCACTCTAATTGCGTCTCGAAATTTAGAAAGATGAAGACGATAAGCTGGCTATAAATTAATGTCCAGAATTATGCCAAATTTCAAGAGCGTCGCTTAAGCGGATTAAGTGCTATGAAAAGTGCATGGAGAGAGAAAAAAAGGCTACCAATTGCTAATTTGAGTAATTTCAGCTTCGTTGAATTATTTATTAAACAGATAAGAACAAAAAAGAAAAATAATGAGGGGCTGTAACACTAAATACAAAACGGGATTGTAACCTGCTGGTGCTTTGACTGAGTTACAGCAAGGAAGACGTGAATTCTCAACAAACGATCGTTTGCAGATGGTTGAAGTCAGTGGTATAACAGATTACCGTCAAATACAGATTAGGTTTCAGAACAATATTATCCGTTTCTAAAATAGAATTTCATTTTAATTTTTAAGCTTTCGAAATATTATTATTGAACATCCCTCCTCCAACCAGACGCGACGGGGTAACAAAAAGTGGGAGCTTCGTTGGTTGAACTTGACTTTGAACGCATTTGAGAGCAATGACCGTACTAAATTCCAGAAATATATCATGGGGTAATAATTCTTGCGTGGCACTTGCAATCGAACTGAAAATAAGACAATCCATCCGTGCGTGATGTAATCCCTGCAGGTATCAGTACCGTATATTTCCAACTTATGCGTAGAATAGTATCTGAACTGAGTTCGGAATAGCTCCGGAACTCGGACTTAGAAGTCGGGACAACCCAGTGTAAAAAAATCGCCAGGAAAAGAGTCATGGAGGATTGCAATCTTAATTGGTGAGGAGGGAGGGGGGGGGGGGGGTCAAATTAAAGAGGTGTTTCAGTGGCATGTGCGATAAACAGAAGTGGGGTTTTGAAGAGTACCTTGGTGGCACCTCAAAGTGTGTGTGTGGTGGTGGGACTCCGGATCAAGATTGAAGTCTTGGTCGCTGGAGCTCAGGGGGAAAATGGAATAGACGGTAAAAAAGAGAGTGCCAAATGTGTAATTTAGGCGTATCGAAGACCTGAAACACTTTCTGTTAGAACATCCCAAATACCAATCTAACAGAATAAGATTCACTGCGAGTATAATGAGGAAGTGGGATGGGAGAATAAAGGACACGTGGATAGTGGGTGACACAAAGGAAAGGGTTAGTATGCAGACTGGGAAGAATAGGGGAAGGGGTGCCATCAAGCAGTTCGTCTCTGAGACTCAGTGTTGGGTATAAACGAGGCGTGGGGAAAGGGAAGCATTTGGGAGCACAAACGTAATCAAGGCATTCTCACTTGAGAACCGCGACAAATCAGCTGCCGGCGAAGTGTTATTGTTTTCAACCAATAATGCTCCCAACTTCCCACAACTGAAATGAACTGGATAGAACTTTCTCGATAAAGAACTGAAGACGTATTTATGGAAAATAGATTCATGAACAAACAGGACGGTGAAGATAAAATACTTCTGGACAAATTTAACAGTTTTGCTAGAACAAGTTTGGAAAATCGTTGGCTTAATTGGTAGCCACGCTATCCCCACACACCCACCCCCCAAAAATACAACATTGGCCCAATGCAACTTTCACACAACACAGAGCTCCAAAATAGTTTCTAATATATGGGCTACAAACGCTACAAATGCCTCAGGTTCGCTCTTAGAGCACTAAATTTGCAAACCTTTATCGGGGGGGGGGGGGGGGGGGTATTGTCCTCACTAGGACCCTCTGGTTGTTCTCCCTCCTCCCACTCCCCTTCTGGAAAGTGGGAGGAGGGAGCAACGACCGGAGGGTCCTAATTAAGACTAGCAATTACCCCCGAAATCCCACACAATGGCCTTGCAAATATCATCTTGCCCCCCTCCCCCAAAATGGCTAGGGCACACCTGTTACAGAAACCCGGCTACGCGCCTGATGGATATCGACAGCAATCGAAGTTGATAACTGACCCACACCAGGATAATTTCCTCAAGGCGAAGTATCTTTTGCTCAATCAACCACTACCAACAGCCCTGCCAAGTAAAGTGGGTGTTTGTCCACGGTAAGTATTCAGGTGACGTCACTTCAATAACCAGCCCCCGTATTCTATCAAGTGTTTCAAACTGATTGTGACCCTCGGAAAGACTAACAACTCGGGGTGTAAAGAATGCTTCCACAAAATGAAGAGTCTAGTCGTCCCTTCGCACAAGAGGAAATGGCACTGGCAGGGCTGTCGCGAAGATGACCTATTGATTGGGTGTAAACCTGATTTGTCACGACTGTGATGACTCAGTTCACTGACTAATAAAATATTCCATCTACATTATCAAGGCATGCCTTCGTTAAAGGCGTGCCTCGATGGCACCTGATGTAGTGTTGGAATATAAGTCAGTCGGTATTATGGTTAAAAGGTCAAGACTTCTTGCGAATTTATTTTGGATATATAAAATATACACGTAGTTGTCGCGACGGAATCTGTTATTTAACTAGAATGCACCGTGTGGGCACTCCAAATTGGTCATGCGCTGTGCCCCCAACAACCCGAATCGGTGGATACTTCCATCGGACCTCCATTTACATAACCGACCAGATGCTAGCGTGATATAGATTTAAGTAAAGAAGGTACGCATTCTAGCATATGAGAATCAGAACCTGCACATTTCACACCTGATGGAATGTTCAGACTGAACAATTATTGGAGTTTCACACCTCTCAATACATTACGCTTAGCGACGCCCTTGGGCGTTGATGGAATTTCTAGATTTTAAAAAGCACATAGCCTACATATATATATGACCATGTATTGATGGGGCATGTTGTTGATGAAGCTTGAGATAATGGGCTTGGGAGTACGTGCGTTTATTATTATTCTTATTATTATTATTCTTATTATTATTATTATTATAATTATTATTATTATTATTATTATTATTATTATTATTATTATTATTATTATTATTATTATTATTATTTTAGGCACTGGGATTATATATTTTTGTTAAAAACGAAAACCGTCTATGCTTTATAATGAAAAAAAAGGTTCCAAAGGCGATAGACCTCGAGCAGGAATCATTTAGCCAATTCTATTTGCAATAAATATGTACGAAATTTGGGAGATACTGAATTTCATGTAATGAGGCAAACAGTTCCAGAGACAAAACAGGACAGGATTTACAAGTCGTGGGAAAATTACTGGAGACAACTTGATTGCCTATATGTTACGGGCCTGGGGAGAAGGATGAACCAGAGAAAGAAAGTCGCCCGGGAGAGAGACATGAGCTTTTGTTGAAACTTGAGAAAAGGAAAAGAGTAAACAGGTTAATTTGGGGGTTGAAAAAAAGAGAACACTAAAGTGTACGTGTAAGTAGGTGTGTGATTGTATCACGATGTTGAAATGGGGTGAAATACCTGACAACAGTTATTGAGACACCTTTGGAACTTTCTGCAAACAAATTAAGACCTTCCAGTTCCGTATATATGTTCCCATTGTGACAGTGACACTCGGACAAACAAGGGTGCCCACTGTTTGCTGGGGATGAATGGGCGGGGGCACGATGTATGTGTTTTCTTTTTTGCCTAAAAACATAACCCTTTTAGGCCTCGCCAGAACCAGCTCGGCTAGCTCGTTGCAATTCCAATGACCGGGTCATAATAACGTTCTGCTTTTGAGGTAAAACAAAAATGATCTGAAAAAGTGAAGACCACCAGGCCCACCGAGTTACACCCAGCACCCCTTCTGTGTTCGTCTCTGCTTAACGTATTTGTTTTACAAAAATTGCCCATTCTTTCAAAAATAAAAACGCACTACCGAATTTCCAGCTCATGGACCATTGAGCACAAAATTCCAATATACGGTCACACTAAACATCCAGGGATACCGAGGTACACACGAGGTAAAGAAAAATAGGGATGGGAATTGGGTGAAAAGGGTATGAGGTTGTGTGTTATGAGCACATAAATAGATTTAGGCAGAATGTCCATGGTTTTAATGTCTTTTGGGGAACTACGGGCGCTAACGAATCTTCACCTCAGTATTTAGTAGATAGCTTGGTAATTAGTGTTTACAGCGGCTACACCACAGTAAGCGACAGTGTGAATTGTTAATCTTATTGTGACTTGTTAATTAGTTCTTTTTGTGGCTGTCGATAGGCCTAATTGTCTTCTTTGCTATGCTAGTAGAATTGTTATGGCTCAATATCGTGACTTCAGGAAGTGTATTTTCGGGCGCGGTCACTTTTCACTCGCCAACGATGTTAAAAAACCTTGCAGTAAGACGAGACGTGGCCAGCACTTAGGGCTAACCAATGGGACCGACGAATTAAAAGGTTACTGACCGTTTACTCTTCCGACAATTCTAAAAATCAAACTTTTAAATCAGACGTTTGACTAATCATTTAAACGGCGACAATTGCAAAGAAAAGCCTGGTCAGGTAAAGAAGTGTGAAAACCTCGAAAACAAAAAGTGTCAACAAAAACCCAAGGCTAAATTAAAGTCGTTGACTGAGCCAAAATGGCAAAAAAATCTGTATGTATAAATATACTAAGCTGTAGGCTGTAGCTTTGGGTGTATTGGGCACAGCTGAGTGGTAAGTTTATCACAGTGCGCCACAAAAGCCGAATAACGGCATAAAGCCAATAATAGCAAAACAATAAACAAAACAACAAAAGAAAAAAAAAAAACAATAAAAAAAACTCTCAAAACACTAGAGCTGCCAGCACTGAAAGTCCTGTGGGCCCAAAGCCCGGACAAAAGGTGATGGGAGTTTTATTTTTACCAGTTACAGTGATCTGAATTGTGATACCCAATTAGCATTTACGCACTTCATTCACACACCGAGGTAGCCTATTAATTATCAAGCTGCCTACTAAATACCGAGGAATAGTTTAGGGTGACGGTCGGAATAAATCAATGGTTATATCGCCTGTAGGCCTATTGGTTCAAAGGACTAATATGTCAGCATATATTTAAACCTTTTAAACGGTCCTTTCTTACTTATTTTCCTTCACCTCGGTATTTAGTAGGACCCACTAAATATCCATGAGCGGATTTGCTTAGCTTTAGTGCTTTTTACACTTTTTTCTTTAAGTTAGCACTTTTCGGGGAAATCTAAAATCCCACTTTGATTTAGTTAAGGCCTAATAATAATCCCCATAAGTTAGCACTTTTCGGTGGAATCTAAAATCCCACTTTGATTTAGTAATAATAATCCCCACCCCCCTTTTCATTAAAACATTAAGGCTGGGATTTTACTTTTTATTCAAACATTAAGATTGTGGTTTTGAAGAGCTGTGCAAACACGAATTATTTGAATTTATTTCTGAAAATGGACGGACGATTCCTCCAGGTTTTCAGTTGGGTGAGAAGGTGTCCCGCAACCACCAAGAATGATAACTCGAATTGAAAAGTTGGTAAACAAGCACATGTGGCGTTTTCATGCTAAGTAAGAACGGCCAAAGACGACTTCGAAATCTATATTCTGCTTTATTCCCAATGGTGACGTAGTATGGACACATACACACATTTGTACGTAATTAAACGCGACTAAGTTTATGTTTAAAATGGAATTTCTGTACCTTGATATTTTTATTATACAGAAGTGGACAGTGGAAATTTTCGCGCGTTTTTTTTTTACTGTTGGCAGATCTGTCGAGTTGAAGCCATAGTGTTGATAGTGCATGAAAATAAGGTACCCAGTGAATTTGAAACGACACACATGAGCGTAGCTTCTAAGGGGTACCCCACTCCCCCCGCACCCCCAAGGAAAGCCATGGGTGTCGTCGAATTCAAGTCATTTCGGCCCCTATAAATATTTTTAACCCTTTGAACCTGGTGGTATCTCCCATGTCACTTCATATGCAGCAATTAGAAGAGCCCATATTCATTATATGGGGGTAGACAATCAATATTTTCAACGTGCAGCCATAGGGCTGCACGTTAAAAATACTGATTAGTCTACCCCAGCCTTCGGTCCTACTAATTTTGCCGGCCAAAACAGTTCAAAAACGACCAGTGGTACCCCCACTGTGGTGGAGTAAGAGTAGCACCCCCACTGTGGGGGAGTAGCAGTTGCAACCCCACTATAGAGGAGTAACAGTTGCACCCCAACTGCAGGGGAATGAGAGTTGCACCCCTACTGTGGGGGAGTAAGAGACCCACCCCCACTGTGGCAGAGTAAATTCCTACCCCACTGCAGGGGAAGGAGTCCCACCCCTACTGCAGGGGGAATAAGAGATCCACCCCCACTGTGGGGGAGTAAGAGTCCCACCGCTACTGCGGGAGAATGAGTCCCAGCCCAGTGACCCCATTGCGGGGGGAAAAAGACCCACCCCCACTGCGTGAGTCACATATCCAAGAACAAAGCTAGGCATTCAAAACACTTTGGGATGCAGCGATAGAACTGCATTTGGGAATAGGACAAAACTGTCTGCATTTTTTATTGAAGATGGATTCCATGTTCCACAGACGTATAAATCACATGATATCACAAATTACCATCAAAAAACAAAATCATAATTCTATGACATTTCACCAGGTGTCAAGATATCTTGCATAGAATATGGGAACTGTACAGTCTCTATATAATAACAGTATTCTGTATTAAGGCGATCTTTCTCATTATTTGGCATTGTTTTTCGATGCTTTTTCCACCTGATGACGTTGAACAGAAATTGAAAGTAAGAAATATATATAAATAAAGCAGTCACTTTGGGAATTTACCCCATGCAGTTCTCTATGTTTTTAGCTCCCCTGACTTTCAGTCAGGAGAGCTATAGTGATCACTCATCGTCCGTCGTCCGTGAACATTTTATTTGCGTCTTCTCCTCCCAAACTGCTGAAGCAATTTAATTGATATTTGAGATAATAGTTTGTTATGACATCGCAATTTGATTTTGTTCAAATCAAGTTGCCTCGTCCCTTAGTAGGGCCACGCCCAAAAAGTGTGCTTAAATCTTAAAAAATCTTCTCATGAACCAGCAGTTGCAGACTTGATATTTGGTGTGCAGCTTCCTTTTGAGGTGTAGAGTCTATAGACTCAGATTTGTTCAAGAGAAGTCCGAGGAGCTATATTTGTCTTCGTTATGGGAGGGGCAAGAATTTTCGCCCCGCCCAAAATTTCTATTTTCCAAACCGAGAGGCAGAGTTGAACCAAATTTGATATGAGGGTTTGTTGGGTCATAAGTACTTAATTTATGCCCAAATTTCTTTTCCTGTTGCCCCATGGGAACTGCAGGAGCTAAAAATAGAAAAAATTAAAACGCTCATATCTCCAAAACTACACGACACTGAGAATTCTTATGTGTTGTGAAGCTTCCTTAGGACCAACAGAATGGAATGGTTTAAAAAAATTGCTATCTGTTTTATCATGGGGTACTTTTTTGGGACTTTGAAAATGAGTCAGCATTTTTTTACACTGTGGGCAATGGGAAAAACATTTAAGACTACTGTTCTCCCAGACCACTGCTCCAGAAGCTTTCAAATTTCATATATAACATCTTTAGAAGATTGTTTCACACGTTTATGGAAATCAAATCCCTGGGTCCATATTTGGGCTCTCTATGTGAGCCCAAATGTTTAAATTAGTGCAATATGAGGAATATTCTTTAAAAATCTTCTTCAAATCTACCAATCAGAATCTTTTGATATTTGGTATGCAGCATGCTTAGGGAGGTGAGATTCAAGTTTGTTCAAGCCAAGTCCCTGGGTTCATATTTGGGTTCAAAGTGGGAGCTCGAATTATAACTTACTTCAAAATGAGGAATTTTCTTTAAAAATCTACTTCTTCAGATCCAGCAGTCGGAAGGTTTTGATATTTGGTATGCAGCACATCCTTAGGGGGGTGGGATTCAAGTTTGTTGAAGCCATGTCCCCAGGTCCATATTTGGGCTCACTGTGGGAGCTCAAATTGTAACTTACATGTAGTTCAAAATGAGGAATTTCAGTGACTGATTCGCGTTCCCATGTTGTGTCCTTGGACAAGACACTTTACCCCGATTGCCTTCATGGGGGCACGATGACGCTGTGTACTAAGGTGTACTGCACGTCGAATGTGCGCATGTCTTCAACCAATCTAACCCTGCCTGTGCCGCGGTGCAGAGTTACGATGTTGGAGAGCTGACAGCTGCTCGTCATTGCTCAGTGGTTCTCTCCGGGTACTCCGGCTTCCTCCACACGTAAAACTGTCACCGACATGATATGACCCTGGCTGTTAATGTGTCGTTAAGGGGGGGGGGGGGGGGTGAAGTCTCCTGCCTATTTTTTGTATTTAGCTGGATATATTAATTTAATATAAATAGCCTATCACTCAGACTTCTGATACAAATTCATGGATAAGGCTTTATACGTAAAGGAATCCTCACATGGACAAAATCAGTGACATTTTACAGATATGAAACGTTGGTCACTTCGCTCATTTGCATACCAGTTTTTAGCTGCGACGAGCAGCTCTCTATGTGGCAATGTCAGTCTGTCTCTCGGTCTGTCACCAACGATTTTAAAAACAGCATAACTCCTAAAATACTTGATGGAATGACACCATACTTGGTATTCAAGGGTATCTTCATGATGTCTACACCCTCTCGATAGTGCATGTCATTCGGATAATTTCTGTCACATTTATGGACTTGTCACGAACAAGTTTTTTTGTCATCAAGTTTTTAGCTCACCTGACTGAAAGTCAGGGTGAGCTTTTCTTATCACTCTTCGTCCTGCGTGAAGGTGGTGTTTGAGCCTCTTTCTCCTAAACCACTGGCCACATTTTAATTAAATTTCATGTAAGTAGTGGATTTGTAGACTAGGGGCATTTTGATTTTTATGCAAATTAGGTTTCGGCTCATATTGAGCAGAGGGGTGTTGAAAAATGGCCAAATTTTTTGAAAATCTTCTAATGAACCACCAGTAGCAGAGGCTTGATATATGGTATACAGAGTCCTTTTGAGGTAGGTTTAGAATCAAGTTTGTTCAAGAGAAGTTTGTCGGGCATTGCCTTCGTTATAGGGACCTGCGAATATCAAATTTTGTCTTGAATCGAATCTTAAATCGAATGTGAACGAGGATTTCGAATCGAATCGAATCTCGAATATCGAATAGTGGTCGTGTACATGCTGACAATTGTTGTTTCGGGTGCCATAGGATCGTTGGCATTTTTGTATAATAGACCGGCGGTGATAACTGGCGGGAAACGGAAACATACTTGGCCATACTGAACTTTTGTAAACACACATCACGCGCGAATTAAAATATCGAAAGCTAAATTAAACCATTCAAACTAAACGAAACGCAATTCTGCAGCCTGGTATATCATATAAATTAGCTTGTTCTGGTACGTTCATTCAACTTCATTGGGTCATCACATGTATCGACAATAACTGCTGTTACCAACTTCCCCTGATCTTTAATCACGAGTGATTCACGGCGAATATAAACGCACATTGACCTCTCCGTTTTATATACATTCCGTGTCGGCGTCTTTATGTAAACGCGTGACCGCTTCATTGCAAATTGCAATGTAAGGGGGGTAATTCTATACTGCACTTTACTGTAAATCATGCTGGTTTCGTCGAACTCCCGTAACATGCAGTGGTGTGCATAATGCATATATGATGCGATCATGCGAGCATGCCGATTTAAGACCAAGTTGCGAGATTATATTATAACAGGAATGTTACCGGATGGGGGTGGGTGGGGGTGCTACTCCGATGCACGCGCCTAACTAACTGATAAACGAACGTGATTGCAAGCCTATTATCGGAGCAGAAACACATGTATCGGCACAGTGGCGTGAAAAAAGTTTTTCCGACCTAGTCCGACGAGATTCGAAAATTTCGAACCCATGACACCAGCATCGAATCGAATCGAATAGCTGCAAGGATTCGAAATCGAATCGAATAATCAAAGGTTCGCAGGTCCCTACTTCATTATGGGAGGGGCAAAAATTTTGGCCATGCCTAAAATTTCTATTTTCCGAACCGTCAGGTTGATTTGAACTAAATTTGATATGAGATGATCATGGGTCTTAAGTAGTTGATTGATGCAAAATTTTTTTTTCTCATTGCCCTGTGGGAATCTCAGGAGCTAAAAATAGGAAATACCTTAAAACTGCCATATCTCCAAAACTACACGGCACAGCGAATTCTCATTTTGTATAAAGCTTACTTTTATCCAGTAGAATAGAATGGTTAAAAAAAATCCCTATTGGTTTGAACACAAGGTACTTTTTTCAGGACTTTTGAAAAAGTGCTGAGTCGGCACTTTTTAACACTGAAGGCAATGGGAAAAACATTAAAAAATCTTCTCCAGATCCAGCAGGCAAAATCTTTTGATATTTGGTATGCAACATTGTAGGGTGGATCTGATTCAAGTTTGTTCAAATTGGCCCCCTGGGTTCATATTTGGGCTCAGTATAGGATAGTGCTGGGTGGTATTGGGATAAAAAAATATCACGGTATTCACAAAAAAACACTGCGGTGTACCGTTATACCGATTATTTTCAACTGTGATGCGCCAATCAGCGTATCGCCTAGTAGACGAAATGGCCGTCAAAAATGAGTCATAAGGTAGTGTTTCAGCTAGGGTAAAAAAAACGAGGCCGTTTTGGTCATAGGGGAAATTTATGAACACCACCCCTAGAAATTCATAAAATTAGCCTTTGCAAAACAAAACAATTGCTGTGGGTCCAGCACTGAATTTGCATCGGCAAAAACGCAAATGGGTCTGCAATTTTTTTCCTCCGGTTTGAATTCCGACAGGTAAAAATGTGTAGTGCTCAGAATGAAATATGATAACCTTTATTACAACTGTGTCATTAATTTAACAATCCAGCTTGCCCAGTGCATCAAATATATTATGGCACTATCACTGTGTACATGGACGCAGCCATGTTGTAATACCGCACACAAATCGGGTGCTTTCTCTTTTCCCATTGGTTAAAATTGAAAAGGTTATATTTAAATACACAGATAAAGTGGGGATACAGAAACAGGCATTCTTCATTGTGATAATCTATGTGAATACGTCACCATGTGGGGATATTGAGACTTGTACCATCACTGGTTTGCCCAATCAGTTATTGGAGTTCCCCGATTTATTTGACGTCAGGGAAAATGCCTGCTATCATGTGGGTATCATTTCACAATTCAGCTCTGTTAGACTGTTCTGTTTGACTTCTCACACGTTACTTAGGAATAACCTGTGTGTATTTTCAACAGGGGAATATTAGATAGGGGAATGCGGCCGTTGAAGGGTCCCCCTGCGGGAACGGGTCAACTCGCCCTCGGGTTAAGTCAAAATTTCTGCTAAGTACTTCAGTTATTTTGATATCAATTTTCATTTTTCAGTTTATAATGCGTGATTTAACAAAGCAACCCCCCCCCCCCCCCCCCACCAAAAAAAAAAAAAATCTTCAAAAAAGTTTTTCCCGGGTCAACTCGATTGACCCGATGGCAAGTTGACCTGGAACCCCCATCCCCACCCACCCACCCCCCACCCCCCACCCACCCCCCCACCCCCACCTGCCGACATAGCGGAAACCCTGCATGATAAGGGCTGAAACATCTGCTGGGATTTCACCCAAACCAGCTGCGGGCCATATTGATCAAGATTGATTTTGGAGGCATTCGGTAGAATTTGTGACATAGAAACAATATCGATGGATGGGGAAGGGAGTATGTGGGGGGAGGGGTCTTCTAATCACAGTAGCCCAAGCTGAGATTCTGAAAACCATATGCGAAAGCATCCCTCCTTAAATTAATCACGTCATCAGTGAGTGCTAAAATTAGCACACCTAAACACCTAAAATAAAATGCCTTTCAAGTAATAGTGATAGCAGAATGGTTAAGTGCCATCGTATTTGTCTTGACAATGGACGCATAAACAGATTACTTTCATTTATTTGATGAAATTAAATCAATAAAGTTCCTTGCGTTGAGGTTGAAACACAACACATTTTGTCTCACTATTTTTAGGGCAGCATGCTGTTAAGACGTCATTGTGTGAAAATAGCCAATCACTTTCCAGTACACGTATTAAAATATAGGGAATCCTTGGGTTACCCAATCAAAACTTCCTGGATAGAAATCCCAGTAATGGCATTGGTCAAAATGTTCAACGTGACCTGGTACGCATGCTTCCTGTATAACAAATGTGACCTCTCACTTCAAAAGTGAATTTGTTTCAGAATCGATGTAAATAAATATTTATTCACCCTCCTTTTTGTGGTGATTTTTAAAAGGAAATGTTCCCAGGTCTGTGAGGGCAGTCATGGCGATGGGTAGGGAAAACACCGAAATAAATCCAATGATAATCCGTCCCAGTGATGGAAAATTACTTCCTGAAAATTGAGACGAGCAAACTGTGGTCTGCACACCGCGGTAAAACCGACTTTTCGGTATACCGATTATGATCTTATTTGACGGTATCGGTAACGGTATTGAAAATTATACCGATTATAATCGCAGGGACCGACCTGGGCAGCGCCAGTGCGTATTTAGTTCTGAAACATCAGGACCTGGCTCTTAAATCTCAGAAATAGGCTTCTCAGTTGGCGCGTAACTTCTCAGATCATATTTTGATATTCTTTCGATGGATAGACGAGAGAGACACTCTTACATGCATTATATATATGATTATCATTTATCATTGTTGTAGAGTGCTTAAGTTAATACTTCAAGTCTTAATTACCAAGCATTAATCTTCACTGTGGTTTCTGATCAAGTCTTGGCTGCCTAAATAGGCAGCCAAGACTTGATCAGAAACCATAGTGAAGATTAATGTTTGCTATACTGTACTAAATGAAAATGATGAGAGCTATTACATACTTGCAGTGTGTGTTACAAACAGCACTGTGACTCCGTAAATTGAAATCTGGCGCATGAATTGAAAAAATAGGCTCCGAGGCTAGAGCGTATTTTAAATAGTCCTGATCGGTCCCTGTAATCGGTATACCGAAATACCTCCCAGCACTAGTATAGGAGCCCAATTTCGAACTTGGTGCATTTCAGGCAAATTTCTTTAAAAATCTTCTTCTCCAGATCCAGCAGGCAGAATCTTTTGATATTTGGTATGCAACATTGTGGGGTGGATCCGATTCAAGTTTGTTCAAATTGGCCCTCTGGATTCATATTTGGGTTCACTGTAGAAGCCCGAATTCGAACTTAATGCATTTCAGGCAAATTTCTTAAAAAATCTTCTCCAGATCCAGCAGGCAGAATCTTTTGATATTTGGTATGCAACATTGTGGGGTGGATCTGATTCAAGTTTGTTCAAATCGGCCCTCTGGGTTTATATTTGGGCTCAGTATTGAAGCTCGAATTCGAACTTAGTGCATTTCAGGCAAATTTCTTAAAAAATCTTCTTCTCCAGATCCAGCAGGCAGAATCTTTTGATATTTGGTTTTCAACATTGTGGGGTGGATCTGATTCAAGTTTGTTCAAATCGGCCCCCTGGGTTTATATTTGGGCTCTGTATAGAAGCTCGAATTCGAACTTAGTGCATTTCAGGCAAATTTCTTAAAAAATCTTTTTCTCCAGATCCAGCAGGCAGAATCTTTTTATATTTGGTTTGCAACATTGTGGGGTGGATCTGATTCAAGTTTGTTCAAATCGGCCCCCTGGATTCATATTTGGGCTCACTATAGAAGCCCGAATTCGAACTTAATGCATTATTAAAAAATCTTCTTCTCGAGATCCAGCAGGCAGAATCTTTTGAGATTTAAGTTTGTTAAAGCCAAGTCCCTGGGTTCATATATGGGCTCCCTGTGGGAGCCCGAATTATAACTTAGTTCAATATGAGGAATATTCTTTAAAAATCTTCCCTTTTTTTTTAGATCCACTGGTCAGAATCTTTGGATATTTGGTATAAGCTTTTCTTAGGAGGAGTAGATGCAACTTGTTGAAATCAATTCTCTGTGTTGATATTTAGGCTACCATGTCAGGGGAGCGCCCTCAGGCCCCTTGGGGCCTCTTGTTTTTGTCACCAACGAGTTTTAAAACATCATAACTCCTAAAATACTTATGGAATGACACCATACTTGATATGCAAGTGTATCTTCATGATGTCTACACCCTCTCAGTAGTGCATGTCATTCAGATAATTTCTGTCACATTTATGGACTTGTCACTAACAAGTTTTTTTGTCACCAACGAGTTTTAAAACATCATTGACGTTGCACGAATCGTCGCAGCTTCGACACTGTGACAATGCGCTTCAGTTATTGGAATGTTTCAAAATTTTGTTGGCATGTTCTGGGCATAATTATACCCCCACTTTCGAAGAAAATGGGGGTATACTGGATTACATGCGTGTGTGCATCCATCTGTCCGTCCGTCCGTGTGTGAGTCTGTCCGAGAATATTCATAACTTTCATTAACTTAGTAAATTATTATATTTTTATACTGTACCAATGACCCAGACATAGCTGGTGCTAACTCTTAAAAATCTAGGGCCAAACACAAATTTTGCCCCCCAATCCCCAAAATTTGCATCTAAAACCAAAAGAAATCATGTCCTGAAGGACCTCCATACTTTGCCCTTACTGCGCATGCGCAGTGTCAAGGACGTTCCGAAATTCATTCTTTGTTTGGCCCTTCATCAGTTAACATCTCACTGATCTTTGTGTTTGTAAATCTCAGTTTAAATGATGCCAGACACATAAATATTGGAGAAATGGTGATTCTAAGGAGGATGGAGAAGGAGGAGAGGAAAAAGGAGTGACAAAATATTCAGGGCTGTAACTTAAAACTTTGTAATGAAATTATGTTAAGTTGCCTATTTTCGAGGCATGGGCCTGTTGTTGTCATTCTTGCTATGAATTTGCACTGCTTATTCAGTGTTTCCTCTCTCCTTATCCTGTAAGTCCCCCCTTGCTATTCTCCCATGCTTTTGGCATATTTTTGAGTAAGATTACTACTAAAATTTCTTGGGAGAATTAGCTTGGTTACAGAATGAATTCTGTTATTTTCCCCATGTTTACGTTTTCACCCATGGGTGTTTAGACGTTGTTCTGCATCTACCATCTGATGTTCTGCAGATTCTTCTCTGGAAGTCTCTGTTTTGCATCAGATAGTGTGTATTGTTGATAACTGATTTCGGGCCAGTATCGTCAGTGCCTGGAGTCATGTTTTCTGGTGTTTTTTTCACTTGTTGTTTACATTGGCAACAGTCTCTTTTGAGGGGGGCTTTTTGCCTTTGGAGTAGTTTACTCTTTACTAGATACATTATTATTATCCGTAAGTGTTGCATTAATTATTTAAAATAATTTTAAAATTTTTGACCACACTTACCCTTGGGATCCATTGGGGCTCAACGTTACTTTTCAGAAACTTGGGCTTCGCTGAAAAATATTTTTCAAAAATTATTTTGAATTTCAATTGCTTTTTTCAATGTTAATGGATCATGTTATTATGTATCTTTGTGTTTAGGGGTTTGTGCGAGTACTAGGACTTGTTGTTGTCTTTTCACAATGAAAGGACATTGTTCAAATTGTAATAGGAAGAAATCTTCCTCTGACTTTCATGATCATTGTATTAATTGTAGTCAGTGTACTCGCACTAACTCCTGTTCAGTATGTCAATATTAGGATGACAAACATTGGAAACGTGTGTCACGGTATGTTGTTAGTGGAGAAAGGGCTATGCCGGTCCTTTCTCCGCAGGGTCACTCTAGTCTATCAGTTTCTATTTCAGAGGAACAAGAACAGGGTGATGTTTCCATGTTATCTTCCAAGAGTGCGCTTCCGTCGTCACAAATGAATGCAGAGCTAGCGGCAAAAGTGCTCATGGAGATACGACAGTTGCCTAAGAGGTCCCGAGTAGGATCGACGGCGCTGTCGTCCGCTAGCTCGCCCGGTGTAGCGTCCATTCACCGAATGGTTCGGCAGCCGGGTTCGTCCATTGCGGTCCAGGAGGAAATGTTGGGTGATGCGAGCACTATAAACATACAAGGTGCACACCCAGTGACGGTGGATAATAGGAGAGATCGCAGGAAGCCTTCTAGTCCGGTTCCTAGCTCGTCCAGCCGGGCCGCGAGCGAGAGAGGCCCCTCTCTCGTACAACAACATCAGGGACCTGATGTTGTGGTACAAAATGTGTCGCAAGCGGAGCACACGTCCGTCTCTCAGGACGCTCCGTTGTATAGGCAGTCCGCGGAGACTGCTCAGGCTTCCTCATCCTCTCACCAGCGCACACGACCGCACCTTGGCTACGTGACCGCGGATATTCTATTCTATTCGCCGATAAGGGATTCTTCGGCGACCAGGTCACGCCATCCGGTAGCCAGGGACACGAGGCCGGTAGACTCCGGACGTTCGCATAGGAAGAGTATGCGGGAGTCAGTTGATGCGGAGCTTCCCGCGGCTAAGCAGCGAAAGACCGCTACTCCGCAGGCCTCGATGACGGACGTGCTAGCTCAGATAGCACAAATTATCGCAGCATCCCAGCAATCGACAGAATCTGTGTCGGATCGGGAATTATCCGACGGCGCTGGGTCGGTACGCTCTGCCGAGGCATCGGGTGCGGACGACCGGGAGCATCGTGAGGTCCGACCGGATGGCGAAAGGGATACGGATGACTTGGAGCTATCCCTTTCGGAACAACATAAAGCTGCCGTGGATTTCATCCGGCACTTCCTTCCTCAGGTTGTTCCGTCGGGCCAGACTGCTGCGGTACCGGACAAGAGACTGATAGCGTCATTGGACACTGAATTCTTCGAGCGGTTCAGAGACATCGTCCCTGAGTTTCCGTCTCAGTCCAATAATGTCACAAGAACATTTGAATTATTGAACAACGCTATCTTCAAGCTTGCTTCCAAAACAGGCAAAGCTGGTTTCTTGTCCTCCAATGCTCTTAACCTGCCTTTCATTAATGCAAGGAATAAATTTGATACGGCAGGACAGGGTATTCCGAGAGTTCCTCTGCGTCTTGACGACGAGGCGGAAGACTTAGAATTGTCATTACCGTCGTCTACGTCCATTCCAACCGCGGTGTTGGATACGACAATTACGTCTAACAGGGCCAGTTTAGACGCTTTATCTTACGCAGACCACCTTAAAAAGGCGTTATCACTGCGTCTTCAAGGGAAAGAATTCCAGGATATACAATCCTCTTTAAGACTTCTTTCAAGGGCAGTGGCTTATTCCATGTATAACTCCGCCCTCTCAGTGGCAAACCTGGAGTTGGTTAGATGTGACGCAGCCCTAGCTACATCCACACGTGTGGATAGTAAGGTGAAGAACTCTCTCAGAGTCGCTTCGGTCTCCGGAGATCTTCTCTTCGACGGCAAGCTTTCTGCAATCTACGATAAAATTACTAAGAAAGCTTCGGATTCTCTGCTGTTTAAATCCGCTTCCAAAAAATCGGATACGGCAGATAAGAGTAAGACTGGCACTTCTGGGACTAATGCGCCCAAGAAAGGTTCCTATAGAGGTTCCGGTGCGTCCTCTTGGTCTTATTCAAGAGACCGTCAAGGCAGCGACTCATGTGCGGGATGTCCTTCGGGCCGGGACAATCGGTCGGACGCCCCGAGGTCGACGGGACGAGGTGCGGGTCGTGGAGGACGTGGTTTCTCCTCCCGCAGGTCCAGGAGGTGATGGCTTCAACCTCTATCGTGTTCCGGTTGGCGGAAGGTTGTCGGGTTTTTCAGAAGAGTGGGCGTCGATTACGGACGACCCTTGGGTGAGAGGGGTGATTTCGGAAGGTCTAAGAATATCCTTCAAACGAAAGCCTCCTTTAACTCGAAGTCCAAAATGGACTCAACTTCCGTCAAATCCGCAGAAAAGAGACGCTCTGTTATCGGAGGTGCAGTCTCTTTTAATGAAGAACGCGGTAGAGGTCGTAGAAGACCAGGAAACACCGGGATTCTACAGCCATCTGTTTCTGGTGCCGAAACCAGACGGCTCGTTCCGTCCAGTCATAGATTTGAGCTGGATAAACAAGCTGATCGTCTCTCCGAAGTTCTATATGGAGACGATTCGGTCAATCAGAGCGAGTATTCAGGTGACCGATTATGCTACAAGCATAGATCTCAAAGATGCATACTTTCATGTCATGGTACATCCGACATTCAGAAAGTATCTACGCTTCGCAGTCCTAGGAGTGGTGTATCAATTCCGGGCGATGTGCTTCGGATTGAACCTAGCACCCTGGGCTTTCACTCGGGTAATGAACTCGGTAATGATGTATTTCCGAGCTCATTCGTCTGCGGTAACGTCGGCCTACCTGGACGACATTCTTCAGAGGTACGGCAACGAGTTAACGCTTCAGAACGATGTGCAGAATCTGCTTCTATTGCTCCGACGTCTCGGTTTTGTTATAAACGAGGAGAAGTCGGATCTGGTGCCGTCCAAGTCATTCACTCATCTGGGAATGAGCTTCGAGACGCACAACAATCTCGTTCGTCTGCCGTTAACCAGAGCGAAATTAGTCAGTTGTTATGCTCGCTATTGTCTTCATGTAGACAAAGTCACAGCGAGGGAGTTCATGAGACTGATAGGTCTGTGCGGAGCCGCTGCGGATCTCATTCCGATGGGGCGGTTACGCACTCGTCCTCTCCAAATTTTCTTAACTCAGAATTGGAGTGTGAAGATTCATTCGCTCGACATAGATCCGGCAACAAGAGATTCAGACTTGGGCAAACATTCAGTGGTTAACTCAGGGAGTTCCGCTGCAGTTGCCGGATCCGAGTTTTACGATTATGACGGATGCCAGTCAAACAGGTTGGGGTGTATCATTGATCCCAACGGATTCGAGATGCCAGGGTCTTTGGGATCCACAGTTCGTAAGCAAGCACATAAACATCAAGGAAATGATGTCAATTTGGCTTGCGTTACGTCATTGGATGGACATTATTCACAAAGCTCATGTCCAAATCCTGTCCGACAATACGACAGTAGTGGCGTATATACGGAACCAGGGAGGCACTCATTCCGTTCCGTTATTCAAATTAATGGAGAGAATCCTTCTGTTTGCTCTAGAACATCAAGTTCTACTTTCGGTCCGTCATATACCGGGTCGTCTGAATGTACTAGCAGACTCCCTTTCACGGAAGGGTCGCTTGTTGCCGTCGGAGTGGACTCTCAACAAACAAGTATTCAATCAGATTTGCTACCAATGGGAACGGCCAATGATAGACTTATTTGCGACACATCTCAACAATCAGTTGCAGATGCATGTGTCACCGTGCCCGAATCCAAGAGCATTTGCAGTAGACGCTCTATCGATCTCATGGGACGGAATGATAGGATATGCGTATCCTCCAGCGCCGTTGATTCAGCAAGTATTGCTAAAAATAAAACAATCTCAATGCAAGATTCTGTTGGTAGCATCTCTGTCTCCACAGAGACCGTGGATAAATCTACTCAGGTGTCTGTTGTGGGACCTACCGCGAAAGCTTCCTCCACGGAAGGATCTTCTTTCGCAGGGGAAACCGCGTCAACTTCATCACAACCCGCAAGGTCTCAACCTTCACGTTTTTCCGTTGTGCGGTCCTTCTTGCATGGCAAGCACGTTACAGGACGAGCAGTGGACGCGATTTCTAACTGTAGGAGGACCTCCTCTTCGCTAAACTATGCAGCTAAGTGGAAGGTTTTTCGTCGTTGGTTTAGGGATCATTCTGTTGATATTTTTGATCCCTCCATACCAGACATTGCAAACTTTCTAGTATACTTGTTTGACGAAATCAAACTGCAGCCTGTTACTATTAAGGGTTATAGGTCTATGTTATCTGATACCAATGCACACCACGATAGTTTACAAATTGGATCTAATGTCTCTTTATCTAAGTTAGTTAGAAACTTCTCGATAAATAGACCCAGAACTCTTAGATTAATTCCTAAGTGGAATTTAGCTTGGGTTCTTCTTAAACTAAAAGAAAAACCATTTGAGCCTCTTGGGACAGTAGATTTCAAATTCTTGTCTTATAAGACAGCTTTTCTCTTAGCTTTCTCTTCTGCTAGAAGAGTCAGTGAGCTTCATGCACTATCGGTGGACGATTCTCACTATCGTAGTGTCGGGTACACTATCACCTTCACTACTAATGTTGGATTTTTAGGCTCCTAATAAATATCCGGAACCTATTGTTATTAAGACTCTTCCGTCTTCAGACGGGCGTAGGCCTTTACTCTGTCCTGTTAGAGCTTTACGTATTTATAAACAGAGATCTCAGTTTATCAGAAAGGGACGAAAACGTTTCTTTCTGTCTCTGATGCCTAATAGAAAGGACATTTCGGTCCATTCTATTGCTAGATGGATTCAATTAACTATCCATACTGCTTATGAAAATTTATCTTCTTCCCAGCAGTCTGTGCTTAAGATTTCGGCCCATGAAGTAAGAGCTCTTTCTACATCTTGGGCTTACGCAAATAGTGTGGCTATTACAGATTTAATGAAGGCTTTTTATCTCAGAAATATTGAGTCCATTTCTGGAGACCTGCATTGTTTAGGTCCGTTATCTGTTGCTCAGAATGTCGTCCACTAAACAGTTGCAACTAGAGTTATGCAGGCTTTCTGTTCCGGCAGTGACTCCGTCCTGCTGCCCTCTTCGCTCTGGGCTATTTGACCCAGGGCAAGGGGAAGGGGGGGGGGGGGGGTGAGGGTCTTCCCTTAGGTCACCTGCTTTATAGTGAAAAGCAAGGGAATTCCTCCTCCGGAGTCAGTAATTCTGAGTCGTTTCCGGGATGGTTTTAAAGTGTAATATTAATGTTAAAAATTCATTCATGTCATATTTTTAAAGTGTAGCTCGGTGTGAAGCATTTGTATATGTCTAGTGTCAAACGGGCGTTAATATACAATCCTCGAACACTTTTAAATGACTATAAAGAGTCTCAATTCTCTGGACTAACTTTATTTATTGGCTTACTTTAAAAATAATTAGTATAAAGGGTTATACTGGATGTTAATAGAGAACATGAATGTTATTGTGCTCAATTATGAAGGGTATTGTATCTTTCTAATTTATCATAAAATAAGAAAGATACATGTAAAGCCTAATACTCCTTTTCTCCTTGAGGGGTTCACTCTATATTATATAGTTGAGCTTATTGGATTTTCCTCTATGTCCTAGGACCTCCAGCCTTTTTACTATTCAGCTATGTCTGGGTCATTGGTACAGTATAAAAATGTTAAAAAATTTATAGTAATTTATATATTTTTTATACTTACCAATGACCCAGACGGGGATGGCCCTCCCAGGAGTTGGGAACTCATACCTCCCCGCTGAGTACATAGCGCTGACCAGGCACTGCTTGTAAGAATGATAATTGGCGCCAATTTCGGAACGTCCTTGACACTGCGCATGCGCAGTAAGGGCAAAGTATGGAGGTCCTTCAGGACATGATTTCTTTTGGTATTAGATGCAAATTTTGGGGATTGGGGGGCAAAATTTGTGTTTGGCCCTATATTTTTAAGAGTTAGCACCAGCTATGTCTGGGTCATTGGTAAGTATAAAAAATATATAAATTACTATAAATTTTTTAACATTTTCTATAATATTTGTTGGTCATAGGTATGCCCAGACTAGGCAGTACACCACGTGGGGGTATGCACCAGACAACAGTCCAGCTCTTGGTCTTGACAGGTGAGGGATGAAATTACGTGCACATGCACCTGCTCCTGGCCATTTGACAAAATATAATACTGAGAAAAAAATCCCCCTTCTCAGTTGTAACTGGGGCTGTGTGCTGCAACATCTCAAGCTCTGTTAATAACATATTGGACCTAATAAATATTTATTGCCCGCGGTATTTTGCGTGAGGCGGTCGACGGTCGTCTATGGTCTGCAGAAATTTTAGTTTAGGTTGGCCACTGTGGCCGCGGCTGATCGCCCGCTTCAAAATGACAAGCCTGTTCCTTACTTATTTTATCTTTTCTTTTGACTTTTTTTTTTTTTTTTTCATCTTTTTCTCAAATTAATCCTCACTACATCCTTCTTGTTCCACCCTGCGATTTATAGTTTGGAAAATGCTAACAAGCCTGGTGCTGATGCCAACGAAAATTGTGATAATTTTTGCCCCCAGCACTCTAGGAATTTTTGTCCAATAGTTATTACGAGTCTCTATTATTCTCGTGATAATCAATTGGGCTTGAAACACACAGGTTCAGATTTTGCAAAAAAACATTCAGAGAGTCGAACGAATGATGTGTGGTAGCCTATTCTCAATTGCGCAATTTTTGTTAACACCTCCCTATATTCTCGTTGAGTGAGCTTTCGTTTTTAAGCGGTTGGATGTGATGAAGGAGTGGGGTGGGGGTAAACATATGTTAAAGGGTTTAACCATCGACTCTTCGATAATGCGCTGCTGAGATGTTTCGTTTCTCTCTGCAGTCCAAAACCGTTTTTTTAGTTAATCACAGAATTCCTTGATGACGGAATTGGTCTTAACAACTCCGGTGCCGACTGTATTAATAAAAAAGTAAATTTCCTTATATGTTGAATGTTTTACATTTCAGTGACCTATACAGTTTCTTTAATATTGTGTAAACTACACCTGAGGTGTTGTATATTTGTCAAATACTACGTATACATTTCATGAAGAAGAATGATGTGGTCATGTTTCCCAATTCGTGCAACTGATTGGAAAAATCGCTTCATTCGTTGAGCTTTGTTTGCAGCAATAAATATCTGATTTTAAATATCAACTGCAAACAAAGCTCAAAAGTTGAGCTACTTAAATGTGAAATTAAACTCATGGTAATTTTTAATGTCAGTGTACTTTTCTGTACACTGTAAATATAAATGACTGAACATTAATTAATAAAGGTAATTACCCATTATTTCTAAACATAAACTATGCGTTGCTCTTTATAGATTTGGGACCAAAATGACCAAGGGGCCAAAAATGGGGACGGAATTGCAGGCCTGGCATTCTGAAGGAGTGCATGACTGCTGCACTCCTACATGTACTGCATGCCTAGAAAAAATTGAGGAGGGCAATTTTTTGCACCCCGTGATTTTCTGGAATGGCAGACCTATTTCGGACTTCCTTTAAAATCTATCATTTGTCAATGTTGCATTGATTTGCAATAATTCATGATCCACTCGCTTCAATTAACCGGAAGTTTCGGAACGCAAGGCGGTGAAATTTTAACACACAAGGTTGGCTGAACGCAGTTTTTAAATCCAAAGTTTTGACAGAAAGCGCCGACAGAAGGAACAGGTTCTCTTTTTCACATGTAAGTATATAATGCTAGACACGATTGTTGATCGCAGCGGGCCAGAAGTGGCCAGTATTTATGATTAAGTGGCAGAAAACGCCCTCTGATCCTCGATGAAATTCCAATCTTTACCACCGATCCTGGCTTCAAATTTCATTTTTATACTTTTCCGATGTTAGCCACACATCATTTTCTGCGCTGAACTGTAGCTCTATCTATTGTGGCAATTGATTAGCATTCACTTCAGCTTCCACAAATAACGACAACGGCTGAACAGCACCAACAAATAGCCACACCATCAGTCATACCAGTGTCTGCACAGTTGTAAATTTTTTATTCCACAGTTGCTAATTGTCTGTCCACATAGTTGTCAGTCGGCATAAATATCGCTGTAATGATGGTCATCTCACGTCGACCCGGAATAGGCTTTTAAGCCATCATGGGATATCATGAGTATCATGGGATAGGCAGTCTGACCTCAGACGAATTAAAGGGGGACTAATTAATTATATTAAAATCTATATACATGATCAATGCAGGCGTTTAATATCAGCTTAGAACATTGTGCACAAATTGTCATATTGAGATTTTGGGGCATTTCGTAAAAAAACACATTTCGTACAAGACGTTTCGTAGACAAGTCATTTCCTAAAATTACCATTCCATAGACATATACTGGTCATTTCGTACAAATAAAACACTGCACGTTTCATCGTAGACATCATCTGGTGAAGAGAGGTAGCTGCTTTGGGTTCCGATCACACTCCTAGCATTGGGGCTCAGTGATGAAGGACGATTCCCAGACATCTTCTGGTGAGGAGGGGGTAATCTCCTTGGGTTCCGATAACAGCATTCTTATTGGGATGTAGTGAGGAAGAACGTTTCGTAGACATATTCTGGTCAGGAGGTGTGTTGTGTGGGGGGGGGGGGGGGGGGGGTATTCTCAGAACGTTGTTGCTACCCCCCACAACGCTCATTTTCGTTTTTCACCTGGCTGTTGGATGTATAAATTCCAAGATTACAACCACATGACCCAGCCATGTTAATAAAAGCGTCATTGATTGATTGACGTTGGATGTGACCATAAATAAATTCAAGGGATGCAGACGCTGTAATCTTAGCCTGACGTCAATTCGTTTTCGTTCGAGCATGCGTAAATGCTTAATCGTTCGGAAGGGTCCGAAGATGAATTTCTGTACCATGCGTTGCCATAGCTCTGGCAAAAATAGGGGCGCTTCCGGTGGGCAGCCCCCCCCCCCCATTTTTTTCCGGAGCTATGTAAAAACATTGTACAGAAATTCGACTTAGGGCTCACTGACACCCACACACACACACACACCGCCACCACCACCATCATACACACACGATTTGAGAATAAGGCCCAAAAAGCCATTTATTTGCCACCCCTCCCCCCCCTCCCCTTTCTTCTGGCTGTTGGGCAAGTTTGATGAAAGAATTATGAATATTGCCCGAAAAATTTGATTTTCACAATCTTCATGAAACATTGTGACCAAATTCAGCCAGCTACACCTGACTACATCCCACAATTTAAGTGATCGATTTCCTCATCAATGACAATGTCTGAAAAGCAGCTATAGTGAGTGAAGCTCTAGAATCGGTCTCAGACCATCACATTTTCAAAGTTTTACTGGGGAGGCTTGTTGGACTCCATCAGGGGGAGGGGGAACATTCTCGCACAATTGCCTCGGCGTAACGCCATAAACTCCACGCGAAGATGCCGCGGAATCACTTTTCGAGAACATTTCCAGCCCCGGCCCCCAAAAATTGGCCAATACGCCTATGTCCTGTACTCATTATGTCTAAAATATCACACTATTACGACATAAAACGTCACCTTAATGCGACCCTTTGCCAATGTTGATAGTTTAAATCCCTGGAATATTGAACGATGATACCACGTGGGCCCATAGCAGCTACAGATTGAAAAAAAAATGTGTGAAGCATAACTGGCCGTTAGGGCAACTAGGGATTAGGGGCAGTCACAACTATGCGGACATTGGAATGACTGATGGTGTGGCTATTTGTTGGTGCTGTTCAGCCGTTGTCGTTATTTGTGGAAGCTGAAGTGAATGCAAATCGATTGCCACAATAGTTAGCTACGTTTCAGTGCAGAGAATGATGTGTGGCTAACATCGGAAAAGTATAAAAATTACATTTGAAGCCAGGATCGGTGGTCAAGATTGGAATTTCACCGAGGATCAGAGAGCGTTTTCTGCCACTTAATCACAAATACTGGCCACTTCTGGCCTGCTACGATCAACAATCATGTCTAGCATTATATACTTACATGTGAAGAAGATAACCCGTTCCTTCTGTCGGTGATTTCTATCAAAACTTGGGATTTAAAAACTGCGCTCAGCCAACCTTGTCTGTTAAAATAAAATTTCACCGCCTCGCATTCCGAAACTTCCGGTTAATTGAAGCGTCCGCTTATCCACTGTGACTCTGAGTCACATTTCGATACATTTTGAGTGTAGAAGACCGTCACATAAGAATTGAATTGGAATATTTTGAATAATAAGATGTGTGTGCCAATTTTTCACTGTGTAGCTGAATGCAGGGGTAAAAATAACGCCCGTCCACTTGTCGGAGACAAATGATTTTCACCAGTGACAATCATAAAATTATAGTTCCTGTCATGAACGACAAGCGTAATTATTTTGACATTTTTAGTCAAGTTTGGACGAAGTCAAACTCAACTTATACATGTAGTTTGATGAAGTGGCGGGCGGTGTGTGGCGGGCGTAAACAATTGGTTTCCGGCCAAATTCCGGGCAACAACTTTAGTTCTATTTGATGCACCTTTACCAAAATTATACCAGAGGTTACCCTATAGGAAAGGAAGACACCTATCGATTTCAGAGTCGCGCGCCTCAAGGTCAAGGTCACTGTTACTATAAATAGAATATTTTGTGACAAATTGGTTTCCGGGCAATAACTTTAGTTCTGTGTGACGCACCTTTACCAAACGTATACCAGAGGTTACCCTATAGGAAGGGAAGACACCTATTGATTTCGGAGTCTGGGACTCCAAGGTCAAGGTCACTGTTACTATAAATAGAATATTTTATGACAAATTGGTTTCCGGGCAATAACTTTAGTTCTATTTGACGCACCTTTACCAAACTTATACCAGAGGTTACCCTATAGGAAGGGAAGACACCTATTGATTTCGGAGTCTGGGACTCCAAGGTGAAGGTCACTGTTACTATAAATAGAATATATTTTTATACTGTACCAATGACCCAGACATAGCTGGTGCTAACTCTTAAAAATGTAGGGCCAAACACAAATTTTGCCCCCAATCCCCAAAATTAGCATCTAAAACCAAAGAAAACATGTTCTGAATGGCCCTCCATACTTCACCTCTACTGCGCATGCGCAGTGTCAAGGACGTCCCGAGATTGGTGCCATTAATCATTCTTTGTTTGGCCCTTCATCAGTTAACATCTGACTGATCTTTGTGCTTGTAAATCTCAGTTTAAATGATGCCAGACACATAAATATTAGAGAAATGGTGATTCTAAGGAGGATATAGAAGGAGAGGAAAAATGAGTGACAGAAAATAATCAGGGCTGTAACTTAAAATTTTTTAATGAAATTATGTTAAGTTACCTATTTTCGAGGCAAGAGCCTGTTGTGGTCATTCTTGTTACCAAGTTACACTGCTTGTTCAGTGTTTTCCTCTCTCCTTTTCCTTTAAGTCCCCCTTGCTATTCTCCCATGCTTTTGGCATATGTTCTGTAATATTATTACTAAAATTTCTTGGGAGTTTTAGCTGGATAACAGAATGAATGCTGTTCTTTTCCCCATGTTTACGTCTTCACCTATGGGTGGTTAGGCATAGTGTTCTGCATCTACCATCTGATGTTCTGCAGTTTCTTCCCTGGAAGTCTCTGTTTTGCATCAGATAGTGTATTATTGGTAACTGATTTTGGGCCAGGGTTATCAGTGCCTGGAGTCTTGTTTCTGGTGTTTTTACACTTCTTGTTTACATTGACAACAGCCCTCTGTGTGAGGGGGATTTCTTGAAAATAATATCTTGATGTTAGTTTAATCATAACTAGATACATTATTATTGTTCGTAAGTGTTGCATTAATTTTTAAAAATATTTCTAAAATTTTTGTCCACACTTAGGCTTGGGATCCATTGGGGCTCAACGTTACTTTTCAGAAACTTGGGCTTTTCTGAAAAAATATTTTTTCAAAAATTTTTTTTTGATTTCAATTATTGTTTCTATGTTAATGGTTCATGTTATTATGTATTTTGATTGTCAGGGGTTGGTGCGAGTACTAGGACGTTTTCTTTTCACAATGAAAGGATATTGTTCAATTGTAATAAGAGGAAATCTTCCTCTGACTTTCATAATCATTGTATAATGTAGTCAGTGTACTCGCACTAACTCCTGTTCAGTATGTGTTAATTTCGATGACAACATGGGAAGCGTGTGTCACGGTATGTTAGTGGGGAAATGGCCATACCGGTCCTTTCCCCACAGGGTCACTCTAGTTTATCAATCTCTATTTCAGACGATCAAGAACAGGGTGATGTATCCGTGATGTCTTCCAAAAGTGTGCCTCCGTCGTCACAATTAATGAAGAGCTAGCGGAAAAGTGCTCATGAAAATACGTCAGTTGCCTAAGAGGTCCCTAGTAGGATCGACGTCCGCTGGCTCGCCCGGTGTAGCATCCATTCATCGAATGGTTCGGCAGCCGGGTTCGTCCGTTGCGGTCCAGAAGGAGTTTTGGGTGATGCGAGCACTATAAATCAACCAAATGCACACCCAGTGATGGCGGATTAGAGGAGAGAACGGAGGAAGCCTTTTAGTCCGGCTCCTAGCTCGTCCAGGTCCATCCGGACTGCGAGCAAGAGAGGCCCCTCTCTCGTACAACAACATCTGGCCCCAGATGTTGTGGTACAAAATGTTTCGCATTCGGAGCATACGTCCGCTGCTCGGGACGCTCCGTTATATAGACAGTCCGGAGAGACTGTCAATAAGGCTTCCTCATCCTCATGGTAGCGCACACGACCACTCTTGGCTACGTGACCTCGGATATCCAGTCAACTTCGCCAATCAGAGAATCCTCGGCGACCAGGTCATGCCATCCGGTAGCCTGGGACACGAGGCCTGGAGACTCCGGACGTTCGCATAAGAAAGTATGCGGGTGTCAACGTACACGGAGCTTCCAGCGGCAAAGCATCGTAAGACCGCTACTGCACAGGCCTCGGTGACGGACGTGCAATCCCAATTAGCACAACTTATCGCAGCATCCCAGCGACGACAGAATCTCTGTCGCATCATGTAATATCCGACGACGCTGGGTCGGGACGCTCCGCGGAAGCATCAGGTACGGACGTCCGAAAATTTCATATGGTCCGACGGGATGGCGAAAGGGATTTGAAGGATTTCGAGCTTTCCCTTTCGGAACAACATAAGCTGCTGTGTATGTCATCCGACTTTATCTTCTAGAGGTTCTTTCGTCGGACCAGAATGCTGCGATGCCGGATAAGAAACTGATAGCGTCGGTGGACACAGAAATTTTTGGATCGGTTCAGGGACATCGTCCCTCAGTTCCGACACAGTCCAGTAATGTCACAGAAACTTTTGAATTATTGAACAACGCTATATATATATATTATTTATATGCTTGCTATTAACAAGCATGTCTGGTTTCTTGTTCGCAAAGTTACTGAGATGTCTTTCAAAAGTGTGCCTCTGTCGTCATAGTTAATGAAGAGCTAGCGGCAATAAGTGCTCATGGAATACGTCAATCGCCTAAGAGGTCCCTAGTAGGATCGACGGAGTTGACATTCGCTAGCTCATCCGGTGTAGCGTCCATTCATCGAATGGTTCGGCAGTCGGGTTCGTCCGTTGCGGTCTAGCAGGGATTTTTCTACCCTTTTTGGGAAAGGGTCCAGGGGCCTTTCTAATTGGGAAAATTAGCGTTGCAGAGGCCAAAATTGGGAATTTATCTGAGCGATTATCAACAAGAAATATATAAACTTACTAGCATATCCTTGTGAGAAATCAGTCTATTAATCAATGAAAACCTGTTGTATAATTGTATTTACCCACTGGCTGCTTAGAATTATTAAATTGTACTGGTGATTAATCAATCCTAGTGATGAAAAAGGATTGGTTAATGATCATGCATATACATAAGTCCCCACCTAAGCAAGCCAAGTTCAGTCAGCAGGAGTACTTGGTCTGGTGGACGGTTTGGGTAAAATAATTGTGGACGGTTCGTTCTGGGGACGAAAGTCGATTTAGGTTTCATGGCATCAGTCAACAGGAGTATCGGACCTGGGGAACGGTTTGAATAAAATACAGGTTACCAGACAGGATTTCAGACGCGAGATGAACCTAAAAATAGGTACCGTGCTTTAAGAAGCACGGAACTCGCCTGTAACAAAATTTAGGTACATTCGTGAGCCGTTATAGTTGACAGCGATGCATTTTGTCACTTTGACTCACGCACTGCGAGTCGCGTCATTCAGTTGTGATTCTATGCACATCAAGGGAGCTAATTTAGAGTGGCGATTCTAGGAACACACTGTCAAGGACGCTCCTTGACACTGCCAAATGGTTTCAAAACAACACAAGTGAATACCCTTCGTACTGGAACAATTCACACTGCGAAGTCCACTGGCAAATATTATTTCGGTGCTGGTCACTTAAAAATAATCGACTGGTCACACAGAAATGAATTCTCAACTGCCGTGAATTGGGAATTTTGGGGAGCAAATTGGGAAAAAAAGTGACTATTTTCGATTGGGAATGGGGCCGATATTCGGCCCCTCTCATCGGTCAAAAAAAACCCTGTCTAGGAAGGAGATTTGGGTGATGCGAGCACTATAATAGACTTTAGTACACACCCAGTGACGACGGATTAGAGGAGAGATCGGAGGAAGCCTGTTAGTCCGGTTCCTAGCTCGTCCAGGTCCGTCCGGGCTGCGAGCGAGAGAGGTCCCTCTCTCGTACAACAACATATGGGACCGGATGTTGTGGTACAGACATTTCGCATTCGGAGCATATGTCCGCCGCTCGGGACGCTCCGTTATATAGACAGTCCGAGAGACTGTCGATAATGCTTCCTCATCCTCACAGCAGCGCACACGACCGCACATTGGCTACGTGACCTCGAGTATCCGGCCAGCTTCGTCTTTCAGTGATTCCACGACGAACAGGTCATGCCATCCGGTAGCCAAGGGACACGAGGCCTGTACACTCCGGTCGCTCGCATAATAGAAGTATGCACGGGGTAACGAACACGGAGCTTCCAGCGGCAAAGCATCGTAAGACCGCTTCTCCACAGGCCTCAGTGACGGACGTGATATCCAAAATAGCACAGCTTATCGCAGCATCCCAGCAAACGACAGAATCTCGGTCGGATCAGGAATAATCTGACGGCGCTGGGTCGGTGCGCTCCGCTGTTGCATCAGGTACGGACGACCGAACACTTCATAGGGTCCGGCAGGATGGCGAAAGGGATTCGGACGATTTCGGGCTTTCCCTTTCGGAACAACAGAAGCTGCCATACATTTCTTCCGGCATTATCTTCCAGAGGTTGTTCCTTCGGACTACATTGCTGCGATGCTGGATAAGAGACTAATAGCGTCATTGGACACGGAGTTTTGGTTTGGTTCAGGGACATTGTCCCTGAATTGCCGACACAGTCCAATAATGTCATTAGAACATTCGAATTATTTAACGACGCTATATATAAGCTTGCTACCAAACATGCTAGTCTAGTTTCTTGTCCGCAATGCTCTATTCTGCCTTTCATCAATTCTAGGGAAATAAATTTATATTGGCAGAATAGGGCATACCGAGAGTTCCTCTGCATCTAGACGACGAGGCTGAAGACTGGGAATTATCTTTTTCGCCGTCTATGTCAATTCCAACCACGACGTTGGAAACGACAATGATGTCTAATAGACTTAACTTAGGCGCTTTATCATATGTAGACCACCTTACTGAGGCGTTATCATTACGTCTTCAAGAGAAAGAATTCCAGGATATGATTCTTAATGAGATTTCTTTCAAGGGCAGTAGTTTTTCCATGTATAACTCCACCCTTCAGTGGCAACCTGGAGTTGGTTAGACGTGACGCAGCCCTAGCTACATCCACGCGCGTGGATAGTAAGGTGAAGAACTCTCTCAGAGTCGTTTCGGGCTCGGAGAAGCTTCTCCTCGACGGCAACCTTTCAGCAATCTATGAATTGCTCTATATACACATTCTCTTGTCAATCAAGTGTAACAAGAGATTCAGACTTGGGCAAACATTCGGTGGTTGACCCAGAGAGTGCCACTGCAGTTGCCGGATCCGAGTTTTATGATTATGACGGATGCCAGTCAAACAGGTTGGGGTACAATATTGATCCCAACGGATTCGAAGTGCCAGGGTCTTTGGGTTCCGCAGTTTCTAGGCAAGCACTTAACTCCCAGGAAATGATGTTATTTTGGCTTGCACTATGTCATTGGATGAACATTATTCAGAAATGCATGTCCAAATCCTGTCCGATAATACGACAGTAGTTGTGTATCTCCGGAACCAGGGAGGCACTCATTCGGTTCCGTTATTCAATTTAACGGAAAGAATCCTTCTGTTTGTTCTAGAACACCAAGATGTGCTTCGGTCCGTCATATTCCGGGTCGTCTGATTGTATTAGCAGACTCCCTTTCACGTAAGGGTCGCTTGTTGCCGTCAGAATGGACTCTCAACAAACAAGTATTCAATTAGATTTGCTATCAATGGGAGCGCCCAATGATAATTTATTTGCGACACAACCCACCAATCAATTGCAGACGTATGTGTTTCCATGTCCGGATCCCTGAGCTTATGTAGTTAATGCTCTATTGATCTAATAGGACGGAATGATAGGATATGCGTATCCTCCAGCGCTGTTGATTCAGCAAGTATTGCTAAGATAAACATCCACAATACAATTCTGTTGGTAGCATCTCTGTCTTTACAGAGACCGTGGATAATTTACTCAGGTGTCTGCTGTGGGACTTACCGCAAAAACTTCCTCCATGAGAGGATCTTCTTTCGCTGGGGAAATCGTGTCAACTTCATCACAACCTGCAAGGTCTCAACCTTCACGTATTCCGTTGTGCGGTCCTTCTTACACGGCAAGCATTGTACAGGACGAGCAATGGACGCGATTTCTTACTGTAGGAGTACCTCCTCTTTGCTATACTATGCGGCTAAAGTGGAGGCTCTTCCGTCGTTGGTGTTGGGATCATAATGTTGATATTTTTTATCCCTCCATACTAGACATTGCAAACTTTCTAGTATACTTGTTTGACAAGATCAACTGCAGCCTGTTACTATTAAGGTTATAGGTCTATGTTATCTCATACCTATGCACTCCATGATAGTTTACAATTGAGTCTAATGTCTCTTTACCTAAGTTAGTAAGAAACTTTTCGATAAATAGACCTAGAATCCTTAGATTAATTCCTATACGGAATTTAGCTTGGGTTCTTATTTAGCTAAGTAACCATTTGAGCCTCTGGAAACAGTAGTTTTCAAATTCTGGCCTTTTAAGACTAATTCTCTTAGTCTTCTCTTCTACTGAGGAGTCAGTGAGCTTCATGCACTATCGGTGGACGACTCTCACTTTCGTAGTATCGGAAACACTATTTCCTTTACTACTAATGTTGGATTTTTGGTTAAGAATTAGGCTCCTAATAAATATCCGGAACCTATTGTTATTTAGGTCCTTCCGTCTTCGTACGGGCATAGGCCTTTACTCTGTCCGGTTAGAGTTTTCATATTTATAAACAGATCTCAGTTTATCAGTAAGGACGTAAAGCTTCATCTGTCTTTGATGCCTAATAGAAGGACATTACGGGCCTTTCTATTGCTAATGGATTCAATTAACTATCGGTACTGCTTATGGTAATATATCATTAACTCAGCAGTTTGTGCTTAAGATTTCGGCTCATGAAGTAAGAGCTCTTTCTACATCTTGGGCTTACGTAAATAGTGTCGCTATTATAGATTTAATGAAGGCTGCATATTGGTCTCAGCCATCCACATTCATGAATTTTTATCTCAGAAATATTGAGTCCATTTCTGGAGGCCTGCATTGTTTAGGTCCATTATCTGCTGCTCAGAATGTCGTTCACTTAACAGTTGCAACTATAGCTAGGTAGGCTTTCTGTTCCGGCAGTGACTCCGTCCTGCTGTCCTCTTCGCTCTGGGCTATTTGACCCAGGGCAAGGAGAAGGGGGGGGGGGGGGGTGGTGTTTCCTTGGGTCATCTGTTTTTATTATGAAAACAAGGGGATACCTCCTCCGGAGTCAGTAATTCTGAGCTGTTACTGGGATGGTTTTAAAGTGATAAGTTTGTTTTAAAAATTCATTCAGGTCATAGTTTTTAAAGTACAGCTTTTGAATATATCACGTGTCCAACGGGCGTCATTATACAATCCTCGGACACTTTTAAAAGAGTATAAAGAGTCTCAATTCTCTAGACTAACTTTATTTATTGGCTTACTTTAAAAATTATTAGTATAAGGATTATACTGGATATTAATAGAGTACATGGATGTTATGATGCTCAATTATGGAAGGTGTTGTGTCTTTCTAATTTATCATAAATAAGAAAGATACATGTAAGGCCTGATACTCCTTTTCCCCTCGAGGGGATGACTCTATTTTTATAGTTGAGCTTATTGGATTTTCCTCTATGTCCTAGGCCCTCCAGCCTTTTTACTATTCAGCTATGTCTGGGTCATTGGTACAGTATAAAAATGTTAAAAAATTTATAGTAATTTATATATTTTTTATACTTACCAATGACCCAGACGGGGATGGCCCTCCCAGGAGTTGGGAACTCATACCTCCCCGCTGAGTACATAGCGCTTACCAGGCACTGATTATAAGAATGATTAATGGCGCCAATTTCGGGACGTCCTTGACACTGCGCATGCGCAGTAGAGGTGAAGTATGGAGGGCCATTCAGGACATGTTTTCTTTGGTTTTAGATGCAAATTTTGGGGATTGGGGGGCAAAATTTGTGTTTGGCCCTACATTTTTAAGAGTTAGCACCAGCTCATTGGTAAGTATAAAAAATATATAAATTACTATAAATTTTTTAACTTTGTCACAAATTGGTTTCCGGGCAATAACTTTAGTTCTATTCCGTGTATCTTCACCAAACTTATACCACAGGTTACCCTATAGGAAGGGAAGACACCTATCGATTTCGGAGTCTGGGGCCCCAAGGTCAAGGTCACTGTTACTATCAATAGAATATTTTGTGACAAATTGGTTTCCGGGCAATAACTTTAGTTCAATTTGACGCACCTTTACCAAACTTATATCAGAGGTTACCTTATAGGAAGGGAAGACATCTATTGATTTCGGAGTCTGGGACTCCAAGGTCAAGGTCAAGCTTATTTCTTCAGAATTTAATGTCAAAACTCGACTTCTGGATCTGTGATCCTTTTGCTGGATTTTTTTATATACTTAGTTGTTGCAATCAAAATAAAACAAAACAAATCCGAGTTCGGACATTGAACTTCCAGTTGTAGTGCGTGTTGGAAGCGACTCAGTAAACTGATAGAATTTGGGTGGTATGGTTGCAGCAACTGTTCTTGCACCAACCATTCCAGAACTACTCCTGATCTTATTAGTATGCACCAACTGTCCCCATTGCTTCGGTTTCCTGTTTTAAAATCATTCAGTTCATCGGTCATCTCAGTGACTGAATGATTTTAAAACAGGAAACCTGTTAGATTACATCAAGATGTCAACTTATTGTCACCTTATAATGTCAAGATGAGATTATCTCTAGCCCAGAATAATAACTGGAACAATTAAAGGTATTTTCCAGGCCTGGTCTTTTGAGAAGAGCTACAGCTCCCGCCCTCCATGGCTCCTGCAAATTCAATTTAAGGAGAGCTACAATTGCTCTCCTTAATAGCTCTCCTTAAACCTTCAATTCCTTTTAACGGACTTCAGTAAAGAATAGCTCTCCTGGCAAAGTTTTAGGGGAGCCGTAGTAGCTCCCCTAGATTTTTCAAAAGTCCAGGCCTGATTTTCCTCATCTTTGAGAAATAATATTGCCTCAGTGAAATAATACGTAGGGAGTGCCCCATAAATGATGTGATGGTCCACTGATTAATATAGAATCGGCCATCTGCACTCGTCATTAGTTATGGGGCTTATAATGGTAAAAATGTATATTTGATATGATATATTTATTTCATATTTAATTCAGGTATAAAAAAGAAAAACTGGTCCATTTGGGATGTTAAGTTGGTTTGATGGTGAGACAGGTAAAAAAAATTTACTTGTCGCCTGTGACAGGTAAGTTTTCAAAAACATTTCAACCCTTGTGAATGTAGTACAATATTTTTATACTGTACCAATGACCCAGACATAGCTGGTGCTAACTCTTAAAAATCTAGGGCCAAACACAAATTTTGCCCCCCAATCCCCAAAATTTGCATCTAAAACCAAAGAAATCATGTCCTGAATGGCCCTCCATACTTCGCCTCTACTGCGCATGCGCAGTGTCAAGGACGTCCCGAAATTGGCGCCATTTATCATTCTTTGTTTGGCCCTTCATCAGTTAACATCTGACTGATCTTTGTGCTTGTAAATCTCAGTTTAAATGATGCCAGACACATAAATATTAGAGAAATGGTGGATCTAAGGAGGAAATAGAAGGAGGAGAGGAAAAATGAGTGACAGAAAATAATCAGGGCTGTAACTTAAAATTTTTTAATGAAATTATGTTAAGTTACCTATTTTCGAGGCATGGGCCTGTTGTGGTCATTCTTGCTATAAAGTTACACTGCTTGTTCAGTGTTTTCCTCTCTCCCTTTCCTTAAGTCCCCTCTTGCTATTCTCCCATGCTTTTGGCATATTTTCTGTAATATTATTACTAAAATTTCTTGGGAGTTTTAGCTGGATAACAGAATAAATTCTGTTCTTTTCCCCATGTTTACGTCCACACCCATGGGTGGTTAGGCGTAGTGCTCTGCATCTACCATCTGATGTTCTGCAATTTCTTCCCTGGAAGTCTCTGTTTTGCATCAGATAGTGTATTATTGGTAACTGATTTCGGGCCAGGGTTATCAATGCCTGGAGTCATGTTTCTGGTGTTTTTACACTTCTTGTTTACATTGACAACAGCCTCTGTGGAGGGGGATTTCTTGTCTTTGTGTTAGTTTAATCATAACTGGATACATTATTATTATTCGTAAGTGTTGCATTAATTTTTTAAATATTTTTAAAATTTTTGTCCACACTTAGGCTTGGGAGCCATTGGGGCTCAACGTTACTTTTCAGAAACTTGGGCTTTTCTGAAAAAATATTTTTTCAAAAAATTTTTTTTTGATTTCAATTATTTTTTTATGTTAATGGATCATGTTATTATGTAGTTTTGTTTTCAGGGATTGGTGCGAGTACTAGGACTTTGTATTCTTTTCACAATGAAAGGATATTGTTCAATTGTAATAAGAGGAAATCTTCCTCTGACTTTCATAATCATTGTATATATGTAGTCAGTGTACTCGCACTAACTCCTGTTCAGTATGTGTTAATTTCGATGACAACATGGGAAGCGTGTGTCACGGTATGTTAGCGGGGAAATGGCCATGCCGGTCCTTTCTCCGCAGGGTCACTCTAGTTTATCAATCTCTATTTCAGACGACCAAGAACAGGGTGATGTCTTCCAAATGTGTGCCTCCGTCGTCACAATTAATGAAGAGCTAGCGGCAAAGTGCTCATGGAAATACGTCAATTGCCTAAGAGGTCCCTAGTAGAATCGACGGCCTTTGACGTCTGCTAGCTCGCCCGGTGTAGCGTCCATTCATCGAATGGTTTGGCAGCCGGGTTCGTTCGTTGCGGTCCAGAAAGGAGTTTTGGGTGATGCGAGCACTATAAATCAACCAAGTGCACACCCAGTGACGACGGATCAGAGGAGAGAACGGAGGAAACCTATTAGTCCATAGTCCGGTTCCTAGCTCGTCCAGGACCATCCGGGCTGCGAGCGAGAGAGGCCCCTCTCTCGTACAACAACATCTGGCCCCAGATATTGTGGTACAAAATGTTTCGCATTCGGAGCATACGTCTGCCGCTCGGGACGCTCCGTTATATAGACAGTCCGGAGAGACTGTCAATAAGGCTTCCTCATCCTCATGGCAGCACACACGACCGCACCTTGGCTACGTGACCTCGGATATCCAGCCAACTTTGCCAATCAGAGAATCCACGCCGACCAGGTCACGCCATCCGGTAGGCAGGGACACGAGGCCTGTAGACTCCGGACGGTCGCATAAGAAAAGTATGCAGGAGTCAACGTACATGGAGCTTCCAGCGGCAAAGCATCGTAAGACTGCTACTCCACAGGCCTCAGTGACGGACATGCTATCCCAAATAGCACAACTTATCGCAGCATCCCAGCGACGACAGAATCTCTGTCGCATCATGTAATATCCGACGATGCTGGGTCGGTACGCTCCGCTGAAGCATCATGTACGGACGTCCAAAAACTTCATAGGGTCCGACAGGATGGCGAAAGGGATTCGGAGGATTTCGAGCTTTCCCTTTCGGAACAACATAAGCTACTGTACATGTCATCCGGCTTTGTCTTCTAGAGGTTGTTTCGTCGGACCAGAATGGTGCGATGCCAGATAAGAGACTGATAGCGTCGGTGGACACAAGAATTTTTTGATTGGTTCAGGGACATCGTCCCCCAGTTTCCGACACAGTCCAATAATGTCACAGGAACTTTCGAATTATTGAATGATGCTATATATATTTATGCTTGCTATTAAACAAGCAAGTCTGGTTTCTTGTTCGCAAAAGCTACCGTGATGTCTTTCAAAAGTGTGCCTCTGTCATCATAGTTAAATGAAGAGCTAGCGGCTAAGGCTTCCAAGTTTACACGTGTAAACGTGAACGTTTCGTTTATGGGCATTAAACGTTTACAGTTCTGGTAAACGTGTACACGGAAAAAAAAAAATTTCCAACTTTGCAATGCAATATTTTGGTAATGCTTCAGAAAAACTGTGTACTGGTTCCGACTGACGCCGCCGCCACAGTAAGCGAACGAAATCATCTTCAAATCATGTGATATCATATGTGACACAGTCACGTGAGCCGCATGGCATGTGCTTATCTTTGGTGTTTCCTTCGAAGCATGTGTGGGGTGTTTTAGTTTATTCGGATTTACATGTATATTCCCAAAGTGATACACAATTGTTCTCGATGATTTCGTTCACTTGACAAGGATTATTAATTTATTATTCACACATGGGATGATCTTAGGATCGATTTATGGAGTTTGACAGACAGACTGGCGCTTGCGTGTTTGAAAATTTGGATTCCCCTGCATGGTTTGTAGACTTTGTTTATTTTTGCGACATTGCATTCCACTCTCATGTCCGGTATTGTCACTATTGTGTGCCATGGCAACTCGCTCCAACATTACTGTTTGAAAAAACACAAGGAATTTCACCCCGAACCCACCAGAATGAGCTCAGAGACCCCGATAAATTTCAAATCCCCCAGACCCCCCCCCCCCCCCCCCTCCCCCCTCCACCCATAGACCGAGCGACTTTGTCTTCGGCATCTGCATGCTGTGATCGTTCGTCTACGTCGTTTTTGGACGAACTGTAAATCGGCTGTCTCAGTAATATAAATTGTATGCCCTGTACGCAAAGATATGATGAACTTACTGTGTATTATTAATTTATTACACACTTCTATCAAATATTGACTACTTGTATTGTTACTGTTAGTACGTGTAAACGTTTCCGTTTCGTTTACAGACAGTCGTTTAAACGTTTACAATTTTGTCTAAACGTGGAAGCCTTACTAGCGGCAATAAGTGCTCATGGAAATACGTCAATCGTCTAAGAGGTCCCTAGTAGGATCGACGGCGTTGACATTCACTAGCTCGCCCGGTGTAGCGTCCATTCATCGAATGGTTCGGCAGCCGGGTTCGTCCGTTGCGGTCCAGGAAGGAGATTTGGGTGATGTGAGCACTATAATAGACAATAGTACACACCCAGTGACGACGGATCAGAGGAGAGATCGGAGGAAGCCTGTTAGTCCGGTTCCTAGCTCGTCCAGGTCCGTCCGGGCTGCGAGCGAGAGAGTTCCCTCTCTTGTACAACATCATCTGGGACCGGATGTTTTGGTGCAAACGTTTCGCATTCGGAGCATATGTCCGCCGCTCGGGACGCTCCGTTATATAGACAGTCCGAGAGACTGTCGATAAGGCTTCCTCATCCTCATGGCAGTGCACATGACCGCACCTTGGCTACGTGACCTCGAGTATCCGGCCAGCTTCGTCATTCAGGTATTCCACGGCAAACAGGTCACACCATCCGGTAGCCAAGGGCTTCCAGCGGCAAAGCATCGTAAGACCGCTTCTCCACAGGCCTCAGTGACGGACGTGCCATCCAAAATAGCACAACTTATCGCAGCATCCCAGCAAACGACAGAATCTCTGTCGGATCAGGAATAATCCGACGGCGCTGGGTCGGTTCGCTCCGCTGAAGCATCAGGTACGGACGACCGAGCACTTCATAGGGTCCGACAGGATGGCGAAAGTGATTCGGACGATTTCGAGCTTTCCCTTTCGGAACAACAGAAGCTGCCATACATTTCTTCCGGCATTATCTTCCAGAGGTTGTTCCGTCGGACTAAAATGCTGCGATGCTGGATAAGAGACTAATAGCGTCATTGGACACTGAGTTTTTGATCGGTTCAGGGACCTCGTCCCTGAGTTGCCGACACAGTCCAATAATGTCACTAGAACATTCGAATTATTGAACGACGCTATTTATAAGCCTGCTACCAAAACAGGCTAGTCTAGTTTCTTGTCCACAGATGCTCTAAATCTGCCTTTCATCAATTCTAGGAATAAATTTGAAATGGCAGGACAGGGCATACCGAGAGTTCCTCTGCGTCTAGATGACGAGGCTGAAGACTGGGTATTGTCTTTATCGCCGTCTATGTCAATTCCAACCACGACGTTGGAAACGACAGTGATGTCTAACAGACTTAACTTAGACGCTTTATCATGCGTAGACCACCTTACTGAGGCGTTATCATTACGTCTTCAAGGGAAAGAATTCCAGGATATGATCCTCAATGAGATTTCTTTCATGGGCAGTAGTTTTTCCACGTATGACTCCGCCCTTCAGTGGCAACCTGGAGTTGGTTAGACGTGACGCAGCCCTAGCTACATCCACGCTCGTGGATAGTAAGGTGAAGAACTCTCTCATCAGAGTCGCTTCGGTCTCGGAGAAGCTTCTCTTCGACGGCAACCTTTCGGCACTCTATGAATTACTTGATATACACGTTCTCTTGTCAATCAAATGTAACAAGAGATTCAGACTTGGGCAAACATTCGGTGGTTGACTCAGAGAGTTCCACTGCAGTTGCCGGATCCGAGTTTTACGATTATGACGGATGCCAGTCAAACAGGTTGGGGTACAACATTGATTCCAACGGATTCGAAGTGCCAGGGTCTTTGGGTTCCGCAGTTTTCTAGGCAAGCACTTAAACTTCCAAGAAATGATGTTATTTTGGCTTGCACTACGTCATTGGATGAACATTATTCAGAAACGCATGTCCAAATCCTGTCCGATAATACGACAGTAGTTGCGTATATCCGGAACCAGGGAGGCACTCATTCTGTTCTGTTATTCAATTTAACGGAAAGAATCCTTCTGTTTGTTCTAGAACACCAAATTCTACTTCGGTGCGACATATTCCGGGTCATCTGAGTGTATTAGCAGACTCCCTTTCACGGAAGGGTCGCTTGTTGCCGTCAGAATGGACTCTCAACAAACAGGTTTTCAATCAGATTTGCTACCAATGGGAGCGGTCAATGATAGACTTATTTGCGACACAACTCAACAATCAATGTGTCACCATGTCCGGATCCCCGAGCATATATAGTGAACGCTCTATCGATCTCGTAGGACGGAATGATAGGATATGCGTATCCTCCAGCGCTGTTGATTCAGCAAATATTGCTAAGATAAAACATTCACAATACAATTCTGTTGGTAGCATCTCTGTCTCCACAGCGACCGTGGATAAATTTACTCAGGTGTCTGCTGTGGGACTTACCGCGAAAACTTCCTCCACGAGAGGATCTTCTTTCGCTGGGGAAATCGTGTCAACTTCATCACAACCCGCAAGGTCTCAACCTTCACGTATTCCGTTGTGCGTTCCTTCTTTCACGGCAAGCATTGTACAGGACGAGCAGTGGACGCGATTTCTAACTGTAGGAGGACCTCCTCTTCGCTATACTATGCGGCTAAAGTGGAAGGTCTTCCGTCGTTGGTGTAGGGATCATTATGTTGATATTTTTGATCCCTCCATACCAGACATTGCAAACTTTCTAGTATACTTGTTTGACGAGATCAACTGCAGCCTGTTGCTATTAAAGGTTATAGGTCTATGTTATCTGATACCTATGCACACCATGATAGTTTACAATTGAGTCTAACGTCTCTTTATCTAAGTTAGAAACTTTTCGATAAATAGACCTAGAATCCTTAGATTAATTCCTAAATGGAATTTAGCTTGGGTTCTTATTAAACTAAAAGAAAACCATTTGAGCCTCTTGAGACAGTAGATTTCAAATTCTGGCCTTTTAAGACGGCAATTCTCTTAGCTTTCTCTTCTGCTGAAGAGTCAGTGAGCTTCATGCACTATCGGTGGACTATTCTCACTTTCGTAGTATCGGGAACACTATTACCTTTACTACTAATGTTGGATTTTTGGTTAAGAATTAGGCTCTAATAAATATCCGGAACCTATTGTTATTAAGGCCCTTCCGTCTTCGAACGGGCATAGGCCTTTACTCTGTCCGGTTAGAGCTTTATGTATTTATAAACAGATCTCAGTTTATCAGTAAGGACGTAAAGCTTCTTCTGTCTTCTGATGCCTAATAGAAAGGACATTACGGTCCATTCTATTGCTAGATGGATTCAATTAACTATCGGTACTGCTTATGATAATCTATCTTTAACTCAGCAGTCTGTGCTTAAGATTTCGGCTCATGAAGTAATAGCTCTTTCTACATCTTCGGCTTCTGCTAATATTGTTGCTATTACAGATTTAATGAAGGCTGCATATTGGTCTCAGCCATCCACATTCACAAATTTTTATCTCAGAAATATTGAGTCCATTTCGGGAGGCCTGCATTGTTTAGGTCCATTATCTGCTGTTCAGAATGTCGTTCACTTAACAGTTGCAACTATAGTTATGTAGGCTTTCTGTTCTGGCAGTGACTCCGTCCTGTTGCCCTCTTCGCTCTGGGCTATTTGACCCAGGGCAAGGGGAAGGGGGGGGGGAGGGTGTTCCCTTGGGTCACCTGTTTTATAATGAAAACAAGGGGATACTTCCTCCGGAGTCAGTAATTCTGAGCTGTTACTGGGATGGTTTTAAAGTGAAAAGTTTATGTTTTAAAAATTCATTCATGTCATAGTTTTAAAGTATAGCATTTGAATATCTCACATGTCAAACAGGTGTTAATATACAATCCTCGGACACTTTTAAAAGAGTATGAAGAGTCTCAATTCTCTGGACTAACTTTATTTATTGGCTTACTTTAAAAATAATTAGTATAAGGATTATACTGGATGTTAATAGAGAACATGAATGTTATGATGCTCAATTATGGAGGGTGTTGTGTCTTTCTAATTTATCATAAATAAGAAAGATACATATAAAGCCTAATACTCAGTCCTTCGTGTGAGTAAATTTTACGGGTGCAAAAAAGTGCACTCGCAAATTGTGTTGCGAGTGCGATCGCACTCGCAAAATTCCCCAAAGTTTCACAACTGTGCATGTCTGAGACAGATGTGTTTAAACACAGCTACTGTACTCACCCGTGTCGAAGCCCATATTCGTGATTAGGCCCACCCTCGCTTTTTCAGATTTATGAACCAGAGTGCCCTACTCGAGTCAACCCCCCCCCCCCCTCCCCCCCCCTCCCCTAAGTTTCAAATTGGACGAAAGTTGTTTGAGACGTCAAATTTATTACAGGCATCAAATGGAAAAACAGGTGACTTGTTGCAACACTGTACTTACCCCGGTATCAAATAGAACTGTAATACTGTATTATGTATATTTTTGGGAGTTGGGGTTTTTGTGTTGTTAAATTCGTCCTTTGTGTAATACATTATGTCTGTGTTCAGTGAAATAAGTCTTTATTAAAAAATTGTATATCCCAAGCAAAATTGACTTGTTTATTTTTTGTCGACCTCGTTTTGGAAGCTGTGACTTCTTTCAAATAAGTGTGCAGACTGCTGTCAACAGTTGTCTAAAACACGCCCATAACATATAGTTTTCACAGTGGTGGAACATCATCACACAGATACTGATTGAACACTGCCACTTTCGAGCGGTGCACCACTCATTGTGAAAGAACACTGCCACTTTCGAGCGTGCACAACTCACTGTGAAAACGGGTGTTCAGAAATTAATGAGGAAGTGGTAATTAAAAATAAAAAATAATTACAACTCTGGTATTTGAGAATTATATAACAATTTAACCAGCGATATGATGTATGACTTATTGGTTTAATAAAACATGCTCATTTATCATTCCATCATGCTCTGCAACATGTGAAATTATGACTTTCAGTGTAAAATCAATTTTTTGAATTTTGCCAAGGGAGGCAACTATTTTGTTATTCATATTCCGCTGTGTAAATTTTATCTGGTCTTCATATTATGATTTTTTTTTTTATTGATTTTGTGTGAAGCTATATTTTGTTTATTCGTAATAAATGTACATATTTAAAAAAAAACAGCTATTTTTAAACAGACTGTGTTTGTTTTCAAGAGGGTGGTTTGCAGTGTTGATTGACATACTTAACTTACGTCCATTTCTAGCTTCGAGAGTTACCTGTACAAAAAATGAAAACACCGCATGGTTTTCTGTTTGTTTTATTCATTAAATTGAGAATTAAAACCCGAAATCTGAAAATGAAACGTATGTACAAGATAATTATGAGAATTTTTAAAGCAAATTCTGATTAAATTAGCGCTGTACTTTTGGTTTCGTTTACTGGATGAATGGGGATTTATAATGACATGCGCAGTGAACAGAGGAAACTGGAAATGTTTCAGTTTTCACTGACAATATCGATTCCGACCTCTTGCGGAGCGGATGGTGATATGAAGGTGGAGGGGTGGGGGGAGGGGGGGGGAGGGGGATATAACAGCAGTTTTAATTTTGTTTTTGTTTTACCATTAACCAATGGACACTAACAAAATAGATGTCCATTGTGACTTGAAGCGTGGCAATGCTTGTGAGTTGAGTGCAATTTAAGTGAAGTTGAACTGTTCGATGACGGGTGCGATTTTTTGCGCTCGTCTTTTTTAAATTACGGACGCTTGCGAGCGCAATAGCGCCCGTCTCACGCGAAGGACTGATACTCCTTTTCTCCTCGAGGGGATGACTCTATTTTATATAGTTGAGCTTATTGGATTTTCCTCTATGTCCTAGGCCCTCCAGCCTTTTTACTATTCAGCTATGTCTGGGTCATTGGTACAGTATAAAAATGTTAAAAAATTTATAGTAATTTATATATTTTTTATACTTACCAATGACCCAGATGGGGATGGCCCTCCCAGGAGTTGGGACTCATACCTCCCCGCTGAGTACATAGCGCTCACCAGGCACTGATTGTAAGAATGATAAATGGGGCCAATTTCGGGACGTCCTTGACACTGCGCATGTGCAGTAGAGGCGAAGTATGGAGGGCCATTCAGGACATGATTTCTTTGGTTTTAGATGCAAATTTTGGGGATTGGGGGGCAAAATTTGTGTTTGGCCCTAGATGATTTTTAAGAGTTAGCACCAGCTATGTCTGGGTCATTGGTAAGTATAAAAAAATATATAAATTACTATAAATTTTTTAACATTTCAGTCACAATAGTAATACCTTGAGTGAATATAACCAAAATAGCATACAAATATATGCATTGAAAATTCCAGGTGCAATTGCACTCCCAAGCAATCTGAGGAGAGCAATTGTTTTGCACTCCTTGATTTTCTAGTCTGCCAGGCCTGGAATTGAAGGGTGGGCTTACTTAAAGGGAGACAAAGTGTAAAATGGACCAAGAGTCCCAACTACTTGTTGCAGATTATGTTGAACAACAGTGCAAGTCAAAGTTGATTGACTGATCACTCCATGTTTGTTTTGCTTATTGTGAAAGAAATAAAATAAAAATGTACATACCGGTACATTTCTGAGTTGTTTATTTGTTTCTGATCCATTATAAATTGTTAAAAAAACCCCGAAACGTCAAGTAATATTTAGAAATCAAGACAATAGCTGAAACTGATGAAACACACATGGTCGATTTGGAACTATTTTTAAGACTGCTGGAGCCCAAATTATAACTTAGTTCAATGTGAGGAATATTCTTAAAAAATATTTTTCTTCGGATCCAGTGCTCAAAAATTGACGAGAACGCTCATTTTGTTTGCATGGTGGTTGTGCAAATATAAATCTATCCGAACGGATGACCGGTTTGCCAAAGATGGTAAAGCCTGAGTAACTTCACTGGTAGAGTGCTAAATTTTTTGTTGGCCTCAAGATTTGTTCACACATTTTTGTCTTGTTACAATTAATGAGATCTCCTAGGCACTCTCCCATGAATTGTAACAATGAAAATCGATGGAGAGGAAGTAATTTTACTTAAAAGATAAAATGAAGGACATCCACAGAATATGAAACCTTTAACTTTAGGTATTTGCACTTCAGAATAAAGCCCAAATATGGGCTTCCAGCACTCCACCATCTAACCAGCTTTTCTTGTGACTTGATAGATTTTTAGACTTTTGGCATGAGAGGCTATATATATTTCAATTCCATGCAGTATATGAATACTTTTTAATATTAAAAAACCCAGAAAAATCTCTCCAGATGATGCCCAGATGAGAATTAATGAACCTTTAGCACAGTCTACAGTTTGTATCTGTGGAGGGATTTCATTGTAACTTGGTAGGATGACTCCATATAATGTCAAGATGAGAACGTCCTCTTTTGGTCGCGATCATTCATCTGTGACTGCTGCCCGAGCCCAAAACCCAAAAACTTTTAGCACAGTCTACAGGCCGTATTTATGAAGGGATTTCATTGTAACTTGATTGGATGACTCATTTTGGAATAATTTCACTTTAACTTGGTAACTTTTGTTCTCGTACATTAACTGTGAGGGCCATATTAACCCTCCACTCAGTTCTTTAGTACAGTCTACGGGGGCATGGTGGCATTGCGGTAACCGGTTCTTGCCAGATCACCGAAGTTAAGCAACGTTGAGCCTGGTTAATCATTGGATGGGTGACCGTCTGAGCGATCAATTCCGCGTTTTGTCCTTGGGCAAGGCACTTAACCCCGGTTGTCCACATGGGGGCACGATGACGCCGTGTACTAAGGCGTACTGCACGTCGATGGTATGCATGTCTTCAACCAATCTAACCCTGCCTGTGCTGCAGTGGGAGTTATGATGTTGGGGAGCTGGCAGCTGCTCGTCGTTGCTTGGTGGTTCTCTCTGGGTACTCCGGCTTCCTCCACCCGTAAAACTGACACTGTCATGAGCACCCATTTTGCATAAGTATATGACCTTAAACACCAATAAATAAATAAATATTAGTACAGTCTAAACCTCAAATTTTTATTGAAAACATAGCATACAGGGAACAGAAATTAACATATTCTCAATTATCACAATTCTTGTCGTACACATGTATTTCATTATCCTTTTCATCAAACACAACACACAGTCAAGTAAAGCTACAGTGTCATTGACACTTTCATTTATAAAACCAACTATGATGCAGTCAATAATGACTTGGAGAAGAGAGGTGTTATATAATGGAGTAGCTATTCTTAAATCTGAAGTTTGGGTTACTTTTCCACACCAGTCATAGGAGACAACATTTTATTTCTTTGTGAATAACACCTCCTGAGATCTTGTCTGACGGTAACTAAACAAAATTTTCTTTGAAATTGTCTTTTAGATCAATTTCATTTACTGTTGCAAGTGTCAACTGTGATGGTCCCATTTGTGACTTACGGGACAAAGATAATTTTTTTTGGAGAAAAACAGCTTGTAAAAATTGGAAAACAAAAAACAATTTTTAGTTGAGTTATCCAGAAAAACTTTACTATTGGTATGGTGAGGGTCGGTCACCTTTCAGCCCTTTTTGCTTATAACTTCTTTCTGGATAGATTCCGATATTTGGTATATGTCAGTGACTTGATATGCATGTTCAACACCAGATGACACGAAATAGGACATGTCCATGCTTTTTCATAAAAGTTATGACTCTTTGTTAAAATCTACTAATTTTGAGCTTGATAGCTTCAACAAACGTCTACCAATTTGACTGATATTTGGAACATTGGTTTAAAAGAACAATGTCTTGATCGAGTTAAAAAATGAGCTTGGTCCAACTAATGGTTTTCACAAGAGTTACGTCCCTTTTTTTAAATCGACTAATTACTCCCCCAGGGGTCTTAACTTTCGGTTTCCGTCAAATAACTAAAGAACTGCTTATTTGATCAAATCATAATTTTAGGGGTAACTTGTTGATGACTAGACAATGCTTCCTTTTAACTTTGGTTCAGCTAGCCAATTCAATATGACTGCCATGGCTGCCATATTGAATTTGGTTTCCCTCCGACAACTAGTGAATGCTGACTTGAATCAGTTTTATGCCCTGAGAGATTCTCTTGGGAGCATTATGTTTTCATCATGTCCATCTGTCCGGCCATTGTATGGCATCCGGTGTCCATCCATTAACTTTTGTTTTCTGTCAAATAACTAAAGAACCACTTATTTGATCAAAATATAATTTTAGGGGCAACTTCTGGATGACTAGACAATGATTCCTTTCGATTTTGGTCCAGCTAGCCAATTCAACATGGCCACCATGGCAGCCATACTGAATTTGTTTTCTGTCCAATAACTAATGAATACTGACTTTAATCAATTTCAGTTTTTAGCTTAACTTGACAAAGTCAAGATAAGCTATTGCCATCATGCGTGCAGAAGTCTGTTAGACTGTGAGTCTGTTCACATTTTCCTTTAGAACAGGCTACACCCAGTAGTTTTTGTCCGGTTGTCATGAAATTTCATATGTGGGGTTAAGGTCAAGTCTAGATGAGAACATCCCCTTTTGGTCGCAATCGGTCAACCATGATGGCTGCCCGAGCCCAAAACACGAAAACCTTTAGAACAGTCTACAAGTCGTATTTATGAAGGGATTTCATTCTAACATGGTAGGATGCCTCTGTATAATATCTAGATGAGAACGTCCCCTTTTGGTCATGATCTGTCAACCATGATGTCTGCCCAAGCCCGAAACCCCAAAACTTTTAGCACAGTCTACAGGTCATATTTAATACGAAGGGATTTCATTGTAACTTGGTAGGATGACTCCGTATGGTGTCTAGATGAGAACTTCCCCATTTGGTCGTGATCTGTCAACTGTGATGACTGCCAAGCCCAAAACCTGAAAACCTGTAGCACAGTCTACAGGTCGTATTTATGGAGGGATTTCATTGTAATTTGATAGGTTGACTCCATATAATGTCTAGATGAGAACGTCTCCTTTTGGTCACGATTGATCAACTGTGACGGCTACAGGGGCCCGAAGCCCCAAAACCTTTAACACACTCTACAGGTTACATTTATGAAGGGATTTCATTGTAACTTGGTGGGTTGGCTCCAGATAATGTCTAGATGAGGACGTTCCCATTTGGTCGCGATCATTCAGCCATGCCAGCTGCCTGGGCTCAAAACCCGAAAACCTTTAGTACAGTCTGCAAGTCGTATTTATGGAGGGATTTCATTGTAACTTGGTAGGTTGACTCCATATAATGCCTAGATGATAACACCCTCTTTTGGTCCCGATTGGTTAACTGTGATGGCTGCAGGAGCCCGAAGCCTGAAAACCTTTAGCACAGTCTACAGATCATATTTATGAAGGGATTTCATTGTAACTTGGTAGGATGACTCCAGATAATGCCTAGATGAGATCATCTCCTTTTGGTCACGATCATTCAACTATGACGACTGCCAGAGACCAAAACCCAAAAAACAAAAACTTTAGCACAGACTACAGGTCATATTTATGAAGGGATTTCATTGTAACTTGGTAGGATGACTCGGTATAATGTTTAGATGAAGACGTTCCTTTTTGTTGCGATGTCAACCATGATGGCTACACAGGCCTGAAGCCCCAAAACCTTTAGCACAGTCTACAGGCCGTATTTATGAAGGGATTTCATTGTAACTTGAAAGTAGAGATGAGCCAATTAGTAAAATGCTCCATCAGATGAATGCCTATTATTTTAGACAACAATCGCCCGATACTGAATGCTGATGTCAGATGGTTTCTTTATTATACAAACTTACTACAGAAGCTGGCTGATTTACAGTAATCAGAATTTAATTTACATGCCATTAATCCCCTTCAACTCGGAGGATAACACACTTTTAATACTCACTTAAATAAGTCACGTAAAATCACGGACATCAAAGGGTTATCAGTATATTTTCGATTTAAAATAAACAGCTAACAACTGAGTCGAGAACTCTTCACATGCATCATCACAGTAAATTGTGTTCTGAACTTTTGATGCGGTTTACATCAACACTGGCAACAATTCTTTTCAAAGTCGGGTCCTTGTCTAATCGCCCCCTACTCAGGCTTTGAAGTCGACTATCACAGACAAACAGTCTTTGAAGTTAACTATCAAAGGCATTCAAAACACAGCTGAAAAAAAATCAGAGAACAAGGAACACGAGCATGTTGTTATACCCCCGCTTTGAAGAAGTGGGGGCTATATAGGAATCGCCCTGTACGTCCGTCCGTACGTCCGTACGTACGTCCGTCCATCCGTCCATCCATACGTCTTTCCGTCCGGACAAATTCTTGTGTGCACAACTCCTCCTACATTAATGAACCGATTTTGATGAAACCTTCATCTCTACTAAGTGAACATGTGCATATTCCAAACTTTTTGATCTGCGACAATTTTAACCAGGTTATCTCTCTTGAACTTTGATTTAATATGGGTTTCTATATGAAATTCTTGTGTGCGCAACTCCTCCTCCATTTATCAATCAATTTGGACAAAACTTTTCAGACATCATCACTACTAAGTGAACATGTGCATATTCCAAGATTTTTGATCTGCGACAATTTTAACCAGGTTATCTCCCTTTGACTTAGATTTATTGTGTCTTTCCATCCGAACAAATTCTTGTGTGCGCAACTCCTCCTACATTAATGAACCGATTTTGATGAAACCTTTCAAACATCATCTCTACTAAGTGAACATGTGCATATTCCAAACTTTTTAATCTGCGACAATTTTAACCAGGTTATCTCTCTTGAACTTTGATTTAATATGGGTTTCTGCATGAAATTCTTGTGTGCGCAACTCCTACATTTATCAATCAATTTGGACAAAACTTTTCAGACATCATCACTACTAAGTGAACATGCGCATATTCCAAGATTTTTGATCTGCGACAATTTTAACCAGGTTATCTCCCTTTGACTTAGATTTATTATGGGTTTCTACATGAAATTCTTGTGCGTGCAACTCCTCCTACATTTATCAATCAATTTGGACAAAACTTTTCAGACATCATCACTACTAAGTGAACATGCGCATATTCCAAGATTTTTGATCTGCGACAATTGTAACCAGGTTATCTCCCTTTGACTTAGATTTATTATGTCTTTCCGTTCGAACAAATTCTTGTGTGCGCAACTCCTCCTACATTAATGAACTGATTTTGATGAAACCTTTCAAACATCATCTCTGCTAAGTGAACATGTGCATATTCCAAAGTTTTTGATCTGCGACAATTTTAACCAGGTTATCTCTCTTGAACTTTGATTTAATATGGGTTTCTGCATGAAATTCTTGTGTGCGCAACTCCTCCTACATTTATCAATCAATTTGGACGAAAGTTTACAGACATCATCACTACTAAGTGAACATGCGCATATTCCAAAATTTTTGAGCTGTGGCAATTTTAACTAGGTTATCTCCCTTTAACTTAGATTTATTATGGGTTTCTACATGAAATTCTTGTGCGTGCAACTCCGCCTACATTTATCAATCAATTTTGACGAAACCTTTCAAACATTATCACAACTAAGTGAACATACGCATATTCCCAAATTTTTGATCTGCGACAATTTTAACCAGGTTATCTCCCTTTAACTTGGATTTATTATGGGTTTTCAAATGGGATTCTTGTGTGTGCAACTCCTCCTACATTAATGAACCGATTTTGAATACATATTGCACATTGTAAATGTGTTTTTCCAAATGTATACCATATATGTGTGGGCTCTTTAAGTATTCAGCGCTGTTCTGTGGAAGGCCACATGCAAATACAAATTTCAACAACAAAAAAATGATCTTTATGTATACATTTCCTTATGGCCTTCGCCTACATGATCAGAAGTGATTTCCTCTAAAAACCCAAAGCGGGGGTATTAATCACCTTCAGTGATAGTTCTAGTTGTGGTTTTTTTTCGAATTAATGTCAGTACCACATTTCATGTGTCTAAAATTGAAAAATAGGCAGACGGAAAATTGATATTTACATGATATATTCACCCTTGAATGTATATAAATATATTTGGAAGAAAATGTTTTGTGAAAATCAAAAGCTGTCATTGGAACCACACGTTTTAAAGTGGGAGTTTCTTTTCGGTAAACCCATATATGGGATTGTGTCACACGAGTCATGACGTTGCTCTGCATTATTTTTATCACATGCTCCACACATTTCAACATGAGAAAAATTCAGTTGCTTCGTGTTGATAAATCCCACCCGAATGGCCCGATATTAAACTTATTGCACCCAAACTTCTCACAGTTAACACGGATTACTAATATGGAGGAATTATCTGCCTAATACGGGAATAAAGAATGCCACTATTATATATATTTAATGAGATGATGAGCGTGGTTGAAAGAAATATTGCGACATTTTGCAGAATGCAGTACAGGTTGGGCAGTGGAGAGCATCTGTATTTACATGATGGAAAAAAACAACTCGGTACACAGTTACAAAATCAAAATCTTTAATATAATATTCTGCCTTTTCTTTCATGAACCATCACTTACGTGATATCAGTAACAGACAAGTGACGTACCGATCGCTTGCCACTGGTTGTTCCATGATACGGGAAGAAAGTTCATTACAGATCATCCATAACACTTTCACTGAGTTTCAGACAATCGGCGAGGGCCGATGTTGAACCTCGAGTGCCAGTGGTGAACCGATGGGGCGCTTATCGGCCGTATGCCGATGTTACACCGATTAATCGTCTCATTTCTACTTGAAAGAATGACTCATTTTGGAATAATTTCACTTTAACTTGGTAACTTCAGTCGACATACATTAACTGTGAGGGCCACATTAACCCACCCCTCAATTCTTTAGTACAGTCTACACCTCATATTAATTTTATTGAAAACATAGCATGCAAGGAACAGAAATTAATGTATTAGCAATTATAACAATTCTTGTCTTATTTCATAATCCTTTCATAAACATTGAACATTATCCTTTTCATCAAACACAACACACATACAAGTTAAGCTACAGTGTGATTAACACTTTCATTGGTTATGCATTATCGGTGTCTAGAGGAAGCTTCCTTTCGATTTTGGCCCAGCCATCCAATTCAATATGGCCGCCATGGTGGCCTTGTTAGTCCCCCACGGTTTTAACGTTTTGGGGGACTATAGGATTGCACTCCGTCTGTCTGTCTGTCTTCATTTATGTTACCACCTGTATCTCATATATGCTTCGACGCTGTACTTTCATTTTTATACCATTGGTAACACAATAGGAGGATGATGCACGAGGAAAATTTTTGAAAAAAAATTCATGATGGCCGACTGGCTGCCATTTTTTTGTCATAATTTTTTGCTTCATTTGATGTTACCACCTGTATCTTAGACATGTTTTGATATATTTGCTTCAGGTTTTTAACATTGTTCATAGATGCTATGAGGATGATGCACATCAAAATTGTTTCAAAAAAAAAAATTCAAGATGGCCGAATGACGTCTATTTTGTTTATTTTTTGCATTCTCAAGTTACGTTAACACCCGTACCTTGGAGATGTTTTGAGATATTAGTTTTAAATTATCAACATTTGTCAGACATCATAGGAGGATGATGCATGCCAAAATCTTTTGAAAAAAAAAAATTCAAGATGGCCGAATGGCAGCCATTTTTGTTGTCATTTTTTTGCTATATTTGACGTTACCACCTGTATCTCAGTTTATGTTACCACCTGTACTTCATAGATTCTTCGACGCTGTACTTTCATTTTTATGCCATTGGTGACACATAATAGGAGGACAATGCAAGTCAAAACTTTTTGAAAAAAATTCAAGATGGTCGACTAGCAGCCATTTTTGTCATCATTTTTTGCTTCATTTGATGTTACCACTTGTATCTTAGACATGTTTTAATATATTTGTTTCAGGTTTCTAACATTGTTCATGTATGCTATGAGGATGATGCACGTCAAAAATTTTTTGAAAAAAAAAATCAAGATGGCCGGGCCATGTTTGTTAATTTTTTGCATTCTCAAGTTATGTTGTCACCCATATCTTGGAGATGTTTTGAGATATTAGTTTTAAATTTTCAACATTTGTCAGACACCATACGAGAATGATGCATGCCAAAATCTTTTAAAAAAAAAATTCAAGATGGCCAAATGGCAGCCATTTTTGTTGTCATTTTTTGCCATATTTGACATTATCACCTGTATCTTAGACATGTTTCGAGCTATTACTTTCAGATTTCTAACATTGGTCAGAGATGCTAGGAGGATTTCTAACATTGGTCAGAGATTCTAGGAGGAGGATGCACGTCACTAGGAGGATTTCTAACATTGGTCAGAGATGCTAGGAGGATGATCCACGTCAAAATGTTTTGGAAAAAAAATTTAGAATGGCCGAAGGATGACCATTTTCATTGATTTTTTTGTGTTCCTATTTTACGGTTACCACCTGTATCTAAGAGATAGATGCTTTGAGATTGTACTTCCATATTTATACCATTGGTGACACATAATGGGAGGATGATGCACGTCAATAATTTTTGAATAAAAATGCAATATGGAATGATTACATTGTTGTTCCTGTTGTTAAATGGTAGATGCCTGAGAACAGGTACATGATGGGAGAGAGAGGACTTCAGTTCCCACTTGCTGTTGAAATCTTTTATCCATTTCATAATGTGCAACTTATTTTTTAAATGCCCAACAGGCCTAAAAAATATTTTGCATGTTTTATAGAACAGACCATAAACTGTGGGGGACTAGAGTCTGATCGCCTGCAATCGGCATTGCACTTGTTAAATTTGGTTTCCGTCCAATAACCAATGAATGCCTACTCAAATCATTTTTAGCTCACCGAAGGGAGCTAAACTTATCACTTGCCGTCCTCCGTTGTCGTCCGTCTGGCGTCATGAACATTTTTTAAACGACTTCTCCTCTGAAACTGCTAGGTCGATTTGCTCGAAACTTGGTATGGATGTTCATTACCATGTCAATTCAAGTTTATTCAAAGAAAATGGACATGCCCACTTGGGGCCCCATAGGGGCATAACTCCGATAGCACCCTATGTATATTAGAGAAATTACCAAAAAATCTTCTCCCGTACAAGTGGGCAGAATCATTTGATACTTGGTATACAGCATTATGGGGTGGATCTGATTCAAATCGGCCCCCTGGATTCATATTTGGGCTCACTATAGAAGCCCAAATTCGAACTTAGTGCATTTCAGGTAAATTTATTAAAAAAATGTTCTTCTTCAGATCCAGCAGGCAGAATCTTTTGATATTTGGTATGCAACATTGTGGGGTGGATCTGATTCAAGTGTGTTCAAATCGGCCCCCTGGTTTCACATTTGGGCTCAGTATAGGAGCCCAAATTTGAACTTAGTGCATTTCAGGCAAATTTATTTAAAAATCTTCTCAAAATCCAGCAGGCAGATTCTTTTGATATTGGGTGTGCAGCATGCTTAGGGGGGTGAGATTCAAGTTTGTTCAAGCTAAGTCCCTGGGTTCATATTTGGGCTCACTGTTATAGCCCGAATTATAACTTAGTTCAAAATGAGGAATTTTCTTTAAAAATCTTCTTCAGATCCAGCAGTTGGAATGTTTTGATATTTCGTATGCGGCATCCTTAGGGGGGGGGGGGGGGGGGGGGGGGGTGTGATTCAAGTTTGCTGAAGCCATGTCCCTAGGTCCATATTTGGGCTCACTGTGGGAGCCCAAATGATAACTTAGTTCAAAATGAGGAATTTTCTTTAAAAATCTTCTTCAGATCCAGCAGTCGGAATGTTTTGATATTTGGTATGCAGCATCCTTAGGGGGGTGAGATTCAAGTTTGTTCAAGCCATGTCCCAAGGCCCATATTTGGGCTCACTGTGGGAGCTTGAATTGTAACTTAGTTCGAAATGAGGAATTTTCGTAAAAAATCTTCTTTTTCAGATCCAGCAGTCGGAATGTTTTGATATGTGGTGTGTAGCATCCTTAGGGGGGTGAGATTCAAGTTTGTTAAAGCCAAGTCCCTGGGTCCATATTTGGGTTCACTGTGGGAGGCCGAATGATAACTTAGTTAAAAATGAGGAATTTTCTTTTAAAATCTTCTTCTTCAGATCCAGCAGATGAATGCTTTTGATATTTGGCATGCATCCTTAGGGGGTGAGATTCATGTTTGTTAAAGCCAAGTCCCTGGGTTCATATTTGGGATCACTGTGGGAGCCTGAATGATAACTTAGTTAAAAATGAGGAATTTTCTTTAAAAATCTTCTTCTTCAGATCCAGCAGATGAATGCTTTTGATATTTGGTATGCAGCATCCTTAGGGGGTAAGATTCAAGTTTGTTCAAGCCATGTCCCTAGTTCCATAAAATTTGTCTCTCATGACTTCATTCCTTTGTAGTGTTGATGAACCATGTCAAACTGAATGTGACCCCAAATACTTCTTTGAACCACTTTTGCCGCTGAACGATTAAGGTTCCTTGGGGCCTCTTGCTATTTTTATACCCCCGCTTCGAAGAAGTGGGGGCTATATAGGAATCGGCCTGTACGTCTGTACGTCCGTCCGTACGTCCGTCTGTACGTCTTTCCGGACATGAAATTCTTGTGTGCGCAACTCCTCCTACATTTATCAATCAATTTGGACAAAACTTTTCAGACATCATCACTACTAAGTGAACATGCGCATATTCCAAGATTTTTGATCTGTGACAATTTTAACCAGGTTATCTCCCTTTGACTTAGATTTATTGTGTCTTTCCATCCGAACAAATTCTTGTGTGCGCAACTCCTCCTACATTAATGAACCGATTTTGATGAAACCTTTCAAACATCATCTCTACTAAGTGAACATGTGCATATTCCAAACTTTTTAATCTGCGACAATTTTAACCAGGTTATCTCTCTTGAACTTTAATTTAATATGGGTTTCTACATGAAATTCTTGTGTGCGCAACTCCTCCTACATTTATCAATCAATTTGGACAAAACTTTTCAGACATCATCACTACTAAGTGAACATGCGCATATTCCAAGATTTTTGATCTGCGACAATTTTAACCAGGTTATCTCCCTTTGACTTAGATTTATTATGGGTTTCTACATGAAATTCTTGTGTGCGCAACTCCTCCTACATTTATCAATCAATTTGGAAGAAAGTTTACAGCCATCATCACTATTAGGTGAACATGTGCATATTCCAAAATTTTTGAGCTGTGGCAATTTTAACTAGGTTATCTCCCTTTAACTTAGATTTATTATGGGTTTCTACATGAAATTCTTGTGCATGCAACTCCTCCTACATTTATCAATCAATTTGGACAAAACTTTTCAGACATCATCACTACTAAGTGAACATGCGCATATTCCAAGATTTTTGATCTGCGACAATTTTAACCAGGTTATCTCCTTAACCAGGTTATCTCTCTTGAACTCTACATTTATCAATCAATTTGGACAAAACTTTTCAGACATCATCACTACTAAGTGAACATGCGCATATTCCAAGATTTTTGATCTGCGACAATTTTAACCAGGTTATCTCCTTAACCAGGTTATCTCTCTTGAACTTTGATTTAATATGGGTTTCTGCATGAAATTCTTGTGTGCGCAACTCCTCCTACATTTATCAATCACTTTGGACGAAAGTTTACAGACATCATCACTACTAAGTGAACATGCACATATTCCAAAATTTTTGAGCTGTGGCAATTTTAACTAGGTTATCTCCCTTTAACTTAGATTTATTATGGGTTTCTACATAAAACTCTTGTGCGTGCAACTCCTCCTACATTTATCAATCAATTTGGACAAAACTTTTCAGACATCATCACTACTAAGTGAACATGCGCATATTCCAAGATTTTTGATCTGCGACAATTTTAACCAGGTTATCTCCCTTTGACTTAGATTTATTATGTCTTTCTGTTCGAACAAATTCTTGTGTGCGCAACTCCTCCTACATTAATGAACCGATTTTGATGAAACCTTTCAAACATCATCTCTGCTAAGTGAACATGTGCATATTCCAAACTTTTTGATCTTTGACAATTTTAACCAGGTTATCTCTCTTGAACTTTGATTTAATATGGGTTTCTGCATGAAATTCTTGTGTGCGCAACTACATTTATCAATCAATTTGGACGAAAGTTTACAGACATCATCACTACTAAGTGAACATGCGCATATTCCAAAATTTTTGAGCTGTGGCTATTTTAACTAGGTTATCTCCCTTTAACTTAGATTTATTATGGGTTTCTACATGAAATTCTTGTGCGTGCAACTCCTCCTACATTTATCAATCAATTTTGACGAAACCTTTCAAACATTATCACAACTAAGTGAACATACGCATATTCCCAAATTTTTGATCTGCGACAATTTTAACCAGGTTATCTCCCTTTAACTTGGATTTATTATGGGTTTTCAAATGGGATTCTTGTGTGTGCAACTCCTCCTGCATTAATGAACCGATTTTGAATACATGTTGCACATTGTAAATGTGTTTTTCCAAATGTAAACCATATATGTGTGGGCTCTTTAAGTATTCAGTGCTGTTCTGTGGAAGGCCACATGCAAATACAAATTTCAACAACAAAAAATGATCTTTATGTATACATTTCCTTATGGCCTTCGCCTACATGATCAGAAGTGCATTCCTCTAAAAACCCAAAGCGGGGGTATTAATCACCTTCAGTGATAGTTCTAGTTTAATTTTGCATTGTTGGTGCCTAGAGAAAGCTTCCTTTGGATTTTGAACTAGTCAACTGAACCAAGATGGCTGCCAGTGGCCAATTCATTATTGCTTCCATGGTAGCCAACTTGAATTTGGTTTCCATCCAATAACTAATGAATACTGACTTGAATCAGTTTCAGTTTTTGGTTATGCATTATTGGTGTCTAGAGGAAGCTTTGTTGTGATTTTGGATCAGCTAGCCAATTCAATATGGCTGCCATGGTGGCCATATTAAATTTGGTTTCCGTCCAATAACTAATAAATGCTAACTCAAATCAGTTTATTTTTTTTGGATGCATTATTTTTTTTTTAGCTCACCTGAGTGAAGCTCAAGGGGAGCTTTGCTTATCACTTTCTGTTCGCCACTGTCGTCCGGCTTTAACTTTACATTACCGACTTCTTCTCACAAACTAGACAACCAAATTGAACAAAATCTGGTGTACATATTCCCTATCACATACATGTCAATTCAAGTTTGTTCAAATAAAGTTGCCATGCCCACAGGGGGCATAACTCTGAAAGCACCCATAAATTTCTTTACAAAATTAAAAAAAATCTGGTTCAGATCCACCAGTCAGGCCAAAATTTGGAAATTTTTTTTTCAATTTCGAGATGAAAAAAAAAAAAAAATTATAGCCTGAAAATTTGGGGTCCGGTTCTTACTGAAATTTTGGACCAAAATTCAGAAATTTTTGGGGGCATTCTTTTCAAAATCGGATTCCAAGATGAATTAGAGTGGTTTTATGTCAAAATGTCCTCCCCTCCCTTCCTTTTTGGGGTGGGGAGGGGGGGGGGTGCAGTTTGATGTAACAAAATGTTTGGCTGCAAAATATATTTTGAAATATTTAGAGTGATAAACCGCCCAGCCCTACTGAATGTTAACTCAAGTTTGATCAAATCGGGTCCCTAGTTTAATATTTTGGCTCGCTATTTGAGCCTGAAGTTTAACTTAGTGCAGTGTGAGGGCATTTCTTTAAAAAACGTCGTCTTCAGATCCACCAGTCAGAATTCTTTCATATTTGGTATATAACATCTCAAGGGGGGCCAGATTCAAGTTTGTTCACTTTTTCCTGGCTTAATATTTGGGCTCTCTATGGGTGTGGTGGGGTGGCAGGGGGGGGGGGGGGCATGTAGGTTCAGGTTTGTTCAAATCCATTCCTTAGTGTTTTTCCATAAAATTTGCCTTTCATGACTTCATTCCTTTGTAGTTTTGATGAACCATGTCCAGCTAAATTTGACCCAAATACTTCTTTTAACCACTTTGGCAGGTGAGCGATCAAGGCCCCTTGGGGCCTCTTGTTGGATGCATTATTGGTGTCCACAGGAAGCTTCCTTTTGATTTGGGTATGCCCCCGAGAGACTTACCCTTTTATGACATCGTCATGGGCATAATTTTTTAGCTCACCGAAGGGAGCTAAACTTATCACTTGCTGTCTGTCGTCGTCCGTCCGGCGTTGTGAAGATTTTTCAAACGGGGGACGTGTGCCTGGCCTTTTATTATTATTATTATTATTATTATTAATGTTCATGCTGAATAGTTGGTTGGTGCTAAAAAGAGTACAAACCAAATGCACTGATTTAAAGCATACAGCTCAAGTAAAAAATTAGTTGTGTTGCCTGTGATTAGCTTTGTTTTTTCAATTCAAGGATGCGACTTATCCTTTTGTCAGATTTTCTGTTGTCAGGAAGCAAAGCAATCCACCCGTAATGAATATTTTCTTTTTATTTACCCCTTTACCCGACGTAACGGCCAAAACCGGCCAGCGCTATTCTGAAACCACTGGTCCGATTTTTACGAAACTTCATGTGGATGTTCATTACTATATGGCAATTTATGTTTGTTCAAATGAAATGACCACGTCCCTTGGGGGCTCTGTATGGGGCATAACTGATAACACCGTATGAATTATAGAAAAATTATTAAAAAATATTCTTTTCCAGAACCAGTGGGCAGAATCTTTTGATACTTGGGATGCAGCATCTTGGTATGGGTCTGATTCAAGTTTGTTCAAATTGGCCCCCTGGATTCATATTTGTGCTCACTATAGAAGCCCAAATTCGAACTTAGTGCATTTCAGGCAAATTTCTTAAAAAATCTTCTTCTCCAGATCCAGCAGGCAGAATCTTTTGATATTTGGTATGCAACATTGTGGGGTGGATCTGATTCAAGTTTGTTCAAATCGGCTCCCTGTATTAACATTTGGGCTCAGTATAGAAGCCCGAATTCGAACTTTGTGCATTTCAGGCAAATTTCTTAAAAAATCTTCTTCTCCAGATCCAGCAGGCAGAATCTTTTGATATTTGGTATGCAACATTGTGGGGTGGATCTGATTCAAGTTTGTTCAAATCGGCCCCCGGATTCATATTTGGGCTCACTATAAAAGCTCGAATTCGAACTCAGTGCATTTCAGGCAAATTTCTTAAAAAATCTTCTTCTCCAGATCCAGCAGGCAGAATCTTTTGATATTTGGTATGCAACATTGTGGGGTGGATCTGATTCAAGTTTGCTCAAATCGGCCCCCTGTGTTCATATTTGGTCTCAGTATAGGAGCCCAATTTGAACTTAGTGCATTTCAGGCAAATTTCTTTAAAAATCTTCTCCAGATCCAGCAGTCGGAATGTTTTGATATTTGATATGCAGCATCCTTAGGGGGGGGGGGGGGGGGGGGGGGGAGGGGGGAGGGAGATTCAAGTTTGTTCAAGCCATGTCCCTAGGTCCATATTTGGGCTCACTGTGGGAGCTTGAATGATAACTTAGTTCAAAATGAGGAATTTCCTTTAAAAATCTTCTTCTTCAGATCCAGCAGATGAATGCTTTTGATATTTGGCATGCAGCATCCTTAGTGGGGTAAGATTCAAATTTGTTCAAGCCATGGCCCTATTTCCATAAAATTTGTCTCTCATGACTTCATTCCTTTGTAGTGTTGATGAACCACGTCTAACTGAATATGACCCCCAAATACTTCTTTGAACCACTTTTGCCGGTGAGCGATTAAGTCTCCTTGGGGTCTCTTGTAATTATGAATTGTTGGTGTCTAGAGGAAGCTTCCTTTGGATTTTGGTCCAGTCTGCTGATATAGTCCTTGGTCAAAAATCGAGTCGAAGTCAACTAATCGATAGCACACTGCATAATTATAACAAAATACTTTGAAAACAGGAAACAGGTGACTGAAGAAGTGTACTCTGACGATGTGATTGTTCCATGATGTGCATAACTAGTGCTGAAACGATTACTCTGTTAACTGGGAATGGAACGGTTATGGGTGTATTCTGGTTAGAATTTTCCTAACTGGTTAACTTCTTAAAAAAAGTAACTACGTCACAAATGCGGCGCAAACTTTCCTGTGGATTCAGGATGGCAGATTACTGAACATCAAACACTAAACTGCCCTTAATATCACTTTTCCTTATCTTTTATCCCACAACTGTTTCTATTACATGAAGCTTTGATGATTGATCACAAAGTAATGAAAGTGTTAATTTCAGTAAGGGGAAGGGTGGAAATTTGTTACTGTTGGATGCCTTTCTCTGTTTGTTGCATGATTTTTATTTTTGGGGGGGGGGGGGGGGGGGTGGGAAGGGGGAGTGAAATCAATACTTGCCAGTCGTGAACCCACACCCAGTTTATCTGCCATAAAACAGTCACTGCTTTCGGAGCAGTGCAAGAATCACAATTTAGAAAGCAAAATGACATCTAAACCAAAATGATCAGACGCCTGGAAATTTTTTGCTCTGATAGAAGCAGATAGGGACATGTAATCGTTTGAGATGAGTTAAATTTGGCGTGTGGATTTAGCACAACAAAATACAGGTTGGGTTCGATTTCTGTCTTTTGCAGCCAATTTTTAGTAGAGTTATGGCCATTTATTTATGAGAATTTTGCCCAAGTTTTGAAAGCCCATTAGCAGAAGAGTTATGGCACTTTGGTGATGAGAATATAGCCCAATTTTTCATTTTCCAATGAAGTTACATTTATTTTTATTTTGTGAAGACCTCAGATCGATTAATATGAAAATGTGAAAACAGGTGAATTACCCTTTACCCCAGACAGGGCAGGGGGGAATGGGCAATGATTGGAGGGGTGGGGGGGGGGGGGGCAGACATAGTCGAGTCAACAAAAATTTCAAACTTTACCCTGCAGAAACTTGTGCATGCTCCAATTTTGAAGGGCGTATGTTGCCCCGCTAGGCGGTGCTCTTGTTATTATTATTATTCAACCAAAACGATCGGAAACCTGGAAATTTTTTGAGCTGATAGAAGCAGATAGGGACAAATTTACTGTATGCAACTCGTGTAAGTCACGCATCAAGTACAGTGGCTCAACATTGGGCATGAAAAAATGAAAAACCATTTACACAACAAACATCCAGCTGTGAAATGTGAAGCAAGTTCAGCAACACAAGCAACCCATGTACAAACACAAATTTATACCCCCCCCCCCTTACATTACATTATAAGATGGCTGCAATATTCAATATAAATGCTCCTTGTATGCATTCGTTATTATTATTATTATTTATTGGTGTTTAAGGTCACATTCTTATGCACAATGGCTAATCATGACCGTGACAGTTTTACGGGTGGAGGAAGACGGAGTACCCGGAGAGAACCACTGAGCAACGACGAGCAGCTGCCAGCTTTCCAACATCGTAACTCCACACTGCAGCACAGGCAGGGTTAGATTGCAGGGTTCGTACGCAGTGAAAAGTACTTGAATTTCAGACCTCTCCTTGAAAAGTGCTTAAATTGAAAAACTTCCTTGAAAAGTACTGGAATTTCTACTAGACCCCTTGAAAAGTGCTTGAATTCAGAACTCAAACCTACTTCGCTCAAAAAAGTCCCTAAAGAAATGCCCTGTTGCTTTAAATTGAGTAGCCAAAACAATTAAAAAAGTTCGGGAATTCAATGTAGGATATAAAGTCCAACAGTATAATACGCGTGTAAGCATTTGTTCTCGCACCAACTTTTCTTGTTTATGCAAGAGATGACTACTCAAATTTTGATGACGTTCTAGTTTTGTTTTGAATTTCGAAGGGGGATTCCAGTGTTAATGGACTTGTAGTATTTTATGAATATTATTTATTATTATATTATTTTATATATTATCCCGGATTATAATTCTCAAATTTGTTATATCATGAGCGAAAGTGCGGTAAAATCCCATAGTAAAACTGTACTGTAACACAAAACGTCATCACTTCTGGAGGTCTTGTGTGCCGTCTGTGCAAATTGCTTTCACATGTGACCGGAGTGGAATTTAAATAAAAATGCCTGCTGGAAAATATGTTTTCAATTCTGGATGGATTACAGTATATCCGTGGCTGTCTGTTGTGAAAGACAACAAAAACAAGGTTAACTGCACCGTCTGCCGAAAAGAATTTGACATCAGAGCCATGGGTGAATGTGCAGTAAAATCACACTCGAAAAGTGAGAGACACAAGAAGCTGTTGAGTGCCATTGGGACCACAAATTCAGTGCATTCCTTTCTTAGAATGGACAGTTCTAATGGGAAAACCAATCAACAGGAGTGTCAGTCAGTGTCTACAACAAGTGCAAATACCATTGAATTGCCAGCAAAAATGGTTTCAAAAACTGCGGATATGACGATTCAAAACTTTGTTTCTGGGAATAACGTTTTGACATCTGAGATTCTATGGACTGTTCATTGCATCATGTCCCATCTGTCATATGCTAGCAACGAAGGGATAAGTAAGCTTTTTGAAAGAATGTTCCCGGACAGTGAAATGGTTAAAAAATTCACATGTTCAGAAACTAAATCTTGGTATTTAACTGTGTTTGAATAGCGGTACGTCTATTATATTTTGATTAATTACGGTAACATGTTGATTATATATTGTTAAGAGTCCTTGAAAATCACAAAAGAGGTCCTTGAAAAATGCTTAAATAGTGCTTGAATTTGGTTTTGAAAAAAGAGTGGGAACCCTGGATTGGTTGAAGACATGCACACATCGACGTGCAGTATGCCTTAGTACACAGCGTCATCTTACCCCATGTGGATAACGGGGTTAAGTGCCCTGCCCAAGGACACAACACGGGAGTCCGAATCGATCACTCTGATGGTCACCCATATGAGGATTTAGGACGTTGCTTAACTTCGGTGATCTGATGAGAACCGGTTACCGCAACGCCGACGCGCCCCCATATGCATTCGTTACCTTGAATAAAGACTCACTTGTTGAAAAGGATTCTTCATGTTTCAAGCAATAAAAATTAAATCAATAGTTGGCTTCTGGCCAGCGCAGTTTTGTTAGTTTGAGTTGCGTTGCCAAACTCTCTTATATTTTGATTGAAACACTGTCGCATAGGCGTGTCAACATGTCAGTTGGATTGACATCACCAACTGTCAGAAAATTTCCATTCGAATATTTGTGATGGGCTGAAGGAATCAAACTTATCAAAGCCTTGGGGGCATATCAATCTGAACGGCACAATTAACTGTCCGAATTTCCATTTCGAAGTTTGACTTCAAAACATCTTTGAAACTTGAAATGTTTAATAAATAAATTGTTCATGTGGTCAGCTTTTTGGATAAGTGGAAGGTTTGCTGCAAATTAGAGTCTTAATTACACTGTTTTTTTTTTTTTTTAAAACTGGATGGATGAATGAAGTATTGTCGAGGTCAGTTTTTTTCCTATGGAATAAAGTCAGCATGGAAAGAGGCGTGTGACACGTGGCAAAGGCAACATCTTGAATGGTTGGTCATGTGTTTTCCTTTTTAGCTCAACATTGACGTAGTTAAATTTGAGGTTACCGGTATCTCATGCCCCGTCGTCCATCTCAACAATTCAATATGGCCCGGGCTAGAGGCTGTATAATGGTATTTATGAACTGATCTTTACGAAACTTCTTGGGTACCTTTGCTATCACCATGGGCGAGAATGACTGTTTTTGAGTATGGTCCGAAATTCAAGTTTGCTACCGGCAGCCATTTTGTACCGAAATTAGTGCAATCATTTTTTTGTGCAGAACTTCTGTATGAAAATTCTGATTTGAATAAATTTTTGTATGAATGTTTAGTAACATGGAATACATCACATACAATACAGGTTTTTTCTCGTACAGAAATTATGCAAATTAGATGAACTTTGATTTATTCAGTGCTACTTATACACAGTAAGTGCACATGTCAATACGGCTCGGTCTAGGGGCTGTATTTATTTATGAACCGATCTTCACGAAACTTCTTGGGTACCTTTTTGGCCCCCTGGGTTCATATTTGAGCTCAGTATAGGAGCCTGAATTTGAACTTGGTGCATTTCAGGCAAATTTCTTTAAAAATCTTCTTCTCAAGATCCAGCGGGCAGAATCTTTTGATATTTGGTATGCAGCATGCTTAGGGGAGTGAGATTCAAGTTTGTTCAAGCCATGTCCCTAGGTCCATATTTGGGCTCACTGTGGGAGCGCGAATTGTAACTTAGTTCAAAATAAGGAATATTTTTATACTGTACCAATGACCCAGACATAGCTGGTGCTAACTCTTAAAATATAGGGCCAAACACAAATTTTGCCCCCCAATCCCCAAAATTTGCATCTAAAACTAAAGAAAACATGTCCTGAAAGGCCCTCCACACTTCGCCCCTACTGCGCATGCGCAGTGTCAAGGACGTTCCGAAATTGGCGCCATTTATCATTCTAAGTTTGGCCCTTCATCAGTTAACATCTGACTGATCTTTGTGCTTTTAAATCTCAGTTTAAATGATGCCAGACACATAAATATTAGTGAAATGGTGATTCTAAGGAGGATAGAAAAGGAGGAGAGGAAAAGAATGTGTGACAGAATATTATCAGGGCTGTAACTTAAAATTTTTTAATGAAATTATGTTAAGTTACCTATTTTCAAGGCAGCAGCCATTTTGTTGTCATTCTGATTATTTAGTTACACTGTTTTTTCAAGTGTTTTTCCTCTCTCCCTGTCCTTTAAGTTCCCCCTTGCTATTCTCCCATGCTTTGGCATAATTTCTGTAATTATTATTACTAAAATTTCTTGGGAGTTTTAGCTGAATAACAGAATGAATTCTGTTCTTTCCCCATGTTTACGTCTTCACCTACGGGTGGTTAGGCGTTGTGTTCTGCATCTACCATCTGATGTTCTGCAGTTTCTTCCCTGGAAGTCTCTGTTTTGCATCAGATGGTGTATTTTTGGTAACTGATTTCGGGCCTGGGTGCCTGGAGTCTTATTTTAGTGTTTTTACACTCATTGTTTACATTTACAACAGCCCTCTGTGTGAGTGGGGAATTTCTAAATAATAATATCTTTATGTTATTTTAATCATAACTAGATACATTATTATTGTTCGTAAGTGTTGAATAAATTGTTTAAAATATTTTTAAAATTTTTGTCCACACTTAGGCTTGGGATCCATTGGGGCTCAACGTTACTTTTCAGAAACTTGGGCTGTTCTGAAAAAATATTTTTTCAAAATATTTTGATTTCAATTATTTTTTCTATATTAATGGATCATATTATTATTATGTATTTTGATTGCCAGGGGTTAGTGCGAGTACCAGGACTTGTTTTCTTTTCACATTGAAAGGATATTGATCAATTGTTTTAAGAGGAAGTCTTCCTCTGACCTTATTATCATTCTATATGTGGTCAGTGTACTCGCATTAACTCCTGTTCTGTATCGTATGATTTCGATGACAATATGGGAAGCGTATGTCACGGTATGTTGTTGGGGATTTGGACACTCCGGTCCTTTCCCCGCAGGGTCACTCTACTTTATCAATTTCTATTTCAGACGATCAAGATTAGGGTGATGTATCTGTGATGTCTTCCAACAGTGTGCCTCCGTCGTCACAATTAATGAAGGGCTAGCGGAAAAGTGCTCATGTAATACGCCAATTGCCTAAGAGGACCCTAGTAGGTTCGACGGCCTTTGACGTCCGCTAGCTCGCCCGGTGTAGCGTCCATTCACCGAATGGTTCGGCAGCCGGGTTCGTCCGTTGCGGTCTAGAAGGAATTTTGGGGTGATGTGAGCACTATAAAATTAACTTAATGCACACCCAGTGACGGCGGATCGGAGGGAGAACGGAGGAAGCCTTTTAGTCCGGTTCATAACTCGTTCCGGTCCATCCGGACGGCAAGCGAGAGAGGCCCCTCTCTCGTTCAACAACATCTGGCCCCAGATGTTGTGGTACAAATGTGTCGTTAGCGGAGCATACGTCCGTCGCTCGGGACGCTCCGTTGTATAGGCAGTCCGCTGAGACTGCTAAGGCTTCCTCTTCTCGTCAGCGCACACGACCGCACCTTGGCTGCGTGACCGCCGATATATTACCAGCTTCGCCGATCAAGGATTCTTTCGGCGACCAGGTCACACCATCCGGCAGCCAGGGATTCGAGACCGATGGACTCCGGACGTTCGCATAGGAAAAGTATGCGGGAGCCATCTGATGCGGAGCTGCCCTCGGCGAAGCAGCGATAGACTGCGCCTCCGCAGGTCTCGACGCCGGACATTCTTGTGCACATAGCACAGCTTATCGCAGCATCCCAGCAGCCGACAGAAACGGTGTCGGATTGAGAATTATCCGACAGCGCTGGGTCGGTAGCCGGGGACTCGAGGCCTGCAGACTCCGGACGTTCGCATAGGAAGTGTGCGGGAGTCAACGTACACGGAGCTTCCAGCGGCAATGCATCGTAAGTCCGCTACTGCACAGGCCTCGGGAACGGACGTGCTTTCCTTAATAGCACAGTTTATCGCAGCATCCCAGCATCAACTGAATCTGTCGCATATATTTTATCCGACGATGCTGGGTCGGGACGCTCCGCGGAAGCGGGTACGGACGTCTGAAAGTTTCATCCGGTCCGACGGGATTCGGTGGATTTCAAGCTTTCCCTTTCGGAACAACATATGCTGCGATGCCGGATAAGAAACTGATAGCGTCGGTGGACTTAGAAATTTTTTGGTTCGGTTCAGGGACATCGTCCCTCAGTTCCGACATAGTCCAATAATGTCACACAAACTTTCGAATTATTGAACGATGCTATATATATTATTATTTTATGCTTGCTATCCAAGCATTTCTGGTTTCTTGTTCGAAGAGTTATGGAGATGTCTTTCAAAAGTGTGCCTCTGTCGTCATAGTTAATGAGGAGTTAGCGGCAATAAGTGTTCATGGAATATGTCTATCGCTTACGGAGTGACATTCGCTAGCTCACCCGGTGTAGCGTACATTCATCGAATGGTTCGGCTGCCGGGTTCGTCCGTTGCGGTCTAGGAAGGAGATTTGGGTGATGCGAGCACTTTAATTACTTTAGTACTCACCCAGTGACGGCAGATTGAGGACAGATCGGAGGAAGCCAACAACATAGGGGACCGCATGTTGTGGTTCAGATATTTTACATTCGGAGCATATGTCCGTTGCTCGGGACGCTCCGTTATATTGACAGTCCGAGAGACTGTCTTTAATGCTTCCTCATCCTCACAGCAGGGCACACGACCGCACATTGGCTACGTGACCTCGAGTATCCGATCAGTTTTGGCATTCAGTGATTCCACAGCGAATAGGTCGCGCCATCCGGTAGCCAAGGGACACGAGGCCTATACACTCCGTTCGCTCGCATATTGGAAGTATGCACGGGGTAACGATCTCGGAGCTTCCTGCGGCAATGCATCGTAAGACCGCTGCTCCTCAGGCCTCAGTGACGGACGTGCTATCCGAGTTAGCACAGTTGTTTCGCAGCATCCCAGCAATTGACGGTTTCTCGGTCGAATCAGGAATTATCTGACGGCGCTGGGTCGGTGCGGTCCGCGGTTGCATCAAGCTACGGACGACCGAACGCTTTATAGGGTCCGACAGGATGGCGAAAGGGATTCGAAAGTTTTTGAGTTTTCCCTTTAGTAGTATCGGAAGATGCCTTTCATATCTTCTGGCATTTCTTCCAGTGATTATTTTTCGGACTTCATTGCTGCGATCTTGGATAAGAGACTTATAGCGTCATTGGACTCGGATTTTTCGATCGGTACAGGGACTTTGTCCCTGACTTACCGACGCAGTCCAATATTGTCATTACAACATGTGTTTTATTTTTCGACGCTATATATTTATATATATATACAAGCCTGCTACTAAGCATGATAGTTTAGTTTCTTGTCCGCGTGGCTCATTTCTGCCATTTTATCTTTTTTACATATAGTTTATTTTGGCAGAGCAGGGCATACCGAGAGTTCATATGCGTCTAGACGGTGTGATTAAAGACTGCATATATTCTTTTTCGCCGTTTATGTCTTTTCCAATTTCAGTGTTGGGAACGACATTATGTATAGTAGACTTAACTTAGACGCTTTATTATACGTAATCCGCCTTACTGAGGCGTTATCATTACGTCTTCAAGAAAAGATTTACGGGATATTATTCTCAATGTAATTTCTTTTGAGGGCAGTAGTTTGTTCATGTATAACTCCGCCCTTCAGTGGCTGATTGGAGTTGGTTAGACGTGATGCAGCCCTAGCTACATCCACGCGTGGATAGTAGGTTAAGAACTCTCTCAGAGTCGCTTCGTTCTCGGAGGAGCTTCTCTTCGACGGCAACTTTCCGGCAATCCATGAATTGCTTGATTTATACATTCTCTTGTCTATCTAGTGTTACAAGAGATTCAGACTGGGGCAAACATTCGGTGGTTGACTCAGAGAGTGCCGCCGCAGTTGCCGGACCCGAGTGTGGCTGTTATGACGGTTGCCAGTCAAACAGATTGGGATATATACTGATCCCTACGGATTCGAAGTGCCAGGGTCTTTGGGTTCCGCAGTCTTTTAGCTATCAGTTTAACTTCCGCGGAATAATGTTTTTTAGGCTTGCTTTATGTCATTGCATGAACATTATTCTGAAACGCATGCCCAAATTCCTGTCCTTTAATTCGACAGTAGTGGCGTATCTCCGGAACCAGGGAGGCACTCTTTCGTTTCCGTTATTCAATTTAATGGAAAGAATCCGTCTGTTGGTTATAGTACACCAAGTTCAGTTTTGATCCGTCATATTCTGGGTCGTCTGATTGTTTTATCGCACTCCCGTTCTCTTACGGGTCGCTTGTTGCTGTCAGAATGGACTCTCAACAAACAAGTATTCAATCAGATTTGCTATCTATGGGAGCGCCCAATGATGTTTTATTTATGACACAGCTTGCTAATCATTTGCAGACGTATGTGTTGGCTTGTCCAGATCTCTGAGCTAATACTGTTAACGCTCTGTTGATCTATAGGACGGAATGATAGGATACGCGTATCCTCCGGCGCTGTTGTTTTAGCAGGTATTGCTAAGATAAACAACCACAATACATTTCTGTTGATAGCATCTCTATCTTCACAGAGATCATGAGTAATTTACTCTCTTGTCTACTGTGGATCTTAACGTGAAATCTTCCTCTATGTGAGGATCTTTTTTCACTGGGTAAATCGTGTCATCTTTATCACAACCAGCAAGGTCGCAACCTTCATGTATTCCGTTGTGTGGTCCGTATTGCATTGTAAGCACTGTACTGGACGAGCTTTGGACGCGATTTCTTACTATAGGAGATCCTCTTCTTCGCTATTCTATGCGACTAAAGTGGAGGCTCTTCCGTCGTGGTGTAGGGATCATTATGTTCATATGGTTGATCCCTCCATACTACTCATTGCTATTTTTTAGTATACTTGTTTCACAAGATCTACTGCAGCCTGTTGTTATTTAGGTTATAGGTTTATGTTACCTCATACCTATGCACTCTACGATAGTTTACAATTGAGTCTTTTGTCTCTTTATCTAAGTCAGTTAGTAACTTTTTGATAAATAGACTTAGAATCTTTAGATTAAATTCCTATACGGATTTTAACTTCAGGTTCTTATTTAGCTAAGTAATCATTTGAGCCTCTGGAAACAGTAGTTTTCAAATTCTGACCTTTTAGACAGTAATTCTGTTGATTTCTCTTTTACTGTAGAGTCAGTGAGTTTCAGGCACTATCGATGGATGATTTTCACTTTCATAGTTTCGGAATCAATACTTCCGTTACTATTTAGGTTGGATTGTTGCATAAGAGTTAGGCTCCTATTATCCGGAACCTATTATTTTAAGGTCCTTCCGTCTTCGTATGGGCATAGGCCTTTACTCTTTCCGGGTACAGTTTATGTATTTATAAACAGATATCTGTTTATTACAAGGGCGTAAGCTTCTTCTGTCTTTGATGTCTAGTAGAAGGACGTTACGCTCCATTTTATTGTTAATGGATTCTATTAACTAGCGTACTGCTTATGGTATATCATTGGCTTAGCAGTTGTGCTTTAGATTTCGGCTCATGAAGTAAGAGTTCTTCTACTTCTTGGGCTTACATTAATAGTGTTGCTATTATAGATTTTTGAAGGCTGCTCATTGCGCTCAGCCATCCATTTTATCTCAGAAATATCGAGTCCATTTCTGGAGGCCTCTATTGTTAGGTCTATTATCTACTGCTCAGAATGTCATTCACTTAACAGTTGCTACTATAGCTAGGTAGGCTGTCTGTTTTGGCAGTGCCTCCGTTCGGCTGCCCTCTTCGCTCTGGGTTATTTGACCCAGGGCAAGAAAAAGGGGGGGGGGGGAGGGTGTTCCCTTGGGTCACCTGTTTTTACTATGAAAACAAGGGGATACCTCCTCCGGAGTTAGTAATTCTGAGCTGTTATTGGGATGGTTGTTTAGTGAGAAGTTTAAGTTTATAAAATTCATTCAAGTCTTAGTTTTTAAAGTATAGCTTTTGAATATTGCATATGTCAACGGACATGATTATGCAATTCTCACACACTTTTAGGAGTATAAGAGTCTCTATTCTCTAGACTTACTTTATTATTGGCTTACTTTAAAAATTATTAGTATAAGGATTATTGGATATTAATAGAGTACATGGATGTATGAAGCTCAATTTTTGGAAGGTGTTGTATCTTTCTAATTTATCATAAATAAGAAAGATACATGTAAGGCCTATTACTTCTTTTCCCTACAGGGGATGACTCTATTTTATTTTATTGAGCGTATTCCATTTTGCTCTATGTCCTTGGCCCTCCAGCCTTTTTACTATTCAGCTATGTCTGGGTCATTGGTACAGTATAAAAATGTTAAAAAATTTATAGTAATTTATATATTTTTTATACTTACCAATGACCCAGACGGGGATGGCCCTCCCAGGAGTTGGGAACTCTTGCCTCCCCGCTGAGTACATAGCGCCTACCAGGCACTGGTTATTAGAATGATAAATGGCGCCAATTTCGGAACGTCCTTGACACTGCGCATGCGCAGTAGGGGCGAAGTGTGGAGGGCCTTTCAGGACATGTTTTCTTTAGTTTTAGATGCAAATTTTGGGGATTGGGGGGCAAAATTTGTGTTTGGCCCTATATTTTAAGAGTTAGCACCAGCTATGTCTGGGTCATTGGTAAGTATAAAAAATATATAAATTACTATAAATTTTTTAACTTTCTTTAAAAATCTTCTTCAGATCCAGAAGTCAGAATGTTTTGATATTTGGTGTGCAGCATCCTTAGGGGGATGAGATTCAAGTTTGTTAAAGCCAAGTCCCTGGGTTCATATTTGAGCTCCCTGTGGGAGCCCGAATTATAACTTAGTTCAATATGAGGAATATTCTTTAAAAATCTTTTTTTTATTTAGATCCACTGGTCAGAATCTTTGGATATTTGGTAGAAGCTTTTCTTAGGAGGAGCAGATGCAACTTGTTGAAATCATTTCCCTGGGTTGATATTTGGTCTACCTTGTCAGGTGAACGCCCTCAGGCCCCCTGGGGCCTCTTGTTTAAAGTGTGTTTTCCATTTACTTTTTTGTTTTTTCTCCGCCATTGTTTCCGTTGTAGCTGATTGTGATTTCCGGGAATCTCAGCGACTTCCAGTCAGAACCGTGTAGCCGTTTTTAACATAACTTGACAATGTCAAGATAAGCTGTTGCCATCATGCATGCGGAAGTCTGAGTCTGTGAGTCGGTACACATTTTCCTTTAGCAGGCTACACCCTGTAGTTCTTGTCCGATCGTCACGAAATTTCATATGCAGGTTTGAGGTCATGTCTAGATGAGAAAGTCCCCTTTTGGTCACGATCGGTCAACTGTGATGGCCACCGGAGCCTAAAACCTGAAAACCTTTAGCACAGTCTACAGGTCATATTTATGAAGGGATTTCGTGGTAACTTGGTAGGATGACTCTGTATAATATCTAGATGAGAATGTCCCCTTTTGGTCATGATTGTCAACTGTGATGGCTGCCCAAGCCCGAAACCCAAAAAACTTTTAGCACAATCTACAGACCAAATTGAATATGGAGGGATTTCTTTGTAACTTAGTAAGATCACTCCATATGATGTCTGGATGAGAACTTCCCCATTTGGTCACAATCTGTCAACCATGACGACTGCCCGAGCCCAAAACCCAAAAACCTTGAGCACAGTCTACAGGTCATTTTTATCGAGGGATTTCATTGTAACTTGGTAGGATGTCTCCATATAATGTCTAGATGAGAATGTCCCCTTTTGGTCGCATTTGGTCAGCTGTGACAACTACAGGGGCATGAAGTCCAAAAATCTTTAGCTCAGTCTACAGGTCATATTTATGAAGGGATTTCATCGTAACTTGGTAGGACGACTCCAGATAATGTCTCAATGAGAACGTCCCATTTTGGTCGCGATCATTCAGCCATGATGGTTGCTCGAGCCCAAAACCCCAAAACCTTTAGCACAGACTACAGGTTGCATTTATGACGGGAATTCATTGTAACTCGGTAGGATGACTCCGTATTATATAATGTCTAGATGAGGACGTCCCCTTTCGGTCATGATCGGTCAACCATGACAGCTGCCCAAGCCCCAAACCCCAAAACTTTTAGCACAGTCGAATTGATGAAGGGATTTCATGGTAACTTGGTAGGTTGACTCTGTATAATATTTAGATGAGAATGTCCCCATTTGGTGATCTGTCGAACCGTGATGGCTGCCCAAGCCCGAAAGCCCAAAACTTATAGCACAATCTACAGGTCATATTTAATATGGAGGGATTTCATTATAACTTGGTAGGATGACTCTGCATAATGTCTAGAGGATGTCCCCTTTTGGTTGCGATCTGTCAACCGTGATTGCTACACAGGCCTGAAGCCTGAAAACCTTTAGCGCAGTCTCCAGGCTGTATTTATGAAGGAATTTCATTGTAATTTGATAGGATGACTTGTTTTGGAACAATTTCACTGTAACTTGGTAACTTTGGTTGTCATACATCAACTGTGAGGGCCACATACATTAACTGTGAGGTCACATTAATCCACCCCTCAATTCTTTAGTACAGTCTACACCTCAGATTATTTTTATTGAAAACATAGCATACAGGGAACAGAAAATTAACATATTCCCAATTATCACAATTCTTTTCTTACGGTATTTCATAATCCTTTCATAACCATTGAACATTATCCTTTTCATCAAACACAACACATAGGTTAAGCTACAGTCTAACTGACACTTTCATTTTTCAACTGACAGTTCTATATTTCGGTTCTGACCAAAAACCTAAACCGAAAAAAAACCCAAGCACTGCTACTTTACATTATCGATTTTTCATAAACCACATGGCCAAATTTGATATGCATGTTCCTCATCATATGTCAATTCAAGTTTGTTCAAATAAAGTTACCATGCCCACAGGGGGCATCACAAGGGGCATTACTTTGATAGCACCCTTAAATTGTTTTCCAAAATTAAAAAAAAACTTCAGGACCATCAATTCGATCTTTTGATATTTGGTATATAAAATCTCTAGGGGGGGGGGGGGGGGGGGAGGGAGGGTGGGGGGGGGGGGCTTTGGTGGGGAGGAGATTCAGGTTTGTTCAAATCGAGACCCTGAGTTAATATTTGGTATACAACATCTATAGGGGAGTCAGATTGTAATTTGTTCAAATCGAGCCCCTGGGTTAATAATATGGGCTACATATGGGAGCCTGAATTTGAACTTAGTGCAATATGAGGGAATTTAAAAAAATCTTCTTCTTCAGGTCCACCAGACAGAATCCTTTCATATTTAGTATACAACTTCTCTTGGTAGGTCAGATTCAAGTTTGTTCAAATTGAGCCCCTGGGTTAATAATTTCGGCTACCTATGGAAGCCTGAATTTTAAGTTCGTGCAATGTGAGGACATTTCTTTAAAAACCTTCAGATCCACCCGTCAGAATCCTTTCATATAGCATCTCAAGGGGGATCAGATTCAAGTTAGTTCAGTTTAAGTCCCTGGCTTAATATTTGGGCTCTCCATGCCTAACTAAATGTAACTCCAAATACTTCTTTGAACCACTTTGTCAGGTGAGTGATTAAGGCCCTTGGAGTCTCCTCCCAGCCCTCCGAAGGAGAATTTGAGGACATCTAGTGAAGCCCTCCATCCATCTGTCCACCCGTCTGACTGTTCAAACATTTTGCATTGTAACTTCAAATGCATCAGTCTGATTTGGATCTCCTTTGGTATGCCGATAGACCCACATGGTGGAACGGATATGCACAAGGAATGGGTTCCGTCCAGTAATTATCCCCACAGTTATGGCACTTTTTCTCTCTTTCGACTTGGAAAATGTTTTTATCGACCTCTGTATTGCATTCACTGCATGTTGGACCTGCTCATGGACCTGCTTTGCAGAAGAATATCCACAAGTAACAGGGACTTTTTTTTCACTTAGAAAATTTCAGTTTTTCTGGTTTCAGTTTATGGATTGTAATTTCAAAGCCATCAGTCGGATTTTGCTCTCCTTTGGTATGTTGATAGACCCACATGGGGAATGGATATGCTCAAGGAAGGGTTCCGTCAATTAATTCTTTCCAGAGTTATGGCCCTTTTTCCCTCTTTCAACTTTTTTTTGGCTCCACAATACCTTTAAGGCTTTTTCGAACATGCCTATGGGTTGGGGGCTGTGACCCATGCTTTGCATTGCCCTTGTTTGTTATAGTTTCAGTATTTCATTAAGTTTTGTTTGTTTAAATAACAAGAAATAACTGGAACCGAGAATCAACTTTTTTTTTATCACAGCTGACTCTGAAAACAAAACCAAGGCAAAGTTGCACAACCAAACAGCTCTAATTTCTGTTCTGGGTACGAAAGTCAGTCTGCAGAAGGGAAAGATTTAATAATTGAAACTTGATTTATTTCAGATGATATTTGTCCAGAAAGTTATGGAGTGGATGGGATGGTAGAAGGTGAAAGGAGTCAGGACTTTGGGCAATTGAAGATGTGATTACTGATATCATTAGAATGCCCCCCAAAAAGTGATAACCGAGGTATTTATATATTCTATATATCCTTTTCTAGATAATAATAATACAAAAGAATCTGGTTAATTCTATAATTCATTTTGTCCGCCAGATTTGTACAAATATATTCCCAGTATCTATCAGGTCCGCAGAAAATTGGTGATTGATCATTTTGTTCTCAACAGAAATATGTTGACCAAATTTTTGTTCACCTACATTACAAGACCTTGGACATATAATTGAATTGCTTTCCATTTCTTTTCAACCTACTTACAGTTGTTTACAATTGGCAGTAACGTAAGTGCAAGCCCCACTTCGGAACTTAACTCAAGCTAATAACTTTTCCAAACGAATTTGGAAAAGTAACTATAAAGAGATCAAAAAAGGGTTGAGCGAGACCAGCGCTCAACATTACAGGTACTCTCACTGCACCCCTCTTGCAGTTACCGAGCACATGCGCAAGAACCGTGACATCAATTCCTTTTTTTCCGTCATCTTGCATGGTCGGATTTTTTGTAACTTGTGGATGTTGCTCTTGTTTTCTTCGTGAACTATTTGATATTCACTACATATATTGTTACATAGTGCATTCTGGATTGTATCCCATTACTCAAGCTCTAAATTATACTTTTTCATACATATTTATGCCAGACATGTTAAGTCTCACTATTTTAGAGGGAGACTCTCTATTTTCCAGAAAGAATTTTTGTAAAATGAGCCAAATATTGGGATTTTTAACAGAATCTCACTATTAAAATCAATAAATTTTACTCTTTGAGTCATTTAACCCTTTACCCAACGCAGACAATATCAAAATTTATTATTTTAAATATCATTTTTTCAAATTTTTCAAAAAATTTCAACAAAACCATATCATGTGACCCCTCGTTGGAACGAGCTCGACGAGCTCGTTCCAACGAGGGGTCACATGATATGGTTTTGTTGAAATTTTTTGAAAAATAATATTTTTTCAACTGCTGAATTTGCATATTACGCGGGCGGATGCAGGCGATTCGTTGGGTAAAGGGTTAAAAATTAAAATCTCACTATTTTTGCTAAGAACTCTCACTATTTTACAATTCAGCAGCTTAACATGTCTGATTTATGCTAATTTTAGCTTGTGTTCTCTCTCTTTGCCTTGTTTTTTTCCGTGCACGAAAATGCGACCCGCATTGATTGCTTTTCCACCGGTGAGAAGCTTTGTTATTTGGCTTGTTTTTTTGGGGATCTTTCCCTCAAAATTCACTTCTCACATCTTTTTGGACAATGCCTAAAACAATTTCTTGTCCTTCTTGTGTGCAGGTGAAGCATGTCGATGATGTTCACAGTACTTGTATCACAGCTGCTGAGGAATTTGTTCATGCTGCTCATATATCGTGCATGATAGTATTCCTCTCATCTCTTCTGGAGATGGTATACAGTCTTGGGGTGTAGTGATGTGCCGATAATCGGTATCGGCCGATAAATTAATTATCTGCAGCATATCGGTATCTGCAAAAGAAGTTTTCTTAGCCGATATCGTTGCCAATAATTTTTCAGCAATTTTGCATCAAAAAATCTGTAAGAGTTTCTGCAGTCATCATCGATTTATGGTCATATTTTTAGAAAAAAACAATAAATGTTGGGTTTTTTTGAGTTCTGAAATATTATTCTCCATATAATTACAACATAGTAAGTGATATTTTATTCAAATCATTGTTCAGGGTTCCGCCCCTATTCATTTATCAACTATTTTCAATTGTCAACAAAAGAAAATTCCCGTTACCTACCCATGTGCAATGTATACCACATGTCACTTCACTGCCTTCAGTCATCTTTGAAGATTGAAGAATTGAGCATAGACCATGCCTAGAAAGGAATCATGACCAATCAGCACCCGGCCACAGTGTCAAACATGACTGCAGTACAATGCAAATGAGCAGTTGCAAAGTGTCTTGCTTCTGTTTTGTTTACTTTAAACTAACTTATTATACCCCCGCTTCGAAGAAGTGGGGGCTATATAGGAATCGCCCTGTACGTCCGTCCGTCCGTCCGTCCGTCCGTCCGTCCGTCCGTCCGTCCGTCCGTCCGTCCATACGTCCGTCCGTACGTCTTTCCGGACATGAAATTCTTGTGTGCGCAACTCCTCCTACATTTATCAATCAATTTGGACAAAACTTTTCAGACATCATCACTACTAAGTGAACATGCGCATATTCCAAGATTTTTGATCTGCGACAATTTTAACCAGTTTTTCTCCCTTTGACTTAGATTTATTGTGTCTTTCCATCTGAACAAATTCTTGTGTGCGCAACTCCTCCTACATTAATGAACCAATTTTGATGAAACCTTTCAAACATCATCTCTACTAAGTGAGCATGTGCATATTCCAAACTTTTTAATCTGCGACAATTTTAACCAGGTTATCTCTCTTGAACTTTGATTTAATATGGGTTTCTACATGAAATTCTTGTGTGTGCAACTCCTCCTACATTTATCAATCAATTTGGACAAAACTTTTCAGACATCATCACTACTAAGTGAACATGCGCATATTCCAAGATTTTTGATCTGCGACAATTTTAACCAGGTTATCTCCCTTTGACTTAGATTTATTATGTCTTTCCGTTCGAACAAATTCTTGTGTGCGCAACTCCTCCTACATTAATGAACCGATTTTGATGAAACCTTTCAAACATCATCTCTACTAAGTGAACATGTGCATATTCCAAACTTTTTGATCTGCGACAATTTTAACCAGGTTATCTCTCTTGAACTTTGATTTAATATGGGTTTCTGCATGAAATTCTTGTGTGCGCAACTCCTCCTACATTTATCAATCAATTTGGACGAAAGTTTACAGACATCATCACTACTAAGTGAACATGCGCATATTCCAAAATTTTTGAGCTGTGGCAATTTTAACTAGGTTATCTCCCTTTAACTTAGATTTATTATGGGTTTCTACATGAAATTCTTGTGCGCGCAACTCCTCCTACATTTATCAATCAATTTGGACAAAACTTTTCAGACATCATCACTACTAAGTGAACATGCGCATATTCCAAGATTTTTGATCTGCGACAATTTTAACCAGGTTATCTCCTTTTGACTTAGATTTATTATGTCTTTCCGTTCGAACAAATTCTTGTGTGCGCAACTCCTCCTACATTAATGAACCGATTTTGATGAAACCTTTCGAACATCATCTCTACTAAGTGAACATGTGCATATTCCAAACTTTTTGATCTGCGACAATTTTAACCAGGTTATCTCTCTTGAACTTTGATTTAATATGGGTTTCTGCATGAAATTCTTGTGTGCGCAACTCCTCCTACATTTATCAATCAATTTGGACAAAAGTTTACAGACATCATCACTACTAAGTAAACATGTGCATATTCCAAAATTTTTGAGCTGTGGCAATTTTAACTAGGTTATCTCCCTTTAACTTAGATTTATTATGGGTTTCTACATGAAATTCTTGTGCGTGCAACTCCTCCTACATTTATCAATCAATTTTGACGAAACCTTTCAAACATTATCACAACTAAGTGAACATACGCATATTCCCAAATTTTTGATCTGCGACAATTTTAACTAGGTTATCTCCCTTTAACTTGGATTTATTATGGGTTTTCAAATGGGATTCTTGTGTGTGCAACTCCTCCTACATTAATGAACCGATTTTGAATACATGTTGCACATTGTAAATGTGTTTTTCCAAATGTAAACCATATATGTGTGGGCTCTTTAAGTATTCAGTGCTGTTCTGTGGAAGGCCACATGCAAATACAAATTTCAACAACAAAAAATGATCTTCATGTATACATTTCCTAATGGCCTTCGCCTACATGATCAGAAGTGCATTCCTCTAAAAACCCAAAGCGGGGGTATTAATCACCTTCAGTGATAGTTCTAGTTCTTGATTATATTTTGATTCTCTGGTGTTTTCATCTCGTGAATTGATGTCAGAAGGTTGAGTGATAATCAATACCAGAACAAAGTGATACAAATTCAAGCTTGGCAAAATAAACAAGACGTTGGTCAGTCCTTAATCTTTGTTGTTTATTTTAAAAAAAGCACATGGCAATCACCCAGCTAACACTTTAGCAATTCCTGGAATTATAGTCTGTTCTAAAATGCTGGTTTCAGTTTCCCATGGCTGTCATGTAATACATTTCCTGGAAACATTCTGTTGACATTACGACAGCAGCATAATATGTATTTTATTAAAAGTTAATTATTGGGTAAAATTTCTACCAATACACATGGTGGTATGTATTATTTCCCATTTTTTTCATTGATGTGATCTGCAAGAAAACTCGCATAAACCCCCATGGCATCAACTTTTGCTGTTTTGACAGGTTGCTTTCACATGTGCTTATTCCCAAGTCATTGAAGTATTGGTATCATTATCGGCCGATATCTAGAACAGTTATCGGCAAAACTGATAACCCTGGTATTGGCACATTACTGTTGGGGTGGGGGCGGGGGCAATGTTTCTGTGGTGTGTCACAGGGCTCCCAGTCTTTCCTGGCTTCTTAGCAAAGCTGTTCGGGTTTGCTGGCTGCCCCGTCTCATCTGGCTAGGTTCACTCCTGGCCGTCGAGTGCACTCGGTCGCTTTGGCAGCGATTTCTTGTTCCTCAGGCAAATTGTTTGTTGTTCTGTCTTCCCCTGCTGGTGAGCCGACTAGCAGGATGGGGCTGGGACATTGGTAACCAGGGCCTTCTGTTCAGCAGAGGCCAGTGACGGCTCCTGTTAGCTGTCATTCTTGGGGACTTCCTATGGTGATTTCTCAACGTTTCCCAAGTCTGGTGGTCGATCGTCGCTTGTCGTCGGTCTCCGAGGATAGGCAGTTGGGGCCTTTTGTTTCTTGGAGGCCAGTGGCAGTTTCTGTCATTCTTGGGACAATCCTCCGGTGTTTTCTCATTGTGTCCCAGGTCCAGTTGCCGATCGACGTCTGCCGTCGGTCTCTCTAGAGGATTTTCAGACAAGGGCTTTTGTTTTGCAGAGGTCAGTGACGCGTCACTCTTGGGACTATCCTCCTGTGTCTTCTCACCATCTCCCTACTCTGTCTGCTGATCGGTTTTCGTCGTCTCTCCCTTCTGAGGATTTGGGTTCTTCTTCTGGAAGGGTTCATTGGGAAGACACTCTGTCAGGCACGTCTGTTCTGACAGATTCTCAGGCTGAGCTGAGGCAGGCCGTTCTGGCGCTCACCCGGTTGCTTTCTAGCAACCCTCAAGCTGACTTCCCTCTGCCGGGTGAGTCACAGAGATTCCTTGTCTGGCCCTTTGGCTGCTGTTCAGCATTCACAGGAGGTTTCTGCTGGCCACCCCGAGTTGGGCGCCATCTCATCTCCCACAGAGGATGACGATTTGCTTGAAGGCGATGGGCCTCCTCGTCAATCTTGGGGCAGGCTTTAGATTTTGTTTTTGGCTTCTTTCCAGACCTTTAGCCTTCAGACCAGCCCTCAGTGACCGCCTGGCCATGGTCCTCTGTGGAGCACCGCAACCCAGTGGAGCCTTCTAGCTCTGGGGTTTTGCGCCCTCTGCAGTCGGCTAACATTGTGGAGTCCTTCCAAGGCCTGGATGCCAAGATGCATTCCAAGGCCCTGATGGGCTCCTTTTCATGATATGATGCCTTTTTACCTCCAATGCGGTTTCGTCTCTACGATTCTGTCTGTCCACCAGTCTTCCAAGGGTTGACTATTGTAGACGAGGATTCTTCTTCCCTCTGGTTAGCTAAGCCAAAGTCGGCAGTTCTCCCGATGTTGGTAGTAGAATCTATGGTGGGCCTTTCCCGAGAGATGCGGGGTATGTTTCTCTTGCGGATCTTGTCGTAGCTGCCCTGGCTTCCCAGGCCTGGCATTCTGAAAAATGCAGGAGGGCAAAAAATCGCTCTCCTCAATCAGCTTAGGAGAGCAATTAGCTTTACACAGCATTTTAAGTATCCAGTTGAACGAACTCATTGAAACTGAAACCAACAGACTACATCAGTGATTTTATTAACTTTACTAAGGTAAAGCGAAATCTCTTAGACATCTAGATGTCGCACTCAACAACCGAACACACACTTGACAAGACCTGTGTGTGTACCCAGACCTGTTGTCCAAGAAAGTCATACGCCTACCACTACCACCTTCAACCCCCCAAGGGGGTTGAATGTGGTAGTGGTAGGCGTATGACTTTCTTGGACAACAGGTCTGCTTGAATCTACAGTCATATCCTGGTGCAAGTGCTTCAAGTGACAGGATAGTAGTAATGGTAGTATATTATAGTGTCAATATTCCTTGAATAATTACCCCTCAAACTGTGATGTCAGTTGTTGAACTTGAAACTGACAGAAAAAAAAATATTGCTGTGACCCATTTTGCTTCAAATGATTGCAACTGTGTTTGGGTATGGTTGCAGCCATTACCTTTTACCACTAAACCACTTTCAAAATGAAATTACGTGATGTTATGTGACTTCGAAGTTAAATTACAATTTTTCTTTACAACAAAAATTTAATGTGAGCATAATACATGTAATCTCAATCATCCCAAACCAAAATATTTAGGAGGGCAATTTTTCGCTCTCCTTAATTCTTTCAGGAGGGCAGTAAGGAGAGCTAAAAAATCGCTCTCCTGAAATTGCCAAGCCTGGCTTCCTATCTCCCACCAGGGGTGTTCGGTGATGCTCAGGTGCCTTTGCGTTTTTTGTTCAGGCTCTTATGAACCTGACACATGCTCACGCCTGCAACACGACTAATTTGGAGCTTGCACACCGGGATGCAGTGTTGGACACTTCTCCATCCCTTCCTTTTGAGCAGTGTGCTGTTCTGAGGTCTGCCTCTTTGGCTGGACCTCATCTGCTCCACGGTTCTGTGGGTGCTGTTCCCGATGAGGTTTGTTGTCAATCGAAGGACCAGCTTTTGTTATGGCAACTGGACAACCTGTTGCTGTGGGTGGTGGTCGTTCCAGCCCCACCAAGTGCCCAGCCATGTCGGCCATGCAGGCTGCGCCTTTGGCTACATCCGGTCCTTCTGCTCAGAAGAAGCGTTGACGCTGCCAGGCTTGCTGGCGCCCTTAGGGAGGAAAGTCTCAGGACTCTGTTGCTTCCCGAGGGGGTTGGTTTCTCCTCTCAGGGGCCTCTTTGAGGCCACAAATGAAGGTCCTCACCTCGATTCACCTCCAGTCGGGGGAAGGCTGTTGCTGTTTTTCGATTATTGGACAGAGATAACGTCAGATCCTTGGGTTCTCGACGTCGTCCAATCAGGTCTGCAACTGTTTATCTCGGGTGCCCCTACGGATTCAGGTCCCTTCCGATCCTCAGTGCCAGGACCTTCTGGTGCAGAAGATCGATAATCTCCTCTTCAAAGGGGTGATTGAGGTGGTCGGGAACACCCTTTCTCTGGGGTTCTACTCCAGACTTTTCTTGGTGCCAGAGAAAAATGGCCAGCTTTGTCCTGCCATCGATCTGAGTATCCTGAGCGAGTCCATCATAGAACCTCTTTTCAGCATGGAGACTTTCAGGTCGGTTCGATGGTCGATTCATCGGTGATTTTGCAGCCAGTATCAACCAGATGGATGCCTTTTTCCATGTGCCCATTCACCTGGCATCACGGAAATACCTTCGGTTCTCGTTTTGGGTTCGTGTCTTTCAATTCAAACCTCTCCCGTTCGATTTGAACCTGGTTCCTTGGGCCTTCACCAGACTGATGTCACATTTGCTAGCTTTTCAGCTTTCTCAGTTGGCTGTGACTTCGTCAGCCTATCTGGGCGACTTCCTTCAACGGCACCACAATGCTGCAATTCTGGAGTCTGATGTCCTACGTGTGCTTGACCTGCTGAGATTCAGAGTCAACTGCGAGAAGTCAGATCTAACTCCTTGTCAGTAATTTTGTCATTTGGGAATGGATTTCGACACTTTTCACAATGTGGTGTCTGTTCCCAAGACTCGGGCATTGATCCTTGACTCTTGACCTGCTCCAATCCTCCTCGGTCTCGGCCAGGACTTTCCTTCGGTTGCTGGGCCTTTGCGGCTCGGTTTCAGATCTCATTCGCTGGGTCGTTTGTTTGTCCCACCTCTCCAATACTTCCTGTTGGTTCATTGGCATCCGAATGTGGATCCTCTGGACCTGGAACTTCCTATTCCTCGGTTGCATTGTCACCTCCGCCCTTGGACCAATTTTCCCTGGTTGACTCTGGGTGTTCCATTGGATCTTCCTCCGGCCGATCGCCTCCGAACAGCGGATTCCAGAGATCGGGGATCGGGTGCGACGTTAGATTCTCTCTTGTCTGTCTACTCTTGGCGAGTGGGACTGGGAGCAGGTGGCCCTTCATATCAACCAGAAGGAGCTCCTTGCTCTCCTGTTGAGTTTTCAGCAATGGATCTCTCACCTGTCGAATCCCACAGTCCTCCTCCTTTCGAACAATTCGACACTGGTGGCCAACATCCGGAATCAAGGGGTCATGCATTCGATTCCCATGTATTGACTATGTCGGGATCTGCTGTTAGCGCGAAATGTACACGCTCGGTTGGCCATTTGGCACATCCCTGGGCATCTCAATGTCCTAGCCGACTCCCTGTCACAGTGAGACGTGTCCTTCCCACCGAATGGATGCTGAATTGTTCTGTGTTTCAGACGATTTGCGAACAGTGGGGTTGTCTTTATACCAACCTTTTTACCACTTCCTGGAATCATCAGGTAAAGACCTTTGGCTCCCTTTGTCCAGATCCAGTAGCATTTGCGGTGGGTGTCTCGGGACTGGACAGGTTGGATATGCCTTCCTTCCTGCACTGATTCTTCCTCAGGCGTTGTATATTTGTGCTTGCAGTTGCAGGGTCACTCTGAACGCTCCTCTGTCTCCACAGAGAGTGTGGATCAATTGGCTGCGTCCTCTATTAGCAGATCAGCCAATTCGTCAACCTCTGCACCGCAATCTTCTTTCCCAGGACAGTCCCAGGAAGTACCACAACAACCTGGCGAGCCTGACGCCTGTTTTTTATTTGGTCCTGTCTGTGACGTAGAGGTTTTTAGCTCAACTTTGGCGAAGCCAAATTTGAGCTTATGCCATGGCCAGTTGTCCGTCTGTCCGTCAACAATTCAATACAGCTCGGGCTAGAGGCCGTATTTATGAACCGATCTTTACAAAACTTCTTGGGTACCTTTGTTATGACCGTGGGATGAGAGCGAGTGTTTTTGGGTCCGGTCTGAAATTCAAGATGGTCGATGGCAGCCATTTTGTACAAAATTAGGTGCAATCAGATTTTTGCACAGAACTTCCATATGAAAGCACTGATTTGAAATTTTTTTTGTGTGAATGCTTAGTACCATGGGATACATTACATATAATACGGGTTTTTTTCTTGTGCAAATTAGATGAACTTTGATTTTTTCAGTGCTACTTACACACAGTAAGTTCACATGTCAATACGGCTTGGGCTACAGGCTGTATTTATCAACCGATCGTCACGAAACTTCTTGGATACCTCTGTTATCACCTTGGGACAAGAACGAGTGTTTCTGAGTGCGGTCCAAAATTCAAGATGGCTGCCAATGGCCATTTTGTACCGAAATTAGGTCTAATCAGTTTTTTTGTACACAACTTCTATATGGCTCAGGCTAGAGGCCGTATTTATGAACCGACCTTTATGAAACTTCTTGAGTACCTTTGTTATCACCGTGGGATGAGAACGAGTGTTTTGGGGTGTGGTCCAAAATTCAAGATGGCCACCAGCAGCCATTTTGTACCAAAATTAGTGCAATCAGTCTTTTGTACAGAACTTCTGAATGAAAGTTCTGATTTGAATAAATTTTTGTATGAATGTTTAGTAAAATGGAATACATCACTTATAATATGGGGTTTTTTCTCGTGCAGAAATTATGCAAATTAGATGAATTTTGATTATTTAGTGCTACTAATACACTGTAAGTGCACATGTCAATACGGCTCGGGCTAGAGGCTGTACGTATCAACAGATCTTCACGAAACCTTTTGGGTACCTTTGTTATCACCTTGGGACGAGAACGAGTGTTTCTGAGTGCGGTCCAAAATTCAAGATGGCTGCCAGTGGCCATTTTGTACCGAAATTAGGTCCAATCAGTTTTTTGTCACAACTTCTATACAGATCGTATTTATGAACTGATCTTCACGAAACTTCTTGGGTACCTTTGTTTTCACCTTGGGACAGGAATGAGTGTGTTTTGGGGTGCCTTTGTTACAGTACTGTGATCACAAAAGCGGTCTTTTAGTCGATCGGCTCTCGATCCGGCTTCGGTTCCGTCGCGATTGAGAATCGTGGTTCTGTTGATAAAACGCGGCAGAATGGAGAATGAATCGAGACAAAATTTAGGTAGAATCGAGAGAAAATCGCAATGGAAACACCAATACATTGTGAGATGATTTGTTACATGTATTCCTCGGTGGTGAAAACTTCAAAGTTTGGCGTGAATGGATCGTACATTCTAAGATTCGTTCAATGTATTCGTATATCGCAAAAAAAACCCAAAATCCAGTCGAGTTACAAACATGAAGATATTTTCTGACTCGCCCCCTTTTCAAATCGACAAAAGTAAAAATTTTGAAAGAAAAGTGTGCGGTGATGTAAGTAGATGTGAACAAGTGAACACTATCATAAGAATAGGCCTGGTCTGTGCGGGTAAATCCTCAGCGCATCAAACTGAGAACGAAAAGTATTACGCCTGCAGTCTTTAACTCCACCCATCTTTTATTTTATGGAAATATAGCCAATATGGTACCTTGCGAAATCCCTGGCAGCTAAGAGAAGCAGAGTATTTCAGGGTCCATCAATGAATGTCATGAAGGATTCAGCATGATAAGTCCTCCCCCAACAAAACGTTCTCCAATATAGTTTGGTGTAGCCAAACAGGCCAACTTTGCCCCGAGTTTCGGTTAAATTAATTAATTTTTTTTTAAATTCAGAAAGTGATGACCCGATCCCTAGGCAGATTCAATTTTTAAAAAAAATGATTTCCTGAAAAAAAAACATGTCTCTAGCCTCCTAACAGGAATGCGCTCAGTCAAAAGAGAGCTCACGACCTGAGCTATAATTAAGTTGATGCAAAAAAAAGGGATTTTTTTCAGTTAGACTTGGCTGAGCTTTTTCACAGAACTATCTGTTTAACCTACCATTGAATGCAGCCAAGGGTTAACAAATAATTAAATGATTAAAACTCCTTCCATTTTCCATTTTCACCCCCCCTCCCCTCCCCCCACGTGCCACCGTCTGTTGTCGATAGAAATATTACTGTCAATTGGTAAAATTATTATAAACAAAATAAACAAATAAAAAGGAAAAAGGCGGCCATATCCAAATTACTTCAAACAGAAGTTCTTTACCCAACATCAGAAATCAGTCAAAAGCCAATTTTATTGTTGGACGTTCTCTCATCACGAGGGCATTATTTTTTCACAACTTTCAAACAACACGTGTTTAAGGAGTCCGACATTTTATCGTTTGAATGTTTTTCGCTCCGTACAGTTCGCACCGCCGGGTTAAATTAAAGTAACATAACTTTGTATTTTGGTCTAGAGGCTTTGAAATGAATTTGTTGAAGTATGTCTCCAGTGTGCTGTAAGTTTTTTCACAGAACCTGATCACACTGTGTGAGTGTTTTTATCATAATCAACCAATTTATTTATTGGTGTTTAACCTAGAGTCTACAATATCATGTGTAGAAGACCGGCGGAGGGGTGGGGGGGGGGGATAACCAGTAAAATTCAGTGTTCTTATTCCCCCACCAAAAAACATTGACTCTATGCGAGACCCCCCCCCCCCCCCCCCCCCCCAATCTCCTGACTGTACACCTGGTATATTTACATGTACATCCCCTGCAGTTAAATAAATAAAAGTTCCGTCAGAGTCTACGCACTTTTCAAAAATAGTGAAGTAGGACTGATCTACAATTCCATCGAAGCTCCACCAGCGGGAAGGCCACACCCACCTCAGGGCTATGATTAAATTAAGTTGAGATTGGAGTGTGCAGCCCACACAATGTCAGATCGGGGGGACAACAAAAAGAGAGGGTGTGATGAAAGACATAGTGGGTGGAGCGAGGGTGTCTGCCTCAAGTCCATGTTTATCACGATTTTCAAATTCAGATGAATACGATTATGAATTTGACCCTTTTTTAGAATATATAACAACTCGATACATTGGTTAGGTCTACATGTACATTAACATTGCAAACCGGTTACATTTGTGCACATGCAGTTCGGCCTGTTCCCTCCGACAAAATCGCGGCGCTGTCGACGTTCGCAAAAAATCTTGGCGAAAATCCAATCAGCGGAATGGAGATTGTGTTTCGCTTTAGCCGCGCTTCTGTCGATAAGGTTTTTTTCTTGTCTGTCACGTCGATCGCGACCGTGTCGAGAACGTGCCACGATTTGGGGTCCGCTTTTGTGATCACAGTACTGTATCACTGCTATGAGAACAAATATTTTGGGGTTCAGTCAGACCCACTCTGGGACTCAAAGATTTCTTTTCTAGTTTAGCATCTGACTGTCACCCACCGTTACAATACTTTACTTATATATTTGTTACAGGCTACGGTCAGTATTTATGTACAGACCGTTACAATACTTCATATGTACCTTTGTTATCAGGTCATTACCTAGATGTTTGTCATTGCTGTGTCACATACTATACATGTTCATGTCTTGACAAGTTGAGCTGCAGTGTCATTGACACTTTCATTTGAGATGAACAGTGGAGTGCATTTCTGCATCACGGAGACATTCCACTGGCATGACTTATGCTGCTAAGTGGAAAGTTTTCTGTCGCTGGTTGCAGTTCAACATGTGGATTACTGAAATCTGTCGATCGCTCAAATTGCGGATTTTCTGGTATACCCTTTTTTGACTCCAAGGGCCTCCAGCCTATTACTGTTAAGGACTATAGGTCTATGCTGTCAGAAACTGTCTTATGTGGGAAAATGGTGCATCCGTCGTAATCTCTTTCTCTCCAAATTGATTCGGCACTTTTTTTTTAAGAGGCCTTGAGTTTTGTGTCTTACACCCAAATGGAACTTGGCATGGGTGTTGCATTGTTTGGAGGGGGCGCCGTCCAAGCCTTTATCTGAGACCGATATGCATTTTCTCACATATAAGACTGATTTTCTTCTAGCATTTGCTGCTGCCAGACATGTCAGTGAGCTTCATGTGCTTTCTGTTCATTCAGCTTTCTTCAGAAATGAGGCTAACAGTGTAAGCCTCACTACTGATTGCTCTTTTCTGACCAAGAATCAACTTCCTGATTCGGTGCTTCCACCCATCTGCATTCGAGCACTTCCTTTTGTCGATGGCCGGAGGCCTCTTCTTTGTCCTGTTCATGCAATCAAGACTTAATCGCACACAGTTCATTTGGAAGAGATTCTTTCTGTCTCCCATTTCTGGGAGGCAGTCTATCCCTTCCCATTCTATTTCCAGGTGGATATGTCTCGCAATCAAGCTGGCTTATTCCAGTTTGTCTGCTCCGGATCTTGTTTCGAACTGATTTAATGCTAATGAGGTTCGTGCCGTTTATACATCCTGGGTGTTCTCCAATTTTCTTTTTCTCAGGAACGTTAGGATGCAGCTTACTGTAGGAATGCTTCTGCTTTCTCCTCCTTTTATCTCCACCACCTACAGCAGCAATCTGAGGACCTTTTTCTTTGGACCCTCTAGTTGCTGCTCAGCCTGTTGTGCACCCTCGTTAAATATGTATTTTCATGTTTGTGCATTTTTATCACTCCGCCTTGTTGTTTTTAGGTGCTTCATGCTTTTCTACACTATGATGTTGTGTTTCAGCTTCTTTTCTTTCAGCGACTTCCCACTCTTTGTCCTTTACAGGTGTTGCTGTCGTTGCATTTCTTTCAGCTGCACTTTGATGGTATTGGTTTTGTGATTCACCTCCTATTATTTATTCAGCCAATTGTAAACAATTGTGAGTAGGTTGAAAAGAAATTTAAGATTTATTTAGTAAATTTTGTTTCTTAACATACCTACCACAATTGTTTACTGGAGGCCCACCCTCCTAGGGGATATCTCTGATATCATTGAGTCCCATCTAAATCACAAAACTTCTCATTGGCAGAACCTGGGAATTGACGTCACGGTTGTTGCGCATGTGCTCTGTAAATGCAAGAGGTGTGCAGGGAGAGCACCTGTAATGTTGAGCACTGGTCTTGCTCAACCCTTTTTCGATCTCTTTATAGTGCTTTTGCACTTTTCTACTTTCCAAATATCATTTGGAAAAGTTATTAGCTTGAGTTAAGTTCCAAAGTAGGGCTTGCACTTACGTTACTGCCAATTGTAAACAACTGTGGTAGGAATGTTAAGAAACAAAATTTACTAAAAAAATTTAATATTTATACCTTAACTTTTCCAGACCATGATCTATTTTATGATGACAATAAAACTTATTGTACTTGTACTTGAGTGATGTGAGACACTGCTGGGAAGGGTTCTCACATAATATTATGTCATCAGGGGTTTAGCCAGAGATGCGTCCAACCGTCTTTTGGACACCCTGTTTACAATTTGGACACATTGTTTTTTCAAAAAGACGGCCCTTCTGATGTTGCTATGCATCCCTCAGTGCCCTGTTGATTGTCTTTCCTAAATGTTACAAATGCCACCGGTTCCCCGTATGTTATTCGCATAGAAAATACCCCAATTCCAATATGATACTGTCAGATATTGATAGATATCATGGAAATCTGCATACGGTCGTTCCCATTCGAGGGCTGTTCCCGTTTCTATGGTCTATTATTAGATTTCTGTAGTATGCAACTATGATACGTCAGTGTAATGTCTCGCGATTTAGGTGACAACACTGTTGTGTTACCACACGTGTTCTAAACTTCGAGATGTGAATTTCACCCGTCCTAGTTTCAATGACAAATTTAGTCCACTCATTGACATTTCCATCGAGGTCAGTCGACTGTTGACAGAATAATGCCACATCTACAATGTTTATAGTGAGCACTGAACGCCGCACTCGGAACACAAGCATTGCATCAATTTGCATGATGGAATGGAAGTTATGGAACGACCATCCATTGTAAGTTGTATGAAGCCAAAACGGACAGACTTGTCGCAGACTCAGAGGTCAGTAATTGCACTTACAAAGTTATAAGTTACACCCCAATTCCTTTGTCTTCTGCGGCCGGGTTGGTATAATGAGAGATGAATGAAATACCTGATAGAACTGTACTTGAATTGAATACATGTAATCACGTACCAAGATACCAACACAGGTCAATGCGTTTTGTGAACTTTGGTTTAAGAAGGTTACTAAGGTAACCTCGCTGCAGGTATTCGTGAATTTGAACAACCTGCCTACGTGCTGTAACACTCACCGCTCGTGGGCAGGTTCAAATTCATGAATACATGAATGTACCTACTACCTCAAGGCTCCACATGAGTTAGTAACTATTACATCAATACACGGTTGGGGTTAGGCCGTTAGGGGGAGCCCAGGGGCGGGGAGGGACATAAGTCTGTGCCCCCAATGATTAAATGTCAGTAAATTTGGGTGGAAAAATTGGAAAGTTGTAACATGCTGTCAAAAAAATGTCTTTTTGCCCTCTCAAAATTAAAAGAAGATTCAACCCCTAAAACTCACCAGAAGGCTTCATTTGATGCTGGATTTAAAAAAAATTTCGGGGAGAGAACCCCCCCCCCCCCCCCCCCCCCAGACTCCCCTAAAAGGGCAAGTGCCTGTGGTACTTGCAAGCAGATGCCTTCGACATCTGCATTTGCTTCCGAAGACTCCAACTTGCCCCTCTCCCAAATTTGGACACCCTATTTTCAAATCCTGGCTAAACCCCTGTATGTCATCAGCATAATAAATGGAAGTAAAATAAGTAATACAGATTTTTCTGGTCACCTTAATATTTTTACCTGTGTCGCCAGCGGCAGAGCAGGTCTCGTAACCGCTCGACTCCATCCATCCGTCTGTCGTCTGTCCGTCCGTCCGTCCGTCCGTCCGTCCGTCCATCTGGGCCAACATTTCGGGTTTGGGGGATATTATTATTAGGGGCTACCTCCAAATTAAGGTAGTGTTAGGGTTAGGAGTGGGGTGCGGTTAGGGTTAGAATAGGGCTTAAGCCAGGGGGGGGGGGGTAGGGTTGAGGTCAGGGGTGGGGTTTTAGTATTAGTAGCCCCTAAACTGAAAAATAGCTCCTAATCGTATTGGTTTGGCTAGGGTGGGGTTGGGTCAGGGGTGGGGTTAGGGTTAGGGGTAGCCCCAGAGTAGGGCTTAAGGTTGGGGGTTTAGTCCTGGGGGTGGGTGGGGGTTAGGGTCTGGGGTGGGATTTTAGGGTTGAGGGTCAGGGTGGGGTAGGGTTAGGGTTAGGGTGGGGTTTTTGGATGGAGGGGTGGGGTTAGGGTTAAATATAAGTTCTAGGGTGGAGGGGGTGGGGGTCTGGGTAAAATAAGGTTTTGGACATACAAAATGTTTTTTTGGTAGCCCATAAACCCGAAATGTTGGAGCATCCGTCCGTCCGTGCGTCCGAAACACTTCTTCCGTCAAAGTTTTCTTGGCTTCTATGAAAGGGAATGATTTTATATTTGGTCTGCTGCTTCATAATGATGAGTTGTATCGTGTATCTAATTTTCAGATCAATTGCATGCAGCGACGCAGGTCCAGACCTGGTATTGGTCTTGGCTTGTTATACTATAAACCAATGGCCCAGACTAGTTGGTGCAAACTCAAAGTTATCAAGGGCCAAACACAAATTTTGAACCCCTAATCCCCAAAATTTGCTTGCAAAACCGAAAATTAAAAGTCCTTTCTGGTCCTCCATACATTTACTCTCTGTGCACACGCAGCCAGCAGGAAGTGACTGGAATTGGTGCCAACATCATTCCTTGTTTGGCCCTAAATCAGCAACATTGAACAGACATCTGTGCTTTTAAATCTCCTTTTTTGAGGATGCCAAACACAAATCAATGGTAAAATTGGTGGATCCAAGGACTCAAATGGATGATGGAAGTGAACAACGGTGGTTAGAAACGTTCAGGGCTGTAACGTTCAGGGCTGTAACGTTATAATAATTATAAAAATTATTTCATATTTCCCAATTTCGGGCCATGTGCCTGACGTCATCATTCTTGCTAATGATTTATCCACTGTTTACTTACTGTTTGTGTTCCTTCCCTACACCTCCTTGAAGTCCTGTTAAACTCCCAAGCTTTTTGGCTTATTTTTATCAAAATTTTTTATTAAATTTCTTGGGAGTTTAACATGTATTACAGAATATTTCTTCTGTTTATCCCCTTGGTTACGTCCTCACCCTAGTCATTTAGTCTTGCATCTTCTATCCGATGTATTGTTTTTTCTTCAGTTGAAGATCTAGCTTTGCATCTGGTAGCATTTAAATTGGTTACTGAGTCCTGACTTTGGGCCTTTTTGTGTGCCTGATGTCTTGTTTCCGTTTTTTTTTTTTGATGTTGTTTACATTGACAACGTCCTCACTTATATGTAGTATTTTATTTTAAATATTGTTTTTTGGTACCGCTTTCATTGATTCCAGAGCACTCCCCTCTTTGTTTTTGAAGGAGATGCCTTCAAAAAGGGGGGGGGGGGGTGATTTTTTAAATCTCTGGCTTGATAAGTGTGTAACTATGAGTGAAGCTGTTTTGTCTGTAGATTATATCCTGAATATAGCTTGTGTATTATTGTATATGGCGTATGTTTGTGGGGGGTTAACCTCTCACTCTCACATACGCCATCGTAATTTTTAGGGCCTAGTCCGGACTAGCCTTAAAATTGGAAACTTGTTCCATCCAATTAGCATAGTCATTCATGCTGAGAATATGGAATTACTTTAATTTGGCTACTTATTTATGTTATGTCTTCTCTAGTACTGTATAGAGAGACATACATGCAATTCTTTTTAAATTTAATTTCCTTTCACCTTGGATTGCAGGCTTGGGAACTATGTTGGTCTGCTAATTCTGAAGTCCTAGGCCCTCCGCCTTTTTCCGATACAGCTAGTCTGGGCCATTGGTTTATAGTATAAAAATGTGATAAATTTAAAGTAATTTGTATATTTTTTATGCTAACCAATGGCCCAGACAGGTAGTGATGAACCGATAATTGGAAATGGCAATCAGAACCGGCTGGTTATGGGGCACCGGTCGATTGTAACAACCAGCAGTTAAAAACCGGCTGTTTCCGGTTATTCAAAATTTAACACGGACTATTAAAAATTCCTTTGATATCTGGCCATTTCAATAAAGTTTCCTCATTAAAAACGTGTGCAGTGCATTGCAGAAAATTTAGGGATTTACAGAAAGGAGATATTACATAATTTACCAACTGCAATCGGTATGAGGTCGCCACCATTTCCCGAAGATTGTAGAGTTCATGTAAACATTAGAGAAACACATCAAGGGAGGTAACACCTTGAAAAAAGAACATTGAATAATACATTCTGACAAACGTGTAAACCATGTGCCATCCGACTTTACAACACATAGAGATGAGCCGATTAGTAAAATGCCCCATAAGACGAATGCCGATTATTTTAGACAACAATCGGCCGATACCGAATGCCGATGTCAGATGGTTTCTTTATTATTCAAGCTGACTGCAGAAACTGGGTGATTTACCTTAATCAGAATCCCTATCAACCCGGAAGATAACACACTTTTACCATACTGACTCGTGTCGAAGCCCATACTCGTGTCGAAGCCCACCCCCTGTTTTTTCAGATTTGTGAACCAGGGTGCCCTACTTGAGTCAAATCCCACCCCCCAAGTTTCAAATTGGACGAAAGTTGTTTGAGACAAGACGTCAAATTTACAGGCATCAAATGGAAAAATAGCTGACTTGTTGCAACACTGTACTTACCAAATAGAACTGCAATACTGTATTATGTATATTTTTTGGAGTTGAGATTTTTGTGTTGTTAAATTCGTCTTTTGTGTAATACATTATGTCTGTGTTCAGTGTAATAAGTCTTTATTAAAATATTATCCCAAGCAAAATTGACTTGTTTATTTTTTTGTCGACCTCGTTTTTGGAAGCTGTCACTTGTTTCAAATGAGAGTGCAGGCTGCTGTCAATAGTTGTCTGAAACACGTCCACAACATATAGTTTTCACAGTTTTCACAGTGGTCGAATATCATCAGAAAGATACTGATTGAACACTGCCACTTTCAAGCAGGGCACAACTCATTGTAAAAGAACACTGCCACTTTCGAGCCTGAACATCTCATTGTGAAAAACAGGTATTCAGAAATTAATGAGAAAGTGGTAAATAAAAATAAAAAATAATTACAACTCTGGTATTTGAGAATTTTTTAACAATATAACCAGGAATATGATTTATGACATATTGGTTTAATAAATCATGCTCATTTATCATTTCATCATGCTCTGCAACATGTGAAGTTATGACTTTCAGTGTAAAATCAAATTTTCGAATTTGCCAAGGGAGGCAACTATTTTGTTATTCATATTCCGCTGTGTAAATTTTATCTGGTCTTCATATGAAGAATATTTTTATTGATGTTGTGTGAAGCTTTATTTTGTTTTATTCATAATAAAATGTACATATTAAAAAAAACAGCTATTTTTAAACAGACTATGTTTGCCTGTTTTCAGGGGGGTGGTTTGCAGTGTTGATTGTCAACTTACGTCCATTTCTGGCTTCGAGAGTAACCTGTACAAAAAAAAAAAAAAAAATGAAAACACCACATGGTTTTCTGCTTGTTTTATTCATTAAATTGAGGATTAAAACCCGAAATCTGAACTGTATGTACAAGATAATTATGAGAATTTTTAAAGCAGATTCTATAAAATTGGTAGGTGGTTTCCAAAGAAATGTAACATACCCAGTGGATACTTACTTGTCTTATTTCGACAATTTCCGACGCATCCCAACGCGACTTACAAGCACTAAGCCCACCCCCCCCCCCACCCCCCCCACCCCATCACCACCACTTTGCAATTTATCCACTGCAAGCACCCCCTGGGCTTCGACACGAGTCAGTACGGTAATACTCACTTAAATAAATTAACAGACATCAAAGGGTTAATTTTCTGTCAATGAAGCACCATCAGTGCAGAATATTTTCGATTTAAAATAAACAGCTAACAACTGAGTCGAGAACTCATCACGTGCATCGTCACGGTAAATTGTGTTCTGAGCCTTTGATGCGGTTCACATCAACAATGGAAACAATTCATTTCAGAGTCGGGTCTTTGCCGAATCGCCCCCTGCACAGGCTTTGAAGTCGACTTTCAGTTATTTGGAAGAAAATGTTTAGTGAAAATCAAAAGCCGTTGTTGGAACCACACGTTTTAAAGTGGGAGTTTCTTTTCGGTAAACCCATATATGGGATTGTGTCACACGAGTTATGACGTTGCACTGCATTATCTATTTTTATCATGTGCTCCACACAATTCAACATGAGAAAAATTCAGTGGCTTCGTGTTGATAAATCCCACCCCGAATGGCCTGATATTAAACTTTTTGCACCCAAACCTTTCACAATTAACATGGATTACTAATATGGAGGAATTATCTGTCCAATATATATTTAATGAGACGATGAGCGTGGTTGAAAGAAATATTGCAACATTTTGCAGAATGAAGTACAGTTTGGGCAGTGAAGAGAGTCTGTATTCACATGATAGATAAAAAACAACTCGGTACACAGTTACACAATCAGAATCTTTAATATAATATTCTGCCTTTTCTTTCACGAACCATCATTTTCATGGTATCAGTAACAGACGAGGGGGGCGCGGTGGCTCAGTTGGTAGAGGTGCAGGCTGCAAGCCGAGAGGTCCTCGGTTCGAATCCCACTTGCGGCAACCGTGTTGTGTCCTTGGGCAAGACACTTCACCCCGATTGCCTACAGGGGGGCCCGATGCCGCTGTGTACTGAGGCGTACTGCACGTCGATGGTGCGCATGTCTTCAACCAATCTAACCCTGCCTGTGCTGCGGTGCAGAGTTCAGAGTTACGATGTTGGGGAGCTGACAGCTGCTCGTCGTTGCTCGGTGGTTCTCTCCGGGTACTCCGGCTTCCTCCACCCGTAAAACTGTCACGGTCACGATTAGCCATTGTGCATAAGTATGTGACCTTAAACACCAATAAATAAATACATAGTAACAGACGAGTTACGTACCGATCGCTTGCCACTGGTTATCCCATGAAGTGGAATAAAGTTCATCCATAACACTTTCACTTTCACTGAGTTTCAGACAATCGGCGAGGGCCGATGTTGAATCATGAGTGCCGATGGTGAACCGATGGGTGCTTATCGGTCGAGTGCCGATGTTACAGCGATTAATCGTCTCATCTCTAACAACACACATTAACATCAAAATTAGTATGTGTGCTCAGTATATTCCTGGTTAATACAGCCAAGTGTATTGTATCCTTACACAAAACCGTAATAACACTATTTACCAGAATAAAACACAATCTTCACGAGAACAATATCGTGTGATTGTATCATTAATAACGATCTTTTCCCAACACCCCAACCAAAATGCAAATATTATTTTGGCTAATATTGCCCAGCACTAAATATGCATACTCTGAGAACTTACGTGGTATTTAGCTTTCGTAATTGATGATTTATCAATGAAATTCTTTAGTATAACAGGCACCAACAGATTTTCTTCAGTTTCCTACTTCAGCAATTGGAAACGGCATTGGAATCTGCATAATTGGCAGAGAAATAACCGGTAGTCGGTTGATAGCATGGTTTGATAATTGGTTCATCACTACAGAAAGATATGGCCTTCCCATGAGTGGGCACTCATACCTCCCTGCTGAGTTATGTAGTACTCTCTTCTACAAAGAATGATGTTGGCGCCAATTCCGGTCACTTTCTGACGGCTGCACATGCGCAGAGAGTAAAATTATGGAGTAAAAAATATGCAAGTAAATTTTGGGAATTTTGGGAATTAGGGGGTTCAAAATTTGTTTGGCCCTTGATAACTTTGAGTTTGCACCAGCTAGTCTGGGCCATTGGTAAGTATAAAAAATATACAAATTACTTTAAATTTATCATTTATGCACCAACAGGCAACTTTTCTAGGAAAGCTAGTGGATAGAGGCAAAATAACAAGGAACTGACAAATACAACAAAACCGATTTGAATTGAAAAATTGACTAAAAACTGCTTTTATTTTCAAATTATTTTGATTAATTATGTATACAGCAGTCTAGCCAAAGCATATTTTATGGTAATTGAACATAGTTGGGCAAATAATACGCCTGTTATCAGTATACAGATACAATATAAGTGATGAATAGTTATAAAAATGAGGAACCGGAATGGAGGCGGGGACGGCGGTGGAAATGTTTGACTTGCTTTAACTTTGAAAATAATAAATGTTGGAATGACTGCTTCCTGGCCCAAAAATTTGACAGAACACCGTTTGAAACCCACCGAGAAAATAATCCGTATTTCCATTGGATAATCTTGCAGATCAAAGGGACCGATCGAATGGTTCCCATATTCTTGCGCGATTATTTTATGACCTAAAGGGGGGTTCCGTAAATGAGTGAACTTGTAGAGTTACCTACTAAAATGGGATTCAGCATGATTAAAATTAAAACTGAACCTGAAAAGGTGGAACCGATACGGCATCGGGAACAGGCAACTAATGATAACTGATTCCCGGACGAAGTTTGTCGATTGCTTTTATGCATTAAACCTGCTGTTGCATAAATACAGATAGTTGCATTAATGAAACTATCTGGCTATTTTTGATTTGTGCAGTTTTATCTATAAGAGTTATGTTAATTTTAATATCTGATTTCTACAGGGATGAGATAATTCAGTTAGATATCCAATTTCAGATACATGTAATTTATTAAATTGCAGAAATTTTATATTTTTATACTGTACCAATGACCCAGACATAGCTGGTGCTAACTCTTAAAATATAGGGCCAAACACAAATTTTGCCCCCCAATCCCCAAAATTTGCATCTAAAACTAAAGAAAACATGTCCTGAAAGGCCCTCCACACTTCGCCCCTACTGCGCATGCGCAGTGTCAAGGACGTTCCGAAATTGGCGCCATTTATCTTTCTAAGTTTGGCCCTTCATCAGTTAACATCTGACTGATCTTTGTGCTTTTAAATCTCAGTTTAAATGATGCCAGACACATAAATATTAGTGAAATGGTGATTCTAAGGAGGATAGAAAAGGAGGAGAGGAAAAGAATGTGTGACAGAATATTATCAGGGCTGTAACTTAAAAATTTTTAATGAAATTATGTTAAGTTACCTATTTTCAAGGCAGCAGCCATTTTGTTGTCATTCTGATTATTTAGTTACACTGTTTTTTCAAGTGTTTTTCCTCTCTCCCTGTCCTTTAAGTTCCCCCTTGCTATTCTCCCATGCTTTTGGCATAGTTTCTGTAATTATTATTACTAAAATTTCTTGGGAGTTTTAGCTGTATAACAGAATGAATTCTGTTCTTTCCCCATGTTTACGTCTTCACCTACGGGTGGTTAGGCGTTGTGTTCTGCATCTACCATCTGATGTTCTGCAGTTTCTTCCCTGGAAGTCTCTGTCTTGCATCAGATAGTGTATTTTTGGTAACTGATTTCGGGCCTGGGTGCCTGGAGTCTTATTTTAGTGTTTTTACACTCATTGTTTACATTTACAACAGCCCTCTGTGTGAGGGGGGGATTTCTAAATAATAATATCTTTATGTTATTTTAATCATAACTAGATACATTATTATTGTTCGTAAGTGTTGAAAAAAATTGTTTAAAATATTTTTAAAATTTTTGTCCACACTTAGGCTTGGGATCCATTGGGGCTCAACGTTACTTTTCAGAAACTTGGGCTGTTCTGAAAAAATATTTTTTCAAAATATTTTGATTTCAATTATTTTTTCTATATTAATGGATCATATTATTATTATGTATTTTGATTGCCAGGGGTTAGTGCGAGTACCAGGACTTGTTTTCTTTTCACATTGAAAGGATATTGATCAATTGCTTTAAGAGGAAGTCTTCCTCTGACCTTATTATCATTCTATATGTGGTCAGTGTACTCGCATTAACTCCTGTTCTGTATCGTATGATTTCGATGACAATATGGGAAGCGTATGTCACGGTATGTTGTTGGGGATTTGGACACTCCGGTCCTTTCCCCGCAGGGTCACTCTACTTTATCAATTTCTATTTCAGACGATCAAGATTAGGGTGATGTATCTGTGATGTCTTCCAACAGTGTGCCTCCGTCGTCACAATTAATGAAGGGCTAGCGGAAAAGTGCTCATGTAATACGCCAATTGCCTAAGAGGACCCTAGTAGGTTCGACGGCCTTTGACGTCCGCTAGCTCGCCCGGTGTAGCGTCCATTCACCGAATGGTTCGGCAGCCGGGTTCGTCCGTTGCGGTCTAGAAGGAATTTTGGGGTGATGCGAGCACTATAAAATTAACTTAATGCACACCCAGTGACGGCGGATCGGAGGGAGAACGGAGGAAGCCTTTTAGTCCGGTTCATAGCTCGTTCCGGTCCATCCGGACGGCAAGCGAGAGAGGCCCCTCTCTCGTTCAACAACATCTGGCCCCAGATGTTGTGGTACAAATGTGTAGTTAGCGGAGCATACGTCCGTCGCTCAGGACGCTCCGTTGTATAGGCAGTCCGCTGAGACTGCTAAGGCTTCCTCTTCTCGTCAGCGCACACGACCGCACCTTGGCTGCGTGACCGCCGATATATTACCAGCTTCGCCGATCAAGGATTCTTCGGCGACCAGGTCACACCATCCGGCAGCCAGGGATTCGAGACCGATGGACTCCGGACGTTCGCATAGGAAAAGTATGCGGGAGCCATCTGATGCGGAGCTGCCCTCGGCGAAGCAGCGATAGACTGCGCCTCCGCAGGTCTCGACGCCGGACATTCTTGTGCACATAGCACAGCTTATCGCAGCATCCCAGCAGCCGACAGAAACGGTGTCGAATCGAGAATTATCCGACAGCGCTGGGTCGGTAGCCGGGGACTCGAGGCCTGCAGACTCCGGACGTTCGCATAGGAAGTGTGCGGGAGTCAACGTACACGGAGCTTCCAGCGGCAATGCATCGTAAGTCCGCTACTGCACAGGCCTCGGGAACGGATGTGCTTTCCTTAATAGCACAGTTTATCGCAGCATCCCAGCATCAACTGAATCTGTCGCATATATTTTATCCGACGATGCTGGGTCGGGACGCTCCGCGGAAGCGGGTACGGACGTCCGAAAGTTTCATCCGGTCCGATGGGATACCGAAAGGGATTCGGTGGATTTCAAGCTTTCCCTTTCGGAACAACATATGCTGCGATGCCGGATAAGAAACTGATAGCGTCGGTGGACTTAGAAATTTTTGGTTCGGTTCAGGGACATCGTCCCTCAGTTCCGACATAGTCCAATAATGTCACACAACTTTCGAATTATTGAACGACGCTATATATATTATTATTTTATGCTTGCTATCCAAGCATTTCCAGTTTCTTGTTCGAAGAGTTATGGAGATGTCTTTCAAAAGTGTGCTTCTGTCGTCATAGTTAATGAAGAGTTAGCGGCAATAAGTGCTCATGGAATATGTCTATCGCTTACGGAGTGACATTCGCTAGCTCACCCGGTGTAGCGTACATTCATCGAATGGTTCGGCTGCCGGGTTCATCCGTTGCGGTCTAGGAAGGAGATTTGGGTGATGCGAGCACTTTAATTACTTTAGTACTCACCCAGTGACGGCAGATTGAGGACAGATCGGAGGAAGCCAACAACATAGGGGACCGCATGTTGTGGTTCAGATATTTTACATTCGGAGCATATGTCCGTTGCTCGGGACGCTCCGTTATATTGACAGTCCGAGAGACTGTCTTTAATGCTTCCTCATCCTCACAGCAGGGCACACGACCGCACATTGGCTACGTGACCTCGAGTATCCGATCAGTTTCGGCATTCAGTGATTCCACAGCGAATAGGTCGCGCCATCCGGTAGCCAAGGGACACGAGGCTTATACACTCCGTTCGCTCGCATATTGGAAGTATGCACGGGGTAACGATCTCGGAGCTTCCTGCGGCAATGCATCGTAAGACCGCTGCTCCTCAGGCCTCAGTGACGGACGTGCTATCCGAGTTAGCACAGTTGTTTCGCAGCATCCCAGCAATTGACGGTTTCTCGGTCGAATCAGGAATTATCCGACGGCGCTGGGTCGGTGCGGTCCGCGGTTGCATCAAGCTACGGACGACCGAACGCTTTATAGGGTCCGACAGGATGGCGAAAGGGATTCGAAAGATTTCGAGTTTTCCCTTTAGTAGTATCGGAAGATGCCTTTCATATCTTCTGGCATTTCTTCCAGTGATTATTTTTCGGACTTCATTGCTGCGATCTTGGATAAGAGACTTATAGCGTCATTGGACTCGGATTTTTCGATCGGTACAGGGACTTTGTCCCTGACTTACCGACGCAGTCCAATATTGTCATTACATCATGTGTTTTATTTTTCGACGCTATATATTTATATATATATACAAGCCTGCTACTAAGCATGATAGTTTAGTTTCTTGTCCGCGTGGCTCATTTCTGCCATTTTATCTTTTTTACATATAGTTTATTTTGGCAGAGCAGGGCATACCGAGAGTTCATATGCGTCTAGACGGTGTGATTAAAGACTGCATATATTCTTTTCGCCGTTATGTCTTTTCCAATTTCAATGTTGGGAACGACATTATGTATAGTAGACTTAACTTAGACGCTTTATTATACGTAATCCGCCTTACTGAGGCGTTATCATTACGTCTTCAAGAAAAGATTTACGGGATATTATTCTCAATGTAATTTCTTTTGAGGGCAGTAGTTTGTTCACGTATAACTCCGCCCTTCAGTGGCTGATTGGAGTTGGTTAGACGTGATGCAGCCCTAGCTACATCCACGCGTGGATAGTAGGTTAAGAACTCTCTCAGAGTCGCTTCGTTCTCGGAGGAGCTTCTCTTCGACGGCAACTTTCCGGCAATCCATGAATTGCTTGATTTATACATTCTCTTGTCTATCTAGTGTTACAAGAGATTCAGACTGGGGCAAACATTCGGTGGTTGACTCAGAGAGTGCCGCCGCAGTTGCCGGACCCGAGTGTGGCTGTTATGACGGTTGCCAGTCAAACAGATTGGGATATATACTGATCCCTACGGATTCGAAGTGCCAGGGTCTTTGGGTTCCGCAGTCTTTTAACTATCAGTTTAACTTCCGCGGAATAATGTTTTTTAGGCTTGCTTTATGTCATTGCATGAACATTATTCAGAAACGCATGCCCAAATTCCTGTCCTTTAATTCGACAGTAGTGGCGTATCTCCGGAACCAGGGAGGCACTCTTTCGTTTCCGTTATTCAATTTAATGGAAAGAATCCGTCTGTTGGTTATACTACACCAAGTTCAGTTTTGGTCCGTCATATTCTGGGTCGTCTGATTGTTTTATCGCACTCCCGTTCTCTTACGGGTCGCTTGTTGCTGTCAGAATGGACTCTCAACAAACAAGTATTTAATCAGATTTGCTATCTATGGGAGCGCCCAATGATGTTTTATTTATGACACAGCTTGCTAATCAATTGCAGACGTATGTGTTGGCTTGTCCAGATCTCTGAGCTAATACTGTTAACGCTCTATTGATCTATAGGACGGAATGATAGGATACGCGTATCCTCCGGCGCTGTTGTTTTAGCAGGTATTGCTAAGATAAACAACCACAATACATTTCTGTTGATAGCATCTCTATCTTCACAGAGATCATGAGTAATTTACTCTCTTGTCTACTGTGGATCTTAACGTGAAATCTTCCTCTATGTGAGGATCTTTTTTCACTGGGTAAATCGTGTCATCTTTATCACAACCAGCAAGGTCGCAACCTTCATGTATTCCGTTGTGTGGTCCATATTGCATTGTAAGCACTGTACTGGACGAGCTTTGGACGCGATTTCTTGCTACAGGAGATCCTCTTCTTCGCTATTCTATGCGACTAAAGTGGAGGCTCTTCCGTCGTGGTGTAGGGATCATTATGTTCATATGGTTGATCCCTCCATACTACTCATTGCTATTTTTTAGTATACTTGTTTCACAAGATCTACTGCAGCCTGTTGTTATTTAGGTTATAGGTTTATGTTACCTCATACCTATGCACTCTACGATAGTTTACATTTGAGTCTTTTGTCTCTTTATCTAAGTCAGTTAGTAACTTTTTGATAAATAGACTTAGAATCTTTAGATTAAATTCCTATACGGATTTTAACTTCGGTTCTTATTTAGCTAAGTAATCATTTGAGCCTCTGGAAACAGTAGTTTTCAAATTCTGACCTTTTAGACAGTAATTCTGTTGGTTTCTCTTTTACTGTAGAGTCAGTGAGTTTCATGCACTATCGATGGATGATTTTCACTTTCATAGTTTCGGAATCAATACTTCCGTTACTATTTAGGTTGGATTGTTGCATAAGAGTTAGGCTCCTATTATCCGGAACCTATTATTTTAAGGTCCTTCCGTCTTCGTATGGGCATAGGCCTTTACTCTTTCCGGGTACAGTTTATGTATTTATAAACAGATATCTGTTTATTACAAGGGCGTAAGCTTCTTCTGTCTTTGATGTCTAGTAGAAGGACGTTACGCTCCATTTTATTGTTAATGGATTCTATTAACTAGCGTACTGCTTATGGTATATCATTGGCTTAGCAGTTGTGCTTAAGATTTCGGCTCATGAAGTAAGAGTTCTTATACTTCTTGGGCTTACATTAATAGTGTTGCTATTATAGATTTTTGAAGGCTGCTCATTGCGCTCAGCCATCCATTCATGAATTTTATCTCAGAAATATCGAGTCCATTTCTGGAGGCCTCTATTGTTAGGTCTATTCTCTACTGCTCAGAATGTCATTCACTTAACAGTTGCTACTATAGCTAGGTAGGCTGTCTGTTTCGGCAGTGTCTCCGTTCGGCTGCCCTCTTCGCTCTGGGCTATTTGACCCAGGGCAAGAAAAAGGGGGGGGGGGGGAGGGTGTTCCCTTGGGTCACCTGTTTTTTACTATGAAAACAAGGGGATACCTCCTCCGGAGTTAGTAATTCTGAGCTGTTATTGGGATGGTTGTTTAGTGAGAAGTTTAAGTTTATAAAATTCATTCAAGTCTTAGTTTTTAAAGTATAGCTTTTGAATATTGCATATGTCAACGGACATGATTATGCAATTCTCACACACTTTTAGGAGTATAAGAGTCTCTATTCTCTAGACTTACTTTATTATTGGCTTACTTTAAAAATTAGCAGTATAAGGATTATTGGATATTAATAGAGTACATGGATGTATGAAGCTCAATTTTTGGAAGGTGTTGTATCTTTCTAATTTATCATAAATAAGAAAGATACATGTAAGGCCTATTACTTCTTTCCCCTACAGGGGATGACTCTATGTTATTTTATTGAGCGTATTCCATTTTGCTCTATGTCCTTGGCCCTCCAGCCTTTTTACTATTCAGCTATGTCTGGGTCATTGGTACAGTATAAAAATGTTAAAAAATTTATAGTAATTTATATATTTTTTATACTTACCAATGACCCAGACGGGGATGGCCCTCCCAGGAGTTGGGAACTCTTGCCTCCCCGCTGAGTACATAGCGCTTACCAGGCACTGATTATTAGAATGATAAATGGCGCCAATTTCGGAACGTCCTTGACACTGCGCATGCGCAGTAGGGGCGAAGTGTGGAGGGCCTTTCAGGACATGTTTTCTTTAGTTTTAGATGCAAATTTTGGGGATTGGGGGGCAAAATTTGTGTTTGGCCCTATATTTTAAGAGTTAGCACCAGCTATGTCTGGGTCATTGGTAAGTATAAAAAATATATAAATTACTATAAATTTTTTAACTTTCTATAAATCTATATGAAAATGGTCATAAAATAATTTAACTGACTTCTGATTGCCTAGCATTCTTTCCCTGAACTTTTGCAGTTTTGTTTGGTTCAGTTTCTCATACAATCCCAATTTTCCCCTTATCTTAAAGAACAGCCATATCCTGCCAGTGGAATATACAAAAATTGCCATTCAGATTTTATTATTTTTTCAATTCTTGTCTCCAAAACATAGCAATCTCATTGGAATCATCTCATCAAGTTCATTCCAATGATGTGTGATAAACTGTGCTTTAGAGGCACAAATGAAAACAAATAGTTATTCAAGAAATTCATTTGTACGTTTGTTTGTTGGTCATGTTAGATAAAAAGCTATAGCTACATTACAGTGATATGTGTAGCTGGGAGTCGAATGTAGCCTATCCAAAATTTTACGACAGTTTTTTTGATCATATTTTATCTATAACATTGAAGATACAATATTTTCAAGGAAAATTTGGAAAAATTGAAAATAACACTCGCCAAAATTGGTATTTGTGTTGTGTCAAACTTTCCCAGTACAGGCTTTCAGATTGTCCGAATATTTAAAAAAATGTGAAAGGTGTTTGTTCTTTTTCTCAGAAATGTTTTTAATTTGGGTTATAAAAATAGTATTTTTACATTCTTGAACATCTTTTACAAGAAATCAAACAAGCCTAACATACCCACTGTTATCCTAAAAAGGGCACACCTTCTCTAACCCACTAAAGTGCCGAAGGGAGGTCATGTAATATGGTTAGTTCAGACATGTAGTTGCATTCATTCAGGTCAGTATATTCATCAAATGACCATCCTGAAGTCAAATAGAATTCTTTTTTTTATTGCAGGAGTAGGGTGTGTAATAAACTTGCTGATAAATGGATTGAACATCAAGATGCATTCAGTGATTTGCTTATTAGTTTTAATAAGGGCAACATTTGAGATGATGTAAAGATTGGTTGTTAGGAAGAAAAATCCAAGTCAAGAAGTCAAGTGCAGTAAGTTTTTTTATTTGTTCAGTTTTTTATACGCCCGTTTAAAAAACGGTCGTATTATGTTATCAGTCTGTCTGTCTGTCTGTCTGTCTGTCTGTCTGTCTGTCTGTCTGTCTGTCCATCCGTCTGTCTGTCTGTCTGTCCGTCTGTCCCTAAACAATTTGGTTTCCGTTCATTTAAAGTCGAACGCCTTGACGGATCAACATCAAACTTTCAGAAGTTGTTTTTAGCAATAAAATACAGGTCAGGTTCGATATTGGTGATTCTAAGTCCATCCGCTGCAGAGTTATGGCAGTTTGAAAACACAATTTTAAAAAAAAAATTGGTTTCCGTTCATTTAAAGTCGAACGCCTTGACGGATCACCATCAAACTTTCAGATGTTGTTTGTAGCAATAAAATACAGGTCAAGTTCGATATTGGTGTTTCTCAGTCAATCCGCTGCAGAGTTATGGCCCTTTGAAACCACAATATTTTTATACTGTACCAATGACCCAGACTTAGCTGGTGCTAACTCTAAAAAATCCAGGGCCAAACACAAATTTTGCCCCCCAATCCCCAAAATTTGCATCTAAAACCAAAAGAAATCATGTCCTAAAGGACCTCCATACTTTGCCCTTACTGCGCATGCGCAGTGTCAAGGACGTTCCGAAATTGGCGCCAATTATCATTCTCTGTTTGGCCCTTCATCAGTCAACATCTCACTGATCTTTGTGCTTGTAAATCTCAGTTTAAAGGATGCCAGACACGTAATTATTGGAGAAATGGTGATTCTAAGGAGGATATAGAAGGAGGAGAGGAAAAAGGAGTGACAAAAAATAATCGGGGCTGTACTTAAAATTTTTTATGAAATTATGTTAAGTTGCCTATTTTCGAGGCATGGGCCTCTTGTTGTCATTCTTGCTATAAAGTTGCACTGCTTATTCAGTGTTTCCTCTCCCCTGGTCTTCTAAGTCCCCCCCTTGCTATTCTCCCATGCTTTTGGCATATTTTTGAGAAAGATCATTTCTAAATTCTCTTGGGAGAGTTAGCTTGGTTACAGAATGTTTTCTGTTATTTTCCCCATAGTTACGTTTTCACCCATGGGTGTATAAACGTTGTGTTCTGCATCTTCCATCTGATGTTCTGCAGATTCTCCCCTGGGAGTCTCTGTCTTGCATCAGATAGAGTGTAATTTTGATGACTGATTTCGGGCCAGTTTTGTCAGTGCCTGGAGTCATGTTTTCTGGTGTTTTTACACTGTTTACATTGGCAACAGTCTCTTTTGACGGGGGCTGTTTGCCTTTGGAGTAGTTTATCTCACTATAAGATACATTATTATTATCCGTAAGTGTTGCATTAATTATTTAATATAATTTTAAAATTTTTGACCACACTTAGCCTTCGGATCCATTGGTGCTCAACGTTACTTTTCAGAAACTTGGGCTTCGCTGAAAAAATATTTTTCAAAAATTATTTTGATTTTCAATTGTTTTTTCATTATTAATGGATCATGTTATTATGTATCTTTGGGTTAGGGGTTTGTGCGAGTAACTAGGACTTGTTGTTGACTTTTCACAATGAAAGGATATTGTTCAAATTGTAATAGGAAGAAATCTTCCTCTGACTTTCATGATCATTGTATTAATTGTAGTCAGTGTTCTCGCACTAATCCCTGTTCTGTATGTCAATATTGGGATGACAAACATTGGAAACGTGTGTCACGATATGTTGTTAGTGGAGAAAGGGCTATGCCGGCTCTTTCTCCGCAGGGTCACTCTACTCTATCAGTTTCTATTTCAGAGGAACAAGAACAGGGTGATGTTTCCATGTTATCTTCCGCAAGTGCGCTTCCGTCGTCACAAATGAATACATAGCTAGCGGCAAAAGTGCTCATGGAGATTAAACAAATGTCGTCCACTAGCTCGCCCGGTGTAGCGTCCATTCACCGAATGGTTCGGCAGCCAGGTTCGTCCGATGCGGTCCAGGAGGAAATGTTGGGTGATGTGAGCACTATAAACATAAACGTACACACCCAGTGACGGCGGATAGTAGGAGAGATCGGAGGAAGCCTTCGAGTCCGGTTCCTAGCTCGTCCAGGTCCAGCCGGGCCACGAGCGAGAGAGGCCCCTCTCTCGTACAACAACATCTGGGACCAGATGTTGTGGTACAAAATGTCTCGCAAGCGGAGCACACGTCCGTCGCTCGGGACGCTCCGTTGTATAGGCAGTCCGCGGAGACTGCTCAGGCTTCTTCCTTTCATCAGCGCACACGACCGCACCTTGGCTACGTGACCGCCGATATTTTACCAGCTTCGCCGATCAGGGATTCTTCGGCGACCAGGTCACGCCATCCGATAGCCAGGGACACGAGGCCAGTGGACTCCGGACGTTCGCATAGGAAGAGTATGCGGGAGTCATCAGATGTGGAGCTGCCCTCGGCGAAGCAGCGAAAGACTGCGCCTCCGCAGGCCTCGATGTCGGACGTGCTTGTGCAAATAGCACAACTTATCGCAGCATCCCAGCAACCGACAGAAACGGTGTCGGATCGGGAATTATCCGACGGCGCTGGGTCGGTACGCTCCGCCGAAGCATCGGGGGCGGACGACCGGGAGCATCATGAGGTCCGACCGGATGGTGAAAGGGATACGAATGACTTGGAGCTATCCCTTTCGGAACAACATAAAGCTGCCGTGGACTCATCCGGCACTTTCTTCCTCAAGTTGTTCCATTGGGCCAGACTGCTGCGATTCCGGACAAGAGAATTATAGCGTCTTTGGACTCTGATTTCTTTGAGCGGTTCAGGGACATCGCTCCCGAGTTTCCGTCTCAGTCCAATAATGTTGCAAGAACATTTGAATTATTGAACGACGCTATATTCAAACTTGCTTCCAAAACAGGAAAAGCAGGTTTCTTGTCCGCCAATACTCTCAACCTGCCTTTCATTAATGCAAGGAATAAATTCGATACGGCAGGACAGGGTATCCCGAGAGTTCCTCTGCGTATGGACGACGAGGCGGAAGACTTAGAATTATCATTACCGTCGTCGCAGTCTATTCCAACCGCGGTGTTGGAAACAACTATTTCGTCTAACAGAGCCAGTTTAGATGCCTTATCTTACGCAGATCACCTTACTAAGGCGTTATCACTGCGTCTTCAAGGGAAAGAATTCCAGGATATACAATCCTCTTTAAGACTTCTTTCAAGGGCAGTAGCTTATTCCACGTGTAACTCCGCCCTTTCAGTGGCAAACCTGGAGTTGGTTAGACGTGACGCAGCCCTAGCTACATCCACACTCGTGGATAGTAAGGTGAAGAACTATCTTAGAGTCGCTTCGGTCTCCGGAGAACTTCTCTTCGACGGTTAGCTTTCTGCAATTTACGATAAAATTACAAAGAAAGCTTCGGATTCTCTGCTGTTCAAATCTGCTTCTAAGAAGTCGGACACGGCAGATAAGAGTAAGACAGGCACTTCTGGGTCTAATGCGCCCAAGAGAGGTTCCTATAGAGGTTCCGGTGCGTCCTCTTGGTCTTATTCAAGAGACCGTCAAGGCAGCGACTCACGTTCGGGATGTCCTTCGGGCCGGGACACCCGGTCAGACGCCCCGAGGTCGACGGGACGAGGTGCGGGTATTGGAGGACGTGGTTTCTCCTACCGCAGGCCTCGCAGGTCCAGGAGGTGATGGCTTCAACCTCTATCGCGTACCGGTTGGCGGAAGGTTGTCGAGTTTTTCACAAGAGTGGGCGTCGATTACGGACGACCCTTGGGTGAGAGGAGTGACTTCGGGAGGCCTAAAGATATCCTTCAAACGAAAGCCTCCATTAACTCGAAGTCCAAAATGGACTCAACTTCCGTCAAATCCGCAGAAAAGAGACGCTCTGTTATCAGAGGTGCAGTCTCTTTTAATGAAGAACGCGGTAGAGGTCGTAGAAAACCAGGAGACACCGGGATTCTACAGCCATCTGTTTCTGGTTCCGAAACCAGACGGCTCGTTCCGTCCAGTCATAGATTTGAGCTGGATAAACAAGCTGATCGTTGCTCCGAAGTTTTATATGGAGACGATTCGATCGGTCAGAGCGAGTATTCGGGTGAACGATTATGCAACAAGCATAGATCTCAAAGATGCGTACTTTCACGTCATGGTACATCCGACATTCAGAAAGTATCTACGCTTCGCAGTCCTAGGGGTGGTGTATCAATTCCGGGCGATGTGCTTCGGATTGAATCTAGCACCCTGGGCTTTCACTCGGGTAATGAACTCGGTAATGATGTATTTGCGAGCTCATTCGTCTGCGGTAACGTCGGCCTACCTGGACGACATTCTTCAGAGGTACGGCAACGAGTTAACGCTTCAGAACAATGTGCAGAATCTACTTCTATTGCTCCGACGTCTCGGTTTTATAATAAACGAGGAGAAGTCGGATCTGGTGCCGTCCAAGTCATTCACACATCTGGGAATGAGCTTCGAGACGCACAACAATCTCGTTCGTCTGCCGTTAACCAGAGCGAAATTAGTCAGTTGTTACGCTCGCTATTGTCTGCACGCAGACAAAGTCACAGCGAGGGAGTTTATGAGACTGATAGGTCTGTGCGGAGCCGCTGCGGATCTCATTCCGATGGGGCGGTTACGCACGCGTCCCCTCTCCAAATTTTCTTAACTCAGAATTGGAGTGTGAAAATTCATTCGCTCGACATAGACGTTCTCTTGTCAGATCAAGTGAAACGAGAGATTCAGACTTGGGCAAACATTCAGTGGTTAACTCAGGGAGTTCCGCTGCAGTTGCCGAGTTTTACCATTATGACGGATGCCAGTCAAACAGGTTGGGGTGCATCATTGATCCCAACGGATTCGAGATGCCAGGGTCTTTGGGATCCGCAATTCCTGGGCAAGCACATAAACATCAAGGAAATGATGTCAATTTGGCTTGCGTTACGTCATTGGATGGACATTATTCACAATGCTCATGTCCAAATCCTATCCGACAATACGACAGTAGTGGCGTATATACGGAATCAGGGAGGCACTCATTCAATTCCGTTGTTCAATCTAACGGAAAGAATCCTTCTGTTTGCTCTAGAACATCAGGTTCTTCTTTCGGTCCGTCATATACCGGGGCGTCTGAACGTACTAGCAGACTCCCTTTCACGAAAGGGTCGCTTGTTGCCATCGGAGTGGCCTCTAAACAATCAACAAACAAGTATTCAATCAGATTTGCTACCAATGGGAGCGGCCAATGATAGACTTATTTGCGACACATCTCAACAATCAGTTGCAGACGTATGTGTCTCCGTGTCCGGATCCAAGAGCATTTGCAGTAGACGCTCTGTCGATCCCTTGGGACGGAATGATAGGATATGCGTATCCTCCAGCGCCGTTAATTCAGCAAGTATTGCTAAAGATAAAACAATCTCAATGCAAGATTCTGTTGGTAGCATCTCTGTCTCCACAGAGACCGTGGATAAATCTACTCAGGTGTCTGTTGTGGGACCTACCGCGAAAGCTTCCTCCACGGGAGGATCTTCTTTTGCAGGGGAAATCATGTCAACTCCATCACAACCCACAAGGTCTCAACCTTCACGTTTTTCCGTTGTGCGGTCCTTCTTGCATGGCAAGCACTTTACAGGACGAGCAGTGGACGCGATTTCTAACTGTAGGAGGACCTCCTCTTCGCTAAACTATGCAGCTAAGTGGAAGGTTTTTCGTCGTTGGTGTAGGGATCATTCTGTTGATATTTTTGATCCCTCTATACCAGACATTGCAAACTTTCTAGTATACTTGTTTGACGAAATCAAACTGCAGCCTGTTACTATTAAGGGTTATAGGTCTATGTTATCTGATACCTATGCACATCATGATAGTTTACAAATTGGATCTAATGTCTCTTTATCTAAGTTGGTAAGAAACTTCTCGATAAATAGACCCAGAACTCTTAGGTTAATTCCTAAGTGGAATTTAGCTTGGGTTCTTAAACTGAAGGAAAAGCCATTTGAACCTCTTGGGACAGTAGATTTCAAATTCTTGTCTTATAAGACAGCTTTTCTCTTAGCTTTCTCTTCTGCTAGAAGAGTCAGTGAGCTTCATGCACTGTCGGTGGATGATTCTCACTATCGTAGTGTCGGGAACACTATCACCTTCACTACTAATGTGGGATTTTTAGCTAAGAATCAGGCTCCTAATAAATATCCGGAACCTATTGTTATTAAGGCTCTTCCGTCTTCAGACGGGCGTAGGCCTTTACTCTGTCCTGTTAGAGCGTTACGTATCTATAAACAGAGATCTCAGTTTATCAGAAAGGGACGAAAACGTTTCTTTCTGTCTCTGATGCCTAATAGAAAGGACATTTCGGTCCATTCTATTGCTAGATGGATTCAATTAACTATCCGTACTGCTTATGAAAATTTATCTTCTTCTCAGCAGTCTGTGCTTAAGATTTCGGCTCATGAAGTAACAGCTCTTGCTACTTCTTGGGCTTATGCTAATAGTATTGCTATTACAGATTTAATGAAGGCTGCTTATTGGTCTCAGCCATCCACATTCACAAATTTTTATCTCAGAAATATTGAGTCCATTTCTGGAGACCTGCATTGTTTAGGTCCGTTATCTGTTGCTCAGAATGTCGTCCACTAAACAGTTGCAACTATAGTTATGCAGGCTTTCTGTTCCGGCAGTGACTCCGTCCGGCTGCCCTCTTCGCTCTGGGCTATTTGACCCAGGGCAAGGGGAAGGGGGGGGGGGGGAGGGTGTTCCCTTAGGTCACCTGCTTTATAGTGAAAAGCAAGGGAATGCCTCCTCCGAAGTCAGTATTTCTGAGTCGTTTCCGGGATGGTTTTAAAGTGTAATATTAATGTTAAAATTCATTCATGTCATATTTTTAAAGTGTAGCTCGGTGTGAAGCATTTGTATATGTCAAGTGTCAAACGGGCGTTAATATACAATCCTCGGACACTTTTAAAGAATATAAAGAGTCTCAATTCTCTGGACTAACTTTATTTATTGGCTTACTTTAAAAATAATTAGTATAAAGGGTTATACTGGATGTTAATAGAGAACATGAATGTTACTGTGCTCAATTATGAAGGGTATTGTATCTTTCTAATTTATCATAAAATAAGAAAGATACATGTAAAGCCTAATCCTCCTTTTCTCCTTGAGGGGTTGCCTCTATATTATATAGTTGAGCTTATTGGATTTTCCTCTATGTCCTAGGCCCTCCAGCCTTTTTACTATTCAGCTAAGTCTGGGTCATTGGTACAGTATAAAAATGTTAAAAAATTTATATATTTTTTATACTTACCAATGACCCAGACGGGGATGGCCCTCCCAGGAGTTGGGAACTCTTACCTCCCCACTGAGTACATAGCGCTGACCAGCCCCTGCCAGTAAGAATGATAATTGGCACCAATTTCGGAACGTCCTTGACACTGTGCATGCGCAGTAAGGGCAAAGTATGGAGGTCCTTTAGGACATGATTTCTTTTGGTTTTAGATGCAAATTTTGGGGATTGGGGGGCAAAATTTGTGTTTGGCCCTGGATTTTTTAGAGTTAGCACCAGCTAAGTCTGGGTGATTGGTTAAGTATAAAAAATATATAAATTACTATAAATTTTTTAACTTTTGAAAAAAAATTGGTTTCCGTTCATTTAAAGCCGAACGCCTTGACGGATTGACACAAAATTTTTCAGATGTTGATTTTATACACCCGTTTGAAAAACGGGACGTATTGTGTGAATAGTCACTCCACCCGTCTGTCTGTCTGTCCATGAACACATTTCGTTTCCGGACGATAACTTTAGTTGTAATGGATTGAGCTGAGTTAAATTTGGCATGTGGATTTAGTATGACAAAATACAGGATGGGTTCGATTTCCGTTTCTAGCAGCCCATTTGCAGTAGAGTTATGGCCCTTTATTTATGGGAATTTAGCCTAACTTTTCGTTTCCAGACGATAACTTTAGTTTGCCTTGACCGATTTATTTCAAATTTTCAGTTTTTTGTTTTTGACCAAATACAGTTCAAGTTCACTTTTGACCACAATCGCATATACCTTTCCAGAGTTATTCCCCTTGAATGATTGCAAATTTGTGAATTATGTGGTTTCCGGATGATAACTTTAGTTTGCCTTGACCGATGTTTTTCAAATTCTCAGATTTTGTTTTTGACCACAAAGCACAGCTCAAGTTCACCTTTGGCCATAATCGCATGTACCGTTCCATAGTTATTCCCCTTGAATGATTGCAAATTTGTGAATTATGTGGTTTCCGGATGATAACTTTAGTTTGCCTTGACTAATTTGTTTCAAATTCTCAGATTTTGTTTATGACCACAAAGCACAGCTCAGGTTCACTTTCGGCCAAAATCGCATGTACCTTTCCAGAGTTATTCCTCTTGAATTTGTGCATTTTGTGTTTTCCGGATTATAACTTTAGTATGGCCTAACTGTTGGACATAGATTGCATTAAATATTTGGTTTCCGGATGATAACTTTTGTTATTTGTTTTCCGATTGGTTCCAAACTTGGTATGTTGTTTAATCACAACAAAATACAGGTCAAGTTCGAATATGGGGTTGGTCCAAACAATTTTCACCCTCACGCCCATCCTTACCCCAACCCTTCAAAAATACAAAACGGGTGTATATTGTCCCGCTACGCGGTGATCTTGTTACTAGCTCTGCTTAACAAAATGTCAGTGGAGCTTTTCTAATGCTAATTTGTCCCTCGTCAACATTTTGTTTGTCTGGGCCATAAATTCTTATCCACTGAAAATATTTTGACAGAACTTTATAACAATATGTATTATCAAAAGACAGTGTGTCGCGAATTATAATATGGCATGTGTCCCTCAAGGTCACAGGCCCTATGTTAAGGTGACAGAAAAACTTTGACATTTCACTGTCGCTTTCAACGGTCCATATAACTTGGTATGATTGACAGATATTTATATCTGGTACACTTATTGCCCATGACTCAAAGGTGTGTCGCGACTTTGACCCAAGGTCATATCAAGGTCAAGGTCACAGACAACAAAACTTTGATATTGTTATATAGCCCTTGTCTGATCCATAAAACTGTATGATTGACAGATCTTATTCATGGTTGGTACAATTATTGCTCCCGATACAAAGGTGTGTCTCGACTTTGACCCAAGGTCATATCAAGGTCAAGGCCACAGACAGCAAAACTTTGATATTGTTATACTGTTTAAGCTTACTTGCTTTACACATACACCAATATTGTTCCCCTTTCCTTGGCTCTAAAACACATGCACTGCCAGATACAAGATGGCCACCACTTGCTGTTTCCAAGTCCATGGTTCTCTAAATATAGATCTGGATATGGGCATGTCTCAATTTAAATACAATGCAGTCTGTGCACATAGTGACATTCGTCTCTTTCTCTTTTTATGTGTACCCTTACTATGTATGGTACACATAATGCCGGCATCCGGGGTGGCCATCCGTCGTTAGTCCATCCTTTGTCCGTCTGGTGTCCGTATCCATTTCTTTGGCATTTGATAACTTGAAAAATATTGCTTGGATTGTCAAGTTACTTTATATTTGTATTCAGGTTACTGATGTGCCGAGCTGTATAGTTTTTGGACTAAATCTGATAATTTGATCCTGAGATATTAACTCTTTATCCTTCAAATTGAGAATTCTTGCAATCCCTTTGGCATGAGATAACTCAAAAAATATCGATCCAATTGTCATGATACTTTATATATATCTTCAGGTTACTGATGTTCCGAGCTGTATAGTTTTTTGGCGTAAATCTGATAATTTGATCCTGACATATTAACCCTTTATCCTTCAAATTGAAAATTCCTTCAATCCCTTTGGCATTCGATATTGCTTGGATTGTCTAGTTACTTTATATTTGTGTTCATGTTATTGATTTGCCGAGCTGTATAGTTTTTGGTGTAAATCTAATAATTTGATCCTGAGATATTAACCCTTTATCCTTCAAATTGAAAATTCCTCCAATCCCTTTGGCATTCGATAACTTGAAAAATATTGCTTGGATTGTCTAGTTACTTTATATTTGTGTTCAGGTTACTAATTTGCCGAGCTGTATAGTTTTTGGTGTAAATCTGATGATTTGATCCTGAGATATTAACCCTTTATCCTTCAAATTGAAAATTCTTCCAATCCCTTCTGGCATTTGATAACTTGAAAAATATTGCTTGGATTGTCAAGTTACTTTATATTTGTGTTCAGGTTACTGATGTGCCGAGCTGTATAGTTTTTGGTGTAAATCTGCTATTTTGATCCTGAGATATTAACCCTTTATCCTTCATATTGAAAATTCCTCCAATCCCTTTGGCATTTGATAACTTGAAAAATATTGCTTGGATTGTCAAGTTACTTTATATTTGTGTTCAGGTTATTGATGTTCCGAGCTGTGTAATTTCGACTTGGTGCATTTCAGGCAAATTGCTTAAAAATTTTTCCTCTCCAGACCAGCAGGTAGAATAATTTTTGGCTCACCTGACTTTCAGTCAGGAGAGCTATAGTAATCACTCACTGTCCTTCGTCCGTGAACATGGTGTTTGCATCTTCTCCTCCCAAACCGTTGAACCAATTTAATTGATATTTGATATAATAGTTTGTTATGACATTGCAATTTGATTTTGTTCAAATCAAGTTGCTTCGTCCCTTGGTAGGGCCATGCCCAAAAAGTGTGCTTAAATCTTAGAAAATCATCTCATCTCTCACTTGTTTGACGAAATCAAACTGCAGCCTGTTACTATTAAGGGTTATAGGTCTATGTTATCTGATACCTATGCACATCATGATAGTTTACAAATTGGATCTAATGTCTCTTTATCTAAGTTGGTAAGAAACTTCTCGATAAATAGACCCAGAACTCTTAGGTTAATTCCTAAGTGGAATTTAGCTTGGGTTCTTAAACTGAAGGAAAAGCCATTTGAACCTCTTGGGACAGTAGATTTCAAATTCTTGTCTTATAAGACAGCTTTTCTCTTAGCTTTCTCTTCTGCTAGAAGAGTCAGTGAGCTTCATGCACTGTCGGTGGATGATTCTCACTATCGTAGTGTCGGGAACACTATCACCTTCACTACTAATGTGGGATTTTTAGCTAAGAATCAGGCTCCTAATAAATATCCGGAACCTATTGTTATTAAGGCTCTTCCGTCTTCAGACGGGCGTAGGCCTTTACTCTGTCCTGTTAGAGCGTTACGTATCTATAAACAGAGATCTCAGTTTATCAGAAAGGGACGAAAACGTTTCTTTCTGTCTCTGATGCCTAATAGAAAGGACATTTCGGTCCATTCTATTGCTAGATGGATTCAATTAACTATCCGTACTGCTTATGAAAATTTATCTTCTTCTCAGCAGTCTGTGCTTAAGATTTCGGCTCATGAAGTAACAGCTCTTGCTACTTCTTGGGCTTATGCTAATAGTATTGCTATTACAGATTTAATGAAGGCTGCTTATTGGTCTCAGCCATCCACATTCACAAATTTTTATCTCAGAAATATTGAGTCCATTTCTGGAGACCTGCATTGTTTAGGTCCGTTATCTGTTGCTCAGAATGTCGTCCACTAAACAGTTGCAACTATAGTTATGCAGGCTTTCTGTTCCGGCAGTGACTCCATCCGGCTGCCCTCTTCGCTCTGGGCTATTTGACCCAGGGCAAGGGGAAGGGGGGGGGGGGGAGGGTGTTCCCTTAGGTCACCTGCTTTATAGTGAAAAGCAAGGGAATGCCTCCTCCGAAGTCAGTATTTCTGAGTCGTTTCCGGGATGGTTTTAAAGTGTAATATTAATGTTAAAATTCATTCATGTCATATTTTTAAAGTGTAGCTCGGTGTGAAGCATTTGTATATGTCAAGTGTCAAACGGGCGTTAATATACAATCCTCGGACACTTTTAAAGAATATAAAGAGTCTCAATTCTCTGGACTAACTTTATTTATTGGCTTACTTTAAAAATAATTAGTATAAAGGGTTATACTGGATGTTAATAGAGAACATGAATGTTACTGTGCTCAATTATGAAGGGTATTGTATCTTTCTAATTTATCATAAAATAAGAAAGATACATGTAAAGCCTAATCCTCCTTTTCTCCTTGAGGGGTTGCCTCTATATTATATAGTTGAGCTTATTGGATTTTCCTCTATGTCCTAGGCCCTCCAGCCTTTTTACTATTCAGCTAAGTCTGGGTCATTGGTACAGTATAAAAATGTTAAAAAATTTATATATTTTTTATACTTACCAATGACCCAGACGGGGATGGCCCTCCCAGGAGTTGGGAACTCTTACCTCCCCACTGAGTACATAGCGCTGACCAGCCCCTGCCAGTAAGAATGATAATTGGCACCAATTTCGGAACGTCCTTGACACTGTGCATGCGCAGTAAGGGCAAAGTATGGAGGTCCTTTAGGACATGATTTCTTTTGGTTTTAGATGCAAATTTTGGGGATTGGGGGGCAAAATTTGTGTTTGGCCCTGGATTTTTTAGAGTTAGCACCAGCTAAGTCTGGGTGATTGGTTAAGTATAAAAAATATATAAATTACTATAAATTTTTTAACTTTTGAAAAAAAATTGGTTTCCGTTCATTTAAAGCCGAACGCCTTGACGGATTGACACAAAATTTTTCAGATGTTGATTTTATACACCCGTTTGAAAAACGGGACGTATTGTGTGAATAGTCACTCCACCCGTCTGTCTGTCTGTCCATGAACACATTTCGTTTCCGGACGGTAACTTTAGTTGTAATGGATTGAGCTGAGTTAAATTTGGCATGTGGATTTAGTATGACAAAATACAGGATGGGTTCGATTTCCGTTTCTAGCAGCCCATTTGCAGTAGAGTTATGGCCCTTTATTTATGGGAATTTAGCCTAACTTTTCGTTTCCAGACGATAACTTTAGTTTGCCTTGACCGATTTATTTCAAATTTTCAGTTTTTTGTTTTTGACCAAATACAGTTCAAGTTCACTTTTGACCACAATCGCATATACCTTTCCAGAGTTATTCCCCTTGAATGATTGCAAATTTGTGAATTATGTGGTTTCCGGATGATAACTTTAGTTTGCCTTGACCGATGTTTTTCAAATTCTCAGATTTTGTTTTTGACCACAAAGCACAGCTCAAGTTCACCTTTGGCCATAATCGCATGTACCGTTCCATAGTTATTCCCCTTGAATGATTGCAAATTTGTGAATTATGTGGTTTCCGGATGATAACTTTAGTTTGCCTTGACTAATTTGTTTCAAATTCTCAGATTTTGTTTATGACCACAAAGCACAGCTCAGGTTCACTTTCGGCCAAAATCGCATGTACCTTTCCAGAGTTATTCCTCTTGAATTTGTGCATTTTGTGTTTTCCGGATTATAACTTTAGTATGGCCTAACTGTTGGACATAGATTGCATTAAATATTTGGTTTCCGGATGATAACTTTTGTTATTTGTTTTCCGATTGGTTCCAAACTTGGTATGTTGTTTAATCACAACAAAATACAGGTCAAGTTCGAATATGGGGTTGGTCCAAACAATTTTCACCCTCACGCCCATCCTTACCCCAACCCTTCAAAAATACAAAACGGGTGTATATTGTCCCGCTACGCGGTGATCTTGTTACTAGCTCTGCTTAACAAAATGTCAGTGGAGCTTTTCTAATGCTAATTTGTCCCTCGTCAACATTTTGTTTGTCTGGGCCATAAATTCTTATCCACTGAAAATATTTTGACAGAACTTTATAACAATATGTATTATCAAAAGACAGTGTGTCGCGAATTATAATATGGCATGTGTCCCTCAAGGTCACAGGCCCTATGTTAAGGTGACAGAAAAACTTTGACATTTCACTGTCGCTTTCAACGGTCCATATAACTTGGTATGATTGACAGATATTTATATCTGGTACACTTATTGCCCATGACTCAAAGGTGTGTCGCGACTTTGACCCAAGGTCATATCAAGGTCAAGGTCACAGACAACAAAACTTTGATATTGTTATATAGCCCTTGTCTGATCCATAAAACTGTATGATTGACAGATCTTATTCATGGTTGGTACAATTATTGCTCCCGATACAAAGGTGTGTCTCGACTTTGACCCAAGGTCATATCAAGGTCAAGGCCACAGACAGCAAAACTTTGATATTGTTATACTGTTTAAGCTTACTTGCTTTACACATACACCAATATTGTTCCCCTTTCCTTGGCTCTAAAACACATGCACTGCCAGATACAAGATGGCCACCACTTGCTGTTTCCAAGTCCATGGTTCTCTAAATATAGATCTGGATATGGGCATGTCTCAATTTAAATACAATGCAGTCTGTGCACATAGTGACATTCGTCTCTTTCTCTTTTTATGTGTACCCTTACTATGTATGGTACACATAATGCCGGCATCCGGGGTGGCCATCCGTCGTTAGTCCATCCTTTGTCCGTCTGGTGTCCGTATCCATTTCTTTGGCATTTGATAACTTGAAAAATATTGCTTGGATTGTCAAGTTACTTTATATTTGTGTTCAGGTTACTGATGTGCCGAGCTGTATAGTTTTTGGACTAAATCTGATAATTTGATCCTGAGATATTAACTCTTTATCCTTCAAATTGAGAATTCTTGCAATCCCTTTGGCATGAGATAACTCAAAAAATATCGATCCAATTGTCATGATACTTTATATATATCTTCAGGTTACTGATGTTCCGAGCTGTATAGTTTTTTGGCGTAAATCTGATAATTTGATCCTGAGATATTAACCCTTTATCCTTCAAATTGAAAATTCCTTCAATCCCTTTGGCATTCGATATTGCTTGGATTGTCTAGTTACTTTATATTTGTGTTCATGTTATTGATTTGCCGAGCTGTATAGTTTTTGGTGTAAATCTAATAATTTGATCCTGAGATATTAACCCTTTATCCTTCAAATTGAAAATTCCTCCAATCCCTTTGGCATTCGATAACTTGAAAAATATTGCTTGGATTGTCTAGTTACTTTATATTTGTGTTCAGGTTACTAATTTGCCGAGCTGTATAGTTTTTGGTGTAAATCTGATGATTTGATCCTGAGATATTAACCCTTTATCCTTCAAATTGAAAATTCTTCCAATCCCTTCTGGCATTTGATAACTTGAAAAATATTGCTTGGATTGTCAAGTTACTTTATATTTGTGTTCAGGTTACTGATGTGCCGAGCTGTATAGTTTTTGGTGTAAATCTGCTATTTTGATCCTGAGATATTAACCCTTTATCCTTCATATTGAAAATTCCTCCAATCCCTTTGGCATTTGATAACTTGAAAAATATTGCTTGGATTGTCAAGTTACTTTATATTTGTGTTCAGGTTATTGATGTTCCGAGCTGTGTAATTTCGACTTGGTGCATTTCAGGCAAATTGCTTAAAAATTTTTCCTCTCCAGACCAGCAGGTAGAATAATTTTTGGCTCACCTGACTTTCAGTCAGGAGAGCTATAGTGATCACTCACTGTCCTTCATCCGTGAACATGGTGTTTGCATCTTCTCCTCCCAAACCGTTGAACCAATTTAATTGATATTTGATATAATAGTTTGTTATGACATTGCAATTTGATTTTGTTCAAATCAAGTTGCTTCGTCCCTTGGTAGGGCCATGCCCAAAAAGTGTGCTTAAATCTTAGAAAATCATCTCATGAACCAGCAGTAGCAGAGACTTGATATTTGGTGTGCAGCTTCCTTTTGAGGTATAGACTCGGATTTGTTCAAGAGAAGTTTGTGGGGGTATATTTGTCGTTGTTATGGGAGGGGCAAGAATTTTTGCTCCTCCCCAAATTTTTATTTTCCAAACTGAGAGGCAGATTTGGACCAAATTTGATATGAGGGCTTATTGGGTCATAAGTACTTAATTTATGCCCCAATTTTTTTTTCCCGTCGCCCCATGGGAACCGCAGGAACTAAAAATAGAAAAAAAACAAAAACGCCCATATCTCCCAAACTACACGGCACTGAGAATTCTTATTTGGTGTGAAGCTTCCTTAGGACCAACAGAATGGAACAGTAAAAAAAAAATTGCTATCGGTTTTATCATGGGGTACTTTTCTGGGACTTTTGAAAAAGTGCTGAGTCATCATTTTTTAACACTGTGGGTCATGGGAAAAACATTTAAGACTACTTTTCTCCCAAACCAATGCTCCAAAAGCTTTCAAATTTCACATATAACATCTTTGGAAGATTGTTTCACATGTTTATTGAAATCAATTCCCTGGGTGCATATTTGGGCTCTCTATGGGAGCCCAAATGTTTAAATTAGTGCAGTGTGAGGAATATTCTTTAAAAGTCTTCTTCAGATCTACCAATAAGAATCTTTTGATATTTGGTATGCAGCATCCTCAGGGGGTGAGATTCAAGTTTGTTCAAGCCAAGCCCCTGGGTTCATATTTAGGCTGAAAATTTGGGAACCCGTTCCAGACTTAGAAATTTTGCACCAAAATCCGGAAATTTTTTTGTTTTGTTTTTTATGCATTTCCGTCAGTTTTAAGACAAAAAATTTTTTTTTTTTTTTTTACACTGAAAATTTAGGGGCCGGGTTGGGACTTTTGGACCAAAATCTGGAAATTAGTATTTTTATACTGTACCAATGACCCAGACGTAGCTGGTGCTAACTCTTAAAAATCTAGGGCCAAACACAAATTTTGCCCCCCAATCCCCAAAATCTGCATCTAAAACCAAAGAAATCATGTCCTGAATGGCCCTCCATACTTCGCCTCTACTGCGCATGCGCAGTGTCAAGGAGGTCCCGAAATTGGCGCCATTAATCATTCTTTGTTTGGCCCTTCATCAGTTAACATCTGACTGATCTTTGTGCTTGTAAATCTCAGTTTAAATGATGCCAGACACATAAATATTAGAGAAATGGTGGTTCTAAGGAGGATATAGAAGGAGGAGAGGAAAAATGAGTGACAGAAAATAATCAGGGCTGTAACTTAAAATTTTTTAATGAAATTGTGTTAAGTTACCTATTTTCGAGGCAACAGCCTGTTGTGGTCATTCTTGCTATAAGTTACACTGCTTGTTCAGTGTTTTCCTCTCTCCCTTTCCTTTAAGTTCCCCCTTGCTATTCTCCCATGCTTTTGGCTTATTTTCTGTAATATTATTACTAAAATTTCTTGGGAATTTTAGCTGGATAACAATGAATTCTGTTCTTTTCCCCATGTTTACATCTTCACCCTTGGGTGTTTAGGCGTAGTGTTCTGCATCTACCATCTGATGTTCTGTAGTTTCTTCCCTGGAAGTCCCTGTTTTGCATCAGATAGTGTATTATTGGTAACTGATTTCGGGCCAGGGTTATCAGTGCCTGGAGTCATGTTTCTGGTGTTTTTTACACTTCTTGTTTACATTGACAACAGCCTCTGTGTGAGGGGGATTTCTTGAAAATAATATCTTGATGTTAGTTTAATCATAACTAGATACATTATTATTATTCGTAAGTGTTGCATTAATTTTTAGCTCAACTTTGACAAAGTCAAATTTGAGCTATTGTCATGGCCCGTCGTCCGTCTGTCCGTACGTCAACAATTGGCTATGGCTCGGGCTAGAGGTCGTATTTATGAACCGATCTTTACGAAACTTCTTGGGTACCTTTGTTATGACCCTGGGACGGGAACGAGTGTTTTTGGGTGTGGTCCGAAATTTAAGATGGCTGCCAGTGGCCATTTTGTACCGATGATGCAAAAATCAGTTTTTTGTACAGAACTTCTGTATGAAAGTTCTGATTTGAATAAAGTTTTGTATAAATGTATAGTACAATGGGATACATCACATATAATACGGGTTTTTTTCTCGTGCGTAAATTATGCAAATTAGACTAACTTTGATTTATTTATTGTTACTTTCAGAGCTGTAAGTGCCAAGCTGCTATGGCTCGGGCTAGAGGCCGTATTTATGAACCAATCTTTACGAAACTTCTTGGGTTCCTTTGTTATCACTGTGGGACGAGAAGGAGTGTTTTTGGGTCCAGTCTGAAATTCAAGATGGCCGCTAGCAGCCATTTTGTTCAAAATTAAGTGCAATCAGATCCTTTGTTATGACCGTGGGACGAGAACGAGTGTTTTTGGGTGCAGTCCCAAATTCCAGATGGCTGCCAGCAGCCATTTTGTACCGCCGATGCCGAAATCTGTTTTTTGTACAGAACTTCCATATGAAAGCTCTGATTTGAATAATTTTTTGTATGAATGTTTAGTACCATGGGATACATTACATATATTACAGGTTTTTTTCTTGTGCGTAAATTATGCAAATTAGGCTAACTTTGATTTATTTAGTGTTACTTTCCGCACTGTGAGTGCAAATCCCAATCCGACTCGGGCTAGAGGCCGTATTTATGAACCGATCTTCACGAAACTTCTTGGGTACCTTTGTTATCACTGTGGGACGAGAAGGAGTGTTTTTGGGTCCAGTCTGAAATTCAAGATGGCCGCTAGCAGCCATTTTGTTCAAAATTAAGTGCAATCAGATTTTTGCGCAGAACTTCCAAATGAAAATTTTTGTATGAATGTTTAGTACCATGGGATACATTACATATAATACAGAGTTTTTCTCGTGAATAAATTATGCAAATTAGGGGTCTGGGTGGGACTTAGAAAATTTTGGACCAAAATCCGGAAATTAGTTTTTTGGTTTTTTATGCGTTTTGGTCAATTTTAAGACAAAAAAAAAAATTTTTTTTTTACACTGAAAATTTGGGGTCCAGGTGGGACTTAGAAAATTTTGGACCAAAATCCGGAAATTAGTTTTTTGTGTTTTGATGCATTTTGGTCAATTTTAAGAAGAAGAAAAAGTTATAGTCTGAAAATATTTTGTTTGGGACTGAAAATTTCCACACAAAAATAATAATCTACAATGATTGGTCTTAATCTGTAGTCCATTACAGTCACCTTGTAATTCTTTTATTATTGTTGACTGGGCCAAAACAAATACTAATTCCTGTCATATTCATTATTCAGTTGTCTTGGTCACAGCAAGTACTAATTCATGTCATATCCAAGTTGAGCTACAGAGTCATTGACTCTTTCATTTAAAATATTTTTAAAATTTTTGTCCACACTTAGACTTGGGATCCATTGGGGCTCAACATTACTTTTCAGAAACTTCGGCTTTTCTGAAAAAATATTTTTTCAAAAAATTTTTTGATTTCAATTATTTTTTCTATGTTAATGGATCATGTTATTATGTATTTTGATTTTCAGGGGTTGGTGCGAGTACTAGGACTTTGTATTCTTTTCACAATGAAAGGATATTGTTCAATTGTATTAAGAGGAAATCTTCCTCTGACTTTCATAATCATTGTATATATGTAGTCAGTGTACTCGCACTAACTCCTGTTCAGTATGTGTTATTTTCGATGACAACATGGGAAGCGTGTGTTACGGTATGTTAGCAGGGAAATGGCCATGCCGGTCCTTTCCCCGCAGGGTCACTCGAGTTTATCAATCTCTATTTCAGACGATCAAGAACAGGGTGATGTATCCATGATGTCTTCCAAAAGTGTGCCTCAGTCGTCACAATTAATGAAGAGCTAGCGGAAAAGTGCTCATGGAAATACGTCACTTGCCTAAGAGGTCCCTAGTAGGATTGACGGCCTTTGACGTCCGCTAGCTCGCCCGGTGTGGCGTCCATTCATCGAATGGTTCGGCAGCCGGGTTCGTCCGTTGCGGTCTAGAAAGGAGTTTTCGGTGATGCGAGCACTATAAATCAACCAAGTGCACACCCATTGACGGCGGATTAGAGGAGAGAACGGAAGAAGCCTATTAGTCCGGTTCCTAGCTCACCCGGTGTAGCGTCCATTCATCGAATGGTTCGGCAGCCGGGTTCGTCCGTTGCGGTCCAGGAAGGAGATTTGGGTGATGCGAGCACCATAATATACAATAGTACACACCCAGTGACGACGGATTAGAGGAGAGATCGGAGGAAGCCTGTTAGTCCGGTTCCTAGCTCGTCCAGGTCCGTCCGGGCTGCGAGCGAGAGAGGCCCCTCTCTCGTACAACAACATCTGGCCCCAGATGTTGTGGTTCAAAATGTTTCGCATTCGGAGCATACGTCCGCCGCTCAGGACGCTCCGTTATATAGACAGTCCGGAGAGACTGTCAATAAGGCTTCCTCATTCTCATGGCAGCGCACACGACCGCACCTTGGCTACGTGACCTCGGATATCCAGTCAACTTCGCCAATCAGAGAATCCGCGGCGACCAGGTCACGCCATCCGGTAGCCAGGGACCCGAGGCCTGTAGACTCCGGACGTCCGCATAAGAAAAGTATGCAGGAGTCAACGTACATGGAGCTTCCAGCGGCAAAGCATCGTAAGACCGCTACTGCATAGGCCTCAGTGACGGACGTGCTATCCCAAATAGCACAACTTATCGCAGCATCCCAGCAACGACAGAATCTCTGTCGCATCATGTAATATCCGACGATGCTGGGTAGGGACGCTCCGCTGAAGCATCAGGTACGGACGTCCGAAAACTTCATAGGGTCCGACAGGATGGCGAAAGGGATTCGGAGGATTTCGAGCTTTCCCTTTTGGAACAACATAAGCTGCTGTATATGTCATCCGGCTTTATCTTCTAGAGGTTGTTTCGTCGGACCAGATTGCTGCGATGCCGGATAAGAGACTGATAGCGTCGGTGGACACAAAAATTTTTGAATCGGTTCAGGGACATCGTCCCTCAGTTCCAACACAGTCCAATAATGTCACAGGAACTTTCGAATTATTGAACGACGCTATTTATATATATATGCTTGCTATTAACAAGCAAGTCTGGTTTCTTGTTCGCAAAGTTACTGAGATGTCTTTCAAAAGTGTGCCTCTGTCGTCATAGTTAAATGATGAGCTACCAGCAATAAGTGCTCAGGGAATATGTCAATCGCCTAAGAGGTCCCTAGTAGGATCGACGGCGTTGACATTCGCTAGCTCACCCGGTGTAGCGTCCATTCATCGAATGGTTCGGCAGCCGGGTTCGTCCGTTGCGGTCCAGGAAGGAGATTTGGGTGATGCGAGCACCATAATATACAATAGTACACACCCAGTGACGACGGATTAGAGGAGAGATCGGAGGAAGCCTGTTAGTCCGGTTCCTAGCTCGTCCAGGTCCGTCTGGGCTGCGAGCGAGAGAGGTCCCTCTCTCGTACAACAACATCTGGGACCGGATGTTGTGGTACAAACGTTTCGCATTCGGAGCATATGTCCGCCGCTCGGGACGCTCCGTTATATAGACAGTCTGAGAGACTATCGATAATGCTTCCTCATCCTCACGGCAGCGCACATGACCGCAACTTGGCTACGTGACCTCGAGTATTCTGCCAGCTTCGTCATTCCGTGATTCCACGGTGAACAGGTCACGCCATCCGGTAGCCAAGGGACACGAGGCCTGTACACTCCGGTCGCTCGCATAATAGAAGTATACACGGGGTAACGAACACGGAGCTTCCAGCTGCAAAGCATCGTAAGACCGCTTCTCCACAGGCCTCAGTGACGGACGTGCTATCCAAAATAGCACAGTTTATCGCAGCATCCCAGCAAACGACAGAATGCTGCGATGCTGGATAAGAGACTAATAGCGTCATTGGACACTGAGTTTTTGATCGGTTCAGGGACCTCGTCCCTGAGTTGCCGACACAGTCCAATAATGTCACTAGAACTTTCGAATTATTGAACGACGCTATATATATAAGCTTGCTACCAAAACACGCTAGTCTAGTTTCTTGTCCGCAAATGCTGTAATCTGCCTTTCATCAATTCTAGGAATAAATTTGAAATGGCAGGACAGGGCATACTGAGAGTTCCTCTGCGTCTAGACGACGAGGCTGAAGACTGGGAATTGTCTTTTTCGCCGTCTATGTCAATTCCAAACACGACGTTGGAAACGACAATGATGTCTAATAGACTTAACTTAGGCTTAACGTTATCATTACGTCTTCAAGAGAAAGAATTCCAGGATATGATTCTTAATGAGATTTCTTTCAAGGGCAGTAGTTTTCCACGTATAACTCCGCCCTTCAGTGGCAACCTGGAGTTGGTTAGACGTGACGCAGCCCTAGCTACATCCACGCGCGTGGATAGTAAGGTGAAGAACTCTCTCAGAGTCGCTTTGGTCACGGAGAAGCATCTCTTCGACGGCAACCTTTCAGCAATCTATGAATTGCTCGATATACACGTTCTCTTGTCAATCAAGTGTAACAAGAGATTCAGACTTGGGCAAACATTCGGTGGTTGACTCAGAGAGTTCCATTGTAGTTGCCGGATCCGAGTTTTTCGATTATGACGGATGCCAGTCAAACAGGTTGGGGCACAATATTGATCCCAACGGATTCGAAGTGCCAGGGTCTTTGGGTTCCGCAGTTTTTAGGCAAGCACTTAATTTCCAAGAAATGATATTATTTTGGCTTGCACTACGTCATTGGATGTACATTATTCAGAAACGCATGTCCAAATCCTGTCTGATGATACGACAGTAGTTGCGTATATCCGGAATATAGAATCCTTCTGTTTGTTCTAGAACTCCAAGTTCTGTTTCGGTCCGTCATATTCTGGGTCGTCTGATTGTATTAGCAGTCTCCCTTTCACGTAAGGGTCGATTGTTGCCGTCAGAATGGACTCTCAACAAACAGGTATTCAATCAGATTTGCTACCAATGGGAGCACCCAATGATAAATTTATTTGCGACACAACTCACCAATCAATTGCAGACGTATGTGTCACCATGTCCGGATCCCCGAGCATATGTAGTTTACGCTCTATCGATCTAGTAGGACGGAATGATAGGATATGCGTATCCTCCAGCGCTGTTGATTCAGCAAGTATTGCTAAGATAAAACATTCACAATACAATTCTGTTGGTAGCATCTCTGTCTCCACAGCGACCGTGGATAAATTTACTTAGGTGTCTGCTGTGGGACTTACCGCGAAAACTTCCTCCACGAGAGGATCTTCTTTTGCTGGGGAAATCGTGTCAACTTCATCACAACCCGCACGGTCTCAACCTTCACGTATTCTGTTGTGCGGTCCTTCTTACACGGCAAGCATTGTACAGGACGAGCAGTGGATGCGATTTCTAACTGTAGGAGGACCTCCTCTTCGCTATACTATGCGGCTAAAGTGGAGGGTCTTCCGTCGTTGGTGTAGGGATCATTATGTTGATATTTTTGATCCCTCCATACCAGACATTGCAAACTTTCTAGTATATTTGTTTGACGAGATCAACTGCAGCCAGTTACTATTAAAGGTTATAGGTCTATGTTATCTGATACCTATGCACACCATGATAGTTTACAATTGAGTCTAATGTCTCTTTATCTAAGTTAGTTAGAAACTTTTCGATAAATAGACCTAGAATCCTTAGATTAATTCCTATACGGAATTTAGCTTGGGTTCTTATTAAACTAAAGCAACCATTTGAGCCTCTTGAGACAGTAGTTTCAAATTCTGGCCTTTTAAGACAGCAATTCTCTTAGTCTTCTCTTCTGCTGAAGAGTCAGTGAGCTTCATGCACTATCGGTGGACGATTCTCACTTTCGTAGTATCGGAAACTCTATTCCTTTACTACTAATGTTGGATTTTTGGTTAGGAATCAGGCTCCTAATGAATATCCGGAACCTATTGTTTTTTAGGTCCTTCCATCTTCGAACGGGCATAGGCCTTTACTCTGTCCGGCTAGACCTTTATGTATTTATTAACAGATCTCAGTTTATCAGTAAGGACGTAAAGCTTCTTCTGTCTCTGATGCCTAATTGAAAGGTCTTTATGGTCTATTCTATTGCTAAATGGATTCAATTAACTATCGGTACTGCTTAGGATAATCTATCCTTAACTCAGCAGTCTGTGCTTAAGATTTCGGCTCATGAAGTAAGAGCTCTTCTACATCTTGGGCTTACATAAATAGTGTTGCTATTATAGATTTAATGAAGGCTGCATATTTGTCTCAGCCATCCACATTCACGAATTTTTATCTCAGAAATATCGAGTCTATTTCTGGAGGCCTGCATTGTTTAGGTCCATTATCGGCTGCTCAGAATGTCGTTAACTTAACAATTGCAACTATAGCTATGTAGGTTTTCTGTTCCAGCAGTGACTCCGTCCTGCTGCCCTCTTCGCTCTGGGCTATTTGACCCAGGGCAAGGGGAGGGGGGGGGTAGGGTTTTCCCTTGGGTCACCGGTTTTATTATGAGAACAAGGGGATACCTCCTCCGGAGTCAGTAATTCTGAGCTGTTACTGGGATGGTTTTAAAGTAAAAAGTTTATGTTTTTAAAATTCATTCACGTCATAGTTTTAAAGTATAGCATTTGAATATGTCACGTGTCAAACGGGCGTTATTATACTATCCTCGGACACTTTTAAAAGAGTATAAAGAGTCTCAATTCGCTGGACTAACTTTTTTTATTGGCTTACTTTAAAAATAATTAGTATAAGGATTATACTGGATGTTAATAGAGAATATGGATGTTATGATGCTCAATTATAGAAGGTATTGTGTCTTTCTAATTTATCATAAATAAGAAAGATACATGTAAAGACTAATACTCCTTTTCTCCTCGAGGGGATGACTCTATTTTATATAGTTGAGCTTATTGGATTTTCCTCTGTGTCCTAGGCCCTCCAGCCTTTTTACTATTCAGCTATGTCTGGGTCATTGGTACAGTATAAAAATGTTAAAAAATTTATAGTAATTTCTATATTTTTTTATACTTACCAATGACCCAGACGGGGATGGCCCTCCCAGGAGTTGGGAACTCATACCTCCCCGCTGAGGACATAGCGCTTACCAGGCACTGATTGTAAGAATGATTAATGGCACCAATTTCGGGACGTTCTTGACACTGCGCATGCGCAGTAGAGGCGAAGTATGGAGGGCCATTCAGGACATGATTTCTTTGGTTTTAGATGCAAATTTTGGGGATTGGGGGGCAAAATTTGTGTTTGGCCCTAGATTTTTAAGAGTTAGCACCAGCTATGTCTGGGTCATTGGTAAGTATAAAAAATATATAAATTACTATAAATTTTTTAACTTTTTGGTTTTTTATGCGTTTTGGTCAATTTTAAGACAAATTTCTTTTTTTTTTCACTGAAAATTTCCGAACAAAAATAAAAAAAATTCTGTTTTTATGCATTTATCTCAATTTTGGGACGTAAAAGTGCAGGAACTGAAAATAGAAGGAAAATCCTAGTTGGTATATGCTTTTCTTAGGAGGGGCGTATGCAGCTTATTCAAGTCAAGTCCCTGGTTTGATATTTAGACTACCATGTCAGGTGAGTGCCCCCAGGGGGCCTCTTGTTAGCTCACCTGACTGAAAGTCAGAGTGAGCTTTTGTTATCACTTTTCGTCTGGCGTCCGGCGTGAAGGTGGTGTTTGAGCTTCTTTCTCCTAAACCACTGGCCACATTTTAATTAAATTTCATGTAAGTAGTGGTTATATAGGGGCATTTTGATTTTTATCCAAAATAGGTTTCGGCTCATATTGAGCAGAGGTGTGGGGAAAAAATGGCCAAATTTTTTGAAAATCTTCTTCTAATGAACCACCAGTAGCAGATACTTGATATGTGGCATACAGAGTTCTTTTGAGGTTTAGAATCAAGTTTGTTCAAGAGAAGTTTATCGGGCATTATTTGGCTTCGTTATGGGAGGGGCAAAAATTTTGGCCATGCCTAAAATTTCGATTTTCAGAACCGTCAGGTCGATTTGAACCAAATTTGATATGAGATGATAATGGGTCATAAGTAGTTGATTGATGCAAAAAATTTTTTCTCATTGCCCTGTGGGAACCTCGGGAGCTAAAAATAGGAAAAACCTTAAAACTGCCATATCTCCAAAACTACACGGCACAGAGAATTCTTATTTTGTATAAGCTTACTTTTATCCAGTAGAATAGAATGGTTAAAAAAAATCCCTATCGGTTTGATCACAAGGTACTTTTTTCAGGACTTTGAAAAAGTGCTGAGTCAGCACTTTTTAACACTGTAGGCAATGGGAAAAAGATTAAAAAATCTTCTTCTCCAGATCCAGCAGGCAGAATCTTTTGATATTTGGTATGCAACATTGTAGGGTGGATCTGATTCAAGTTTGTTCAAATCGGCCCCCTGGGTTCATATTTGCACTCAGTATAGGAGCCCGATTTCGAACTTAGTGCATTTCAGGCAAATTTCTTTAAAAATCTTCTCCAGATCCAGCAGGCAGAATCTTTTGACATTTGGTATGCAACATTGTGGAGTGAATCTGATTCAAGTTTGTTCAAATCGGCCTGCTGGATTCATATTTGGGCTCACTATAGAAGCCCGAATTCGAACTTCGTGCATTTCAAGCAAATTTCTTAAAAAATCTTCCTCTCCAAATCCAGCAGGCAGAATCTTTTGATATTTGGTATGCAACATTGTGGGGTGAATCTGATTCAAGTTTGTTCAAATCGGCCCCCTGGGTTTTTATTTGGGCTCAGTATAGAAGCTCGAATTCGAACTTAGTGCATTTCAGGCAAATTGCTTAAAAAATCTTCTTCTCCAGATCCAGCAGGCAGAATCTTTTGATATTTGGTATGCAACATTGAGGGGTGGATCTGATTCATGTTTGTTCAAATCGGCCCCCTGGGTTTTTATTCGGGCTCAGTATAGAAGCTGGAATTCGAACTTAGTGCATTTCAGGCAAATTTCTTAAAAAATCTTCTTCTCCAGATCCAGCAGGCAGAATCTTTTGATATTTGGTATGCAACATTGTGGGGTGGATCTGATTTAAGTTTGTTCAAATCGGCTCCCTAGATTCATATTTGGGCTCACTATAGAAGCTCGAATTCGAACTTAGTGCATTTCAGGCAAATTTCTTTGAAAATCTTCTACTCAAGATCCAGCAGGCAGAATCTTTTGATATTGGGTATGCACCATGCTTAGGGGCTTGAGATTCAAGTTTGTTCAAGCCAAGTCCTTGGGTTGATATTTAGGCTACGATGTCAGGTGAGTGCCCTCAGGCCCCTTGGGGCCTCTTGTTTATATTTTGTATGCAGCATTGTGGGGTAGATCTGATTCAAGTGTGTTCAAATCAGCCCCCTTTGTTCATATTTGAGCTCACTATATTAGCCCGAATTTGAACTTTCAAGGAAATTTCTTTTAAGAATCTTTTGATATTTGGTATGTAGCATTGTGGGGTGGATCCGATTCAAGTTTGTTCAAATAGGCCCCCTGGGTTTATATTTGGGCTCACTATAGAAGCCCGAATTCGAACTTCGTGCATTTCAGGCAAATTTCTTAAAAAATCTTCCTCTCCAAATCCAGCAGGCAGAATATTTTGATATTTGGTATGCAACATTGTGGGGTGGATCTGATTCAAGTTTGTTCAAATCGGCCCCCTGGGTTTTTATTTGGGCTCAGTATAGAAGCTCGAATTCGAACTTAGTGCATTTCAGGCAAATTGCTTAAAAATTCTTCTTCTCCAGATCCAGCAGGCAGAATCTTTTGATATTTGGTATGCAACATTGAGGGGTGGATCTGATTCATGTTTGTTCAAATCGGCCCCCTGGGTTTTTATTCGGGCTCAGTATAGAAGCTGGAATTCGAACTTAGTGCATTTCAGGCATATTTCTTAAAAAATCTTCTTCTCCAGATCCAGCAGGTAGAATCTTTTGATATTTGGTATGCAACATTGTGGGGTGGATCTGATTTAAGTTTGTTCAAATCGGCTCCCTAGATTCATATTTGGGCTCACTATAGAAGCTCGAATTCGAACTTAGTGCATTTCAGGCAAATTTCTTTGAAAATCTTCTACTCAAGATCCAACAGGCAGAATCTTTTGATATTGGGTATGCACCATGCTTAGGGGCTTGAGATTCAAGTTTGTTCAAGCCAAGTCCTTGGGTTGATATTTAGGCTACGATGTCAGGTGAGTGCCCTCAGGCCCCTTGGGGCCTCTTGTTTATATTTTGTATGCAGCATTGTGGGGTAGATCTGATTCAAGTGTGTTCAAATCAGCCCCCTTTGTTCATATTTGAGCTCACTATATTAGCCCGAATTTGAACTTTCAAGGAAATTTCTTTTAAGAATCTTTTGATATTTGGTATGTAGCATTGTGGGGTGGATCCGATTCAAGTTTGTTCAAATAGGCCGGCTGGGTTTATATTTGGGCACACCATAGTGCATTTCAAGGACAATTCTTTAAAAATCTTCTTCTCCACATCCAGTGAGCAGAATCATTTGATATTTGGTATGCAGCATTGTGGGGTGGATCTGATTCACGTTTGTTCAGATCAAACCCCGTGGCTTATATTTAGGCTCACTATAGGAGGCCGAATTTAGACTCCTTGCATTTCAAGAAAATGTCTATAAAAATCTCCTTCTCCAGACCCATCAGGCAGAATCTTTTGATATTGCAGAATTGTGGTGGTAGATCTGATTTAAGTTTGTTCAGATCTGCCCCCTGGGTTCATATTTGGGCTCACTGTAGGAGCCTGAATTTGAACTCTGCGCATTCAAGGAAATTTCTTCAAAGATTTTCTTCTCCAGATCTGGCAAGCAGAATATTTTGATACTTTGTATGCAGTATTGTGGGGTGTATCTGATTCAAGTTTGATCAAATTGGTCCCCTGGGTTCATATTTGGGCTCAGTTTTCAGCTCACAAAGGGAGCTCAACTTATCACTTGCCGTCCGACGTCTGTCCACCCGTCATCGTGAACTTCTTTCAAACAACTTCTCCTCTGAAACCGCTAGGTTGACTTGCTAGAAACTTGGTATGGATGTTCATTACCATTTGTCAATTCAAGTTTGTCCAAATGAAATGGACATGCCCACTTGAGGCTCCATATGGGGCATAACTCTGCTAGCACCCTATGTACATTAGAAAATTACTAAAACATCTTCTCCAGAACCAACAAATTTGAACCAGTCCCATACTAGAATGCTGAATATTTTGTATGCAGCATTCTAGTATGGGACTGGTTCAAATTTTTGCATAAATAGTGCCTCGGTCAATATTATGGCTCACCATGGGAGCATGAAATTTTACTTTGTGTAAATGAATCCCTATTACCCAAAGATTCAAGTTTGTTCAAACTGGTTGAGTCCACCTGCATGGGGCCCAAAAAGTGGAGATAACTGCAAAAACCTTGTTTTATTGCAGGGTTCAAAATTGGGAATTTTTGTTTTCACTAATTATACAGATACCTTTCTTCCACCTCCCACACACCCCACATTGTGTCCAGTGTAGATGTGTAACGATAGTAATGAAATTTGAAGTCCTTTATTTTTGTCACTGTCCTGGAGAAACGTTTTTAACTCACCTGAGAGTAGCTCAACTTATGACTGCCATCGTGAAGTTTATGAAATCAACTTCATCTAAGAAACTGCTTGGCAATTTCTAAGCCACGCCCATATCCCCTAACTTTGTAAACCATAGACGAATTTTGTCAAAATTTGATATATGGTTATTAGCTCAACTTGACAAAGTCAAGCTGAGCTATTGTCATCACTTCTCGTCCGTCGGCGTATGTTAGTACGTTGGTACGTACGTCCACAATTTCCTTTGGCACACCTCACAGGTTGCATTTATGATCAGATCACTTTGAAACTTGGTATGCTTGTTTGTGGTGACCTCTAGATGGGAGCTATCGATTTTCTTCAATTTCCATCAAAAATGTTGCCGCTGCCAACGTTCTTAGAACTTAGTTTAGTCAGACCACAATATTTCCCTTTGGCACACCCTACAGGGCACATTTATGATTGAATTGCTTTGAAACCTGGTATGCTTGTTTGGGGTGACCTCTAGATGGGAGCTATCGATTTTCTTCCATATCCATCAAAAAATGTTGCCGCTGGCTCTGTTCTTAGAACTTAGTTAAGTCAGACCTCAATATTTCCCTTTGGCACACCCTACAGGGCACATTTATGATCAAATTGTTTTGAAACCTGGCATGCTTGTTTGGGGTGACGTCTAGATGGGAGCTATCGATTTTCTTCCATTTCCGGTTAAAACTATTGCCTCTGACAACAACCTTTAAACTTAGTTTAATCAGGCATCAATATATTCCTTTGGCATGCCCTACAGGGCACATTTATAATCAGAATGGTTTGAAACTTGGTATGTTTGTCTGGGGTTACCTCTAGATGGGAGCTATCGATTTTCTTCAACGACCTTTGATGAACTTTGTGCAGTTATGCGTCAATATTTCCCTTTGGTGCACATTTTTGACCGGTTTGAAACTTGGTGTGCTTGTTTGGGGTGACCTCTAGATGGGAGCTATCGATTTTCTTCCATTTCCGTCAAAAATAGTTGCCATTGGCAACAACCTCTGATGAACTTAGTAAAAACTTAGTGCAGTTATGCTCCAATATTTCCCTTTGACACACCCTGCAGGGCACATTTATGATTGGATCAGTTAGAAACTTGTTGTTCTTGTGTGGGGTAATATCTATATGAGTGTCATTGATTTTCTTCCATTTCTGTCAAATAATGTTGTTGCCGGCAACGACCTTTGAACTTAGTTTAGTCAGGCTTCAGTATTTCCCTTTGGCACACCCTTCAGGGCACATTTACGATTGGATTACTTTGAAACTTGGTATGTGTGTTCGGGGTGACCTCTAGATACAACAGTTGTTCATGTGTTCATTTCCATAAAAAATTATTTGTCGTTTTTACCAGCCTTTGAACTAACTGCATTTGTGCAGCAACTTATCCCTTTTGCACTCTCTGCAGGATATATTAATGAATTTCCATAAAAAAGAGAGAAAAAAATGTTACCACAAGTATTGACCTTCAAACTAAGAGCATTTGTGCATTAACATCTTCCTTTGGCATGCCTCAGAGGGCGCATTCATTATCAGGTTGTTTGAAACTTTGTATGCTTATGCAGGGTGACAAAGATAGGAGCTATTGATTTTCTTTTCATTTCCATCAAAAACTGTTGCTGTTAGAAACAACCTTTGAATTTATTACATTTGTACATCAACATTCTTCATTGACATGGCCTACAGGCCACATTTATCATAGGATTGTTTTTGAACTTGGTGTGCCCATTAGCCGAGACCTTTAGATAAGAGCTATTGATGAGCATTAATTTCTGTGAAAAAAGTTGCCATTTACAATAACCTCAGAACTTACTGCATTTATGTATCAACATTCTTCCTTTAGCCAGTCTTACAGTTTACATTTAAAAATGTATGGATTGCTCTGACGTTGTGCACACACAATGCTGTTATGTTGAAATTTCACCAATTGACATTGGTACCAATGATCTTCAATTTTGCCTTTTCATTTATAACTTACCAAGTTCAAGTTTGTCAAGTTGAGCTACAGTGTCATTGACACTTTCATTAGGGTCTGTCAGTGGCTGAGTGGTGTGCCTGCTTCAATATAGTTTTTAGCTCACCTTGACGAAGTCAAGCAGAGCTTATCTGATCGCTCTCCATCTGTCGTCCATCAACATGTTTTGGGCTTCTCCAAAATCACTGGCCAATTCAAGTGAAAGTTTGTGTGAGTGATGGTGTTGAGGGGGGCATTGCATTTTTGGTCAACTCAATGTTCGCAGCCCCATAGGGAGGGGGTGGGGGAAAATGCTCCAAAATTTTTTTAAAAATCTCATGAACCAGTGGGTACAATGTCTTGATATTTGGTATGGAGCTTCCTTTTGAGGTTAGATTCAAGTTTGTTCAAAAGAAGTTTGTGAAGCAACAATTATACCCCCTCTGTCAAAGAAATGTGGGGGGGGGGGGGGTAGGGTATACTGGATTACATGCATCCGTCTCTGCGTCCATCCGTGTGTGAGTCCGTCTGAGAATATTTCATTTATGCTTCATCATTCCTGCACTGTAGTGGGGGTATAAATTGCCTTCAGCAATAGCTCTTGTTGCTTTTGTAATGGGCGGGGAAAGATTTTTGGCCCCCCAAAATTTCTGTTTTCTGAATGTTCTTGGGTCATAAGTGCTTGATTCCTGAAAAAAGAAATTTCCCTGTGTCCCCATGGGAACCTCAGGTGCTAAAAATAGAAATATTTTCAAACTCCAATATTTTCCAAACCCCACTGTACAGAGAATTGTTATTGGGTTTGAATCATCCTTTGGACCCATAAAACTGAATGATAAAAAAAAAAATTGTCATTGGTTGTAACAGGGTGTTGTGTAGAGGGTGTCAAAAAATGCGGAGTCAGCATATTTGCAAAAATGTAAATTTTTCTCCAGAACCGATGATCAGAAATCTTTTGATATTTGGTATACAGCATTCATAGGGAGGTCAGATATAAGTTTGTAAAAATGAAGCTCATTGGTTACTATTTGGGCCCAATACAGGAGCCCCTGTTTTTAACTTACGGCAACATGGGGAATAATCTTAAAAAATCTTCTTCAAACTCACCAATCAGAATGTTTTGATAATTGGTATGTAACATCTCTAGGGGGGTCTGATTCAAGTTTGTTCAAATCTGGTCTCGGTTCATATCTGGGCTCTCTATTGTAGCTCAAAATTTCAACTTAGTGCGATATGATGAAATTTCTTTAAAAATCTTCTTCAGATCCACCAGTCAGAATCCTTTCATATTTGGTATACAACAGCGCTAGTTCACTACTCAGAGTTCTTAGTCTGTTTTTAACAAAATTTGATATGCAGCATAAGTGGGGAAACAGATTTTTGATTTAAAATTTTTTTTTTAATTCTCTCTATCATGAGACTCGATGTGTGCTAAAAATAGAAACATAATTCCAAGTTAATTTTATAAGGAGCCATGTTTATTAAACCACTGCACTCTGATGTTAAAATGGCAAAGTTTTCAGCAACAAATATTTCCCATAATGCATTTTGATATTTATCCAAATATATCTTGTTTGACAGAGCTCAATGAGTGCTGTCAGACAAGATATATTTGGTTATATTCATAGTTAAACAGGCAAAAACAGAGTGATTGGAGAAATTTCTGTTGCACTTCCAGAATGCTAGGAGTTAATTACCCTCTAGAGGTGTGTACTAAGATTAATCCACATTGGTTGTATATGAAGGGGCTCCATAGGGGCGCTCTGCTTTGTACATTATGATTAACTGAAGAAAAGCCATGATGCTTGGACTATTTTAGTCAATACTGAAGAGCTCAAGGATTGACAATTGATCCTATGGAGATTGATTGCTTAATGTAGATTTATTTGTGGCCTCAGTTTATATCAGGTTCTATTCAAGGTGAGTGCTTCAGGCCCTGTGGGGCCTCTTGTTTAGCTGTGCAGTTTGTGCTGAAGGAAACTCTCATGACGTGGGTTTGAACCCCCACTATACCATTGTAAATAAAGCCAGCATCCTTTCTTGGTTCTATGGTACACAGGAAATTTGAAAAAGAGATGTTATCGCTGATTTCCATGAGGTGCATGCAGTATGTATATTCTATTTAAAATTAAGAATGTTTTTCTATCTTTTTCAGTTTGCTGATGACAAGAACAGAGCCTTTTGACTCGAGATGGAAAAGTACAGCATTCCATTGTCCTTTCAATTCCGATATCAGCAGTTTGTTTTGTGAATGTGGTTTTGAAAGAACATTGTTACCGCATGAACATTTTGTTAGCTCACCTGACTGAAAGTTGGAATGAGCTATAGTGATCACTCACCATCCTTCATCCGTCGTCTATTAACATGGGTGTTTGCACCTGCCCCTCCTTAGCCGCTGGTCCAATTTTAGTTAAATTTGAGGCGATTGCTTGTTCTTGCACCGCTCTTTTTTCTTCAAATCTCCTTCCCAGCCCCATAGGGAGGGGGGAATGCTCAAAAATTAAAAAAATATCTACTTCTCATGAACCAGTGTGTATAATGACTTGATATTTGGTATGGAAGTTCCTTCTGAGGTGTAGAAGCAAGTTTGTTCAAATGACATTAGTGGAGCAATATTTGCCTCTGAAATTGGAGAGGCAAGATTTTTGGCCACGCCTGGAATTTCTATTTTTGGAACTGATGGGCCGATTTAACCAAATTTGTTATGTGGTATTATTGGGTTATAAGTACTTGATTCAAGCAACAACAAAAAATTTCCTGTGTCCCCGTGGGAACCCCAGGAGCTAAAAATAGAAATATTTTCAAACGCCCATATTTTCCAAACCACATGGAACAGAGAACTATTATATGATATGAGGCATCCTTAGGACCAGTAGAATGGAATGGCCAAAAAATTGCCTTCAGTTGTGTCAGGCTGTTCTGTAGGGGGGTTGGGGGGCATTGAAAAAATGCCGAGTCAGCATATTTGCAAAAATTAAAAGAAAAAAAGAAGTTTTCCCCAGAACCACTGATTGGAATCTTTTGATCATGTGGTGGTGGTGGTGGGGGGGGGGGGGGGGGGTACAAATTTCTTAAAATGAAGACCCTTGGTTCATATATGGGCTCAATACAGGAGCTCAAATTTTAACTTACAATAACTGATAATCTTTAAAAATCGTCTTCTTCAGAACCACCAGTCAGAATCTTTTAATGTTTGGTATACATAATTGTTATGAGGGTCAGATTCAAGATTGTTCAAATCAAGTCCCTCATTATATTTGGGCTTCCTATGGGGACCTCGAATATTAACTCAGTGCAATATGGGGGATTTTTTTTTATATTTGGTATATCCTTAGGGAGGTGAGATCTCATTTTGTTCAAACCAAGTCCCTGGGTTAATATTTGATTTCCCTATTGGAGACTGAATTTTAATCTTTAAAACTCTTTTTCTCCAGAAGCACCAGTCAGAATCATTTAATGTATTGCACACAGAATCATTACAGGGGGTGGATTCATTATGTTCAACTGAAGTCCAGTTAATAATTGGTCTATCTGATGGAGCCCTAATTTTAATTTAATGCAAAATGAGGAGAAATAGTTGAAAATCTTCATATCCCCCAGTCAGAATCTTTTGACATTTGGTACATGGCATCCTTTGGGAAGTCAGATCGAAGTTTGCTCAAATCAAGTCTTTGGGGTAATATTTGGGCTCCTTATTTATTGGTGCCTGAATTTTAACTTAGTCCATTATGAGGAATAATTTTTACAAATCTGCTTCTTGAGATACAATCAGGGAGGGTTCAGATTCAGTTTGTTCAGATAAAGTCCCTGGGTTGATATTTGTGTTCCCTATGGGGAAAGGAGGGGGAGGGGGGGGGGGAGTTGCAAATTTTAACACCTTGCAAAAATGGTAATATTCTCAAAATCTTCTCTAGAACCACCAGTCAGAATCTTTTGATATTTGGTTTACAACATCCTTCAAGTTTATTCAAATTAAGACCCTAGGTTGATATTGGAACTTCCTAGTTTTGCATTACTGAAAATCTTGGCATTATTTCCAGGCCAGAAAATAAACAGTCTGACATTTGCAGAATGTGGTCCCCAGAGGGTGAATTTGATGATGCTATCCCATACAGTGGGCCAATTTATCCTCTGGGTACCTCCCCCTGTTTAGTTTTGAGACCCTGATTCAGATTGAGGTTCACAGAGGGTAAATTTAGTGATGCTACCCACAGCAGGGTAGCATCACTAAATTCACCCTCTGGGGACCTCATTTTGCAGATGTCAGTCTGGCTTGATTATTTCTGTGGTAGCATCCCAATACTAGAAAATAATCATCTGGCATGAACAAAGAGTTATAAATAATTAAATAACCTCATTCCTCTGTAGTGTTAACTAGCCTTTGATGCTAATTAAATCCATTTTTAACAACTATAGTCAGGTGAGTGCCTCCGGCCCCATGGGGCCTCTTGTTTTGATTATTTGTGACATGGATGTACACTATATTGTATAATAAGAAAATTTATGTAGTGGGTTGAAGTGCCATGCATTGTTGCTGGCAAGTGTTATGATGTGTGAATGCAAGCTTTTCACCCTTTACCCAATGCAGAAGATATCAAAATTTATTAAGTTTTTTCAAATTTAAAAACAAATTGGCACAAAACCATATCATGTGACCTCTCAATGGAATGTGCTCAGTGCAGGGCTTATGTTTCATCTAAATTTGGGAGAATCCATATTGATTTTCAGGGAAACTGGTTGCAAGAATCCATGCCTATGAGTGTCCCAGGATCCCATGAGGGCCACCATGGTTGAACCCTTGTTGTATACTGATAACATGTCAACTTTTTATGTTAATTTTAAAAACTTAATTTGAATTTGATAACTTTTTGAAAAATAAACAATATTAAACATTAAAATTTTACAAATATGGATGTCATTGGAACCAGTTCATTGAGCCGGTTCCAATACCAGCCATATTTGTATAATTTTACCAATTGTCATATGGATGTCATTGGAACCAGTTCATTGAGCCGGTTCCAATGCCAGCCATATTTGTATAATTTTACCGATTGTCACGATATTTCAGGTTATGTTAGCCTTGTGTTGGTTAATTTGCTGGCATTATGTAAGGTAAAGGGTTAAATGGACTCAATTCATTTCATGAGAATCCTAGCAGACAGTTAGCGAGAATCTACATGGATTCTTTTGGTTTTGTTGCGCAAATCTTTGTGTGAATTGATTCTCGGATTCTCGTAGAAATATAAGCCCTCCAGTGAGGGGTCACATGATAAGATTTTGTTGAATTTTTTTGAAAAGTATATATTTTAAACTGTTTAATTTGTATAAATTATATGGGTAGATGTGGCCGATTCGTTAGCAAAAGGGTTAACACTTCAGATAACCTGCTTGACTTGAATGCAGTATTCATAATTACCGATAATTTAATGAATGGAGCCTCATACCCTTAATCCTCAGAGTGAGGACAAACTGTTGAATCCAAGCTGTCAACAAGACCTCTACGCGATCACACACACACAATCAAGGATACAGGCTTGGGTCACATGGAAGTTTTAATTGAAATGGTAGAGTGATAATATAGTATACACAATTGGTTACTCAAAGGTAAAGTGTCAGGTTAATGAAGGGTCACCAGTATTTGGGTCACAGACCACTTACTCTGTTCCAGTGACAGCTGTTGATGTTTGATGGGGTTACAGCCAGTTACGCTGTATCCATTAATAGCTGCTCAGTTCAGTTGTGGCTTGCAGCTGGTTACTCCGTGTCCAGAATGGTTCAGGTAGGTTACACTAACATTACAGTGATCAAGATAGGTATGGCTGCTATATGGGTTCTGCTACTCCCCAGATCCCCCTTAGGTTGGGTCAGTATATTCTATAGAAATACTGGGTGGACAGGGTCCAGACAACATGGAATAAACCATGCCAAAATAAAGTCAGGCGATCCACAAATACTCTGCTAAACAATGGCTAGCTCTGGGAGCTCACATGCGTCAAGTTTATGTTGGAACTGGCATAAGTCTGCTATACTAATGGCACAATATAGATGTGTTCTGGGTAGGATCAACAATTGTGAAGAGGGTTAACTTGTAGCACTCTGGTAGTGGAAAAACATTTTCTGGAATCACTCAGTTTTTCTCTTATTAAACTATGAATTTAATCAATTATATCTGGTTTGACAGAGTTCACTGAGCTCTGTCAAACAAGGTATATTTGGTTAAATATCAAACTGCATTATGGGAAATATTTGCTGTTGAAAACTTTGCCATTTTGACAACAGAGTGCAGAGGGTTAAAAGAGATTGGTTATAATTCAAAGAGGTAATGCATGGAATACTGTTATAAACATGTTTTATTATGTACAAAATGATAGACTGTAGGAACAGGGTAAATCTGCTGGGAATTATACTTGCAATGAGTTATATGAACCAGTAGGTATGGTACACTGCTCAGTATTGACGTCAGTAGTAAATCCCAAAATAACTGCATTCGTTTAATACACCCCTAACATCAAATTCTAAACTCCCCCTCACCTCTCTGGTACACTGGTCAGTATTGATGTCAGTAGTTAATCCCAGAATAACTGCATTCGTTTAATACATCCCTAACATCAAATTATAAACTCCCCAGCAACCCCCCTCCCCCCACCCCCACCCCCAAGGTATTCCGTTGACTCAATTTTGATATTCCTGAACACAGCAGTATTATCCTAAAATGCCCTCGGTTAATTACAGCCAAACAATACAGTTGTAGAAGATCTGCCGTAGTATTACACATGTAAGTCAGCGATTGATCACAGCGTACAAGTTTTGTAAATGCAGAGAAATGGCTACAGATAACCCAAATCTGTGAAATGGTATTTGTGTAATATGCCTTTTAGTGGGTAAGTCCAATGAAATTCTGAGTTTGGTAGTTCCTTTAATTATGGTATTAGACACTTGAAAGTTGAAATCTGTGATTGTCTTTTGGCTATAATGTTAATATTATTGCTGGTGGATGACGAAGCGAAGACCACTGCCATGGCTATGCTGCTTTTACACCACCTGACCATTGATGACCAAAACAGTACCGTGAGAACCAATAAAAATCGGTGGTAGGCTGGTTGTAGAAAGACTACAACCAAAGGGGCCGATGGGAAGCTGGTAGTGGGTTGGTCATAGATATTGACAACAACCTAAATAGCACTACCGCATGTGGTAGCCAGGTAATACTTCATGGTAGTGTACAACCAAAGTAGTAGTTTTCCCAGCATTCTTTGGGACAAAGATGGAAGACTTTACAAATGGTTTAAATGACAAAGTTGTTTGCAAAGTGCATTTCAACAAATAATAAAGAAACAACAACTCACACTCTATCAAGGCACCGCTACGATGATAAAATGAGAGACGAAGTAAAACTAGTGAAATATTAAAATGAGATACCAAGTCTAAAAACATTATGAATAGCGCAAATATAATGTGTCGAAATGGGGTGAAATATTACTATGGAGAAATAACATGGTGAGAATATAATGTCAGTGTGTTCCTGAATACCAAATAACAAAAATATGCAATTAATGAAATACATCTTTTGGGACATTTTCCTAAAAGTAAAATAGCTTAACCCTTTACCCAACGAATCGCCCGCATCCACCTGCATAGTATGCAAATTCAGCAGCTGAAAAAATATTATATTTTTATACTGTACAAATGACCCAGACTTAGCTGGTGCTAACTCTAACAAAACCAGGGCCAAACACAAATTTTGCCCCCCAATCCCCAAAATTTGCATCCAAAACAAAAAGAAATCATGTCCTATAGGACTTCCATACTACGCCCCCACTGCGCATGCGCAGTGTCAAGGACGTCCCGAAATTGGCGCCAATTATCATTCTCTGTTTGGCCCTTCATCAGTCAACATCTCACTGATCTTTGTGCTTGTAAATCTCAGTTTAAAGGATGCCAGACACGTAATTTTTGGAGAAATGGTGATTCTAAGGAGGATATAGAAGGAGGAGAGGAAAAAGAAGTGACAAAAAATAATCAGGGCTGTACTTAAAATTTTTTGATGAAATTATGTTAAGTTGCCTATTTTCGAGGCATGGGCCTCTTGTTGTCATTCTTGCTAAATGTTGCACTGCTTATTCAGTGTTTCCTCTCCCCTAGCCTTCTAAAGTCCCCCCTTGCAATTCTCCCATGCTTTTGGCATATTTTTGAGAAAGTTCATTTCTAAAATTCTCCTGGGAGAGTTGCTTGGATACAGAATGTTTTCTGTTATTTTCCCCATAGTTACGTTTTCACCCATGGGTGTATAAACGTTGTGTTCTGCATCTTCCATCTGATGTTCTGCAGATTCTCCCCTGGGAGTCTCTGTCTTGCATCAGATAGAGTGTAATTTTGATGACTGATTTCGGGCCAGTTTTTTCAGTGCCTGGAGTCATGTTTTCTGGTGTTTTACACTGTTTGTTTACATTGGCAACAGCCTTTTTTGAGGGGGGCTGTTTGCCTTTGGTGTAGTTTATCTCACTATAAGATACATTTATATTATCCGTAAGTGTCTCATTAATTATTTAATATAAATTTAAAATTTTTGACCACACTTTGCCATCGGATCCATCGGGGCTCAACGTTACTTTTCAGCAACTTGGGCTTTGCTGAAAAAATATTTTTTCAAAATTATTTTGATTTGCAATTGTTTTTTCATTTATTAATGGATCATGTTATTATGTATCTTTGTGTCAGGGGTTTGTGCGAGTAACTAGGACTTGTTGTTGACTTTTCACAATGAAAGGATATTGTTCAAATTGTAATGGGAAGAAATCTTCCTCTGACTTTCATGATCATTGTATTAATTGTAGTCAGTGTTCTCGCACTAATCCCTGTTCTATATGTCAATATTGGGATGACAAACATTGGAAACGTGTGTCACGGTATGTTACTGGAGAAAGGGCTATGCCGGCTCTTTCTCCGCAAGGTCACTCTACTATCTCAGTTTCTATTTCAGAGGAACAAGAACAGGGTGATGTTTCCATGTTATCTTCTGCAAGTGCGCTTCCGTCGTCACAAATGAATTCAGAGCTAGCGGCAAAAGTGCTCATGGAGATTAGACAAATGTCGTCCGCTAGCTCGCCCGGTGTAGCGTCCATTCACCGAATGGTTCGGCAGCCGGGTTCGTCCGATGCGGTCCAGGAGGAAATGTTGGGTGATGCGAGCACTATAAACATTCAATGTGCACACCCAGTGACGGTGGATAGTAAGCGAGATCGGAGGAAGCCTTTGAGTCCGGTTCCTAGCTCGTCCAGGTCCAGTGGGGCCGCGAGCGAGAGAGGCCCCTCTCTCGTACAACAACATCTGGGACCAGATGTTGTGGTACAAAATGTGTCGCAAGCGGAGCATACGTCCGTCGCTCGGGACGCTCCGTTGTATAGGCAGTCCGCGGAGACTGCTAAGGCTTCTTCTTCTCGTCAGCGCACACGACCGCACCTTGGCTGCATGACCGCCGATATATTACCAGCTTCGCCGATCAAGGATACTTCGGCGACCAGGTCACACCATCCGGCAGCCAGGGACACGAGGCCGATGGACTCAGGACGTTCGCATAGAAAAAGTATGCGGGAGCCATCCGATGCGGAGCTGCCCTCGGCGAAGCAGCGAAAGACTGCGCCTCCGCAGGTCTCGACGCCGGACATTCTTGTGCAGATAGCACAGCTTATCGCAGCATCCCAGCAGCCGACAGAAACGGTGTCGGATCGAGAATTATCCGACGGCGCTGGGTCGGTACGCTCCGCCGAAGCATCGGGGGCGGACGACCGGGAGCATCATGAGGTCCGACCGGATGGTGAAAGGGATACGGATGATTTGGAGCTATCCCTTTCGGAACAACATAAAGCTGCCGTGGACTTCATCCGGCACTTTCTCCCTCAAGTTGTTCCGTCGGGCCAGACTGCTGCGGTTCCGGACAAGAGGATTATAGCGTCATTGGACTCTGAATTTTTTGAGCGGTTCAGGGACATCGCTCCCGAGTTTCCGTCGCAGTCCAATAATGTTGCAAGAACATTTGAATTATTGAACGACGCTATATTTAAACTTGCTTCCAAGACGGGGAAAGCAGGTTTCTTGTCCGCCAATACTCTCAACCTGCCTTTCATTAATGCAAGGAATAAATTCGACACGGCAGGACAGGGTATCCCGAGAGTTCCTCTGCGTATGGACGACGAGGCGGAAGACTTAGAGCTATCATTACCGTTGTCGGCTTCTATTCCAACCGCGGTGTTGGAAACAGCCATTTCGTCTAACAGAGCCAATTTAGATGCCTTATCTTACGCAGATCACCTTACTAAGGCGTTATCACTGCGCCTTCAAGGGAAAGAATTTCAGGATATACAATCCTCTTTAAGACTTCTTTCAAGGGCAGTAGCTTATTCCACGTGTAACTCCGCCCTTTCTGTGGCAAACCTGGAGTTGGTTAGACGTGACGCAGCCCTAGCTACATCCACACTCGTGGATACTAAGGTGAAGAACTCTCTTAGAGTCGCTTCGGTCTCCGGAGAACTTCTCTTTGACGGCAAGCTTTCTGCTATTTATGATAAAATTACAAAGAAAGCTTCGGATTCTCTGTTGTTCAAATCTGCTTCTAAGAAGTCGGATACAGCAGACAAGAATAAGACAGGCACTTCTGGGTCTAATGCGCCCAAGAGAGGTTCCTATAGAGGTTCCGGTGCGTCCTCTTGGTCTTATTCGAGAGACCGTCAGGGTAGCGACTCTCGTTCGGGACGTCCTTCGGACCGGGACAACTGGTCGGACGCCCCGAGGTCGACGGGACGAGGTGCGGGTCGTGGAAGACGTGGTTTCTCCTACCGCAGGCCTCGCAGGTCCAGGAGGTGATAGCTTAAACCTCTATCGCGTACCGGTTGGCGGAAGGTTGTCGAGCTTTTCACAAGAATGGGCGTCGATTACGGACGACCCTTGGGTGAGAGGAGTGACTTCGGAAGGCCTAAAGATATCCTTCAAACGAAAGCCTCCATTAACTCGAAGTCCAAAGTGGACTCAACTTCCGTCAAATCTGCAGAAAAGAGACGCTCTGTTATCAGAGGTGCAGTCTCTTTTAATGAAGAACGCGGTAGAGGTCGTAGAAAACCAGGAGACTCCGGGATTCTACAGCCATCTGTTTCTGGTTCCGAAACCAGACGGCTCGTTCCGTCCAGTCATAGATTTGAGCTGGATAAACAAGCTGATCGTCGCTCCGAAATTTTATATGGAGACGATTCGGTCGGTCAGAGCGAGTATTCGGGTGAACGATTATGCAACAAGCATAGATCTCAAAGATGCGTACTTTCACGTCATGGTACATCCGACATTCAGAAAGTATCTACGCTTCGCAGTCCTAGGAGTGGTGTATCAATTCCGGGCGATGTGCTTCGGACTGAATCTAGCACCCTGGGCTTTCACTCGGGTAATGAACTCGGTAATGATCTATTTCCGAGCTCATTCGTCTGCGGTAACGTCGGCCTACCTGGACGACATTCTTCAGAGGTACGGCAACGAGTTAACACTTCAGAACGATGTTCAGAATCTGCTTCTATTGCTCCGACGTCTCGGTTTTATAGTAAACGAGGAGAAGTCGGATCTGGTGCCGTCCAAGTCATTCACTCATCTGGGAATGAGCTTCGAGATGCACAATCTCGTTCGTCTGCCATTAACCAGAGCGAAATTAGTCAGTTGTTACACTCGCTATTGTCTGCACGCAGACAAAGTCACAGCGAGAGAATTTATGAGACTGATAGGTCTGTGCGGAGCCGCTGCGGATCTCATTCCGATGGGGCGGTTACGCACGCGTCCTCTCCAAATTTTCTTGACTCAGAATTGGAGTGTGAAAATTCATTCGCTCGACGTAGACGTTCTCTTGTCAGATCAAGTGAAACAAGACTTGGGCAAACATTCAGTGGTTAACTCAGGGAGTTCCGCTGCAGTTGCCGGATCCGAGTTTTACCATTATGACGGATGCCAGTCAAACAGGTTGGGGTGCATCATTGATCCCAACGGATTCGAGATGCCAGGGTCTTTGGGATCCGCAATTCCTGTGCAAGCACATAAACACCAAAGAAATGATGTCAATTTGGCTTGCGTTACGTCATTGGATGGACATTATTCACAATGCTCATGTCCAAATCCTATCCGACAATACGACAGTAGGCGTATATACGGAATCAGGGAGGCACTCATTCAGTTCCGTTGTTCAATCTAACGGAAAGAATCCTTCTGTTTGCGCTAGAACATCAGGTTCTTCTTTCGGTCCGTCACATACCGGGTCGTCTGAATGTGCTAGCAGACTCCCTTTCACGAAAGGATCGCTTGTTGCCGTCGGAGTGGACTCTCAACAGACAAGTATTCAATCAGATTTGCTACCAATGGGAACGGCCAATGATAGACTTATTTGCGACACATCTCAACAATCAGTTGCAGACGTATGTGTCTCCGTGTCCGGATCCGAGAGCATTTGCAGTAGACGCTCTGTCGATCCCTTGGGACGGAATGATAGGATATGCGTATCCTCCAGCGCCGTTAATTCAACAAGTATTGCTAAAGATAAAACAATCTCAATGCAAGATTCTGTTGGTAGCATCTCTGTCGCCACAGAGACCGTGGATAAATCTACTCAGGTGTCTGTTGTGGGACCTACCGCGAAAGCTTCCTCCACGGGAGGATCTTCTTTCGCAGGGGAAATCGCGTCAACTCCATCACAACCCGCAAGGTCTCAACCTTCACGTTTTTCCGTTGTGCGGTCCTTCTTGCATGGCAAGCACTTTACAGGACGAGCAGTGGACGCGATTTCTAACTGTAGGAGGACCTCCTCTTCGCTAAACTATGTGGCTAAGTGGAAGGTTTTTCGTCGTTGGTGTAGGGATCATTCTGTAGATATTTTTGATCCCTCTATACCAGACATTGCAAACTTTCTAGTATACTTGTTTGACGTAATCAAACTGCAGCCTGTTACTATTAAGGGTTATAGGTCTATGTTATCTGATACCTATGCACATCATGATAGTTTACAAATTGGATCTAATGTCTCTTTATCTAAGTTGGTTAGAAACTTCTCGATAAATAGACCCAGAACTCTTAGATTAATTCCTAAGTGGAATTTAGCTTGGGTTCTTCTTAAATTGAAGGAAAAGCCATTTGAACCTCTTGGGACAGTAGATTTCAAATTCTTATCTTATAAGACAGCTTTTCTCTTAGCTTTCTCTTCTGCTAGAAGAGTCAGTGAGCTTCATACACTGTCGGTGGATGATCCTCACTATCGTAGTGTCGGGAACACTATCACCTTCACTACTAATGTGGGTTTTTTAGCTAAGAATCGGGCTCCTAATAAATATCCGGAATCTATTGTTATTAAGGCTCTTCCGTCTTCAGACGGGCGTAGGCCTTTACTCTGTCCTGTTAGAGCGTTACGTATCTATAAACAGAGATCTCAGTTTATCAGAAAGGGACGGAAACGTTTCTTTCTGTCTTTGATGCCTAATAGAAGGGACATTTCGGTCCATTCTATTGCTAGATGGATTCAATTAACTATCCGTACTGCTTATGAGAGTTTATCTTCTTCTCAGCAGTCTGTGCTTAAGATTTCCGCTCATGAAGTAAGAGCTCTTGCTACTTCTTGGGCTTATGCTAATAGTGTTGCTATTACAGATTTAATGAAGGCTGCTTATTGGTCTCAGCCATCCACATTCACGAATTTTTATCTCAGAAATATTGAGTCCATTTCTGGAGACCTGCATTGTTTAGGTCCGTTATCTGTTGCTCAGAATGTCGTCCACTAAACAGTTGCAACTATAGTTATGCAGGCTTTCTGTTCCGGCAGTGACTCCGTCCGGCTGCCCTCTTTGCTCTGGGCTATTTGATCCAGGGGAAGGGGGGGGGGGGGCGGGTGTTCCCTTAGGTCACCTGCTTTATAGTGAAAAGCAAGGGAATGCCTCCTCCAAGTCAGTATTTCTGAGTCGCTTCCGGGATGGTTTTAAAGTGTAATATTAATGTTAAAATTCATTCATGTCTTATTTTTATAGTGTAGCTCGGTGTGAAGCATTTGTATATGTCAAGTGTCAAACGCGCTTTAATATACAATACTCTGACACTTTTAAATGACTATAAAGAGTCTCAATTCTCTGGACTACTTTATTTATTGGCTTACTTTAAAAATAATTAGTATAAGGGTTATACTGGATGTAAATAGAGAACATGAATATTATTGTGCTCAATTATGAAGGGTATTGTATCTTTCTAATTTAATATTAAATAAGAAAGATACATGTAAAGCCTAATACTCCTTTTCTCCTTAAGGGGTTACCTCTTTATTATATAGTTGAGCTTATTGGATTTTCCTCTATGTCCTAGGCCCTCCAGCCTGTTTACTATTCAGCTAAGTCTGGGTCATTGGTACAGTATAAAAATGTTAAAAAATTTATAGTAATTTATATATTTTTTATACTTACCAATGACCCAGACGGGGATGGCCCTCCCAGGAGTTGGGAACTCTTGCCTCCCCGCTGAGTACATAGCGCTGACCAGGCACTGCCAGTAAGAATGATAATTGGCGCCAATTTCGGGACGTCCTTGACACTGCGCATGCGCAGTGGGGGCGTAGTATGGAGGTCCTATAGGACATGATTTCTTTTTGTTTTGGATGCAAATTTTGGGGATTGGGGGGCAAAATTTGTGTTTGGCCCTGGTTTTGTTAGAGTTAGCACCAGCTAAGTCTGGGTCATTGGTAAGTATAAAAAATATATAAATTCCTATAAATTTTTTAACTTTTCGAAAAATTTCAACAAAATGAGCACATTCCAAAGAGGGGTCACATGATATGGTTTTGTTGAAATTTTTTGAAAAAATTTAAAAAATGATATTTAACTGGTTGAGTGCTAAATTATTTTTGGTCATCCAAATTTGTCCATGTCTCTTTGCCTTGTTACAATTTATGGAAGAGTTTCTAGTGGCACTCTTCCATAAATTATAACAAGGCAAATCCTCACAGACTTAGAATTTCAATTCAAAAATAATATGAAGCACATCCATAGAATTTGAAGCCATTAAGTTGCGGCACCTACACTTCAGAATAAAGCCCAAATATGGGCTTCTAGCACTCTACCAGTTGAAATAGTAAATTTTGATATCGTCAGCGTTGGGTAAAGGGTTGAACATTCGTAGAAACGTAGAAAAAAAATATGTGATTTATATTTAACATATTCACAATTTCGAAACTTAAATTATTTGTGTGATTTGACACTGATAGTATTATTACTGTCATTACTGACATTTACATTAATATGATAAGTTGTACTTCTAGCTCAGAACAATACCCCGGCTATAAAAGAAAAATGTTGGTCCTCGAATATTAAACTTTTAAGATTTAAAAAAAAAAAAACCTTTAAAATTATCTAAAGAATTCCATGTTATTAAAAGCAGATTCATTTCCCTTTCCTGCTACATCTCACAGGTCAAAAAGAAATTAAAAAATCGGTTCTCTAACCATTACATCCTCAGGAGCTGGCCCCACTGGTAAGATGTGTTGTGTAGCTCTCCTTCTGTTGGGTTGATATCTCATGGGTCGTTTTTACATCTAGGTCCTTCATCCAGTATGTATGATGTTCCATTGGGTAATCTTACCCACTCTTCCTTTTTGTACCATAAGGTATCCGTGTGGCACGAATCTCCTCTTATTTGTAGAGCAGTGCTGCTGAGCGGAACGATGAACTGCATCCAAAATCTGAGCTCTCTGGCCCTCCATATTATGTGAGCCCCTATGAAATAAAAATGTGCATCAGCAGCCAACTGGTTAAATGTTTTGAACAGTGGAGGAAGATGTAGTTCTTGCACTTCAACTGGTTTTGGGTTTCTAGATCCATGAGTGCATATGTCTCTTCTTGCGATGGATGATCAGTTTTCAGTATTCTCCCCCTTGCTGTTATCTGTAACTCCAGCGAAAAGTTCATTTACAATATCATCCAATTCTGAATTGAGCCTGTAGTACTGGTGACAGGCCTGAAAATAACCAGTCTAGCATTTGCAAAATGAGGTCCCCAGAGTGCGAATTTGATGATGCTATCCCATACAGTGGGCCATTTTATCCGCTGGGTACCACTTTCTGTTTAGTTTTGAGACCCTGTTTCTTATTGAGGTTCACAGAGGGTAAATTTAGTGATGGGGTAGCATCACTAAATTCACCCTCTGGGGTCCTCATTTTGCAGTTGACAGTCTGCTTATTTTCTGGCTTGATTGGCGAGTGGTGGAGATTTAGTATTAATGTCCGGCACTGTTTCAACTGGAATGTCTGTGATTGATTGATGATAGAAATGGATGTGTATGACTAACAGTATTGGGTGGTTCCTGCACTAGCTGACTGGTTGCAACTTCCACAGTATTGGGTGGTTCCTGCACTTGCTGACTGGTTGCTACTTCCCTGGATGGTGACACTGTGTTTATTATCGGAGTACTGTGTTCAGAGTATCAATCTAGGTGTGCTGGAAAGACCTGGATGGGAGCAATGTCCTTCCACCTTGCTATTGACAAATTTAAATCTATTCCAAAGTCATTGTCTGGTTCAGTGGGTACATTATTTGAATATGAATATTCCTGTTTTGAAGTTTCCGATGATTTTGATTTCTCCGTTACTCTGGATTTCTTGTGTTGGTTAGCTTCTGATACTGACGTTATTTTTCTTTTGGGTTTGGTAACTACAGTCACTTTAGATTTAACAGCTGGAGATTTCTTATCCATACAATGGTAATGCTTTCTGTAGATGTGTCTCTCCATCACATTTTTTTTTCTAGCCTCGCAACACTGAACACTACAATAGAGGCATTCCACCACTTCAACATGCTGTTCTCTCTGAAGCTGCATAAACGTGTCCCTGTCCACATACTCCTTTTTGCACACTGCATTGAAATTGGATCACTTTGGAGTCTTAGGGGGCGCGGTGGCATTGTGGTAACCGGTTCTCGTCAGATCACCGAAGTTAAGCAACGTCGAGCGCAGTTAGTAGTTGGATGGGTGACCATTTCAGCGACTCATTCGTGCTCCCGCGTTGTTGCCTACATGGGGGCACGATGACGCTGTGCACTAAGGCGTACTGCCCGTCTGTGGTGCGCATGTCTTACAACCAATCCAACCCTGCCGCGGTGCAGAGTTCAGAGTTACGATGTTGGAAAACTGACAGCTGCTTGTCGTTGCTCGGTGGTTCTCTCCGGGTACTACGGCTTCCTCTACCCGTAAAACTGTCACCGACATGATATGACCCTGGCTGTTAATGTATCATTAAACCCCAATAAAACAAAACAAAACTTTGGAGCTTTCCATATTTTGAAATATGGGAAGAACAGCTTCCCATCTATAGCTACCTGAAGCATATATACACACCCATGAAAAACAATCATTAGAAATTGGTACCAGTCAACCATGGACATCTCGGTTCCTAAAATTTATTTGGTTTGTGATTAGGGTTACTGCTGCAGGTTGTGGAACAAAACATTTTGGACTTTTTCCAGTAAAATGTTTCAACCAGTTAGAGTGAACAAGTTTTGGTTCAGTATTGTGTGACCTTTTTAGTTTATAAAGTAAATCCGATACAACTTCTACACTGTACCAGGTCCTTCCCATCGGGATTGCAACTTCAAACACTTCCCTCCCTTTTTCCATATTGTACTTTGTTATAATACTGCTTTTTCATATCTTGCCATTTTTGTCGGTCACCAGATTTTAATATGCGTTCACATGCCATTTCATGAACATTTAACATTCTATCTTGAAGATCTTCCATGTAAATACTGGGATCCTCTGTGCCTTACACAAAATATCTACAGGTAATTTAACTTCCCTCCCCAACATCATATTACAGGGAGATTCCCCTGAACTGTAATGTATTGATGACCTATAAAAAAAAACATCATATAGAGTAGGAATTGTTCCCAGTCTTTTTTTTTTTTTTAGAAATGACTTTACTTCACATATCCTCAATTGTTCTATTGACTCAACTAAACCATCGCTTTCTGGGTGATAGGGTGTTGTTTCGGTTTTATCTACAATCACCGTTCTGCACATACTCGCAAAAAGTTTGGATTCAAACGGTCGTCCCTGATCAATGTGTAACTGCAAGGCACAGCGACAAATACATTATTGTACAGTGGAACTCTGTTAATTGAATAGCCACTTTGCCAATGAAAATTATTCTTTTAACAGGAGTATACAATTAACAGGGATTGTGTCACTTTACTGTATTCTAGAGATAAACTTAGCATTAATTCTATTATATCTTGTTTGACAGAGCTCCAAAAGCTCTGTCAAACAAGATATAATAGATTAAATGCCTGTATTGGATGTACTGAGGCCAAATAGGTCTATCAACAAAGAAAAACTGGAGAGAGAGAGGGCAATTTCTCGACAGGTTACAAGATTTTTTTATTCAATTAACCCTTTACCCAACGAATCGCCCTGATCCGCCGGTGTAATATGCAAATTCAGCAGCTGAAAAAATATAATTTTTTGAAAAATTTTAACAAAACCATACCATGTGACCCCTCTTTGGAACGAGCTCGTCCCAAAGAGGGGTCACATGATATGGTTTTGTCGAAATTTTTTGAAAAAATTTAAAAAATGATATTTAAAATAATAAATTTTGAAATCATCTGCATTGGGTAAAGGGTTAACAGGAGTTTACTCTAAAACCTATATTCAGTTAACAGGTCATATTTGTATGGGAGGTAAGGTAAATGGTTTTGTTAGGAAATTATATTCAATTAACAGGGTTATTCAGTTAAGAGATATCCAACTGTATAAGCACAGTAGCAACTGTGTGTGTGTGCTTCTTGATTAACCAATTGGTATGCCTCAACCAACTGGGTAAAAAAATTTGAGACTAGTAGGATATATTTATTCCTTTGGTTACTCTCTGGTAGTGGGCCCAAAATGTCTACTCCAACTCTTTCCTTGGGTTCACCAACTAAGTATTGTTTCATTGGTGCACAGGGTTTCTGGCATGGATTGTTCCTACGCTGGCAGACCTGACATCTAAGAATGTAGTTTCTGACTGAACTCTTAACCCGAGTTGAATAGAAAAGACCCCAGACTCTAGCCTCTAGCAGTGGTCCATGCAACTCCCAATTGACCTGCCAATGGGTCACTATCCAATAATTTCAAAATAACCTGTATCCAATTTTTTAAACCCCCCCCCCCCCCCCCCCCCCCCCCCGTAAAATAGGACCTAGTCACTAAAGTTTGAGGTGCAAGTGCTCTAAAATAGGCAACATGGGGTATAAACGATTGACTGACCTTGATGTTGTGATCATGATTAGCCATTGTGCAGAAGTATGTGACCTTCAACAACAATAAATATAAACAAAATACCATTAATCAAGGATATCCTCTCCCACTGTGCCCAATAAGCTTTAATCTCCTTAGACATTTTGCTAAAGTGTCCTATCATTTAGTTGAGCATATCTCAGTTCCCTTTTGGTTTTAGCTTCAATCCAGTTTGTAGATTCATGGATTAAGCTGAATGCTGTACTTCATTATTCCCCCCCCCCCCTCCCCGCAATGAGTTGTGGTGGGGGGGGGGGGGGGGGGTATACTGGAATCACCTTGTCCATCCGTGCGTAGAAATAATTTTGTCCGGACATTTTCTGAGATGTTTTGGACGAATCTGCTAGAAACTTCACCTTGTCCATCCGTGCATAGAAATAATTTTGTCCGGACATTTTCTGAGACGTTTTGGACGAATCTGCTAGAAACTTGGTATGAATGTTCACCACCATGGGAACCTGTGCACTGCGATTCTAGTTCCAGTCTGATTATTTTTGCCAGAATTATGCCCCTTTTGACTTGAAAAAGCAGGCCAGGTATTTTTTCCCGAGATTTTCTCGGATGTTTATGGGTCGATTTCTTTGAAACTTGGTATGGATGTTCACTACCATGTTATAGTTTCAATCGGGCTTTTTAGCTCACCTGACTGAAAGTCAGGGTGAGCTTTTCTTATCACTCTTCGTCCGTCATCTGTCGTCCGTCGTGAAGGTGGTGTTTGAGCCTCTTTCTCCTAAAGCACTGGCCACATTTTAATTAAATTTCATGTAAGTAGTGGTTATATAGGGGCATTTTGATTTTTATCTAAAATAGGTTTCGGCTCATATTGAGCAGAGGTGTGGGTAAAAAATGGCCAAATTTTTTGAAAATCTTCTTCTAATGAACCACCAGTAGCAGAGACTTGATATGTGGTATACAGAGTCCTTTTGAGGTTTAGAATCAAGTTTGTTCAAGAGAAGTTTGTCGGGCATTATTTGCCTTCGTTATGGGAGGGGCAAAAATTTTGGCCACGCCTAAAATTTCTATTTTCAGAACCGCCAGGTCAATTTGAACCAAATTTGATATGAGATGATAATGGGTCATAAGTAGTTGATTGATGCAAAAAACAATTTTCTCATTGCCCCGTGGGAACCTCGGGAGCTAAAAATAGGAAAAACCTTAAAACTGCCATATCTCCAAAACTACACGGAACAGAGAATTCTTATTTTGTATAAAGCTTACTTTTATCCAGTAAAATAGAATGGTTAAAAAAAATCCCTATCGGTTTGATCACAAGGTACTTTTTTCAGGACTTTGAAAAAGTGCCGAGTCGGCACTTATTAACACTGTAGGCAATGGGAAAAAGATTAAAAAATCTTCTCCAGATCCAGCAGGCAGAATCTTTTGATATTTGGTATGCAACATTGTGGGGTGCATCTGATTCAAGTTTGTTCAAATTGGCCCCCTGGGTTCATATTTGGGCTCAGTACAGGAGCCCGATTTCGAACTTAGTGCATTTCAGGCAAATTTCGTTAAAAATCTTCTTCTCCAGATCCAGCAGGCAGAATCTTTTGATATTTGATATGCAACATTGTGGGGGTGGATCTGATTGAATTTTGTTCAAATTGGCTCCCTGGATTCATATTTGGGCTCACTATAGAAGCCCGAAATCGAACTTAGTGCATTTCAGGCAAATTTCTTTGAAAATCTTCTTCTCCAGATCCAGCAGGCAGAATCTTTTGATATTGGGTATGCACCATGCTTAGGGGGGGGGTGAGATTCAAGTTTGTTCAAGCCAAGTCCCTGGGTTCATATTTGGGCTCACTGTGGTAGCCTGAATTATAACTTTGTTCAAAATGAGGAATTTTCTATAAAAATCTTCTTCAGATCCAGCAGTCGGAATGTTTTGATATTTGGTGTGCAGCATCCTTAGGGGGGTGAGATTCAAGTTTGTTAAAGCCAAGTCCCTGGGTTCATATATGGGCTCCCTGTGGGAGCCCGAATTATAAATTAGTTCAATATGAGGAATATTCTTTAAAAATCTTCTTTTTTTTTTTAGATCCACTGTCAGAATCTTTGGATATTTGGTATAAGCTTTTCTTAGGAGGAGCAGATGCAACTTGTTGAAATCAATTCTCTGGGTTGATATTTAGGCTACCATGTCAGGTGAGCACCCTCAGGCCCCTTGGGGCCTCTTGTTTGCTAGAGTTATGCCCCTTTTCATCTTAGAATAATCTTGGCGGTGGGTGGTATGGACAGACCTATTTGGGACAGTCACACCTCTGGTTATTCTTCTCGTTTAAATTATAGTCAGTGTCTGACTCAGTCAAGTGAGATTCTGTAGTCCTACTCTTAGTGACAGTCCTCAAACTGTTCATCAATACTCAGGTCATTCATCTCAATGGTCAGCTTAGATTCCTTCCTGCTACAAGAGTCACATCTTGCTGTGGATGATCTTGAGAGTCTGTCAACATTACCATGGTGAACACGTGGCCCATGCTGGATAGTGAAATTATGTCTCCAACTCTTCCAGTCACTTTACCAGTTGACCCTCATAATTCCTGAGCTGTCTTATCCAGTTGAGTGCACCATGATCTGTTCTTACCAACAACTTGATGCCATATAAGTAATGATGAAAGTGCTTTATTGCACTTACAACTGCAAACAAACTGACGTGTTGTGCACTATTTCCTCTCTGCTCTACTTAGCATCTTACTGTAGTAGGCAACAACATACTCCCCATCTTCATGTACTTGTGACAATACTGCCTCCACTCCATGCCCACTTGTATATCTGTATCCAGTATAAAAGTTTTACTTAAATCTGGGAATGTCAAGATTGGACTAGTTGACAATGTTTGTTTTAACAAGTCAAATGAGTGCCAACATTCTTCAGTCCAAATTAATGGAGTGTCTTTTTCATTTCAGTCATTTTGTGTAAGGGTCTTGCTATCTTTGCAGGCTGCAAGCCGAGAGGTCCTTGGTTCGAATCCCACCTGCGGCAACCGCGTTGTGTCCTTGGGCAAGACACTTCACCCCGATTGCCTACATGGGGGCACGATGATGCTGTGTACTGAGGCGTACTGCACGTCGATGGTGCGCATGTCTTCAACCAATCTAACCCTGCCTGTGCTGCGGTGCAGAGTTCAGAGTTACGATGTTGGAGAGCTGACAGCTGCTCGTCGTTGCTCGGTGGTTCTCTCCGGGTACTCAGTCTTCCTCCACCCGTAAAACTGTAACGGTCACGATTAGCCATTGTGCATAAGTATGTGACCTTAAACACCAATAAATAAATAATATAATTGCTATCTTTGCAAAAAAAAAGCTCACCTTGACAAAGTCAAGCTGAGCTAATCTAATCGCTGTCCGTTTGTTGTCCGTCAACATCATGGTTTGGTCTTCTCCGAAGAAACCACTGGGCCAATTAAAGTGAAAGTTGTGTGAGTGATGGTCCCGAATAGGCTTTGCATTTTGGTTCAACTCAACATACCCAGCCCCATAGGGAAGGGAAAAGGCTCCAAAATTTTTTTTAAATCTTCTCATGAACCAGTGGGTACAATGGCTTGATATTTGTTATGGATCTTCCTTTTGAGGTATAGAATCAAGTTTGTTCAAACATAAAGCAATATTTGGCTTTGTAATGGGAGGGGTAAGATTATTGGGTCTTAAGTACTTGACTCGTGCAAAAAAAAAAATCCCACATTCCCGTGTGAACCCCAGGAGCTAAAAACAGAAAAATACTCCCATATTTCCCAAACCACGCAGAACAAAGAACTGTTATATGGTATGAAGCATCCTTAGGACCAGTAGAATTGAATGGTAAAAAAAGTGTCATCGGTTTTGTTAGGGTATCCTGTATGGAGGCATCTAATAAATGCTGAGTCAGCATATTTGCAAACATTTTAAAAAATCTTTTGTCCCAAAACAATGGTCAGAAGCTTTTGTACCTCCAGTGGGAGAATATAGGAATCTCCTTGTCCGTCCGTCCCGAAATTCAATCATGAATAGCTTGTAATGTACTTTGTTGAGTGACTTGATATTTGGTATGCAAGTGTATCTGATTGCTGTGTACCTATAGTGAAATGCTGGTGTCGTTATCGATTTTATTGCCAGACTCATTGCCCATTATGGACTTGGAACTTGTCCACCTTGAAATTTATTTATTTATTTATTTATTGGTGTTTAAGGTCACATACTTATGCACAATGGCTAATCGTGACCGTGACAGTTTTACAGGTGGAGGAAGCCGGACTACCCGGAGAGAACCACCGAGCAACGACGAGCAGCTGTCAGCTCTCCTACCTTGAAATTAATTCACGATTAACTTGCAGAGTACTCAATGGAATGACTTCATATTTGATGTGCAACTCTATGAAATTGATGTCTACCCACAGTACAAGGTCTGTCCATCAATTCATCTGTCCGTTCATCCCGAAATTCAATCATGAATAACTTGTTAAGTACTTGGTTGTGTTACTTGTTATTTGGTATGCAAGTGTATCCTATTGCTGCATACCTATAGTGAAATGCAGGTGTCATTTGAGATTTTATTGCCAGTCATTGCCCATCCGTCCGTCCGTCTCGAAATTCAGTCACAAATAACTTGTAAAGTACTTAGTTGAGTGACTTGATATTTTGTATGCAAGTGCTATTGCTGTATACCCGTAGTGAAATGCAGGTGTTGTTTGATATTTTATTGCCAGAGTCATTGCCCTTTATGGACCTAAGTGTTTGTATATACTCAAAAACTGTATCACCTATAGTCAGTCTTGCATTGTTAAATAATCGGGTGTATCTTTTTGTGTCATCGTATGGTGATACTTTATTTTCCTTTCCTTTTCTGTCCCCCACATGCCCGTTCACTGCAGTAAGCAGGCTCTGTTTTACTGGTAAAATAGGACCCAGTCACCAATGCTTGGGAGGAACAAACCCTGTCTAAAGTGGGCAACATGGCTGGCTTATTAACACTCACCCCTGGTCTTGAGTTGATACTCATGTTGTGATGATAAGCCATTGTGCAAAAATATGTGACCTTAAACACCAATAAATAATAATAATTTCCTTTTCTGAGTATCAAAACGAAACACCTACACAATGTGCTAACCTATTTTTAGAAATCGACTTGATAGCAATGTTTATTTTGAGTTGGCCTGCACATTGTGGGGGCATTTCGTTAGCTGTGCTTCCGAACAGGTCTATTTATATTTGGTATACAGCATTCATAGGTTCATATTTGGGCTCAGTACAAGAGTCCAAATTTTAAACTTTAGGCAATGTGGGTGATATTCTTTAAAAATCTTCTTCAGAACCACCAGTCAGAATCTGTTAATGTTTGGTATAATCATTGTTATAAGGGTCAGATTGAAGATTGTTCAAACCAAGTCCGTAGGTTAATATTTGGGCTTCCTATGGAAACCCAAATTTTAACTTAGTGCAATGTTAGGAAATTCCTCAGTCAGAATCCTTTACACATATGGTTTACAACATCTGTAGGGGAGTCCGATTCAAGATTGTTCAAATTGGGTCCCTGAGTTAATATTTGGACTCCCTATGGTAGCCCGAATTTTAACTTCGTGCAATATGAGGAAATTTCTTCAGAAATCATCTTCTTCACATCCACCAGTCAGAATGCCTTCATATTTTGTATACATCATCTTTAGGGGTGTCAAATTTGACTTTGTTCAAATCAAATGCCTGGGTTAATATTTTGGCTTCCTATGGGAGTCGGAATTGGCCATGTAGCTGAAGAATTAGAAATTTTGTATTTAGTACCCTGTAGAGGTGTGTTACTAAGAGTAATCCTCATATGTTGTATCCAAGGTGCTTAATAGGGGGAAGTTCACTTTTTACATTATGATTAACTGAAGAAAAAGGCATGATGCCTGGACTATTTTAGTCACTTCTGAGGGGCTCAAGGATTGACAATGTATCCTATGGAGATGTATTGCTTAAAGTAGATTCATTATTGGACTCTGTTTCTTTGGGTATACTTTGATGCCTGGACTATTTTAGTCACTTCTGAGGGGCTCAAGGATTGACAATGTATCCTATGGAGATGTATTGCTTAAAGTAGATTCATTATTGGACTCTGTTTCTTTGGGTATACTTTGAGTCCTGCCTCTCCAATCCTTTTTAGCACTTCATGTAATCTTTGGATATGTGTCTGGAAAATTGTCAGAGAGTATGACAATTTATATACCGGTATAAATAAATATAAATAGAGATGTTTGCCATGAAGTACACTCCATGAGGCATTGCAAAGTTGAACAGGCATTACACAACCCATATGCCATGAATTGAAAATCATACAAGCCATTTGTCGTTACTAATGCTGTCTGTTAACAGACCTTAGGGTTGACTTTGCCTTGCCAGTCACCACTTTGAAAATCAATAGTGAAAAATAACTGAGGCCTGTAAGGCATCGAGTGTGTCATGTATCCTCGGAAGTGGATAAGAATTCTTTATAGCAACACTGTTGACCCTGAACTGTATTGTGCCATCTTTCTTCTGAAGTAATACAATTTGTGAAGCCCATGGTGATTTTGATGGTACAATGAACTCCACTTTTCAGCATAGTCTGAATTTCTACTTCCCACCCCCACCTCAGCTCTCTGAAATAATGGCACTCCTCAAGGTACCTGTTTAATAGGCTTGGCATCACCGGTTATCATATGTGATATGCGTCCCCTGGTTTACTTCTGATTGTGGCCAGTGAGTTTCGAGAATCCCCCCACCCTAAACTTCATGAAGGAAATTTTTGTGTTACAATTCTTATCCCCAACCGGTATTGCTGATATGAGGGTTGTGTTTCCTCCAAGCTTCTTTACCTGCAGATCCTTCAGAAAACTGTCAACTTGGACCACGAAAGAAATATCCCCAGTCCTATCCAACCTCAACCCCCACCATTCAAGATGCAGAACTTGTGTAAACATTTGGCAGTTGTAGCCACACTGTTTTCCGAACATGCGTGGAAAGATATGGTTCCAATCCCCCCCCCGGCATGCCCACACCTTACCCCACCCCCAAGTGACATTCATATGAACATTTCAGTAAGAAGCACAATAGAGCAAAGGTGTGCTCAGTCAGTCCCTCACCTTCATTTCACCCATTTGCCACCACAGGGAAGAACGGTGTGTTAACCCTGAGCAGGTCAGTTTTGATTCCTGTGAACTCAGTCCAATGTATGTAGAAGTCTTTTAAAGTGACAAAATATATTGTCATTATTACATTGTAAATGCGAAAGGCATAGAATATGGAGAAAATGAATACGAGAAAGACCATGTATATATACATAATTTTTGTAGATCAGTCAGTTGGAAGTATTTTGAATAAAATGATTGTGCTCACAAATCCTTGAGTATGTTGTTTCTATTTCCCTTAACATGGCGAGATTTTTAAGTGAGATCGATACTTGCATATGGAAACAAAATGAAGAACTATTGAAGATATTTCAAGTATTTATTAAGAATGTTATATATACAAGTACACATACATATAAGTATATAAAGATCTATATAAGAATATAAATACATAAGTGTATGCAGATATATATGAGTATATCAATGAATAGTATTTTATAACAAGAACATATTAGATGTATATCAGAACATCATATTATAGAGATATTATACAAAGAGAATATTATTATTTTTTTTTTTTTTCTTTTTTCGTTTTTTTTCGTGGCCCCACCCAATAAAAAAAAAATTCCGGGTGGGGCTTCGGAAAGAAAAGAAGCTGACTTACTCAGACTGTCCCACCCAAGTGAGAAAACCTGGTGGCAACTGACTAAGACACAGTCCACACAAGATGACTCAGCATGCCTGAAGCCAATTTAATCCAAGAGCTATGGCACTGCTGCTACACACAAGGTTTGAGGAGGTTTTCTAATCACACTCTGGAAATGTATTTTTTAATGACAGGACTCTCTGCACCAACAGGAAAATCCTCCATTTAAACAAAAAAAAATTCCCTGTTAGTGCAGAGACACCCATCATTAAGAGATGCATTTCCAGAGTGCAGGGGCAGCCACCAATAAAATATGAACTGTAAGAAACCTCCCCAAACATCATGGACTCTTAACAGTGCCATAGCTCTTGGGATAAAGCATCCAGACATGCTGGGCCATCTCAAATTTTCTGTGCCTCAGTCAACTGTCACCAGGTCCTCAGTCAGGTGAGACAGAATCAGTAAGTCAGAAAATTAGTAAGTTAGTGGGCCAGTTAGTGGGCTTTTCCAAACCTCAGTAATGTTGGGCTCTGTGTAGCAATCCATTTTTGTTGTTTCAATTCTTTTAAAGAATAAAGTGATGTGATACCCAGCCACCCAAATGGTGGGCATCTACCTATATACACTTACTTGCTAGACAAGTGAAAATTTTCGGATCAAACAAACAAATGCGCAATCCTAAAATTTCTGCTTGTCGAGCAAGTAAATGTCTAGGTCAATGTCCACCATTTGGGTGACTGAGTACAACATCACCTTTGTCAGTATTGTTTCTTGTACTGTCCCTAGACTGCAACAAGACATCATTTCCAATGCAAAAGCACTGCAGATGGCTTCTTGTTGCACTCAAGAGAAATGGAGAAAAAAATTCTGGAACTCATGATGTACAGAAATATAAAAAAAAAATTACCAAATATCTGCAACTAAATAGACACCCATGTTACAAATCGGTACTCGAAACCTTTTCTGCATGACAATTGTTTTCCACTTGGTCTACACTTTATCATTATTCCATTTTAAGTCCAAATGTCCACAAGGTTTATGTCATCATGGAATCAATATATTCAATATTCAACCACTCATCCAAACTTGAAACTGAAATAAAGAAAATTTACATTTCTTATCTTTCTAATTCATAAAACGTCTTTAAAAACAATGGCTTAAGGACAAATAATCCAGGATGAAAAAAAATGAAAGTGTCAGTGACACTGCAGCTTAACTTGATTGTGTGTTGTGTTCGATGAAAAGGATAATGTTCAATGTTTTTGATAGGATTATGAAATACGACAAGAATTGTGATAATTGAGAATATGTTAATTTCTGTTTCCTATATGCTGTGTTTTCAATAAACATAATTTGAGGTGTAGACTGTACTAAAGAAGTGAGGGGTGAGTTAATGTGGCTCTCATAGTTAATGTATGTCAACCAAAGTTAGTGAAATTATTCCAAAACGAGTCATCTTACCAAGTTACAATGACATCCCTTCACAAATACGACCTGTAGACTGTGCTAAAGGTTTTTGGGCTTCAGGTCTGTGTAGCCATCACAGTTGACCCATCGCAACCAAAAGGGAACGTCCTCATCTAGACATCATACTGAGTCATCCTACCAAGTTACAAGGAAATCCCTCTGTATTAAATATGACCTGTAGACTGTGCTAAAAGTTTTTGGGCTCTGACAGCTGTCATGGCTGAATGATTGTTACCAAAAGGGGGCGTTCTCATCTAGACATTACCTGGAGTCATCCTACCAAGTTACAAAGAAATCCCTTCATAAATACGACCTGTAGACTGTGCTAAAGGTTTTCAGGCCCCTGTAGCCATCACAGTTGACCGATCGCGACCAAAAGGGGACGTTCTCATCTGGACATAGAGTCATCCTACCAAGTTACAATGAAATCCCTCCATAAATATGTAACGACCTGTAGACTGTGCTAAAGGTTTTCGGGTTTTGGGCTTGGGCAGTCTTCACTGTTGACAGATTGCGACCAAATGGGGAAGTTCTCATATAGACATTACACTGAGTCATCCTACCAAGTTACAAGGAAATCCCTCTGTATTAAATATGACCTGTAGACTGTGCTAAAAGTTTTTGGGTTTTGGGCAGCCTTCATGGTTAACACATCATGACCAAAAGGGGACGTTCTCATCTAGATATTATACCGAGTCATCCTACCAAGTTACCATGAGATCCCTTCATAAATACGACCTGTAGACTGTGCTCAATGTTTTCGGGTTTTGGGCTCGGGCAGCCATCACGGTTGATCAATCGCAACCAAAAGGGACGTTCTCATCTAGACATGGCCTCAAACCTGCATATGAAATTTTGTGACGATTGGACAAGAACTGCGGGGTGTAGCCTGTGCTAAAGGAAAATGTGAACAGAGTAACAGACTTCCGCACGCGTGATGGCAATAGCTTATCTTGACTGTCAAGTTAAGCTAACAAGAGGCCTTGGGGCACTCAACTGACATGGTAGCCTGAATATCATCCCAGGGAATTGATTTGAACAAGTTGTATCTGCCCCTTCTGAGAAAAGCTAAAACCAAATACCAAAGAATTCTGACTGGTGGATCTGAAAAAAAAAGGATTTTTAAAGAATATTCCTCATATTGAACTAAGTTATAATTTGAATTTTTTATCTTTAGCTCATAGGGTTCCCACGGGTGAGGAGGTTTTATGTTGTGCTAATAATATTTTATATTTGTTGTGTTAATAATGTTTACCCTCCCCAAACAACACCAAATATTAACACAGGAACTTGGGTTCAACACATTTGAACATAAACATCCTAGTGATGCTGAATTCAAGAAACATTATTTTGTCTGTTTTTTTTTTGGAAAAGATTTTTAATTATCCCCCTTTTTGAGTCCCCAAGTGGGTCTGACTGAACCCAAAAATATTTGTTCTCATACCATAGTGATAACAAAGGCACCCAATAAATTTATAGCAAACATTACTGACATAAAAAATCTTCTTTTACAGGTTCTGTACAAAAAATGTAATACACAATTCCCGTAAATATGACTGCCAACAGACATCCTGAATTTTGGGCAGAGCCCAAAAGCAATCATTACCATCCCACGATGACAACAAACGTAGTCCTAGAAGTTCTGTACAAAAAACTGATTGCACCTAATTTAGGTATAAAATGGCCACCGGCAGCCATCTTGTATTTTGGACCGCACCCAAAAACACTCGTTCTCGTCCCATGGTGATAACAAAAGTACGCAAGAAGTTTCGTAAAGATCGGTTCATAAATACAGCCTCTAGCCCAAGCTGTATTGAATTGTTGACAGACGGACGACGGGCCATGACATAACTTCAAATTTGACTGTGTCAAAGTTGAGCTAAAAATGTGTGGAAGAAAAAGGGTAATAGTACACTGTAAACCTGTATCATAAGCTCCTTGAAATGGAGATTAAACTGGCCTTTGAAGACAGGTCTACTAAATTAGGGTGAATCTATAAGCCCTGGGCATTTACTAAGATACCATAAGAAATGTCTTACCATTTTGCCACATTTCAAGGGGCATAACTCTGGAATGGTAAATGCTATAACAGAGAAAATCGAACTTGATCTACATTTCATGGTAGGTAGTAAGGTTGCAAAATTATAAAGTCTGACATCAAAGTGAGCTAGAATTATCATCTGCAAATAATTGATTTTAGCATTTTCAGCTTTTCAAGGGGTATAACTCTGGAATGGTAAGTGCCACACCAATGACATTCAAACTTATCTGGATTTCCTGGTATCTAGTAATGTTGCAAAATTATAAGGTCGTACATCAGAGCGAACTGGAGTTATCATCCAGAAACTATTGATTCTACCATTTTACCACTTTTCAAGAGGCATAACTCTGGAACAGTAAATGTCGTGACAGTGAAAATCAAACTTGACCTGCATTTCATGGTAGGTAGTAATGCTGCAAAATTATAAGGTCGTACATCAAAGCAAACTGGAATTATCACTTGGAAACCTTTGATTTTACCATTTTGCGACTTTTCAAGGGGCATAACTCTGGAAAAGTAAATGCTATAATGGTGAAAATAGCACTTTACCTGCATTTCATGACAGGTAGAAAGGTTCCAAAATTATGATGTCGCACACATCAAAGCAAACTAGAGTTATCATCTGAAAATCATTGAGTTTACCATTTTGTGACTTTTCAGGGGCATAACTCGGGAACAAGCCAGAAAATAAGCAGATTGTCATCTGCAAAATGAGGCCCCAGAGGGTGAATTTAGTGATGCTACCCTGCACAGCAGGGTAGCATCACTAAATTTACCCTCCGTGAACCTCAATCTGAATCGGTCTCAAAACTAAACAGAAAGAGGTACCCAAAGGTAGTGTTGAAACGGTTACCTATTTTTTAAAGTCGACTAGTCGACGGGAGTAATCGATTCAAAATCGACTAGTCGGCTTTTCTGTTAAAAACATAATTGTCTATAAATTTTTTAACATTTTTATACTGTACCAATGACCCAGACATAGCTGAATAGTAAAAAGGCTGGAGGGCCTAGGACATAGAGGAAAATCCAATAAGCTCAACTATATAATATAGAGTCAACCCCTCAAGGAGAAAAGGAGTATTAGGCTTTACATGTATCTTTCTTATTTTATGATAAATTAGAAAGATACAATACCCTTCATAATTGAGCATAATAACATTCATGTTCTCTATTAACATCCAGTATAACCCTTTATACTAATTATTTTTAAAGTAAGCCAATAAATAAAGTTAGTCCAGAGAATTGAGACTCTTTATATTCTTTAAAAGTGTCCGAGGATTGTATATTAACGCCCGTTTGACACTTGACATATACAAATGCTTCACACCGAGCTACACTTTAAAAACATGACATGAATGAATTTTTAACATTAATATTACACTTTAAAACCATCCCGGAAACAACTCTGAAACGGAGGAGGAATTCCCTTGCTTTTCACTATAAAGCAGTTGACCTAAGGGAACACCCTCCCCCCCCCTCCCCTTGCCCTGGGTCAAATAGCCCAGAGCGAAGAGGGCAGCCGGACGGAGTCACTGCCGGAACAGAAAGCCTGCATAACTATAGTTGCAACTGTTTAGAGGACGACATTCTGAGCAACAGATAACGGACCTAAACAATGCAGGTCTCCAGAAACGGACTCAATATTTTTGAGATAAAAATTCGTGAATGTGGATGGCTGAGACCAATAAGCAGCCTTCATTAAATCTGTAATAGCAATACTATTTGCGTAAGCCCAAGATGCAGAAAGAGCTCTTACTTCATGAGCGGAAATCTTAAGCACAGACTGCTGAGAAGATAAATTTTCATAAGCAGTACGGATAGTTAATTGAATCCATCTAGCAATAGAATGGACTGAAATGTCCTTTCTATTAGACATCAGAGACAGAAAGAAACGTTTCCATCCCTTTCTGATAAACTGAGATCTCTGTTTATAAATACGTAACGCTCTAACAGGACAGAGTAAAGGCCTACGCCCGTCTGAAGATGGAAGGGCCTTAATAACAATAGGTTCCGGATATTTATTAGGAGCCTGATTCTTAGCTAAAAATCCCACATTAGTAGTGAAGGTGATAGTGTTCCCGACACTACGATAGTGAGAATCATCCACCGACAGTGCATGAAGCTCACTGACTCTTCTAGCAGAAGAGAAAGCTAAGAGAAAAGCTGTCTTATAAGACAAAAATTTGAAATCTACTGTCCCAAGAGGTTCAAATGGCTTTTCCTTCAGTTTAAGAAGAACCCAAGCTAAATTCCACTTAGGAATTAACCTAAGAGTTCTGGGTCTATTTATCGAGAAGTTTCTAGCTAACTTAGATAAAGAGACATTAGATCCAATTTGTAAACTATCATGATGTGCATAGGTATCAGATAACATAGACCTATAACCCTTAATAGTAACAGGCTGCAGTTTGACTTTGTCAAACAAGTATACTAGAAAGTTTGCAATGTCTGGTATGGAAGGATCAAAAATATCAACAGAATGATCCCTACACCAACGACGAAAAACCTTCCACTTAGCCGCATAGTTTAGCGAAGAGGAGGTCCTCCTACAGTTAGAAATCGCGTCCACTGCTCGTCCTGTAAAGTGCTTGCCATGCAAGAAGGACCGCACAATGGAAAAACGTGAAGGTTGAGAACTTGCGGGTTGTGATGAAGTTGACGCGGTTTCCCCTGCGAAAGAAGATCCTCCCGTGGAGGAAGCTTTCGCGGTAGGTCCCACAACAGACACCTGAGTAGATTTATCCACGGTCTCTGTGGAGACAGAGATGCTACCAACAGAATCTTGCATTGAGATTGTTTTATTTTTAGCAATACTTGCTGAATCAACGGCGCTGGAGGATACGCATATCCTATCATTCCGTCCCAAGGGATCGACAGAGCGTCTACTGCAAATGCTCTTGGATCCGGACACGGAGACACATACGTCTGCAACTGATTGTTGAGATGTGTCGCAAATAAGTCTATCATTGGCCGCTTCCATTGGTAGCAAATCTGATTGAATACTTGTTTGTTGAGAGTCCACTCCGACGGCAACAAGCGACCCTTTCGTGAAAGGGAGTCTGCTAGTACATTCAGACGACCCGGTATATGACGGACCAAAAGCAGAACCTGATGTTCTAGAGCAAACAGAAGGATTCTTTCCGTTAGATTGAATAACGGAACTGAGTGCCTCCCTGGTTCCGTATATACGCCACTACTGTCGTATTGTCAGACAGGATTTGGACATGAGCTTTGTAAATAATGTCCATCCAATGACGTAACGCAAGCCAAATTGACATCATTTCCTTGATGTTTATGTGCTTGCCTAGGAATTGTGGATCCCAAAGACCCTGGCATCTCGAATCCGTTGGGATCAATGTTGCACCCCAACCTGTTTGACTGGCATCCGTCATAATGGTAAAACTCGGATCCGGCAACTGCAGCGGAACTCCCTGAGTTAACCACTGAATGTTTGCCCAAGTCTGAATCTCTCGTTTCACTTGATCTGACAAGAGAACGTCTATGTCGAGCGAATGAATTTTCACACTCCAATTCTGAGTCAAGAAAATTTGGAGAGGACGAGTGCGTAACCGCCCCATCGGAATGAGATCCGCAGCGGCTCCGCACAGACCTATCAGTCTCATGAACTCCCTCGCTGTGACTTTGTCTGCATGAAGACAATAGCGAGCGTAACAACTGACTAATTTCACTCTGGTTAACGGCAGATGAACAAGATTGTTGTGCGTCTCGAAGCTCATTCCCAGATGTGTGAATGACTTGGACGGCACCAGATCCGACTTCTCCTCGTTTATTATAAAACCGAGACGTCGGAGCAATAGAAGCAGATTCTGCACATTGTTCTGAAGCGTTAACTCGTTGCCGTACCTCTGAAGAATGTCGTCCAGGTAGGCCGACGTTACCGCAGACGAATGAGCTCGGAAATAGATCATTACCGAGTTCATTACCCGAGTGAAAGCCCAGGGTGCCAGGTTCAATCCGAAGCACATCGCCCGGAATTGATACACCACTCCTAGGACTGCGAAGCGTAGATACTTTCTGAATGTCGGATGTACCATGACGTGAAAGTATGCATCTTTGAGATCTATGCTTGTTGCATAATCGTTCACCCGAATACTCGCTCTGACCGATCAAATCGTCTCCATATAAAACTTCGGAGCGACGATCAGCTTGTTTATCCAGCTCAAATCTATGACTGGACGGAACGAGCCGTCTGGTTTCGGAACCAGAAACAGATGGCTGTAGAATCCCGGTGTTTCCTGGTTTTCTACGACCTCTACTGCGTTCTTCATTAAAAGAGACTGCACCTTTGATAACAGAGCACCTCTTTTCTGCGGATTTGACGGAAGTTGAGTCCATTTTGGACTTCGAGTTAATGGAGGCTTTCGTTTGAAGGATATTTTCAGACCTTCCGAAATCACCCCTCTCACCCAAGGGTCGTCCGTAATCGACGCCCACTCTTGTGGAAAACTCGACAACCTTCCGCCATCACCTCCTGGACCTGCGGGAGGAGAAACCACGTCCTCCATGACCCGCACCTCGTCCCGTCGACCTCGGGGCGTCCGACCGGTTGTCCCGGCCCGAAGGACGTCCCGCACGTGAGTCGCTGCCTTGACGGTCTCTTGAATAAGACCAAGAGGACGCACCGGAACCTCTATAGGAACCTCTCTTGGGCGCATTAGACCCAGAAGTGCCTGTCTTACTCTTATCTGCCGTGTACGACTTCTTAGAAGCGGACTTAAACAGCAGAGAATCCGAAGCTTTCTTAGTAATTTTATCGTAAATTGCAGAAAGCTTGCCGTCGAAGAGAAGTTCTCCGGAGACCGAAGCGACTCTGAGAGAGTTCTTCACCTTACTATCCACGAGTGTGGATGTAGCTAGGGCTGCGTCACGTCTAACCAACTCCAGGTTTGCCACTGAAAGGGCGGAGTTACACGTGGAATAAGCTACTGCCCTTGAAAGAAGTCTTAAAGAGGATTGAACATCCTGAAATTCTTTCCCTTGAAGACGCAGTGATAACGCCTTTGTAAGGTGGTCTGCGTAAGATAAAGCCTCTAAACTGGCTCTGTTAGACGAAATAGTCGTATCCAACACCGCGGTTGGGATAGACGTAGACGACGGTAATGATAATTCTAAGTCTTACGTCTCATCGTCCATACACAGAGGAACTCTCGGGATACCCTGTCCTGCCGTATCGAATTTATTCCTTGCATTAATGAAAGGCAGGTTAACCAGGCAAGAAACCCGCTTTTCCTGTTCTGGAAGCAAGCTTGAATATAGCGTCGTTCAATAATTCAAATGCCCTTGTGACATTATTGGACTGAGACGGAAACTCAGGAGCGATGTCCTTGAACCGCTCGAAGAAATCAGTGTCCAATGACGCTATAATTCTCTTGTCCGGTACCGCAGCAGTCTGGCCCGACGGAATAACCTGAGGAGGAAAGTGCCGGATGAAGTCCACGGCAGCTTAATGTTGTTCCGAAAGGGATAATTCCAAGTCATCCGTATCCCTTTCACCATCCGGTCGGACCTCATGATGCTCCCGGTCGTCCGCACCCGATGCTTCGGCGGAGCGTACCGACCCAGTGCCGTCGGATAATTCCCGATCCGACACCGTTTCTGTCGGTTGCTGGGATGCTGCGATAAGTTGTGCTATTTGAGCAAGCACGTCCGACATCGAGGCCTGCGGAGGCGCAGTCTTTTGCTGCTTCGCCGAGGGCAGCTCCGCATCTAGTGACTCCCGCATACTCTTCCTATGCGAACGTCCGGAGTCAACCGGCCTCGTGTCCCTGGCTACCGGATGGTGTGACCTGGTCGCCGAAGAATCCCTGGTCGGCGAAGCTGGTAAAATATCGGCGGTCACGTAGCCAAGGTGCGGTCGTGTGCGCTGGTGAGAGGAAGAAGAAGCCTGAGCAGTCTCAGCGGACTGCCTATAGAACGGAGCGTCCCGAGCGATGGACGTGTGCTCCGCTAACGACACATTTTGTACCACAACATCTGGTCCCAGATGTTGTTGTACGAGAGAGGGGCCTCTCTCGCTCGCAGTCCGGATGGACCTGGACGAGCTAGGAACCGGACTAGAAGGCTTCCTCCGATCTCTCCTACTATCCGTCGTCACTGGGTGTGCACCTTGAATGTTTATAGTGCTCGCATCACCCAACATTTCCTCCTGGACCGCATCGGACGAACCCGGCTGCCGAACCATTCGGTGAATGGACGCTACACCGGGCGAGCTAGCGGACGACAGCGCCGTCGATCCTACTAGGGACCTCTTAGGCAACTGGCGTATCTCCATGAGCACTTTTGCCGCTAGCTCTTCATTCAATTGTGAAGCGCACTTGCGGAAGATAACATGGAAACATCACCCTGTTCTTGTTCCTCTGAAATAGAAACTGATAGAGTAGAGTGACCGTGCGGAGAAAGAGCCGGCATAGCCCTTTCTCCACTAACAACATATCGTGACACACGTTTCCAATGTTTGTCATCCCAATATTGACATATTGAACAGGAGTTAGTGCGAGTACACTGACTACAATTAATACAATGATCATGAAAGTCAGAGGAAGATTTCTTCCTATTACAATTTGAACAATAACCTTTCATTGTGAAAAGTGAACAACAAGTCCTAGTACTCGCACCAACCCCTAAACACAAAGATACATAATAACATGATCCATTAATAATGAAAAAACAATTGAAAATCAAAATAATTTTTGAAAAATATTTTTTCAGCGAAGCCCAAGTTTCTGAAAAGTAATGTTGAGCCCCAATGGATCCCAAGGTTAAGTGTGGTCAAAAATTTTAAAATTATATTAAATAATTAATGCAACACTTACGGATAATAATAATGTATCTTATAGTGATATAAACTACTCCAAAGGCAAACAGCCCCCCTCAAAAGAGACTGTTGCCAATGTAAACAAATAGTATAAAAACACCAGAAAGTTAAAAAATTTATAGTAATTTATATATTTTTTATACTTACCAATGACCCAGACATAGCTGGTGCTAACTCTTAAAATATAGGGCCAAACACAAATTTTGCCCCCCAATCCCCAAAATTTGCATCTAAAACTAAAGAAAACATGTCCTGAGAGGCCCTCCACACTTCGCCCCTACTGCGCATGCGCAGTGTCAAAGACGTTCCGAAATTGGCGCCATTTATCATTCTAATAACCAGTGCCTGGTAAGCGCTATGTACTCAGCGGGGAGGCAAGAGTTCCCAACTCCTGGGAGGGCCATCCCCGTCTGGGTCATTGGTAAGTATAAAAAATATATAAATTACTATAAATTTTTTAACATTTTTATACTGTACCAATGACCCAGACATAGCTGAATAGTAAAAAGGCTGGAGGGCCAAGGACATAGAGCAAAATGGAATACGCTCAATAAAATAAAATAGAGTCATCCCCTGTAGGGAAAAGAAGTAATAGGCCTTACATGTATCTTTCTTATTTATGATAAATTAGAAAGATACAACACCTTCCAAAAATTGAGCTTCATACATCCATGTACTCTATTAATATCCAATAATCCTTATACTAATAATTTTTAAAGTAAGCCAATAATAAAGTAAGTCTAGAGAATAGAGACTCTTATACTCCTAAAAGTGTGTGAGAATTGCATAATCATGTCCGTTGACATATGCAATATTCAAAAGCTATACTTTAAAAACTAAGACTTGAATGAATTTTATAAACTTAAACTTCTCACTAAACAACCATCCCAATAACAGCTCAGAATTACTAACTCCGGAGGAGGTATCCCCTTGTTTTCATAGTAAAAACAGGTGACCCAAGGGAACACCCTCCCCCCCCCCCCCCCTTTTTCTTGCCCTGGGTCAAATAGCCCAGAGCGAAGAGGGAAGCCGAACGGAGACACTGCCGAAACAGACAGCCTACCTAGCTATAGTAGCAACTGTTAAGTGAATGACATTCTGAGCAGTAGATAATAGACCTAACAATAGAGGCCTCCAGAAATGGACTCGATATTTCTGAGATAAAATTCATGAATGGATGGCTGAGCGCAATGAGCAGCCTTCAAAAATCTATAATAGCAACACTATTAATGTAAGCCCAAGAAGTAGAAGAACTCTTACTTCATGAGCCGAAATCTTAAGCACAACTGCTAAGCCAATGATATACCATAAGCAGTACGCTAGTTAATAGAATCCATTAACAATAAAATGGAGCGTAACGTCCTTCTACTAGACATCAAAGACAGAAGAAGCTTACGCCCTTGTAATAAACAGATATCTGTTTATAAATACATAAACTGTACCCGGAAAGAGTAAAGGTCGATGCCCATACGAAGACGGAAGGACCTTAAAATAATAGGTTCCGGATAATAGGAGCCTAACTCTTATGCAACAATCCAACCTAAATAGTAACGGAAGTATTGATTCCGAAACTATGAAAGTGAAAATCATCCATCGATAGTGCATGAAACTCACTGACTCTACAGTAAAAGAGAAACCAACAGAATTACTGTCTAAAAGGTCAGAATCTGAAAACTACTGTTTCCAGAGGCTCAAATGATTACTTAGCTAAATAAGAACCTGAAGTTAAAATCCGTATAGGAATTTAATCTAAAGATTCTAAGTCTATTTATCAAAAAGTTACTAACTGACTTAGATAAAGAGACAAAAGACTCAATTGTAAACTATCGTAGAGTGCATAGGTATGAGGTAACATAAACCTATAACCTAAATAACAACAGGCTGCAGTAGATCTTGTGAAACAAGAATACTAAAAAATAGCAATGAGTAGTATGGAGGGATCAATCATATGAACATAATGATCCCTACACCACGACGGAAGAGCCTCCACTTTAGTCGCATAGAATAGCGAAGAAGAGGATCTCCTATAGTAAGAAATCGCGTCCAAAGCTCGTCCAGTACAGTGCTTACAATGCAATACGGACCACACAACGGAATACATGAAGGTTGCGACCTTGCTGGTTGTGATAAAGATGACACGATTTACCCAGTGAAAAAAGATCCTCACATAGAGGAAGATTTCACGTTAAGATCCACAGTAGACAAGAGAGTAAATTACTCATGATCTCTGTGAAGATAGAGATGCTATCAACAGAAATGTATTGTGGTTGTTTATCTTAGCAATACCTGCTAAAAACAACAGCGCCGGAGGATACGCGTATCCTATCATTCCGTCCTATAGATCAATAGAGCGTTAACAGTATTAGCTCAGAGATCTGGACAAGCCAACACATACGTCTGCAATTGATTAGCCAGCTGTGTCATAAATAAAACATCATTGGGCACTCCCATAGATAGCAAATCTGATTGAATACTTGTTTGTTGAGAGTCCATTCTGACAGCAACAAGCGACCCGTAAGAGAACGGGAGTGCGATAAAACAATCAGACGACCCAGAATATGACAGACCAAAACTGAACTTGGTGTACTATAACCAACAGACGGATTCTTTCCATTAAATTGAATAACGGAAACGAAAGAGTGCCTCCCTGGTTCCGGAGATACGCCACTACTGTCGAATTAAAGGACAGGAATTTGGGCATGCGTTTCTGAATAATGTTCATGCAATGACATAAAGCAAGCCTAAAAAACATTATTCCGCGGAAGTTAACTGATAGCTAAAAGACTGCGGAACCCAAAGACCCTGGCACTTCGAATCCGTAGGGATCAGTATATATCCCAATCTGATTGACTGGCAACCGTCATAACAGCCACACTCGGGTCCGGCAACTGCGGCGGCACTCTCTGAGTCAACCACCGAATGTTTGCCCCAGTCTGAATCTCTTGTAACACTAGATAGACAAGAGAATGTATAAATCAAGCAATTCATGGATTGCCGGAAAGTTGCCGTCGAAGAGAAGCTCCTCCGAGAACGAAGCGACTCTGAGAGAGTTCTTAACCTACTATCCACGCGTGGATGTAGCTAGGGCTGCATCACGTCTAACCAACTCCAATCAGCCACTGAAGGGCGGAGTTATACGTGAACAAACTACTGCTCTCAAAAGAAATTACATTGAGAATAATATCCCGTAAATCTTTTCTTGAAGACGTAATGATCACGCCTCAGTAAGGCGGATTACGTATAATAAAGCGTCTAAGTTAAGTCTACTATACATAATGTCGTTCCCAACATTGAAATTGGAAAAGACATAAACGGTGAAAAAGAATATATGCAGTCTTTAATCACACCGTCTAGACGCATATGAACTCTCGGTATGCCCTGCTCTGCCAAAATAAACTATATGTAAAAAAGATAAAATGGCAGAAATGAGCCACGCGGACAAGAAACTAAACTATCATGCTTAGTAGCAGGCTTGTATATATATATAAATATATAGCGTCGAAAAATAAAACACATGTTGTAATGACAATATTGGACTGCGTCGGTAAGTCAGGGACAAAGTCCCTGTACCGATCGAAAAATCCGAGTCCAATGACGCTATAAGTCTCTTATCCAAGATCGCAGCAATGAAGTCCGAAAAATAATCACTGGAAGAAATGCCAGAAGATATGAAAGGCATCTTCCGATACTACTAAAGGGAAAACTCGAAATCTTTCGAATCCCTTTCGCCATCCTGTCGGACCCTATAAAGCGTTCGGTCGTCCGTAGCTTGATGCAACCGCGGACCGCACCGACCCAGCGCCGTCGGATAATTCCTGATTCGACCGAGAAACCGTCAATTGCTGGGATGCTGCGAAACAACTGTGCTAACTCGGATAGCACGTCCGTCACTGAGGCCTGAGGAGCAGCGGTCTTACGATGCATTGCCGCAGGAAGCTCCGAGATCGTTACCCCGTGCATACTTCCAATATGCGAGCGAACGGAGTGTATAGGCCTCGTGTCCCTTGGCTACCGGATGGCGCGACCTATTCGCTGTGGAATCACTGAATGCCGAAACTGATCGGATACTCGAGGTCACGTAGCCAATGTGCGGTCGTGTGCCCTGTTGTTAGGATGAGGAAGCATTAAAGACAGTCTCTCGGACTGTCAATATAACGGAGCGTCCCGAGCAACGGACATATGTTCCGAATGTAAAATATCTGAACCACAACATGCGGTCCCCTATGTTGTTGGCTTCCTCCGATCTGTCCTCAATCTGCCGTCACTGGGTGAGTACTAAAGTAATTAAAGTGCTCGCATCACCCAAATCTCCTTCCTAGACCGCAACGGACGAACCCGGCAGCCGAACCATTCGATGAATGTACGCTACACCGGGTGAGCTAGCGAATGTCACTCCGTAAGCGATAGACATATTCCATGAGCACTTATTGCCGCTAACTCTTCATTAACTATGACGACAGAGGCACACTTTTGAAAGACATCTCCATAACTCTTCGAACAAGAAACCAGAAATGCTTGGATAGCAAGCATAAAATAATAATATATATAGCGTCGTTCAATAATTCGAAAGTTTGTGTGACATTATTGGACTATGTCGGAACTGAGGGACGATGTCCCTGAACCGAACCAAAAATTTCTAAGTCCACCGACGCTATCAGTTTCTTATCCGGCATCGCAGCATATGTTGTTCCGAAAGGAAAAGCTTGAAATCCACCGAATCCCTTTCGGTATCCCGTCGGATCGGATGAAACTTTCGGACGTCCGTACCCGCTTCCGCGGAGCGTCCCGACCCAGCATCGTCGGATAAAATATATGCGACAGATTCAGTTGATGCTGGGATGCTGCGATAAACTGTGCTATTAAGGAAAGCACGTCCGTTCCCGAGGCCTGTGCAGTAGCGGACTTACGATGCATTGCCGCTGGAAGCTCCGTGTACGTTGACTCCCGCATACTTCCTATGCGAACGTCCGGAGTCTGCAGGCCTCGAGTCCCCGGCTACCGACCCAGCGCTGTCGGATAATTCTCGATCCGACACCGTTTCTGTCGGCTGCTGGGATGCTGCGATAAGCTGTGCTATGTGCACAAGAATGTCCGGCGTCGAGACCTGCGGAGGCGCAGTCTATCGCTGCTTCGCCGAGGGCAGCTCCGCATCAGATGGCTCCCGCATACTTTTCCTATGCGAACGTCCGGAGTCCATCGGTCTCGAATCCCTGGCTGCCGGATGGTGTGACCTGGTCGCCGAAGAATCCTTGATCGGCGAAGCTGGTAATATATCGGCGGTCACGCAGCCAAGGTGCGGTCGTGTGCGCTGACGAGAAGAGGAAGCCTTAGCAGTCTCAGCGGACTGCCTATACAACGGAGCGTCCCGAGCGACGGACGTATGCTCCGCTAACGACACATTTGTACCACAACATCTGGGGCCAGATGTTGTTGAACGAGAGAGGGGCCTCTCTCGCTTGCCGTCCGGATGGACCGGAACGAGCTATGAACCGGACTAAAAGGCTTCCTCCGTTCTCCCTCCGATCCGCCGTCACTGGGTGTGCATTAAGTTAATTTTATAGTGCTCGCATCACCCCAAAATTCCTTCTAGACCGCAACGGACGAACCCGGCTGCCGAACCATTCGGTGAATGGACGCTACACCGGGCGAGCTAGCGGACGTCAAAGGCCGTCGAACCTACTAGGGTCCTCTTAGGCAATTGGCGTATTACATGAGCACTTTTCCGCTAGCCCTTCATTAATTGTGACGACGGAGGCACACTGTTGGAAGACATCACAGATACATCACCCTAATCTTGATCGTCTGAAATAGAAATTGATAAAGTAGAGTGACCCTGCGGGGAAAGGACCGGAGTGTCCAAATCCCCAACAACATACCGTGACATACGCTTCCCATATTGTCATCGAAATCATACGATACAGAACCGGAGTTAATGCGAGTACACTGACCACATATAGAATGATAATAAGGTCAGAGGAAGACTTCCTCTTAAAACAATTGATCAATATCCTTTCAATGTGAAAAGAAAACAAGTCCTGGTACTCGCACTAACCCCTGGCAATCAAAATACATAATAATAATATGATCCATTAATATAGAAAAAATAATTGAAATCAAAATATTTTGAAAAAATATTTTTTCAGAACAGCCCAAGTTTCTGAAAAGTAACGTTGAGCCCCAATGGATCCCAAGCCTAAGTGTGGACAAAAATTTTAAAAATATTTTAAACAATTTATTCAACACTTACGAACAATAATAATGTATCTAGTTATGATTGAAATAACATAAAGATATTATTATTTAGAAATCCCCCCCTCACACAGAGGGCTGTTGTAAATGTAAACAATGAGTGTAAAAACACTAAAATAAGACTCCAGGCACCCAGGCCCGAAATCAGTTACCAAAAATACACCATCTGATGCAAAACAGAGACTTCCAGGGAAGAAACTGCAGAACATCAGATGGTAGATGCAGAACACAACGCCTAACCACCCGTAGGTGAAGACGTAAACATGGGGAAAGAACAGAATTCATTCTGTATTTCAGCTAAACTCCCAAGAAATTTTAGTAATAATAATTACAGAAATTATGCCAAAAGCATGGGAGAATAGCAAGGGGGAACTTAAAGGACAGGGAGAGAGGAAAAACACTTGAAAAAACAGTGTAACTAAATAATCAGAATGACAACAAAATGGCTGCTGCCTTGAAAATAGGTAACTTAACATAATTTCATTAAAAAATTTTAAGTTACAGCCCTGATAATATTCTGTCACACATTCTTTTCCTCTCCTCCTTTTCTATCCTCCTTAGAATCACCATTTCACTAATATTTATGTGTCTGGCATCATTTAAACTGAGATTTAAAAGCACAAAGATCAGTCAGATGTTAACTGATGAAGGGCCAAACTTAGAATGATAAATGGCGCCAATTTCGGAACGTCCTTGACACTGCGCATGCGCAGTAGGGGCGAAGTGTGGAGGGCCTCTCAGGACATGTTTTCTTTAGTTTTAGATGCAAATTTTGGGGATTGGGGGGCAAAATTTGTGTTTGGCCCTATATTTTAAGAGTTAGCACCAGCTATGTCTGGGTCATTGGTACAGTATAAAAATACATGACTCCAGGCACTGACAAAACTGGCCCGAAATCAGTCATCAAAATTACACACTATCTGATGCAAAACAGAGACTCCCAGGGGAGAATCTGCAGAACATCAGATGGTAGATGCAGAACACAACGTTTAAACACCCATGGATGAAAACGTAAACATGGGGAAAATAACAGAATTCATTCTGTAACCAAGCTAATTCTCCCAAGAGAATTTAGAAATGATCTTTCTCAAAAATATGCCAAAAGCATGGGAGAATAGCAAGAGGGGGCTTAGAAGACCAGGAGAGAGGAAACACTGAATAAGCAGTGCAACTTTATAACAAGAATGACAACAACAGGCCCCATGCCTCGAAAATAGGCAACTTAACATAATTTCATTAAAAAATTTTAAGTTACAGCCCTGATTATTTTCTGTCACTCCTTTTTCCACTCCTCCTTCTATATCCTCCTTAGAACCACCATTTCTCCAATAATTATGTGTCTGGCATCCTTTAAACTGAGATTTACAAGCACAAAGATCAGTGAGATGTTGACTGATGAAGGGCCAAACAAAGAATGGTGATTGGCGCCAATTTCGGAACGTCCTTGACACTGCGCATGCGCAGTAGGGGCAAAGTATGGAGGTCCTTCAGGACATGATTTCTTTTGGTTTTAGATGCAAATTTTGGGGACTGGGGGGCAAAATTTGTGTTTGGCCCTAGATTTTTAAGAGTTAGCACCAGCTATGTCTGGGTCATTGGTACAGTATAAAAATTTCCTCATTTTGAACTAAGTTATAATTCAGGCTACCACAGTGAGCCCAAATATGAACCCAGGGACCTTTCTTGAACAAACTTGAATCTCACCCCCCTAAGCATGCTGCATACCCAATATCAAAAGATTCTGCCTGCTGGATCTTGAGAAGAAGATTTTTAAAGAAATTTGCCTGAAATGCACTAAGTTCAAATTTGGGCTCCTATACTGAGCCCAAATATGAAAATCCAGGGGGCCGATTTGAACAAACTTGAATCAGATACACCCCACAATGTGGCATACCAAATATCAAAAGATTCTGCCTGCTGGATCTGGAGAAGAAGATTTTTTAAGAAATTTGCCTGAAATGCACTAAGTTCGAATTCGGGCTTCTATAGTGAGCCCAAATATGAATCCAGGGGGCCGATTTGAACAAACTTGAATCTGACCCCCTAGAGATAATGTATACCAAATAGGAAAGAATTCTGCCTGGTGGATCTGAAGAAAAAGATTTTTTTGAATTTTGGAAAGAAATTCATGGGTGCTATCAGAGTTACGCCTCTTGTGGTGCCCCCTGTGGGTGCGGCAAGTTTATTTGTACAAGTTTGAATTGTCATATGATAGGGAACATGCACACCAAATTTGGTTCAATTTGATACAGTAGTTTGTGAGGAGTAGTCGATAATGTAAAGTTCACGGCGGACGATGACGACAGACGACGGTGAGCTAATAAAATTAGTCAGTAACTGGAACTTTCAGCCACTTGGCCTTTTTCAACGATGCTAGTAGTAGATGTGGAGATCGTGTAAGTGAAGCTAAGCTGACATGTTTGCGGTTGCAGCAACAGGATCTAGGGTCCGATGTGTTATTTTTAGTGCTTGTCGGAGACAAAATTGATAAAGGAACTCAATGACATCAGCACATGGGTGCGGTTTGGTACAAAACTAAATTTGCCACCGCGAAACCAATCAGCATCGGAGAGAAAATGTTGATATTGGCATCCGAATGTTGATGGTATACTGGTAAAATAAATTAGAATATTAGCCTCCTCATCCACTCGTTTTTGGCACAGTGGAAGAAATCTGGCAATGATTAAACTAATTTCAGAAAGACTGGTGCTCACATTGAAATAACTTTTAAAACTCAACTTAAACTGGGGAAGGAGGTGGGGGTTGCAAATAAAAAATATAGATACTAGGCTGAAAAAAACCCAGGTGTTTTTTAGACAACCCCTACCTGCGATCCAAACTTTGCTCCTCCTGAATTTACCCCCCACCGCCAGCACACAAAGTAATTTTGACAGTTTGCATTGCATTCCAAGAAATATTTCACAAAATCTACCACAGTGTGTGAAGTTTCCTTCTGTTAGCCACATAGTGGTTCTAATTTTGAAAGTTCTAGACGTTGATTTGTCTCCCTTCCGTGGAGTCCCACCCTCAGTAAAACGAACGCGCACGTCATCGAGAAACGTGAATTTTCTACAACATAACAGGACGTGAACATACTTAATTTAATTCAGCTACACTATGATTATAGCTAAATTCCCTGGACCTAGAGGGGTGGTAATGCCTCCTCCCCCACCTTGTCTCATACGCCCATGGTTCTTAAACAAATTCAAGTGACTTCCCGTCAATTAACTGGTAGAGTGCTAAATTATTTACGGTTATCAGAATTTGTTGACATGTCTTTGCCTTGTTACCATTATGAGAAAAGAGGCACTCTCCCATAATGGTAACAAGGCAAATCCACACAGTCTAAATAATTTCTCTTCAAAGCTAATATGAAGCACATCCACAGAATATGAAGCCTTTAAGTTCTGGTACCTGCACTTCTGAATAGATCCCAAATACCCGTTCAATTCAATTTTCTCCCTGCATCACCCCCCCCCCCCCCCCCCCCCCCCCCCCGACCCCGATAGGATAAAATCTTGTGAGTTTCCCCTTTGTATATATAAAAAACCATTTGCTTTTAAAAAGCTTATTTTCTGGCTCCCAAGATTGGTGGAAGATGAAAAAGATATATGTGGGCCATGGCGGTATACCACACCCCCTGCCTCCACCATGTGACTTTGCATTCGGTTTAAATTATTCTTGCTTCATATTTGAAGATTTTGTTTATAAAGTTAAAAAATTTTAGACTTTCTTCCCTTCTTTAATTGAGACATTGAAACTTTTCCTCTTAGGAATGTGGACGAGAGATAATCTACACACACTGAATTTACGAGCCTAAAATTAACCTACCCTCGCGAAGTATGTTACAATTTTTTTTCCCCAACGATGATTTGAATGGTATTAAAGGCTGACGACACCCAAACATAAGTAAAAAAACACACAAATTACTTTGGTGAAGTCCGAGTTTACTGTTATTGAACTGGTTCGGGTGGGCAGGCAGGTGTGTGGCCCAGGGGGGGGGGGGGGGGGGGATGGGGTGCTACTGGGGTGGTTATGGGGGGGGGGGGGGGTCAAAACATAACATGTCTTGAATAGCCAAGTTAATCTTTTAAAACTTCAAGTTCTAAGTAATGCTCTGCCCAGATTTCAAAGAGTATGGGCATCACCCAAAGTTCACGAAAGTTTTGTGAGAGTTTTAGCTCTTGGCTCGAGGGGAATTTTTTTGTTTTAGGTCTCTTGTTGGTAAATTTGGTGAAATGAAAGTAAAACCGGTATTCTGGCTGAAACATTCGTTAGAGCTTAATTTTTCGAGAAGTAATCCACACTGGATGCAAAAACGGTACATGGGGGCGCAGTGACTCAGTTGGTAGAGGTGCAGGCTGCACGCCAAGAGGTCCTCTGTTTGAAACCCACCTGCGGCAACCGCGTTGTGTCCTTGGGCAAGACACTTCACCCCACTGCCCACGTTGGGGCACGGTGGTGTTGTGTACTTAGGTGTACTGCTCGTGGATGGTGCACCTGTCTTCAACCAGTGCTAACCCTGCTTGTGTGGACTTACCAAGTTGGGGGGTTGACAGTTGCTTGCTGTTTCTAGGTGGTTTCCCAGACACTCCTGGCTTCCTCCACCCGAAAACTGTCATGGTCATGATTAGCCATTGTACAGGAATATGTGACTTGAAACACCAATAACTAACTAAAAACGGTACATGATTTGGTTGTTCAATCAAAAATCTGTTGAAATCGGTGTTTCTGTCTGGTGAAAAATATGGGTTTCATCCCCACCCCAACCTGCGATAAACTTCAGCCCTACTAAAGAATATTCCTTGGAAAAGGAATTTTAGGCAGAAAAAAGAAAAACTTTAAATCATTCAGTTTTGCTTTCGTGCACAATGTTTCTATTCTAAAGCGGTGACAAAATTTATCAGTGTGAACTTCAAAATTTTATTCAGAAAGCCTCTACAGTTATTTTCTGTCGTATTTTATTTATTTTACAGAAACGGTCATCACTTTGTGATTGTAAATTTTACTTGGGTCTGAATTTCGTAATAAACATACCGATGTTGTGGAATGGTTCAGATTTATGTTTGATCTGTATCCAAATCCATCAAAACACAACTCCTCGCAGCAACCTCGAAACCCTCAGATGAAAACAGATTATGCTATCTGCTGCGTCATTGGTAAACAAACATGTCAGCTGCTGACGTTAAATGACAACAACGGTGAGCTTTTGGGTGAAATCAAGGGAAAATGAAGACCCACCGATAATGTAGTAATTCGAAAATTTGCTCCTTCACCTATTTTTTAATTGGAGTGGTTGTTTATAATAGAATAAAAAGAGCAACGCGAAGTGCAGCATATGCCCCCTTCTGCACTATCATGGATAGAATTACATAAAAAAACCAAAAAACAGGATCAGTCTTGCAGAACTTTAGTCATAGAGCAAAAACCAATTTCAAGTGTATTTAACACTGGAGGTCACTGTGACCTTGACCTTTGGTACATCATGGTCAACATAAATAGGCTTCTTCCACTCATCATACCTAAACCACATATGAAGTTTGGCAAAGATCCAATTGGTAGAACTTCAGTTACAGAGCGAAAACCAATTTCAAGTGTATTTAACACTGGAGGCCACTGTGACCTTGACCTTTGGAACATCATGGTCAACATAAATAGGCTTCTTCCACTCATCATACCTAACCCACATATGAAGTTTGGTAAAGATCCAGCTGGTAGAACTTTAGTTACTTGACGGAATGCGAAAAGTTAACCGACAGACATGGTGAAAACATAATGCCCTCAAGAAAATTTCTCGGGGGCATAACAAACAGAACAGGAGATATGAGATATAGTCTATAACACGGTAGGAAATGAAAAAGACTGTAGGGACTTGTGTTGGAATAAACCTGAATCTGATCCCTCTAAGGATGCTGTATACCAAGTATCAAAAGATTCTGCTAGGTTGTTCCGGAGAAGGCCTTTTAATTTAAAAAAAAAAAAATCGTGTAGTGCTAACAGAATAATGCCTTTTGTGGTGCTCTCTGTGAGTATGGCAACTTCAAATTTGGTTCAATTCGGCCCATGGATTATGAGGAGAAGTCAACATTGTAAAGTTCATGCCAGGCAGATGGACATAAAGTGATCACTTAGTGCCCCTTGAGCTAAAAACTCACAAAGAATATTCAGGCTTCCAAAAGGTTCCCAAATATAAACACAGGGACATGATTTGAACAAACTTGAATCCAACCCCTCTAAGGATGATGTGTACCAAATATCAAAAGGTTATGACTGGAGGCTCTGAAGGAGAAAAAATTTACAGAATATTCCTTATACTGCAATGAATTAAAATTCGAGATCCAGAGGGAAGCCAACAGTAAACTGAGGGACTTGATTTGAAGAAACTTGAATCCTCTCACCCAACCTTCAAGGAGACTGAATACCAAATATGGGAAGTTTCTGTAGAGTGGATCAGATGATTTTTTAAAGAATTTTCCTCACTGCCTTCAGCTAAATTTGAATTTGTTTTACACTAATCAAGTACACAACTGTATCCCACACAAATTAGATTCAAATCAGCCCATCTGCTGGAAATAAGTTTTGAGAAGTGCCAAAACTCTTGCCCCTCCCAGAGCAAGTGTAAATATTGCCAGTCAAACATCCCTTGAACAAATTTCAGATACCTCAAAAGAAAGCTGAATACCAAATATCTACTCATACCATACATCCAATCCTGAGAAGATTTTTTTTCAAAATTGGGGCAATTTTTCCAGAGTACGTGCAGAGAACCACTGAGTCGCTGTCAGACACTTCAATTTACTAGCCCAACACAAGCTGAGTTTACAGTGGGTGAAGATCTGTGCACTATAGACATGCAGTACACTTTAGTACATAGCGCCACCGTGTCCCCACATGGGCAAATGGGATTAAGTGCCTTGCCCAAGGACACAATGCAGTTACCTCTGGCAGAGACATATGATATTTGGTTCTATTCAGTCTAGTAGCTTCAGAGAAGTCAATAACATAAAGTTCAGGGCAGATGGATGGACACACAAACAGAAAGCGATCCGTAATGCTACCCTGGAACTTTACTCAGGGAGCTGAAAATTTAAATTTTATAGTAAATTTCCTTTCTTATTATACCTACCGCAATTGTTTACAACAGGCTTGCACTACAGTGGAAGTCCCTAACTCTGAAAAATACTCTCTATTTTCTTCTTTCCCAAGCGATTTGGGAAAGAAAAGTGGTGCAACAGCACCAAGAAAAAATAAGCCACAACTGGGTCGAGTTCAACCAGCACATACCCAGTAGAGGACACTCTTCTCCTTGTACTAATCCACGGCTTCCGGAATCAGTGCGCAGACGTATAACCAATGTGTCATTCTATTGAATCCGCCAACATTGGAGTTATGTGATTAGCGGGGAGGAAGGATTCTTACCCAAAAAAGAAGACTGAAGGATCTCTATGTAAACCATTGCAATAGGTATAATAAGAATGGAAATTTACTATAAAATTTAAATTTCTTACCAACCTACCTACTTTACAATTGTTTACAACGGGCAGAACAGACAGCAGGAGGGAATCACATAACCAACCCCCACCTAACCCGATTGTTCTGGAACCATGGACAGAAGAGTTCCCTAGGCCTATAAAACCATAGCATCACAACCATTAGAAAATGTCAATGGGAGATGAGGCGTATGGCCCTGTGTGACACACACACAGAAAGGACAGTACCAAGTACAGGGCTGGAACTGACCTTGCAAGAACCCTAATGGCTAGGGTTGATGACAGCCAGAGCAGAAGAAAAGAGGGCCCAAAGAAAAAAGGTCCTCAGACTGCTCCTGCAACTGATGCAGATAGATGGAGAAAGTAGGAGCATTTCTCCAGTCGGCTGCCTGCATAACATCCGACAACTGACGGAATTAGCATAAGCCCAGGAGGTAGACAATGCATGCACCTCATGGGCAGAAAAGCGATTGGTAATCCATCTAGAAATCGATTGAGGAGAGATCTTCTGTCGACTAAGGATAAGAGACAGAAATATATCTTTTCCTGTCTTTCCTAAATGAACTGCATCCGGTGGAGGTAAATGCGAATTGCACGAACCGAACAGAGCAAAGGGCGATTACCCTCAGCCAAAGGAAGAGCCCTGATACAGATTGGAGGTTCAGTAGTTTCTGGAATCTGATTCTTGGCCAGAAAGGAGCAATCAGTGGTAAAGTAACACTGTTGGCAGAGCGCCTGAAAAAGGCCGGATCAACAGAAAGGGCAAGGCAAAAGCAATCAGAAAAAGCTGTCTTGTATGTGAGAAAAAGCATATCCACCTGGAATAAAGATTCAAACAGTGCCTCCCCCCCCCACCCCTCCCAAGCAAAACAGCACCCAAGAAAGATACCATCTTGGGGTAAGCTGCAAAATCCTAGGCCTTTTCAAAGAAAAGTGCCAAATAAGCTTGGAGAGGTACCGATTAGTGCCGATACGACGCTTTCCCACATACAAAGAGGGAAGAGATCTCCAAAAGCATGGACCTGTACCCTTAGATGGTAACAGGTTGGAGACCCTGAGAATGAAACAGATATACCAGAAACTCTGCAATCTGTGTTATCGAAGGATCGGCATAATCAACAGAGTGATTAGCACACCATCGACAGAAGACCTTCCATTTAGCTGCATAGGCTAAACAAGTGGAGTGCCGCCTTGAAGAAGAAAAGCACTCCACTGCTCGTCTCGAAAAACCTCTATGGAGGAGATAGGACCTGACAAAAGATATGCGTGAAGGCACAATGAAGTCAGGTCGATGTGAAAACTCCTTGGTGACCTTGGAAAAGAAGGTTGTGACGTAGAGGGAGACGTGTCGGAACTGCCACCAACAGAGAGCGGAACTGATCGATCCACACCCGCCAAGGCGACGGGAGCGATCAGAATTATTCAACAACTGCAGGTTCGTATCTTGGCTAGAACCTGAGGTAGAATCGGAATCGATGGGAAGGTGTTCCCATTCCAATCGAGTGACAAGAGTATCCCCAGGGAAAGCCAGAGGATCTAGACACAGGGACATGAAAGTGGACACCTGAGGGTTCCAACGGGTCGCAAAAAGATAAACGTGGGGACGACCCCAGAGATCGCAAAGTGACTGGAACACTGCCCAGTGAAGCATCCACTTGGTGGACATGAACCTGCCCTGTCATGACAGGGAGTAGGCTAGGACGTTCAGACGAGCAGGAATGTGATGAACCACCATCCCAGCGATGACATCCTGAGCGAGCAGTAGAAGACCCCGAGCCAATTCGTACATGGGAACCGAGTGTGTGCCGCCCGGGTTCCAAATGAAAGCAACCACTGTCGAATTGTTGGACAACAGAAGGACCAGACGATTCAAAAGGTGGGGGATCCACTGCCGGAAACTCGGAAGAATAGTAAGAAGCTGCTTCTGGTTGATGTGAAGAGCTACTTGATCCTGGTCCCATACACCGTGAAGGGAAAGACCAGAGGATCCAACATCACGCACCATCCGAGATCGCTGGAATCAGCCGTCAGAACACGATCAGACATGGGCAATTCCAATGGAACTCCCTGCACAATCCACTGAACATCCGTCCAGGGAAGAAGGTGACAATGAAGAGATGCTGGTAACTGAAGCACCAGATCCTGAGGATCGATATTCGGCCTCCAACGACTGAGAAAGTGTTGGAGAGGTCTGACATGCAGTCAACCTTGAGGAATGAGATCCGTCACCGAACCGCAGAGAACGAGCAGCCGGAGAATGCTCCGAACTGTCGCGGACTGGGTCAGAGTCAGGGCGAAAGCCAAGAGAATCACACCTCTTGCCCAGGGAATCGCCACCGTATTCAGCTGAGTACGGAAGTCCATCCCCAGATGACAAAACGACTGAGAAGGGACCAGGTCCGTAGAGCTGGGTCGGTGTCGGTGTTTTTGGTGTGGTTTCGGTTTTGGACCACCACCGAAAAGCCGCATCGCATTAATTTGAAAACATCAACATTTTCGGTGGCAGGTAAAATCTGTTCTCCATTGCACATTTTTATAGTTTCGATATTTAACAATGGCGGAACAGGCTATAAGTCTGTGGGTTACAGAATTTGAATGAATCAACAAGGACAAACGCAAATGTAAACTTTGTGACAAAGTCATATAACATTATCAGCATCGCGAAGCAATACTTCTAATCTTAAAGGCCATATAAAGTCCTCGCACAAAAAACAATTTACTGAAATTGAACAATCCATTTAGAGGTGTGCGGATACCAGTGTTATCGGTTTTGCCGATACCGATATCTACCCTTCTAGATATCGGCCGATGCCGATACTTCATTGACTTGAGAATAAGTTAACCTGTCAAAACAGCAAAAATTGATGGCATGTTGTAACTTATACTGTGTTTTCTTGGCACCGATAGTCGATACTTGAGTTTTGTTAGAACTGGAAATAATATATACCACCATGTGTATTGGAAGAAATTGGCCCAATAATTAACTTTAAAAAAAATACATATTTCGCAGGTGTCGTACTGTAAACAATGTCTCTGGGAATTGTTTTACATGACAGCCAAGGGAAACCAAAACCAGCTTTTTAAAACCGACTATAATTCCCAGAATTGTTATTAAGAGTGTTTCTAGGAAACTGGGTGATTGCCATGTGCTTTTTTACAAAAATAAACAACAAAGCTTAATGCCTACCAACGTCTTGTTTATTTTGCTGAGCTTGAATTTGTGTCACTTTGTTTTGATATTGATTATCACTGAACCTTCTGACATCAATTCATCAGATGAAAACACCAGAGAATCAAAATATAGTCAAGAAAAAGTTAGTTTAAAGTAAACAAAACAGATGCAAGGCACTTTGCAGTACATTTAGCTCATTTGCATTGTACTGGAGTCATGACACTATGGCCGGCTGCTGATTGGTCACGATTCCTTTGTAGGTGTGGTCTATGCTCAAGTTTTCAATCTTCAAAGATAATTGAAGACAGTGAAGTGACATGTGGTGGTCTGTCCGTTGCACATGGGTAATGGGAATTTTCTTTTGCTGACAATCGAAAATAGGTGATAAATGAATAGGGGCGCAACACTGAACAGTGATTTATTTGAATAAAATATCTCTTACTATGTTGGAATTATATGGAGAATAGTGTTGTAATTATATGGAGATCACCAAACAGAAAGTTAAAGCCCAACCTGAACTCTACAAATTTGTGCGTAATTTGAACTTTACAGTAAACATCAGCAAGAGGCTCAAGTGAGCCTGAAACGCTCACCTGGCTTAAATTGTCAAAAGAGATGAGTGTATCAGTAAGTGAACAGAAGCAATAGCAATTTTTTGATTTGCTATGATGCAACCAAAGGCAACTTTTTTGACCATTCATTTCTGTTGGTCCTAGGAAAGTTCTGTTCAGTGAAGTATTTAACTGGTAGAGTGCTAGAAGCCACTATCAGGGCTTTAATATGAAGAGCAGGTACCCCGGCCCAAAGGTGTCATATTCTGTGGATGTGTTTCATATTATCTTAGAAGTGAAATTAATTAGTCTTCATGGGTTTGCCTTGTTACAATTTATGGGAGAGTGCCAACAGGCACTCTCCCATAAATTGTAACAAGGCAGACACATGCAGAAATTTTGATGACCAAAAATAACTTAGCACTCTACCAGTTAAAAACAATAACCGAACAAAATTTTTGTTTTGTTTTCAACTACTGTGGTTCCCTCTAGCACCATTCCCCCCCCCCCCCCCCAAAAAAAACCAAAAAAAAAACCAAAAAACAAACAAGCGACTCGATTTGAACAAAGTTGAATTTGACACCCCTAGAGATGTTACATACCAAATATGAAAGGATTCTCACCAGTGGACCTAAAGAAGAAGAATTTTCAAGAAATTTTCTCATATTTGACAAAGTTAAACTTTGGGCTTCAATAAAAAGCGCAAATATTAACCCAGGGACCTGATTTGAACAACATTCAATCTAACCCTCCCAGAGGTGTTGTACACCAAATATCAAAAGAATCTGACTGCTGGATATGGAAAAGTAGATTTTTAAAGAATATTCCTCATATTGAACAAAGTTATAATTTGGGCTCCCATATGAACCCAGGGACTTGGCTTGAACAAACCTGAATCTCCCGTTCCTAAGGATGCTGTATACCAAATAGCAAAAGGTTCTGACTGTTGGATCTGGAGAATATCCCTCATATTGCACTAATTTGAACATTTGGGCTCCTGTAGAATGCCCAAATATTGACCCAAGGGTTAAATTTCAACAACCATGTGAATCAGTCTTCCATAGATGTTATATGTGAAATATGAAAGCTTTTGGAGCAGTGGTTGGGGAAAAAAAGATTATTTTATATTTTTCCCATTACCTTCAGTGTTAAATAATGCTGATTCAGCATTTTTTTCAAAGTCCCGAAACTGTACCTTAGGACAAAACCGATAGCGATTTTTTTTCACCATTCCTTTCTATTGGTCCTAAGGAAGCTTCACACCAAATAAAAAGTTTCAGTGCCGTGCAGTTTTGGAGATATGGGTATTTAAAAATTTTTTTCTATTTTTAGCTCCTGAGGTTCCCACGGGACGGCGGGAAATTTTTTTTTGCATGAATCAAGTACTTAGGACCCAATAATACCTCATAGCAAATTTGGTTCAAATCGGCCTCTCGGTTTGGAAAATAGAAATTTTGGGCGGGGGCACAAAATAGGGATCCTCCCGTAGCGAACCCAAATATTGACTGAGCAAATTTCTTTGAACAAACTTGATTCTTTAGTACCAAAGGAGCTTACATACCAAATATCACAGCATTCTGATTGGTGGTTCATAAGAAGATTTCAGGAGAAATTGATGCTTTTGGGGCATCACTCTCACCCCAGTGGAGACACCGAGTTCATTTTAACAAACTGGAAACAGGATACCTCCAATATACTGTATGTCAAATTTATTTAGGTTTGGGCTAGTGGTTTTGAAGGAGAAGACCGAGTTGCGAAAGTTAACGGACGACGGACACCAAGTGATGGCAAAAGCTCTCACCGACGGACTTTCAGTCAGGTGATCTAATAAGCAATTCATTCTTTTCAGTTCTATTAATTATCTTTGTCAAGGACTGATGATGTTTCAACGTTTTTCACACACTACACTGGGTAAGCAAGTTTGCAAAATCAACCTAAATTCGATGAATGAACTTGGCCTGTTCCACCACCGATAACCGCACCTTCTTAAAAAACACAGACACAGACTTGAAATTTCACCACCAACACACCGCTACAGGTCCGACTTCTCTTCGTTGATTCTGAACCCTAGCAACATGAGCAGGCTCAAGTGTGCCGACATCTGACTCCAGAAGAGCAGAACTGGAGTGCCTCTGGAGGATATCGTCCAGATACACAGCAGTTGTCACCCTGGACTGAGTGCATTGGAAGGCTATCATATGTGACATCAGTCGGATGAAGGCCCAAGGAGCCAGGTTGAAGCCGAAAGGCATGGCCTTGAACTGGTAAATTGGCCCCAGAAAAGCTAACCTGAGATACTTTCGCGATGTCTGATGAATCGGAACGTGAAAGTAAGCGTCTCGCAGGTTGATGCTGGAAGCGAAATCTCCCTGGTGAATGGAGCGGCAAACCAACCTGAAAGTCTCCATGCTGAACTTGGGAGCAATGATAGACTTGTTCAGGATACTCAGATCGATAACTGGTTGGAGTCGGCCATCTTTCTTCGGCACCAAGAACAGGCGGGAATAAAATCCCACTGATTGAATGTTCTTGACGACCTCGATCGCCCCCTTTGACAGGAGATTGTCCATCTCCATGATCAAAAGCTCCCGACATGAAACATCTGATGAAGGAACTTGTGTTGGAAGAGGCACTCTCAAGAGAGTGGGGTGCCTCCAGAAGGATATTCGCAGCCTGGACCGAACAACATCTAACACCCAAGGATCAGATGTGATTGTGGCTCAATGGTCTGCGAACCCTGATATCCTTCCTCCAAACTGGGACGAATCGAGGTGAGGATCTTCATCGAGCCCCCGGCGAGAGGAGAAACCACCTCCTCTATTAGATGAATGATCCCGAGTCCTCCCTGTGGTCTGCCGACACTTACCCTTACCACGTGAATAAGAAGTAGAAGCGGCGGCAGGAGGATCAGCCCTTAGCTTCGTAGAGGAAGCAGAAGGGCGATTGTTAGGCATAGAACGGCCACTGCTGCCTCCAACAGAAGGCTGATTAAGCTGGCGAAGCAGCAGCTGATCTTTGGAATGATGCAGGATGTCATCCCAGACCATCGCCATGGAACCATGGAAAGGACCATCTCCAAGGAACCATGGAAAAGTCATGGACCCACCAAAGAAGCAGATAGAAAAGAGCAGCGCGCTGCCCATTAGTACAGAAATCCATCCCCAGATGACAAAACGACTGAGAAGGGACCAGGTCCGACTTCTCCTCGTTGACTATGAACACTAGCGACGTGAGCAAGCTCAACAATGTTTCGACTCTGACTCCAGAAGAGCAGCATTGGAGTGCCTCTGAAGGATATCGTCCAGATATGCAGAAGTAGTCACCCTGGACCGTGTGAGATGGAAGGCTATCACATGCGACATCAGTCGGGTGAAGGCCCAAGGAGTAAGGTCGAGGCCAAAAGGCATGGCCTTGAACTGGTAAACTCGCCCCAGAAAAGCTAACCTGAGATACTTTCACGATGTCCGATGAATCGGAATGTGAAAGTAAGCGTCTCGCAGGTTGATGCTGGAAGCAAAGTCTCCCTGGTGAATGGAGTGGCGAACCGACCTGAAAGTCTCCATGCTGATCTTGGGAGCAATGATAGACTTGTTCAGGATACTCAGATCGATAACTGGTTGGAGTCTGCCATCTTTCTTCGGCACCAAGAACAGGCGGGAATAAAATCCCACTGATTGAATGTTCCTGACGACCTCGATTGCCCCCTTTGACAGGAGATTGTCCATCTCCGTGATTAAAAGCTCCCGACATGAAACGTCTGATGAAGGAACTTGTGTTGGAAGAGGCACTTTCGACAGAGTGGGGTGCCTCCGGAAGGATATTCGCAGCCTGGACTGAACAACATCCAACACCCAAGGATCAGATGTGATTGTGGCTCAATGGTCTGCGAACTCTGATATCCTTCCTCCAACCTGGGACGAATCAAGGTGAGGATCTTCATCTCGAGCCCTGGCGAGGCCCGCGAGAGGAGAAACCACCTCCTCTATTAGATGAATGATCCTGAGTCCTCCATCTGGTCTGCCGACGCTTACCCTTACCACGTGAGTAAGTAGTAGAAGTGATTGTTAGGCTTAGATCGGCCCTGGCCTCCAACAGAAGGCTGATTAAGTTGGCGAAGCAGCAGCTGATCTTTGGAATGACGCAGGACGTCATCCTGGACCGTCGCCAAGGAACCATGGAAAAGTCGTGGACCCGCCAAAGAAGCAGATCGAAGAGCAGCGCGCTGCCCATTAGGAAGCGAACGGCTTGTGTCCAACACAGCGTCCCTGCGAACTAATTCCAATTTAGCCGTGTTACAGGCATGCGTGTGAGTAAGATGCATGAGCGCCTTGGAAATCACATGCAAAGAAGCGTGTAAGTCACCAAACCTATCTGGAGGCAGATAAGCAGCCAAAGCAGAGACGTGATCAGAGAGAGAAAACATGCCCAGCATCTCTCTCGATAAACCCAACAGGGACTCCAGAGTCGCCATAGGAATAACAGCCGACTTGGGCTCAGAAAGCCCGAGGGAGGTGGAGTCCTGATCCAAGACCGTCAAAGGCAGGCAGACTGATGGATTGGCAGAATCGTAGGAACGATAATGCACTGGAGGCGAAAAGGTGTCAGCCCTGGTGAAGAACGAAGTCTTCATAGCCTTGGAACTCAGCTTAGGGTCCAAAGCTGCAAATGCTTCAACCACCTGTACCAACTGGCACGGTCAAAGGTGCTCAGAAGCGGGTTGCTTCACAGGCTGGAGGCGCGCAGCTGCTGATCGTGGCCTGGGTGACACCATCGGCTGGTCTGACGGAAGATCTGGAAGGAACTCAAACACAAAGTCAAGAGCTGCCCCCCAAGTCAGAAGACTGTGGGACCTCAACGTCAGCTATGTCTGACCCATCCTCTGAGTCAGAAGACACATAGCCCATCATGGGCAAAGCTGCCGATGCCTTCCATGGTGTAGGTACACCAGGGGGAACAGAGAGCGGCCTGCTTTCAAGAAAAAAGGCTGGAGGGCCTAGGACATAAAGGAAAATCCAATAGGCTGAATTAAATGTAAACAGAATTATCCCCTCAATGAGAAGAGAACAGGTTTTACATGTATCTTTCTTGTTTGTATCAAAAAAGAAAGACACAATACCATTCTGTAATTGAGCACAATAACATCAATGATCTCTATTAACATCCAGTATAACCCGTTATACTAAGTCAGAAGACTGTGGGACCTCAACGTCAGGTATGTCTGACCCATCCTCTGAGTCAGAAGACACATAGCCCATCATGGGCAAAGCTGCCGATGCCTCCCATGGTGTAGGGACACCAGGGGGAACAGAGAGCGGCCTGCTTCCAATCCCGGGAGGCCGGATGCCTGGAAACCACTAGTAGACTTGCTGGAGGCAACGGGAAGGCCCTTGGAAAGAACCTGAGTGAGCAAGGAGAGGGCCTCCCTAAGTTCACGGCCCGTGGCAGCCGGTTCAACATGGGAATGAACCAGCAAAGTGGCTTCACTCCTGACCCTCTGAACCAGTGAAGGGTCACAATCCTCCAGAACGACGAGTGGCAGATGAAACATCTGCAGGAAGATGCTGATGGGGGTATACCAGATCCCGAAGATCAACAGTGCGGGAACTCAGGAGAGTCGCTGCGGACCTCTAAGGGACAGAAGGTCCAGGCTGCACAAAAAGCCCTGGTCCCGCAAAACTGGCCATCGGATCCATGGTGATCCCACCAGGAACATCCGAATCCAAAGAGTAGGCTGCTGGGCTCAACTGCTGAGAGACCACAGCAGAGGGTTCGGCCCCTTCCGACTTTGCAGAGTTGAAGTCAAGGAAGGCTGAGGCTGATATCCCACGTCTAAACTACCAGACATCTCTGCAGACACCTGCCGGGATAAGCCAAGGCCAGCTGAAACAGTGACTGATGACGTTGCAGACAGAACAGCAGTAGCAGCAGATACGACAGGAGCTGTTGAAACCGGTGGAAAAGTGGAGAGAGCAACCGCGCTCGGCTCCAAAGGAGGAGTCACAACCCTAGTGACAGCCTCAGATGTCGACTGGAGAGGGACCACAGTCCCAGAACCAGGCATCTCTTCACCAGACAACTCAACAGCTCCCGCAGTATCCACCACAGGAAAAGACTGCACATCCCTCACGGAGGGGGTATAACTCTCACCAGACCTGGTCGTGTCAGGAGGCCCCGAACGACAGCGTTCCCCTTTCCCGCGGGTGCTGGAGAAACAGCCACAAGAACGCACCACATGCTTGGGGAAAAGGCATTGCCCTCAAGGAACAGTCCTGGGCATAACAGAGATGAGAGCAGTAGAAGAAAAGGTGAACTCAACAGATGTAGAAAGTAGAACACCCCCAACTATGAGAGAAAGGTGGCAGAAAATAAAGGACTGGCAGGAACACAACTGAACCCAGACGGCCGACAGGGACCCAAAAAAAAAGAAATTCTGCCCTCAGCAGAGAGGAGAAATCCTGTCCATACAGCCCCACCCACTGACACCTAACTCCAATAATAATAATAATAATATCCAAAAGGATAACATAAATTTATCAACCAAAAAATTATATGTCTGAACCGCACGGTACGCAAAATTCGCGCATGAACACGGAGAATATATAAAATACAATGAAAATGTGGTTGAAATCAAGAGAATCTATAAAACACAGTCCTGTTATTATACTATACTCAGATCCATAATTCTAGTCACAGGTAACTATTATCAAAGAGTGGAATTATCACTGTTCGTAATACAAATGGCCGCATGTCGTTCCAGGACGGCGGAAGAAAAAAGAATGAGTCATTAGCTACTGACTGCGCACAGGTACCAGAAGCCATGGATCTGTATTAGGAGAAGAGCGTCCCCTACTGGGTGTGCACCGGTAGCACTCAACCCAGGTTTGGCTTATTTTTTCTTGGTGCTTTTGCACCACTTTTCTTTCCCAAATCCCTTGGGAAAGATCAAAATAGAGAGTATATTTTCCGAGTTAGGGACTTCCACTGTAGTGCAAGCCTGTAGTAAACAATTGTAGGGTAGGTTGATAAGAAGCAGCTTTGAATCCACAATTCAGAACAGGAAACATCAGTAACATCGAGTCAAAAGGTATCACTGTTGAAGAGCAAAATGATCCGCATCCTGTAAGATGGCAGAAAAAAATTTAAAAAATTCATAGTAATTTATATATTTTTTATACTTACCAATGACCCAGACTTAGCTGGTGCTAACTCCTTAAATTCTAGGGCCAAACACAAATTTTGCCCCCCAATCCCCAAAATTTGCATCAAAATCCAAAAATTCAATGTCCTATGTGGTCCTCCATACTTTTTATCCACTGCGCATGCGCAGTGTCAAGGAGGTCTCGAAATTGGCGCCAATTGTCATTCTTACAACCAGTGCCTGGTAAGTGTTATGTAATCAGCGGGGAGGTATGAGTTCCCAACTCATGGGAGGGCCATCCCCGTCTGGGTCATTGGTAAGCATAAAAAATATATAAATTACTATAAATTTTTTAACATTTTTATACTGTACCAATGACCCAGACTTAGCTGAATAGAAACAAGAGGCCCCAAGGGGTCTGAGGGCGCTCACCTGACATGGTAGCCTAAATGTCAACCCAGAGAATTGATTTCAACAAGTTGCATCTGTTCCTCCTAAGAAAAGCTTATACCAAATATCCAAAGATTCTGACCAGTGGATCTACAAAAAAAAGATTTTTAAAGAAAATGTCTCATATTGAACTAAGTTATAATTCGGGCCCCCACAGGGAGCCCATATATGAACCCAGGGACTTGGCTTTAAGAATCTTGAATCTCACCCCTCTAAGGATACTGCACACCAAATATCAAAACATTCCAACTGCTGGATCCGAAGAAGAAGATTTTTAAAGAAAATTCCTCATTTTGAACTAAGTTACAATTCAAGCTCCCACAGTGAGTCCAAATATGGACCTAGGGACATGGCTTGAACAAACTTGAATCTCACCCTCCTAAGGATGCTGCATATCAAATATCAAAACATTCCAACTGCTGGATCTGAAGAAGATTTTTAAAGAAAATTACTCATTTTGAACTAAGTTATAATTCGGGCTCCCACAGTGAGCCCAAATATGAACCCAGGGACTTGGCTTGAACAAACTTGAATCTCACCCCCCTAAGCATGGTGCATACCCAATATCAAAAGATTCTGCCTGCTGGATCTTGAGAAGAAAATTTTCAAAGAAATTTGCCTGAAATGCACTAAGTTCGAATTTGAGCTTCTATAGTGAGCCCAAATATGAATCTAGGGAGCCGATTTGAACAAACTTGAATCAGATCCACCCCACAATGTTGCATACCTAATATCAAAAGATTCTGCCTGCTGAATCTGGAGAAGAAGATTTTTTTAAGAAATTTGCCTGAAATGCACTAAGTTTGAATTCGGGCTTCTATAGTGAGCCCAAATATAAATCCAGGGGGCTGATTTGAACAAACTTCAATCAGATCCACCCCACAATGTTGCATACCAAATATCAAAAGATTCTGCCTGCTGGATCTGGAGAAGATTTTTTAAGAAATTTGCCTGAAATGCAGGAAGTCCAAATTCAAGCTTCTATAGTGAGCCCAAATATGAATCCAGGGGGCCGATTTGAACAAACTTGAATCAGATCCACCCCTCAATGTTGCATACCAAATATCAAAAGATTCTGCCTGCTGGATCTGGTGAAGAAGATTTTTGAAGAAATTTGCCTGAAATACACTAAGTTCGAATTCGAGCTTCTATACGGAGCCCAAATATAAACCCAGGAGGCCGATTTGAACAAACTTGAATCAGATCCACCCCACAATGTAGCATACCAAATATCAAAAGATTCTTCCTGCTGGATCTGGAGAAGAAGATTTTTTAAGAAAATTGCCTGAAATGCACTAAGTTCGAATTTGAGCTTCTATACTGAGCCTAAATATAAACCCAGGGGGCCGATTTGAACAAACTTCAATCAGATCCACCCCACAATGTTGTATACCAAATATCAAAAGATTCTGCCTGCTGGTTCTGGAGAAGAAGATTTTTTAAGAAATTTGCCTGAAATGCACCAAGTTCAAATTCGAGCTTTTAAAGTGAGCCCAAATATGAATCCAGGGGGCCGATTTGAACAAACTTGAATCAGATCCACCCTACAATGTTGCATACCAAATATCAAAAGATTCTGCCTGCTGGATCTGGAGAATATTTTTTAATCTTTTTCCCATTGCCTACAGTGTTAAAAAGTGCTGACTCAGCACTTTTTCAAAGTCCTGAAAAAAGTACCTTGTGATCAAACCGATAGGGATTTTTTTAACCATTCTATTCTACTGGATAAAAGTAAACTTTATACAAAATAAGAATTCTCTGTGCCATGTAGTTTTGGTGATATGGCAGTTTTAAGGTTTTTCCTATTTTTAGCTCCCAAGATTCCCACGGGGCAATGAGAAAATTTTTTTTTGCATCAATCAACTACTTATGACCCATTATCATCTCATATCAAATTTGGTTCAAATCGACGCCACAGTTCTGAAAATAGAAATTTTAGGCGTGGCCAAAATGTTTGCCCCTCCCATAACGAAGGCAAATAATGCCCGACAAACTTCTCTTGAACAAACTTGATTCTAAACCTCAAAAGGACTCGTATACCACATATCAAGTCTCTGCTACTGGTGGTTCATTAGAAGAAGATTTTCAAAAAATTTGGCCATTTTTTCCCCACACCTCTGCTCAATATGAGCCGAAACCTATTTTGGATAAAAATCAATGCCCCTATATAACCACTACTTACATGAAATTTAATTAAAATGTGGCCAGTGGTTTAGGAGAAAGAGGCTCAAACACCACCTTCACGCAGGACGACGGACGACAGATGACGGACGACAGACGATGGACGACGGACAAAGAGTGATAAGAAAAGCTCACCATGACTTTCAGTCAGGTGAGCTAAAAAGGCTGGAGGGCCTAGGACATAAAGGAAAATCCAATAGGCTGAATTAAATGTAAACAGAATTATCCCCTCAATGAGAAGAGAACAGGTTTTACATGTATCTTTTTTATTTGTATCAAAAAAGAAAGACACAATACCATTCTGTAATTGAGCACAATAAAATCAATGATCTCTATTAACATCCAGTACAACCCGTTATACTAATTTTTTAAAAGGAAAGCCAATAAATAAAGGAAGTCCAGAGAAAGAGACTCTTTATACTCATTAAAAGTGTCCGAGGATTGTGTATTAACGCTCGTATGACACGTGACATATACAAATGCTTCACACGGAGCTACGTTTTAAAATATTACATGAATGAGTTAAACATTAGCTTTACACTTTAAAATCATCCCGGTACCGACTCAGCATTATTGACTCCAGAGGAGGTATTCCCTTCCTTTTCACTATAAAGCAGGTGACCTAAGGGAACACCATTCCCCCCCCCCCCCCCTTCCCCTTCCCCTTGGTCAAATATCCCAGAGCGAAGAGGACAGCAGGACATAGTCGCTGCCAGAACAGAAAGCCTGCATAACTATAGTTGCAACTGTTTAGTGGACGACATTCTGAGCAACAGATAATGGACCTAAACAACGCAGGTTGCCAGAAATGGACTCAATATTTCTAAGATAAAAACTTGTGAATGTGGAAGGCTGAGACCAATATGCAGCCTTCATAAAATCAGTAATAGCAACACTATTAGCATAAGCCCAAGATGTAGACAGCGCTCTTACTTCATGCGCCAAAATCTTAAGCACAGACTGCTGAGTTGAAGATAATTTTTCATAAGCAGTACGGATAGTTAATTGAATCCACCTTGCAATAGAATGGACTGTAATGTCCCTTCTATTAGGCAGCAGAGACAGAAAGAAACGTTTACGTCCCTTTCTGATAAACTCAGATCTACGTTTGTAAATACGTATCGCTCTAACAGGACAGAGTAAATGCCTATGCCTGTCTGAAGACGGAAGAGCCTTAATAACAATAGGTTCCGGATACTTATTAGGAGCCTGATTCTTGGCCAAAAATCCAACATTAGTGGTCAAGGTAAGAGTATTACCTACACTATGATAGTGAGAATCATCAACAGATAGTGCATGAAGCTCATTAACTCTTCTAGCCGAAGAGAAGGCTAAGAGAAAAGCTGTCTTATAAGATAAGAATTTGAAGTCCACCGTGTCAAGAGGCTCAAATGGTGCTTCTTTTAGCTTAAGAAGAACCCAAGCTAAATTTCACTTAGGAATTAATCTAAGGCTTCTAGGTCTATTTAACTTAGATGAGGAGACATTAGATCCAATCTGTAAACTATCATGATGTGCATAGATATCAGATAGCATAGACCTATAACCCTTAATGGTAACAGGCTGCAGTTTGATCTCATCAAACAGGTAGACTAGAAAATTAGCAATGTCTGGAATGGAGGGATCATAAATATCAATAGAATGATCCCTATACCACCGATAAAAAACCTTCCACTTAGCAGCATAATTTAGCGAAGAGGAGGTCCTCCTACAGTTAGAAATTGCGTCCACTGCTCGTCCTGTAAAATGCTTGCCGTGCAAGAAGGAAACGGACAACGGAAATACGTGAAGGTTGAGACCTTGCGGGTTGTGATGCAGTGTGCGCGATTTCCCCTGCGAAAGAAGATCCTCCCGTGGAGGAAGCTTCCACGGCATGTCCCACAACAGACACCTGAATAGATTTAGCCATGGTCTCTGGGGTGACAGAGATGCTACCAACAGAATTTTGCAGTGAGATTGCTTTATCTTGAGCAATATCTGCTGAATCAATGGCGCTGGAGGATATGCATATCCTATCATTCCGTCCCAAGAGATCGAGAGAGCGTCTACTGCAAACGCTTGAGGATCTGGACACGGCGACACATACGTCTGCAACTGATTGTTGAGATGCGTCGCAAATAAGTCTATCAACGGACGCTCCCATTGGTAGCAAACCTGATTGAATACTGTGCACATGTGAATTCTGAATTATGTTCATCCAATGACGTAGCGCAAGCCAAACTGACATCATTTCTTTGATGTTTATGTGCTTGTTTAGGAACTGCGGATCCCAAAGACCCTGGCACTTTGAATCTGTTGGGCTCAAAGTTGCGCCCCAACCTGTTTGACTGGCATCCGTCATAATTGTAAAACTCGGATCCGGCGATTGCAGTGGAACTCCCTGAGTTAACCACTGAATATCTGCCCAAGTCTGAATCTCTTGTTTGACTTGATTCGACAAGAGGATGTTCGTATCGAGTGAATGAATCTTGACACTCCAATTCTGAGTCAGAAAGATTTGGAGTGGCCGAGTACGTAACCACCCCATCGGAACAAGATCTGCAGTGGCACCGCACAAACCTATCAATCGCATGAATTCTCTCACTGTAACTATGTCAGAGTGAAGACAAAAGAGAGCGTAACAACTGATTAATTTCGCCCTGGTTAACGGCAGACAAACGCGATTGTTGTGCGTCTCGAAGCTCATTCCCAGGTGGGTGAATGACTTGGACGGCACCAGATCCGACTTCGTCTCGTTTACTATAAAACCGAGACGTCGGAGCAGCTGAAGCAGATTCTGAACATCGTTCTGAAGTGTTAACTCGTTGCCATACCTCTGAAGAATGTCGTCCAGGTAGGCCGACGTTACCGCAGATGAATGAGCTCGGAAATGAGTCATTACCGAGTTCATTATTCGAGTGAAAGCTCAGGGTGCTAGATTCAGACCGAAGCACATTGCTCGGAACTGATAAACGACTCCCAAGACAGCGAAGCAGAGATACTTTCTGAACGCCGGATGTACCATGACGTGAAAGTACGCATCCTTGAGATCTATGCTCACAGCATAGTCGTTCACTCAAATGCTCGCTCCGACCGATCGAATGGTCTCCATATAAAATTTTGGAGCCACGATCAGCTGGATAATCCAGCTCAGATCTATGACTGGACGAAACGAGCCGCCTGGTTTCGGAACCAGAAACAGATGGCTGTAGAAACCTGGAGATTCCTGGTTTTCTACAACCTCTATCGCGTTCTTCTCTAGAAGAGATTGGACTTCTAATAGAAGCAAACTTCTCTTCTGAGGATTTGACAGAAGCTGAGTCCATCTTGGACTTCGAGTTAATGGAGGTTTTCTTTTGAAGGACAGTTTTAGCCCTTCTGAAATCACCCCTCGAACCCAAGGGTCATCCATAATCGACAACCAATTGGTTAAGCAACTCGATAACCTTCCGCCCACTGGAACACGATAGAGGTTTGCCCCATCACCTCCTGGATCTGCGAGGCTTGCGGGAGGAGAAACCACATCCTCCACGACCCACACCTCGCCCCGTCGACCTAGGGGCATCTGACCGGTTGTCTCAGCCAGTATTACGGCCCCTACCTGAGCCGATACCTTGACGGTCTCTGGTGTAAGACCTAGAGGACTTATAAGAACCTCTATAGGAACTTCCCTTGGACGTACTCGCCCCAGAAGTGCTTGTCTTACTCTTCTCTGCTGAATCTGACTTTTTAGAAGCGGACTTGAACAGCAGAGAGTCTGAAGCTTTCTTAGTAATCTGATCACAGATTAAGGAAAGCTTGCCGTCAAAGAGAAGCTCTCTGGAGACCGGAGTGAATCGAAGAGTTTTTCACCTTACGATCCACGCGAGTGGATGCAGCCAGGGCAGTATCACGTTTAACTAAATCCAGATTTGCCACTGAAAGGGCAGAGTTATACATGGAGTATGCTATGGCCCTCGAAAGAACTCTTAAGGAAGTCTGAACATCCTGGAATTCTTTTCCTTCGAGACGTAATGATAACGCTCTGGTAAGGTGATCTGCGTACGATAATACATCTAAGCTGATTCTGTTAGATGAGATTGTCGTTTCCAACGTAGTGGCTGGAATAGACATAGACGACCGCAAAGACAATTCTAGGTCTTTAGCCTGATCATCCAGACGCAGAGGAACTCTCGGAATGCCCTGTCTTGCCATTTCAAATTTATTCCTTGAATTGATGAAAGGCAGCTGTAGAGCATTGGCCAATAAGAAACCAGACTTGCCTGTCTTGGAGGCAAGTTTGAATATTGCGTCATTCAAAAGTTCAAATGTCCGTGAGACATTTCTGGACTGGGCCGGAAACTCAGGGACGGTGTCCCTAATCCAGCCGAAAAAGTCTGTGTCCAGTGACGCTATCAGTCTCTTATCCGGCAACGCAGCATTTTGGTCTGGGAGGAACAACATCAGGAAGGTATTGCCGGATGAAATCTACGGCTACCTTATGTTGCTCTGAAAGGGAAAATTCCAACTCCTCTGAATCCCTTTCGCCATCCGGCTGGACCACTTGATAATCTCGGTCGTTCCTTGCTGACTCTGCAGCAGAATGAACCGACCCAGCTTCCTCGGACAATTCCTGATCGGAAAAGGTTTCTGATGGCTGCTGGAATGCTGCGATAAGATGAGCTATCTGCGACAGCAAGTCCATTACGGAGGCCTGTGGAGCCGCGGTCTTACATGATGTAGCCGCTGGAAGCTCCTGGGATGTTGAATCCCGCATACTTCTTTTATGCGAACGTCCCGATTGTAAAGGCCTCGTATCCCTGGCTACCAGATGGCGTGACCTGGTCGATGTGGAATCCCTGATCGGCGAAGCTGGCTGGATATCAGCGGTCACGTAGCCAAGGTGCAGTCGTGTGTGCTGCCGTGAGGATGAGGAAGCCGATAGACTAGTCGCTGCGGATTGTCTATGCAACGGAGCCTCCCGAGCAGATGGAGTGGACGTATGCTCTGACTGACTAGCGTCACGTACAACAACATCTGGTCCCAGATGTTGCTGTAATAGAGAGGGGCCTCTCTCGTTCGCGGTCCGGGTAGACCTGGACGAGCTAGCTACTGGACTGACAGGCTTCCTCCGTACTATCCTCGTATCCGTTGTCGCTGGGTGTGCATGTTCAATGTTTATAGTGCTCGCATCACCCAAACTGCTTCCCTGGACTACAACGGACGAACCTGGCTGCCGAGCCATTCGATGAATGGTCGCTACACCGGGCGAGCTAGCGGACAACAACGCCGTCGATCCTACTAGGGACCTATTAGGCAATTGTTGTATTTCCATGAGCACTTTTGCTGCTAGCTCTTCATTAGACTGCAATGACGGAGGCACACTTGTTGAAGGCATCACGGAAACATCACCCTGTTCTGGTTCCTCTGAAAAAGAGACTGATAAACTAGAGTGACCCTGTGGAGAGAGGACCAGCATAGACCCCTCACTGCTAACAATATACCGTGACACACGTCTCCAACGTTTTCATTCCAATTGGCACACACTGAGCAAGAATTAGTGCGAGTACATAGTCTACAAGAAACACAATGAACATGAGAATCAGAGGAAGACTTCCTCGCATTACAATTTGAACAATATTCTTTCATCATGAAAAAATATAAACAGTCGTAGTACTCGCACTAACCCTTGAAACAAAGATACATAATATAATATAATCCATCATATCATTTTGAAAAAATAATTAAAAAAAAAAATTTTTTTGAAAAACTTTCAGAAGAGCCCAAGTTCCCAATGGGAACAATGAGCCCAAATGGATCCCAAAAAAGCCTAAGTGTGGACAAAAATTTTAAAACATTTTTAAAAATTAATGTAACACTTACTGACAATATTAATGTATCTGGCTATGAGCAAAACTAAACAGAAGACAAGTAATCACTATCAGAAGTAACCGTTGTCAACGTAAACAAGAGTGTACAAAAAACTGAAACATGACTCCAGGCACTGTAAACATGGCCCAAAATCAGTTACCAATTTAAACACTATCCGATGTAAAACAGAGACTTCCAGAGAAGAAACTGCAGTACATCGGATGGTAGATGGAGACCACAATGCCTAACCATCCAAGGGTGAGGACGTAAGCATGGGGGGACAAAACAGAATAATTATTCTGTTACCAAGCCAAAACTCCCAAGAAATTTTAGTAAAAAAAATTACAAAAATTATGCCAAAAGCATGGGAGAATAGCAAGGGGGGTATTAAGGAAAGGGAGAGAGGAAACACTGAACAAACAATGGTAAATTCATAGCAAGAATGACAACATCAGGACCATGCTCCGAAATTAGGGAACATGAAATAATTTCGTAAAAAAATTATAAGTTACAGCCCTGAACACATCCTGCCACTGTTTCATCCTCTCATCCTTCTATTCCTCCTTAGATCCACCATTTCTGTCATAATTATGTGTCTGGAATCATTTAAACTGAGATTTACAAGCACAAATATCAGTGAGATGTTACTAAATTTAGGGCCAAACAAAGAATGACAATTAGTGCCAATTTTGAGACCTCCTTGACATTGTGCATGTGCAGTGGATAAAAGGTATGGAGGACCACATAGGACATCGAATTTGCGGATTTTGATGCAAATTTTGGGGATTGGGGGGCAAAATTTGTGTTTGGCCCTAGAATTTAAAGAGTTAGCACCAGCTAAGTCTGGGTCATTGGTACAGTATAAAAATATAGAATGACACATTGGTTATACGTCTGCGCACTGGTTCCGGCAACCGCGGATTAGTACAAGGAGAAGAGTTCCCCTACTGGATGTGTGCAGGTCGCACTCGACCCAGTTTTGGCTTATTTTTTCTTGGTGCTTTTGCACCACTTTTCTTTCCCAATTCGCTTGGGAAAGAAGAAAAAGAGAGTATATTTCGGAGTTAGGGACTTCCACTGTAGTGCAAGCCTGTTGTATAAACCATTGTAAGGTAGGTTGATAAGAAATGGTGAAATCCTTATAAAGGAAACTGTTTTCAAGATAAAGAAAGTAAATGGTTAAGAATACTCACTGTGTGCAGTACTCTTCTTCAAATCAAGGCACAATATTTTTGATACTCTGTTATTTTCCTTTTTCATAACTGCAAAGAAAAGGAGCATACAACAGTTCTAAGATGTCCGATTAAACAAACATTCTGTTTCAACAACTGGCAATCAATTTAATGGTATCTAAAAATTTTGGCTGGCATTCTGCCAGAAAATTTTTCTGCCTGGTAAATGGCTGCATTAACCTCAATTATACTTTACCTTTTACCTAACAACTGGCTGCATTCGCCAACATAATTTACAAATTGAGCAGTTGAAACACCAGAGGATTAAGTGAGATTACAATGTTCAATGGATAACAAGTCGAACGAAGTCATAGATATTAATTGATAAAATATTGGTGTCAAAACATTTTTTATTAGGCTATTTCAAAACGATCATGTGCTGGGCTGTTCGTACATAAGCATCTCACACAAGTCTCGACCCCGCATTCAACAATAGCACCGAATAAATCATTTAAAAGACGATTATCTGATTTGGCAGCGACTTCGATTTCACTGTCCTGGCTTCTTGTGAAAATTAAAACGGGTCATTTCGACAATTTTTAGCTCAACTTTGACGAAGTCAAATTTGAGCTATTGTCATGGCCCGTCGTCCGTCTGTCCGTACGTCAACAATTGGCTATGGCTCGGGCTAGAGGTCGTATTTATGAACCGATCTTTACGAAACTTCTTGTGTACCTTTGTTATGACCCTGGGACGGGAACGAGTGTTTTTAGGTGTGGTCCGAAATTCAAGATGGCTGCCAGCAGCCATTTTGTACCGATGATGCAAAAATCAATTTTTGTACAGAACTTCTGTATGAAAGTTCTGATTTGAATAAAGTTTTGTATAAATGTTCAGTACCATGGGATACATCACATATAATACAGGTTTTTTTCTCGTGCGTAAATTATGCAAATTAGACTGACTTTGATTTATTTAGTGTTACTTTCAGAGCTGTAAGTGCCAAGCTGCTATGGCTCGGGCTAGAGGCCGTATTTATTTATTTATTGATGTTTAAGGTCACATATTTATGCACAATGGCTAATCATGACCGTGACAGTTTTACGGGTGGAGGAAGCCGGAGTACCCGGAGAGAACCACCGAGCAACGACGAGCAGCTGCCAGCTCCCCAACATCGTAACTCCGCACTGCAGCACAGGCAGGGTTAGATTGGTTTGAAGACATGCGTACCATCGACGTGCGGTACGCCTTAGTACACGGCGTCATCGTGCCCCCACGTGGGCAATGGGGGTGAAGTGTCTTGCCCAAGGACACAACGCGGTTGCCGCAGGTGGAGGCCGTATTTATGAACCAATCTTTACGAAACTTCTTGGGTACCTTTGTTATGACCCTGGGACAGGAACGAGTGTTTTTGGGTGTGGTCCGAAATTCAAGATGGCTGCCAGTGGCCATTTTGTACCGATGATGCAAAAATCAGTTTTTTGTACAGAACTTCTGTATGAAAGTTCTGATTTGAATAAAGTTTTGTATAAATGTATAGTACAATGGGATACATCACATATAATACGGGTTTTTTTCTCGTGCGTAAATTATGCAAATTAGACTAACTTTGATTTATTTAGTGTTACTTTCAGAGCTGTAAGTGCCAAGCTGATATGGCTCGGGCTAGAGGCCGTATTTATGAACCAATCTTTACGAAACTTCTTGGGTACCTTTGTTATGACCGTGGGACGAGAACGAGTGTTTTTGGGTGCAGTCCCAAATTCCAGATGGCTGCCAGCAGCCATTTTGTACCGACGATGCTGAAATCTGTTTTTTGTACAGAACTTCCATATGAAAGCTCTGATTTGAATAATTTTTTGTATGAATGTTTAGTACCATGGGATACATTACATATATTACAGATTTTTTTGTTGTGCGTAAATTAAGCAAATTAGGCTAACTTTGATTTATTTTGTGTTACTTTCAGCACTGTGAGTGCAAATCCCAATACGGCTTGGGCCGTATTTATGAACCGATCTTCACGAAACTTCTTGGGTACCTTTGTTATCACTGTGGGACGAGAAGGAGTGTTTTTGGGTCCAGTCTGAAATTCAAGATGGCCGCTAGCAGCCATTTTGTTCAAAATTAAGTGCAATCAGATTTTTGCGCAGAACTTCCAAATGAAAGATCCGATTTGAATAAATTTTTGTATGAATGTTTAGTACCATGGGATACATTACATATAATACAGAGTTTTTCTCGTGAATAAATTATGCAAATTAGGGGTCTGGGTGGGACTTAGAAAATTTTGGACCAAAATCCGGAAATTAGTTTTTTGGTTTTTTATGCGTTTTGGTCAATTTTAAGACAAAAAAAAAAAATTTTTTTTTACTGAAAATTTGGGGTCCTGGTGGGACTTAGAAAATTTTGGACCAAAATCCGGAAATTAGTTTTTTGTGTTTTGATGCATTTTGGTCAATTTTAAGAAGAAGAAGAAAAAATTTTAGTCTGAAAATATTTTGTTTGGGACTGAAAATTTCCACACAAAAATAATAATCTACAATGATTGGTCTTGATCTGCAGTCCATTACAGTCACCTTGTAATTCTTTTATTATTGTTGACTGGGCCAAAACAAATACTAATTCCTGTCATATTCATTATTCAGTTGTCTTGGTCACAGCAAGTACTAATTCCTGTCATATCCAAGTTGAGCTACAGAGTCAATGACTCTTTCATTTCATTCACTGTAACCACTACCGGTAATTTACCAGGCAAACCTGATTCGAAATGATATCAACGGATGTTCGAGTCCATTTACATTTCTTTTCCTAGTGATATGTGTCGGAGATCAAAGTAAATGACCTCTGGAATAGTGCACAACATTCTGCGTTACATAGCACAGAAGTTATAGCATGTTTAACTAGGTTTACGTGACTGTTCTGCACTAGATAGCGCATTAGCTAACGAGCGTTTTCTGCACTAGACGTGACAGGACTTCTAGTTTTAACTGTACATGGGAATGAAGGAAATATACTGAAAATGAACTGAATGTTATTGTGAATATTCGCAAAGATATTGCGAATATATGCAAAAGTATTGCAAATATTCGCAAAGTTATTGCGAATATTCGCAAAAGTTATTGCGAATATTCACAAAAGTATTGCGAATATTCGCAAAAGTTATTGCAAATATTCGCAAAAGTATTGCGAATATTTGCAAAGTTATATCCCAAATAATTACAGGCCAAAAGTACACATAGGCACTTGGTGCAGACATGGGTACTAAATGCAGCCCTTACATTGCTGATATCCCGGTACTAAAGGGGAAAAATAGTTACTCGAAAGTAAAATGACAAAACACAAGTGGCCAGATGCCATGGTTGACATTTGAGATGACTGCGAACAAGAGCGGCAAACCTTTATGGAAAGAATTAACACAAAGGTCCTATTCAACATTCCAATTTCAGAACAAAGTGTCCAATTTACGTGTAACCATGGAAGGACTATGGAGGGTGCTCCCCTCCCTATTTTTTCTAATGGTATATTATTTCTGTACAAGCGGCCCATGATTATCATCGCAGATAGCGATCAAAAGCGAAACATAAGCCATAGCAGTATGCATGTTGTATGTCGATTATAGTGCAAGAAGTACCAACGCTTTACTTGAGGTCAAGAATGACAGAAAATTTGTTGTTTTGTTGGCAATTTAAAAAGGGCACTCCACTCAATACATCCCGACACGGTGTGTGTGTGTGGGGGGGGAAGGGGTGCATAATTTTGAAGGGCTTGCCTGCTTTCCTCTTCGCAGCTCCAATGAGAATCATCCTTATGTTGTTTATACCGCTTCTCTGTTTAAAACTTCTGAATCTGCTCCTGTTAAGTCTTAAAAATGGAACTAACCAAACAAAGCCTCTCACTTTTTAAACATCAATATGCTCGATATCAACCTACACACCAAACCAAAAAGAAACTTTCAAATTTCTGCATCATACATCAGCTCACTACATCGCCAGATTCAACAGATTTATGAGAGGTGAACTCATATAACTGATTAAAAGTTGAATTCCAAGCCCATAAGACCCACAAGAACTCATCCCCCCCCCCCTCCCTCCAAAGCTAGCAACGCTGAGCAACGCATGTTTAACCTTGAATCTGAAACAATGCAACTAATTGCGAATATTTTTTTCGCTTCAACTTTCTGCACTTCTATATAGATAACGATACTACGTTATCCATGTACCACTTATGCCCTCATCCCCAAGATCCTCTAAGGATTCAAGTTAGACTATCGCCCTTATTATTCATGATCTCAGATTTTACGAAACCAAATAAGAAACCTTTCACACACTGCATGTCTCAAACGTCCTGGTGCAGTAGGTATATCTCATAACCAAACGCGTCCCACAGCCCATTGAAATCTGCTAATATAGGCAGAAAAATGCAAATGCACCCCCACCCCAGTTAATTAATTCCAACTATAAACGATGACAGGTTACTGCTACAAAAGAAAGTTCCCATTTCCTACCAAACCCACCAAAAACTAGAGATGGTCTGTTGCCCACCATACCCCCACGGTGGCATACCGCTAAGTGTGGGTGACTGAAAGAGGCATTCAAATTTTGTAAGTAAAACGAGAAATATTTGGATTTAGATTCACTGAAATTGTGGTGGAACAGTAAAGTGATGATCACTTCTCAGTTCCATCAATGGTTAAAGATGCTCGTGAAATCGGAAAGGTTGTTTAGAAGTTCTAGGCAGAAAACTAATTGCACACAATTTCCAATAAAAACAAAGTGAGCGGGGGCTCACGAGAAATACCCACCCCCCTTCCCATTCAGACATCTGAAGGTGATTCAGTTAACCATTTATCTGATGAAACAGACAAAGCCAGTTATAGTTTTGTACACAAAAGAAAACCAAAGTTATTGCATGGAAACCAACTCAAGTTAAAATTTGGACAAAAAAACAATCATGTTTTCTAAGTCGAAAAAGTGCCGCAACTCTGGTGAAAATCACCGGACCATGTCCATTTGCAAACCTAACCTGCATTACCTCCCAAGCAAGTTGTATAAAATTGGTTACAATGAATTCACCCAAACTCAAGTTGAATTTTGGATGCCAAAGTGTTTTTGGCGGTACGACGGACGGATGGGCAGACGGATGAACGTACCTCTTGATGCACAGATGACAGAGTTTTCTAAGTCAAATAAGTCAAGAAAGGGAAATAACTGTGGAGAAACAAAATTTTCGTAAGACTTTATACATGTTGCACATCTTCATTGTATGTATGATCATATCCTGAAGTTTCAGCTATCTGCATTTAAAACTGCAAGAGGAGTTGATTACAGCATAAAGGTACCCTCTTGAAAATAGCACTAAAAATGTTGTAAGTCAAGAAAGGGAAATAACTGTGGAGAAACAAAATTTTCACAAGACTTTATACATGTTGCACATCTTCATTGTGTGTATGATCATATTCTGAAGTTTCAACTATGTGAATTGAAAAGTGGGGGAGGAGTTGATTACAGCATGACGGTATCCTCCATTAAACAATTTCGCGACGGAAGGACTGACGGACAGACAGACACGAGGAATCCTATATACCCCTGCCTAGCAGCGGGGGGTATAAAAATATCTGCCTGAACGCCCTTCGCTGTGATACGCAATGAGGTGCGAGTTGCGTTTGCAAGTCTCCCACCCCCCCATATGGGGGACTCCAGTTTAAACGAACTGTTTAAACTCAGGCAGAGAACAAATAACATATCAGCACAAAGGTAAATCCATAACATTCTCTGTCAGGCAACTAGAATTGAATTTCAAGATGCTAAGCCCCTCCCATGAGAAACCATCTTCCCCACCCCAGGCTAGCAGGGCACGCGTACATTCAATGTATATTTGAGCTTGAATCTGAAACAATGCAATTCATTTTGAACACCAATTAACTTTGTTCGAGACATGGGACAGAGCTTATACTAGCTTTCTGCAATACAAGCAGACGAGAATATAAAACTCCTTCTGGACATGACGTCAATACCTCTCAGATTAAGTTCCCAGCTAATGTCGCTACCCATTTATACTGCTGGGTGAATTGGAGCAATCGAGGTCAGGTGTCTTGCTCAAGGACATAGCACAATTACCGCTAGAGAATTGCAGTTAACCGAAAAGCCGATTCGGTTTCAGTTGTATCAAATAACCGAAAATTGCAACCGAGCTTCTGCATAAACAACCGAGATTTCAGTTCCGTAAAAATCAATAATCATAGCTTGGCCAATGCATACAAACATTCATTTTCAAGCCCTGTGTGGCTTTTTGAAAGAGACATAAGAAAACAAGATATCTGTAATTTGGATATGGTATAAGTGCTGTCATAGAATGTGAAGCACGCATATAAATGACTGTCTGTACTTTCATGAAAGGTGACCTGTGTTGAAGTCGTGATATGCCATTGCAGTGATGATATGGGAAAATATGGCCTTGAATTCGAGCATCAATAAGCACATTTTGTTTGGGGAACGTTCTCAATAACATAATCGGCCCTCGCAATTGGCCATGTCAATTGGCAATGCCGTGGTAACAGTCGTGGCATTCTGCCACGACTCTTACCATGGCATGTCGATTGCCATGGCCAATTGCGAGGGCTGCATCATTCCTTCAGTTAGTTCATTAGTCTTTTAGACCTTTATAGTATAATAATAGTTCATGTTATTGTTTGAAATGCTCGGTAGACATGTTGCAGCCTGGTTCAATAATATTAGCCTCCCCTGGCCCCTTATTTAGTTTTAACGATTTTTATATTTGTCGCCAGGCTACGTGGCCCGGAGACAAATATAAAAATCGTTCAAAATAAATAAGACGACCTCGGAGGTGAATATTATTGGACTAGATACAACCGAAAATCGAACCGAGCCAACTCATTTCCTCTAAAAATAACCGAAACCAAAACCGATGGGTCAAAAATCACAACCGCAACTCTCTAATTACCGCTGGTCAGGACCGAACTCACCATCTATCGATTAGAAGTGTGATGTGCGAACCAGTGATGTGCGAACCAATGAGCTGCTGAACCCATTATCATAATCGATCGAAGCTGTGTACTGTTCATGATGTACCCTAGATATAAATTGCGTTTCGGGCAATTTCCCACCCCCTCCCAATAAATTCAGTACTGCACAAGCATTCAGTACCCCTCCATTTATGTAACAACCTCTACGAGTCAAATTTGGCAGTACCCACTTGGTCAAATTCATTATTACGAATATTTGCAAAGTTATTGCAAATATTCACAAAAGTATTGCAAATATTCGCAAAGTTATTGCGAATATTCGCAAAAGTATTGGGAATATTCACAAATTTATATCTCAATCAATTAGGGGCCTAGCATGCACAGATTCTTGGTGCAGGCATTTGTGCCGAATGCTGCCCTTATCTTGCGGATATCCTTGCACTAAATGACAAAAATGATTACTCGAAAACAAAATGCCAAAACACACATGTGGCCAGATGCCAGGTTCGACATTTGCGCTGGTTCCGCACAAGAACGTCAAACCCTTATGGGAAGAACCCAATCAGTCCAATTCAACATTCCGAACAAAGGGTCCTATTCCAAAGTAACCAGAGGCAAACCATCAAGGTAAAGGTGCATCTGCCCCCCCCCCCCCCTCCATTTTTTCCAATTGTATGCGATTTCGTCAAAAACAACAGCCTAAGGTTATCAGCACCAATAGCGATTGGCGGCTAAACATCATTCATCGTGGTGCACATATAGTATAGTGTATCAGTTGTATAACTAACAAACCAACAACTTGTGTATCAGTTATAGTGCAGAAAGACTTATATGCGTTGTTTTGTTGGCAATTTGCTTTGGCCCCTCACTGGAACGAGCTCAATGAGCTCGTTCCAAAGAGGGGTCATGTCATAACCTATGTTTTTGACACAAAAAAATGAAAATATAATGAAAATTAATTGGCGATTTTTGAGAATAGTGCTGGACGGTTTTGGCCGTTAGGTTGGGTAAAGGGGGGGGGGGGGGGGGGGGTTAAACAGTAATACCCTTGACATCAAGTTACCCATGAAAGCAACAGTACCTTTCCAACTACTGCATCATACATAAACCTGTCTAATTGTCAGGTTCAAAGGATTTAACAAGGGCCGCTTGTATGATTGATTAAAAGTAATTCATATGAATCACGCTTCCACCAACACAGACAGAATTTCATACTAATCCTAGTGAACAGATTCTGAACCTGTAAGAAACAGAACCAATCACCCTAGAAGTTAGACCCTAATGGCAATACACGTGGACTGGTAATATTAAATAACTAGACTGCACTTATTTGATGTGCTGATCGGCATCGAAGCATAACTCTTAGGATAATTTATAAATAATTTTTAGCACTGTGACCTTGACCTTTCACCTTGTCTCACCAAAAACATAGCTAGTCCAGGGTGGACATGATCAATATCTGCAGCAAGTTTAGTATCTTTAATTTATTTCATTCAACAGATATAGTCCGAACAGACAGACAAGCAGGCAGGCAGGCAGACAGACTTGGGTAACAAGTGGATACTGCCAAACAAGGAACACACTTACTGACCCGATAACCAACCATACATAAAGAAAATCAAGAGGAATTTCCTACAATACTGGACAATTGATAAAACAGTGCCTAACTTAAATCCATTTACAAAAAGATTATCTGATGAGCCCTTGCAAAAAAGAGAAACCAGCAAAACATTCATCATGTCTGTTTCTCTAAACTTTTATTGTGGTAGGCATCTATAGCCTCATAAAGAAACACCTTTTCAGGACCAACATTGCTCGCATTTTTAATTTGTTGAATGCTATCAAATACAAATGCAAACTGTCGCTAAAGTCATGACACAGTAATTATAACCAGAACCAAACCCGACACACAGCGTTTTGATAACAACAACGCCAAATTAAGTCAGAAATATGCAAATCCCGCCGCTCGGTAAATCCACCAACATACGCACAGGTAATCACTGCAAGTGAAATGTTCAATTTCCTTTCACCCCGCCTAATAAAATATCAGCATAATAATTTTAATTTCTGAACAACAAAGTTTTTTGAAGAAAAAGTTTTTTGTGTTTCCTTTTTTTTCTGCAGAAAAAAAAAAATCCATTTTCTCCAAAATTAAAAAAAAAAAATTCATTGAAACACAAATGTCCCTAATGGGCTTCCGTGCAAACCTTTTCCTCTCTCTCCACCTCATGAAGCACATTTTCAGAAAAACAACCCTATATCCACTCAGTTTATCACCTCATGAAAAAAATATACTGAAAAAAAGTACAGGTGGCCATGTGACTTTTGCCTTCAAATTTTGTGCTTCCTGTACTCCTGTCCAGTTTCGCACTCAATAAAACAGACCTACTTTTACTTGCTCCCACTCAATTTTAATGTTCTCTCACACTTTCCAGAAGACAGTTATCACCAATATTTTATAATTTTTTTCAAAACATGCACTTAAAATTTTATTCACACTTTCAAGTTCAGTTCACTTTCCACCAATTGGATAAAGGAGGAAACTTTTATCCTCCACCAGAGGCGCTGTTTGCACGAAAACACTGTATTGCAACCTATAGTTTGTCCATTTTTGTTTGCTGAAAATGTTTGTATTTATGATGTCAAATAAAAGATACTAAATTACTTTATTAAATTAAATATTTTATCTTGTATCTCATTGTATGTGGTTTGAGATATCCACCCTAAATTCACTCCACACCTGTTCCCAGAATAGAATGAGTTCATTCATGGGTTTCACTTCTCAGAAAAATGTTATCCAACAAATTATAATAAAACAATTCCAGTTCTGTACACACATCTCTAAATATCATGATGACAAGGGGCTTTAAGTATTGAATAACTCCAAAGTATAATATACGGCAATCATGTTAACCCTGTCCAAAACACTTGCAATTTTGGCTCAAATTGAGGATTTCCTCTGTAAAAAACTGGATGTTTGTGATATTTATGCAGAATATTTCATGCGATGAAAAAAATTCATTTTTTGCAAATTTAGGTGTCTCAACCTGTTAACTGTTGCAACAAGGATGTCATTAGGGATGGAGGAATCACCCCAACCTTAATACATAAAAATGGTAAAGAAAAAGACCATCACTGATAAAGGTGCCTGCATTTTCATACAAATTGCAGTATCTCAACCTGAACTTATGTAATCATCTATGGAGGAACTATGAACCCTCCCAGTGGTGACTAATCAAACATTTATAGACCTTATATCTCAAGCAGAGATAACAGCTGGAGAAAAAGGCTATTGTTTCTTCACTTCTTTCACGGGTCTTCACATTCTACCAAGTCACCTACAACTACCAAGAAGGCAATGTAGCTATTGCAGGCACTACAAAGTTTGGATAAGTTGTTGAATGTAGAAATAACAAAAACTCTCAAAAATATCTCTCTATGAATACAGAAAGCAACAAACTAAGTGGTGAGATGCTGTGCTGTAAACTGACAAAAGTTCTTTCAGCCATCTGTTCTACAATGGGGAAATTCAAGAAAGGGCATAAATTTGGATTTACCTCAACCAAACAACCATGGCATCTGAATATTAAGAGAAGTGTGTATACCAAGGGAAGACGTAAAAACTTACGATCAAGGACAGTTTAGAGTCTCCTCAGATGCACCAAACAATCAGACACCAGCAACCTCCCGTTCACCAATTGAGACCAGATCGAAAACACGGTTGTATGATCCCACCAAAACTGTTTCTGTAAATGGAAATAAATGCAGGTAAATTAGCTTAACATATCAGAACTTCTGACTATTTGCAACAATTACCTGAGGTTAGGTGTGGGAGTGAGGGCACTGAATAAAAGGAATGGGGGTGCTCAGTAGTTTTTTCAAGGAAGAAACAGCAATGAAAATTCATCAGATGTAAGTTAATACATTTCACGAAGATGAGATTTTTTCTCTCTCACTCGAAACCATTTGCCATACTTATTCAATCTCCAATTAAATTTCTAGACCCCTCCCCCCCCCCGCCCATAGTGTTTGAAGGACCAAAAAATCGCGACATCGACGCCGTAGCTGCGACGGGTGGTGTTAGAAATGCGTTGGTCACAATATTCTAAGTTCATCAAGGGCCATAACTCCAAGAAAAATATTTGGAACAACACATGCATTGAACAGTGGCTAGACAGCAATAAGATACACTTACATGCCAAATATAATTTGTTTGGTGGGGGGTGTCTCTCAGTTCAGAGGTGGGGCCGGGGAGGGGGGTAGGTAGGAAGGAATATTTCTTAACAAAATGAATGACATTAGTCTTCAAACTGTTCAGTCTGACTAAAGGTTGAATTCTCTGCCTTCCAGGGAGCCAAATTACCTTGGTGAGAGAGCAAGCGCAAAAGATTGTCACAAAAAAATTTGATGAACACTGAACAGGCATAATTATACAACTCAGTGACGTAAAAACCTGGGCCCCAGGGGTGGGGTGGGTTGGGGGGAAGGGTTGGAGCGAGGTCAGTTACTGCAAGCTCATGAAATTTGTTTTGTGACAATTTATTGGAGAATGCCTGCAGGCATTCGTCAACAAATTGTCAACAAAACAAATTTGATGAACATGCATACACCTACAACTCAGTAGCGTAAAAACTGGGATGGAGGTGGGGGAGGTGGGTGCGAGGTTGGTTACTGCAAGCTCATGAAATTTCTTTTGGGACAATTTATTGGAGAGTGCCTGTGGGCATTCGAACAAATTGTCACAAAACAAATTTGATGAACTGTTTCAATGTGCATACAACTCAGTGGCATAAAAACCGGGGGTGGGGGTTTGGGGGTAGATACGCATGTCACATGATTTTTGTGGGAAATTGGTACCTAAACAAATGGCTCCTCGATAGCAGTAGCAAAGGATATTGGGAATGCCTGTACTGCCATGTAGGGTGTATGCTGCAGTTGTCAAGACAAATTTTCACAGTTCAATTTTTTTAATATACTGACTACTGAGTCGGTCAGTCTGATAGCAGTCCTAGTACAACAAAATAAATGAAAGTTACATCAGTCGACAGTCATCAGATATTTCACACACATTGTGACACAATACTGTCCATAGCTTTTCGATAATTGTTTATGATTGGTTCAATTTAGTTGATTACTGAAACACTTAAAAGGGGCCACGGTGGCTCAGTAGGTAGAGGTGCAGGCTGCAAGCCGAGAGGTCCTCAGTTCGAACCCCACCTGTGGCAACCGCGTTGTGTCCTTGGGCAAGACACTTCACCCCCATTGCCCACATGGGGGCATGGTGACGTTGTGTATTAAGTATAGTGCACGTCGATGGTGCACTGTCTTCAACTAATGCTAACCCTGCTTGTGTGGAGTTAGTATGTTGGGGAGCTGACAGTTGCTCGCCATTGCTCGGTGGTTCTATCCGGGTTCTCCGGCTTCCTCCACCCATAAAACTGTCGAGGTCATGATTAGCCATTGTGCAGAAATATGTGACCTTAAACACCAATAAATAAATAAATAAATAAATAAATAAATAAATAAATAAATAAATAATAATTAACACTTAAAAAAATAGTGCCATCTGGCAACATTGTAACACATAAAACCCTTTTTAAATGAAAGTGTCAATGACACTGTAGCTCAACTTGTGTAAGACATGTACATGTATAGTATATAACACAGCAATGACACACATCTAGGTAATGACCTGATAACAAAGGTACGTATAAAGTATTGTAAAGGTCTGTACATAAATGCTGACCGTAACCTGTAACAAATGTGTAGGTAAAGTATTGTAAAGGTGGGCGACAGTTAGATGCTAAACTAGAAAAGAAATCTTTGAGTCCCAGAGTGGGTCTGACTGAATCCAAAAGTATTTGTTCTCATAGTACAGTGATGACAAGGGACTCAAAAACACTCGTTCCTGTCACAAGGTGATAACAAAGGTACCCCAAGAAGTTTCGTGAAGATCGGTTCATAAATACAGACTCTAGCCCAAGCCGAATTGACATGTGTACTTACTGTGTGTAAGTAGTACTGAAAAATCAAAGTTCATCCAATTTGCAGAATTTCTGCACAAGAAAAAAACCTGTATTATATATGATGTATCCCACGTTACTAAACATTCAGACAAAAATTTATTCAAATCAGAACTTTCATACAGAAGCTCTGTACAAAAAAACTGATTGTACTAAAGTACAAAATGGCTGCTGGTGCCATCTTGAATTTCGGACCGCACCCAAAACCACTCGTTCTTGTCCCATGGTGATAACAAAGGCACTCAAGAAGTTTTGTAACGATCGGTTCATAAATACGGCCTCTAGCCCGAGCCGTATTGGCATTTGCAGTTACAGTGCTGAAAGTAACACTAAATAGATCAAAGTTAGTCTAATTGGCATAATTTATGCACGAGAAAAAACCTGTATTATATGTGACTAAACATTCACACAAAAAATTATTCCAATCGGCGCTTTCATATGGAAGTTCTGCACAAAAATCTGATTGCACCTAATTTTGTACAAAATGGCTGGCAGTGGCCATCTTGAATTTCAGACCGGACCCCAAAACCCTCGTTCTCGTCCCACGGTGATAACAAAGGTCCCCAAGAAGTTTCGTAAAGATCAGTTCATAAATACTGCCTCTAGCCCGAGCCGTATTGGCATTTGCACTTACAGTGCTAAAAGTAACACTAAATAAATCAAAGTTAGTCTAATTTGCATAATTTACGCATGAGAAAAAAACCTGTATTATATGTGATGTATCCCATGGTACTAAACATTCATACAAACAAAAAAACTATTCAAATCAGAGCTTTTCATATGGAAGTTCTGCGCAAAAATCTGATTGCACCTAATTTTGTACAAAATGGCTGCCAGCGGAAGTCTTGAATTTCGGACCAAACCCAAAAACACTCATTCTCGTCCCACAGTGATAACAAACGTACCCAAGAAGTTTCGTAAAGATCGGTTCATAAATACGACCTCTAGCCCAAGCCGTGTTGATGGCGTGACGGATAGACAGACAGACAGATGGACGATGGGCCATGGCAATACCTCAAATTTGGCTTCGCCAAAGTTGAGCTAAAAATCTATTCAAATCAGAACCTTCATATAGACGTTCTGTACAAAAAAACTGATTGTATCTAATTTCAGTACAAAATGGCCACCGGCAGCCACCTTGAATTTCAGACCGCACCCCAAAACACTTGTTCTCCTCCCAAGGTGATAACAAAGGTACCCCAAGAAGTTTCGTAAAGATCGGTTCATAAATACGGCCTCTAGCCCAAGCTTTATAGAAGATGTGTACAAATGAAAGTGTCAATGACACTGTAGCTCAACTTGTTTAAGACATGTACATGTATAGTGTGTGACACAGCAATGACAAACATCTAGGTAATGACCTGATAACAAAGGTACATGTAAAGTATTGTAACGGTCTGAAAATTAAAGCTGACCGTAGCCTGTAACAAATATATAGGTAAAGTATTGTAAAAGTGGGGGTGACAGATGCTAAAACTAGAAAAGAAATCTTTGAGTCTCAAAGTGGGTCTGACTGAACCCAAAAATATTTGTTCTCATAGCACAGTGATAACAAAGGCACCCAAAAACACTTGTTCCTGTCACAAGGTGATAACAAAGGTACCCAAGAAGTTTCGTGAAGATCAGTTCATAAATACAGACTCTAGCCCGAGACGTATTGACACGTGCACTTACTGCGTATAAGTAGCACTGAATAAATCAAAGTTCATCTAATTTGCATAATTTCTGCACGAGAAAAAAACCTGTATTATATGTCATGTATTCCATGTTACTAAACATTCCTACAAAAATTTATTCAAATCAGAACTTTCATACAGAAGTTCTGTACAAAAAAACTGATTGCACTAATTTTGGTACAAAAAGGCTGCTGGTGGCCATCTTGAATTTTGGACCGCACCCAAAAACACTCGTTCTCGTCCCACAGTGATAACAAAGGTACCCAATAAGTTTCGTCAAGATCGGTTCATAAATACAGTCTCTAGCCTGAGCCGTATAGAAGTTGAGTACAAAAAACTGATTGGACCTAATTTCGGTACAAAAAAGGCCACTGGCAGCCATCTTGAATTTTTGGACCACACCCAGAAACACTCGTTCTCATCCAAGGTGATAACAAATGTACCCAAGAAGTTTTGTGAAGATTGGTTCATAAATACAGCCTCTAGCCCAAGCCGTATTGACACATGCACTTACTCTGTATAAGTAGCACTGAATAAATCTCAAAGTTCATCTAATTTGCATAATTTCTGCTCAAGAAAAAAACCCGTATTATATGTGATGTATTCCATGTTACTAAAACACTCATACACAAATTTATTCAAATCAGAACTTTCATACAGAAGTTCTGTACAAAAAACTGATTGCAACAGAAGTTCTGTACAAAAAACTGATTGCACTAATTTTGGTACAAAATGGCCGGCGGCAGCAATCTTGAATTTTGGATCGCACCCAAAAACACTCGTTCTCGTCCCACAGTGATAGCAAAGGTACCCAAGAAGTTTCGTAAAGATCGGTTCATAAATGCGGCCTCTAGCCTGAGCCGTATAGAAGTTGTGTACAAAAACTGATTGGACCTAATTTCGGTACAAAATGGCCACTGGCAGCCATCTTGAATTTTGGACCGCACCCAGAAACACTCGTTCTCATCCCAAGGTGAGAACAAATGTACCGAAGAAGTTTTGTGAAGATCGGTTCATAAATACAGCCTCTTGCCCAAGATGTATTGACACATGCACTTACTGTGTATAAGTAGCATTGAAAAAATCAAAGTTTATCTAATTTGCATAATTTCTGCTCGAGAAAAAACCCCATATTATATGTGATGTATTCCTTGTTACTAAACATTCATACAGAAATTTATTCAAATCAGAACTTTCAAACAGAAGTTCTGTACAAAAAAACTGATTGCACTAATTTTGGTACAAAATGGCCGCCGACAGCCATCTTAAATTTTGGACCGCACCCCAAAACACTCGTTCTCGTCCCACGATGATAACAAAGGTACCCAAGAAGTTTCGTAAAGATCGGTTCATAAATACGGCCTCTTGCCCGAGCCGTATCGGCATTTGCAGTTACAGTTCTGAAAGTAACATTAAATAGATCAAAGTTAGTCTAATTGGCATAATTTATGCACGAGAAAAAAACCCGTATTTTTTGTGATGTATCCCTTGGTACTAAACATTCACACAAAAAATTATTCAAATCAGCACTTTCATATGGAAGTTCTGCGCAAAAATCTGATTGCACCTAATTTTGTACAAAATGGCTGCCTGCAGCCATCTTGAATTTCAGACCGGACCCCAAAACACTTGTTCTCGTCCCACAGTGATAACAAACATACCCAAGAAGTTCACTAATTTGCATAATTTACGCACAAGAAAAAAACCTGTATTGTATGTGATGTATCCCATGGTACTAAACATTCATACAAAAAATGATTCAAATCAGAGCTTTCATATGGAAGTTCTGCGCAAAAATAGGATTGCACCTAATTTTGGTACAAAATGGCTGCCGGCGGCCATCTTGAATTTTGGACCGCACCCAAATACACTCGTTCTCATCCCACGGTGATAACAATGGTACCCAAGAAGTTTTGTAAAGATTGGTTCATAAATACGGCCTCCAGCCTGAGCCATATAGAAGTTGTGTACAAAAAACTGATTGGACCTAATTTCAGTACAAAATGTCTGCTGGCAGCCTTCTGGAATTTTGGACCGCACCCAGAAACACTCGTTCTCGTCCCAAGGTGATAACAGAGGTACTCAAGAAGTTTTGTGAAGATCAGTTCATAAATACAGCCCCTAGCCCAAGCCGTATTGACATGTGTACTTACTGTGTGTAAGTAGTACTGAAAAATCAAAGTTCATCTAATTTGCAGAATTTCTGCACAAGAAAAAAACCTGTATTATATGTGATGTATTCCACGTTACTAAACATTGACGAAAATTTATTTGAATCAGAACTTTCATACAGAAGTTCTGTACAAAAAATAGGCCGATGAAATCGTCAGATGTGTACCCATACGCGCACCTAGTAGAAAGCTGTATGACGGAGGGCCACCACGGATGCCGACATAGACAAAAGCAGCTAATAGGTCACGTGATTTGAATTGGGTAGTGATTCTTTGTTTACATTCGAAGAAAAATGGCTGCGCCCTTGATAGAACCTTGCACATGTTGTAAAAGTCACGTAAATTGCTGTTCTTGTTGGACTGAGTCAGGTTTAGAGTGGACTAAATCATTGATCGGTGTTCCGAAATTCCTTCCGATGACTTGGGCTTTTTGGTTAGAGAAAGGCGGGTAAAAAACAGCTGCGGTGACAAGAGCTGGAAATTCTACAAAGAAAATTACGTGCACGATGTTTACATTTCTTCGACGCAACAAGTGGTTGTCTGTGAAAATGTGATTTTATTAGCGAGGGCAAGGTGTTACAGATCGCTGAAGAAGAATGAACAGCCGCACTGGATATTTCTTCGATTCTCCACCAAAGATGATAAAAATGCCGTTATTTTGAATGGACATTGTTCTTGCAAAGCAGGCAGTGGGGGACACTGCAATCATGTGTTTGCTTTGCTTTTTGTTTTCAATGACTTCTCGTGTACACAGATGAAAGAAATCCCAAGTGACCAAACATGTACCAGTCTACCGCAAAACTGGCATATTCCACGGGCAACATCGGTATGTCCCATGCTTGTCATGGGGACACACTATGCCAGGTCAGCAACTGATAAAGAAGGATCGAGAAAAAGATGACCTGTTCAAAGCAAGTTGTATGATGCAAGGGCACCTATGTACCGAGGGGGGATAAACCAATCAACAGTAAAGAATCAGGTACTTTACCTCAGCTCATTGGACAAAAAGCCTCCTTTCTCGTACTTACTGTCAGATCAAGAGGCTTCAACATCAGTGAACACTGTTTTTGGAAACGTGCCACTAGGTTCATGCCTTTCATATCAACTTAATGACATGGGCAGACCTGGAGCAAAATTTTACATGAATCGGAAAATTTCTGAATTTATTTCGGAAAAATGCAAAGGTTTCCCTGATATCCCCATCACTCACAGCTATGAAGTGGTCAGCACAATTCCCACACACCTAACAGACTACTACCAGGAACAAATCTGCATTCAGCTCTCAGAGTCCCATAATTTGGAGAAAAAGACAGTTCTTCAGGGTGAAAGTGATTTGTGGTTGTCAGAACATAAGAAACGATTGACAGCATCTAATTTTGGAAAAGTAATGTTTCAACAACAAAGATCCTCTGAGGAAATGTTGAAAAATATTTTCTGCAACAAGAATTTATCAAATGTGAAGAGTATAGCTCACGGGAAACAGAATGAAAAGATTGCGAGATCGATTTACTGTAATAAAATGCAGAAAAAGATTTCAGGTTTCACAGTTTTCGATTGTGGAATTCTTGTAAACCCTGGATTTCCATTCATTGGAGCCAGTCCTGATGGGAAAGTTTTTGATCCCACAGAAAAAGAAACATATGGATTACTGGAAATCAAATGCCCTTTCTCTAAAAGGAACGAAACAGCTGAACAGGCTGTCAGTGACCAACATTTCTACATGGAAAAAAGACATGATTCCTTCCATCTGAAACCAGATCATAAAGCTGGTTATTACTGCCAAGTTCAAGGCCAGTTGGCAAGTTCTGGACTCAGTTGGTGTGACTTTTGTGTATACTTTTCTAACACCAATGAGATAATTGTTAAAAGGATCTATTTTGATGAGAGATATTGGAATGGGCAGCTACTACCAAAGCTTCAGCGCTTCTATTTTGAACATGCCTTGCAATTTTTAGCATGCTCCAAATAAATAGATTGGAAACTAGTATTTTGTTTCTTCCTACAAATAAAATTATGTTGCACGATAGTGAAGCCGTCCTACCAGAGTTGACATACAGTACGTGGAGAGTGTATTATCACTAAATCACCCGTAGACTGGAGATTCCACCCAAGCAATAATTGCAAATTTGTTGCAAAGCATAGCCAGCACAAGCAAAGTTTCAGCCAATGGACCTCCGGGTTATACCCGGAGGTCCATTGGCTGAAACATTGCTTGTGTTTGTTGTCGATATGTACACAATTTGAAAGTTAGAGCTTGGGTGATAATCCACTACACGGGTGATTTGGTTACAATCCACTCTCCACGTACTGTACCGTGTAACCTGAAAATGGGTGCCGCAAATTGTATTTTGCATAACCTTTTACTATTTTGCCTAACCTATTTGTATGAAATCTATTTTTCACTCCAGCAAATTTGATCTTGAGATCAACTTTGTACGAGTAAAAAATCGGTCTCGCAAAGTGATATTTGCAACAGTTTTGTCTGACCTGAGTGATATGTTTCGCTATTTTGGCTGCCCGTGTAAAGAATTCCAGATTGATCAGTTGAGAGGCTTCCTATTTCACAGTAGTACCAGTGTTGGTATTATTCATATGTAGGTTAGGGAGGTGGGGGCGGGGGGGGGGGGGGGGGGGGGGGGGTCAATAGCACACTAACAGTATCTGGAACATGAACTTTATTAAACTTATACAAATATGCATCTCATTGGGACTGGCTCACAGAGCCAGTTCAAATGAGACCCATACTTGCAGGGTTTTATTATAACATTGTTGATCTGAATTATTTTTTTCTGTATTTACCCAACGAAGACGATATCAAAATTTATTATTTTAAATATCATTTCTTTATTTTTCAAAAAAATTCAACAAAACCATATCATGTGACCCCTCGTTGGAACGAGCTCGTTCCAACGAGGGGTCACATGATATTGTTTTGTTGAAATGTTTTGAAATATAATATTTTTTCAACTGCTGAATTTGCATATTTTGCGGGCGGATGCGGGCGATTCGTTAGGTAAAGGGTTAACTGCTAGAGTGCTAAATTATTTTTGGTCCTTAAAATTTGTTTGTGCATCTGCCTTGTAACAATTTATGGGAGAGTGCCAGTGGGCACTCTCCCATAAATTGTAACAAGGCAAATCCTAACAGATAAAATAATATCACTTCAAAGATAATATGAAGCACATCCACAGAATATGAAGCCTTTAAATTGTGGGTACCAGCACTTCAGAATAAAGCCCAATTATGGGCTTCCAACACTCTACCAGTTAAGGAGAGCAAACAAATTGCCTTCCTGAAAATGCCTGACTTGATTCACAAGAGTCAAAAGCAGATAAATTCATGGGGGGGGGGGGGGGGGGGGGGGTGGGGTGGGGGGGATGTTGGCAGTGTTCGCTCCCAACTGGTTTTATTAGCAGACGCACAGGAGGAATCCTGGACCCACCCTTATGAGAACAGAATAAATATAGATAGGGGTTTGGGGGGAATAATTTTTATTAATTTTGTAATTATTTTTTTCTGGGCATGCCAGCACACATTGGTTATTCGCAGTAAAACTATGGAAACATGGATATCATTAGAACCGGATTATTCAGCCGGTTTTAATGGTATCCATACTTCCATGGCTCTGGTCCCTTTTTCATAAATCCTGTATCCACCCCTGTCAAAATGCAATAAATTCAGAAGGTGAGGGGGGGAGGGGGAAGTGTTTGTCCACACTGTCTTTGTCGATTCACAGGAAAAATCCTGGACCCACTCTGATTAGAACTGAATATACAAAAGATGGGGAGGGAGGCATGCACCCCCATTATTTTTTCTGGGCACGCCAGAGCACATTGGTTATTCTCAGTAAAACTGTGAAAACACGGATATCATGAGAACTGGCTTAATCAGTTAGTTCTAATAATATCCATATTTTCATGGCTTCACCGTCCCAGTTTTTTGATAAATCCTTGATCCACCCCTGTGAGAAGCGGATAAATTCAAAGGGGAGGGAGCCCAATGTTTGTCCCCACTGTTTTTTGTAGATGTTGATACACAAGAAATATTCTGGACAACCCTGGTTAGAACTGAATAGATATAGATGGGGGAGGGGGAATGCTCCCCTCATCTTTTTTTTTTTGGCACGCTAGAGTGCATTGGTTATTCTCAGTGAAACTGTGAAAACATGGACATCATGAGAACTGGTTTAATCAGCCAGTTCTGATAATATCCATATTTTCATGGCTTCACCGTCCCATTTCTTTTAATAAATGCTTGATCCACCCCTGTGAGAACTCATATGCGGATAAATTCAAAGGGGAGGGAGCCCAGTGTTTGTCCCCACTGTTTTTTTACACAGAAAATATTCTGGACCAACCCTGGTTAGAACTGAATAGAGAGATGGGGGAGGGGGGAGTGCCCCCCCCCCCCCCCCCATTATTTTTTTGGGGGCGCGCCAGAGCATATTGGTTATTCTCAGTGAAACCATGAAAAGATTGATATTATTAGAACTGTCTTAATCAGTCAATTCTGATGCTATCTATACTTCCATGGCATCACTGGTCTCTTTTTCATAAATCCTTGGTTCGTCTGTGCCAGAAGCGGATAAATTCAGAGGTGTGTGGGGGGGGTCTTCGTCCCCACTGTTTTTGTAAATGCACAGGAAAAATCCTGGACCCACCCTTCTCACGACTGAATGAATATCGATGGGGGGGGGGGGGGGGGGGGGGGGGGGGAAGGGTGACATGCACCCCCATTATTTTTTCTGTGTGCACCACAGTGCACTTGGTATTCTCAGTGAAACTATGCAAACATGGATATCATAAGAACCAGCTTAATCAGCCGGTTCAAATGGTATCCATATATCCATGGCTTCACCGCCACCCTTTTTTTCATAATCCTGGATTCACCCCATCTGACGCAGATAAAGTTAGAAGGGAGGTTGCGTCCCATTATTTTTTCTAAGACACACCACAGCACATTCGTTTTTTCTCAATGAAACTATGGAAATGTGGATATCATTGAAACTGGCTTTTATCAGCCGGTTCCAAAGATATTCATATTTTCCTGGTTTAACGGGCTCGTCTTTTTGGAAATCCTGGATCTGCCCGTCTTTATAAAAATTTACTAGTAGAGAGGGTGTGGTGTGTGCCCAACTTTTTTTTTCTGAGACACATTGGTTACTCTAAGTGAAACTATGGAAGTATGGGTTTCATTGGAATCGCCTTGATTAGACGGTTCCAATGATATCCATATTTTCATGCCTTCACACGTAAACTCCCAGAAAATTTCAGGCTGTGGAAGACTTGTTTAAGTCGATTTTCTGGGCATTTTCGCGGTTTTATTTGATAGCTGGTTGAGCTTACATGTACCTTAGTATCTTAGAAGAGGCCCTCCCTCCCCATCAGTGACATGGGAACTCGATCTCAATTGTCCCGCATCATGCCGCTTGAGTTTCGTGACTTGACATCACCCTTTGACACACCCCCTCTTTTCAGAAATCCTTTATCCACCCTTGTTATTGGTACATCAATTTTCAATTTGCCATTCTGAATTATCACTGGAAAGACAGAACTTTCACTATTTTTAATACTCATAAATAAACATAATTAGGATAAAACAGGGGCCTGGAAATTTGAAAGGAGACATGCCACAGTCCAGAGTTGATTGACTGATCCAAACATGGTAACTGGTATGACAGAATGAAATATTCTGTACCGTCTAATTTTACTTATTGCACGCTCAACATGAATTCTGTGGCGAGCAACGGTTTGAGTTTTTATCACATCGTCTTCATCAAAACCTGTCTTGTCTTTTAAGAAAGGTGGGATATTCAGTTTCAAGCCAAGACTTTTCAGTTCTCTTCAATATTGAAGCCTTTGTCAGCCATAATACCGTCCCCTTCTTTCATTTCTCCAGCTTCCATATTCTTTTTCAAAACATCCATGAAGCCAGATCTAACAACCAGCTGTTTGTCACTTATAGACCCTTCATAAAGTTGAGACACAAATAATATGCCACCCTTTGCGTCAACTCCTATCAGACTCTTGAATGTTGTGTGCGATTTGTATGTGCTGTAACATTCGGTGTGTTTTTGGAGTGCGCTTGGAACTTGTATTTTCAACTCAGTTGCATCTATGATTACCAGGTTGTTTGGATACTTGGACTGGAATTCATCAGGTTGGTTTCTCAATAAAATATCACGATTAGGCCAAATTTTCAAACTGCCTAATGTTATATACAAGTAGTTTATCCATGTGAAAATAATGTTAGCAACAGTACTATTTGAAACATTGAACCTTTCTGCTAAGTCCAAATTTGAGGCACCAGTCCGAAGTTTCATAGTACCATGAAGTACTCATCCTTGCAAGACAATTGATGAGCTGTGGGTCGAGAATAACCCAGTGTTTTTTCAATTCCAGTTTCATCACTGTCCTCATCCTTGCATTCTTCCCCGGATTCAGAATTTTCAAACATTTTTTCCGGATCAATTTTATTTGCGCGAGCTTGCTGCGTCCCCCAATAGATGATCTATTCCCTGTTACAGTCTGGTAGAATAAACTTCAAGCTGTTAATGAACTCTTCATAGGAGTTGAAACCACAAAAATGAGTGAATAAATTCTGTTCTTTTTTAGCAGTGCTGCATTTACTGAGTAAATGTTCAACTGTGAATCCATGTGTGCAAGGCAATCTAAATTCTCTCTCCTCACGATTTCCATAGAGACCCCTGTGAAAATCCTCCCACGAAGTTTCGGTTTTTCTTGAAACAAGTGAAGGTCTGTCTATTATAGAATCTCCTTCACCCTCTGAGGCAGAATCAGTTGCTTCTTCCATTTCCAGTCTGCTGTTTTCCAACTTTTCCACAACTGCAGACCTGTCCAAACTGTCAGTCCGTGTTCTATACGGTCGCATCTCTTCATCACCTTGAATTGTGGGGTTAAAATAGCTAGGATTTGTAGTCCAGCAGAATACAGATGGGACCGAATCCCTTTTCAACCTTCTTTTTTTCGAGTCCGGTTCAATGAAATCACTTTCCAGGAAGTGATCACTGCAAATTTTTGTGTGTTTGTTTACTGCGAAGAATCTCGGATCTCGCTTCATTTTCGTAATCCATACTCTCAGTAACTGTTTATTGTGGATCGGTAAACTGTGAAATGAGACGTTCTTATTTGTATCCGATCTATTAAAACAGTCCCCGGCACAACAATAGTGAGGCATTGTAAAAGAAAGTGAAACCACAACAAAATAATTTGACCTGAGTAACCTTCCCCTTTGTTTTGATTCTGTACCCATTTCCGATCACATGACATTTGTTTTTACGCTCAGCTGCTTTTGTCTATTATGTACACCATACAAGGTATGGTTACATATAGAAATGGATTGGAGGAGTGTCTAATTTGATGGATAAAGGGTTAATATCTCCGGAGCAAATTATCAGATTTACATAAAAACTATACAGCACAGCACATCAGTAACCTGAATAAATATATAAAGTAACATGACAATCGGATTGATATTTTTTGAGTTATCTCATGCCAAAGGGATTGGAGGAATTTTTAATTTGAAGGATAAAGGGTTAATATCTCAGGATCAAAATAACAGATTTACACCAAAAACTATACAGCTCAGCACATCAGTAACCTGAACACAAATATAAAGTAACTTGACAAACCAAGTAATACTTCTCAAGTTATCGAATGCCAAAGGGATTGGAGGAATTTTCAATTTGAAGGATAAAGGGTTAATATCTCGGGATCAAATCATCAGATTTACACCAAAAACTATACAGCTCGGTACATCAGTAACCTGAACACAAATATAAAGTAACTAGACAATCCAAGCAATATTTTTCAAGTTATTCAATGCCAAAGGGATTTATTTATTTATTGGTGTTTAAGGTCACATATGTATGCACAATGGCTAATCATGACCGTGACAGTTTTACGGGTGGTGGAAGCCGGAGTACCTGGAGAGAACCACTGAGCAATGGCGAGCAACTGTCAGCTCCCCAACATACCAACTCCACACAAGCAGGGTTAGCAATGGTTGAAGATAAGTGCACCATCGATGTGCAGTACGCCTTAGTACACAGCGTCACCGTGCCCCCCACGTGGGCAATGGGGGGTGAAGTGTCTTGCCCAAGGGCACAACGCGGTTGCCGCAGGTGGGATTCGAACCGAGGACCTCTCGGCTTGCAGCCTGCACCTCTACCTCCTGAGCCACCACGCCCCCTCATGCCAAAGGGATTGGAGGAATTTTCAATTTGAAGGATAAAGGGTTAATATCTTGGGATCAAATTATCAGATTTACACCAAAAACTATACAGCTCGGCACATCAGTAACCTGAACACAAATATAAAGTAACTTGACAATCCAAGCAATATTTTTCAAGTTATCGAATGTCAAAGGGATTGGAGGAATTTTCAATTTGAAGGATAAAGGGTTAATATCTCGGGATCAAATCATCAGATTTACACCGAAAACTATACAACTCGGCAAATCAGTAACCTGAACAGAAATATAAAGTAACTAAACAATCCAAGCAATATTTTTCAAGTTATCGAATGCCAAAGGGATTGGAGGAATTTTCAATTTGAAGGATAAAGGGTTAATATCTCAGGATCAAATTATCCGATTTACACCAAAAACTATACAGCTCAGCACATCAGTAACCTGAACACAAATAACTTGACAATCCAAGCAATATTTTTCAAGTTATCGAATGCCAAAGAAATGGATACAAATGCTGGACGGACAGACGGACGGACAGACAGACGAACAGATGGACAAAGGATGAACGAACGACGGATGGTCACCCCAGATGCCGGCATTATGTGTACCCTACATAGTATGGGTACACATAAAAACTGACTGCACTAACTAAAGTACAAAATGGCTGCTGGTGGCCATCTTGAATTTCGGTTCGTACCCAAAGACACTTGTTCTCGTCCCACGGTGATAACAAAGGTACCCAAGAAGTTTTGTAAAGATCGGTTCATAAATACAGCGTCTAGTCTGAGCCGTATAGAAGTTGTGTACAAAAAAACTGATTGGACCTAATTTCGGTACAAAATGGCCACTGGCAGCCGTCTCGAATTTTGGACCGCACCCAGAAACACTCGTTCTCGTCCCAAGGTGATAACAAATGTACCCAAGAAGTTTCATGAAGATCGGTTCATAAATACAGACTCTAGCCCGAGCCATATTGACATGTGCACTTACAGTGTATAAGTATCACTGAATAAATCAAAGTTCATCTAATTTGCTAAGGTACTCAAGAAGTTTCGTAAAGATCGGTTCATACATATGGCCTCTAGCCCGAGCCATATTGAATTATTGTCGGACAGACGGGCCATGGCATAACCTCAAATTTGACTTACATCAAAGTTGAGCTAAAAATCAAGTCTTGAAATTTAGTTGTTTCGAGATTGATCATTGGTGTAATTTGGTGAGTCACCGAGTCTGAATAAAATAACACTGTCTGTATTGACTGTAAGTCTGTAAGTTACTCATCGAGGTTCTTTGCCAAAAATACCAGCATATTGACCTTGTCAGGGTTTAAGCATGTTCTTTTATCTGTAACAATGTTGCCAGAAGTACTAAAGACTCGCTCTGATGCAGAGCTGGTGGCCTGGAATACATAGATATTTTTTTGCAAGAACTGAAATTAATGGAAAAATAATTTCGTTTTGCCCCCTCCAGACGAGGGGATTTGATTCCTGGTCTATGAGTGGCAGCAGTAAATAGCTTTCTACTTCAGCTTTTATCCTGCTTTCCAGAATTTTGTTTTGAGCAGAGGCTCCAGAGAATGTATTTTTTTTCAGTTTTGAAAAAGCTTGCCAAAGTTTTCTTTTTTTAGTGGGTGGTGGTACGTTAAGAAGTTTCAGACAGTTTTAGGGTTTCCATCACTGACAATAGTTGCACTTTTTGCAGTGGCCTCAGTGCCATCCGTTGGGGGACTTGGGTCAATTGTTTGGCTGGGGTTTTTTGATTTCTCGTGGAAGAGAAGTGCTTCTGATGTGAGTTTGCTTTTTGTAATGGGTGGGTCATTTACATACTGACTTTTGAATCTGGGGTCTAAAAAATTGGCTTTATTCAGGACATCTATCATGGAATCGTCAGTAAAATACTTTGTTTTCAAATAACTAAGTACTTTTTTCTTGATATCAGAGGTAAGTGTGGTGTCGGATGAAGAGGGCTTTAATATATCGTTTTCAAACAAACTAATAACTGGCTTGACATATGATATGGTGATATGTTTCTCTCCTGATAATATATCAGTGAAATCCGCAAGTTGGCTTAATGCCTTGCTCATGGATTCCAAAACCTCGATATTTTGCCATTTTGGGATAAGATGGGTAGCCTTTCTGTCGGTGCTTATAACTTTGCTTATGGCTTTTTCCTGCTCCAAAAAGCGACTAATCATTTGTTGCTTACTCCCCCACCGTGTATCACAATCAGTTATGAAGCTATGGTTGGGTAACTGAAGTTCATTTTGTATCTGACAGAGGTCCCTCTCTTTTTTCCAGCTGTGGGAAAAATGACTGATAACAAATTTAGCAACTGCTGTTGCTCTTCTCATTCAGTTGTCATCTTTTATAGAGTTTGTAACAGCCAAATGAAGGCGATGCCCAAAGCAAGACATCCGTTGCCAATTATTTACTTGAAGAGCTTTCACAACGTTGCTCCCATTGTCTGTTGTCATTGCAATCATTAAATTTTCGTCGAGCCCCCACAAGTTCAAAACAGATTTTAAAGTGTCTGCTAAATTCTCCCCAGTGTGATCTTCGGGCGTGAAACTTGTCTCTAAGCATTTTGATTGTAAGTTCCAGTCTTGGTCAATAAAATGTATGGTAAAACTTAGATATGGTTCACTAGTAGAACTGGACCACATATCCAATGTGGCTGAAAAATATACAGCATCATGATGAATAGATCTTGCTACATGATCCCCCACGTCAATGTAAAGTTTGGGTACTCTCAGGTGCCAAATAATAGTGATGGCTGAATAACAGTGATGACTTGCATATTCATCAAAAATTAATAACAGTGATGGCGTTTTTGCTCTATATCTCATTACCAAATAACAGTGATGGTTGGAATTTTCCTCCAAAATTAATAACAGTGCCGACACTCTTATTTGGCACCTCAGAATATTGTCTCTTTAGAACAAGAGGTCCCAGGGGGCCTGAGGGCGCTCACCTGACTTGGTAGCCTAAATATCAACCCACAGAATTGATTTCAACAAGTTGCATCTGCTCCTCCTAATAAAAGCTTATACCAAATATCCAAAGATTCCTCATTTTGAACTAAGTTACAATTCAAGCTCCCACAGTGAGTCCAAATATGGACCTAGGGGCATGGCTTGAACAAACTTGAATCTCACCCTCCTAAGGATGCTGCATACCAAATATCAAAACATTCCGACTGCTGGATCTGAAGAAGAAGATTTTTAAAGAAAATTCCTCATTTTGAACTAAGTTATCATTCAGGCTCCCACAGTGAGCCCAAATATGGACCTAGGGACATGGCTTGAACAAACTTGAATCTCTCTCTCCCCCCCCCCCCCCCCCCCCCCCCCCCTCCTTAAGGATGCTGCATACCAAATATCAAAACATTCCAACTGCTGGATCTGAAGAAGATTTTTAAAGAAAATTCCTAATTTTGAACTAAGTTATAATTTATAATAGCATGGTGCACATCCAATATCAAAAGATTCTGCCTTCTGGATCTTGAGAAGAAGAATTTCAAAGAAATTTGCCTGAAATGCACTAAGTTCAAATTTGGGCTCCTATACTGAGTCCAAATATAAACCCAGAGATCCGATTTGAAGAAACTTGAATCAGATCCACCCCACAATGTTGCATACCAAATATCAAAAGATTCTGCCTGCTGGATCGGGGGAAGATTTGTTTTAAGAAATTTGCCTGAAATGCACTAAGTTTGAATTCGGGCTTCTATAGTGAGCCCAAATATGAATCCAGGGGGACGATTTGAACAAACTTCAATCAGATCCACCCCACAATGTTGCATACCAAATATCAAAAGATTCTGCCTGCTGGATCTGGAGAAGAAGATTTTTGAAGAAATTTGCCTGAAATGCACTAAGTTCGAATTCAAGCTTTTATAGTTAGCCCAAATATGAATCTAGGGAGCCGATTTGAACAAACTTGAATCAGAGCCACCGCACAATGTTGCATACCAAATATCAAAAGATTCTGCCTGCTGGATCTGGAGAAAAAGATTTTTGAAGAAATTTGCATGAAATGCACTAATTCGAAATCAGGCTCCCATACTGAGCCTAAATATGAACCCAGCGGGACGATTTGAACAAACTTGAATCAGATCCACCCTACAATGTTGCATACCGAATATCAAAAGATTCTGCCTGCTGGATCTGGAGAAAAAGATTTTTGAAGAAATTTGCATGAAATGCACTAAGTTCGAATATGACCTTCTATAGTGAGCCCAAATATGAATCTAGGGACCCGATTTGAACAAACTTGAATCAGATCCACCCCACAATGTTGCATTCCAAATATCAAAAGATTCTGCCTACTGGATCTGGAGAAGAAGATTTTTTAAGAAATTTGCCTGAAATGCACTAAGTCCGAAATCGGGCTCCTATACTGAGCCCAAATATGAACCCAGGGGGCCAATTTGAACAAACTTGAATCAGATCCACCCTACAATGTTGCATGCCAAATATCAAAAGATTCTGCCTGCTGGATCTGAAGAAGAAGATTTTTGAAGAAATTTGCCTGAAATGCACTAAGTTCGACTTCAACCTTCTATAGTGAGCCCAAATATGAATCTAGGGAGCCGATTTGAACAAACTTGAATCAGATCCACCCCACAATGTTGCATACCAAATATCAAAAGATTCTGCCTGCTGGATCTGGAGAAGATTTTTTAAGAAATTTGCCTGAAATGCACTAAGTTCGAAATCGGGCTTCTATACTGAGCCCAAATATGAACCCAGGGGGCCGATTTGAACAAACTTGAATCAGATCCACCCTACAATGTTGCATACCAAATATCAAATGATTCTGCCTACTGGATCTGGAGAAGAAGATTTTTTAATCTTTTTCCCATTGTCAACAGTGTTAAAAAGTGCTGACTCAGCACTTTTTCAAAGTCCTGAAAAAGTACATTGTGATCAAACCGATAGGGATTTTTTTTAACCATTCTATTCTACTGGATAAAAGTAAGCTTTATACAAAATAAGAATTCTCTATGCCGTGTAGTTTTGGAGATATGGCAGTTTTACGGTTTTTCCTATTTTTAGCTACTGAGGTTCCCACGCGGGGCAATGAGAAAGATTTTTTTTGCAGCAATCAACTACTTATGACCCATTATCATCTGATATCAAATTTGGTTCAAATCAACCTCACGGTTCTGAAAATAGAAATTTTAGTCGTGGCCAAAATTTTGCCCATCCCATAACGAAGGCAAATAATGCCCGACAAACTTCTCTTGAACAAACTTGATTCTAAACCTTAAAAGGACTCTGTATACCACATATCAAGTCTCTGCTACTGGTGGTTCATTAGAAGATTTTCAAAAAATTTGGCCATTTTTTCCCCACCCCTCTGCTCAATATGAGCCGAAACCTAATTTGAATAAAAATCAAAATGCCCCTATATAACCACTACTCACATGAAATTTCACTAATATGCAGCCAGTGGTTTGAGAGAAAAAGGCCCAAACACCATCTTCACAATGGACGACATACGACGGACGAAAAGTGATCAGAAAAGCTCACCCTGACTTTCAGTCAGGTGAGCTAAAAATACTTTCGACTTGGAATAGTATATCTTGGGTCTAATGTTGACAACATATGCTTAAAACCCTCTTTTTCAGCAGAATATATTGGCATCATGTCTTTAGCAATGCAATACATGATCGACGCTGTGATACTATTCCACCTTTTACTTGACTTTTCGTAACTCTGGCCTCTCGTAACACACTCATTAATCGCACTTTGTTGAATTGTTTTTTTTCAGAATATTTCTCTCCCGTGCTGTGTCAGCTTGCTTTTCGTTTTCATTTAGGTTTTTAACCTTTGTTACATTAGAGAATTCTATTGGATGGTGAAGCTTTAGGTGGTTGTGTAAGTTTGACGTATTTCCACCTTTAGACTTCACAGACTTTTTACACAGTTTGCATAAGGGGTCATCATGATCTTTTAAGTTTACATTATTGTCCATAAAATACTGCCAAACTGGTGATTTTCGTTTCTTTGGCCTAGCCCCAGTACTAGAAATAGTTGGTGATTCAGTACTGCTGCTCGTACTTGGAGTTGGATTATCAGTAGGCCTATCAGTCACTGTTCTGTTGTTCGTTGTAAAATATTTCAACGAACCGTGCAGGACTGTGCGACAAATTAAATGATTGTTTGGCAAACTCGTGGTTTGTTGTACTGTGACTTGCACAGTGCACACATTCTCTTGAGTTACTGACTTACTGCAGTAGCACTCAACTTTGTCTTCTGCGCAGTTCTTCCAAAGTCAGTGTAATAAAAATAGATCAGAATATCACCAAATTAAAAATGAGAATCGGGTCATTGGGGTGACATAATTGCAGGTTAGGGCATGTGCAGTTGTGCACACATAGTCACATACTCATACTGACAGTGACGGCTGTATGTTAATTATTTACTGTGTGGACACTGTGGAGTAAGTAAATGTTACGTTGCGACGGGTGATATAGAAGAAATCTAACTGCTGGCTTTTGGGAAAATTACTGTTATATTTAGTATATCAAGGGAACCATGGCCTCCATTCATCATACCGAAAATATACCGGTATTTCGATATTTTGTAGAGGCCTCGATATTGAAACCTTTTGGATTTTAATATCGCCATTATCAAAAAAACGGTATATCACCCAGCTCTGAGGACTTGTGTAAATTATAGGCCAGGTCACACAATGCTGGAGAAAACAAAGTTCAGTTTCAACACTCAAAACGTCGAAGCATTTAACAGGGCACTGAGAACATCACTTTCAAAAAAATGTAACGTTTTCAAGAAATGTATTTGGCAGGGCACACTCTGTGTGTCACTCAATCAATCAAGGGGCTGGTAACTCTATCCAAAATGTATGTAATCAGTTGGGATGTCCAGTCTCTTCAAACAGTAAAATTGGCAGAGGTTTAAAACAACTCCAAAGCAAGGAAAAGTTACTTTGGTCCAACAAAAATGCAAAAAAAAAAACCCAAAATTCGAAAAGCTTGAATTAAAAAGAGGAAAAAATTGTATGGACTTTATGACAAACATCAAGAAGAGCGAAAATATAAAAAAAAATTATTTTGCCACCTCATTTAAACCTCAAAATTAAGGACCATGTTTACACTGAAGAATCAAAACGGAAAAGGGTTAATGTTCGAAGATAAAAATTCTCACCTGCTGAGATAGAAATCAGTGCATTATACAGGGTGGTATGTGCAATCTGGAGCAACTTCCTTGCATAAAGCAGTGAATCCTCTCCTGATTATGCTCATGAGTTTCAAAAAAAAGCAGCTGAGGGTTAATACAGGCTTTGACTGCACAGAGATGACTGCACTCCATGCTTGTGCTGGGAGGTTATGAAATTTTTCCACAGTTTCGGTTTCTACTCGTTTTTTTTAAAAAGTTTCTGTTTCGTTCTTTTTTAGAAAATTTTTTATCAAGTATTAAACACTATAAACACTTTTTTTCCCCAAATATTAGTTTTAATAAAGTTCAAAGTGCAAGTACCTTCCCCTCTCTCTAATATTATGAGATTATATATAGTGCAGCACATGTACATTGAACCATTAATCCAAAAGACAATGAAGATTGTTCCCAGAACCCTGGATATACAGTTGACAGTTGAATAGCATTGGTAGCCCTCAACCTCCACCTCCCCCAACACACACACATACCAAGACAAGAGGAAAATGCTATGGTAGCAATGCACAACTTGGGTAAAAAATCCTGAAGATGTAATGTTGTGAAATGTCAGGGCAAAGAAAAGAAATCCCTTTGTTTGGGGTATCCCCACCGACCCAAAACAATTATGCCGACCCTAAAAATTTTACAAAGTAAAAGTCACTCATTTAGGTAATTGTAACCCTAATTTTTATTGGACTTCAACTGTGAATTTGAAACCTATTTTGAGGTTAAAACTTTCAAAAATACATGTAGAAATAAATATATCGGACAGTATAAATGCAGAGCAAGTGGTAAGTTCCAGTTTAGCAAAGGAAACTGCATTTGAAATTTGATCATTTTATAGATACAGTGTTTTACCGTTGGTGTTGAAGGTCATGGAAATTAATGAATATCGTGTTGAGTTTCATGTATTGATACTGAAAGCCCTGAATCTTGGCCTGCAGTCTTGAAAATGTTATTGGTGCACATTTTGTGTACAACTGTTTTTTTTTAATTCCATTCAAACATATACATAGAAATTACTGATAGTGGCCAGCAGATGCATGGATATTGCATTCAAGTGAAGTGTGTGGTCATTTTGGTAAATCAATGTTTGTTTTATTTTTGTCCAAAGCCAAGTGGCACTTTCAATCTCACACTGAATGGGGTGATTTTTATCATTTCATTCAGTTGTCATTTGAAAGAAAGTTGATTTAATACGTAAATACAATTATATTATGGGACCAAAAAAGTTATTAATTGGGCCTACCGGACTCTTGATTCTTTCCTGTGATTTCCGCCCTTTTTATTTAACACATTACACAATGTGACAGCATTCAAGATTGTGCAGTTAAATAACCATGCGTGTCCCGACTGACTGTTATCTCACATTCAGATCAGTCGGCATTTTTAAATAACCGAAACAGAGTTGTATTTACGGTTAACCTCCCAGCACTACTCCATGCCCCCAGAACCTCCATATTGTTGTAATTCTTTTTTTGTTAACCGATGGGGCACCAAATATGACATTCGGTGCACCTTCTCCCTGCAGACACTTCCATCTGGCTGTTACAGTATGGAAATATTATTGATATTGGTAACAGAAAGAAATCTGAGAATCAGCAACAATAACTATGAATTTAACTATTCTGAAATTTAATTTTAAAAAAATTAATATTAAAAAAAACGATACAAAGATCTTTTACACTAATTGGTTTACAGAAAATAAAAACAGTGGTACTTATCAATTATTGAATTAGTCCAAAGTCCAGTTTGACAGAATCCAGTAATCCAGTGGTGAGAAATCTTGTGAAGAAAGTTACCAGCTGGTAGTATTAAATCCAAGAATGTCTCTTCAGAAACAGTATCTCATAGATTTGTAATAAAATTTTCTCTTAGAAATTTCAGCAGTCTCCAATAAAATATAATACAAGAAGGACGCCAACGCCCTATAGCTCACCAACATTCCTCTTTGATAGTAACTTTGGCAAACACAAGAACTGTATCAAACAGGCTCATAACATGCGACAAAGCTTACCTAAACACAACCTCGTAAAAGTAAAACACAGAAACTGACATAAACACTAAGTGAAACATGAAATTCTGAACGAAACAGAAAACTAAACGCAAATAAAAATGTCAAGAAAAATGCCGCTCAGGATCACAGATCCAATGTCGAGTTGTGACCTTGACCTTTGACCTGGCGAGTCCAAGGTCAATAGGGTTCTTCCTCGCACCAAGGCCAACACACCTATGAAGTTTCATGACTCTAGGTTGAACCACTATCAAGTTCTCATCCGGAAACCAATTGTTGCGATATGCTATGTTCAAGGTCACTGTGACCTTGACCTTTGACCTGGTGAGTCCAACATCAATAGGGTTCTTCCTCGCACCAAGGCCAACACGCCTGTAAAGTTTCATGGCTCTAGGTTGAACCACTATCAAGTTATCATCCGGAAACCAATTGTTGCGATATACTATGTTCAAGGTCACTGTGACCTTGACCTTTGACCTGGTGAGTCCAAGATCAATAGGGTTCTTCCTCGCACCAAGGCCAACATACCTATGAAGTTTCATGACTCTAGGTTGAACCACTATCAAGTTATCATCCGGAAACCAATTGTTGCGATATACTATGTTCAAGGTCACTGTGACCTTGACCTTTGACCTGGTGAGTCCAAGATCAATAGGGTTCTTCCTCACACCAAGGCCAACACACCTATAAAGTTTCATGACTCTAGGTTGAACCACTATCAAGTTATCATCCGGAAACCAATTGTTGCGATATACTATGTTCAAGGTCACTGTGACCTTGACCTTTGACCTGGTGAGTCCAAGATCAATAGGGTTCTTCCTCGCACCAAGGCCAACACACCTATGAAGTTTCATGACTCTAGGTTGAACCACTATCAAGTTATCATCCGGAAACCAATTGTTGCGATATACTATGTTAAAGGTCACTGTGACCTTGACCTTTGACGTAGCGAGTCCAAAATCAATAGGGTTCTTCCCATCACCAAGGCCAATCTACCTATGAAGTTTCATGAATGTGAGTTGAACCATTATCAAGTTATCATCCGGAAACCAATTGTTTAAGATTTACTATGTTCAAGGTCACTGTGACCTTGACCTTCGACGTAGCATGCCCAAAATCAATAGGGTTCTTCCTCCCACCAAGACCAACCTATGTATGAAGTTTAATGAATGTGAGTTGAACCACTATCAAGTTATCATCCGGAAACCAATTGTTTACGCCCGCCCGCCCGCCCGCCCGCCCTCCCTCCCGCCCCGCCCGCCCGCCCGCCATTCACCAAACTATAAGTCGAGTTTGACTTCGTCACAACTCGACTAAAAATGTTTAAAATGCAGGGTATGAGGGGTTAATCACGGAACAATGATACTGAGGAACATATATGATGAATGCATGTGCCATGGGAAGAGAAGGAACACAGCAGCTGACCTAAACACTAAGTTAAACATGAAATTCTGAGCTAAACAGAAAACTAAACGCAACTAAAAATGTCAAGAAAAATGTTTAAAATGCATGGTATGGGAGGTTAATCATGGAACAATGATACTGAGGAACATGTATGATGAATATAAGTGCCATGGGAAGAGAAGGAGCACAGAAGCTGACCTAAACACTTAGTTAAACATGAAATTCTGAGCTAAACAGAAAACTAAACGCAACTAAAAATGTCAAGAAAAATGTTTAAAATGCAGGGTATGAGGGGTTAATCATGGAACAATGATACTGAGGAACATGTATGATGAATATAAGTGCCATGGGAAGAGAAGGAGCACAGCAGCTGACCTAAACACTAAGTTAAACATGAAATTCTGAGCTAAACAGAAAACTAAACGCAACTAAAAATGTCAAGAAAAATGTTTAAAATGCAGGGTATGAGGGGTTAATCATGGAACAATGATACTGAGGAACATGTATGATGAATATAAGTGCCATGGGAAGAGAAGGAGCACAGCAGCTGACCTAAACACTAAGTTAAACATGAAATTCTGAGCTAAACAGAAAACTAAACGCAACTAAAAATGTCAAGAAAAATGTTTAAAATGCAGGGTATGAGGGGTTAATCATGGAACAATGATACTGAGGAACATGTATGATGAATATAAGTGCCATGGGAAGAGAAGGAGCACAGCAGCTGACCTAAACACTTAGTTAAACATGAAATTCTGAGCTAAACAGAAAACTAAACGCAACTAAAAATGTCAAGAAAAATGTTTAAAATGCAGGGTATGAGGGGTTAATCATGGAACAATGATACTGAGGAACATGTATGATGAATATAAGTGCCATTGGAAGAGAAGGAGCACAGAAGCTGACCTAAACACTTAGTTAAACATGAAATTCTGAGCTAAACAGAAAACTAAACGCAACTAAAAATGTCAAGAAAAATGTTTAAAATGCAGAGTATGAGGGGTTAATCATGGAACAATGATACTGAGGAACATGTATAATGAATATAAGTGCCATGGGAAGAGAAGGAGCACAGCAGCTGACCTAAACACTAAGTTAAACATGAAATTCCGAGCTAAACAGAAAACTAAACGCAACTAAAAATGTCAAGAAAAATGTTTAAAATGCAGGGTATGAGGGGTTAATCATGGAACAATGATACTGAGGAACATGTATAATTAATATAAGTGCCATGGGAAGAGAAGGAGCACAGCAGCTGACCTAAACACTAAGTTAAACATGAAATTCCGAGCTAAACAGAAAACTAAACGCAACTAAAAATGTCAAGAAAAATGTTTAAAATGCAGGGTATGAGGGGTTAATCATGGAACAATGATACTGAGGAACATGTATGATGAATATAAGTGCCATTGGAAGAGAAGGAGCACAGCAGCTGACCTAAACACTTAGTTAAACATGAAATTCTGAGCTAAACAGAAAACTAAACGCAACTAAAAATGTAAAGAAAAATGGCTAAAATGTTGGGTATGAGGGGTTAAATCATGGTAAAATGATAATAATCATCATATAGAAGCATTATAAAAGCCATGATATGGAAATAGGGCGAATAAGTGACCTAAACAGAAACTTTAACATTATTGGACACGTACGCTGACGCCGACCGATCGAGCCATGCCATAAGCTCACACAACTAAAGTTGGTGAGCTAAAAATGCTCCGCAAAATTCAAATGGAGTAAAAATCCAAGAAGTATTTGCGCCACAGGTAATTTCCAAATAATCCAGTAGAATCCTGGCTTTTCACAAAATATTATTCTGTTTCACAGTAAGTATAAATTCTCTTTTCCAAGACGAATGATTGTCTTCAAAATTCTCTTTTGGAATCAATCTTCCAACTTCACAAAGAAGCACTGCTTCTATAATAAATGCACTGTTCTGAAACAATAATAATCTCCAATGGAAACAACTGAAGTAAGTCTTTCTGAAATGGCTTTCTAAAAATGAGTTTTTGAATTCTGTTGACAAACCTTTATATAGTAACCAGACAGAATGTCCCAGAAGAGAAAGTTTCTGCAAAGTTCTATTTCTTTCTAGATGAGTCTGTCATAATTCATGTAAACAAGGTCCTTGACCTACTTAAACAATTAAACAATCAACAGCTATATGTACAATGCATTAAAAATAGATTAGTGTAACAAAGATGTAAACAAAGATCACTCAGTGCAAATGAGTCAGACCAGTCAGAAAATGCAGAAAAGTTAAAAAATTTACAGTAATTTATATATTTTTAAAACTTACCAATGACCCCAGACTTAGCTGGTGCTAACTCTTAAATTCTAGGGCCAAACACAAATTTTACCCCCCAATCCCCAAAATTTGCATCTAAAACCGAAAATTACATGTCCTATATGGTCCTCCATACCTTTCCTCCACTGCGCATGCGCAGTGTCAAGGAGGTCTCGAAATTGGCGCCAAAAGTCATTCTTACAATCAGTGCCTGGAAAAGCGTTATGTACTCAGCAGGGAGGAATGAGTTCCCAACTCATGGGAGGGCCATCCCCGTCTGGGTCATTGGTAAGTATAAAAAATATATAAATTACTATAAATTTTTTAACAATTTTATACTGTACCAATGACCCAGACTTAGCTGAATAGTAAAAAGGTTGGACGGCCTAGGACATAAAGAAATCCAATAACTCAACTATATATATATACAGAATTATCCCCTCAAGGAGAAAGGTGAAATAGGCTTTACATGTATCTTTCTATTCTGCATCAAAACAAGAAAGACACAACACCATTCTGTACTTGAGCATAATAACATCACTGATGTCTATTAACCTCCAGTATAATCCATTATGGTAATTATTTTTAAAGGAAAGCCGATAAATAAAGTAGTCCAGATAAATGAGACTCTTAAGTTCATTAAAAGTGACCGATAATTGTATATTAACGTCTGCATGATATGTGACATATACAAATACTACACACTGAGGTACACTTAAAAATATTACATGGATGAGTAAAAAGATTATCTTTACACTTTAAAAATCATCCCGGTACCGACTAGAATTACTGACTCTAGGGGAGGTATTCCCTTGCTTTTCATTATAAAGCAGGTGACCTAAGGGAACACCCGCCCCCCCCTGCCCTCCCCCCTTCCCCTTGGTCAAATACCCCAGAGCGAAGATAGCGGCAGCACAGAGTCACTGCCGGAACAAAAAGCCAACACAACTATAGTTGCAACTGTTTAGTGGACGACATTCTGAGCAACAGATAATGAACCTGAACAATGCCGGTCTCTAGAAATGGACTCAATATTTCTGAGGTATAAATTCGTGCAAGTGAAAGGCTAAAACCAATATGCAGCCGTCATTAGAACTGTAATAGCAACGCTATTAGCATAAGCCTCTGAAGTAGAAAGAACTCTTACTTCAAGAGCTAAAATCTTAATCGCAGACTGCTGTGTTGAAGATATTATCATAAGCAGTACTGAAAGCTAATAGAATCCATCTAGCTATAGAATGGACCGAAATGTGGAGGAAGCTTCCACAGCATAAGCCACAACAGACACCTGAATAGATTAATGCACGGTCTTTGTGGAGACAGAGGTGCTACCAACAGAACTGCATTGAGATAATTTAACTTGAGCAATATCTGCTGAATCATCGGCGCTGGAGGATACCCATATCCTATTATCCTATCTCACGAGATGGATAGAGCGTCAACTGCAAACGCTCGAGGATCCAAACATGTTGACACATACACTTGCAACTGATTGTTGAGATGCGTCACAAAAAAGTCCATCATTGGCCGCTCTCATAGGTAGCAAATCTGATATAAATACTCGTTGTTAAAAGTCCATTTGACTGCAACAAGCGGCCCTTTCGTGAAAAGGAGTCCGCTAATACGTTCAGACGACCCAGAATACGACGGACCGATAGGAGATCTTGATGTTCTAGTACCAACAGAAGGATTCATTCCATTACAGTGAATACAGAATGGAATGAGTACCTCCCTAGTTCCGAAAATACGCTTATACCGTCGAATTGTCGGACAGAATTGCCTGTGGGCATTCTGGATAACATTCATGCAATGACGTAACGCAAGCCAAAATAACATCGTGAAAGGGAGTCCGCTAATACGTTCAGACGACCCAGAATACGACGGACCGATAGGAGATCTTGATGTTCTAGTACCAACAGAAGGATTCATTCCGTTACAGTGAATACAGAATGGAATGAGTACCTCCCTAGTTCCGAAAATACGCTTATACCGTCGAATTGTCGGACAGAATTGCCTGTGGGCATTCTGGATAACATTCATGCAATGACGTAACGCAAGCCAAAATAACATCAATTGCTGATGTTTATGTGCTTGATTAGGAACTATGGATCCCAAGGACCCTGGCACTTAAAAACCGTTGGGCTCAATGTTGGGTCCCAACCTATTTAACTGGCATCCGTCAAAACTGTAAAACTCGGAATCCGGCAATTGCAGTGGAAGTTATTTCCCTGAATAAACCACTGAATATCTGCCCAAGTCTGAATCTGTTTCACTTGACGTACAAGAGGATGTACGTAATGAGCGAAAGAATCTTCACCCTCCAACTCTGTTCTTTTTGAGTCAAAAAGATTTGGAGAGGACAAGTGCGTAGCCGCCCCATTGGAATAAAATCCGCGGCAGCTCCACACAACCCTATCAGTCTGATGAATTCTCTCACTGTAACTTTGTCTGAGTGAAGACAATAGCGAGCTTAACAACTGATTAATTTCACTCTGGTTAACGGCAGACGAACGAGATTATTGTGCGCCTCGAAGTTCATTCCCAGGTAGGTGAATGACTTGGACGGCACCAGATCCGACTTCACCTTGTTTATTATAAAACCGAGATGTCAGAGCAATAAGGCAGATTCTGCCCATCGTTCTGAAGCGTTAACTCTTTGCCGTACCTCTGAAGAATGTCATGCAGGTAGGCCGACGTTACTGCAGACGAATGAGCTCAGAAATGTTCTCTTTTAGTCATTACCAAGTTCATTATTCGAGTGAAAGCACAGGGAGTTAGATTCAAACCGAAGCACATCGCTCGGAACTGATATACAACTCCTATAACTGCGAAGCGCAGATACTTTCTGAATGTCAGATGTACCATGACGTGAAAGTACGCATCCTTAAGATCTATGCTTGTAACATAGTCGTTCACCCGAATACTCGCTCTGACTGATCGAATTGTCTCCATATAGAACTTTGGAGCGACGATCAGCTTGTTTATCCAGCTCAGATCTATGACTGGACGGAACGAGCCGTCTGGTTTCGGAACCAGAAACAGATGGCTGTAGAAACCCAGTGATTCCTGGTCTTCTACGACCTCTACCGCGTTCTTCTCCAGAAGAGACTGTACTTCTGATAGAAGAGCGTCTCTTTTCTGGGTATTTGACGGAAGCTGAGCCCGTTTTGGACTTCGAGTTAATGGAGGCTTTTGTTTGAAGGATATTCTTAGTCCTTCCGAAATTACCCCTCGAACCCAGGGGTCGTCCGTAATTGACGCCCAATTGTTTATAAAACTCGACAATCTTCCACCTACCGGAACACGATAGAGGTTCATACCATCACCTCCTGGACCTGCGAGGCTTGCGGAAGGAGAAACTACGTCCTCCACAACCCGCACCTCGCCCCGTCGACCTAGGGACGTCTGACCGGTTATCTCGGCCAGAATAACGTCCCCCACAGGAGTCGCTGCCTTGACGGTCTCCAGAATAAGACCTAGAGGATGCATAGGAACCTCTATAGGAACTTCTCTTGGGCATACTTGTCCCAGAAGTGCCCGTCTTACTCTTTGCTGTATCCGACTTTTCAGAAGCGGATTTGAATAGCAGAGAATCCGAAGCTTTCTTAGTTATCTGATCATAGATTGCTGAAAGCTTGCCGTCGAAGAGAAGCTCTCCGGAGACCGAAGCGACTCTGAGAGAGTTTTTCACCTTACCATCCACGCGCGTGGATGTAGCTAGGGCCGCGTCACATCTAACCAACTCCAGGTTTGCCACTGAAAGGGCGGAGTTATACATGGAATAAGCTATTGCCCTTGAAAGAACTCTTAAGGAAGATAGTACATCCTGGAATTCTTTCCCTTCAAGGAGTAATGAAAACGCTTTAGTAAGGTGATCTGCGTACGATAATGCGTCTAAGATAACTCTGTTAGACATTATTGTCGTTTCCAACATCGCGGTTGAAATTGACATAGACGACGGTATAGATCATTCTAGATCTTCAGCCTGATCGTCTAGACGCAGAAGAACTCTCGGTATGCCCTGTCCTGCCGTTTCGAAATTATTCCTTGAATTGATGAAAGGCAGATGTAGAGCATTCGCCGATAAGAAACCTGAATTGTTCATTTTGGTAGCAAGCTTAAATATAGCATCCTACAATAGTTCAAATGTTCTTGTGACATTATTGGACTGTGTCGGAAACTCAGGGACGATGTCCCTAAACCGATAAAATTATTCCATGTCCGGTGACGCTAACAGTTTCTTATCCGGCATCGCAGCCTTTTGGTCCGACAGAACAACTTCTGAAAGATAATGCCGGATGATATCTATGGCAACTTTATGTTGTTCCGAAAGGGAAAAACCAACTCCTCGGTATCCCTTTGCCATCCTGTCGGACCACTTGAAATTCTCGGTCGTCCGTACCTGATGCTTCAGCGGAGTGTACCGACCCAGCATCGTCTGATAAATCCTGATCCGACAGAGATTCTGTCATCTGCTGGGATGCTGCGATAATTTGTGCTATTTGTAATAGCACGTCCGTTACGGAGGCCTGTGGAGCAGCGGTCTTACATTACTTAGCCGCTGAAAGCTCTCTGGACGTTAACTCCTGCATATTTCTTATGCGAATGTCTGGAGTCTATAGGCCTCGTATTCCTGACTACCGGATGGCGTGACCTGGACGCCGTGAAATCCTTGGTCGGCGAGACTGGCTAGATAACAGTGGTCACGTAGTCAAGGTGCAGTCGTGTGCGCTGCCGTGAGGATGAGGAAGCCATTACAGCAGTCTCTCCGGACTGTCTATATAACGGAGCGTCCCGAGCGGTGGACGTATGCTCCGAATGAGAAACATTTGTACCACAACATCTGTTCTCAGATGTTGTTGTACGAGAGAGGGACCTCTCTCACTCGCAGCCCGGGTGGACCTGGACGAGCTAGGAACCGGACTTAAAGGCTTCCTCCGTACCGTCCTCGTATCCATCGTCACTGGTTGTGCACGTAGTATATTTTATAATGCTCGCATCACCCAAATCTCCTTCCTGGACCGCAACGGACGAACCCAGTTATCGAACCATTCGATGAATGGATGCTACACCGGGCGAGCTAGCGGACACCAAAGCCGTTGATCCTACTTGGGACCTCTTAGGCAATTGACGTAATATCATGAGCACTTATCCGCTAGCTCTTCATTTGACTGTGACGACGGAAGCACACTTTTTGAAGACATCACAGAAAATCACCGCATTCTTATTCCTGAATGAGGCCTGTGGAGCCGTGACTTACATAATATCCACTGGCAGCTCCAGGGACATTCATTCCTGCATTTATATAATATGCGAATGTCCCATCAGGAAAGACCTCATATCCTTGGCTAACAGATGAAGTAACCTGGTCGACAATATTCTCTGGTCGGCAAAGCAGGAGCTCTAGGAACGTTCATTCCTGCATTTATATAATATGCGAACGTCCTCTGAAACTCTGTGGTCACAAGCCAAGGTGCGGTGGTGTGTGTTGACATGAGGATGAGGAAGCCCAAAACACAGCCAGTTCGGACTGTGTATGTGACGGAACGTCCCGAACAGGAGGATTGGACGTATGTTCCGACTAACAAACAAACATATAACAACATTGCGGCTCAAATGTAGTTGTAAGAGAGAGGGGGCCTCTCTCGCTCGCGGTCCGGATAGACCTGGACGAGCTAGCTACTAGACTGACAGGCTTCCTCCGTACTATACTCGGATCCATCATTACTGGGTGTGCACGTTCCAAGTTTATAGTGCTCGCATCACCCACACTGCTTGCCAGAACCGTAACGGACAAACCCGGCTGCCGAGCCATTCGATGAATGGTCGCTACACCGGGCGGACTAGCGGACGATCAATGCTTTCGATCCTACTAGGGACCTCTTCGGCAATTGTCATATTACCCTGAGCACTTAGCCGCTAGCCCTAACACTGCAACAACGGAGACACACTTGTTGAAGACATCACGAAAACATCACTCTGAATTCTGAAAAATAAAATGACAGTATAGAGTGACCCTACAGAGAGAGGACCGGTATGGACCCCTCCCCGCAAACACAATATCGTGACACATGCCTCCAAAGTTGTCATTTCAATCAACACACACAGAGCAGGAATTAGTGCGAATACATTGAACCTGAGAATTAGAGGAAGATATCCTCGCATTATAAATAAAAAATATTTTTTCATCAATAAAAAATACACAGACATATTAGTCGCACTATCCCTTGATATAAAGATACATAATATAACATAATCCATTATAATCTTTGAAAGAAAATAATTTTTAAAAAAAAAATTTCAAAAAAATTTTTTCAGAAGAGCCCAAGTTCCCAATGGGAACACTGAGACCAAATGGATCCCAAAAAAGCCTAAGTGTGGACAAAATTTTTTAAAACATTTCAAAAAATTAATGCAACACTTACATACAATATTAATGTATCTTGCTATGTCTAAACTAATGTAAAGACAAGAAATCACTATCAGCAGTAACCGTTGTCAATGTAAACAAGAAGTTGTACAAAAACCGGAAACATGACTCCAGGCACTGATAAACATGGTCCAAAATCAGTTACCAATTTAAACACTATCTGATGCAAAACAGAGATTTCCCTAGAAGAAACTGCAGAACATCAGATGGTAGATGCAGAACACAACGCCTAAACACCTAAGGGTGAGGACGTCAACATGGGGAAAAGAACAGAAATTCATTCTGTTACGAAGCCATAACTCCCAAGAAATTTTAGTAATAATTATTACAGAAATTTATGCCAAAAGCATGGGAGAATAGCAAGGGGGGAATAAAGGAAAGGGAGAGAGGCAACACTGATCAAGCAGTGGAACTTTCATAGCAAGAATGATAACAACAGGCTCATGCCTCGAAATTAGGGAACATAACATAATTTCGTAAAAAAAATTTAAGTTACAGCCCTGATTATTTCCTGCCACTGAATTTTCCTCTCATCCTTCTATTTCCTCTTTAGATCCACCATTTCTCTCATATTTATGTCTGGCATCATTTAAACTGAGATTTACAAGCACAAATATCAGTCAGATGTGAACTGATGAAGGGCCAAACAAAGAATGACTTTTGGCGCCAATTTCGAGACCTCCTTGATACTGCGCATGTGCAGTGCAGGAAAGGTATGGAGGACCATATAGGACATGTAATTTTCGGTTTTAGATGCAAATTTTGGGGATTGGGGGGTAAAATTTGTGTTTGGCCCTAGAATTTAAGAGTTAGCACCAGCTAAGTCTGGGTCATTGGTACAGTATAAAAATATATCAATCTCGAATAACCACGAACTAAGGATAACGGTATATCAATCTCGATATAATATGGGGGCTATACAACACACCCCGCCTTAAAAGAAAAAAGTTTGAAGGTACTGAAAACTTTTTATATAACTTTAGCAGGCTCTGACTGGTTTACAATACACACACAATAATCTTCACAAAATTTTTTAATAAACATATATACACACTTAAAGTGAATGGGGACCGATCAGATCATTCTAAATTAAGATATTCTGGAAAGAACATCAGCTACAACATTATCTTCTTGAAGGGCTAAACTCCACCGCAATAATCTTTGATTCTTGTTTTTCATTTTATTGATAAAAGTTAAGGGGTTATGATCGGTGTAAACTGTAATTGGGCATTTGTTGATTCCTAGATACACATCAAAATGGGTTAATGCCAAAATTAGAGCCAAAGTTTCTTTTTCTACCGTAGAGTAATTCTTTTGATGTTTGAGAAATTTTCTGGAGAAATAACATACAGGGTGATCAATACCTTGGGAATCTTCCTGGGCAATATTCCCACCTGCTCCATTGTCACTTGCATCTATAAATAATTTGAAGGGCTTTTCATAATTGGGACTGGCCAGGACAAGGGAATTATTTAATAAAGTTTTTATTCTGTTAAAGGATTTCTGGCACTCCTCAGTCCAAACAAACTTAATCCTTTTGCTCAATAAACACAGGTCAAAGGGGAGACAATATCTGAGAAATTTAAACAAAATTTTCTGTAATATCCAGCCATACTTGAGAATGTCACCAGCTCTTTTTTAGAGCTTGGTACTGGAAAATTTACGATGGCATCAACTTTTGCCGCAATCGGCCCCACCCGCCCCTGACCCACAACATGACCTAAATAATTTACAGTTGCTTTGCCAAATTCTGATTTTACAAAGTTAATAGTTAGGTTGGCTTGGGTCACTTTGTCAAAAAATTCTTGAATATGCTTCAGATGATCAGCAAAATTTGTATCTGTGTGTATAATAACATCATCAATATAAGCTTCACTGTGATCTAGGTCTGCAATTAAGTGGTTAACCATGCGCTGGAAAGTTGCAGGAGAATTTTTCATGCCAAAAGGGGTAACTTTATATTGATACAACCCAAATGGGGTAACAAAAGCAGATATTTCTTTTGCTTTTTCTGTTAAAGGGACTTGCCAATAAACCTTTAACAAGTCAAATTCTGTCACAAATTTAGCATGGCCAAGTTTGTTAATGCAGTCATCAATTCTTGGAATTGGATAATTGTCTGTTTTGGTGAGGCTGTTCACCTTCGGTAACCCGTACAAAATCGGTAACTCCCATCAGGTTTTGGGACGAGTATACAGGGCGAACTCCAGTTGCTATGGCTAGGTTCTATGATGTCATTGTCCAGCATATAATGTATTTCCTTTCGCATGATCTCAGCTTTGAAAGGGTTCAATCAATATGGATGCTGTTTGATGGGATTTGCCTCTCCTACATCAACATCGTGAAAAATAACAGATGTCCAACAAGGCACATCGGAAAATAAGTGTTGATATTTGAAAATTAAATCAACTAAACTTTTTCTTTGGTCAGGCAGTAAATAATCTTATTTTGTAGATCTCTCAGAACATCTGAGTTCTGTAACTTCAGGGGTACATTTTTGCCGCCTTCATGAATATCCTCCACAGGAATTTCCACCTCATCCACGTGGGTGACTGTTGAGACTGGTAGAGAGCTTGGTTCTCTCTCATAATATGTTTTCAACATATTTATATGGCACAGCTGAGTATTTTTGAGTCTATCGGGAGTCTCAACAACATAATCAGTATCACTGATCTTGTGCTTAAGAATATAAAGGCCTGAATATCTTGCTTGTAAAGCATTTCCCTTTAAAGGGAATAATACTAGCACCTTGTCCCCAGGTTTAAAGGTGCGAAATTTTGCCTTTTTATCATACCAGGTCTTCATATGAATCTGGGCTTTCTGTAAATGTTTATTTGCCATTTCTTTTCCTTAAAAGTGGACACATAGTCCAGAAGAGAAATTTCAGGTGGCTCTACCTCGAGCCATTTCTCCTTCAAAGCAGTGAGTGGACCCCTCACTGAGTGTCCAAACACTAATTCAAAAGGGCTGAACCCCAGAGATTCCTGTACAGTCTCGCGGACTGCAAATAAGAGATGTATGCCTTCATCCCAATCCTTCTTATTATCCTCCCCATAGGGCTTTATCATGGTCTTCAGTGTTTGATGAAAGCCTTCAAGAGCACCTTGACTTTCAGGATGGTAGGCACTTGATGTGTGCTGCTTAATTTTGAGCTCGTACGTCACCTGTTGAAAAATGTTTGACATAAAATTTGAGCCTTGGTCTGATTGCACTGACCTGGGTAGACCGAAAGTCGTGAAAAATTTTATCAAGGCCTTAACTATAGTCTTAGTTTTAATATTTCTTAGAGGTATAGCCTCAGGAAATCGTGTAGAAGCACACATGATGGTGTAGAAGCACACATGATGGTAAGAAGATATTCATTTCCAGATCTTGTTCTAGGCAATGGGCCAACACAATCAATAATAATTCTACTAAATGGCTCCTCAAAAGCAGGGATTGGTTGAAGGGGAGCAGAAGGAAACTTCTGGTTGGGTTTTCCTACAATTTGACAGGTGTGGCAGGTTTTACAATATTCAACAACATCCTGTCGAAGCTTGGGTCAGTAAAAACATTGTTGAATATGAGAGTAAGTATTCCTAACTCCCAAATGTTCAGCCATTGGATTTTCATGAGCCAGGCTTATTATTTCATTCCGGTATTTAGTGGGGACAACTATTTGACAAATAACCTTCCAGTCACTATTGGAGGATACTTCTGGTGGTCGCCATTTCCTCATGAGTACATCAGATTTTTTAAAATAACAGACAGGAGTTTTGGGCTTCTGCCTCTGGTAGGGCCCTTTCACCTGGCTCGGCAAGGTCAGGATCACTTTCCTGTTCCTGAATTAAAGAAGTCCGGGAAATGACATTCAGGGAGGTCTCCCTATCACTCTCAGGTGTAGTGGCCTCTTTACAATTTCTGGAGGAGTTATCATATTGACTCAAAAATGTCTGAGACAAATCAATGTCTTCAGAATCCGTACTTCTGTGACTGTTCTTATCCTCAGCTTTGTTGTTCAAATCAACACAACTGAGGTTGCTATCAACCTCAGCTCTCTTTGCCATGGACCGAGTCACAGCACATGCTGGAAAGGTAAAAGGAAAATATTCCTTCAAATTAATAATACTTTCATCTGTGCTCGGCTTATCCACCACTTGAGGTTCTACAGTGACTTTGTCACCAGCTAAGTCATTTCCCAATAATAAAGAAATACCTTTTACAGGTAGAGAAGGTCTGATTCCTACTATCACAGTCCCATTTACTAAACTACTTCTTAAAACTTATTTTATGAAGTGGGACATTTAAAGAGTTTGACTCAATACTGATACTAGAACTTGTGACTCTGTAGCACTTTCTTCAGAAAATGGCAAAATGCCTTCTAACATTAAAGACTGAGTAGCCCCTGTGTCTCTCAGTATTTTTATTGGTAAGGAACAGTGCTTATCCCCCTCAAGGGAAACAAAGCCATCAGAAATAAATGGCTTATAATTTTCTAAAGTATCCTGCTTTATTACATAATTTTCAGGGCATGGAGCACATGCTAGTGCATTCTGTGAAGTAGAGGACTCGTTTTCCTTTTTAACAGCCAGCAATCAAATAATAAATGCCCTGGTTTCTTACAGTAATTACAAGTTTTAGTTGAACTGTTGGGTCGTAATGGTGTAGGGCAGGCATTAGATGGCTTATTCTCATTAGGCTTCCAATTAAAATTAGATGGTGAAATGTTTGTAGGATTGGAAAGATGATTGGAAGGATGAGTTTTATCTGAAGTTGGTCTAGGTCCACTTCGGAAAGAATTCTTGTGGGGCCAAAACTTTGAGGTATTACGACTCATTTTATGAGTTAAGGCATAGTCATCTGCTAGTACTGCTGCTCTATTTAATGTGTCAACTTTTTGTTCATCCAGGTGGGCATTTATATCTGAATGGATCTTTCCTTTAAACTCTTCTATCAGCATCCTTTCTTTTAATTTAGAGAAATCTTTCCCAATTTCTTTGGAATGGCACCACCTGTCAAATAAATTTTGCTTCTCTCTGGCAAATTCCACATGAGTTTGATTTTCAGTCTTATAATAATTTCTAAATTTCTGCCTATGGGCCTCTGGAACAAGTTCATATGCCTTGAGTAAAGCCTTTTTAACAGTGTCATAATTATTGCTTTGCTCAGAAGATAGAGCGGAATAGATTTCTTGGGCCTTCCCTTTCAAAACACTTTGCAATAGCAAAGTCCAGACATCCCTTGGCCATTCTAAACTTGCTGCCACTTTTTCAAAATGTAAAAAGTATTTATCAACTTCTTTTTCTTGAAAGGGGGGAACTAGCCTAACATGTTTAGTTGCATCAAATCTACTTGGGGAAATTATATTTGAGCCTTGACGCTGTGATTCTAATTCTTTTATTTTTATTTCCTTTTGAATTTCTAATTCTTTTAAGTGTATTTCTTTTTGGGCCTGAATTTGTATTTGTTCTCTTTCTTTTTGAGCTTCAATTTCTTTAAATTTTAATTTCCTATCCTCTTTTTGAGCTTCAATTTCTTTTAATTTTATTTTATTTTCCTGTCTTTTCATTTCTTGTTGCATTTCTGATCTCTTTAGTTCCAATTCTAACTTTTTGAGTTCAAGGGCATCAGTAGGTTGTGGTTCAGAGGGGGGAGTTTCAGACTGAGGCAAAAGGCCTTCCTCCATATACTTATTAACAATGAGCTGTTTAAGTTTATGTTTGTGAATTGCAGTTAACCGAAAAACCGATTCGGTTTCAGTTGTATCAAATAACCGAAAATTGCAACCGAGCTTCTGCATAAACCGAGATTTCAGTTCCGTAAAAATCAATAATCATAGCTTGGCCAATGCATACAAACATTCATTTTCAAGCCCTGTGTGGCTTTTTGAAAGAGACATAAGAAAACAAGATATCTGTAATTTGGATATGGTATAAGTGCTGTCATAGAATGTGAAGCACGCATATAAATGACTGTCTGTACTTTCATGAAAGGTGACCTGTGTTGAAGTCGTGATATGCCATTGCAGTGATGATATGGGAAAATATGGCCTTGAATTCGAGCATCAATAAGCACATTTTGTTTGGGGAACGTTCTCAATAACATAATCGGCCCTCGCAATTGGCCATGTCAATTGGCAATGCCGTGGTAACAGTCGTGGCATTCTGCCACGACTCTTACCATGGCATGTCGATTGCCATGGCCAATTGCGAGGGCTGCATAATTCCTTCAGTTAGTTCATTAGTCTTTTAGACCTTTATAGTATAATAATAGTTCATGTTATTGTTTGAAATGCTCGGTAGACATGTTGCAGCCTGGTTCAATAATATTAGCCTCCCCTGGCCCCTTATTTAGTTTTAACGATTTTTATATTTGTCGCCAGGCTACGTGGCCCGGAGACAAATATAAAAATCGTTCAAAATAAATAAGACGACCTCGGAGGTGAATATTATTGGACTAGATACAACCGAAAATCGAACCGAGCCAACTCATTTCCTCTAAAAATAACCGAAACCAAAACCGATGGGTCAAAAATCACAACCGCAACTCTCTAGTTCAGACCAGGGGTGGCAGGTAATTTTAGATACTGAGCAAGTTGGAATAAATCCTCCTTCTTAAGAGATTCTAAAAGGGCCAAACTAGGAGAGCTTTCAAATTTTTTATTTATAAATAAATTCTGTCACAATAAATACCATGATGAAAAGGTTTGCTGGTTCTCAGATTATATAAATAATAATAATGAAATTTTCTAAGAAAATTTAAATGTTTGAAAGTGAGCCAAAATAATAATTGCAATATGCAAAAAAAGCTTTCTCGTTATCTTATATTCAACCCCAGAGGAGCCCCCAATTTCTGTTACAGTATGGAAATATTATTGATATTGGTAACAGAAAGAAATCTGAGAAAATTAATATAAAAAAAAACGATACAAAGATCTTTTACACTAATTGGTTTACAGAAAATAAAAACAGTGGTACTTATCAATTATTGAATTAGTCCAAAGTCCAGTTTGACAGAATCCAGTAATCCAGTGGTGAGAAATCTTGTGAAGAAAGTTACCAGCTGGTAGTATTAAATCCAAGAATGTCTCTTCAGAAACAGTATCTCATAGATTTGTAATAAAATTTTCTCTTAGAAATTTCAGCAGTCTCCAATAAAATATAATAAAATGCTCCACAAAATTCAAATGGAGTAAAAATCCAAGAAGTATTTGTGCCACAAGTAATTTCCAAATAATCCAGTAGAATCCTGGCTTTTCACAAAATATTATTCTGTTTCACAGAAAGTATAAATTCTCTTTTCCAAGACGAATAATTCTCTTCAAAATTCTCTTTTGGAATCAATCTTCCAAATTCACAAAGAAGCACTGCTTCTATAATAAATGCACTGTTCTGAAACAATAATAATCTCCAATGGAAACAACTGAAGTGTCTTTCTGAAATGGCTTTCTAAAAATAAGTTTTTGAATTCTGTTGACAAACCTTTATATAGTAACCAGATAGAATGTCCCAGAAGAGGAAGTTTCTGCAAAGTTCTATTTCTTTCTAGATGATTCTGTCATAATTTATGTAAACAAGGTCCTTGACCTACTTAAACAATTAAACAATCAACAGCTATATGTACAATGCTTTAAAAATAGATTAGTGTAATAAAGATGTAAACAAAGGTCACTCAGTGCAAATGAGTAAAAAAATATATCAATCTCAAATAACCACCAACTAAGGATACCGGTATATCAATCTCGATATAATATGGGTGCTATATAACACTGGCCAATGGACCTGCATATATCCACAGCCAGATGAGGACTTAGCACCCCTCCACAATTTTCAGTTCCCTCCACCTTGTCCCAGACTCAGATCACTCCTTTTCCCTTAATGTTAAAGAATATGTGATGCCAAAATGCCTCCACTTTTGCAAGTTTGTTGTTTGGGAGAGTTCAAAATCAGGAATTATTAGGGATTTTAGTAGTCCATGCAAATATTGTGAAAAACTGCTTTAGGTTACAATACCGTGTTTTTTTTTACATTGGCGACAGTACAAACCTTTTCCTCTCTCACCACCTCATGAAGCACATTTTCAGAAAAATAACCCTATATCTACTCAGTTTATCACCTTGTGAAAAAAATATACTGAAACAAGCCAAGACCAATACTTTTCATAGAAGCCAAGAAAACTTTGACGGAAGAAGTGTTTCGGACGGATTGACAGACGGACGGAGTCGAACGGTTACTAGACCTGCATAGAAGCCAAGAAAAGTTTGACGAAAAATTTCAATGTTCAGTGGGTACAGTAAAGTTTCAAAGTATGGGCAAACAGGAATTGGCTGCAAGGCAGATCTGAAAATTGCTTACACGATACAACTCAGCATTATCAAGGTCCAGAAGAAATATTGAATCAATCCCTCGCATAGAAGGTGAGAAAAGTTTGACGAAAAATTTCAAAGTTCAGTGGGTACAGTAAAATTTCAAAGTATCGGCAAAGAAGAAGTGGGTGCACGGCAGATCTGAAAATTGCATACACGATACAACTCAACATTATCAAGCTCCAGATGAAATATTGAATCAATCTCTCGTATAGAAGCTCAGAAAAGTTTGACGAAAAATTTCAATGTTCAGTGGGTACAGTAAAATTTCAAAGTATCGGCAAAGAGGAAGTGGCTGCTCGGCAGATCTGAAAATTAGATACATGATACAACTCATCATTATGAAGCAGCAGACCAAATATAAAATCATTCCCTTTCATAGAAGCCAAGAAAACTTTGACAAAGTGTTTCGGATGGAGTGATGGACGGTGTCAAGCAGTTACTAGACCTGCTCTGCTGCTGGCGACGCAGGTAAAAAAAGTATAGGTCGCCATGTGACTTCTGCCTTCAAATTTAGTGCTTTCTGTACTCCTGTCCAATTTCCCACTAATAAAATAGACCTTCTTTTACTTGCCCCCACCCAATATTAATGTTCACTCACACTTTCAAGAAGACAGTTATCACCAACATTTTATAATTTTTTCAAAACATACTCTAAAATTTTATTCACACTTACAAGCTCAGTTCACCTTCCACCAACTGGATAAAGCAGGAAACTTTTATCCTCTGTTAAAGGTTGGGGTGCAAACCACTAGAGGCGCTGTTTGCACAAAAACACTGTATTGTAACCTAAAGTTTGTCCACTTTTGCTGAAAATGTTTGTTTTTATGATGTCAAATAAGAGATACTATATTACTTTATTAAATTAAATATTTTATCTTGTATCTAATTGTATGTGGTTTGAGATATCCACCCTAAATTCACTTCACCCCTGTACCCAAAACAGAATGAGTTTAAAAGGCTCTCTTCAGAAAATCGTTGTCCAACAAATTGTAATAAAACAATTCCAGTTCTGTACACACATCTCTAGATATCATGATGACAAGGGGCTTTTAAGTATTGAATAACTCCAAAGTATAATGTGTGGCAATCATGTTAAACCTGTCCAAAACATTTACAATTTTGGCCAGAATTGAGGATTTCCTCTGTAAAAAATGATAAATTTTACGTAATTTGTATATTTTTTATACTTACCAATGGTTCAGACTAGCTGGTGCTAACTCAAAAATTAATACAGGGCCAAACACAACTTTTGCCCCCAATCCGCAAAATTTGTATGCAAAACCGAAAAAATCAAGTCCTATCTGGTCCTCCATACTTTTGAGATCTGCGCTTGCGCAATATCCGGGAAGGTACTGAAATTGACGCCAACCATCATTCTATCTACAGACTGCCTGTTAAATGTTATAAACAGCGGGGAGGTATGAGTGCCCACTCATTGGAGGGCCATACCCATCTGGGCCATTGGTAAGTATAAAAAATATACAAATTACTTAAAATTTATCATATTTTTATACAACAACCAATGGCCCAGACTAGCTGAATCGTAAAAAGGCTGGGGGGTCTAGGACTTAAAGGAAAATCCAATCTCTCAATTACTTCAGTAAAGGAGAGCTCCTACAGGACAATAGGAGAAGATAGGAATTATATATGTCTTTCTCCTTTACGAGAAAAGAGAAAGGCATAACACCAACAATGTAATTGAGTATTACATAATATATAATTTCTCCATTTAATGCCAGCATAACCCATAATGCTAATGCGGTGAAGGAAAACCAATATATAAAGATAGTCCAGAGAATGAGACTTTATACTCATTTAAAAGTGTCCGAGGATTGTATATTAACGCCTGTTTGACACGTGACATATACAAATGCTTCACAGTGAGCTACACTTTAAAAACCATACATAAATGAGACATAGTTATTGCTTCACACCGAGCTACACATTAAAACCATCCCAGCAGCGACTTAGGACTACTGACACCGGAGGTCGTCTTCCCTTGCTTTTCACTATAAAGCCATATAATGACCATAAGGGAAATGAAAGTGTCAATGACACTGTAGCTCAACTTTGAATATGACAGGAATTAATTACAAGGTGACTGCAATGGTCTAAAGAATAGGACATAAGTATTATATATATATGTGATGCATCCCATGTTAGTAAACATTCACACAAAAATTTATTCAAATCAGAGCTTTCATATAGAAGTTCTGAGCAAAAAACTGATTGCACAAAATTTCGGTACAAAATGGCTGCTGGTGGCCATCTTGAATTTTGGACCAGACCCCAAAACACTCGTTCCCGTCCCACGGTGATAACAAAGAAATCCAAGAAGTTTTGTAAAGATCGGTTCATAAATACGGCCTCCAGCCCGAGCCGATTTGGCATTTGCAGTTAGTGCTGGAAGTCACACTAAATCGATCAAAGTTAGTCTAATTGGCATAATTTATGCACGAAAAAAAACCCCCTGTATTATATGTGATGCTCTAACCCGAGCCGTGTTGACAGCGCGACAGACAGATGGGCCATGGCAATACCTCAAATTTGGCTTTGCCAAAGTTGAGCTACCCCCCCCCCCCCCTCCCCTTGTTCTGAGGTAAATATACTTCGAACGAAGAGGGCAGCAGAACAGCGTCAATACCTATAGACGTAACCATTAATGGACGACATTCTGAGCAACAGAAAGAGGACCCAAAGATCTTAGGTCACCGGAGATGGACTCTTGGAAAACTTGGTAAATGAAGAGGGCGGTGTCCAGTACGCAGCCTTCACGAGATCAGTAATGGCTATACTGTTGGAATAAGCCCAAGAAGTGGACAGTGCTCTAACCTTGTGCACCGATATCTTATTAACAGAACGTTGATCCGAAGATAGATTTTCATAGGCAAGGCGTATTGCCAACTGAATTCATCTAGTGATGGCATGAACAGAAATATCCTTTCTGTTAGGAATCAATGAAAGAAACGTTTTCTTCCTTTTCTAACAAAATCTGATCAATGTTTATAAATGCACATAGCCCTGACTGGACACAGCAAAGGTCTACAGTTATCGGAGGACGGTAAAGCCTTAATGACAATAGGCTCCGGCTGCTTGTCTGGAATCTGATTCTTAGCCAAAAACCCCACTTCCGTAGTGAGGGTAATGGTATTACCCACACTACGGTAGAGAGATTCATCAACAGATAAAGCATGAAGTTCACTGACTCTTCTAGCAGATGCAAAGGCTAGAAGAAACGCCGTTTTATAGGTGAAGAATTTGAACTCTACGAAGTCCAATGGCTCAAAAGGAGCTTCTTTGAGCTTCAACAGAACCCAAGCCAAATTCCACTTAGGAATTAATCTTAGGGTTCTAGGTCTATTGACAGAGAAATTTCTAACTAGCTTGGATAATGAAGTATTTGATATAATAGCCAAGTTATCATGATGAGCGTAAGTATCCGATAACATTGACCTATAGACCTTAATAGTGACGGCTGCAGTTTGAGATCGTCAAACAAGTAGACCAGGAAATAGAGACTGGTGGGTAACCGAGACAACTCGGTTTCTGTTGTGAAATTGCAGTCATACAACCGATGTTATGTTTTTTTTAAATTAATCATCAATACAATGCATAATCTATGTATCCTGGAACAACAGTCGAGAAAATTTGAAAACGCAGGTGTTATTTCTTAGAACTAACCCATATCATCCACAATCGGGTGGGGGGGTCGAGGGGAATGCACCACAAATGGATATCTACTGATTACAGAAATGAAAGAAGAACTTGGTAACCAACCGTGTGTACCATGTGAGAGTTACAAGTTTTCTTGAGTTAAAATGGCGACTAAAGATCCGAGTCCAGCATACTATAATCGAAATGACCTGAAATCAAAATTTTGCATCTGCAATATTTGCAAAAGAGAAATAGTTTCCGAACACGTAAATACGAACAACCTAATTCGACATATAGAGTTGAAGCATAAAAATTTACCCCAGGCTTAAAAAGTTACTGGATGACAGATCATCTGCAAGTGCAAGAAATCGGTGAAAACGATCATCTGCAGTAAGTACTAAATTAAAGTTCACCCGAATGTATGCACACACAACGGGTAAACCCTGACGTGCTAGTGGTAAGATAGTAAAATGAAATATATAAGAGTTTACTGCAAAATTCTATGCTAAAATTGTCTCTGAACCCATTGTCATCCATTGCGTGTATATATTTATTTATAGCACAAAAGGACATGCAGATACGTTTTGTATATGCACTGATCGAAGGGGAATAATTCTCTTTCTATAGACACCTATGAAGTAATGTTACAATACTCTAAATGATTTGCATTGGTGACAGTGTTACAATTTTCCTGTCTCCGAATCTCATCAAGCTTATAACAGTCCTTGAAAATCATGGTCAGAGGACTAAAGGTGCTTAAATTTGATTGTCTGATACCCTGCAATAATAATTTTGAATTATGAACAACCAATGAATTGAAGTTCACCTGGAAAAAAACATTCTTAGACTATCACTTCATACTTGAACACGAGTCCACTGGTTCTTCATTTCCAAATTCCCAAAATTAGTTGAGAATGCATACAGTACGTGCCAAGTGTATCCTGTCTCAAACACCGACACGGTGGATGATTTTCTGAAAATCACTGGCCAACACCGTGTCACACGGTGTAATTTGACCAAATTAATCACCGTGTGCAACGGTGTTTAGGTGTGGAAAAGATTATCTCCTTCTTGGTAAATCACTGTGTGCAACGGTGATTCAGTTTGAAAAAGATTATTTCCTTCTTGGTAATATTATTAACTGGCTACCAATTGTGCTACTGCGAAAACGTGTCTTGAAATGGGGTTTGGCAAACAGGCTAAGCCTATTTAAACATGTGTTGATTCAAACTGGTGATGTCACATTGTGACGAAAAGATGTGCATTCAATTTTAGAAAAAAATAAAAATTACCGCACATGTTATCTGCATGAAAATGATCGTACCAACAAGACCATTTAATTTTCGTTCAATACACTGACCATAAAGGGATAATGGTTTCAAAATGCAACTGAATTCTGACATCAGAGGTTTTCAGGAAATCGGCAATTGTCATGGCTGATTTCGATCACGCAGTGATTCACTGATTTTTCCATTGCAACCTGCAGCTGCAGCGGGACGAGTAAACAATCCACCTTAAAACCTGTTTGACTTTCACACAAGTCTATAAAGAATATTTGGCGGTGATAATAATAATATATATGGCAAAATCCACTTTTCAATTGGATGTCTATTTAAACAGAAAATTTCTTCATTCTCTTTAAATGTGCCGATTGAAAACAATATAACGTTGTGTTAACAAAGACCACATCCCATTGCACGCCACGTCTGAGAAATTTGTTCCTTGGAGAGCTCGGACCAGTTGAAGCCCCCCACACCCACCCCCCACCCTCCTCCAAAGAACTTGGCTTGTGTTGAAGAAATTTGAAGCAGGTTGGTCTTATGAAAGGAATAGATGGAGGGGGGGGGGGGGGGGCTTTTCGGCCCACCAGGAGTCTGAGACATTTCGATTTACCCTGGTACATTGTGTCCCCGAAATTTTTGAAAACTCAACACGAAAACGTGCCGGGTGTAAACACCGAGGTCGAAACGACCACTGGAAGCCATTTTGGCCACCGATCATATTCTGAGAAACTAAAACTAAAGGCATTACAAGCTCCTAACATGCTGCCAATTGACACCATGCTTGAAATTTAATTCCCTCTTTTGAAATGGCGAAAATTGATGAGTCTATTGGGCACATATATACACTAGAATTCGGAAGTAGTTGTAGTAACAACCGCGGTATAATCAGGAATAGAAACGCGGTTATAAATGTTCAAATGAAAGTGTCAATGACACTGTAGCTCAACTTGTCAAGACATGTACATGTACAGTATGTGACACAGCAATGACAAACATCTAGGTAATGACATGATAACAAAGGTACATATAAAGTATTGTAACGGTCTGCACATAAATACTGACCGTAGCCTTTAACAAATGTATAGGTAAAGTATTGTAAAGGTGGGTGACAGTCAGATGCTAAACTAAAAAAGAAATCTTGGAGTCCCAGAGTAAGTCTGACTGAACCCCAAAATATTTGTTCTCATAGCACAGTGATAACAAAGGCACCCCAAAACACACTCATTCCTGTCCCAAGATGAAAACAAAGGTACCCAAGAAGTTTTGTGAAGATCAGTTCATAAATACGAGCTGTACAGAAGTTGTGACAAAAAACTGATTGGACCTAATTTCGGTACAAAATGGCCACTGGCAGCCATCTTAAATTTTGGACCGCACCCAGAAACACTCGTTCTCATCCCAAGGTGAGAACAAATGTACCCAAGAAGTTTTGTGAAGATCGGTTCATAAATACAGCCTCTAGCCCAAGATGTATTGACACATGCACTTACTGTGTATAAGTAGCACTGAAAAAATCAAAGTTTATTTAATTTGCATAATTTCTGCTCGAGAAAAAACCCCATATTATATGTGATGTATTCCTTGTTACTAAACATTCATACAGAAATTTATTCAAATCAGAACTTTCAAACAGAAGTTCTGTACAAAAAAACTGATTGCACTAATTTTGGTACAAAATGGCCACCGACAGCCATCTTGAATTTCGGACCGCACCCCAAAACACTGGTTCTCGTCCCACGGTGATAACAAAGGTACCCAAGAAGTTTCGTAAAGATCGGTTCATAAATACGGCCTCTTGCCCGAGCCGTATCGGCATTTGCAATTACAGTTCTGAAAGTAACATTAAATAGATCAAAGTTAGTCTAATTGGCATAATTTATGCACGAGAAAAAAACCCGTATTTTTTGTGATGTATCCCTTGGTACTAAACATTCACACAAAAAATTATTCAAATCAGCGCTTTCATATGGAAGTTCTGCGCAAAAATCTGATTGCACCTAATTTTGTACAAAATGGCTGCCAGCGGCCATCTTGAATTTCAGACCGGACCCCAAAACACTTGTTCTCGTCCCACAGTGATAACAAACATACCCAAGAAGTTCACTAATTTGCATAATTTACGCACAAGAAAAAAACCTGTATTGTATGTGATGTATCCCATGGTACTAAACATTCATACAAAAAATGATTCAAATCAGAGCTTTCATATGGAAGTTCTGCGCAAAAATAGGATTGCACCTAATTTTGGTACAAAATGGCTGCCGGTGGCCATCTTGAATTTCGGACCGCACCCGAATACACTCGTTCTCATCCCACGGTGATAACAAAGGTACCCAAGAAGTTTTGTAAAGATTGGTTCATAAATACGGCCTCTAGCCTGAGCCATATAGAAGTTGTGTACAAAAAACTGATTGGACCTAATTTCGGTACAAAATGTCTGCTGGCAGCCATCTGGAATTTTGGACCGCACCCAGAAACACTCGTTCTCGTCCGAAGGTGATAACAAAGGTACCCCAAGAAGTTTCGTGAAGATCGGTTGATAAATACAGCCTCTAGCCTGAGCCGTATTGACATGTGCACTTACAGTGTATAAGTAGCACTAAATAAATCAAAATTCATCTAATTTGCATAATTTCTGCATGAGAAAAAAAAACACTGTATGTGATGTATTCCATTTTACTAAACATTCATACAGAAATTTATTCAAAAAATAGAACCTTAGTGAGCACGCTCACATACCCCACGCACCCTGATATTTCAAGCTCGGAAAACTATTGTAATTTTTAGGAAAATGACCCGGAAATCTGTTACTTCTATTTTTCAGAGTCCAGGGCCCGTTATTTCCGCAAAAATCAGCCAAGCAGAACGAAATGCAACCTTGATCTGTAAGTCGTTGTTGTAGACTCATAGAAAAAAAGTCCGGAAAACTGTAATTTTGATGAACTTTTCAAAGTTGAAGGGCCGTAATTTTGGTAAAAATCAGTGGAGCGGAACAAAACCCAAACTTCTTCTGTAGGCCACCATGTTAGACTAACATACCAAAAATCAGCTCAATATCTGGAAGCGTGTAGGAAAAAAGTGCGCAAAACTGTAATTTTGATGAACTTTTCAAAGTTCAAGGGCCGTAATTTCGGTAAACAGCAGTGGAGCGGAACAAAATGCAAACATGATCTGTAGGCCACCATGTCAGACTAACATACCAAAAATCAGCTCAATATCTGGAAGCGTGTAGAAAAAAAGTCCGGAAAACTGTAATTTTGATGAACTTTTCAAAGTTCAAGGGCCGTAATTTTGGTAAAAATAAGTGGAGCAGAACAAAATGCAAACTTGATCTGTAGGCCACCATGTCAGACTAACATACCAAAAATCAGCTCAATATCTGGAAGCGTGTTGAAAAAAAGTCCGGAAAACTGTAATTTTGATGAATTTTTCCGAGTCCAAGGGCCGTAATTTTGGTAAAAATCAGTGGAGCAGAACAAAATGCAAACTTGATCTGTAGGCCACCATGTTAGACTCACATACCAAAAATCAGCTCAATATCTGGAAGAGTGTAGAAAGAAGTCCGGAAAACAAATAGGACTGACTGACGGACGGACCAGTCAAAAACATTATACCCCCGCAACTTTGTTGCGTGGGTATAATCAGAACTTTCACACAGAAGTTCTGTACAGAAGACTGATTGCACTAATTTTGGTACAAAATGGCTGCTGGTGGCCATCTTGAATTTCAGACCACACCCCAAAACACCCGTTCTCATCCCACGGTGATAACAAAGGTACCCAAGAAGTTTCGTAAAGATCGGTTCATAAATAAGGCCTCTAGCCTGAGCCGTATAGAAGTTGTGTACAAAAAACTGATTAGACCTAATTTCGGTACAAAATGGCCACTGGCAGCCATCTTGAATTTTGGACCGCACCCAGAAACACTCGTTCTCGTCCGAAGGTTTTAGCAGAGGTACCCAAGAAGTTTTGTGAAGATCGGTTGATAAATACAGCCTCTAGCCTGAGCCATATTGACATGTGTACTTACTGTGTGTAAGTAGCACTGAAAAAATCAAAGTTCATCTAATTTGCATAATTTCTGCACGCGAAAAAAACCCGTATTATATGTGATGTATCCCATGGTACTAAACATTCACACAAAAATTTTTTCAAATCAGCACTTTCATATGGAAGTTCTGTGCAAAAATCTGATTGCACCTAATTTTGTACAAAATGGCTGCCATCGGCCATCTTGAATTTCGGACCACACCCAAAAACACTCGTTCTCGTCCCACGGTGATACCAAAGGTACCCAAGAAGTTTCGTAAAGATCGGTTTATAAATACGGCCCCTAGCCCAAGCCGTATTGGCATTTGCACTTACAGTGCTGAAAGTAACACTAAATACATCAAAGTTAGTCTAATTTGCATAATTTACGTACGAGAAAAAAACCTGTATTATATGTGATGTATCCCATGGTACTAAACATTCATACAAAAAATTATTCAAATCAGCGCTTTCATATGGAAGTTCTGTGCAAAAATCTAAATTTTATAGTAAATTTCCTTTCTTATTATACCTACCACAATTGTTTACTACAGGCTTGCACTACAGTGGAAGTCCCTAACTCAGATAAAATACTCTCTATTTTTGTCTTTCCCAAGCAAGTTGGGAAAGAAAAGTGGTGCAAAAGCACCAATAAAAATAAGCCAAAACTGGGTCGAGTGCAACCGGCGCAGACCCAGTACGGGACGCTCTCTCCCAAGTACTCCACGACTTCCATTGCCAGTGCGCATATACCGTCTCTAAAGACTCATTCTTTTTGAATCCGTAAACGTTAGAGTTATGTGATCAGCGGGGAGGAAAGATTCTTTACCCGTAAAGAAGACGGGAGGGCCTCCATGTAAACAATTGTGGTAGGTATAATAAGAAAGGAAATTTACTATAAAATTTAGATTTCTTATCAACCTACTCACAATTGTTTACTACAGGCTGAATAGACAAAAGGCTGGAGGGAATCGCATAACCAACCCCCACATAACCCTAGTGCACTGGAACCGTGAAGCAGAAGGAAGAGGTCCCGAGGCTTATCAACCAGAATGTCGCAATCATTGGTAAAGGACAATGAAAAGAGACATATGAGCCTGTGTGACACACAGACAGAAAAAAGGGCAGTAACAGCACAAGGCTGAAACTGACCTTCAAGAAGCCTAATGGCTATGGCAGACAACAGCCTGAGCAGAAGAAAGAGGACCCAAGGCAAAAAGGTCCTCCGACTGCTCCTGCAACTGGCGTAAATAAAAGGTGGAGAAAGTAGAAGCATTTCTCCAGTAGGCTGCCTGCATAACATCCGACAACTTGACGGAGTTAGAATAAGCCCAAGAGGTAGACAGTGCCCGCACCTCGTGGGCAGAAATACGATTGGTAATACAATCGCCAGCTGCTAAACGACTATAAGCCGTACGAATAGCAAGACAAATCCATCGAGAAATGGATTGAGGAGAGATCTTCTGTCGACCCGGAATGAGAGACAGAAAAAACCGTTTTCTGCCCTTCCGTATGAAGCGTGTCCGATCAAGATAAATGCGAATAGCACGGACCGGACAGAGCAAAGGGCGAGTACCCTCAACAGAGGGAAGAGCCCTGATACAGATAGGAGGAGGAGTAGTATCTGGTAACTGATTCTTAGCCAAAAAGGAGCAATCAGTGGTAAAAGTAACACTGTTGGGAGAACTCCTAAAAAAGGCCGGGTCAACCGAGAGGGCGTGAAGCTCACTAACCTGTCTGGCCGAAGCAAATGCCATCAGAAAAGCCGTCTTATATGTGAGAAATTGCATATCCACCTGGGATAAAGATTCGAACGGCGCCCCCCCCCCCCCCCCCCCCCCCCCCCCCCCCCCCAGCAAAGCAGCACCCACGAAAGATTCCATCGTGGAGTAAGCTGCAAAGTCCAAGGCCTTTTCAAAGAAAAGTGCCGAACAAGCTTGGAGAGGTAAGGATTAGTGCCGATACGACGCTTCCCCACATAAGAAAAAATCTCTGAAAGCATAGACCTGTAACCCTTGATGGTAACAGGCTGGAGACCCCGAGAATCAAACAGATAGACCAGAAACTCCGCAATCTGTGAAATCGAAGGATTGGCATAATCAACAGAGTGATCAGCACACCATCGACAGAAGACCTTCCATTTAGCTGCATAAGCTAAACCAGTGGAGTGCCTCCTTGAAGAAGAAATGCACTCCACTGCTCGTCTCGAAAAACCTCTACGGAGGAGACAGGACCTGACAAAAGATATGCGTGAAGGCACAATGAAGTCGGGTCGACGTGAAACCTCCTCGGGCGACCTTGACAAAGAAGGTCGCGACGTAGCGGGAGACGTGCCGGAACCGCCGCCATCAGCAAGCGGAGCTGATTGATCCACACCCGCTGAGGCGACAGGGGAGCGATCAGAATGATTCGACAACTGCAGGTTCGAATTTTGGCGAGAACCTGAGGAAGAATCAGAACCGGCGAGAAGGCGTAGCGACTAGACCGTTCCAATCGAGTGACAAAGCGTCCACGGCAAAAGCCAGAGGATCTGGACACGGAGACACGAAAGTGTCCACCTGATGGTTCCAACGAGTCGCAAAGAGATCGATGTGGGGACGTCCCCAGAGATCGCAAAGCGACTGGAACACTGCCCTGTGAAGCATCCACTCGGTGGAAATAACCCTGCCCTGTCGGGACAGGGAGTCGGCTAGGACGTTCAGACGACCGGGAATGTGACGAACAACCACTCCGGCGTGAACCTCCTGAGCGAGCAGTAAAAGATCCCGAGCTAACTCGTACATCGGAAGCGAGTGCGTGCCGCCCTGGTTCCGAATGTAAGCAACCACTGTCGAATTGTCGGATAGTAGAAGGACCTGGCGATTCGACAGGTGAGGGATCCACTGCCTGAAACTCAGAAGAAGAGCAAGAAGCTCCTTCTGGTTGATGTGTAGAGCTGCTTGATCCTGGTCCCACATCCCGTGTAGGGAAAGACCGAGAGGATCCAACGTCGCACCCCATCCGAGATCGCTGGCATCTGCCGTCAGAACGCGATCGGACGTGGGTAAGTCCAGCGGAACACCCTGCGTAATCCACTGAACATCTGTCCAGGGAAGAAGGTGAGGATACAGAGAGTCCGGAAACGGAAGCACCTGATCCAGAGAATCTACATTCGGTCTCCAACGACTGAGCAGAAAGTGTTGGAGAGGTCTGACACGCAGCCGACCAAGAGGAATGAGATCCGTCACCGAACCGCAGAGACCGATCAGCCGGAGAAAACTCCGAGCGGTCGCGGACCTGGACTGGGACAGAGTCAGAGCAAAAGCTGAGAGAATCACAGCCTTGGCCTGGGGAACAGCCACCAAATTGAATTTGGTTTGGAAAGACATCCCCAGATGACAAAACGACTGAGAAGGGACCAGGTCCAACTTCTCCTCGTTGACTCTGAATCCTAGCGACGTGAGCAAGCTCAACAGAGTGGCGACATCCAATTCCAGTAAGGCAGCATTGGAATGCCTCTGGAGGATATCGTCCAGATATGCCGAAGTAGTCACCCTGGACTGTGTGCGATGGAACGCTATCACATGCGACATCAGTCTGGTGAACGCACAAGGAGCCAGGTTGAGGCCGAAAGGCATGGCCTTGAACTGGTAAACTCGCCCCAGAAAAGCGAACCTGAGATACTTCCGTGACGCCCGATGCATCGGAACGTGGAAGTAAGCGTCTCGCAGGTCGATGCTGGCTGCGAAATCTCCCTGGTGAATTGATTGGCGGACCGACCTGAAAGTCTCCATGCTGAACTTGGGAGCAATGATAGACTGGTTCAGGATGCTCAGATCGATAACCGGTCGGAGTCGGCCGTCCTTCTTCGGCACCAAGAACAGGCGGGAATAGAAACCCACTGACTGAACGTTCTTGACGACCTCGATCGCCCCCTTTGCCAGGAGATTGGCAATCTCTGTGGACAAAAGTTCCCGACGTAGAACTGTGGTTGGAAGAGGCACCCTTGACAGAGTGGGGTGCCGTCGGAAGGATATGCGCAGCCCGGACCGAACAACATCTAACACCCATGGATCGGATGTGATGGTGGTCCAATGGTCTGCGAACTCTGCTATCCTTCCTCCAACCTGGGACGAGTCGAGGTGAGGACCTTCATTTCGAGCCCCGACGAGGCCCGCGAGAGGAGAAACCACCTCCTCTGCTAAATGAAGAATCCTGAGACTTCCCTCGATTCTGCCGACCCCTACCTTTACCCCGTGAGTAAGAAGTAGAGGCGGCGGCAGAAGGACCAGCCTTTTGCTTCACAGAGGAAGCAGAAGGGTACTTGTTAGGCTTGGAACGGCCCTTGCCTCCCCGAGAAGGCTGATCAAGTTGACGAAACAGCAGCTGATCTTTGGAATGACGTAGGACGTCATCCCGGACCGTCGACACGGAACCATGGAAAAGTTGCGGACCTGCCAAAGAAGCAGATCGAAGAGTAGCACGCTGCTCCTCGGGAAGGGATCGTCCTGTGTCCAGCACAGCGTCCCTTCGAACTAATTCCAAATTGGCCGTGTTACAGGCATGCGTGTGAGTAAGGTGCATAAGCGCCTTGGACAGCACACGCAAAGGAGCCTGTACCTCGTCAAACTTATCTGGAGGCAGATAAGCAGCCAAAGCTGAGCCGACGTGATCTGAGAGAGAAAGCATGCCAAGCATCTCTCTAGATAAGCCCAACGTGGACTCCAATGACGGCAGACTTGGGCTTGGAAAGCCCGAGGGAAGTGGAGTCCTGATCCAGAACCGTCAAAGTCTGGCAGACTGACGGATTGGCGGAATCGTAGGAACGATAACGCACAGGAGGCAAAAAGGTGTCAACCCTGGTGAAGAACGAAGTCTTCAAAGCCTTGGAATTCAGCTTGGCATCCAATGCTGAAAAAGCCTCAACCACCTGTACCGACTGGCATGGTCGAAGGCGCCCAGAAGCAGGTTGCTCCATAGGCTGTTGGCGCGCGACCGATGATCGCGGCCAGGCTGACACTGTCGGCTGGTTAGCAGGTTTGAGCTCAGGCAGAAACCCAAACACAAAGTCAAGAGCCGCCCCCAAGTCCGAAGACTGCTGGCCCTCGACCTCAAGCATGTCGGACTCCTCCCCAGAGTCGGAAGACACATAGCCCATCATGGGCAAACCAGCCGACGCCTCCCATGGTGTCAGGACACCAGAGGAATCGGAAACCGGCCTGTTTCCAATCCCGGTAGGCGGCGCCATAGGAGGCGCCTGGAAACCACCCATAGCCTCGCTGGAAGCAACAGGAAGGCTCTTTGAGAGAACCTGAGTGAGTAAGGAGAGGGCCTCCCTAAGCTCACTGCCTGTACCGACCGGTTTGACAGGGGAGCGAACCGGCAAAGTGGCTTCACCTCTGACCCTCTTAACCAGCGAAGGGTCACGATCCTCCAAAACACCCGACGCGGGACGACGGGCGGCAGCCGAAACATCTGAAGGCAGACGTGTATAGGGGTACGATGCACCCCGAGGATCAATATTGCGAGAACTCATGAGAGTCACCGCGGACCTCTGCGGGACAGAAGGTCCAGGCTGCACAAAAGGCGTTGGTCCCCCAAAACTGGTCGTGTGACCAGAGTGAGTGGACGGAAACGCCACGGAGTTCATAGTGTTTCCACTACGAACATCCGAATCCAAAGACACAACTGTGGTACTCGACGGCGACGAGACCACAGCGATGGGCTCGGCCGGCAGCCCCTTCCGACTTCGCCGAGTTGAAGTCAGGGAAGGCTGGGGCCGATATCCCACGTCTACAGTATCGGACAGTTCTGCAGTCCCCTGCAGCGAAAAGCCGAGGCCGGCTGAAACAGACAACGAAGCAGACGGACCAGCAGCAGTAGTAGATACGTCGAGAGTCGTTGAGGCTGGTGAAATAGTGGAGAGAGCACACCGGCTCGGCTCCGAAGGAGGAGTCACAACCCTAGTGACAGCCTCAGATGTCGACTGGAGGGGGACCGTAGTCCCGGAACCAGGCATCTCTACACCAGAACACTCAACGGCTCCCGCAGTATCCACCACAGGAAAAGACTGCACATCCCCCACGGAGGAGGAATAACTCTCACCAGACAAAGTCGCCTCGGGAGGCCCCGAACGACCATGTTCTCCTTTCCCCGCGGGAGCGGGAGGCACGGCCACGAGAACGAACGACACGATTTACTGACGCCCAAAAGGTGGAAGACCATGTTCCACAGACACCACACGGCCGCTCGGCCGAACACCCATTACAGGAGGAACACGACGAATGTACATCGTCCACATGCTTAGGCAGCAGACACTGCCCACAAGGAATTGTCCTAGGCATGAAAGTGGTGAGAGGAGCAGAGAAGGTGAGATCAGAAAACAGAACACCCCCAAAGAGAGAAAGGTGACAGAAACAAAGACCCCAGACGGTCGACCGGGAACCACCCAACAGGAAGACTACTCTCAACAGAAAGAAGAAACACTGTAGGAGTGGTACCCCGCTGACACCTAACTCTAACACAATTAGAAAAATTAGCAAAAAAAGCATGAACAATAATTGTGAAAATCTAAGTCCGAACCGCGTGGCCCGCGAAAATCGCGTGCGACCCGAGAGAGAGCAAATAAATATACATTATGGACATATAATAGAAAAAAGAGAATATAAAACACTGTTCCTGAGAATACAAAGGATACACTGTGGTATAATGAAGCAGGAAACATCAAACATCGAGCTGGTGGAACACTGATAAGCGTGCAAAAACATCTCGACACGAAGCGGATTTTAAAAAGAATGAGTCTTTAGAGACGGTATATGCGCACTGGCAACGGAAGTCGTGGAGTTGTACTTGGGAGAGAGCGTCCCGTACTGGGTCTGCGCCGGTTGCACTCGACCCAGTTTTGGCTTATTTTTATTGGTGCTTTTGCACCACTTTTCTTTCCCAACTTGCTTGGGAAAGACAAAAATAGAGAGTATTTTATCCGAGTTAGGGACTTCCACTGTAGTGCAAGCCTGTAGTAAACAATTGTGAGTAGGTTGATAAGAAATGCCGAAGTAGTCACCCGGGACTGTGTGCGATGGAACGCTATCACATGCGACATCAGTCTGGTGAACGCCCAAGGAGCCAGGTTGAGGCCGAAAGGCATGGCCTTGAACTGGTAAACTCGCCCCAGAAAAGCGAACCTGAGATACTTCCGTGACGCCCGATGCATCGGAACGTGGAAGTAAGCGTCTCGCAGGTCGATGCTGGCTGCGAAATCTCCCTGGTGAATTGATTGGCGGACCGACCTGAAAGTCTCCATGCTGAACTTGGGAGCAATGATAGACTGGTTCAGGATACTCAGATCGATAACCGGTCGGAGTCGGCCGTCCTTCTTCGGCACCAAGAACAGGCGGGAATAGAAACCCACTGACTGAACGTTCTTGACGACCTCGATCGCCCCCTTTGCCAGGAGATTGGCAATCTCCGTGGACAAAAGTTCCCGACGTAAAACGTCTGAAGGAACTGTGGTTGGAAGAGGCACCCTTGACAGAGTGGGGTGCCGTCGGAAGGATATGCGCAGCCCGGACCGAACAACATCTAACACCCATGGATCGGATGTGATGGTGGTCCAATGGTCTGCGAACTATGCTATCCTTCCTCCAACCTGGGACGAGTCGAGGTGAGGACCTTCATTTCGAGCCCCGACGAGGCCCGTGAGAGGAGAAACCACCTCCTCTGCCAAATGAAGAATCCTGAGACTTCCCTCGATTCTGCCGACCCCTACCTTTACCCCGTGAGTAATAAGTAGAGGCGGCGGCAGAAGGACCAGCCTTTTGCTTCACAGAGGAAGCAGAAGGATACTTGTTAGGCTTGGAACGGTCCTTGCCTCCCCGAGAAGGCTGATCAAGCTGACGAAACAGCAGCTGATCTTTGGAATGACGTAGGACATCATCCTGGACCGTCGACACGGAACCATGGAAAATTTGCGGACCTGCCAAAGAAGCAGATCGAAGAGTAGCACGCTGCTCCTCGGGAAGGGATCGTCCTGTGTCCAGCACAGCGTCCCTTCGAACTAATTCCAAATTAGCCGTGTTACAGGCATGCGTGTGAGTAAGTTGCATAAGCGCCTTGGACAGCACACACAAAGGAGCCTGTACCTCGTCAAACTTATCTGGAGGCAGATAAGCAGCCAAAGCTGAGACGACGTGATCTGAGAGAGAAAGCATGCCAAGCATCTCTCTAGATAAGCCCAACGTGGACTCCAGAGTCGTCATTGGAATGACGGCAGACTTGGGCTTGGAAAGCCCGAGGGAAGTGGAGTCCTGATCCAGAACCGTCAAAGTCTGGCAGACTGACGGATTGGCGGAATCGTAGGAACGATAACGCACAGGAGGCAAAAAGGTGTCAACCCTGGTGAAGAACGAAGTCTTCAAAGCCTTGGAATTCAGCTTGGCATCCAATGCTGAAAAAGCTTCAACCACCTGTACCGACTGGCACGGTCGAAGGCGCCCAGAGGCAGGTTGCTCCAAAGGCTGTTGGCGCGCGACCGATGATCGCGGCCAGGCTGACACTGTCGGCTGGTTAGCAGGTTTGAGCTCAGGCAGAAACCCAAACACAAAGTCAAGAGCCGCCCCCAAGTCCGAAGACTGCTGGCCCTCGACCTCAAGCATGTCGGACTCCTCCCCAGAGTCGGAAGACACATAGCCCATCGTGGGCAAACCAGCCGACGCCTCCCATGGTGTCGGGACACCAGAGGAATCGGAAACCGGCCTGTTTCCAATCCCGGGAGGCGGTGCCATAGGAGGCGCCTGGAAACCACCCATAGCCTCGCTGGAAGCAACAGGAAGGCTCTTAGAAAGAACCTGAGTGAGTAAGGAGAGGGCCTCCCTAAGCTCACTGCCTGAACCGACCGGTTCGACAGGGGAGCGAACCGGCAAAGTGGCTTCACCTCTGACCCTCTTAACCAGCGAAGGGTCACGATCCTCCAAAACACCCGACGTGGGACGACGGGCGGCAGCCGAAACATCTGAAGGCAGACGTGTATAGGGGTACGACGCACCCCGAGGATCAATATTGCGAGAACTCATGAGAGTCACCGCGGACCTCTGCGGGGCAGAAGGTCCAGGCTGCACAAAAGGCGTTGGTCCCCCAAAACTGGTCGTATGACCAGAGTGAGTAGACGGAAACGCCACGGAAGCCATAGTGTTTCCACTACGAACATCCGAATCCAAAGACACAACTGTGGTACTCGACGGCGAAGAGACCACAGCGATGGGCTCGGCCGGCAGCCCCTTCCGACTTCGCCGAGTTGAAGTCAGGGAAGGCTGGGGCCGATATCCCACGTCTACAGTATCGGACAGTCCTGCAGTCCCCTGCAGCGAAAAGCCGAGGCCGGCTGAAACAGACAACGAAGCAGACGGACCAGCAGCAGTAGTAGATACGTCGAGAGTCATTGAGGCTGGTGAAAAAGTGGAGAGAGCACACCGACTCGGCTCCGAAGGAGGTGTCACAACCCTAGTGACAGCCTCAGATGTCGACTGGAGGGGGACCGTAATCCCGGAACCAGGCATCTCTACACCAGAACACTCAACGGCTCCCGCAGTATCCACCACAGGAAAAGACTGCACATCCCCCACGGAGGAGGAATAACTCTCACCAGACAAAGTCGGCTCGGGAGGCCCCGAACGACCACGTTCTCCTTTCCCGCGGGAGCGGGAGGCACGGCCACGAGAACGAACGACACGATTTACTGACGCCCAGAAGGTGGAAGACCATGTTCCACAGACACCACACGGCCGCTCGGCTGAACACCCATTACAGGAGGAACACGACGAATGTACATCGTCCACATGCTTAGGCAGCAGACACTGCCCACAAGGAATTGTCCTAGGCATGAAAGAGGTGAGAGGAGCAGAGAAGGTGAGATCAGAAAACAGAACACCCCCAAAGAGAGAAAGGTGACAGAAACAAAGACCCCAGACGGTCGACCGGGAACCACCCAACAGGAAGACTACGCTCAACAGAAAGAAGAAACACTGTAGGAGTGGTACCCCGCTGACACCTAACTCTAACACAATTAGAAAAATTTGCAAAAAAAGCATGAACAATAATTGTGAAAATCTAAGTCCGAACCGCGTGGCCCGCGACCCGAGAGAGAGCAAATAAATATACATTATGGACATATAATAGAAAAAAGAGAATATAAAACACTGTTCCTGAGAATACAAAGGATACACTGTGGTATAATGAATCAGGAATCATCAAACATCGAGCTGGTGGAACACTGATAAGCGTGCAAAAACATCTCGACACGAAGCGGATTTTAAAAAGAATGAGTCTTTAGAGACGGTATATGCGCACTGGCAACGGAAGTCGTGGAGTTGTACTTGGGAGAGAGCGTCCCGTACTGGGTCTGCGCCGGTTGCACTCGACCCAGTTTTGGCTTATTTTTATTGGTGCTTTTGCACCACTTTTCTTTCCCAACTTGCTTGGGAAAGACAAAAATAGAGAGTATTTTATCCAAGTTAGGGACTTCCACTGTAGTGCAAGCCTGTAGTAAACAATTGTGAGTAGGTTGATAAGAAATCGGATTTCACCTAAGTCTGTACAAAATGGCCGCCAGCAGCCAACTTGAATTTCGGATCGGACCCCAAAACACTCGTTCTCGTCCCATGGTAATAACAAAGGTACCCAAGAAGTTTCGTAAAGATCGGTTCATAAATACGGCCTCTAGCCCGAGCCATATTGAATTGTTGACAGACAGACAGACAGATGGTCAGACGGACGACTGGCCATGGCATAAGCTCAAATTTGGCTTCGCCAAAGTTGAGCTAAAAATGTATTTAGCGTTTTTTTCATGGTTACTCTACGGGAACATCGTTTATCGTTTCGTTTCTATTTCTAGTCCCGTTTATAAACTATGATAATCATTTGGCGGCTCACTCGCTTGACCTGTAAAGTCGGCAAATACAACTAAGAATACATCCGTCCCGCAAAGCCATACTACTAAAATTAAATAAACAAGCCTGAAAAACAAGATATCGGTACAGGACAAGTTACAGACAGATGAAGGTCTGTAAATAGGTACTGGTTAGTTTTACATAATGTTTTCTACTTCTCAGCCGTTGTTTCCTACCACACCGCCGCCACCCACCCCCCAACCCCACCCCCCCCCCCCCCCCCCCCACCCCCCTCCGAAAATGCCGGCATTGAAGTTATGGACAGAAAAATGACATGAACATAGTTATGCATCAATTGTTCCTCACACCAACTCCCAATACCCTGTTTCACTTCTCCGCCCTCTATTGCTCCATTCACCAAAACTCTGGCGATAAAATGTCCTGAAGTTTCCAATTGGATAGAAAAAATACTTTCTATTTCATCGCCTCAGTCTTGTCTTGAATGACATGATGCTGTAATACGCTTAGCTACGTCGGATGTCATTTACCACTTAATAAAGGCTTCGGTGTCCAGGTATATTGTACATTACAAAAATGTTTCAACTCTGTGGGTGCATTTAGATTTTAACACCAACATTTTAAAAAATGTCAATCATTTAAATGCAGCAAATCTCCTTTTGCCATTCAAATAGTGGGTAGTTCAGATAAAAAGAAAAAAAAAACAATGGAAAAGGCACTCTTAGACGAGCAGTAGCCGTCCCCCTTTCGTGTTTTCACAGGTGGTTAACTACAGTAGTTTGTTTTGTAATTAAACTGGTGGCAATTCGACACTAACCGAAATTGGATTAAGTGCCGGGCAAACAAATCAATCAGCTTCCTTTTATTGTGCAGGCCTTCTGAAGTTATTGTTTACAAAAAACAATACTCTGGATCTCACAATGCACCCCGAAAAGTAATTAAGGCCATACAAAGTTGATTGTCTGTTTCTCAGGCCATTTTTTCCAAAAAAGCATGCGGGCAGGTTTTTTTTTTTCTTTTTATTTTCTCCCCGAGAGGTTGTTTGTGATAATTTGACCCCCCCCCCCCCCCCCCAAATGCCTGGTCGACCTCGCAAAATTTCGCAAATATATTGGTTATTCACCACAGGGGTGTTGGGTTGTAAATGAAGTGGGGTTTGAATGTTTGTTTTTTCCGTGAAACATGAAAATTATAACACAGGACGAAAGTCACGAAACGCCTCGTGGGTGAAACGTCTCGGGTTGAAACGTCTCTGGGACAAATCAAATGTCGAAGTGCCAACTTTCAGAGATTTATTTTACCAAAAAAAAAAAATCCTTTCACAACCTGCCTAATAAAATCGTGAATCGCAATTTTTCCCCATTATATTCAAAATTATCACAACCCATTTGAACGGGCAGTTCATCCATAAATCATATTTTTTTGAAATCTGAAAATGAAATACAAAACGAATGTTTGCGTGTTTTTATTAACCAATTCGACCGCACATACCAGCCTATATGCAATTTATTTTCAACTATGACTGTTACTTTTATATCAAGCAACGGTTACTATTATTTATCCAATTATCCTGCATCTCAAATGCATTTATTTAAATTAACTGGGAAACTCGTAACGGTTTCAAATAACAGTACACAAATTCCCAATGACGGCCATTTACAATACAAATGTTACTAAAAATAAATGCCAGGAGACTGTGTTCCATTCAACATAGCACCTTTGCAGACTTTTGAGGGTTGGTGCGAATCAAAGGTTCCAGGTCAACTCGCCCTCGGGTCAACTCGCCCCCGCCAGTTTTCCCGGGTCAACTCACCCCCGATTGGGGGGCGAGTTGACCCGTATTTGAGGGGCGAGTTGACCCGGGAAAATTTTTTTGGGGGGTGGGTAATTTTTTTTTAAAAATTGGGGGGAGGGGTAATTTTTTTGTGGTTAAATTGCTGAGAAAAACTGAAAACTGAAAAATAAATGAAGTACTTACCTTCAAAATTTTTAATCATCCCTTTAGAAAATCCAAGAATCAAAACATAAATCCTTTCATAGAAAACCTATGGAATAACAGGGAGCACATAAACACAACATACTAACATCCTGAAGGCAGACGATACAATGATTGAATAAAAAACAAATCTACAGGGACCGAGTTGACACGAATTACTCAAACTGAATAGCGGTTCTTCAAAAACATCTTTGATGAATATTTTTTTGCTAACAGTCAAGATGTTTGTTTTTACAGTAATCACATAGCAGTTGGTGTTTTATTTGAGATTGATTGTGTGGCTGATTGCCTTTCATCATCACGTTTTCAAAAGTGTCGATTGGCATCACTTTTATCAGCCGCCTGCCAAGTATATAAAATGGGAAAAGGGCAACCTACGTTTCTGCAACATACACAAGAAACCACCAAACACTAGGCAAGGATTGAAACAAGCTTGTCTGGCTGGGGACGAGTGTACATTTTATATAAATAAACATTTGAATAAAGATTTAACAGCCCTTTTAAGGGCTTGAGGGTATGTGTTTGGGGGTGGGGGTGGTGGAGGTCATTTGGAATTCCCGAAGGATAACCAGATACCTCATAATCAGATGCGGCATCCTATCTCCCAGAAGGCTTGATGGATGACTCCCGGTTTTTCAAAACTAAACTGTTGGAGCTTTCTCCACTCCTTTTTTGTAACCGCTATGGTCATAAACCGGGACCGCTACCTAACCGGCATTGATGTTTGGTTTTCTTTTCTCTTCTTCCCTTAAATTTGCCATCGCACAACATTACATTCTGGCTCGCCACCATGGTGGGACTCAAACCTCTACCATCGCCGAGCTGGAAACGAATAGAGTCCACTCTCTAATAGTTTTAATGGCGTTGAGGGATTGAGTATTGACAATCTAACACTCCAACGTAAACTGCCGGGAATTCTAACCGCGTGCATACCCCCTCAGACTCCATTTGAGGCAATAGGAAAGCTAGGCCTGTGTGACCCAAGTGAAATAACATTTCCCCACTCCTCGGCGAAAAGGAAATAGGTTTTACTTCCCCATAGTTCGTCATATATTTCTCGGCGATTTCAATACATTTTCATGTTTAGTTAGTATAAATGTGTCTTTACGTGTTTTGTACGAGTGCTGTAACCAACTTTATATTGTAATTTATATTGTAAAATAATAAAATATATATTATTGAAATAAAAAATGCTGGTCTGGCTGGACTTCATAATATTGTTGTAAATAATAGATTATAGTATTAAAATAAAAAAAAAAATGCTGATATAACTAGAGTTACGTTTTTTTTACTGGGGGCGAGTTGACCTGGGGCGAGTTGACCCGGGGCAAGTTGACCCGAGGGCGAGTTGACCCATTCCCCGAATCAAACATGGTGCGAATCGACCATTCCCCTTTGTGACTGTTTGTTGTCAGACTGAAAGACACCTTCCTTCTTGCTGTCATTATGACTTACCTTTTACAGAATAAAACACTTTCTGTCGTGAATATTGCTAAAACCCACCCACTTTATTAAGGTATGATGTAGAAAAAGCTTGAAGTGTGTTAATTTAAAATTTGCAAACGCATCGATATCGATTTACCGAAATGAGCACAATATCTCAAATTTTTTTTAAAGATTTTTTTTGTGCCATAAAAAGGTTGCATGTGCACCAAAAATGACCATGCACGTGGGCCTGAGAAACAGAGTTTCTTTTTCTTATGGCCTAAGTTAATTTAAGTATTCATGCAATTGAATTAAATATTTTGAGAATGGCGAAATATTTTTTTAAATTATTTCAAAAAAAAATATTGCAGCCCTCGCGACAATGAGCCTGTGGAGTAAGTTTCAGTATGCCCACTCCCACTCCGCAATCTCTTTGGTGCAGTAGATAAATGTCTACATCTGTAGATCAGCACTCTTTGCTTCCAAGATTTCCCAGACAAGGATGTGCATTTATTTAAATCATGGTGTGTGTATGTACTCCTCTAAGGTTTCTCTTGGAATGGTGTATTTTAAATGGAACTTAGTTTCAACTGCATGCAGGTCCGAACTTAGGTGGGCAGAAGGTGCATTCGTGTTTTGTACAGAGCACGTGTTCAGACGAGAATTAGCATTTTCGTGTTTAGCATACAAATGAACAAATTAAGGCTGGAACCATTCTTCGTTGTTTTTTGTTCGATGAACATTTTATTTTTAACGTGCATTATCCCAACAAAACATATTTCATTAGATTAAATGGCCATTCGCATATTTCTTCAAATGTTTATTCACCACAAAACAACCACCTCACATAAACATTCCATTCGAGTATTTGGCTTTTGCACTGCTGAAAATCACTGTAGCCCACAAATCCCGTAATGTAAATTTTTGGTGTGGCACAACCCACGGGAAGTACCACGGCAAAACATTATTTTACGGACTTTGGATCCAAATGTGAACTATTGTCAGTGGCGTAGGAAGCATTTGAATGGGGGGGTGGGGTCAAATTTCTGAACTTTGGGGGAGGGGGGGGGGGCACACATTTCTGATTATTAAGTGATATGACTGGGCAGCAGATGTTGAAGGCATCTGACACGAGTGCTGAAGTCGCAAAGTGAGGGGGGGGGGGGGGGGGGTGTTCCGGGGGCATTTCCAGAAAAAATTTAAAACAGAGGTATCAAATGGTGCATTCTGGTGGCTTTTTGAAAATCCTATTGTTTTCTTCAATAGAAAAAGTGGATGTTTTAACAGCATGTTGGACATTTTTAAAGATGCTGGTACTTCCTTCCCGTGAATTAATGCTGCGTGCCTGCGATACAGGATTTGCGAAATTTATGCAAGGGAAATGTCGTATCCGCAAGAACAGATGCCCAATCATGCCTCTATAGGTTCATGAATAAGTCATAGAAACCGCAACCAAATAACTGAATTTGTCTTGGTACTGCATACACACCAGTGTAAGTCACACAGGAGTGCATGAAGTTCCCAGACAAATTCGATAGCGTTGGCTGGTTATACATGCAGGCGAGCCCTATTTTCACCAAACATGGAAAGGGGGGAGGGGTCCTGTGCCCCACCCCCCAGTTTCTGTGCCCCTGCTCACCGTCGACAGTATAATAATAAAACAGATTACCAGCGAATATACTGCAAGTGAATGGCGGGGTGTGGTAAAAACGGAAAACACATTATAAATGATTTAAATATGAATTTGTTAGATGTATGTTTGACACGTATAAACTAAAACGCACATTGAGGCGAAACAAGAAATATTTAAAACAAGAGCAACGCCTAGCGGGGCATTATACGCCCGTTTGGGTTTTTTTTTTGAGAGGAGGTGTATTTTTGACCGATTTCTAAGTATGAAAAGGGCAATAACTCCTACGGAAATCGACAAACATGACCCATGTGTGAGATACCATGCTAATGAAGCCGCATATTAAATTTCAAAAGAATCCGATTAAGTTAACGGACTGTAGACCACAGAAAGCACCATTTGACTGATTTCTAAGTATGAAAAGGACAATAACTCCTAAGAAAACAACCGAACACGACCCAAATATGAACTTGTGCGAGATATTATGGCCATGAAGCTGCGTATTAAATTTGAAAAGAATCTGATTAAGTTGACAGTCTGTGGAGCACGGAAAGCATAATTTGCTCGACTTAAAGGGGGAATAACTACTAGAAAAACTGTCGAACATGACCCAAATTTGAACTTGCATGAGATCTTATTCTGGTTGTGCAGTATATCAAATATTTTTTAAATCTGATTGAAATCACGCTCGGTACAGCATGGAATACAACTGTCCCCGGACGGACAGGCGGACAGCACCATAACATAATACGTCCGTTTTTCAAACGGGCATATAAAAATTGCATGGGTGATGGGATTACAACCCCCCACTCTCCCCGCCACCCCGAATAAGTAGAAACATAGAAACAATTTTTGTTGGAAAATTTGTAGCTTGTAGTTACGGAAAGGTATCTACCCCACTGCCAAAGGAATGCAAATACATGTACATTTACACCACAAAAGTTTGTTTTAAACTTTTATACATGGACGAAATAGACAGCGCAAATTTGTACCAGCTGAAAACGAAGTTGAAGATTTCTGTTTTTTCGACTGTCGTGTGCACACACCACTTTTTTCATGCACATGTTTGGTTCCACGAAAACGCAAATGTATCGAAGGCACACACATACAATGATACATGCGTTGGTCAGTATTTCTATTTTTTCTGTCTCCGCTTACACATTTAGGGCTTTGTACTCATCTTAATTTGTTGTTGTCGTTGCACAGATACATGTAATCATTGGAACTTTTATCGATTTGAGAGCTTCTAAATAAAACATGGTTGAACACCGTGGCGGAATAATGCACATTAATTAGTCATTATCGCTACCGAAAAACATCAAACGCTGGCTACAAGTGGAAAGGGGTAATCTCTTTAATCCCTTATCCAATTAATCACAGTGTTTGAAAATTAGCCACCGTGTGCAAACGGCTGAAATTTGCGTTTTTCACTCATCACCGGAGCGGGTGTTTGAGACAGGATACACTTGGTACATACTGCAAAGTAGAAAACAAAAAATGTAAACCGAACGCCGGGTCTTCAGCCCCCAAAAAACCGAAACCAAAGTGAAAAAATCACAACTGCCAATCTCCACCTGGAAATCAGCAATATTTGGTATGGACGAATCATATATGTCTATCGACTGATCCTTACACCAACGGAAGAAAACCCTCTACTTCACTGAATAGTTCAACGAAGAGGAGGACCTCCTGCAGTTAGAAATGGGCCACTTCACGTCCTCTAAACTGTTTTCCGTGCAAGAAAGACCGCACAACGGAAATACGTGAAGGTTGTCACCTTCTGGGTTGTGATGCAGTGCGCGTGACTTCCCCTGATAAAGAAGGTCCTCTCGTGGAGGAAGCTTCCGGGTAATGTCCCATAACAGACACCTGAGAAAATTGATCCAAGGTACAACAGAGGTGCTACAAGCAGAATTTTGCAATTAGACTGTTTACTCTTTAACAGAATCTGCTGAATCAATGGAGTTGGAGGATATGCGTATCCTATCATTCCATCCCATGAAATTGACAAAGCGTCTACTGCGTACACTCGATGATCTGGACATTGCGACACGAACGTCGGTAACTGATTGTTCAGGTGTGTCGCAAAAAGATCTATCATGGGACGATCCCACTGGTAGCAAATCTGTCTGAATATTCGCTTGTTGCAAGTCCATTCCGATGTCAACAGGCGACCTTTCTGAGAGAGCGAGTCTGCTAGTTCGTTCAGACGACCCAGTATATGACGGACAGAGAGTTGAACGCCACGATTCATGACATATAGGAGAATCCTCGTCGTTAATTTGCATAATGGAATCAAATAAGTGCCGCCTTGGTTCCTGAGGTAATCAACTACTGTTGAATTGTCCGGCAGAATTTGAACGTGGACGTTCGCTATTAAGACGAATCCAATGTTGAAGTGCTAGCCATATTGACATCATCTCTTTGATGTTTATGTGCTTCTCTAGGAACCGAGAGTCCCAAAGACCCTGACACTTAAAGTCTGTGGGACATAGGGTCGTGCCCCAGCCCGTCTGATGTCATAATCATGAAAGCCGCATCCGGCAGTTGCAATGGAACTCCCGGAGTTAACTACTGAAGATCTGCCCAAATCTGAACCTTTTGTTTTACTAGGTCCGTTAAGACAATACTGGTTTCATCAGTCACATGAATTCCCTCGCTGTTAATGTGTCTGAGTGTAGACAAAAGCGAGCATAACAACTGACTAATTGAGCTTTGGGTAACGGCAGATGAACCAGATTGTTGTGAGCCTCAAAGCTCATTCCCAAGTGAGTGAACGACTTGGACAGATCTGGATCTGACTTTTTCTCGTTTACGATGAAACCGAGACAATGAAGTAATAGAAGCAGACTCTGAACATGGTTCTGAAGTATAATTCTGTTGCTGTATCTCTGCAGAATGTCGTCCAAGTTAGCCGACATTAGCGCAGACGAATGAGTTCGGAAGTATGACATTACTGCGTTCATTATTCGAGTGAATGCCCAGAGAGCCAGGTTTAGACCAAAGCACATTGCTCAGAATTGATAAACCTTCCCTTGTACGGCGAACCGCAGGTACTTTCTGAATGCCGGATGTACCAAGACATGAAAGTAAGCGTCCTTTAGATCTATGCTTTCCACATAGTCATTCACTCGAATGCTCGAATACCTCCGCTAGGAGAGACTCTCTTTTGAAAGGATCCGACGGAAGATTTGTCCAACGCAGACATCTCGTTAGTGGGGGTTTCGCTCGGAATGATGGCCATAAGCCGTCCGAGACTACACTTCTCACCCACTGATCTTCCGTGACTGCTATCCAGTTTCTCGCAAAGTCTGATAACCTTCTGCCAACTAGCAAACAATAGAGGTCTTGAACATCACCTGTAAGACTTGCGAGGCTTACAGGAGAAACTACGTTCTCCCCGCGAAGATCCTCGCCCCATCGGCTTAGAGGCATCTGATCGATAGTCCTGATCAGACTTACGCCCCTTTCCCGAGTCGCTATATTGACAACCTCCAGAGTAATTGTATGAGGGTTTCTTGTACCCTTGCGAGGAGTTCCCTTTTGATGATTTTGATTTGGAACGTCCTCGCTTACTCCGGTCTGCTGAAGCGGGTTGTTGAGACGCCGACTTCAATAGCAGAGCACTGGACGCTTTCTTGGTAGCTTGTTCATATACTAACGAAAGCTTGTCGTCAAAGATAGTATTTCCGGAGACACCTTGTCATCTATAAGTGATGACGACGCATGGGCAGCATCACGTCTAATTAACTCCAGATTAGCCACTGTCAGGGCGCAGTTATACGTGGCATACATGATTGCCCAGGAAAGAACTCTAAGAGAGGTACACACGTCCTCAAATTCCTTCCCATTGAGACGTTGCACCATAGCTCTGGTAAGGCGATCTGCGTAGGACATTGTGTCCAAATTCGCCCTATTCGATGAAATTGCAGTTTCCATTACAGCTGAGCGAATGCTGAATGATGCAGGTAAGGATATATCTAAATCCTCGGCCTGCTCATCCAAATGCAGTGGAGCTCTCTGCGCATCTTCTCTAACCGTTTTAAATAAATGTGGTCCAAGGAATGGTATATTTATGGAAGATGTTGACAAGAAACTGTCTCTTTTCCTCGCACTCGAGAGGTTAAATATGGTGTCGTTTACATGGCCAAAGGCCTGCGACACCGGCCTAGACTGAACCGGGAAAGAAAGAACTTCTTCCTTCCTCCGTATAAAGTCTGCATCTAGAGACGCCAGTGGTTTCTCTCTTGTTGTCCAGGTTGCTGATTCGGTAGAACAAACTCAGAGTAGTATTGAAGGATAAAATCCATCGCAACCATGTGTTGCTCCGAAAGGGAAGGGTAATCCTCTTCCTTATCCCTTTCACCATCCGAGTGAATCAGCTGAGAATCTCGGTCCATTTCATCTGCATGAACAGACGACTTGACCAATGCTGCACTGTCCGACAGCACAGGCTCTGAGCCTGAGGGAGGCTACTCCCACACTTGCTGGGATGCTGCGAACAGCTGCGCAATCTGCGACAGCAAGTCAATCGTCGAGGCCTGAGGAGCAGCGGTTTTCTGTTTCTTATCCGCTTGCTGCTCCTGGGAAGGCGTTCCGGAGATGGATCTCTTCTCCGAGCGTCCCGATGATCGAGGCCTCAGCTCCTTAGGCTACCGGATGGTCCGACTTCATAGGTGAAGAGCGGTTCCTTCTTCGCGCAGTCACGTGTGAGGAATGATCATAGCGGATGAAGCCGTGACTGTAGCCAAGGCCGGTTGCAGTCTAGATAGGAGTGCCCCGAGCGACAAGTGTGAACGTATACTCCGGGCCGTGCAAGTTTTTCCTAACAATATCTGGCACCAGATGTTGCTGGGTTGGAGAGGGACTTCTCACGCTCATGGACTTTTCAGACCTCGCCGAGCCTCCCGACAAGAAACTTGCTGGCTTCCTCCCTAGTTCCGTTGTCGCTGGTGAGCTTGTTTTGTTTTTAAGGTGCTCGCTCTACCCACTACACTTCCTTCGACCGCAACGGACATACCCGGTGTCACGGCTCCCAAGGACGGAGTAACCGCTTCACCGGTCGAGCTACCTGCTGGCAAAGGATTAAAACCACCGCCCAGTGGCCTTATCCCTTGCCTAATATTCAAGAGCACTTTAGCAGCTAGCTCTGTTTGCTCTTCAGAGCGCGACGACAGTAGCACACTTTTGGTAGGTGTCACATTACCATCACCATGTTCTTGTTCCTCTAAAAAAGAAACTGAAAAACTTGAATGACCTTGGGGCTAGAGTACCGGCATTGGCCTCTTATCGCTAACAACATACCATGACGTCCGCGTTCAACGTCTGTCATCCCAATCAACACATGTAGGACAAGAATTCGTAGGAGTACATCGGCTACATGCAAGACAACACGCATGTAAATCTGAGGAAGACTTCCTCGCCTTGTATTTTGAGCAATAAGCTTTCATGATTAATCAAAACTAAGTCGATCGAACTCCCAAAAACTCCACAATATATATATGATAAAGATACATAATAATCAACAATCAAATCGAAATTGAATAAATTAAAAAAAAATTTCGAAATTTTTTTGACAAAAGCCAAAGTTTCCAAAGGGAACATGAGAGCCCAAGCCAAAATTCCAAAAATTTTTGCTACACTACCGGAATATTAATTAATGTATCTTACAACAATCCTACAGTAATAATAACTAAATACCACATATATTTAAGGACGTTGCCAATGTAAACAACGTCAAGGAAAAAAACGGAAACAAGACATCAGGCTACAGAAAAAAGGCCCAAAGTCAGTAACAGATTTTAAAGCTACCAGATGTAAAGCAAGATCTTCAAACGAAGAAGAAACGCTACATCAGATAGAAGATGCATGACCCAAATGACCGAACACCCCAAGGGTGAGGATGTAACCATGGGGTTTTTAATAAACAAGACGCACTGTCACAGTGCCGAAGCTGCGATGATTCGTGCAACACAATGATGTTTTAAAACTCGTTGGTGACAAAAAAACTCGTTGGTGACAAAAAAAACTCATTGGTGACAAGTCCATAAATGTGACAGCAATTATCCGAATGATGGACTATTGAGAGGGCATAGACATCATGAAGATATACTTACATACCAAGTATGGTGTCATTCCATCAAGTATTTTAGGAGTTGTGGTTTTTTTAAACTCGTTGGTGACAGATTGATCGACAGACCGATAGACAGACATTGCCACATATAGAGCTGCTCGTCGCAGCTAAAAAATTCAATAAAAACAAGCCAAAAAGCTTGGGAGTTTAACAGGAGGGCTTCAAGGAAGGATAGGGAAGGAACACTTAACAAACAGTGGATAAATCATCAGCAAGAATGATGACGTCAGGCGTATGTCCCGAAATTGGGAAACATGAAATAATTTTGATAAAAATTATAAAGTTACAGCCCTGAACATTCCTAACCACCATTGTTCACTTACATCATCCATTTATGTCCTTGGATCCACCAATTTTACCACTGATTTGTGTCTGGCATCCTCGAATCAAAGTGTCAATGACACTGTAGCTTAACTTGTGTGTTGTATTTAATGAAAAGGATAATGTTCAATGTTTAAGACAAGAATTGTGATACCGGTAATTGGGAATATGTTCATTTTTGGTCCCTGTAGGCTATGTTTTTAATAAAAATAATACGAGGTGTACACTGTACTAAAGAGCTGAGGGGTGGGTTAATATGACCTCACAGTTAATGTATGTGGCCCTCACAGTTAACGTTTATTAACGAAAGTTACCAAGTTACAGTGAAATTATTCCAAAACGAGTCATCCAATCAAGTTACATTGAAATCCCTTCATAAATATGGTCTGTAGACTGTGCTAAAGGTTTTCGGGCTTCAGGCCCCTGTAGCCGTCAGTTTCCCAATTGCGTCTAAAGGGGACGTTCTCATCTAGACATTATATGAAGTCAACCTACCAAGTTACAATGAAATCCCTTCATAAATATGACCTGTAGACTGTGCTAAAGGTTTTCAGGTTTTGGGCTCGGGCAGTTGTAATGGTTGGCAGATCATGCCCAAATGGGGAAATTCTCATCTAGACATCATAAGGAGTCATCCTACCAAGTTACAATGAAATCCTACCATACTAAACATGACCTGCAGACTGTGCTAAAAGTTTCAGGCTTGGGCAGCCATCACGGTTGACGGATGATGCCCAAAAGGGGACGTCTCATCTAGGCATTATACAGAGGCATCCTACCAAGTTACAATGAAATCCCTTCATAAATACGACCTGTAGACTGTGCTAATGGTTTTCGGGTTTTGGGCTCGGGCAGCCATACCGGTTGCCGCTTCGTGATCAAAAGGGGACGTTCTCATCTAGACATGACCCCAAACCTGCATATGAAATTTCGTGATGATCAGACAAGAACTGCAGGGTGTAGCCCGTGCTAAAGGAAAATGTGAACAGACTCACAGACCAACAGACTTTCGCACGCGTGAAGGCAATAGCTTATCTTGACTATGTCAAGTTAAGCTAAGAATGAGATTTAAAAGCACAGATGCCAGTTGATTGTTGCTGACTTTAGGGCCAAACAAAGAATGATGGTTTGCGCCAATTTCGGTACCTTCCTGGATACTGCGCATGTGCAGAACTCAAAAGTATGGAGGACCAGATAGGACTTGATTTTTTTGGTTTTGCATGCATATTTTGGGGATTGGGGGGCAAAATTTGTGTTTGGCCCTGGATTAATTTTTGTGTTAGCACCAGCTAGTCTGGGCCATTGGTTGTTGTATAAAATACTGCCTGTTTGCGATATTTATGCGGAATTTTTCATGCGTAGATGAAAAAAATTTATTTTTAGCAAATTTATGTGTATCAACCTGTTAACTGTAGCAACAAGGATGTCATTAGAGTAGAGGAATCATCCCCACCCTTAATACATAAAAATGGTCAAGAAAAAGTCCATCACTGATACAGGAGCCTGCATTTTCATACAAATTGCAGTATCTCAACCTGAACTTATGTAATCACCTGTGGAGGAACTATGAACCCTCCCAGTGGTTAATCGAACATTTATAGACCTGTCTTTGTCAAGCAGAGATAACAGCTGGAGAAAAGGGCTATTATTTCTTCACTTCTTTGACTGGTCTTCACATTCTACCAAGTCACCTACAACTACCAAGAGGCAATGTAGCTACTGCAGGCTCTACAAAGTTTGGATAGAGTTGTTGAATGTAGAAATAACAAAAACTCTCAAAAATGTCTCTCTTTGAATACAGAAAGCAATAAACTAATAGTGATCAAACAGTTAACTGAATCGGCTGACATAATTGGCTGATTATAGGGTATCGAAATCAAATCAGCACTACCAGAAAAATATCAGTTCGCACCGATTGTCATTTTTTTTTTTAACCCAAGTCACAAATCACAGCCGACAATTTTGCAAAGTGCCTGCTGATAGCAAGAAATCAGCAGAGTACTATTACACTACCAACTGACAGCTCCGATAGATTTACTACCCACTGTTTCGATAGATTTATCATCAAATTAACGAAATGGCTGGTCTAGTGGAATCATGTCCAGAGCTGGCTGCAATTTACATCACGCATGTTTTGTGAAACAGCACAGCCATGTGATGAAAAAAGGAAACAACAATACACCACCCAATAACTCTATCCGAGCAAATGTCCGGATAAAGTGACACCTAGTCATAATAACTCTATTATTAAACAACACTAATACTCTATCAGAGATAATGAAAGAAGCATCGAAGGGAGAAAAAAATCAAAAATATCAAATTATTAATATCAGAATTTTCAATTTAGAATTGAAAAAAGAGAGCAGACAACACGTGCATCCATCAAAGAAAGCTCCGGCCACCAAGTGAGTGACACCACGTCAACATAATGATCAGTTAAATCACCTTATATGTTTTTATTTCCCCTGGTCTTTGTCACAGGTACTTATACCCCCATAATATTTATATATACCATTATGGAGACACGTCAGCATTGATTCAAAAATGCTATCAGATATAATTTTTCTTTAGATTTCTCAGCTTGTGCCGAGTGCCTGTGGACTATGTTTGTTCAGAAAAATACCAGGGTTCACTGGGAATTCCTCATTGACGTAATCAATTTTGTGTCACGCGATGCAAACAGTTCCAAGTTTGGAATCTTTAGTGTCAATAAATTCAAGATGGATAATAAAATGAAAGTGTCAATGACACTGTAGCTCAACTTGTTTAAGACATGTACATGTATAGTATGTGACACAGCAAGGACAAACATCTAGGTAATGACCTGATAATGAAGGTACATGTAAAGTATTGTAATGGTCTGTACATAAATGCTGACCGTAGCCTGCAACAAATATATAGGTAAAGTACTGTAAAGGTGGGGTGACAGTTAGATGCTAAACTAGAAAAGAAATCTTTGAGTTCCAGAGTGGGTCTGACTGAACCCAAAAATATTTGTTATCATAGCACAGTGATAACAAAGGCACCCAAAACACTCATTCCTGTCACAAGGTGATAACAAAGGTACCCCAAGAAGTTTCGTGAAGATCGGTTCATAAATACAGACTCTAGCCCGAACCGTATTGACATGTGCACTTACTGTGTATAAGTAGCACTGAACAAATCAAAGCTCATCTAATTTGCATAATTTCTGCACGAGAAAAAACCTGTATTATATGTGATGTATTCCCAGGGTATTTTTTGTTCTGGTTTGCATCGCAGTTTGCGAGACAATTACGACTGTCTGCGAATCAAAATTGTAAAAAATGATTCGCAGGATGCAAGTCAATTATTTTTATGAAATGGCTGGTATTCATGTGGCTGCTGATAATATTTCTATTAAAACACAAACTATTTTTTGCATTCCAAATAATTTACAAAATGTGAGAATAAAAAACATATGAAGAGACTGCAGAGGGGCTTAAAATAGTAACACGTCATCAAGTTTAATTTAGCATGGGAATCCTCAGTGATGTTTTACTTTTTCTAATTTATGATCACGTATTCTGATTGGACAATACCGTCAGTGCTTTGTGGATTTTCTCAAATGAAAACAAATTGATATCATTTGCGTTGTAACCTGCGCAGTTGTTGTATTTATATTGGGTTTTCCTGTCATGTTTTGGAAAAACCAACATAAACACAACTACGCAGGTTATGGTGCAAATGGTGCTCTGATTCGGAAACTATGAAGTCTCAGGCACAAACGAGTGTTGGATTTTCTCGACAGGGATGTAGACATTGGGGTGATAAACAAACAACGAAAAACAAATAAAATGCATGTATTTTTTTAATTTTTAATAATAATTTTCCTTTATTCTTTTATCTTAATCAACACGTGGTAACTCGTGAAAACTTACCTATTTCCGTTGCATCCCAAATTAGCAAAACATATAAACTTGCAACTAATTCTTGTTGACTGCATATACTTGAAAATGGGTGTGTGACCTATACATGAGCTTTAGGCTGAAGGGAGGAATTCCAAGTGTGAGTTGGGGGTGCGACTTATACACGGGGGCGACGTATACACAGACATATATGGTATTTTTGTTATACTGCAATGAATGTCTGAGATTGGCGGTGCACTGTTTACTTTTGGGAAAATCTCGAACCTCCATAAAAAAAATTTTTTTTGGGCCTTACACTCTAATGTAAATGTTACAAACATTCACTATGCTACCATCCATAAATGTATGAAGTATCTTCTATAACATTATATACATCAAGCATATGAAGTGTGATAGAAGATACTTCAAAGCGCTTATTTTTAATCTTTTTATTTGGAGAAACTGTAGTGTTTGCCAAGTTCACATGCTTTTTTAAAGTACCAACTGCCTCTTGTTTGGCTAAAGCAAAAGGAAAGTGAAGAACTTCATGTCAATGTGAATTGCTAATCAATTCTTCTAGACTACTAATCAATTTTCGGCAATCACCAAAAAACTGCTAAGCAATTTTTTGAAAACAAAAAATACCCTCTGTTACTAAACATTCATACAAAAATTTATTCAAATCTGAACTTTCATACAGAAGTTCTGTACAAAAAACTGATTGCACTAATTTTGGTAAAAATGGATGCTGGCAGCCATCTTGAATTTTGGACTGCACCCAAAAACACTCGTTCTCGTCCCACGGTGATAACAAAGGTACCCAAGAAGTTTTGTAAAGATCGGTTCATAAATACATCCTCTAGTCTGAGCCGTACAGAAGTTGTGTACAAAAAACTGATTGGACCTAATTTCGGTACAAAATGGCCACTGGCAGCCATCTCAAATTTTGGACTGCACCCAGAAACACTCGTTCTCATCCCAAGGTGATAACAAAGGTACCCAAGGAGTTTCATGAAGATCGGTTCATAAATACAGACTCTAGCCCGAGCCATATTGACATGTGCACTCACAGTGTATAAGTATCACTGAATAAATCAAAGTTAATCTAATTTGCATAATTTCTGCATGAGAAAAAAACCCGTATTATATGTGATGTATTCCATGTTACTGAACATTCATACAAAAATTTATTCAAATCAGAACTTTCATACAGAAGTTCTGTACAAAAAACTGATTGCACTAACTAAAGTACAAAATGGCTGCTGGTGGCCATCTTGAATTTCGGACCGCACCCAAAACCACTCGTTCTCGTCCCAAGGTGATAACAAAGGTACTCAAGTTTCGTAAAGATCGGTTCATAAATATGGCCTCTAGCCCGAGCCATATTGGCATTTGCAGTTACAGTGCTGAAAGAAACACAAAATAGATCAAAGTTAGTCCAATTGGCATAATTTATGCACGAGAAAAAAAACCTGTATTATATGTAATGTATCCCATGGTACTAAATATTCACACAAAAAATTATTCAAATCAGTGCTTTCATATGGAAGTTCTGCGCAAAAATCTGATTGCACCTAATTTTGTACAAAATGGCTGCTAGCGGCCATCTTGAATTTCAGACCGGACCCCAAAACACTCGTTCTCATCCCACGGTGATTACAAAGGTACCCAAGAAGTTTCGTAAAGATCGGTTCATAAATACGAACTCTAGGCCGAGTCGTATTGGCATTTGCACTTACAGTGCTGAAAGTAACACTAAATAAATCAAAGTTAGTCTAATTTGCATAATTTACGCACGAGAAAAAACCTGTATTATATGTAATGTATCCCATGGTACTAAATATTCACACAAAAAATGATTCAAATCAGAGCTTTCATTTGGAAGTTCTGCACAAAAATCTGATTGCACCTAATTTTGTACAAAATGGCTGCCAGTGACCGGCTTGAATTTCGGATCGGACCCCAAAACACTCGTTCTCGTCCCACGGTGATAACAAAGGTACCCAAGAAGTTTCGTAAAGATCGGTTCATAAATACGGCCTCCAGCCTGAGCCGTGTTGATGGCGTGATGGATGGACAAATGGACGACGGGTTATGACAATACCTCAAATATGGCTTCGCCAAAGTTGAGCTAATTATTGGATTTAAAATGGCAACAACTAGCATGGATTATCAACAATTTGTTCACAGTAGCTTGATCCAGTATGGAGTTTAGGTATGTCAACGTCCATTTCATGAGATAATAAGCGAGGGTAAAGTCAAAGTTATTGCCCATTTTCGTGATATGAACAATGAATACAAAGGATAACAGGTACCATAAAATGTTACGTGCCCCTCGCAGATCAATATCATCATTTAGTGGTATGATGTACACGACTAAAAAATGGTCGAATATGGAAAATAATAGTCGACTATATCAACTTTCGACGGTAAGTCGACTCAATCGAATAGTCATGGCAGCCCTAACCATGTGTACTCAATAATCAGAATCGGACGATTATGACTCTGAATAATCGTTAAACGGTTCATGGGCCTATAATATAATTGGTTGATCACTACAAACTAAGTGGTGAGATACTGTACTGTAAACTGTTGACAAAAGTTCTTTCTGTCATCTGTTCTACAATGGGGAAATTCAAGAAAGGGCCAAAATTTGGATTTACCTCAACCAAACAACTATCGCGTCTGAATATTAAAAGAAGTGTGTACACTAAGGGAATACGTAAAAACTTACGTTCAAGGATAGTTAGAGTCTCCTCGGATGCACCAAACAATCAGACACCAGCAACCTCCTGTTCAACAATTGAGACCAGATCGAAAACTCAGTTGTATGAAACCACCAAAACCGTTTCTGTAAATGGAAATAAATGCAGGTAAATTAGCTTAACATATCAGAACTTCTGACTATTTGCAACAACTATAGAGATGAGCCGATTAGTAAAATGCCCCATGAGACGAATGCCGATTATTTTAGACAACAATCGGCCGATACCGAATGCCGATGTCAGATGGTTTCTTTATTATTCAAGCTCACTGCAGAAACTGGCTGATTTACAGTAATCAGAATCCCCATCAACCCGGAAGATAACACACTTTTACCATACTGACTCGTGTCGAAGCCCACCCCCCGCTTTTTCAGATTTGTGAACCAGGGTGCCCTGCTCGAGTCAAAGCCCACCCCCCAAGTTTCAAATTGGACGAAAGTTGTTTGAGACAAGACGTCAAATTTACAGGCATCAAATGGAAAAATAGCTGACTTGTTGCAACACTGTACTTACCAAATAGAACTGTAATACTGTATTATGTATATTTTTTGGAGTTGAGATTTTTGTGTTGTTAAATTCGTCTTTTGTGTAATACATTATGTCTGTGTTCAGTGTAATAAGTCTTTATTAAAAAATTATCCCTAGCAAAACTGACTTGTTTATTTTTTTGTCGACCTCGTTTTTGGAAGCTGTCACTTGTTGCAAATGAGAGTGCAGGCTGCTGTCAATAGTTGTCTGAAACACGCCCACAACATATAGTTTTCACAGTTTTCACAGTGGTCGAATATCATCAGAAAGATACTGATTGAACACTGCCACTTTCAAGCGGGACACAACTCATTGTAAAAGAACACGGCCGCTTGCACATCTCATTGTGAAAAACAGGTATTCAGAAATTAATGAGAAAGTGGTAATTAAAAATAAAAAATAATTACAACTCTGGTATTTGAAAATTATATAACAATATAACCAGGAATATGATTTATGACATATTGGTTCAATAAATCATGTTCATTTATCATTTCATCATGCTCTACAACATGTGAAGTTATGACTTTCAGTGTAAAATCTAATTTTCGAATTTGCCAAGGGAGGCAACTATTTTGTTATTCATATTCCGCTGTGTAAATTTTATCTGGTCTTCATATGAAGATTTTTTTTATTGATTTTGTGTGAAGCTTTATTTTGTTTTATTTATAATAAAATGTACATATTAAAAAAAACAGCTATTTTTAAACAGACTATGTTTGCCTGTTTTCAAGGGGGTGGTTTGCAGTGTTGATTGTCAACTTATGTCCATTTCTGGCTTTGAGAGTAACCTGTACAAAAAAAAAAAAAAAAATGAAAACAACACCACATGGTTTTCTGTTTGTTTTATTCATTAAATTGAGGATTAAAACCCGAAATCTGAACTGTATGTACAAGATAATTATGAGAATTTTTAAAGCAAATTCTATAAAATTGGTAGGTGGTTTCCAAAGAAACGTTAAAAAATTTATAGTAATTTATATATTTTTTATACTTACCAATGACCCAGACTTAGCTGGTGCTAACTCTAACAAAACCAGGGCCAAACACAAATTTTGCCCCCCAATCCCCAAAATTTGCATCCAAAACAAAAAGAAATCATGTCCTAAAGGACCTCCATCCATACTACGCCTCTACTGCGCATGCGCAGTGACGCAGTCGTCCCGAAATTGGCACCAATTATCATTCTTACTGGCAGTGCCTGGTCAGCGCTATGTACTCAGCGGGGAGGCAAGAGTTCTCAACTCCAGGAAGGGCCATCCCCGTCTGGGTCATTGGTAAGTATAAAAAATATATAAATAGCTATAAATTTTTTAACATTTTTATACTGTACCAATGACCCAGACTTAGCTGAATAGTAAACAGGCTGGAGGGCCTAGGACATAGAGGAAAATCCAATAAGCTCAACTATATAGTAAAGAGGTAACCCCTTAAGGAGAAAAGGAGTATTAGGCTTTACATGTATCTTTCTTATTTAATATTAAATTAGAAAGATACACTACCCTTAATAATTGAGCACAATAACATTCATGTTCTCTATTAACATCCAGTATAACCCTTATACTAATTATTTTTAAAGCAAGCCAATAAATAAAGTAGTCCAGAGAATTGAGACTCTTTATAATCATTTAAAAGTGTCCGAGTACTGTATATTAAAGCCCGTTTGACACTTGACATATACAAATGCTTCACACCGAGCTACACTTTAAAAATAAGACATGAATGAATTTAAACATTAATATTACACTTTAAAACCATCCCGGAAGCGACTCAGAAATACTGACTTGGAGGAGGCATTCCCTTGCTTTTCACTATAAAGCAGGTGACCTAAGGGAACACCCGCCCCCCTCCCCCCTTCCCCTTGCCCTGGGTCAAATAGCCCAGAGCGAAGAGGGCAGCCGGACGGAGTCACTGCCGGAACAGAAAGCCTGCATAACTATAGTTGCAACTGTTAGTGGACAACATTCTGAGCAACAGATAACGGACCTAAACAATGCAGGTCTCCAGAAATGGACTCAATATTTCTGAGATAAAAATTCGTAAATGTGGATGGCTGAGACCAATAAGCAGCCTTCATTAAATCTGTAATAGCAACACTATTAGCATAAGCCCTGGAAGTAGAAAGAGCTCTTACTTCATGAGCAGAAATCTTAAGCACAGACTGCTGAGAAGAAGATAAATCTTCATAAGCAGTACGGATAGTTAACTGAATCCATCTAGCAATAGAATGGACTGAAATGTCCTTTCTATTAGGCATCAAAGACAGAAAGAAACGTTTCCGTCCCTTTCTGATAAACTGAGATCTCTGTTTATAGATACGTAGTGCTCTAACAGGACAGAGTAAAGGCCTACGCCCGTCTGAAGACGGAAGAGCCTTAATAACAATAGGTTCCGGATATTTATTAGGAGCCTGATTCTTAGCTAAAAAACCCACATTAGTAGTGAAGGTGATAGTGTTCCCAACACTACGATAATGAGAATCATCCACCGATAGTGCATGAAGCTCACTGACTCTTCTGGCAGAAGAGAAAGCTAAGAGAAAAGCTGTCTTATAAGATAAGAATTTGAAATCTACTGTCCCAAGAGGTTCAAATGGCTTTTCCTTCAATTTAAGGAGAACCCAAGCTAAATTCCACTTAGGAATTAATCTAAGAGTTCTGGGTCTATTTATCGAAAAGTTTCTAACCAACTTCGATAAAGAGACATTAGATCCAATTTGTAAACTATCATGATGTGCATAGGTATCAGATAACATAGATCTATAACCCTTTATAGTAACAGGCTGCAGTTTGATTTCGTCAAACAAGTATACTAGAAAGTTTGCAATGTCTGGTATAGAGGGATCAAATATATCTACAGAATGATCCCTACACCAACGACGAAAAACCTTCCACTTAGCCGCATAGTTTAGCGAAGAGGAGGTCCTCCTACAGTTAGAAATCGCGTCCACTGCTCGTCCTGTAAAGTGCTTGCCATGCAAGAAGGACCGCACAACGGAAAAACGTGAAGGTTGAGACCTTGCGGGTTGTGATGGAGTTGGCGCGATTTCCCCTGCGAAAGAAGATCCTCTCGTGGAGGAAGCTTCCGCGGTAGGTCCCACAACAGACACCTGAGTAGATTTATCCACGGTCTCTGTGGCGACAGAGATGCTACCAACAGAATCTTGCATTGAGATTGTTTTATCTTTAGCAATACTTGTTGAATTAACGGCGCTGGAGGATACGCATATCCTATCAATCCGTCCCAAGGGATCGACAGAGCGTCTACTGCAAATGCTCTTGGATCCGGACACGGAGACACATACGTCTGCAACTGATTGTTGAGATGTGTCGCAAATAAGTCTATCATTGGCCGTTCCCATTGGTAGCAAATCTGATTGAATACTTGTTTGTTGAGAGTCCACTCCGACGGCAACAAGCGACCCTTTCGTGAAAGGGAGTCTGCTAGCACATTCAGACGACCCGGAATGTGACGGACCGAAAGAAGAACGTGATGTTCTAACGCAAACAGAAGGATTCTTTCCGTTAGATTGAACAACGGAACTGAATGAGTGCCTCCCTGATTCCGTATATACGCCACTACTGTCGTATTGTCGGATAGGATTTGGACATGAACATCGTGAATAATGTCCATCCAGTGACGTAACGCAAGCCAAATTGACATCATTTCCTTGATGTTTATGTGCTTGCACAGGAATTGCGGATCCCAAAGACCCTGGCATCTCGAATCCGTTGGGATTAATGATGCACCCCAACCTGTTTGACTGGCATCCGTCATAACGGTAAAACTGGGATCCGGCAACTGCAGCGGAACTCCTTGAGTTAACCATTGAATGTTTGCCCAAGTCTGAATCTCTTGTTTCACTTGATCTGACAAGAGAACGTCTACATCAAGCGAATGAATTTTCACACTCCAATTCTGAGTCAGGAAAATTTGAAGAGGACGTGTGCATAGCCGCCCCATCGGAATGAGATCCGCGGCGGCTCCGCACAGACCTATCAGTCTCATAAATTCTCTCGCCGTGACTTTGTCTGCGTGCAGACAATAGCGAGCGTAACAACTGACTAATTTCGCTCTGGTTAACGGCAGACGAACGAGATTGTTGTGCGTCTCGAAGCTCATTCCCAGATGAGTGAATGACTTGGACGGCACCAGATCCGACTTCTCCTCGTTTACTATAAAACCGAGACGTCGGAGCAATAGAAGAAGATTCTGAACATCGTTCTGAAGCGTTAACTCGTTGCCGTACCTCTGAAGAATGTCGTCCAGGTAGGCCGACGTTACCGCAGAAGAATGAGCTCGGAAGTAGATCATTACCGAGTTCATTACCCGAGTGAAAGCCCAGGGTGCTAGATTCAATCCGAAGCACATCGCCCGGAATTGATACACCACTCCCAGGACTGCAAAGCGTAGATACTTTCGGAATGTCGGATGTACCATGACGTGAAAGTACGCATCTTTGAGATCTATGCTCGTTGCATAATCGTTCACCCGAATACTCGCTCTGACCGATCGAATCGTCTCCATATAAAACTTCGGAGCGACGATCAGCTTGTTTATCCAGCTCAAATCTATGACTGGACGGAACGAGCCGTCTGGTTTCGGAACCAGAAACAGATGGCTGTAGAATCCCAGAGATTCCTGGTTTTCTACGACCTCTACCGCGTTCTTCATTAAAAGAGACTGCACCTCTGATAACAGAGTGTCTCTTTTCTGTGGATTTGACGGAAGATGAGTCCACTTTGGACTTCGAGTTAATGGAGGCTTTCGTTTGAAGGATATCTTTAGACCTTCCGAAGTCACTCCTCTCACCCAAGGGTCGTCCGTAATCGACGCCCACTCTTGTGAAAAACTCGACAACCTTCCGCCAACCAGAACGCGATAGAGGTTTAAGCCATCACCTCCTGGACCTGCGAGGCCTGCGGTAGGAGAAACCACGTCTTCCACGACCCGCACCTCGCCTCGTCGACCTCGGGGCGTCCGACCGATTGTCCCGGCCTGAAGGACGTCCCGAACGAGAGTCGCTATCCTGACGGTCTCTCGAATAAGACCAAGAGGACGCACCGGAACCTCTATAGGAACCTCTCTTGGGCGCATTAGACCCAGAAGTGCCTGTCTTATTCGTGTCTGCTGTATCCGACTTCTTAGGAGCCGATCTGAACAACAGAGAATCATTAGCTTTCTTTTTAATTTTATCATAAATAGCGGAAAGCTTGCCGTCAAAGAGAAGTTCTCCTGAGACCGAAGCGACTCTAAGAGAGTTCTTCACCTTAGAATCCACTAGTGTGGATGTAGCTAGGGCTGCGTCACGTCTAACCAACTCCAGATTTGCCACTGAAAGGGCGGAGTTACATGTGGAATAAGCTACTGCCCTTGAAAGAAGTCTTAAAGAGGATTGTATATCCTGAAACTCTTCCCCTTGAAGGCGCAGTGTTAACGCCTTAGTAAGGTGATCTGCGTAAGATAAGGCATCTAAATTGGCTCTGTTAGACGCAATAGCTGTTTCCAACACCGCGGTTGGAATAGAAGCTGACGACGGTAATGATAGCTCTAAGTCTTCCGCCTCGTCGTCCATATGCAGAGGAACTCTCGGTATACCCTGTCCTGCCGTATCGAATTTATTCCTTGCATTAATGAAAGGCAGGTTGAGAGTATTAGCGGACAAGAAACCTGCTTTCCCCGTCCTGGAAGCAAGTTTAAATATAGCGTCGTTGAATAATTCAAATGTTCTAGCAACATTATTGGACTGCGACGGAAACTTGGGAGCGATGTCCCTGAACTGCTCAAAAAATTCAGAGTCCAATGACGCTATAATTCTCTTGTCCGGAAGCGCAGCAGTCTGGCCCGACGGAACAACTTGAGGGAGAAAGTGCCGGATGAAGTCCACGGCAGCTTTATGTTGTTCCGAAAGGGATAGCTCCAAGTCATCCGTATCCCTTTCACCATCCGGTCGGACCTCACGATGTTCCCGGTCGTCCGCCCCCGATGCTTCGGCGGAGCGTACCGACCCAGCGCCGTCGGATAATTCTCGATCCGACACCGTTTCTGTCGGCTGCTGGGATGCTGCGATAAGCTGTGCTATCTGCACAAGAATGTCCGGCGTCGAGACCTGCAGAGGCGCAGTCTTTCGCTGCTTCGCCGAGGGCAGCTCCGCATCAGATGGCTCCCGCATACTTTTCCTATGCGAACGTCCGGAGTCCATCGGTCTCGAATCCCTGGCTGCCGGATGGTGTGACCTGGTCGCCGAAGAATCCTTCATCGGCGAAGCTGGTAATATATCGGCGGTCACGCAGCCAAGGTGCGGTCGTGTGCGCTGACGAGAAGAGGAAGCCTTAACAGTCTCTGCGGACTGCTTATACAACGGAGCGTCCCGAGCGACGGACGTATGCTCCGCTAAAGACACATTTTGTACCACAACATCTGGTCCCAGATGTTGTTGTACGAGAGAGGGACCTCTCTTGCTCGCGGCCCGGCTGGACCTGGACGAGCTATGAACCGGACTAAAAGGCTTCCTCCGTTCTCGCTTACTATCCGCCGTCACTGGGTGTGCATCTATTATGTTTATAGTGCTCGCATCACCCAAAATTTCCTCTTGGACCGCATCGGACGAACCCGGCTGACGAACCATTCGGTGAATGGACGCTACACCGGGCGAGCTAGCGGACGACATTTGTCTAATCTCCATGAGCACTTTTGCCGCTAGCTCTGAATTCATTTGTGACGACGGACGCACACTTGAAGAAGATAACATGGAAACATCACCCTGTTCTGGTTCCTCTGAAATAGAAACAGAGAGTAGAGTGACCTTGCGGAGAAAGAGCCGGCATCGCTCTTTCTCCAGAAACAACATATCGTGACACACGTTTCCAATGTTTCTCATCCCAATGTTCACATATAGGACAGGGATTAATGCGAGAACACTGATTACAATTAATACAATGATCATGAAAGTCAGAGGAAGATTTCTTCCTATTACAATTTGAACAACGTCCCTTCATTGTGAAAGAACAACAATAAGTCCTAGTTACTCGCAAAAACCCCTGACACAAAGATACATAATAACATGATCCATTAATAAATGAAAAAACAATTGCAAAACAAAATAATTTTGAAAAAATATTTTTTCAGAGAAGCCCAAGTTGCTGAAAAGTAACGTTGAGCCCCGATGGATCCGATGGCAAAGTGTGGTCAAAAATTTTAAATTTATATAAAATAATTAATGAGACACTTTCGGATAATATAAATGTATCTTATAATGAGATAAACTACCACAAAGGCAAACAGCCCCCCTCAAAAAAGGCTGTTGCCAATGAAAACAAAGTGTAAACACACTAGAAAACATGACTCCAGGCACTGAAAAAACTGGCCCGGAATCAGTCATCAATTACACTCTATCTGATGCAAAACAGAGACTCCCAGGGGAGAATCTGTAGAACATCAGATGGAAGATGCAGAACACAAACGTTATACACCCATGGGTGAAAACGTAACTATGGGGAAAATAACAGAAAACATTCTGTAACCAAGCAACTCTCCCAGGAAATTTTAGAAATGAAATTTCTCAAAAATATGCCAAAAGCATGGGAGAATTGCCAGGGGGGACTTTAGAAGGCTAGGGGAGAGGAAACACTGAATAAGCAGTGCAACAATTAGCAAGAATGACAACAAGAGGCCCATGCCTCGAAAATAGGCAACTTAACATAATTTCATCAAAAAATTTTAAGTACAGCCCTGATTATTTTTTGCCACTTCTTTTTCCTCTCCTCCTTCTATCCTCCTTAGAATCACATTTTCTCCAAAAATTACGTGTCTGGCACCCTTTAAACTGAGATTTACAAGCACAAAGATCAGTGAGATGTTGACTGATGAAGGGCCAAACAGAGAATGATAATTGGCGCCAATTTCGGGACGACTGCGTCACTGCGCATGCGCAGTAGAGGCGTAGTATGGAGGTCCTTTAGGACATGATTTCTTTTTGTTTTGGATGCAAATTTGGGGGATGGGGGGGCAAAATTTGTGTTTGGCCCTGGTTTTGTTAGAGTTAGCACCAGCTAAGTCTGGGTCATTGGTACAGTATAAAAATGTAACATACCCAGTGGATACTTACTTGTCTTATATCGACAATTTCCGACGCATCCCAACGCAACTTGAAAGCACTTCCCCCCCCCCCCCCCCCCCCCCCCCCCCCATCACCACCACTTTGCAATTTATCCACTGCAAGCACCCCCTGGGATTCGACACGAGTCAGACCGGTAATACTCACGTAAATAAATTAAATAACAGACATCAAAGGGATAATTTTATGTCAATGAAGCACCATCAGTGCAGAATATTTTCGATTTAAATTAAACAGCTAACAACTGAGTCGAGAACTCATCACGTGCATCGTCACGGTAAATTGCGTTCTGAACCTTTGATGCGGTTTACATCAACAATGGGAACAATTCATTTCAAAGTCAGGTCTTTGCCGAATCGCTCCCCACACAGGCTTTGAAGTCGACTATCAGTTATTTGGAAGAAAATGTTTTGTGAAAATCAAAAGCCGTTGTTGAAACCACACGTTTTAAAGTGGGAGTTTCTTTTCGGTAAACCCATATATGGCATTGTGTCACACCAGTTATGACGTTGCACTGCATTATCTATTTTTATCATGTGCTCCACACAATTCAACATGAGAAAAATTCAGTGGCTTCGTGTTGATAAATCCCACCCCGAATGGCCCGATATTAAACTTTTTGCACCCAAGCCTTTCACAATTAACATGGATTACTAATATGGAGGAATTATCTGTCCAATATATATTTAATGAGACGATGAGCGTGGCTGAAAAAAATATTGCAACATTTTGCAGAATGAAGTACAGTTTGGGCAGTGAAGAGAGGCCGTATTCACATGATGGATAAAAAACAACTCAGTACACAGTTACACAATCAAAATCTTTAATATAATATTCTGCCTTTTCTTTCACGAACCATCATTTACATGGTATCAGTAACAGACGAGTTACGTACCGATCGCTTGCCACTGATTGTCCCATGAAGTGGAAGAAAGTTCATCCATAACACTTTCACTGAGTTTCAGACAATCGGCGAGGGCCGATGTTGAATCATGAGTGCCGATGGTGAACCGATGGGTGCTTATCGGCCGAGTGCCGATGTTACACCGATTAATCGTCTCATCTCTAAACAACTACCCGAGGTTAGGTGTGGGAGTGAGGGCACTGAGTGGTCAGTAGTTTTTTCAAGGAAGAAACAGCAATGAAAATTCATCAGATGCAAGCTAATACATTTCACAAAGACAAGATTTTTTCTCTCTAACTTGAAGCCATTTACCATACGTGTTCAATCTCCAATTAAACTTCTTGACCCCCCCCCCCCCCCCACCCCAATTTTCTTTGAAGGACAAAAAAAAAATAGGCTGTTGAATATTACTTGAGTAAGCCTATGGGCTCATTCCAGTAAGATTCAACAGCCTATTTTATAGAATATTTTTTTTATTTTAATAGGAGATGGCATGGCATGTCAGGTAAAAGATATTTCCTTGGAGGGAGGGGGGGGGGGGGTCTCAGTTCAGGGGTGGGGCCGGGCTATAGGTATGAAGGAATATTTCTTAGCAAAATGAAGAATGACATTTGTCTTCAAACTGTTCAGTCTGACTTTGGGTTAAATTCTCTGCCTTCCAGGGAGCCAAATTACCTTGGTGAGAGAGCAAGAGCTGTATGGAAGTGGAAAGCACAGTCAAACAAACTAGTACATATTGAGAGGAACTCAATTATGTGGAACACTGCATTTAAGAACATAGGATGTTTGCTCCCAACTGTCATGGTTTCCTGCACTGGGACATGTCTGCCGAACAAATCAGAGGTCTCGGGAGCAGAGAAAAAATTATTTGTACAAAGTGTAACTATAAATCAAAGTTATTTAATCTCTATGATGATGTAAAAACTGGTAAGAGGGGACCACCCTCAGCAAAACAAAACATTGGCTTAGCTGTTGGTCTTTGTAAAACACCAATCGCTTCAGCATCATTACAAAAAAAATCTGCCGGAGTGCTAATATGACAGCACCATCAACTTCGGGTATACAAAACACTTCAAATAAAGTTCTGTCAAAAATTGTACACATTAATAATGAAAGTGTCAATAATATGACCTCACAGTTAATGTATGTGGCCCTCACAGTTAACATATATCAACAAAAGTTACCAAGTTACAGTGAATTATTCCAAAACGAATCATCCTATTAAGTTACATTGAAATCCCTTCATAAATGTGACCTGTAGACTGTGCTAAAGGTTTTTGGGCCCCTTAGCCGTCAGTTTCCCAATTGCGTCAAAGGGGACGTTCTCATCTAGACATTATTTGAAGTCAACCTACCAAGTTACAATGAAATCCCTTCATAAATATGACCTGTAGACTGTGCTAAAGGTTTTTGGGCTTTGGGCTCTGGCAGCCATGATGGTTGAATGATCGCAACCAAATGAGGACATTCTCATCTGGAGTGATCCTTCGAAGTTACAATGAAATCCCTTCATAAATATGACCTGTAGACTGTGCTCAAGGTTTTTGGGCTTCGGGCCCCTGAAGCCGTCACAGTTGACCAATCACGACCAAAAGGGGATGTCATCATCTAGGCATTATATGGAGTCAAACTTACGGGTTACAATGAAGTCCTTCCATAAATATGACCAATAAACTATGCTAAAGGTTTTGGGGTTTTGGGCTCGGGGCCTCGGGCAGCCATCAAGGCTGAATGATCGTGACCAAAATGGAACGTTCTCATCTAGACATTATTTGGAGTCAACCTTCCAGTATACAATGATATTCCTTCATAAATATCACCTGTAGACTATGCTAAAGGTTTTTGGGCTTCAGGCCCCTGTAGCCGTCACAGTTGCCTAATGGTGTTCAAAAGGGGCTGTTCTCATCTAGCATTATATGAAGTCAACCTACCAAGTTACAATGAAATCCCTTCATAAATATGACCTGAAGACTGTGCTAAAGGTTTTTCAGGCTTTAGGCTTGGGCAGCCATAATGGTTGAATGATCGCAACCAAAAGGGGAATTCTCATCTGGACATCATCTGGAGTGATCCTACGAAGTTACAATGAAATCCTTTCCTAAATATGACCTGTAGACTGTGCTCAAGATTTTCAGGCACCTGTAGCCACCACAGTTGACCAATCACGACCAAAAGAGGATGTCATAATCTAGGTATTATATGGAGTCAACCTTACAAGTTGCACTGAAATCCTTCCATAAATACGACCTACAGACTATGCTAAAAGTCTTTGGGCTCGGACAGCCATAAAGGCAGAATGATCACGACCAAAAGGGGATGTTCTCATCTAGACATTATTTGGAGTCATCCTACCAAGCTACAATGAAATCCCTTCATAATTATGAACTGTAGACTGTTCTAAAGGTTTTCAGGCTCCTGTAGCCGTCACAGTTGCCCAATCGTGTCCAAAAGGGGGCATTCTCATCTAGACATTATCTGAAGGCAACCTACCAAGTTACAATGAAATCCCTTCATAAATATGATCTGTAGACTGTGCTAAAGGTTTTCGGGCTTCAGGCTCGGGCAGCCATCATGGTTGAATGATCACAACCAAAGGGGACAATCTCATCTGGGCATCATCTGGAGTGATCCTGCGAAGTTACAATGAAATTCCTTCATAAATATGACCAGTAGACTGTGCTCAAGGTTTTCGGGCTTCGGGCACCTGCAGCCATCACAGTTGACCAATCACGACCAAAAGGGGATGTCATCATCTAGGCATTATATGGAGTCAACTTAACAGGTTACAATGAAATCCTTCTATAAATATGACCTTTTTGCCTATGCTAAGGGTTTTTGGGCTCGGGCATCCATCAAGGCTGAATGATCACGACCAAAATGGGACGTTCTCATCTAGACATTATTTGGAGTCATCCTACCAAGTTACAATGAAATCCCTTCATAAATATGACCTGTAGACTGTGCTAAAGGTTTTCGAGCTTCGGGCTCGGGCAGCCATCATGGTTGAATGATCGCAACAAAAGGGGATAATCTCATCTGGAGTGATCCTACGAAGTTACAATGAAATCCCTTCATAAATATGACCTGTAGACTCTGCTCAAGGTTTTCGGGCTTCGGGCACTTGTAGCCATCACAGCTGACCAATCACGACCAAAAGGGGATGTCATCATCTAGGCATTATATGGAGTCAGCCTAACAGGTTACAATGAAATCCTTCCATAAATATGAAACTTTTGCCTATGCTAAAGGTTTTTGGGCTCGGGAACCCATCAAGGCTGAATGATCGCTATCAAAATGGGACGTTCTCATCTAGGCATTATTTGGAGTCATCCTACCAAGTTACAATGAAATCCCTTCATAAATATGACCTCTAGACTGTGCTAAAGGTTTTTGGCCTTCGGGCCCCTTTTGCCGTCACAGTTGCCCAATCACGTCCAAAAGGGGACTTTCTCATCTAGACATTATATGAAGTCAACCCACCAAGTTACAATGAAATTCCTCAATAAATATGACCTGTAGACTGTCCTAAAGGTTTTTGGGTTTTGGGCTCAGGCAGTCATCACGGTTGGCAGATCATGCCCAAATGGGGAAATTCTCATCTAGACATCATAAGGAGTCATCCTACCAAGTTACAATGAAATCCCTCCACATTAAACATGACCTGCAGACTGTGCTAAAAGTTTTTGGGTTTCGGGCTTGGGCAGCCATCACGGTTGATAGATCATGCCCAAAAGGGGACGTTCTCATCTAGGCATTATACTGAGGCATCCTACCAAGTTACAATGAAATCCCTTCATAAATACGACCTGTAGACTGTGCTAATGGTTTTCGGGTTTTGGGCTTGGGCAGCCATACCGATTGCACGATCGTGACCAAAAGGGGACGTTCTCATCTAGACATGACACCAAACCTGCATATAAAATTTTGTGACGATCAGACAAGAACTCTGGGGTGTAGCCCACTGTAAGGAAAATGTGAACAGACTGACAGACTCACAGACTTCCGCACACGTGATGGCAATAGCTTATCTTGACAATGTCAAGTTAAGCAAAAAATGATATGAAAATGTGTCGCTCAAAACTAGTTTTTACTCTGGGGTAGGAAAAACACCCTTTCAACCTGCAACACAGGTTATATACTCTGCTGAAAATGTAACCCCTAACCATGACATTGTTGGGTTGGTGATACACAATAAATTTTGTAGTAAAGGCAAGCATCTAAAGTCGGGTCATAAATGTTATCCAGATAAATGCTTTGCAAGTTGCAACCATACCATTTCAAAAAAAACATAGGCGGTGTGCGAACATCGGCAAATGAAGACCAGTCACAGCTAAAAGGTGAAAGTAATATAGATGTGGAACACATAACTACTGATCCTGACAGTGCTGCCTTTTTAACTGTGCAGGATTTATTTGATGAAGATGTGATTCAAACCCGTCCCATTCATCAACTTGATACTGCTCATGTTTCTCGTAATCACAGAAAGTTTAAAAAAAATTATACTCAATTATCAAAGCTTATTCAAGGCCATACAGCTGCTATAAGAGAGAAAAAAAAAATCTTGCATTAGATTTAGCTGAAAGGTGCCAAACTGAAATTAAGAAGGCATCAGACATGTACCCAGGTGACATTCCAACAATAACAAGAGCGCACGTATCGCTGAAGCAATACAATGTCCCCTACCGGACTAATGAGCATTAATAATTATACAAATGTTATAACCTATATGTGATCAGCATGAATTTCATTGAAGCATTTCCAAAAAAAAGTCCAGAAAACTGATATTTTGGCACTTTTCCATATTTCCAAGGGCCATTACTCACACAAGAATAATGCAATCAGCATGAAACTCAAACTTGAACTGTAAGTCATTGTTCTTTCGTAGGTACCAAGAATAAAATCATTCGGTTGAAGCATTTCCAAAAAAAGTCCGGAAAACTAAAGTATGACTGACAGTCTGACTGACAGACTGACTGACAGACTGACGGATGGACAGAGTGCAAATGAAACTTGATCTGTAAGTCATCGTTCTGTAGTAGGTTACCAAAAATGAAATCATTCTGTTGAAGCGTTTCCAGAAAAAGTCCGGAAAACTGATATTTTGGTGCTTTTCCATATTTCCAAGGGCCATAACTCACACAAGAATACGGCAATCAGCATGAAACTCAAACTTGATCTGTAAGTCATCGTTCTATAGTAGGTTACCAAAAATGAAATCATTCCGTTGAAGTGTTTCCAGAAAAAGTCCGGAAAGTTAAAAAATTTATAGTAATTTATATATTTTTTATACTTACCAATGACCCAGACATAGCTGGTGCTAACTCTTAAAATATAGGGCCAAACACAAATTTTGCCCCCCAATCCCCAAAATTTGCATCTAAAACTAAAGAAAACATGTCCTGAAAGGCCCTCCACACTTCGCCCCTACTGCGCATGCGCAGTGTCAAGGACGTTCCGAAATTGGCGCCATTAATCATTCTAATAACCAGTGCCTGGTAAGCGCTATGTACTCAGCGGGGAGGCAAGAGTTCCCAACTCCTGGGAGGGCCATCCCCGTCTGGGTCATTGGTAAGTATAAAAAATATATAAATTACTATAAATTTTTTAACATTTTTATACTGTACCAATGACCCAGACATAGCTGAATAGTAAAAAGGCTGGAGGGCCAAGGACATAGAGCAAAATGGAATACGCTCAATAAAATAAAATAGAGTCATCCCCTGTAGGGAAAAAGAAGTAATAGGCCTTACATGTATCTTTCTTATTTATGATAAATTAGAAAGATACAACACCTTCCAAAATTGAGCTTCATACATCCATGTACTCTATTAATATCCAATATAATCCTTATACTAATAATTTTTAAAGTAAGCCAATAAATAAAGTAAGTCTAGAGAATAGAGACTCTTATACTCCTAAAAGTGTCTGAGGATTGCATAATCATGTCCGTTCACATATGCAATATTCAAAAGCTATACTTTAAAAACTAAGACATGAATGAATTTTAAAAACCTAAACTTCTCACTAAACAACCATCCCAATAACAGCTCAGAATTACTAACTCCGGAGGAGGTATCCCCTTGTTTTCATAGTAAAACAGGTGACCCAAGGGAACACCCTCCCCCCCCCCCCCCCCCCCCCACTTTTTCTTGCCCTGGGTCAAATAGCCCAGAGCTAAGAGGGCAGCCGAACGGAGACACTGCCGAAACAGACAGCCTACCTAGCTATAATAGCAACTGTTAAGTGAATGACATTCTGAGCAGTAGATAATAGACCTAACAATAGAGGCCTCCAGAAATGGACTCGATATTTCTGAGATAAAATTCATGAATGTGGATGGCTGAGCGCAATGAGCGGCCTTCAAAAATCTATAATAGCGACACTATTAATGTAAGCCCAAGAAGTAGAAGAACTCTTACTTCATGAGCCGAAATCTTAAGCACAACTGCTAAGTCAATGATATACTATAAGCAGTACCGATAGTTAATAGAATCCAATAACAATAAAATGGAGCGAAACGTCCTTCTACTAGACATCAAAGACAGAAGAAGCTTACGCCCATAGTAATAAACAGAAATCTGTTTATAAATACATAAACTGTACCCGGAAAGAGTAAAGGCCTATGCCCATACGAAGACGGAAGGATCTTAAAATAATAGGTTCCGGATAATAGGAGCCTAACTCTTATGCAACAATCCAACCTAAATAGTAACGGAAGTATAGATTCCGAAACTATGAAAGTGAAAATCATCCATCGATAGTGCATGAAACTCACTGACTCTACAGTAAAAGAGAAACCAACAGAATTACTGTCTAAAAGGTCAGAATTTGAAAACTACTGTTTCCAGAGGCTCAAATGATTACTTAGCTAAATAAGAACCGAAGTTAAAATCCGTATAGGAATTTAATCTAAAGATTCTAAGTCTATTTATCAAAAAGTTACTAACTGACTTAGATAAAGAGACAAAAGACTCAATTGTAAACTATCGTAGAGTGCATAGGTATGAGGTAACATAAACCTATAACCTAAATAATAACAGGCTGCAGTAGATCTTGTGAAACAAGTATACTAAAAAATAGCAATGAGTAGTATGGAGGGATCAACAATATGAACATAATGATCCCTACACCACGACGGAAGAGCCTCCACTTTAGCCGCATAGAATAGCGAAGAAGAGGATCTCCTATAGTAGAAATCGCGTCCAAAGCTCGTCCAGTACAGTGCTTACAATGCAATACGGACCACACAACGGAATACATGAAGGTTGCGACCTTGCTGGTTGTGATAAAGATGACACGATTTACCCAGTGAAAAAGATCCTCACATAGAGGAAGATTTCACGTTAAGACCCACAGTAGACAAGAGAGTAAATTACTCATGATCTCTGTGAAGATAGAGATGCTATCAACCGAAATGTATTGTGGTTGTTTATCTTAGCAATACCTGCTAAAACAACAGCGCCGGAGGATACGCGTATCCTATCATTCCGTCCTATAGATCAATAGAGCGTTAACAATATTAGCTCAGAGATCTGGACAAGCCAACACATACGTCTGCAATTGATTAGTAAGCTGTGTCATAAATAAATCATCATTGGGCGCTCCCATAGATAGCAAATCTGATTGAATACTTGTTTGTTGAGAGTCCATTCTGACAGCAACAAGCGACCCGTAAGAGAACGGGAGTCCGATAAAACAATCAGACGACCCGGAATATGACGGACCAAAACTGAACTTGGTGTACTATAACCAACAGACGGATTCTTTCCATTAAATTGAATAACGGAAACGAAAGAGTGCCTCCCTGGTTCCGGAGATACGCCACTACTGTCGAATTAAAGGACAGGAATTTGGGCATGCGTTTCTGAATAATGTTCATGCAATGACATAAAGCAAGCCTAAAAAACATTATTCCGCGGAAGAAAACTGATTGCTAAAAGACTGCGGAACCCAAAGACCCTGGCACTTCGAATCCGTAGGGATCAGTATTATATCCCAATCGGTTTGACTGGCAACCGTCATAACAGCCACACTCGGGTCCGGCAACTGCGGTGGCACTCTCTGAGTCAACCACCGAATGTTTGCCCCAGTCTGAATCTCTTGTAACACTAGATAGACAAGAGAACGTGTAAATCGAGCAATTCATGGATTGCCGAAAAGTTGCCGTCGAAGAGAAGCTCCTCCGAGAACGAAGCGACTCTGAGAGAGTTCTTAACCTTACTATCCACGCGTGTGGATGTAGCTAGGGCTGCGTCACGTCTAACTAACTCCAATCAGCCACTGAAGGGCGGAGTTATACGTGAACAAACTACTGCCCTCAAAAGAAATTACATTGAGAATAATATCCCGTAAATCTTTTCTTGAAGACGTGATGATAACGCCTCAGTAAGGCGGATTACGTATAATAAAGCGTCTAAGTTAAGTCTACTATACATAATGTCGTTCCCAACATTGAAATTGGAAAAGACATAAACGGCGAAAAAGAATATATGCAGTTTTTAATCACACCGTCTAGACGCATATGAACTCTCGGTATGCCCTGCTCTGCCAAAATAAACTATTTGTATAAATGATAAAATGGCAGAAATGAGCAACGCGGACAAGAAACTAAACTATCATGCTTAGTAGCAGGCTTGTATATATATATATATATAGCGTCGAAAAATAAAACACATGTTGTAATGACAATATTGGACTGCGTCGGTAAGTCAGGGACAATGTCCCCGAACCGATCGAAAAATCCGAGTCCAATGACGCTATAAGTCTCTTATCCAAGATCGCAGCAATGAAGTCCGAAATAATAATCACTGGAAGATAATGCCAGAAGATATGAAAGGCATCTTCCGATATTACTAAAGGGAAAACTCGAAATCTTTCGAATCCCTTTCGCCATCCTGTCGGACCCTATAAAGCGTTCGGTCGTCCGTACCTGATGCAACCGCGGACCGCACCGACCCAGCGCCGTCGGATAATTCGTGATTCGACCGAGAAACTGTCAATTGCTGGGATGCTGCGAAACAACTGTGCTAACTCGGATAGCACGTCCGTCACTGAGGCCTGAGGAGAAGCGGTCTTACGATGCATTGCCGCTGGAAGCTCCGTGATCGTTACCCCGTGCATACTACCAATATGCGAGCGAACGGAGTGTATAGGCCTCGTGTCCCTTGGCTACCGGATGGCGCGACCTATTCGCCGTGGAATCACTGAATGCCGAAACTGATCGGATACTCGAGGTCACGTAGCCAATGTGCGGTCGTGTGCCCTGCTGTGAGGATGAGGAAGCATTAAAGACAGTCTCTCGGACTGTCAATATAACGGAGCATCCCGACCAACGGACATATGCTCCGAATGTAAAATATCTGAACCACAACATGCGGTCCCCTATGTTGTTGGGCGAGAGAGGGACCTCTCTCGCTCACAGCACGGACGGACCTGGACAAGCCAGGAACCGGACTAACAGGCTTCCTCCGATCTGTCCTCAATCTGCCGTCACTGGGTGAGTACTAAAGTAATTAAAGTGCTCGCATCACCCAAATCTCCTTCCTAGACCGCAACGGACGAACCCGGCAGCCGAACCATTCGATGAATGTACGCTACACCGGGTGAGCTAGCGAATGTCACTCCGTAGGCGATAGACATATTCCATGAGCACTTATTGCCGCTAACTCTTCATTAACTATGACGACAGAGGCACACTTGAAAGACATCTCCATAACTCTTCGAACAAGAAACCAGAAATGCTTGGTTAGCAAGCATAAAATAATAATATATATAGTGTCGTTCAATAATTCGAAAGTTTGTGTGACATTATTGGACTATGTCGGAACTGAGGGACGATGTCCCTGAACCGAACCAAAAATTTCTAAGTCCACCGACGCTATCAGTTTCTTATCCGGCATCGCAGCATTCTGGTCCGACGAAAGAAGCTGTAGAAGACCAAGTCAGATGACATACACAACAGCATATGTTGTTCCGAAAGGGAAAGCTCAAAATCCTCCGAATCCCTTTCGGTATCCCGTCTGACCGGATGAAACTTTCGGACGTCCGTACCCGCTTCCGCGGAGCGTCCCGACCCAGCATCGTCGGATAAAATATATGCGACAGATTCAGTTGATGCTGGGATGCTGCGATAAACTGTGCTATTAAGGAAAGCACGTCCGTTCCCGAGGCCTGTGCAGTAGCGGTCTTACGATGCATTGCCGCCGGAAGCTCCGTGTACGTTGACTCCCGCACACTTCCTATGCGAACGTCCGGAGTCTGCAGGCCTCGTGTCCCTGGCTACCGGATGGTGTGACCTGGTCGCTGAAGGATCCTTGATCGGCGAAGCTGGTAATATATCGGCGGTCACGCAGCTAAGGTGCGGTCATGTGCGCTGACGAGAAGAGGAAGACTTAGCAGTCTCAGCGGACTGCCTATACAACGGAGCGTCCCGAGCGACGGACGTATGCTCCGCTTACGACACATTTTGTACCACAACATCTGGGGCCAGATGTTGCTGAACGAGAGAGGGGCCTCTCTCGCTTGCCGTCCGGATGGACCGGAACGAGCTATGAACCGGACTAAAAGGCTTCCTCCGTTCTCCCTCCGATCCGCCGTCACTGGGTGTGCATTAGGTTAATTTATAGTGCTCGCATCACCCCAAAATTCCTTCTAGACCGCAACGGACGAACCCGGCTGCCGAACCATTCGGTGAATGGACGCTACACCGGGCGAGCTAGCGGACGTCAAAGGCCGTCGAACCTACTAGGGTCCTCTTAGGCAATTGGCGTATTTACATGAGCACTTTTCCGCTAGCCCTTCATTAATTGTGACGACGGAGGCACACTGTTGGAAGACATCACAGATACATCACCCTAATCTTGATCGTCTGAAATAGAAATTGATAAAGTAGAGTGACCCTGCGGGGAAAGGACCGGAGTGTCCAAATCCCCAACAACATACCGTGACATACGCTTCCCATATTGTCATCGAAATCATACGATACAGAACAGGAGTTAATGCGAGTACACTGACCACATATAGAATGATAATAAAGTCAGAGGAAGACTTCCTCTTAAAACAATTGATCAATATCCTTTCAATGTGAAAAGAAAACAAGTCCTGGTACTCGCACTAACCCCTGGCAATCAAAATACATAATAATAATATGATCCATTAATATAGAAAAAATAATTGAAATCAAAATATTTTGAAAAAATATTTTTTCAGAACAGCCCAAGTTTCTGAAAAGTAACGTTGAGCCCCAATGGATCCCAAGCCTAAGTGTGGACAAAAATTTTAAAAATATTTTAAACAATTTATTCAACACTTACGAACAATAATAATGTATCTAGTTATGATTAAAATAACATCAAGATATTATTTTTTAGAAATCCCCCCCTCACACAGAGGGCTGTTGTAAATGTAAACAATGAGTGTAAAAACACTAAAATAAGACTCCAGGCACCCAGGCCCGAAATCAGTTACCAAAAATACACTATCTGATGCAAAACAGAGACTTCCAGGGAAGAAACTGCAGAACATCAGATGGTAGATGCAGAACACAACGCCTAACCACCCGTAGGTGAAGACGTAAACATGGGGAAAGAACAGAATTCATTCTGTTATTCAGCTAAAACTCCCAAGAAAATTTAGTAATAATAATTACAAAAACTATGCCAAAAGCATGGGAGAATAGCAAGGGGGAACTTAAAGGACAGGGAGAGAGGAAAACACTTAAAAAAACAGTGTAACTAAATAATCAGAATGACAACAAAATGGCTGCTGCCTTGAAAATAGGTAACTTAACATAATTTCATTAAAAAATTTTAAGTTACAGCCCTGATAATATTCTGTCACACATTCTTTTCCTCTCCTCCTTCTCTATCCTCCTTAGAATCACCATTTCACTAATATTTATGTGTCTGGCATCATTTAAACTGAGATTTATAAGCATAAAGATCAGTCAGATGTTAACTGATGAAGGGCCAAACTTAGAATGATTAATGGCGCCAATTTCGGAACGTCCTTGACACTGCGCATGCGCAGTAGGGGCGAAGTGTGGAGGGCCTTTCAGGACATGTTTTCTTTAGTTTTAGATGCAAATTTTGGGGATTGGGGGGCAAAATTTGTGTTTGGCCCTATATTTTAAGAGTTAGCACCAGCTATGTCTGGGTCACTGGTACAGTATAAAAATACTGATATTTTAGCACTTTTCCATATTTCCACGGGCCATAACTCACACAAGAATAATGCAATCAGCATGAAACTCAAACTTGATCTGTAAGTCATCGTTCTATAGTAGGTTACCAAAAATGAAATCATTCTCTTGAAGCGTTTCCAAAAAAAAGTCTGGAAAACTGATATTTTAGCACTTTTCCATATTTCCAAGGGCCATAACTCACACAAGAATAATGCAATCAGCATGAAACTCAGACTTGATCTGTAAGTCATCGTTCTATAGTAGTTTACCAAAAATGAAATCATTCCGTTGAAGCGTTTCCAAAAAAACTCCAGAAAACTGATATTTTGGGGCTTTTCCATATTTCCAAGGGCCGTAACTCACACAAGAATAATGCAATCAGCATGAAATTCAAACTTGATCTGTAAGTCATCGTTCTATAGTAGTTTACCAAAAATGAAATCATTCCGTTGAAGCGTTTCCAAAAAAACTCCGGAAAACTGATATTTTGGTGCTTTTTCCCATATTTCCATGGGCCGTAACTCACACAAGAATAATGCAATCAGCATGAAACTCAAACTTGATCTGTAAGTCATCATTCTATAGTAGTTTACCAAAAATGAAATCATTCCGTTGAAGCGTTTCCAAAAAAACTCCGGAAAACTAAAGTGTGACTGACAGACTGACGGATGGACGGAGTGCAAACCTAGAGTCCCCTCTGGCGATGCCAGTAGGGGACTAAAAAACAAAATATCCTATACAGTAGATGCGATAGTAAAATGTTACCAAAACAATCATTCTCTCTGTAAAAAGCATTCATTTGCATGTTATGGTGAAAAAAGAAAAACTGGATAAACAAATCTTCTTCTCTTGACAAAGGCTTTTCATTAAAAAAAATAAAAGGAACAGCTGAAATACTAAGGACTTGTGTAAATTATAGGCTATGTCCCGCAATGCTGGAAAAAACAAAGTTCAGTTTCAACACTCAAAAAGTCAGAGCATTTAACAGGGCACTAAGAACATCACTTCCAAGAAATGTAACTTTCCCAAGCATTGTATTTGGCAGAGCAAACTCTGTGTGTCACTCAATAAATCAAGGGGCACTTAACTCTATCCAAAATGTATGTAATCAGTTGGGATGTCCAGTCTCTTCAAACAGTAAAGTTGGCAGAGGTTTAAAACAGCTATAAAGCAAGGAAAAGTTACTTCGGTCTTACAAATTTTTTTTTTTAAAAACTCGAAAAGCTCAAATATATTTATTTATTAGGGTTTAACGACACTTTAAACAACCAGGGTCGTATCGTGTTGATGACAGTTTTACAGGTGGAGGAAGGGGAGTACCACCGAGCAGCTCCCAACATTGTAACTCCGCACCACAGCACAGGCAGGGTTAGATTGGTTGAAGACATGCACACCATCGGCCTGCAGTACACCTTAGTATACAGCGTCATCGTGCCCCCATGTGGACAATCAGGGTGAAATGCCTTGCCCAAGGACACAATGCAGGAGTTCGAATCGATCGCTCAGACGGTCACCCATCCAAGGATTAACCGGGCTCGATGTTGCTTAACGTTGGTGATCTGACGAGAACCAGTTACCGCTAGTGATGAAACAATTATCAAAACTTGCTATCAACCAATTACCTGCTATCAACCAATTACCGGTTATTTCTCTGCCGATTATGCCGATTCCGATAGCTGAAGTAGGACACTGAAGAAAATGTGTTGGTGCCTGTTATACTACAAAAATTTCGTTGATAAATCATCAATCACGAAAGCTTAATACCACATAAGTTCTCAGAGTATGCATATTTAGCGCTGGGCAATATTAGCCAAAAATATTTGCATTTTGGTTGGAGTGTGAGGAAAAGATCATTATTAACGATAAAATCACACGATATTGTTCTCGTGAAGATTGTGTTTTATTCCGGAAAATAGTGTTAATACGCTTTTGTGTAAGGATACAATACACTTGGCTGTATTAACCAGGAATATACTGAGCATACATACTTTGTGTCTTAAATGAATAACAATTTTGATGTTAATGTGTGTTGTGAAGTCGTATAACGCATGGTTTACACGTTTTTCAGAACGTATTCTTCACTGTTCTTTTTTCAACGTGTTACTTCCCTTGATGTGTTTCTCGAATGTTAACATGAACTCTACAATCTTTGGGAAATGGTGGCGATCTCGTAACGATTGCAGTTGGTAAATTCCGTAATATCTCTGCTCTGCAAATTCCAAATTTTCTGCTATGCACTATACACGTTTTTAATGGGGTGTTATAGCCCCCATATTATATTGAGATTGATATATCCTTAGTGGATAGTTGTGTGGGAAGGATATTTTTTTTTATTGCTGCATTTTCTGACTGGTCTAACTCTTTTGCACTCAGTGACCTTGTTTACATCTTTGTTACACTGATATATTGTACATATAGCTGTTGATTGTTTAATTGTTTAAATAGGTCAATGACCTTGTTTACTTGAACTTTAACAGAATCCCCCAGAAACTAATAGAACATTACAGAAACTTCCTCTTCTGGGACATTCTATCTGGTTACTATATAAAGGTTTGTCAACAGAATTCAAAAACTCTTTTTAGAAAGCCATTTCAGAAGAACTTATTTTCACAGCAGTTGTTTCCATTGGAGATTATTATTGTTTCAGAACAGTGCATTTATTATAGAAGCAGTGCTTCTTTGTGATTTTGGAAGATTGATTCCAAAAGAGAATTTTGAAGAGAATCTATTCGTCTTGGAAAAGAGAATTTATACTTTCTGTGAAACAGAATATTATTATTTTGTGAAAAGCCAGGATTCTACTGGATTATTTAGAAAATACCTGTGGCGCCAATACTTCTTGGATTTTTACTCCATTTGAATTTTGCGGAGAATTTTATTATATTTTATTGGAGACTGCTCAAATTTCTAAGTGAAAATTTTATTATAAATCTACGGGATACTGTTTCTGAAGAGACATTCTTGGATTTAATACTACATCTACCAGCTGGTAACTTTCTTCAGAAGATACTTCACCACTGGATTACTGGATTCTGTCAAACTGTACTTTGGACTAATTCTATAATTGATAAGTACCATTGTTTTTTTTTTATTTTCTGTAAGCCAATTATTGTAAAAGATCTGTGTATTATTTTTTTTTATATCAATTTTTTTAAATTAAATTTTAGAATAGTTAAATTCATAGTTTTGTTGCTGATTCTCAGATTTCTTTCTGTTACCAATATCATTAATAATTCCACACCGTAACATGGGGAAACTTTATTGAAGTGGCCAGATATCAAAGGGTTTTTTAATAGTCAGTGTTAAATATAGAATAACCAGAAACTGTCTGTTTTTAACTGCCGGTTGTCATAATCGGCTGATGCCCCATAACCGGCCGGTTCTGATTGCCGATTCCGATTATCGGTTCATCACTAGTTACCGCAACGAAGCTCGAATTAAAAAGAGGACAAAATTGTATGGACTTTATGACAAATATCAAGAAGAGCTAATATAAAAAAGACATGATTTTGCCACCTCGTTTAAACCCTAAATTTAAGGACCATGCTTACAGTGAAGAAGCAAAAAGGAAAAGGGTTGAAGTTCGAAGATAAAAATTCTCACCTGCTGAGATAGAAATCCGTGCATTATACAGGGTGGTATGTGCAATCTGGAGCAACTTCCTTGCTTAAAGCAGTGAATCCTCTCCTGATTATGTTCATGAGTTTCAAAAACAGTATGCTGAGGGTTAATACAGGCTTTGAATGCACAGAGATGACTGCACTCCATGCCCCCAGCACATCCATAATGTGGTAATTCTTGTTTTGTCAACCGATGGTGCACCAAATATGACACCCTCTCCCTGCAGACAATTCCTTCTGGCCAATGGACCTGCATATATCCACAGCAGACTAAGGTCTTAGCACCCCTCCACAATATACAGTTCCCTCCACCTTGTCCCCGACTCAGATCACACCTTTCCCTTAATTTTAAGAACATGTGATGCCCAGACGCCGCCATTTTTGCAAGTACGTTGTTTGGGAAAGTTCAAAATCAGGAATTATTAGGGATTTTAGTATTCCATGCAAATATTGTGAAAAACTGCTTTAGGTTACAATACATTACAGTGTTTTTTTTTACATTGGCGACAGTACAAACCTTTTCCTCTCTCTCCACCTCATGAAGCACATTTTCGGAAAAACAATCCTATATCCACTCAGTTTATCACCTTGTGAAAAAAATATACTGAAAAAAGTATAGGTCGCCATGTGACTTCTGCCTTCAAATTTAGTGCTTCCTTTCCTCCTGTCCAGTTTCGCACTCCATAAAATAGACCTACTTTTACTTGCCCCCACCCAATTTTAATATTCTCTCACACTTTCCAGAAGACAGTTATCACAAATATTTTATCAGTTTTTCAAAACATGCACTTTAAAATTTTATTCACACTTTCAAGCTCAGTTCACTTTCCACCAACTGGATAAAGCATTACAGTAATAAATTAAACCTTTTATCTTGTATCTCACTGTATGTGGTTTGAGATATCCACCCTAAATTCACTCCACCCATACCCAAAACAGAATGAGTTTAAAAAGGCCCTCTTCAGAATTTTTTCATGGGATTCCTTTCTCAGAAAACGATAAATTTAAAGTAATTTGTATATTTTTAATACTTACCAATGGCCCAGACTTAGGTGGTGCAACCTCAATATTATTAAGGGCCAAACACAAATTTAGCATTGAACTCCCAAGGTAAAAAGGAGATTAAAATTTTAAAGAATTACCTATATGTCTCGCTATATCACAATAGAGAAGACATACCACCGAAATAAGGAGCAATATCCAAGTAATTCCCTATTACTTAGCATAAATGATTACGCTAAATGGGTATAACGAGCCCCCAATTTTAAGGCTAGTCCAGAATAAGACACTTAAAATTAGGAAAGGCGTGTCCGAGAGTGAGAGACTAACGTCCACAAACACATGCCATATATAAGGTAACAAGCTGTACATAAGATCAGAATAATCTACATACAATAACAGCTTCACCATAGTTCCACACTTATTAAAAGGTCAGAAGAGGTAAAGAGGAAATCCCCCCCTCCCCACCCCCTTTTTTTTGAAGGAATAATCTTCAAAACAAAGAGAGAAGCGGTCTGGAATCAGTGAAAAAGCACGACCAAATAATATATATATTTGTCTAAAAGGCACCCGGCTATTAATTATTAATTTACTGGTGCTTAATGCCACATCAGCAGCTAAGGCTATATTGTGGTGATCCCGACTTCTAAAGTTAAAAAATTTATAGCAATTTATATATTTTTTATACTTACCAATGACCCAGACATAGCTGGTGCTAACTCTTAAAATATAGGGCCAAACACAAATTTTGCCCCCCAATCCCCAAAATTTGCATCTAAAACCAAAGAAAACATGTCCTGAAAGGCCCTCCACACTTCGCCCCTACTGCGCATGCGCAGTGTCAAGGACGTTCCGAAATTGGCACCATTAATCATTCTAATAACCAGTGCCTGGTAAGCGCTATGTACTCAGCGGGGAGGTAAGTGTTCCCAACTCCTGGGAGGGCCATCCCCGTCTGGGTCATTGGTAAGTATAAAAAATATATAAATTACTATAAATTTTTTAACATTTTTATACTGTACCAATGACCCAGACATAGCTGAATAGTAAAAAGGCTGGAGGGCCAAGGACATAGAGCAAAATGGAATACGCTCAATAAAATAAAATAGAGTCATCCCCTGTAGGGAAAAAGAAGTAATAGGCCTTACATGTATCTTTCTTATTTATGAAAAATTAGAAAGATACAACACCTTCCAAAATTGAGCTTCATACATCCATGTACTCTATTAATATCCAATATAATCTTTATACTAATAATTTTTAAAGTAAGCCAATAAATAAAGTAAGTCTAGAGAATAGAGACTCTTATACTCCTGAAAGTGTCTGAGGATTGCATAATCATGTCCGTTGACATATGCAATATTCAAAAGCTATACTTTAAAAACTAAGACTTGAATGAATTTTAAAAACCTAAACTTCTCACTAAACAACCATCCCAATAACAGCTCAGAATTACTAACTCCGGAGGAGGTATCCCCTTGTTTTCATAGTAAAACAGGTGACCCAAGGGAACACCCTCCCCCCCCCCCTTTTCTTGCCCTGGGTCAAATAGCCGAGAGCGAAGAGGGCAGCCGAACGGAGACACTGCCGAAACAGACAGCCTACCTAGCTATAGTAGCAACTGTTAAGTGAATGACATTCTGAGCAGTAGATAATAGACCTAACAATAGAGGCCTCCAGAAATGGACTCGATATTTCTGAGATAAAATTCATGAATGTGGATGGCTGAGCGCAATGAGCGGCCTTCAAAAATCTATAATAGCGACACTATTAATGTAAGCCCAAGAAGTAGAAGAACTCTTACTTCATGAGCCGAAATCTTAAGCACAACTGCTAAGTCAATGATATACCATAAGCAGTACCGATAGTTAATAGAATCCATTAACAATAAAATGGAGCGTAACGTCCTTCTACGAGACATCAAAGACAGAAGAAGCTTACGCCCATAGTAATAAACAGATATCTGTTTATAAATACATAAACTGTACCCGGAAAGAGTAAAGGCCTATGCCCATACGAAGACGGAAGGACCTTAAAATAATAGGTTCCGGATAATAGGAGCCTAACTCTTATGCAACAATCCAACCTAAATAGTAACGGAAGTAGTGATTCCGAAACTACGAAAGTGAAAATCATCCATCGATAGTGCATGAAACTCACTGAGTCTACAGTAAAAGAGAAACCAACAGAATTACTGTCTAAAAGGTCAGAATTTGAAAACTACTGTTTCCAGAGGCTCAGATGATTACTTAGCTAAATAAGAACCGAAGTTAAAATCCATATAGGAATTTAATCTAAAGATTCTAAGTCTATTTATCAAAAAGTTACTAACTGACTTAGATATAGAGACAAAAGACTCAATTGTAAACTATCGTAGAGTGCATAGGTATGAGGTAACATAAACCTATAACCTAAATAATAACAGGCTGCAGTAGATCTTGTGAAACAAGTATACTAAAAAATAGCAATGAGTAGTATGGAGGGATCAACAATATGAACATAATGATCCCTACACCACGACAGAAGAGCCTCCACTTTAGCCGCATAGAATAGCGAAGAAGAGGATCTCCTATAGTAAGAAATCGCGTCCAAAGCTCGTCCAGTACAGTGCTTACAATGCAATACGGACCACACAATGGAATACATGAAGGTTGCGACCTTGCTGGTTGTGATAAAGATGACACGATTTACCCAGTGAAAAAAGATCCTCACATAGAGGAAGATTTCACGTTAAGACCCACAGTAGACAAGAGAGTAAATTACCCATGATCTCTGTGAAGATAGAGATGCTATCAACAGAAATGTATTGTGGTTGTTTATCTTAGCAATACCTGCTGAAACAACAGCGCCGGAGGATACGCATATCCTATCATTCCGTCCTATAGATCAATAGAGCGTTAACAACATTAGCTTAGAGATCTGGACAAGCCAACACATACGTCTGCAATTGATTAGCAAGCTGTGTCATAAATAAATCATCATTGGGAGCTCCCATAGATAGCAAATCTGATTGAATACTTGTTTGTTGAGAGTCCATTCTGACAGCAACAAGCGACCCGTAAGAGAACGGGAGTCCGATAAAACAATCAGACGACCCGGAATATGACGGACCAAAACTGAACTTGGTGTACTATAACCAACAGACGGATTCTTTCCATTAAATTGAATAACGGAAACGAAAGAGCGCCTCCCTGGTTCCGGAGATACGCCACTACTGTCGAATTAAAGGACAGGAATTTGGGCATGCGTTTCTGAATAATGTTCATGCAATGACATAAAGCAAGCCTAAAAAACATTATTCCGCGGAAGAAAACTGATTGCTAAGAGACTGCGGAACCCAAAGACCCTGGCACTTCGAATCCGTAGGGATCAGTATTATATCCCAATCTGTTTGACTGGCAACCGTCATAACAGCCACACTCGGGTCCGGCAACTGCGGTGGCACTCTCTGAGTCAACCACCGAATGTTTGCCCCAGTCTGAATCTCTTGTAACACTTGATAGACAAGAGAACGTGTAAATCGAGCAATTCATGGATTGCCGAAAAGTTGCCGTCGAAGAGAAGCTCCTCCGAGAACGAAGCGACTCTGAGAGAGTTCTTAACCTTACTATCCACGCGTGTGGATGTAGCTAGGGCTGCGTCACGTCTAACTAACTCCAATCAGCCACTGAAGGGCGGAGTTATACGTGAACAAACTACTGCCCTCAAAAGAAATTACATTGAGAATAATATCCCGTAAATCTTTTCTTGAAGACGTAATGATAACGCCTCAGTAAGGCGGATTACGTATGATAAAGCGTCTAAGTTAAGTCTACTATACATAATGTCGTTCCCAACATTGAAATTGGAAAAGACATAAACGGCGACAAAGAATATATGCAGTCTTTAATCACACCGTCCAGACGCATATGAACTCTCGGTATGCCCTGCTCTGCCAAAATAAACTATTCGTATAAATGATAAAATGGCAGAAATGAGCAACGCGGACAAGAAACTAAACTATCATGCTTAGTAGCAGGCTTGTATATATATATATATAGCGTCGAAAAATAAAACACATGTTGTAATGACAATATTGGACTGCGTCGGTAAGTCAGGGACAATGTCCCCGAACCGATCGAAAAATCCGAGTCCAATGACGCTATAGAGTCTCTTATCCAAGATCGCAGCAATGAAGTCCGAAATAACAATCACTGGAAGATAATGCCAGAAGATATAAAAGGCATCTTCCGATACTACTAAAGGGAAAACTCGAAATCTTTCGAATCCCTTTCGCCATCCTGTCGGACCCTATAAAGCGTTCGGTCGTCCGTACCTGATGCAACCGCGGACCGCACCGACCCAGCGCCGTCGGATAATTCCTGATTCGACCGAGAAACTGTCAATTGCTGGGATGCTGCGAAACAACTGTGCTAACTCGGATAGCACGTCCGTCACTGAGGCCTGAGGAGAAGCGGTCTTACGATGCATTGCCGCTAGAAGCTCCGTGATCGTTACCCCGTGCATACTACCAATATGCGAGCGAACGGAGTGTATAGGCCTTGTGTCCCTTGGCTACCGGATGGCGCGACCTATTCGCCGTGGAATCACTGAATGCCGAAACTGATCGGATACTCGAGGTCACGTAGCCAATGTGCGGTCATGTGCCCTGCTGTGAGGATGAGGAAGCATTAAGGACAGTCTCTCGGACTGTCAATATAACGGAGCGACCCGACCGACGGACATATGCTCCGAATGTAAAATATCTGAATCACAACATGCGGTCCCCTATGTTGTTGGACGAGAGAGGGACCTCTCTCGCTCACAGCCCGGACGGACCTGGACAAGCCAGGAACCGGACTAACAGGCTTCCTCCGATCTGTCCTCAATCTGCCGTCACTGGGTGAGTACTAAAGTAATTAAAGTGCTCGCATCACCCAAATCTCCTTCCTAGACCGCAACGGACGAACCCGGCAGCCGAACCATTCGATGAATGTACGCTACACCGGGTGAGCTAGCGAATGTCACTCCGTAGGCGATAGACATATTCCATGAGCACTTATTGCCGCTAACTCTTCATTAACTATGACGACAGAGGCACACTTTTGAAAGACATCTCCATAACTCTTCGAACAAGAAACCAGAAATGCTTGGTTAGCAAGCATAAAATAATAATATATATAGCGTCGTTCAATAATTCGAAAGTTTGTGTGACATTATTGGACTATGTCGGAACTGAGGGACGATGTCCCTGAACCGAACCAAAAATTTCTAAGTCCACCGACGCTATCAGTTTCTTATCCGGCATTGCAGCATTCTGGTCCGACGAAAGAAGCTGTAGAAGACCAAGTCAGATGACATACACAACAGCATATGTTGTTCCGAAAGGGAAAGCTCGAAATCCTCCGAATCCCTTTCGGTATCCCGTCGGACCGGATGAAACTTTCGGACGTCCGTACCCGCTTCCGCGGAGCGTCCCGACCCAGCATCGTCGGATAAAATATATGCGACAGATTCAGTTGATGCTGGGATGCTGCGATAAACTGTGCTATTAAGGAAAGCACATCCGTTCCCGAGGCCTGTGCAGTAGCGGTCTTACGATGCATTGCCGCCGGAAGCTCCGTGTACGTTGACTCCCGCACACTTCCTATGCGAACGTCCGGAGTCTGCAGGCCTCGTGTCCCTGGCTACCGGATGGTGTGACCTGGTCGCCGAAGAATCCTTGATCGGCGAAGCTGGTAATATATCGGCGGTCACGCAGCCAAGGTGTGGTCGTGTGCGCTGACGAGAAGAGGAAGCCTTAGCAGTCTCTGCGGACTGCCTATACAACGGAGCGTCCCGAGCGACGGACGTATGCTCCGTTTGCGACACATTTTGTACCACAACATCTGGGGCCAGATGTTGTTGAACGAGAGAGGGACCTCTCTCGCTTGCCGTCCGGATGGACCGGAACGAGCTATGAACCGGACCGTCACTGGGTGTGCATTAGGTTAATTTATAGTGCTCGCATCACCCCAAAATTCCTTCTAGACCGCAACGGACGAACCCGGCTGCCGAACCATTCGGTGAATGGACACTACACCGGAAGAGCTAGCGGACGTCAAAGGCCGTCGAACCTACTAGGGTCCTCTTAGGCAATTGGCATATTTACATGAGCACTTTTCCGCTAGCCCTTCATTAATTGTGACGACGGAGGCACACTGTTGGAAGACATCACAGATACATCACCCTAATCTTGATCGTCTGAAATAGAAATTGATAAAGTAGAGTGACCCTGCGGGGAAAGGACCGGAGTGTCCAAATCCCCAATAACATACCGTGACATACGCTTCCCATATTGTCATCGAAATCATACGATACAGAACAGGAGTTAATGCGAGTACACTGACCACATATAGAATGATAATAAAGTCAGAGGAAGACTTCCTCTTAAAACAATTGATCAATATCCTTTCAATGTGAAAAGAAAACAAGTCCTGGTACTCGCACTAACCCCTGGCAATCAAAATACATAATAATAATATGATCCATTAATATAGAAAAAATAATTGAAATCAAAATATTTTGAAAAAATATTTTTTCAGAACAGCCCAAGTTTCTGAAAAGTAACGTTGAGCCCCAATGGATCCCAAGCCTAAGTGTGGACAAAAATTTTAAAAATATTTTAAACAATTTATTCAACACTTACGAACAATAATAATGTATCTAGTTATGATTAAAATAACATCAAGATATTATTTTTTAGAAATCCCCCCCTAACACAGAGGGCTGTTGTAAATGTAAACAATGAGTGTAAAAACACTAAAATAAGACTCCAGGCACCCAGGCCCGAAATCAGTTACCAAAAATACACTATCTGATGCAAAACAGAGACTTCCAGGGAAGAAACTGCAGAACATCAGATGGTAGATGCAGAACACAACACCTAACCACCCGTAGGTGAAGACGTAAACATGGCGAAAGAACAGAATTCATTCTGTTATTCAGCTAAAACTCCCAAGAAAATTTAGTAATAATAATTACAAAAACTATGCCAAAAGCATGGGAGAATAGCAAGGGGGAACTTAAAGGACAGGGAGAGAGGAAAACACTTAAAAAACAGTGTAACTAAATAATCAGAATGACAACAAAATGGCTGCTGCCTCGAAAATAGGTAACTTAACATAATTTCATTAAAAAATTTTAAGTTACAGCCCTGATAATATTCTGTCACACATTTTTTTCCTCTCCTCCTTCTCTATCCTCCTTAGAATCACCATTTCACTAATATTTATGTGTCTGGCATCATTTAAACTGAGATTTATAAGCACAAAGATCAGTCAGATGTTAACTGATGAAGGGCCAAACTTAGAATGATTAATGGCGCCAATTTCGGAACGTCCTTGACACTGCGCATGCGCAGTAGGGGCGAAGTGTGGAGGGCCTTTCAGGACATGTTTTCTTTGGTTTTAGATGCAAATTTTGGGGATTGGGGGCAAAATTTGTGTTTGGCCCTATATTTTAAGTTAGCACCAGCTATGTCTGGGTCATTGGTACAGTATAAAAATATCGCAAGCTACAAAACATATGCCACATCCGGAATACGTACATGTAGATAAGTCGAAAACCGGTGATATCAATATGTACAATGTACAACCTTAAACTTGTCCAATTGAATGCCAATGGAAAGTTATCCGATAAAACTTATACGCTTCTTAGCCAACAAACAGGCGACCACATTCAGGTGTACAATTAATTCCAATAATGAACCTCAAAATTGTAACCGTACAAATAGATGAGAATAGGAATATGCCTTGTGTACTGCTTAAGGTTGAAGACTCGATTCAGAACATGGAACGGCAGGCGATTAAATGAAAGTGTCAATGACACTGTAGCTCAACTTGACAAACTTGAACTTGGTAAGTTATAAATGAAATGGCAAAATTGAAGATCACTGGTATCAATGTTATTTGATGAAATTTCAACATAACAACATTGTGTGTGCACAACGTCAGAGTAATGCATGTATTTTTAAATGTAAACTGTAAGACTGGATAAAGGAAGAATGTTGATACACAAATGCAGCAAGTTCAGAGGTTATTGTAAATGGCAACTTTTTTCACAGAAATGAATGCTCATCAATAGCTCTTATCTAAAGATCTTGCCTGATGAGCACACAGAGTTCAAAAACAATCCTATGATAAATGTGGCCTGTAGGCCATGTCAAAGAAGAATGTTGATGCACAAATGCAATAAATTCAAAGAGTGTTGCTAACAGCAACAGTTTTTGATGGAAACAGTTTTTAAATGTACACCTGTAGGGCGTGAAAAGAAAATCAATAGCTCCTATCTTTGTCACCCTGCATAAGCATACAAAGTTTCAAAACAACCTGATAAAGAATGTGCCCTCCGAGGCATGCCAAAGGAAGATGTTAATGCACAAATGCACTAAGTAGAAGGTCATTGCTTGTGGCAACGTTTTTTTTTCTATGGAAATTCATAAATATACCCTGCAGAGAGTGCAAAAGCATGGGCGCAGATCATGGGGGGGGGGGGGGGGGGGGGGGGGGGGGGACGTGTCCCCCCCAGATCTCATCAAGGGGGGGACATGGTATGCCATGTCCCCCCCACCACTGGGGGGACATGGTATGACATGTCCCCCACTATGCTCCCCCACTGCTGCACCCTCTCATCAATTTTAATGCAAGATTCACTTCTGATACACGTTCAACTAGTCCAAACTTGGACCCACAGTTCGTAATATAATTTTGGGGTTGGTACGGCCTGTACTGTAGCCGTATCAACCACAAAAATTATATTACGGACTATGTCTGTGGGTCCATGTTTGGACTGACGTAACGTTCAACGAACAGTTGTTCAACACTGCGCCTTCAAATAAGTTGTTACTCAGCCAGACACAGCTGTGGGTTGCACGAATGCATAAGCAGCATAACTATTTGATATCGGAATATCAATGTTGCAGACAGAATTCTTATGCAGAGAGAGTAATAGGCTGGTACTGAGCTCGTGAAAATGTGCAAGACAGTATCGTCTGCTTTGTTTACATTTTGAAAACGAAATTTATCGATCGAATTCATTCAATTCACGCGACTTGTTGATGACGTATGTGTCGGGCTGTTATTGGATCTGTTAATCCATTAACGGGCCCGACACATACGTCGTCGCTCCATCTGTTGGGCCCTTATGCTAATCCACCGCACAGTTGAATTGTGTTAATCTAATAGGGAACGCTCGGTAAAGCGGGAACAATTATGGTTAAGCAATTTGACAAAATTACAACAGGCTGTTGAAAAACATATTTTTTTCTACTAAATAATTAAGAGAAATTATACCCCCGAGGCCACCAGAATGCACCATTTGAAAGCGCAATTTAAAACCCCCCTCTGCCGGCTCGTGCCTGCGGCACTCGCTGCAGAAGCCTTCGGCATCTGCCCATCCCCCCACTTTTTGGAAGAGATCTGCGTCCATGTGCAAAAGGGATAAGTTGATGCACAAATGCAGCAAGTTCAAAGGCTGGTGATAATGACAATAATTTTTTATGGAAATGAAAAAAAGCAATAGCTCACATCTAGAGGTCACCCCTAACACACATACCAAGTTTCAAAGTGATCCGATCATAAATGTGCCCTGAAGGGTGTGTTAAAGGGAAATATTGAGGTCTGACTAAACAAAGTTCAAAGGTCAGCGGCAACATTTTTTGATAGAAATGGAAGAAAATCGACAGCTCCCATATAGATGTCACCCCACACAAGCACACCAAGTTTGCAAGCGATCCAATCATAAATGTGCCCTGCAGGGTGTGTCAAAGGGAAATATTGATGCTTCACTGCACTAAGTTTTTACTAAGTTCATCAGAGGTTGTTGCCAATGGCAACTATTTTTGACGGAAATGGAAGAAAATCGATAGCTCCCATCTAGAGGTAACCCCAAACAAACATACCAAGTTTCAAACCATCCTGATCATAAATGTAACCTGTAGGGCGTGCCAAAGGAATATGTTGATCCCTGACTAAACTAAGTTCAAAGGTCATTGCCAGTGGCAACATTTTTTGACGGAAAATGGAAGAAAATCAATAGCTCCCATGTAGAGGTCACCCCAAACAGGCATGCCAGGTTTCAAAACAATTCGAACGTAAATATGCCCTGTAGGGTGTGACAAAGGGAAATATTGAAGTTTGACTAAACTAAGTTCTAAGAATGTTGCGAGCGGCAACATTTTTTGACGGAAATGGAAGAAAATCGAGAGCTCCCATCTAGAGCTCACCCCAAACAAGCATGCCAAGTTTCAAAGTGATCTGGTCAAAACTGTGCACTGCAGGGTGTGCCAAAAGCAAAATATTGATGCATAACTGCACTAAGTTCATCGAAGATCATTGCCAGTGGGAACATTTTGTGACAGAAATCGAAGAAAATCAAAAGCTCCCATCTAGAGGTAACCCCAAACAAGCATACAAAGTTTCAAACCGATCTGATCATAAATGTGCCCTGGCTGTAGGGTATGCCAAAGGAATATATTGATGCCTGACTAAACTAAGTTCAAAGGTCACTGCCAGCGGCAACATCTTTTGGAAAGAAAATCAATAGCTCCCATCCAGAGGTCACTCCAAACAAGCATGCCAGATTTCAAAGCAATCCAATCATAAATGTGCCCTGTAGGGTGTGCCAACGGAAAATAGTGAGGTCTGAATAAACTAAGTTCTAAGAACGTTACCAACGGCAACATTTTTTTATGGAAATGGAAGAAAATCGATAGCTCCCATCTAGAGGTCACCCCAAACAAGCATACCAAGTTTCAAAGTGATCCAATAATAAATGTGCCCTGCAGGGTGTGCCAAGGGGAAATTTTGATGCATAACTGCACTAAGTTCATCAAAGGTCGTTGCCAGCAGCAACATTTATTGGCAGATATAGAAGAAAATCGATAGCTTCCATCTAGAGGTAACACCAAACAAGCATGCCAGGTTTCAAAGCAATCGGATCATAAATGTGCCCTGTAGGGTGTGCCAAAGGGAAATATTGAGGTCTGACTAAACTAACGCGGCAACATTTTTTGACGGAAATTAAAGAAAATTGATAGCTCCCATCTGGAGGTAACTCAAAACAAGCATACCATGTTTCAAAGCGATCTGATCATAAATGCAACCTGTGAGGTCTGCCAAAGGAAATTGTAGACGTACGTACCTACCTACGTACGCCGACGGACGAGAAGTGATGGCAATAGCTCAGCTTGACTTTGTCAAGTTGAGCTGAAAACTGGTATATCGCCCAGCTCTATAGAGAAACTTGAAGGTTTCTTCTCCTTTTTGCCATCATCGCTGGGTGAGCTTTATTTGATGAGGTGCTCGCTCTACCCACGTTATACTACTCAACCGCAACGGACCTACCTGGCGTCTCGGCTCCCTAAATAGGGACCACCACTGCACCGGTCGAGTTAGCTGCATGCAGAGAATTAAACTACTCAGCTTTAATCTTGTGCAAATATCATGAGCACCTTGGCAGCTAGCTCTATTTACTCATCAGAGTGGGGCTCATCAGAGTGCGATGACGGCAGCACGTAACAGACAGGTGTCAAAGTACCATCACCATGTTCTTGTTCCTCTGAGTCTGAAAAGAGGCCGACAGACTAGTATTAGCCAGTGGTGAAAGCTCCCATCAGAACTTCACTGCTCACCACACAGGTTGACACCCATTTCCATCATTCGGATCCCACAGTACAAGTACTAAAGGAGTGCCGCAACTATCGGCAAAAAACAAGCCTTTAATTCTGAGGTTTCCCAGACTTACACCAAGTACCAATTATTATAATGGCAACAATAATAATGAAGCCAAAAACATAAGTCTGCTGCACTCCCAATAATAAACATCGAAAGGATACATAACATAGACAATGAAAGTGTCAATGACACTGTAGCTTAACTTGTGTGTTGTGTTTGATGAAAAGGATAATGTTCAATGCTTATGAAAGGATTATGAAATAAGACAAGAATTGTGATAATTGGGAATATGTTCATTTCTGTTCCCTGTATGCTATGTTTTTGATAAAAATAATATGAGGTGTACACTGTACTAAAGAGCTGAGGGTGGATTAATATGACCTCACAGTTAATGTATGTGGCCCTCACAGTTAACGTATGTCAATGAAAGTTACCATGTTACAGTGAAATTATTTCTAAACGAATCATCCTGTCAAGTTACATTGAAATCCCTTCACAAATACGACCTGTAGTCTGTACTAAAGTTTTTCGGGTTTTGGGCTCGGGAAGCCATCATGGTTGAATGATCGTAACCATAAGGGGACGCTGATCCTACGAAGTTACAATGAAATCCCTTCATATATATGACTTGTAGACTGTGCTCAAGGTTTTCGGGCTTCGGGGCCCCTGAAGCCATCACAGTTGACCAATCACGACCGGAAGGGGATGTCATCATCTAGGCATTACATGGAGTCAAGTCAGTCAACCTAATAAGTTACAATGAAATCCTTCCATAAATACGACCTATAGACTATGGTAAAGGTTTTTGGGTTCTGGGCTTGGGCAGCCATCAAAGCTGAATGATTACGACCAAAAGGGGACGTTCTCGTCTAGACATTATTTGGAGTCATCCTACGAAGTTACAATGAAATCCCTTCATAAATATGACCTGTACACTGTGCTAATGGTTTTCAGGCTTTGGGCCTCTGTAGCCATCTCAGTTGCCCAATTGTGTCCAAAAGGGGATGTTCTCATCTAGACATTATATGAAGTCAACCTACCAAGTTACAAGGGAATCCCTTCATAAATATGACCTGAAGACTGTGATAAAGGTATTCGGGCTTTGGGCTCGGGCAGCCATCATGGCTGAATGATCGCAACAAAAAGGGGACGTTCTCATCTGGGCATCATCTGGAGTGATCCTACGAAGTTACAATGAATCCCTTCATAAATAGGACCTGTAGACTGTGTTCAAGGTTTTGGGGCTTTGGGCATCTGTAGCCATCAGAGCTGACCAATCACGACCAAAAGGGGATGTCATCATCTAGGCATTGTAGAGTCAACCTAACGAGTTGCAATGAAATCCTTCCATAAATACGACCTATAGACTATTCTAAAGTTTTTTGGGCTCGGGCAGCCATTAAGGCTGAATGATAGCGACCAAAAGGGGATGTTCTCATCTAGTCATTATTTGGAGTCATCCTACCAAGTTACAATGAAATCCCTTCACAAATATGACCTGTAGACTGTGCTAAAGGTTTTTGGGCTTCGGGCCCCTGTAGCCGTCACAGTTGCCCAATCACGTCCAAAAGGGGACGTTCTTATCTGGACATTATATGAAGTCAACCTACCAGGTTATAATGAAATCCCTTCATAAATATGACCAGTAGACTGTGCTAAAGGTTTTTGGGCTTCAGGGCTCGGGCAACCATCATGGTTGAATGATCGCAACCAAAAGGGGACATTCTCATCTGGGCATCATCTGGAGTGATCCTACGAAGTTACAATGAAATTCCTTCATAAATATGACCTGTAGACTGTGCTCAAGGTTTTCTGGCTTCGCACCTGTAGCCGTCACAGTTGACCCAATCAAGACCAAAAGGGGATGTCATCAACTAGGCATTATATGGAGTCAACCTAACAAGTTACAATGAAATCCTTCCATAAATACAAAATATAGACTATGCTAAAGGTTTTTGGGCTCGGGCAGCCATCAAGGCTGAATGATCGCGATCAAAAGGGGACGTTCTCATCTAGACATTATTTGGAGTCATCCTACCAAGTTACAATGAAATCTCTTCATTAATATGACCTGTAGACTGTGCTAAAAGTTTTCGGGTTTCGGGCCCCTGTAGCCGTCACAGTTGCCCAATCACGTCCAAAAGGGGACGCTCTCATCGAGACATTATATGAAGGCAACCTACCAAGTTACAATGAAATCCCTCCATAAATATGACCTGTAGACTGTGCTAAAGGTTTTTGGGTTTTGGACTCGGGCAGTCGTCACGGTTGACAGATCGCGACCAAATGGGGAAGTTCTCATCTAGACATCATACCGAGTCATCCTACCAAGTTACAATGAAATCCCTCCATATTAAATATGACCTGCAGACTGTGCTAAAAGTTTTTAGGTTTCAGGCTTGGGCAGCCATCACGGTTGACAGATCATGACCAAAAGGGGACGTTCTCATCTAGATATTATATAGAGGCATCCTACCAAGTTACAATGAAATCCCTTCATAAATACGACCTGTAGACTGTGCTAATGGTTTTCGGGTTTTGGGCTCGGGCAGCCATACCGGTTGACCGATTACGACCAAAAGGGGACGTTCTCATCTAGACATGACCCCAAACCTGCATATGAAATTTTGTGATGATCAGACAATAACTACGGGGTGTAGCCTGTGCTAAAGGAAAATGTGAACAGACTCACAGACTAACAGATTCCGCATGCATGATGGCAATAGCTTAACTTGACGAAAATTTTTGAATGAAGCCTAAGTGCCCCAAGGGAACCTCATGATCACAAAATCATCCAGATAGAGCCTAAGTGTGCTCAGTGTGCCTAAATCCAAAACGTTATTGAACAGACGTCAAGAGGAAAAACTGGAAACTAACCAACAACAGGCACAACAAAGGCCCAGAGTCAGTAACCAATCAACAACCACCTGATGCAAAGTTACATCTAATCATCTTCATATGAAGAAAAAACAATGCATCTGGTAGAAGATGCAAGAATACAGAACGTCATGAACAGTAATGGACAGGATGTAAAGATGTGGGATAAACAGAATACCTATTCCGTTTTACAAGTTAAACTCCCAAGAATTTAATAAAAAATTCTACAATAAAAAAGCTGAAAGAGCTTGGGAGTATAACAGAAGGGTTCAGGAGAGGGAAAGGAAGTAATACAAACAAAACAACAGTGGAGTCATATTATAATGCCGACATTCAGAAGCATATCCCGAAATTGGGGAACATGAATAATTTTACATAAAAATTATAAAGTTACAGCCCTGAACATCCAAAACCACCGTTATTCACTTCCAGCATCCTGTTACACTGTTTATTCCAAGAAACACATCATTGATTTGTGTCTGGCATCTTCAAAAACGAGAATTTAAAGCACAGATGTCAGTCAGTTCAGATGTTACTGACTTTGGGCCAAACAAAAGAATGATGTTCGCGCCAATTCTGGTCTCTTCCTGGGTACTGCGCAAAGCAAGTCCTAAAAGTATGGAGGGCCAGATAGGACTTTTAATTTTTGGTATTGTATGCAAATTTTGGGGATGGGGGGGGGGGGGGGGGGTTCAAAATTTGTGTTTGGCCCTTAATAATATTGAGGTTGCACCAGCAAAGTCTGGGTCATTTGTTTTAGTATAAAAACATTGTTGTCCAACAAATTGTAATAAAACAAGTCCAGTTCTGTACACACATCTCTAAATATCATGATGACAAGGGGCTTTAAGTATTGAATAACTCCAAAGGATAATGTTTGGCCATCATGTTAACCCTGTCCAAGACACTTGCAATTTTGGCTCAAACTGAGGATTTCCTCTGTAAAAAACTGCCTGTTTGTGATATTTATGCAGAATTTTTCAAGCGAAGATAAAAAAATTCATTTTTTGCAAATTTAGGTGTATCAACCTGTTCACTGTTGCAACAAGGATGTCATTAGGGGTGGAGGTCTGGAGGAATCATCCCCACCCTTAATACATAAAAATAGTCAAGAAAAAGACCATCATTGATACAGGTGCCTGCATTTTCATACACATTGCAGTATCTCAACCTGAACTAATGTAATCATCTGTGGAAGAACTATGGACCCTCCCAGTGTTGAAACGACTTCTGAATTTTGGAGTCAACTAGTCACCGGCCGACAAACGAGTCAAAGTTGACTAATCGGCAGCATGCTGTATCATTATAATTCTATAACTTTTCTATAGTACAGGCCTATTATAAAGATACCCGCTGATAGACTCTGTGATCTTCTGCATGAAACACTTAATGGCATCAATAAAACTTTGTCTCAAAATAAATAGATTTACCTTGATGTAGTTTCTCTGAACGAATTTAACGAAAACAAATTTTGAAATCGGCCATTAAACTGATAAGTAACATTTCAAATGGAGTGGTGTCCCAACTTCAGTCATAATTTCTTACTGTGCTGTTATGCTCACTTGACAATGGAAATAACTGTAGACTACGCACTACGGGCAGTGGGCATTTCATACCCTGGTCATTTGGAACCTGCCCATACATATCTACGGTTTGTACTGGCCCCTGGACTACCAGTCATTCTGTACTTTGGCATTTCTGTACCCTGCAACCCTATTGGATGTTTGCATTTAGTCCAATAATATTAGCCTCCAACTGTCAGTGTGCCAGTGATGCATGGGAAAGGCGCGTGATCGCTCACGCTCACCATCGCTTGTCTAAATTCTTGGGTGTGTTTTCATCCTTTTGAGTTGCGTCAACAGAAACATTCAATTACGTTTTGATGTTGGGAAATTTTTAAGAATCACTCACAATTTGAAGTGTTTCAAGTAGAATTCCAAACAATTTCCTTTCCGTTGTTATGAACATGACACACAGTAGTTCGCTTATACATCACAACACGCTAACAGTAAGAAGGTTGTACATTGACAACTTACCAAAGCTCACTCCTGCCACAAAACGAATACGCATGTTCAGATAAAAAAAAAAAACGATGGCCATTCTGAGATCTGAGAAATGTTTTAATCCTTCCGTATTTTTTTTATCAAAGGCATGCGGAATGTTTCCCCGTTCCTTATTCTTTTTTTTATACATTTGACACCTGTCGCTCCAATTCATACGAATTAATGTGCCCGAGTTGGAATTTATGCATCTATTTTCCACGATTTTAATAATCAGCCATTTAAAATCCAGAACTAATTTTGGTGAGCTATATACATTTTCACTGTCAAAATTTCCATCCGTGTTCAGTTGTATTCATGCATTCGTTTCGAAGGACGTTTGTCAGTTGAAGTTAAACATTGAAATCAACACTCTCAATCAAAATCACTCTCCTCACATTTTTCACTCTCGCAAACTTTATTTGAGGCGAGCGATTTTCCACTCACCTCCATTTTGCTCCCATTCGTCACTGCTGTGCTCCTCATTTCTTTTTTTTTATGTAAAATAATAAATAAGGAGCTCACTCGGAGGCCAATATTATTGGACTACTTGACATTCTGAAGTGACGGTATGATACTATATTGACCAGTCCTAATTTGCCCTGAGATCCATTGCACAATATTCAACATTTTTTTAGTTAACTCCTTCCATCGTTTTTTAGATATCTTTCTCCCACCTTTCTCACTTTGGAAATCAAGAGTGGACTGTATGGCTATGGAGTTCCTGAGACGACACGCCAATTGCCATTCACCAATCAACCAGCGAGTCAAGGTCACATCCACATTATCGTGCATGGGAAAATGGCGCTCTCCAAAATCAATCCAGAAGAATTTTTCTCTGAACTGGGAAAAGTTAAAAAAAATTCAATGTCCTATGTGATCCTCCATACTTTTTATCCACTGCGCATGCGCAGTGTCAAGGAGGTCTCGAACTTGGCGCCAAATGTCATTCTTACAACCAGTGCCTGGTAAGCGTTATGTAATCAGCGGGGAGGTATGAGTTCCCAGCTCATGGGAGGGCCATCCCCGTCTGGGTCATTGGTAAGTATAAAAAACATATAAATTACTATAAATTTTTCAACATTTTTATACTGTACCAATGACCCAGGCTTAGCTGAATAGAAAAAAGGCTGGAGGGCCTAGGACATAAAGGAAAATCCAATAGACTCAATTCCATGTAAACAGAATTATCCCCTCAAGGGGAAAAGGAGAAACAGGCTTCACATGTATCTTTCTTATTTGTATCAAAAAAGAAAAACACAGCACCAATGTTCTGTAATTGAGCACAATAACATCAATGATCTCTATTAACATCCAGTATAACCCGTTATACTAATTTTTTTAAAGGAAAGCCAATAAATAAAGAAAGTCCAGAGAATGAGACTCTTTATACTCATTAAAAGTGTCCGAGGATTGTATATTAACGCTAGTATGACATGTGACATATACAAATGCTTCACACCGAGCTACACTTTAAAAATATTACATGAATGAGTTAAACATTAGCTTTACACTTTAAAATGATCCCGGTACCGACTCGGAATACTGACTTCGGAGGAGGTATTCCCTTGCTTTTCACTATAAAGCAGGTGACCTAAGGGAACACCATCAGCCCCCCCCCCCCCCTGCCCTGGGTCAAATACCCCAGAGCGAAGAGGGCAGCAGGACAGAGTCACTGCCGGAACAGAAAGCCTGCATAACTATAGTTGCAACTGTTTAGTGGATGACATTCTGAGCAACAGATAACGGACCTAAACAATGCAGGTCTCCAGAAATGGACTCAATATTTCTAAGATAAAAATTCGTGAATATGGAAGGCTGAGACCAATATGCAGCCTTCATCAAATCTGTAATAGCAACACTATTAGTATAAGCCCAAGATGTAGATAGAGCTCTTACTTCATGCGCCAAAATCTTAAGCACAGACTGCTGAGTTGAAGATAATTTTTCATAAGCAGTACGGACAGTTAATTGAATCCACCTAGCAATAGAATGGACCGTAATGTCCCTTCTATTTGGCAGCAGAGACAGAAAGAAATGTTTACGTCCCTTTCTGATAAACTCAGATCTACGTTTGTAAATACGTATAGCTCTAACAGGACAGAGTAAAGGCCTATGCCTGTCTGAAGACGGAAGAGCCTTAATAACAATAGGTTCCGGATACTTATTAGGAGCCTGATTCTTAGCCAAAAATCCAACATTAGTAGTCAAGGTAATAGTATTACCTACACTACGATAGTGAGAATCATCAACAGATAGTGTGTGCATTAAGCTCACTAACTCTTCTAGCAGAAGAGAAGGCTACGAGAAAAGCTGTATTATAAGATACATGTAAGAATTTGAAGTCCACTGTATCAAGAGGCTCAAATGGTGCTTCTTTTAGCTTAAGAAGAACCCAAGCTAAATTCCACTTAGGAATTAATCTAAGGGTTCTAGGTCTATTTATCGAAAAAAATTTCTCGAACTTAAAGAGACATTAGATCCAATCTGTAAACTATCATGATGTGCATAGGTATCAGATAGCATAGACCTATAACCCTTAATGGTAACAGGCTGCAGTTTGATCTCATCAAACAGGTAGACTAGAAAATTAGCAATGTCTGGAATGGAGGGATCATAAATATCAACAGAATGATCCTTACACCACCGTGAGAAAACCTTCCACTTAGCAGCATAATTTAGCGAAGAGGAGGTCCTCCTACAGTTAGAAATTGAGTCCACTGCTCGTCCTGTAAAATGCTTGCTGTGCAAGAAGGACTGCACAATGGAAATACGTGAAGGTTGAGACCTTGCGGGTTGTGATGCAGTGTGCGCAATTTCCCCTGCGAAAGAAGATCCTCCCGTGGAGGAAGCTTCCGCGGCATGTCCCACAACAGACACCTGAGAAGATTTATCCATGGTCTCTGGGGTGAGAGATGCTTTCACTTGATTTGACAAGACAATGTTTGTATCGAGCGAATGAATCTTGACACTCCAATTCTGTGTCAGAAAGATTTGGAGTGGCCGAGTACGTAGCCGCCCCATCAGAAAAAGATCTGTGGCGGCTCCGCACAAACCTATCAGTCGCATGAATTCTCTCGCTGTAACTATGTCGGAGTGAAGCCAAAAGCGAGCGTAACAACTGATTAATTTCGCTCTGGTTAACGGCAGATTGTTGTGCGTCTTGAAACTCATTCCCAGGTGGGTGAATGACTTGGACGGCACCAGATCTGACTTCTTCTCGTTTACTATAAAACCGAGACGTCAGAGCAGTTGAAGCAGATTCTGAACATCGTTCTGAAGCATTAACTCGTTGCCATACCTTTGAAGAATGTCGTCCAGGTAGGCCGACGTTACCGCAGACGAATGAGCTCGGAAAGGAGTCATTACCGAGTTCATTATTCATGTGAAAGCCCAGGGCGCTAGATTCAGACCAAAGCACATTGCTCGGAACTGATAAACGACTCCCAGGACAGTGAAGCGAAGATACTTTCTGAACACCAGATGTACCATGATGTGAAAGTACGCATCCTTGAGATCTATGCTCGCAGCATAGTCGTTCACTCGAATGCTTGCTCTGACTGATCGAATGGTCTCCATATAAAATTTTGGAGCCACGATCAGCTTGTTTATCCAGCTCAGATCTATGACTGGATGAAACGAGCCGTCTGGTTTTGGAACAAGAAACAGATGGCTGTGGAAACCTGGAGATTCCTGGTTTTCTACGTCCTCTATCGAGTTCTTCTCCAGAAGAGATTGGACTTCTGATAGAAGCGAACCTCGCTTCTGAGGATTTGACGGAAGCTGAGTCCATCTTGCAGGGCTTGATTTAATCTAAAAATTTTGAATAGCAATTTACTATTCACCCTGGAAAATTGATTAGCAGTTGATCCAAAAGCATTTGAAACTAATAAATCTTGAATAGCAAAATTCAGAAATTGGAGAGCAAAGTGCTATGCTAATCCAGTTAAATCGAGCCCTGTCTTGGACTTCGAGTTAACAGGGGTTTTCTTTTGAAGGACAGTTTTAGCCCTTCTGAAATCACCCCTCGAACCCAAGGGTCATCTGTAATCGACAACCAATTGGTTAAGAAACTCGATAGCCTTCCGCCCACTGGAACACGATAGAGGTTTGCCCCATCACCTCCTGGATCTGCGAGGCTTGCGGGAGGAGAAACCACATCCTCCACGACCCACACCTCGCCCCGTCGACCTAGGGGCATCTGACCGGGAGTCTCGGCCAGTATTACGACCCCTACCTGAGTCGTTACCTTGACGGTCTCTGGAGTAAGACCTAGAGGACTTATAAGAACCTCTGTAGGAACTTCCCTTGGACGTACTCGCCCCAGAAGTGCCTGCCTTACTCTTCTCCGCTGAATCCGACTTTTTAGAAGCGGACTTGAACAGCAGAGAGTCTGAAGCTTTCTTAGTAATCTGATCATAGATTATGGAAAGCTTGCCGTCGAAGAGAAGCTCTCCAGAGACCAGAGCGACTCGAAGAGAGTTTTTCACCTTACAATCCACCCGAGTGGATGCAGCCAGGGCAGCATCATGTCTAACTAACTCCAGATTTGCCACTGAAAGGGTGGAGTTATACATAGAGTATGCTATCCCTCGAAAGAACTCTTAAGGAAGTCTGTACATCCTGGAATTCTTTTCCTTCGTGACATAATGATAACGCTCTGGTAAGGTGATCTGCGTAAGATAATGCGTCTAAGCTGATTCTGTTAGACGAGATTGTCGTTTCCAACGTAGTGGCTGGAATAGACATAGACGACGGCAAAGACAATTCTAGGTCTTCAGCCTGGTCGTCCAGACGCAGAGGAACTCTCAGAATGCCCTGTCCTGCCGTTTCAAATTTATTCCTTGAATTGATGAAAGGCAGCTGCAGAGCATTGGCCGCTAAGAAACTGGACTTGCCCATCTTGGAGGCAAGTTTGAATATAGCGTCATTCAAAAGTTCAAATGTCCATGTGACATTTCTGGACTGGGTCGGAAACTCAGGTGCCATGTCCTTAATCCGACAGAAGAAATCTGTGTCCAGTGACGCTATCAGTCTCTTATCCGGCAACGCAGCATTCTGGTCCGGAGGAACAACACCAGGAAGGTACTGCCGGATGAAATCTATGGCTACCTTATGTTGCTTCAAAAGGGAAAATTCCAGCTCTGCTGAATCCCTTTCACCATCCGGCTGGACCACTTGATAATCTGTCGTCCCTTCCCGACTCTGCAGCAGAAAAAAAAGACCCAGCTTCCTCAGACAATTCCTGATCCGAAAAAGTTTCTGATGGCTGCTGGGATGGTGCGATGAAATGAGCTATCTGCGATAGCAAGTCCGTTACGGAGGCCTGTGGAGCCGCGGTCTTATGTGATTTAGCAGCTGGAAGCCCTGGGATGATGAATCCTGCATACTTCTTTTATGCGAACGTCCCAACTGTAAAGGCCTCATATCCCTGGCTACCGGATGGCGTGACCTGGTTGACGTGGAATCCCTGGTTGGCGAAGCTGGCTGGATATCAGCGGTCACATAGCCAAGGTGTGGTCGTGTGTGCTGCCGTGAGGATGAGGAAGCCGATAGACTAGTCTCTCTGGACTGTCTATGCAACGGAGCGTCCCGAGCAGGTGGAGTGGACGTATGCTCCGACTGATGAACGTTACGTACAACAACATCTGGGCCCAGATGTTTCTGTAAGAGAGAGGGGCTTCCCTCGCTCGCGGTCTGGGTAGACCTGGACTAGCTAGCTACCCGACTGACAGGCTTCCTCCGTACTATCCTCGGATCTGTCGTCGCTGGGTGTGCACGTTCAATGTTTATAGTGCTCGCATCATCCGAACTCCTTCCCTGGACCGCAACGGACGAACCCGGCTGCCAAGCCATTCCATGAATGGTTGCTTCACCAGGCGAGCTAGTGGACGACAACGCCGTCGATCCTACTTGGGACCTCTTAGGCAATTGTCGTATTTCCATGAGCACTTTAGCCGCTAGCTCTTCGTTAGACTGTGACGACGGAGGCACACTTCTTGAAGACATCACAGAAACATCACCCTGTTCTTGTTCCTCTGAAAAAGAGACTGAAAAACTAGAGTGACCCTGCGGAGAGAGGACCGGCATGGACCTCTCACTGCTAACAATATACCGTGACACACGTCTCCAACATTTGTCATCCCAATTGACGCACACTGAGCAAGAATTAGTGCAAGTACATGCATGGACTACAAGAAACACAATGAACATGAGAATCAGAGGAAGACTTCCTCGCATTACAATTTGAACAATATTCTTTCATCATGAAAAAATATAAACAGTCATAGTACTTGCACTAACCCTTGAAAACAAAGATACATAATATAATATAATCCATTATAACATTTCGAAAAAATAATTCAAAAGAAAAAAAAATTTCGAAAAAATTTCAGGAGAGTCCAAGTTCCCAATGGGAACAATGAGCCCAAATGGATCCCAAAAAAGCCTAAGTGTGGACAAAAATTTTAAAACATATTTAAAAATTAATGTAACACTTACGGACAATATTAATGTATCTGGCTATGAGCAGAACTAAACAGAAGACAAGTAATCACTATCAGAAGTAACCGTTGTCAATGTAAACAAGAGTGTACAAAAAATGGAAACATGACTCCAGGCACTGTAAACATGGCCCAAAATCAGTTACCAATTTAAACACTATCCGATGTAAAACAGAGACTTCCAGAGAAGAAACTGCAGTACATCGGATGGTAGATGCAGACCAAAACGCCTAACCACCCAAGGGTGAGGACGTACTAGTAAGTATGGGTAAAAACAGAATAATTATTCTGTTACCAAGCCAAAACTCCCATGAAATTTTAGTAAAAAAAATTACAAAAATTATGCCAAAAGCATGGGAGAATAGCAAGGGGGGAATAAAGGAAAGGGAGAGAGGAAACACTGAACAAACAATGGTAAATTCATAGCAAGAATGACAAAATCAGGCCCATGCCCCGAAATTAGGGAACATGAAATAATTAAGTTACAGCCCTGAACACATCCTGCCACTGTTTCTACCTCTCATCCTTTTATTTCCTCCTTAGATCCACCATTTCTTTCATAATTATGTGTCTGGCATCATTTAAACTGAGATTTACAAGCACAAATATCAGTGAGATGTTACTGATTTTAGGGGCAAACAAAGAATGACATTTGGCACCAATTTCGAGACCTCCTTGACACTGCACATGTGCAGTAGAGAAAAAGTATGGAGGACCACATAGGACATTGAAATTTCTGATTTTGATGACAATTTTGGGGATTTGGGGGCAAAATTTGTGTTTGGCCCTAGAATTTAAGGAGTAAGCACCAGCTAATTCTGGGTCATTGGTACAGTATAAAAATATAGGTTTAAAACATGACGGTGTACAAAAATGAAAAAAGTACATGTGCCTTGTACTTTAATACTTCATTAAATCAAATATATCTCAGGTATTTGACGAGTGGCAATTGGCAAATAGCGATCGACGAATGGCGAATAGCAAATGGCAAACAGTGACTGTCGAATGGCAACTGGCAAACAGCGATTGATGAATGGCTGTTATATAGCACCCATATTATATCGATGTTGATATACCGGTATCCTTAGTTGGTGGTTATACGAGATTGATATTTTTCTGCATTTTCTGACTGGTTTGACTCATTTGCACTAAGTGACCTTTGTTTACATCTTTGTTACACTAATCTATTGTACATATAGCTGTTGATTGTTTAAGTAGGTCAAGGACCTTGTTTACCTAAATTATGACAGAATCACCCAGAAACTAATGGAACTTTGCAGAAACTTCCTCTTCTGGGACATTCTATCTGGGTACTATATAAAGGTTTGTCAACAGAATTCAGAAACTCATTTTTAGAAAGCCATTTCAGAAGAACTTATTTTCAGAAAGATTTATTCTATAAAACAGCAGTTGTTTCCATTGGAGATTATTATTGTTTCAGAGCAGTGCATTTATAATAGAAGCAGTGCTTCTTTGTGAATTTGGAAGACTGATTCCAAAAGAGAATTTTGAAGAGAATCTCTTCGTCTTGGAAAAGAAAATTTATACTTTCTGTGAAACAGAATATTATTTTGTGAAAAGCCAGGATTCTACTGGATTATTTGGAAATTACCTGTGGTGCCAATACTTCTTGGATTTTTACTCCATTTGAATTTTGTGGAGCATTTTATTATATTTTATTGGAGACTGCTGAAATTTCCAAGTGAAAATTTTATTACAAATCTACGGGATACTGTTTCGGAAGACACATTCTTGTATTTAATACTACCAGCCGGTAACTTTCTTCACAAATCACAAGATTCTTCACCACTGTATTACTGGATTCTGTCAAACTGTACTTTGGACTAATTCAATAATTGATAAGTACCACTGTTTTTATTTTCTGTAAACCAATTAGTGTAAAAGATCTTTGTATCATTTTTTTTATTAATTTTTTTAAATTAAATTTCAGAATAGTTAAATTCATAGTTATTGTTGCTGATTCTCAGATTTCTTTCTGTTACCAATATCAATAATATTTCCACACCGTAACAATGGCAATTGGCAAATAGCGAATAACGATTGGCGACAGAGTGAATAATAATATTATAATATAGGCCAAATAATAGCAATAAAGAAGCTCATATAGTAGATATAGGCATTTAATAGGCTTCTAACATAGTTTTCAACATTGGGTGAGCGATGTTGCCCTTAATCCCGGTGAACCAGGAATGGACGGAGCACCAACAAACCAAGCAGCGTGAGGCGTCATGGTGTGTTGGCCGAAAACAAAATTACGTAGCATCGTCATAACTTTTCTACAACAATAACAGATCAATCCCTCTCCCCCCCCCCCCCCCCAAATATGTTCAATCCCCCAGTGCTTCTCGACCTCTCAATATCATATATTCTATCGCGTCAAAATTAACGTAGCAAAACCGGATAGTCGCACTCTCCCCCTAAAGGTTACTTTAAGGCTTTGGGAGGCTACTACCTTCGACTGTTACTAGGCATATGCCTAGAGTGTAAATTATACCATAATCTGTTGACCCACAGAGTCACAGACGTGACAAAAACCTACGTGACATTTGGAAAATACACTCTAAGACTGTTAAATGTATCGATACCCCACACAGTAGGCCCAAGCGTGAGAATGAATGTAAGGTGTGTTGCAAAATTGAGGAGGGCTAGTTTATGATCTGTGTAAAGGGTGCAGGGTTATTGCTAGGAATATAGAAGAGAGCGATACCTTAGAGGATCAGGGAGCACCTCTGGGATATGAGATTGCATGAAGATAAACCAGTATTTATTCATTTCAACAGCGACGGACATGGGGGCAAGAAGGGCATGAGAGTTGCTATTTAGGGAGATTGTAGGTGGGAATAAGGGGGAGAGAGAGAGAAGGAAAGGGGGGGGGGGGTTAGTAAGAAAAGATGCCTGGATGCGTCATTTGGGCACCACACCGTGTTTGGGGCTGGGGTTCGTTCAATACCAAACTCAACAACATGGGGATGCATAGTTAAATGATATTTACGTGATGCCAGAATTATATAGCATTCATATAGCGCCATTCCAAATTGTAATGTTACTGCTGTGATAAACTTGTTTATGATCGTTCCATTATCGATAATGTAAAGTTTCTTGTTGGATGTATAGTGCCGAAGAAGGCCGTTGGCCAAAAGCTTTGAGCTATATCAGTCTTTATTGCTATTATTAGGCCTATATTATCGCTTGTGGAAATATTCAGTCTATCAAATATTCAGTCTATTGCTAATCGTCATTTGTCAATCGCTATTTGCCAAGCGCTATTCGGCAATCGCCATTTGCTGTTCGCAAATCGCCAATCAGTGGATTGGCAATTGGTGTATCATCTCAGGAACTCCATAGTGTGGCAGCCGTTGCAGCTGAAACTGCTGATGACTTGGACGACTGAATAGATGGATGTTTGTGTGCCAAGATTGATCGCATGACACTGGTGGAATTATTGTACTTTAATTTGCACCTACATCAGACACATTCAACTACTTTCCTGCCATTTTTGTCTGGAAGATTAAAATGTTTCCATATGTCCGAAGTCGCTGTTGCTGATGTGCACTTTTTGAAGCCATTTTTGAAAATAATTTTTTGTACGAGTACTGACGTTTATGTATTCGAGGGGAGGGGTGGGTGGTACGTGCTTGTGAAATTTAAATTTAGTTGAGCTAGGAAGATGTTAGACGTGAAGCACGGACAGAAATTCTGATTTCAAAAGTTTCCATTCCTTTGATTTCCTCACCGGGCTCTGAACAAGATATTTTGCTGTGATGTTGAGAGATCAAAAACATCCCCGAAACATTGATCATGAGTGCAGCATGAGGCCTACAGTGAACTGTTCATGAGGAATCGTCCCGAAGAATAGCTGACACTCGTTTTGAAGACAAACGTAAAACCAATGCAGTGTAGTTACATTGTTTCAATAGTTTAGGTTATCTCTTTTAACATACACCCTGCCTAAAATACGTACCGATTAGTCGACTACAGATTTTATTGTCGACTTTTGACGAAAATCGCGCCGGCGTTGATTTGTTAGGATTATCATTTTGAGACCGTACCGGGCCGCAGTCACTCGCCTCAGTTCAAAATTCTGTGGACTGTAAATGTCCACCTAACCCCGATTTCTGCTGCCCATTAATTCAGTCGAAGGCAGGGGTCAGCCTGGCAGCTGATTTTATGGAGAAGTGACTTCTCCCTCCAGAGACTTTAGGGAGAAGTCAGGGGACAGGAGGGAGAAGTCAGTGGACATGAGTGAGAAGTCAGAAAAAAACATAAAACGTATGACATCGTGACAAAATAAATGTACATAGAGGACAGAATTGTCACAATTGTGGAGAAAAAAATAAATAAATGTTATACAAACATACATACACACACAAAACTAAGTCATGTAGGTTAAAATCCTCCTCCTCCCCTACAAAAAATTGTGTTGTTCATGGTTTCTGAATACCCTAACTCTTTCCCTAACAGTGATGACTAGGGTTACCATGCAGGTGATTTTGTATTTGCCTCAATGAAGTGGATTTGAAATTTAGCATTACCCATGGTGAGAGTGTTCTTCTCTGTTATAGAAGGTATATTCTTTTAAAAAAAAATGTTGAAAGTATTTAAAAAAAATTTCAAGTTCACACAAGTTGGGTCATTCATGGTTTCTGAATGTCCTAATTGAATTGAAAAGCGTAGTTAAAAATGTTTTTGATATCCTTCGTAAATTAAGCGTCATTAACAATTTGAGTTAATTTATTTCTAAGGTAAATGAAAAAATATTTCAGTTGTCTCCCTTACCTGCTGTGCTGTGTGATGATGCACTGTTCAGAAAAATGACAATTTCTGCCAACCATCTTACATTGACACGTGCGACTGGTGCTATAAGGCCTGCCATTTTTATCCATCCTAATATGTGCGATTTCTATCGTAGCCTTATTGCATTTAACCCCCTTCCAACTCTCACTCGAAATCGACTTTGCAAAGCATGCACCCACTGCTTTCAAGCGACGCGTCTGGACGTATGCATTGGGAAATTACACCGACTTAAATGCTGCTATTGCAAATGAAGAGTGGGGTAGAATGTTCAGTAGCTCTGATCTTGATAATGTAGTCAATGACTACTGATAAATTGCTATTTCTGGCATCCAGACACATTCCAAATAAATATACGTTCTCGAGGCCCAGTCAGCCCAAATGGTTTCACAATGAATTGAGATTACTGATCAGGCAGAGAAAGCGGCTGTACCGAACTGCCAAGCGTAGCGGCCTCCCTCAAGCGTGGAACAAATACAAATGCAAACGAAACGAAGTTGTCTCAGCTGTTCGGAAGGCCAAAATGTGTTTGTTACCTGACAAAAGTCCAAAATACACTGCAAGGGCACGAGATGCCGCCTTCACAATGGTGGAAAACACTTAAATCGTATCTTGGGAATGCTTCACCTGGGATTCCTTCCCTCACTTACCACAACCAAATATAGTATATATACATCGAACACAGAGAAAGCCGAAGTGTTTCATGAATATTTCTGCTTTATATCCACTGTAGATGACTCTACTGCCTCTCTGCCACCTCTTACCCGACAGAGTAATGTAATTATTAATAGCATTACCTTACATCACCCGGAGGTTTTTGAGGCACTGAAATCAATCAATCCCTCTAAAGCGTCCGGACCAGACCTCATAAGCCCACGCATCCTCAATGAGTGTAAAACTACATTGTGCGAACCACTGTCGGTCCTTTTCAATATCCTACTTAATAATTGTTATTTTCCAGTTATGTGGAAAAGGGCTAACGTTTCGCCAATCCTTAAGAAGAATCCCTCCAATGTAGTGACCAATTATCGCCCAATATCATTGATTAGCTGTGTTGGTAAAGTGCTTGAGAAATGTGTTTTTAAGCGCCTCTGGAAATTTCTCACTGACAACAATGTTCTCAGCCAGTTTCAGTCCGGATTCACGCCTAGCGATTCGACGGTTCTTCAACTGACTGATATATATGACGAGTTCTGTCATGCTCTCGATGAAGGCAAAGAAGTTAGGGTGGTCTTCTGTGATGTCAGTAAAGCATTTCATAAAGTATGGCACGCCGGTTTGATTTATAAACTTGAGAAAATTGGAATTAAGGGGGACCTACTGGACTTTATTTAATCATACCTTTCTGATAGAACACAAAGGGTTACCATAGCGTCTGAATCTTCATCTTGGAGAGCTGTGTGCTCTGGATTTCCACAGGGGTTGATTCTTGGACCCCTTCTGTTTCTGATATACATCAATGACATAACTGAAAACTTAATTAGTAGTATACGACTCTTTGCGGATGACACGCCCTTATACCTTATTGTGGAAAATCCGACTCAAGCTGCTGATTTAATTAACACTGACCTAGTAAGAATTGCAAGCTGGGCTAAAATGTGGCTGGTAGAATTTAACTCACAAGAGACAGAAAGTATGCTCATATCTCGTCACAATAACCCACCCACACACCCACCTTTATATCTCTCCAGTGTACGAATAACCGAGGTAAGTAACCACAAACATTTAGGTGTTACATTAAATAATAATTGTACATGGAATAATCATATCGACCACATCTGTTCGAAGGCCTGGACATGAATAGACCTGATGAGAATGCATAAATTTGTTCTTGATAGAAGTGTACTTGAAAAAATTTACTTTGCCTTCATCAGACCTCTTTTGGAATATGCAGACACAGTGTGGGACAACTGTACTGAAACTAATGCCGCTGACATCGAGAAGATTCAAATAGCTGCTGCCAGAATCGTTACAGGAGCAACCTTAAGCTCTAGTAAAGCCCTCCTTTATACTGAAACTGATTGGGAAACACTTCGGGATAGATGCCAGAAACACAAGCTAATGCAGTTCTTTAAAATGTACCACCATATAACACCGCCATATCTATCAAACAAGGTGCCCCCTGTCATATCAGCAACCAACCCCAGCCACGTGCTACATACAAGTGACAACCACCGCGTCCCCTTCTGTCGCACACAATTATATCGGTCGTCATTTATTCCCGATGTAACTAATCAGTGGAATAACATACCATAGTCTGTTCGACAAAATAGTTCGATTAGCCACTTTAAGAGATTCCCAAATCGAGCTACCCAACGTCCACCTTCATTTTTCAGTACTGCTAAGTGTCGTTCGGCACAGATATACCACTGCAGTCTGCGACTGCATTGTAGTAACCTTAACTCTCACTTACATGCAAACCACCTGACACCATCGCCTGTCAGTGTGGAACAGTCGAATCGACGGACCATTTTTTGCAGTCATGCCAGCTCTACTTGACTGTCCAGGCAAACACTATCGGGCGAATACAGTTTCCTGTGGATTTAACTACACTATTGCAAGGGTCCGAGCTCTTAAGTGAAGATGCAAATCGCTTAGTTTTTGAAACGGTCCAGGAATATATCATGGGAACGAAACGGTTTGCGTAGGTGAACTGTACCCTTACTCCCCTGACCAACATAGTAGCTAAGACCGCCCTATGCTGTACACATAAATCATCATTCAGATGTTATTATGTTTTCATTTTTTTGTCCAAGGAACATAGCTTGTGATACCTCATTGGAGCGAGCTTGTTGGGCTCGTTCCGGTGAGGGGTTATGGGTGGTGTTCTTGTGGCAAGGGTAGTGAAAGTTTAGTTATTTAAGAATTTATTTTGTGATTATCGACTTCTTCCCGCGTTGGTGAAGGGTTATCCACGTCGTGGTAAACTACGGCTACACACACAGATCGATGTTATCCGTATGTACCGCCATCACCGCTCTTTGAACTTCTTTCATTGAGTTCACAATAAAATCAACTTTGACTCCGACCTGCTGTCACTGTTGGATACTTCGCGATTGCCCCGCCACCTCAGTAGTTACGTCCTCTCAAGGGTTTGAATGCTGCGTTAATTAAGTGAGAGCCCTCTAACCAGTGTTTTGAATTTAGTTCGATTTTTGACATGGTTAAGTTTGATTTCAAGTTGGTTTCACTTCTCTTATCTTTTCATCCCTCTCCTCTTTTCTTCTCTTACCACTCTTCAACACCTTATTTCACTCCACTTATCTAGATATTCTAAAATCTTTTCACATACAGTTTAAACAATCTGTATTTTGTGTTCCGCCAGCAGTTCATGCTATATGTACTCAGTAACTTAAAGACCCACGGCAGACGACTAATATAAGCATTTAGCTTTCTGTTGAATCTCTTCATCATTTTGCTTCATTTATTCATATAACTGTACATGTATACTGCATCCATTATCTTAAAATTGTATCTGTATGTTGTTTTTTTTCTGTTATTGTTGTAAACTATATTGTATGCAATTGCAGTGTTCCTGTCAATAAATATTGTTTAAACTAGAAAAATGACAATTTCTGCCAACCATCTTACATTGACACGTGCGATTGGTGCTATAAGGCCTGCCATTTTTATCCATCCTAATATGTGCAATTTCTATTGTAGCCTTATTGCATTTAACCCCCTTCCAACACAAGTTTTCAAAGAAAAACTTTCAATGCAAATTGCGGGGCGAATTTCAATGCAACCAATTTTTCAGTGGAACAGAGTGTAACCGTAAGCAATTTCGACATTATTATGGATAACTGTCTCCTACACATTTTTGGAGGTTTTGAAACGGTGGTTAACTTTTAATAAATTCTAATTAACACGATGCGTGTCATGTGCGATTCGTTGTTTTTGTTGGCACATTTGTTTTTAAATAGCATTTTGTGCTGGTTGCTATTAGTTGGGGCGTATTGTTAGAACGACTTCGCCATTACAACTCATTTCAGAAATATAAAATTGGGCTAGTTTAGGCTATTTTCAGAGCCGTATGACGGATTTTAACACCAGCCGTGTTTACTTTTTTTGTGAATGCGGAAGCGGTTTTTGGGGGAAAATAAAACATAAGAAAATACAGTAAACTGCCATGTCTCCCAAGGAAGTTTTGGAGGGTGACTTGAATTTCGCCCCCAATGTAAGCCAAGGCGACTTGAGGAATGACAAGGCAACTTCTTCGCCGCAGTCGCCCACTCGGCTGACCCCTGGTCGAAGGTACCTCAAAATCAGCCGTCTCAAATAGCAATTTTCGTGGATTGAAGGAGGTAACAAAGCACAATTTGTGAAGTTTGTTGTGTGTCGTCGACGCAGTCACCCAGAGATAGTAAGTAACTTTCCAAATACAAGCGAGGGGTCTGATGTTGCGGTATGGAAATATTATTGATATTGATAACAGAAAGAAATCTGAGAATCAGCAACAATAACTATGAATTTAACTATTCTGAAATTTAATTTAAAACTAGAGGATGACCACCAAAGGGTGGCTGATTCCCCCGAAAAAAGCCTTGATAGCCATTCCAACCTTATTCGTGACACACCCTCTGGTTGTGGGCAATAATAATACCAAGTATCATTAATATCCTTGAAGGCTGTAAGAAGTTATGGAGCGGACACGAATTCCGTCTACGCCTGGACGGACAGACGGACGGCATCACGGCTAGATTCCCCCGAATATTTTTCAGGGGAATAAAAATTAATAGAAAAAAACGATACAAAGATCTTTTACACTAACTGGTTTACACAAAATAAAAACAGTGGTACTTATCAATTATTGAATTAGCCCAAAGTACAGTTTGACAGAATCCAGTAATACAGTGGTGAAGAATCTTGTGAAGAAAGTTACCAGCTGATAGTATTAAATCCAAGAATGACTCTTCAGAAACAGTATCCTGTAGATTTGTAATAAAATTTTCACTTAGAAATTTCAGCAGTCTCCAATAAAATATAATAAAATGCTCCGCAAAATTCAAATGGAGTAAAAATCTAAGAAGTATTGGCGCCACAGGTAATTTCCAAATAATCCAGTAGAATCCTGGCTTTTCACAAAATAATATTATTCTGTTTCACAGAAAGTATAAATTCTCTTTTCGAAGACGAATGATTTTCTTCAAAATTCTCTTTTGGAATCAATCTTCCAAATTCACAAAGAAGCACTGCTTCTATAATAAAAGCACTGTTCTGAAACAATAATAATCTCCAATGGAAACAACTGAAGTGAGTTTTTCTGAAATGGCTTTCTAAAAATGAGTCTTTGAATTCTGTTGAATTCTGTTGACAAACCTTTATATAGTAACCAGATAGAATGTTCCAGAAGATGAAAATTCTACAAAGTTCTAACAGTTTCTAGGTGATTCTGTCATAGTTCAAGTAAACAAGTTCCTTGACCTACTTAAACAATCAATTGCTATTTGTACAGTAGATCAGTGTAACAAAGATGTAAACAAGGTCACTGAGTGCAAATGAGTGAGACAAGTGAGAAAAAATATCAATCTCAATATAATTATCCACTAAGGATATATCAATCAGGATATATAACACTGACAATTCCAAAGTTGTAATTAGTTGTTACATTGTACATCAGACTGTGACAACTCTTGTGTCATGTGCGATTGTGGGACGTATCATCCTCAAGCCAGTTCGACCCCTGATGATTCGTCCCAAAATCAAAGCTGGGACGATTCATCACCCAAATCTGATTGACTCGCCCCAAGTTATCGGCATCTGGCAGTGAGCACAGTGCACTTGCTTATACAGTTCTTTAAAGTACAGATACAGGCTTGGTTATTTGGATGCAAGATAACTATGACACTCACTGTTAGTGAGTGTCATGGGTAACCTGGTATCTTGCATCCAAATATTCAAGCCTGCATTCATACATTTCGTGATGACGTACATCATAATTACACAAACCATGTACCTTAAAATGATACTAGTTGTCCACCCAGCAGGCTGAAACAAAATGGCCCCCGCAAACCATAAATGGCCCTCATGGGCTCATTTTAGCCTTATGTTTGTACAATGAAAACCGAAACCAAAAACCAGACTCTTTGAATGAAACCGAAACCGGAACCGACATGAAATTTGAAAAACGCCAATCTCTACAAACAAGGCAATGTAGCTACTGCAAGCGCTACAAAGTATAGATAAAGTTGTTGAATGTACAAATGACAAAATCTCTAAAGAATTTCTCTCTCTGAATACAGAAAGCAACAAACTAAGTGGTGAGATACTGTACTGAAAACTGTTGACAAAAGTTCTTTCTGCTATCTGTTCTACAATGGGGAAATTCAAGAAAGGGCATAAATTTGGATTTACCTCAACCAAACAACCCTCACACATCTGAATATTAAGAGAAGTGTGTACATGACTACTACATGTATACTAAGGGAATACATAAAAATATACGATCAAGGATAGTTAAAGTCTCCTCGGATGCACCAAACAATCAAACACCAGCAACCTCCCATTCACCAATTCAGACCAGATCAAAAACTCTGTTGTATGATCCCACCAAAACTGTTTCTGTAAATGGAAATAAATGCAGGTAAATTAGCTTAACATATCAGAACTTCTGACTATTTGCAACAACTACCCGAAGTTAATTGTGGGAGTGAGGGCACTGAATAAAAGGGATGTAGTGGTCAGCAGTTTTTTTCAAGGAAGAAACAGCACTGAAAATTCATCAGATGCAAGCTATAAATACATTTCACAAAGATGAGATTTTTTCTCTCTCACTTGAAACCATTTACCATACTTATTCAATCTCCAGTTAAACTTCTAGATCCCCCACCAATTTTCTTTGAAGGACCAAAAAAATAATAGGCTCTTGAATATTACATGAGTGAGCCTATGGGCTCATTCCAGTAAGATTCAACAGCCTATTTTATCGAATGCTTTTTTTATTTTAATAGGAGATGGCATGGCATGTCAGGAACAAGATATTTGTTTGATGGGGGGTCTCAATTGAGGGGGGTGTCTCAGTTCAGGGGCTGGACCAGGGGGTGGGGAGAGGAAGGAAGGAATATTTCTCAGCAAAATGAAGAATGACATTTGTCTTCAAACAGTTCAGTCTGACTTTGGGTTAAATTCTCTGCCTTCCAGGGAGCCAAATTACCTTGGTGAGAGAGCAAGAGCTGTATGGAAGCAGGAAGCACAGTCAAACAAACTAGTACATATTGAGAGGAACTCAATTATGTGGAACACTGTATTTGAAGAACATAGGATGTTTGCTCCCAACTGTCGTGGTTTCCTGCACTGGGACATGTCTGCCAAACAAATCAGAGGTCTCGGGTGCAGAGAAAAAATGATTTGCACCAAGTGTATTTTAGTGTATCTATAAATCAAAGTTATTTAATCTCCAGGAGGATGAAAAAACTGATAAGAGGGAACCACCCTCAGCAAAAACAAAACATTGGCTTAGCTGTTGGTCTTTGTAAAACACCAATCGCTGCAGCATCATTACAAAAAATCTACACGAGTGCTAATATGACAGCACCATCAACGAACGGGTATACAAAACACTTCAAATAAAGTTCTGTCAAAAAATTGTACACATTAATAAAAATGATATAATAATAATAATAATATGGTTTAGAGCCGAGTATCCACATAAGTGCTCACAGGCTTCACACAAAACTAAAGGTGCATTTTATATAATTCAAGCAGGTCAGCAATAAGCCAATTTATACAGGTGTGTTTTTAAGTGTCTCTTAAATGACTCGAGTGACTGAGGTTTTTTGATGTCGTCAGGTAACGCATTCCACAAATGTGGTGCCGTAATGCAGAAGGCCCGATCGCCAGCTGTGACCAGCTTTCCTGCATTCTGAACAAGATTCCACAAAGTAGCTGATCGCAAAGGACGAGCAGGTTCATACTTCTTAACTAGATTGCAAAGATAAGGTGTCGCAAGATCGTTGACAGCTTTGTAGGTAAACAATAATACTATGAAACTAATTCTTTCACTAATGGGTAACCAATGCAGTTTTTGTAAGATAGGGGAAGCCGAAGAGGATTTTTCACTCTTGGTCACAAGTTTAGCTGCACAATTCTGAACATTCTGTAGCTTGTTAACTAGGGAATGTTTGCAGACATATAGGAGAGAATTACAATAATCCAATCTACTTGTTACAAATGCATGAATTAATTGCATTGCCGTTCCCTCATCTACCACACCATGCATTCTACCAATATTTCGGAGGTGATGAAAAGCTGTTCTGGAGACTTGCAACACATGCTTGTCTGCAGAAAGGTTTTCATCCATGAAATAACCAAGATTATGAACCATTGCCGATGGAAAAATGGCACTGCCATCAAAATTCAAAGTCATTCGTGAAAATGTGTCACTCAAAACTTATTGAAAAACAAAAATTAACAGGGTGCAAAAAACCTAATGTTCTAAATTTACATAGTGATGGCTTGTACATGTATAACAATAATTTTTACTCTGGGGTAGGCAAAACACCCTTTCAACGTGCAAGACAGGTTATATACACTGTTGCTGAAAATGTAACCCCTAACCATGACATTGTTGGGTTGGTGATTGTTATATTGCTCCCATATTATAGTGAGATTGATATATCCTTAGTGGATAATTATATTGAGATTGATATTTTTTCTGCATTTTCTGACTGGTCTGACTCATTTGCACTGAGTGACCTTTGTTTACATCTTTGTTACACTAATCTATTGTACTGTATTTGTACATATAACTGTTGATTGTTTAAGTAGGTCAAGGACCTTATTCACTTGAATTATGACAGAATCGCCTAGAAACTGATAGAACTTTGTAGACATTTCATCTTCTAGGACATTCTATCTGGTTACTATATAAAGGTTCGTCAACAGAATTCAAAAACTCATTTTTTTTAGAAAGCATTTCAGAAAGACTCACTTCAGTTAAAACAGAGCAGTTGCTTCCATTGGAGATTATTATTGTTCTAGGACAGTGCATTTATTATAGAAGCAGTGCTTCTTTGTGAATTTGGAAGACTGATTCCAAAAAAAAGAAAATTTTGAAGAGAATTTGTTCCGTCTTGGAAAAGAGAATTTATACTTCTGTGAAACAGAATATTATTTTGTGAAAAGCCAGGATTCTACTGGATTATTTGGAAATTACCTGTGGCACCAATACTTCTTGGATTTTTACTCCATTTGAATTTTGCGAGCATTTTATTATATTTATTATATTATTATTATATTATTTTAGAAGATTTTTCAAGAAATTTGCCTGAAATGCACTTAGTTCAAATTTGGGCTTCTATTAGTGAGCCCAAATATGAACCCAGGGAGCCAATTTGAACAAACTTGAATCTGACCCCCCCCCCCTAGAGATGATGTATACCAAATAGGAAACAATTCTGCCTGGTGGATCTGAAGAAGATTTTTTTTTAATTTTGGAAAGAAATTCATGGGTGCTATCAGAGTTATGCCCCTTATGGTGCCCCCTGTGGGTGCGGCAAGTTTATTTGTACAAGTTTGAATTGACATATGATAGGGAACATGCACACCAAATTTGGTTCAATTTGATCCAGTAGTTTGGGAGGAGTAGTCGTTAATGTAAAGTTCACGACGGAACGGCGACGGATGGCAAGTGATAAGTTAAGGTCCCTTCGGTGAGCTAAAAAATATCCTATACAGTAGATGCGATAGTAAAATGAATGCTTTTTCAGAGAGAATGATTGTTTTGGTAACATTTTACTATCGCATCTACTGTATGCGATATTTGGGTTTTTTTTGTATGTAAGAAAAATTGGATTAACAAATCTTCTTTTCTTGACAAAGACTTTTCATTAAAAAAAATAAAAGGAACAGCTGAAATACTAAGGACTTGTGTAAATTATAGGCTAGGTCCCTCAATGCCGGAAACCACAAAGTTCAGTTTCAACACTCAAAAAGTCTTTAACAGCCAGGGTCATATCGTGTCGGTGAAAGTTGTACAGGTGGAGGAAGCTGGAGTTCTACGAGAGAACCTCTGAGCAACAATGAGCAGCTGCCAGCTCCCAGCATCGGAACTCCGCACTGCAGCACAGGCAGGGTTAGATTGGTTGAAGACACGCGCACCATCTATGTGCAGTATGCCTTAGTATACGGCGTCATCGTGGCCCCATGTGAACAATCAGGGTGAAGTGCCTTGCCCAAGGACAAGGTCACCATGCGGGAGTCCAAATCTATCGCTCAGACGGTCACCCATCCAAGGATTAACCAGGCTCGAACCGGTTACCACACCACCACTGCACCCCCAAAAGCTTGAATTAAAAAAAAGAGTATAAAATTGTATGGACTTTATGACAAATATCAAGAAGAGCTAATATAAAAAAAAGACATAATGTTGCCACCTCGTTTAAACTCCAAAATTAAGGACCATGATTACAACGGGGGAATCAAACAGGAAAAGGGTTAAAGTTCAAAGATAAAAATTCTCACCTGCTGAGATAGAATTCAGTGCATTATACAGGGTGGTATGTGCAATCCGGAGCAACTGCCTTGCATAAAGCAGTGAATCCTCTCCTGATTATGCTGAGTTTAAAAAAAAACAAGCAGATGAGGGTTAATACAGGCTTTGACTGCACAGAGATGACTGCACGCCATGCCCCCAGCACCTCCATATTGTGGTATTTTCTTGTTTTGTCAACCGATGGTGCACCAAATAAGACATTTTCATCTGACCAATGGACCTGCACATATCCATAGCAGACTGAGGTCTCAGCACCCATCCACAATATATACAGGTCCCTCCACCTTGTCCCAGACTCAGATCACTCCTTTCCCTTAATTTTAAGAACATGTGATGCTTAAACGCCGCCATCTTTGCAAGTACGTGTTGTTTGGGAGAGTTCAAAATCAGGAATTATCAAGTTAGGGATTTCAGTATTCAATGCAAAATATTGTGAAAAACTGCATTAGGTTACAATACAGTGGTTTTTTCCACACTGGCGACAGTACAAACCTTTTCCTCTCTTTCCACCTCATGAAAACACATTTTCGGAAAACAACCCCATATCCACTCAGTTTATCACCTCGTGAAAGAAATTTCGTGAAAAAAAAACAAGTCGCCATGTGACTTTTGCCTTTAATTTTTGGGGGTGCTACTAAATAACGAAAACAAACGAACATAAACGAACACAAATGAAAACAAGTTAAAAATGTCAAAATACAGGCTAATAAAAGTTTAAAAGGAGTGGAGGGTGTGTGTACGGGTATATTTTACTCATGTGTGAAATTTTATCCATTTTGGTGAGTATTTTGGTCAATAAGAGGATTTAAAATGTGTTGCGTGACAATGAACTTGTGATCGTTAATTTGTTGCTGTTGTCACCCAATTAATTGATTGAATTTTGTGTAATCCTGTCAACATCGACTCATTTTGAAGCTAAAATGTGCAATTTATTGCAAGAAAAAGTTCTGCCATGTGGGAGTTTCTCAACCTTCCCAGTTCCCCCTTGTCAGGGCAAAGCCAGCCTAAATATAGGGGCAAGGGGCCTCATGTATAAAGATATTGTAAGTTCAAAAGATATTCCGCATCAAGGCGAAAAACCCTACGTGAATTTCACTTCTCTGTGAAGCTGGACATGGAAAAAAACACACGTGGTGTATATCCAGCTTCAGCGCAGGGACCCAGGGGAGAAACGGTATGTTAGATAAGGTCTAATCTCATTTAATTTGTACAGTAGTCGCGAGTCTTACGAGACTTAAGCGGTTGGTGGCAGGATATCGTCACGGCCAATTGAGAAATGAGATTCTAAACGATAGAAATGTCTATCGTATCGTCACCTGATCATTAGGTAGCAATGAATGGCAGGAACGAATCGGTTTTCTCGACAAGTGAAATCACCGTTAAGTCACGAGCGAGATGACTTGTATTGATTCTGCCTCGATATACATCATCTCCTACCGTTTTGACAGGTGGACAGATGAGCGTCGGTCCACCTGACAGTTTAGGGTAAAAAGTATATATACCCTGAAGAGCTGAGCATTAGACACACACTTGGGGTCACACACGTGTACGTTGGTGAAGTCCAGGGCAGGCGGACTCTGTTTCCTGGCATAAGGGTACCTTCGATCACAGGACCCTGAAACGGCTGGAATCGCCAGAGAGGGCATTCCACGATTGATTTAGCTTAAGGTGGATAGGCGGCTTCAGTGCCAAATTCGTTGAGAAGGAAACCCAGGTGGAACGTTAAAGTTTAGATTGTCGAGTAGCAGGTATCAGCCTGCAATAGTCAGAAGTGTAGGTTAATTGTATTGTGCGTATTAACCTTTTGAAGCGTCAGACCGATTGCGTTCTGAGTAGTTTGTTTTGCTGTCGAAGCATCGTAATACCGACTGGAGATAGGTGTGAGTGACAATTTCGCCCTAGCACAAAAAGGGGCATTTGTGAATCGTGAATTCAACCAGGAACGGTGAATATTTCAATAGGACTTTCACGGAGGACTTTCAAAAGGCACATAAGGAATGAGTAGACAGTATCTGACCCAAATCAGAAGTACGGTGGCTTTATAGATGACGAACATTGCTGGTCGGAACCCTCCGACAGCCAGAGGTACAGTTACGCGCAGACGTTGACATTTGAGCCTAAGCGGGTGAAGCTCTTATGACGAGCTAACAGTAGTAACATTTCAGATTTGTGAAGCTCTTATGGCGAGCTCACGGTAGTAACATTTCCAGTGTGTAGACTATAGTGCCAGTACAGGGCTATAGAATGACTATATGATTGTTGAGAATTATTTAACTCTAGCAACCAAATTTCTGTGAAAAGAATCGAATTGTTGATTGTTGAAATATTGAACGGCTTTATTTTTATGTGTAAATAAAAGAATCGTTGTTACTTTAAGTCATTCTTTCCAGTACACAGCCTGAAGTGATTAGGAATCACACCTAACGGAAATCGAACCTATTTCAGGCCAAGAATCGTTGTTACTTTAAGTCATTCTTTCCAGTACACAGCCTGAAGTGATTAGGAATCACACCTAACGGAAATCGAACCTATTTCAGGCCAATTTGGCAGAGAAGGAATCACGGCGGCGGCCTAACTCAGCTCCCTGCGCCGAGTTCGCGACACTTGGATTCCGACCCTCCACGTTGGTCTAATTTTCCCGCAACTTCATCAGCGGGACTAAATAACCCCACGTCAGCCCAGGCCTTACGGGGCCTCAGGTGTCCCTGACATTGATTGGCGAGCGCTAACCAGGATATTTCTAAAAGGTAAAAAATGGCTATATGGAAATTTTGTTTTATTTTAACGGCGGTTCTGTTTATGTTTTGACGCGTTCGGTCAGCTGATGCCGTTCAAGGGTTTAATATCGCAATACAGTAGTCCCTCAAGAGGATACTAAATAGCCACTATAACTGCGGTAGGTTTCAGAATATTTGGGGGCGTTTAATTACGTTAGATTACACAGGTAAATTAGGATTAATTGCCATATTTTTTTCTCTTTCTTTCTTTTCCTTCTTCATTCTTTCTGACGAGTGTTGAAGATAGAAAGAAAAAATCAAAATGGATGTTGTTACACTCCTCGCCCAGCTGGTATCATTAGGCAAGGAAATGGGCCTTGAGGGGGCCGAACTTCAGAAGTTCGCTAAAGATGAGCAGAAACGTGAGGCCAAGGAGATTGCCTTACGTAATGACGCAAGAGAGAGAGAGAAGCCCAATTAGAACGAGAGCGTGAGAAAGACGCAAGAGAGGCAAAAGAGAGAGAGATTCAATTAGCAAATGAGGCGAGAGAGAGAGAGAAGCCCAATTAGAACGAGAGCGTGAGAACGACGCAAGAGAGGCGAGGGAGAGAGAAGCCCAATTAGATAGGGAGGCAAAAGAGCGAGAGATTCAGTTAGAAAGGGAGAGAGAGAAAGATGCGAGAGAGAGGGAAGCCCAGTTAGCAAGGGAGGCAAGGGAGGCAGAACGAGAGCTCGAACAACAGAGGCACGAGAGAGATTTAGAGCTCCTCAGAGAAAGGGCCGATGTAGAGAATGAAAGTCGGCGCTCAGGGGATGGGAGTGCAGGGGTAGCAATTCATGCCCCACGCCCCCACCTCGCTCATTTTAATGAAAACACAGATGACTTGGACTCGTACTTGGAGAGGTTCGAGCGTTTTGCCTCCAGTCATATGTGGCCAGAAGACACATGGGCTATGTGCTTGAGCCCTTTGTTGTCAGGTAAAGCCCTCGAGGCTTATACCAGTATGCCTCCTGCACTTCTTAACGACTACAGTGAGCTGAAGAATGCCATCCTTCGGAGATACCAGCTCACTGAAGAAGGATTCCGGACCAAGTTCCGGGAAATTAAGCAGGAGAAGGGAGAAACAGTACCTCAGTATTTTGCCCGAGCTAGGCGGTACTTTGACCGCTGGACTGATCTCGCAGAAGTGAATGAGTCATATGGAGCCCTGCGAGATCTATTTCTCCGGGAGCAGTTTTTAACTACATGCTCCAAGGAGTTGGGCCTGTTCATCAAGGAAAGGGGTCCGCCCACCTATGATGAGATGGCAACTGTGGCGGAACGCTACATCGAGGCCCACGGTGGGAGTGTAAACGCACCCAAATCGGCTAGGGGTGGGGCAAACGGGTTGGCAATGGCACCTGTAAGGCAACACCACCCCAATCCGCCTGCGTCGCAGACCAGCCGGAAGGGGAGCACTCCCAAGGACACCACCACTTGTTTTATCTGCAACAAGCGGGGTCATATTGCCAGGGACTGCTGGCAGAAGCAGGTTAGGACCACTGGGAACATTAGACCACCTCAGCCAGGGGCCGGGAACGCAGCACCAAGGGGTTGGAAGCAAGGTGACCGCGTAGATCCAGGGCCCAGTAGACAGACGGCAGCGTTCTGTCAAACTATCGGTCCAGAACAAAGTCCCCTCCGGGAATGTATACAAGAGGGAGAATTAAGGCTGGAAGGCGGGAAGGTTGTCCCGATAATAAGTGGCATGTGTGAGAGGCTCACAACTTCGCAGGAGAAGGTTAATATGCCAGTGTACCCAGGATATGTGGGACAAAGAGAGATCCGTCTGCTCCGGGATTCTGGGTGCTCATCTGCAGCGGTTAGAAGGCAACTCGTTGACGACAAGCAATTGTTGGGTCGTGACCATTTGTGTTTTTTGATAGATGGGACCGTTAGAAGGTTCTCCATCGCGAGGATAACTGTGGATACCCCATTTTATTGTGGCGAAGTGGAAGCCATGTGCATTGAATCACCTGTGTATGACCTGGTCATAGGTAATATCCCAGGGGTGAAGGCAAGCCCTGATGAGTTATGGTCCAGGGGTAGGGGGCCAAGTGAGGGCCCAACGAGGGCAAAGGAAGTTCAAGTCGGTGGGCAAGGACCCCCGGCGGTTGCCCTCGGTAACGCACCGAGTAAGGAAGGGAAGGTTCCCAGGGGGAACCAATCCGATGGTCCAGGGATGGCCCCTACACGACGAAATGTCGGAAAGTTTCAGGAGGGACGACTCCTGTCCAATTAGGGAGAAGGGGTCGCAGGCGGTCCAGGCTAAACGCCAAACAGCGAGGGAACCCAATGGGGTCATTGGGGAAAGACCCTCAAGCAAATTTATGTGGGGGAGTTGAGCGCCCCAAGAAGTCGGTGTCACTCGTGTGGAGAGGGGAGGCCAGACCCACGCAAATGGCTGGGCAAACTCCCCCAGAATTGAGAGGGCGCGGGTCAACACAAGTTGAGGGTGTTAAAGTGGATGGGACAGCTAAGATGGGCGCCCAGGGGGCCGAGGAAAGGGTCCACAAATCAAAGGAGAAGCATCCTAGGTGGCGGAGACCACGCAGTGAGTGCCGGGGGCACGCAGCGCCCAAGGTGCGCAAGAAGTCGTCGCAATGGACCGGGGGGGGGGGGGGGGGGTCGACGGCACAAGGGCCAAGGGCGGCCAGTGTCGTTCGAACGAAGGTAATCGCCTGGACGAGTGAGCCTGGGGGATATAGCGCCAAGGGAAGTTCTTGGGAATGCGACAATGACAAGGTATGGGGACCCTGGTGGAATACCCGTAGAAATAACGGGGCGAGAAGTGGGGGTGTGTCAAGGGTTATCCAAGGGGATACTGGGAACCGGGCCCCTACCAATGGTCGGTGGTTATAAAGGAGCAATAGTTGGGTGGCTGTGGGCCCGGTGTCTGGGACGGGGGCTCCAGTCGCAAATATTTTTGTGGATGAGGTGATGAGTTTCGTAAACCCGGTGTTAAAGCCCGGAAGGAATTTTCATATTTTAGTATTATTATTGCTCTGACTGCTGACTAGAGTTGGTTGTGAGTGTGAATGTGAGATACACTGCCCCGTTCGTCGCGTGTGTGTGGACGGGGAGCCTGTGTGTCGAGTTTTGTAAGTGTGGGATACACTAACCCCGTCTGTCGCAAAGGCGCGGTCGGGAGATCTGTGTGTTGAATATGTGAGTGTGTGAGGCACAATTTTAATCCCCTGGTTGAGCTTTGCGAGGGTGAGGCTCAACATAATGCAGGGGTCGTTTGCCCCTTCACAAGACATAGGGGAATGGGAGGCGAAGTTACACTCCGTTGGAATTAACCCATCTGACGCAAAGGCGCGGACGGTGTTACTCGTCGGAGTGAGTGCCAAGTGAACTGTTTGCAAAATGGGCGAATGTGTATAAAAATGTGTATGTTTAGGTGTAAATATATAGTATTAGAGAGAGAGTGCTGCAGATCTAAGGATAAGGCTACTCTCCATATGTAAACCCGCAAGACGGGAGCATGTGGTAGCGTGTGTGTCTTGGGAATCGACATGGCCGACGCTTGAGCCCGGTCATGACCCCCACGACCACTAGGGTACAGTTTTGTAGTCTTGAACATGATGGTAGATTGTAAAAAAGTGTGAGAGGCGAGCGTGCGTGGCTTTGCCCCTTGTGTTTTAAGAGATACACAGGGTGTTTCTCTCGGGAAGGGAGTTGTCAGGGCAAAGCCAGCCTAAATATAGGGGCAAGGGGCCTCATATATAAAGATATTGTAAGTTCAAAAGATATTCCGCATCAAGGCGAAAAGCCCTACGCGAATTTCACTTCTCTGTGAAGCTGGACATGGAAAAAAACATACGTGGTGTATATCCAGCTTCAGCGCAGGAACCCAGGGGAGAAACGGTATGTTAGATAAGGTCTAATCTCATTTAATTTGTACAGTAGTCGCGAGTCTTACGAGACGTAATCGGTTGGTGGCAGGATATCGTCACGGCCAATTGAGAAACGAGATTCTAAACGATAGAAATGTCTATCGTATCGTCACCTGATCATTAGGTAGCAATGAATGGAAGGAACGAATCGGTTTTCTCGACAAGTGAAATCACCGTTAAGTCACGCGCGAGATGACTTGTATTGATTCTGCCTCGATATACGTCATCTCCTACCGTTTTGACAGGTGGACAGATGAGCGTCGGTCCACCTGACAGTTTAGGGTAAAAAGTATATATACCTTGAAGAGCAGAGCATTAGACACACACTTGGGGTCACACACGTGTACGTTGGTGAAGTCCAGGGCAGGCGGACTCTGTTTTCTGGCATAAGGGTACCTTCGATCACAGGACCCTGAAACGGCTGGAATCGCCAGAGAGGGCATTCCACGATTGATTTAGCTTAAGGTGGATAGGCGGCTTCAGTGCCAAATTCGTTGAGAAGGGAAACCCAGGTGGAACGTTAAAGTTTAGATTGTCGAGTAGCAGGTATCAGCCTGCAATAGTCAGAAGTGTGGGTTAATTGTATTGTGCGTATTAACCCTTTGAAGCGTCAGACCGATTGCGTTCTGAGTAGTTTGTTTTGCTGTCGAAGCATCGTAATACCGACTGGAGATAGGTGTGAGTGACAATTTCGCCCTAGCACAAAAAGGGGCATTTGTGAATCGTGAATTCAACCAGGAACGGTGAATATTTCAATAGGACTTTCACGGAGGACTTTCAAAAGGCACATAAGGTATGAGTAGACAATATCTGACCCAAATCAGAAGTACGGTGGCTTTATAGATGACGAACATTGCTGGTCGGAACCCTCCGACAGCCAGAGGTACAGTTACGCGCAGACGTTGACATTTGAGCCTAAGCGGGTGAAACTCTTATGGCGAGCTCACAGTAGTAACATTTCAGATTTGTGAAGCTCTTATATGGCGAGCTCACGGTAGTAACATTTCCAGTGGGTAGACTATAGTGCTAGTACAGGGCTATAGAATGACTATATGATTGTTGAGAATTATTTAACTCTAGCAACCAAATTTCTGTGAAAAGAATCGAATTGTTGATTGTTGAAATATTGAACGGCTTTATTTTTATGTGTAAATAAAAGAATCGTTGTTACTTTAAGTCATTCTTTCCATTACACAGCCTGAAGTGATTAGGAATCACACCTAACGGAAATCGAACCTATTTCAGGCCAATTTGGCAGAGAAGGAATCACGGCGTCGGCCTAACTCAGCTCCCTGCGCCGAGTTCGCGACACTTGGATTCCGACCCTCCACGTTGGTCTAATTTCCCGCAACTTCATCAGCGGGACTAAATAACCCCACGTCAGCCCAGGCCTTACGGGGCCTCAGGTGTCCCTGACATCCCTATTGTTTTACATCACCCCACCCCCACCCCAACTGAATGAATGAAAAGTTTTTGCGCGCCAAAGGCGCACAGGGACGATGAGGGATGAAATCCCTTGCGACCCTAATAACTTTATTTGCTTTATAGCTTTATTTGCTTATAAATCCACGAGAGTGGGGAGCGACAGCCAATAATCTTATTAAGTTTGAGTGTGCACGACTGGCAGTAGGATAGTGGGCTGAGATCCCCGAGAACCTCGAACTGGAAAATGGCCAGGAATTTGCAGAATTACAAGAGTTCTGCTCCGTGTTTGCTAAGAGAAGTGGTCAAATTTATGGTAATACTGAAACCGGGTGGTTCTCCCACAACCGTACACTTTCCTTCATCAGGGAACGTGAAATATTGTTTCACGTTCCCTGCCTTCATTTAAGCGTCCCGCGACTCGTAGTTTTTTACTAATCACCGAAAATACATCGTGGCAACTCTAATTACCACATTTCGTTTTATATTCTACGCGAACGATATTTCAATGTGTACTCTTCGTGCTTTTGATATACTTTTTTCTGTTTTTATTTTTTTTCTCTACCGTCACAGTCCGTTTAGTCATGTTTAAAATTTATCGTTACGGTAAAGGTCCCCGCGGACCGCCTGCAAACAGGGGATCAAAAATAAATTTATGGCGCACGTTTCACGATAGATAAAACATATGCAACCGCAACAGTATTATACAAACTACCATTTGCTGAATAAGTTTTGGGAAAATAGAAATATGTTCAGGAGAAAATTACCAATTTGCTAAAAAGTATGATGTCCCGCAAAATAACGTCTTCACCACAACGATGCACTTTTTCGCTCCGGGAGTTGTCGCCCTTGATAAGCTCGGTTATTTTTATCGCGCGAATTGATGGTCAAACAGAAAGACAAGCAGTGAAAACAAACGAAAGAGCTTAAATGATATGAAAAGTGTGAAAAGGTACGCGTAAGTATATAAAATCTCAAAGTTATGTTTATTCGCGGTCTTTACCGATCATCTATTTTCGCCAAAACAGCAAAAGAATTCTGAATATTTTTAAAAAGAATATTTGAAAACTTGCCGCCATAAAACTTGCTGTCGATTATGGCGACCGCGTATTTTCACCGATTTCTCAACATATTTTCTTTTTTGCATTAAAGTCTTCAATGTCACATTCTTCACCGTCACAGTCTTGGCCGTGACGGTAAAGACTATTGTGTGATGAAAAAGACAAACTCAAGGGCGGATCCAGAGGGGAGACTAGGGGGATTAGTCCCCCCCCCCCCCACCCTCCCCGAGCCCACTAAAAAAAGTCATGCTCTTATTCAACACAATCTTGTCCTATAACGCCCCTCCTTAACTAAAGACATCACGTTGCCAAATAAGGGACATGATCCTCTTTTAAAATTCACAGAATATCGGTTATTTATAGAACTGACAACAGTCACGTCTGCAAGTATCCACACTGTCTGCAAATTCGATAGTTCAGCGATCCGAACGTAGTGGCCACCCCTCTACGTTCAGATTCTTACCATTCAGTCCTATAGAAAAATCAAGGTTTCGCCCATATTACCGGCTGCAATCGATAGAACACGTATTTCCTTACATTTGGGCAGAGTTTATTGATCCCAACTATGTTTTATCCTTTAATTATCGTCATTTGAGTACTCGTGAGGTGTCAACGGAGATTTCGAAATCGGCCATGTTTTTGTATAAATATAAAACAGTAAAAACAATAACCCGGTAATGGCGCCGAAACGAATAGACCTTTTCATCGATGCAGAATCGGAAATTAGATCTCATTCGCGCAGAGGGTTGGGGGGGGGGGGGGGGGGGGTGTTATCTGCTCTATGCGAATGCGACCGGGTTTGATGACCTCCTCTCTGCGAATGAGATCGAATTTCCAATTCTGCATCGATTCTGCGGCTTCCTCCACCCGTAAAACTGTCGCGGTCATGATTAGCCATTGTGCAGAAATATGTGACCTTAAACACCAATAAATAAATATACCCCCACTTTCTGAAAAAAGTGGGGTATACTGGATTACATCTGTTCGTCGATGGGTCGGTCGGTCGTTCGGTGCGTCGGTCAGGTCCATCGTGATCCGGGCCATAGCTCCTATAATAGCAAAGGCAAATTGATGAAATTTTGTATAGGTGTGTGGTGTGACATGGCCTTTCTAACAAATATCGAATTGCGTTCGCCGTCGGACATATTCAGTTGGAGACATTTAGAAGCCACCTGAACATAACAAAATTTCAGGGGGGGGGGGGAGGAGAACCCCCAGATACCACCCCCACCCCCACCCCCCCCCCCCCCCCCCCCCCCACACACACACACAAATGCACGTCCATTCGGCACGTGCGGCAGTCGCCACTGATGCTAGGACTATGTTGGATCACATCAGTTCCCCCCGTATTTTAATTCCACGATCCGCCCATGAAACGGTGCGGGCTAGTTGATAAAGTAACTGAAAGTGTCAGGATATATTTCTGTTGTCTGAAAAAGAATGAATATAGCCAACAGTCCGGTGACCTGTTTCTCTGAAATTAAAATGAAATAATATTCTTTTTTGCATGACTGGTGACAAATTTCGGGTGAAAATCTCCGCCTCGTGGTTCGCTATATCCGGTGTCGGCCATCCCCACCGTGTGGGGGCGGGACATTTCAAGGCTGCAACCCCGAGCCAGCAATCCGCCAGAAGTGGCGTAGATAGTCTTTTTCGGTGGGAAGGGGGAGGGGGTGTCAAGCCGACACTTTCCGACAGCGACATTCAACCCATAGCCAACGAAGTGGCAAAAACTGTGGAAGGAATGGTTTCTCGCCCCGAAGGCGCGCAGGGACGGTATGAGGAACAAGTCCCTTTCGACCCTCAGTGACTGTAGATAATTGATTTTCACATGTCTAGGCGTGTCAAAGGAGGAAAAGTTTCAGGTACTCGGCAGGTGTCTCCGGTTGCGGTGTGATGGCTTCGTTGACGAATCTCGGTTGGACCCCCGGGTGAGGACCAGTGTGGGATGTTGAGTCCTCTCACAAAGGTACTACCTCTTTCCGAGGGTGCGGTGATTCTGGGTTTTCAAGCAGGGTAGATCTGTTTTCAGGCAAGTAAAGTCTGCCACTTCTAGGATGAATTTGATTGATGGCCATCACTGGCAAGTATAGTCTGCCTCAGGCTATCTCTTTTTGGATGGGCTCTTTGGAAGCAAACAACAACGACCCCTTTCGGGGACCACCAGAAAGAAGACCCGAAATTCCCTGGTTCGGGGGCAGGCCTGCATTGTAATCCTATTGGGTTGGGACAAAAGATGCGCAAGGCGCTTACAAAAAGGAGTAAAGGCGGGACGCAGGACCAACGCTCGCCTCCCTTAAAGTGGTCGACCACTTTTAGGGATGGAGTGGAGGATGTTGAGGAACTATGGGGGTTACTGTTTCCATAACGGTTAGACTGTCCATAGCGGTTATTGGGGTGCTGGTCAAAAGCATTTTCTGTGTACCTGCTAAAAGAAGAAGGTAGAATTAGTTTTCATTAGAATATGTAAGCTCTAAAAAGATAAAAGTAGCACATTCTGTTTAACTTTAGATTTAGTCTTTAGCTGAGTCGGTGAAGGCAGCCCTTTCTGGTAGAAGGCCACAGTTAAGCTGTTACTCTGCCTGTTAGCTCACCTTCTCGTTCCCTATTTGTCCTCAAGCATTTTTAGTTTTTAAACCTGACGTTATCTTTAGCTGAGTCGGTGAAGGCAGCCCTTTCTGGTAGAAGGCCACAGTTAAGCTGTTACTCTGCCTGTTTGTTCACCTTCTCGTTCCCTATTTATTACGGTATTTAATTTTTAACAATATTTAATCCTGATGTAATTTTTGTTGAGTCGGTGAAGGCAGCCCTTTCTGGTAGAAGGCCACAGTTAAGCTGTTATTCTGCCTGTTAGTTCACCTTCTCGTTCCCTAGTTTTTTCGAGCGGTCTTAGTTTTGATTGGAATTTTTGGGCTTTTGTCGGCTTTCGCAAATGGCTCCAAGTTCGGTGATTAGTTCGCTGTCGGCTAGCCGGTAATGGTTTTTCGCGGCTAGGGTGGCTAGGCGGTCTTTAATGGTAGGGATATCGGCCCTATCGTGGAGTGTTTTGATGGGTGTGTCACGGGGGCACGGAGAGCGACTCTAAGCGCGTGATTTTGAATCTTTTGGAGTTTGCCCATATTTGTTTGATTGAGGTCCGTTAGGACGATTGCCCCGTATTCGAGTACTGGGCGGACAAAGGCTTTATATAGTTTGAGAAGGGTGGACTGGTTGGCTCCCCAAGAGGTTCCCCTTAGCATTTTCAATAAATTAATGCGTTTGGTTGCTTTTTTCGCCATGTCGTCGGTGTGTTTGTTAAAGGACAGTTTTTGATCAATGATGATGCCCAGGAATTTCGCCTCTTTGCATTCTGGGAGGGTGTTATCCATAAGTTTTAGGTCAAAATCACCTTTCTTGTCTTGCGAGTAAAGGTGATTCTTTGGGTTTTATTGGCGTTTAGCTTAACTCGTCATTTGGCACACCATTGTTCTAGCTCGTCGAGAGCGCGTTGCAGGGTTTTTTTTGGAGCAGATTGGCCGTATTGTTAGAGTCCCAGAGGCCCTTATCATCCGCGAATTGGAAACTTGAACGCGATCATCGGAGAAGCTAAGGTCATTTACGAAAAAGATGTACAAGAGGGGGCTTAGGACGGATCCTTGAGGGTGCCTGCTTCAAGGGGGGGGGGGGGGCACTGTCAGACATTTCATTGTTCACTCTAACTTTAATTTCGCGATCATTTAAGAAAGAGGATAGTAATCTGGGCAGTTTCATGGGGAGTCTCATTTTTGATAATTTGTAGCGCATTCCATTATGCCAAACAGAGTCGAATGCTTTTTCGACGTCTAACAGGACTGCCGCGCCTATTTGCTGATTGTTGATAGCGGTTTTCATTTGGGTGACTAGTCGGTAGACATGTTCGATGCCTTCTTTACGGTTTCTATAGGCTCTTTGCCATTTATTGAAGAAGTCGATGTCTTCAAGGTGCCCCCTGAACCGATTGGTAAGGATTCGTTCGAATGTCTTGCCAATGCAGCCGAGGAGGCTGATTGGGCGGTAGCTGGCTGGATCGGAGGGGTCCTTATCGGGTTTTGGTATCATGACACCGATGGCTTTTTTCCAGCATTTTGGAAAGTAGCAATGGGTGAGGCATGCATTGAATAGTTTGTTTAGTTTTTCGATTAGGGAGTTTGGGCTTTGTTTTAGAATTTTGTAGCTTACTTCGTCTTCGCCGGGTGAGGAGGAATTTTTGCAGTTTTTTATGACATTAATGATTTCGTCATTGGTGATGGGGGTGACAAGGTCATCCTCGTCCCCGTCTTCTGGCTCGTTATCAAAATTGGGGTCAAGGTAGATATCGGGGTGTTCATTGATGAAGTCGTCAATCGCGTTGATGACGGCGTCATCATTGCCCGTTCCTTGATACGGGCGATGCGTTTTTCTAAGGAGGTCGGCAAAAGTGTCGGCCTTCTCTTTGTCGGTGCGAGTGAAAGAGCCGTCTTCCTTTTTAAGAGGTTTTGCTGTGGCTTTTCTGCAGAAACTGCCCAGGAAATTAACTTAAATAGAGATTCCCACAGGCTAGAATATCTTGGGGATGTCACAATAAAACCATGCAAATATCGATATCATTGGAACAGGCTGTTCAAGTCGGTTCCAATGCTATTCATATATGCATGGTCTTACTGAGAATAACCAACCAAACTTTCCCTGAAATAGGAAGTTTCATTTATTTAAAAAAAAGAAACTGCGTTAGATAAATAATTAAATACGAGTCGACAACGGCGTCATAACCACTAATTTCGCGATGGGAACCGCATCATTAGTCTTTAACTCTGAATGGACGCCAAGCAAAAGAATACAGAGTGAGGTTAATCACGGGAAAGACACGTTGCACCTGTCGGAAAGGTACAATTGAAGCACATTGATTCTGATTTTCTGGCAAAATGTTTGTTCTCTTATTCTCTAAACCCAAATAAAGTCATCACTCATGTGTATTTATTTCCAACAGCGCCGATACATTTCCGACAAAGTTGTTGTTGGGGAGCCGCCCCCCCCCCCCCCCTCCAAAATTTAATGAAACTTGTCTGTTTTCGAGCCAAATTGCAGGGTTTTTTCCCAACTGTTCAGTGCCAATGGTGGCCGTGTAGGGCAGTCCCCCTATCTCTAAAGCTGCAGTATCGGAATCAATCCAGTGGAATGATTTTAAGAGTTTTTGTGGTAGAATTTCTTCGAGTCTCTTCTGCGAGCGCTATAAATATGTGCAGATTATGTTTAGAAGGTAAATTAGATCTCACATAGAGTAACAAATTGCGCATACAAAAATATTTGAAAAATACAAATTTCATAAATGATTCAGGATCGATCTCCAACCGAACGCACCAGATCGACACCGAATCGAATCTCACAATGTCGCAGGACTCAATTCGCGAGTGCGAGAATTTGCATTTTCACTCACAGTAAGCTGCTCGTGAAAATTCGAATTGTCTCACTCACTCGTGCGATAAATCCCAGTATTCACAAGAAAACATTAGATATCCTCTGTGTTATTATAATAGTTGCGTACTGGCGTAGCAATGGGGTAGGGGCCTTTGCACCCCGTAATGTTGCCAGCACCAAGGCTACCCCTCAATAAAATTTTAGAAAATATAGCAGAAGAATAAAATGCATACTGCATACTTTCTCCACGAACCACCAGCTTATTGTAGGGCATATGACACCAGAAACCAGATGGGAGCATCAAGAAATAAGAAATTTCACGGAAGCCGCCCTCCGGACCCCCCAGAAGTGCACTAGCTTTCAGTGTGATATGCCTCTACAACGTTAACTCAGCCCCCCCCCCCCTTACCTATGAATTCTGGCAACGCCACTGTATTAAGATCAGTGGCGTAGCCAGGATTCATAGGTAAGAAGGTTCAGTAAAAGTTCGGGTGGGGGCATGTCACGACGCCCACGTTAAAGGCCGATGACACGTGCAATGGTGGAGGGGAGGGGCGGGCTACCCCCCAAAAATTATTTCTGGATGCTCCAGCCAAGAAGTAATCCTTGGGGAAGAGTCATTTATTTTCATCTGTATTATGTAAGGCTGAGAATACGCAATGTCTTCACCATAACTGCGGTCTTTACCGTAACGTCTTTTCCGTAACAATATTTCTTTACTGTCACATACCGGTTTATTCCATACTCAGACCGTTTCAATCAGTTTTCCCGTCAACATATGCAGTTGCTTCATTCCTTTCTACTGTCAACTTTATTTAATAGGGAAAAATCGTGATTTCAGTTATAATCACACACTTGTATGAAATGATCACTTTCGCGATACGTTTTTATACAAGGTTTGTCCCTCATTTCCTTTTCAGCATTATCTTCATTTCATCTCCCGTTTTGAGGAGCTATGGAACTTGAACGTGAGGAGACATATTTTTGCTATCAAGTATCTGAAAGAAACTTTGAAAAATGATTTTTTTAGAATTCTGCTAGTTTGAAATTTGTGACGGTGAAGACATAATTATCACGTGACCGTGATAAAGTCACGTGTCTTTGAAGGAGCAACTGTGAAATCAGCTCAGCTGGATACATTCTGGGGAACAACAGCATGCTAACACTTGTCGACCACAAAAAAGATTTATCCTCAGAAAAAAATATATTTTTTAACATTTCAAAATCAAATGTGTCCGGTTGTCGCAGAACCACCCAACCGCAGTTTGGTAGTTATTTTAGAAAAAGAAACCCAAACAGTCGCTGGTTTGGGAGCAGCCCCACCCCATCTAACAAAGGTGGTTTTCTCATATATTTCTGAATGAGGTGCTCTAAAGGGTTACTAGACGATTCACCCCCGTGGACGATTCGCCCCTAGTTTTTGTGGACGATTCGCCTTCATGGACTATTCACCCCAGATTTGTTTTATAATTATGTGTAAATAAAATATATATAAACATGTTTAAATATATGTTTTGAATTTTTTGGGAAAATAATAAATAAAATTAAAAATGAATTGTCAAAATGTCAAATGGAAAGGTACTTACTTACTTCGACTAAGTCAAATACAGAGCAAATTGTTGTCGATACAAATAATATTGGACATGTGTGCAGTGAATAATAATTCACACTGGTTGAATGAACGGTGGTGTAAAGAAACCTCAGAATTATGAGGAAATGTTTACATAACACTTTGCATTTTGGATTGAAATTACCAGATAGGAGACAGGTGGCCTTGTAATTTTTACAACAGTCTGTGTGATGTATCTTTTAAGCCAGTCTAACTGTTTACGCAACAATCAAGGTTAGATGATTGATATCTCATTCCTTTGAAATCCTAGTTTATGGCTTACAACACTATTCCAAAACAACATTTTTGTGTTAGCTTGGTCAAAAGTTTAGTTCAAAAACATTAAATAATTCGGCAAGCTTCTTTTATTTGTTTGAACCCCTTTTTTACCGAACACAACACCCCCATCGCCTCATTTGTATAAATAAGCACAGAATTAGCCAAACATCATTCGCACCTCTGAACTCAGAGTGCGAGCATCCTAATTAGAATCTCAGTTATGGAAACACTGGAACTACCAGCGCGACTGAAGAAAACGATAGCAGCTCTGGACGTCTCTTGTCCTGTCACCTGGACTATCCAGGAGACAGGCAAGAACGTCCATCTGTCTCTTGCGTTCAAGATAGAGGAAGACAAGAAATCACCACCCTACTCGGGGAGAGGTAGTACCTTTGATGAGAGGATCCCCTCTCACACTGGTCCACACCCGAGTAGGTCAGGAGGCCCTGAAAAGAGAAAGAGAAGAAAGAAGAGCCCGTCCACCAAGCGGAGGGATTCCCGACGCTTGGAGGCATTCTTGGAGATGAAGAAAGAGAAAGGTGAGGAAAAGAAAGAGCCAGAGGCGGCCACCACTTCCCCTCCCTCTCCCACTGACAGCCCCATCCAAATGCCGGCTTCCCAGTCGGTATTGTCGGATGTGGAAGAGTCTGTGGAGACTGAGGTGGAAATCGAAGCTGCCCTCTCGCCTCTTCCTGATCCCCACTCGCCTCTTCCTTCTAAACCAGAATGACATGACGCGGACGACAGGATAGAGAACATCTTACGGGAACACGAAATACAAGGGGACCTTCACATGCAAGAGATGGACAGGAAATACCAAGTATTCCTCGAACAAGTCGAAGAAGCCAAAAAAACTAATAGACGCCAGAAACCTACAACAACAAAAGACTCAGCAATCACCCACAACCACTCCAGACTCGGCTAGGACCAGACCCTACAAAACTCAGCAACCACCATCAGGCAGCCCACCAACAACACCAACTACCACTGTCTCTCCTTCCAAACCTCCACCTCTGAAAAAGAAGCAGAAAAGACACAAGCGCCGCTAACAACCCACAACTTCTCCTCCTTTACCACGGTCTGACACTTTCAAATTCTACAGCTAATGAGGGTCGAAAGGGGCTTGCTCTCCAAATCATCCCTGCGCGCCTTCGGCGCGCAAAACCATTTGATTCGATTCGAACTGAGTCAGCGAACAGACGTATCGTCGAGCACTGGTGATTTCACACATAACTGATTATCGCTCACTCAGAAGTTCAACAACGCTATTGCCATTTGCACTATTTCTGTGTATCTTTTTGTATCACTGTAAGTGTTTACTTTTTTTCTCTTGCTATTTCTATCTGCATTTTTCCGCTAAAAACGAATATTTAAGTCAATACAATTAAATTAAAATCTCTTATAACCTAAAAAATAAAGTTTAGAATTATTTACAAATATAAACAATGGATAAACAAAGTCAAGTTCAGGTAAACAGTTCTGTCTTTAATTCTGGCAGTGTAAGCAACAGTGGAAATTCCACTTACTAACACTGACATGGCATCGATGATGTCTATGATGTGTGGCTTTCAGAAAGAAATAGCCAGATTGAATGACACATTCCATTCTGACGGTACGACGACGTTGGGTAAGGATTGGTCCGTGGTATGGACGCCTACTTCGGGTGCCGTGTTCAGCGAGTCTGTTGCGAACAGTTTGTGCACTGATTCCATTGTTAGTTCTACCAGGAGTAATTGCCGCTGTCCTCGTCGCCGGAAGGAAGCGATCCCGCAAGTGAGACGTCCTGATGTGTCGGTCTTGTGCAGGGGTCGTAACTCTTGGTCGACCTGAACGCAGTCGGTCGGCAGTAGATCCAGTGGTTCTGTACATTCCAATGAGACGGTAGTGGACACAGTGAACCCGAACTCAGCGGCGAGCTCATCTCGAGGTATCCCAGCCTCATGCGTACCAATGGCAAGCAACCTCTGATTTTCGGTTAACCTTGGCATTTTTTAAAATGTCGGAAGACAAAAACTAGCGTGTTTTCTCAATAGCCCAAGCTCTCTAGCACAACATAACACAAAGAAAATCGTCGGTCACCCATTCAGTTTGACATTCTCGGGTAGCACGTGCTATTTTGAAATCCGTAGCAAAATTATATACGGTTGGGTGGACAACAACAACATGTCATTAAACTCTTTGCACGACTTCTTGTCCACAAACATGCAGCATTAGAACTATTATATTTCATCCTTTATGCTATTTTTCACATTTGTTTCTATTATACTTTCTTTTTGACTCAGTATATAACCCTTAAATCCAGTCAACGTTTGTCCTTTTACAAGTTGGTGCCAGTATTACAAGAAGAGGTGCGGCACGTAGAACTTCTGTGTATCTGCCAGCGACCTAGAAACGGATATCAGAAGGAAATACACTGATGTTTTGGAAATATAATAAAAGTGATATTGATGTACCCATCTTGTTTAAATTTGTTTTTCACAAACTGTTCCAAGAGAAACAAGTTGTCCTTCAAGACGATAAATTTTTTATATATTTGCCAAGAATAAACAGCAATATACGCGTAATGGAGCTTTAAATTTTATATTTATCCTTTAATGATAGCAGGCAACGAGTTCGCTTTCAGTGAACGAAAAATATAAAACAATTTGGTTCAGTTATACTACAATTTATTTCTAACAGAACTGTTAAGCGAAAGCCCTAAATCACTGCCAGATAACCTTAATTAAGACATCAGACACCGGGGCCGAATCTTCCCGGTGGAATCTTCTCGGTCGAATCTTCCTGAGGCCGAAAAAGACAAGGTCGAATCTTCCCGAGCTCAAATCTTCCCGTTCCCTACCCCAAGGCGATGTGTACTTCAGCGGTCCTCCTAAACACCGATGGCCACTGATGGTTACCGATGGCCACCCGTTTTAACCACAATTATCAAGTTTAAAAACATAATTCCAATTGAATAATCTTTATTTGCTGTGGGGTGACCGTTTCCAACCATTGGTTTTGTAAATTAATTGCCCTTTTTCAGAAAAAGCTTTATAATAGTTCAAAGTCTATCTCCACATCCAGTGCGAGAAAGCGATCGTCACCGATGTCCACTCGACTCAAGCCGTTTCAAACATATTTGCCGACTGTAAAAGTATAATTCTCATTATTTTATCTGAATTTCGCGAGGAGTGATCATCTTCAGCAGTTGCATGGTTTGGGAAATTAAATTATTTTTTTTCGGCTAAGCGCACTTTTCATATGATCGCATTGGTGGGGAGGCTACGGTGACCGGTCGTTTCGTTCCTTTTCCTTTTCGTCGTCGGGTCGTTTCGTACCTTTACCTTTTCATACTGGGTCGTTTCGTACACTTTTAGGTACGAAACGACTCACAAAAATAAAAAGGAACGAAACGATTCACATAAAAAGGGGGACGAAACGACTCAGTTTTAGAGGGAAGTAGCGAGCGGATCTAAATGGCAGCTAAAAATGAACGAAACGACCCACTTAAAAGCTGATACGACAAAAGGAGATATTCGAAGTATTTAATTCGCCGGACCGGTAATGGATTGCCAATAGAGAAGAGTGAGGAAAAACGGAATAACTTGATAAGCTAACACTTGAAATAGTGAAGGCCTGTGTCGATCGTAGACAGTAAGGAAAACGGGGTGGGAGTTAAGGTGTTTGGGAGAGACGCTCCAAAAGGGACCTTGGGTGAAATTATTTCTTAATTTTTTTGTGCGTTTAAATAGTGGAATATTAGCACAGGTTAAGAGGGGGGGGGGGGGGTGCAGGGGGAATGGTGGCCTTCTCGTACGAGAACCGCGACAAATCAGCGGCTAGCCAAAGAGTTATCATTATTTAATACGCACGCAAAACTATGAAATGGGGAAAAGGTTAACCACACTTCAACTGGAGGTTGGCAGTTGGCCCTAAGGGATTGGGGTGTGTGTGTGTGTGGGGGGGGGGGGGTGTTTAAAGTCTTCTGGGGACGATGCATATGGACTATCTTAAGCTTGGTAACTGGCTTTTGAAATCGTTTAATGTTTATTTATCTTGGTTCCGATTTTTGTGATACCTTCTTTGTCTATTGGAGAAGCGTTCTAATATCATGTGCTGGTTTTTCTCTGGCATTTGCGTTTTGACATATCCTTGTTACTGTTTCATGGTCCCGATGGAGTTTGTCGTGAATGAGCCGCATATAGCATCTGAATGCATCTTTCCGCCAGCTGGGTGATTTCCTCCCATGTCATGTTAGCGAAGTCGTATGTTGGACCGTCATCTTTCACCTCCTCCTCGGGTGCCGGGAGAGTAGGTTCAGTATATGCAAGTGTGTGGCTGAATTGATCAGAATTGATCTCGACTTCCACACCCTTCTCCTCCTTACCATTCCACCCCCTCGGGTGCAGGGGAGGATTGGCGAGACTGGGGAATGTCGTGGGGATGGTAAGGTGGCTTTCTCCCTCTCCTTCTCCTGTTTCTCCGTCTCAGATCTTCTTTTCTCCAACCACGCCTCCATTCGCCTGGCGTCCCGGCGTTTGGCGGACGGTGGTTTTCTCGGTATAAGACGTTTCGTAGAAAAACCATTTCGTAGAAGACGTTTCGTAGACAAGTCATTTCGTAGAATGACCGTTTCGTAGACATTTATTGGTCGTTTCGTAGAAAAACAATGGACGTTTCGTAGACATCTTCTGGCGGGGTGGGGAGAGGGCAATTGCTTTGGGTTCCAATCAGAGAAGGAAAGAGAACAGGCTTTCTCTTGGACAGTTTTTTGGACAGTTCGGCTAGCACCTACCTCACAACGTTCAGATTCAATTTGTGCAGAAAAGTTCGAGTATATCCGGGATTTGGACATTGGCCTATCTCCCAGTCAAATCCCCGGGAAATATTCCAACTTGTTTGCACAACTGGAATTTGAACGTAGTGGGCAGCCACATAGTGCCGTGGCGTATGCATTTTTGGGAATAAAAATAGAAAAACAAAACGCATTGAGAAGCACCAAATTTATTTCAGACTTAAAAAATCAGGTATCCATAAAATTAACAAAATTGTAGCTCATGTGTAAAAATTTTTAATTAACAAGTTTCACAGCTCCAATCTACATGTACCAATTGCTGGATAAATTATTAACAACTTGCTCGATTTCTTTTTTTTTTGCGGGGGGGGGGGGGGGGGGGGGGGGGGGGGTGATGCGTGGAACAAAGCTCTTGATTCATCACTGGAACGACATCAATTGAGTTCGCTTCATTGAGGGAGCATGAGCTATGTTTTGAGACAACACACTAAAGAAAAAATAATATGAAATTTACAATCTAACCTTTACCGCACAGATTTATAAAAATTACGGAACATCGAATTTTGAGGGTTTTTTTTACTCTAAACAAAGCTCACGATTCATCACTGAAACGACATCAATTGAGTTCGTTTCAATGAGGGAGCATGAGCTATGTTTTGAGACAACACACTGAGGAAAAATAATATGAAATTTACAATTTAACCTTTACCGCACATTACGGAATTATCGAATTTACTCTCAGATGTAGTCCAATGAGCAGTTGCATAATAATTTTGTAACAATTTACATTATAAATGTTTTGAAATTTAAGGACCAAATATATCACCACATTTACGTAACAAGTCAGAGGATGACAAATCACCAGATAAATACAATTCCCAACACTCAAACAATTTACTCTGTGCTTGGCAATACACTTGCGCTGATAGCGTTTCACTTGTAGTGACACAACTTTAGCCTCATCAAACAATAATGGAATGAGAACGTAAAAAGGTAAATTTGATTTCCCAGCACGTGCACTCAGCCGTCGATGCCACCCTGTACATCCTGTACATAAACCATAAGTTCCTCAACATTTTGCTGACCATCGATCTGTTGGTTCAGTCTGTCAAATGCAGTAGAAATATGTTCAGCTGGCAAATATGGAAGAGCAAGTAAACGTCTTATAAATCTGTGAACTTCACCATGCCTGGAATAAGTAGGGGCTAATCCAACATTTTGAACTTTTCTCCATACCGATTGACTCCAGTGGAAACTACACCCTTTCACATCACAGTTCGGAAATACTTTACGAATTCCCTTCCATAAAGCAGCCTCAAAATCAAGTATAAATTCTTTAACTGCTGGTTGAGAAGGTAGCATATTTTTCACAGTTTTTAAGAGTTTTTTGTAGTCCTTATACTTTCTCGAACTCATCAAACAGAAAAGCAGTGGCACTTGCTTTGTGGTGTCATCTTTTTTAACAAATGCATGTATGGACAAAAACTGAGTGAAAGGTTTCCTGACAACTTTAAATGTTCCATCCAGATACCATTTTTTAGCCTGACTGAGTAGATACAATTGTTCATCAGTGGCAAAAAGTATGTGTCTCTGATTGTCTACACGCAAATCATTTCTGAAAAAACACAAACAACTATTTAAATTGAAATAAAACATTCAGTGAAATGTCCATTGTTTTTCTACAAAACGACCAGTACATGTCTACGAAATGGTCATTCTACGAAGTGACTTGTCTACGAAACGTCTTGTCTACGAAATGGTTTTTCTACGAAACGTCTAGAAACCGTTTTCTCTTGTTCTTCTTTTGCTGCTATCTCTTTTCAGGTTTTCCAGGGTGTGGACCAGTACGGGGCGGGGCCCCACAAACGGTGCTACCACTACCCTTGAGGGTATCAAGGTGCTATTTGATGGTGAGCTGAACGCTGTTACCCTCAACCTGGACATTTCAGTTGATATGCGAACCGGCGTCCAGCACCATCAAAGTGTCTATCATCTGTGCCGTGAGGAAATCCATATTGCTAATTATGAGTTAATTTTGAGCTTTTCGCAGGTAGGTGTGATCAATTGGATAGGCATGCAATCAATAAAATGAGATGGAATGAATGAAAAAACGTGTACATCACCTGTATGAAAGCACGTAGTCTCTAAACCCCCCAGTAATTATGTAGGATTATGTAATGCAATCACTATTTGGCCAGGCCAATTAAGGTCATGTAATCTGTTTATAGAGGAGCTACTTATAAGAGACGGGGTTAATTAATCGGTTTACCAGCTCAGTGAATTTTATCTAATGAAACACGTTTCTGGTGGATAGCGTCCCCCAAACACATACCCTCGTCCACGTGAAACATGCTTCCCACGAATGTCACAAAACCACCCACATGCAACATCTGGGTATAAATCAAGAAAATCTGTCACTTCTCTTATCAATAAATTTTGACATGGCAAAGAGGAGACTGTCAGAGGCACTAAGATGGTAAATCGTTGCCATGCATGCAACAGGCATGTCATTCAAAGCTATTGGAAGGCAACCTGACCATAGTGATTCTGTCATCAGCAGACTTGCCCGAAAACATCAACAAACCAACGATGTTAAGGACCGACAAAGGCCCAGACAACCCCAAAAGACCTCTCCTCGGGAAGGTCGAAGTCTGGCACGCCTCGTCAGGCGTGAAACTTTTGCTTCAAGTGAGGTTTTAAAACGCCTTTGGCTCCCCAGCAGGCGTTTGTGCAAGAGAACTGCGCGAAACCGTCTCAAAGCATTGGGGATGAGATCCAGAAGGGTCATCAAGCGTCCAGTTCTAACCGATCAGCATCAAAGACGACGTTTGGAGTGGTGTATGGCACGACAACATTGGAATCCAAGGACGTGGAGGAGAGTCCATTGGTCAGACGAGAGTAGGTTCCTGCTTCACGTCACAGATGGTCGTATGAGAGTGTGGAGGCATAGAAATACTGCTTACGCGCCTAGGAACATCAAACCTACTGTTCCTTATGATGTAGTCCTGATCTGTAATGATCTGGGAATGCCTCCCTCATGATTGTAAACTTGATATTGTGACTGTACGTGGGAATCTCAATGGTCATCAGTACATCTGGGACATTTTCAATCCAGTTGTCGTGCCTCATTTTGACAACCACTCGTTGGCTACCCTGTTTTCATGGACGACAATGTAAGGCCACATCGTTCCCATGCTGTGAGAGCATTCTTTCCGAACAACGCTAATACAACAGTACCTTGGTCTCCCTTAGAACACATCTGGGACTTTCTTGGACTTTGTTTGCAAGCAAAGGATCCGCCTGTACAGAATTTGGCTGATTTGGAAGCTGCATTGCATGGTGGGTGGCAGCAGTTGCCTCTGGACTGTATCAAAAGGCTCACTGGTAGCATTAGGAGGAGGGTTCATGTTGTCATCCGGGCACGTGATGGTTACTGATTGCAGACACTGCTATTGTGTTCAGGAGATCACAAGTTACATTTTTTGTCAGTAATTGCTGGCATTTTTTTTTTATCATGGACCATTCCAGCACCATACTTCTCGAGAGAACATTTTTCCATCAAAAACATTAGTGACAGGTATGTGTAATTAGCGCCGTTAAAATCCTGCATATTTTCACCATTGTGTAATTTGTGCTGTCTTTCATTTGTCAATAGACCATTCTTTCCACAAACAATCACTTTTGGCCATCTGAAAGATAGCATGAAAGTAATGACAGTTTCTATCAACATCACTGCGAAAAAAAAACAGGGGGTGCTTAATTAAGTTCCAGGTGTATACAATATGGAGTCCATCATTGCCAACATTTAAATATTATGTGCATCCAACAGAACATGAATTATTTTTAATTATGGTACCTACTCTATACAATACAATCCAAATATGAGTTTCCATTACTCGACCATTAAATCTTTTCTCAGAAGAGAGGGGGGGGGGGGGTGCTAAGGAGGAGGAGGAGGCACCACCATCCAAATATTCTTTCCCGTCGGGGAATAGATATCGATTTGCGCTTGTAGTCATGCACTTTCCAATACGAGACTGGATTTGATACCCGGAACCAATACTATGAAACTTTTACAATTGTATTTTCTATAATTGCATTTTCTACTTGTTAATATAACTGAATAAACTGAATCATTAGCGTTTTTAAAGATATGGCAAATTGCCAGATCTTTGTGAAAATGCCAATGCTTCATTTTAACCCTTTTAAAGTCATAACTAAGTCATAAAAGTGATAACTAGAAAATACAATTGTGGAAAATACTATTGATAAAGTTTTATAGTATTAGCCCAAGAACATTAGGTTTCACTAGGGAAAAAAATCGGAGAAAGCTGATTTTTTCAGGGAATGTCGAGTACATGTCACTGAACGATTAGACAAAAGTCCCCTAAAATCCCAGTTGAGCTTTTTTTTCTACAGCCTTTTTTCGAAAACGCGTTTGAAAAAAATAAAAAAAAATCGCACGAACTTTGTAACCTCGAATTGATCCAACTGTATTTTTTGTTTACGCGTATTTCGAGCTACATAATGTCTAATATACAGACAATTTCTGCGAAAAATTATTGAAAATTCACAAAAAAGTATCGGATTTACGCAAAAAAATGACGATTTTCCTAACGGATTTGCCCAAAGGGTCGTAGTACAGAACGGGATGTTAGTTGGACAGACGATAAAAAATCCACCACCATTTGAAGACTTTTATCATTGCTTACAAAATAGACATTATGGAAAACCCCCTCTGCTTCTGGCCGAGTTCCCCTTTTGGCATAAAATTCGTCAGCATGAGAACTCAACTATTTTCGGACTTGGGACCGAACAGACACGTCTGTGTCTGGCAGCATTAGATCAATAAATAATATTTACAGAATGTACAAAAATCAATAAATAATATTTACAGAATGTACAAATCAATCAACATGGATTAAGTTACATTGACTATTATCAACGCTATATACAGAAATGACATGACCTATATACATATTATTCATCGAACTCAGAAATTTCCGACAGGACAGTGTTTCTGTGGTTGTTACAAGAATCCGAACTGCAATTACACAAACCTGAGCAAGAGAGTCCTGCCTTCTTACACCCACACCTTTTTGTACAAGCACTCTTGCAACCACAACTGATCAGATTCAGTAGGTTATCGGGGGCACATGGCTTTGTGGCTGCAGTCGGTACAAGAAGTCCATTGTCTAGCGACCACCCCCAATCCGTCGGAGGAAGCGAAGTGCCCAGCCATTGTTGGACCTGGAGATAACATCTGTAGACATGTTGTTGTGCAGCATCGCTGCTTGGTGGGAGTGAGGCTAGGTCGATGGGTTTATTCAGTTTAGATTTTGCTACATAACGCTTGTAAGTGACATATCTATATTGGTCGAGAGAGGAAACAGTTTTACTCCCGTATAAGATCAGGAGAAGTTGTTCTCCGGCAGCGGCTACTGCACTTGGTGTACTGTCATCCGCCAAAATTGTGTTGACATACTGTTGTGAGTCGCTAGTAACATCGGAGACAATTGTACTGAATACTTTCTTCTTACCAACTCGAAAGAGTGCAGAAGTAGTGTCACAACCACTTATAGAATGTGCTACAAGGAGGTTGCTTCTATGGTCACCCATTTTGGTTGCTATTTCACTAACTGAAACTAGTAAGTTTGGGGTAATGGAATACATCATGTGAATATTACATCCCGGTTGAACTCGAGAGGTAAGAATGACTAACAAGTCTGTGTCTGTTCCCACAACGACAACATTGTTGTCATCTTGAGCGATGTCAAGTGCAGTTTCGGCTATCAGTACATCAGCATCAGCCTCGGCCTGCTTGGACTGAATATTGATAGCAGATAGTTCCTGCATTAGAAGATCGATCAGTTGGGTTTTGTTCTTGGCATTTGCAAGGAAATCGGATTGGGGTGTGGTGGCTGTAACTCGGGTGAGATATTGATATCAATGGAATACCTGTCTTTAGATCTACGGGCTTGTTCCATGCCCTTTGTCGACATTGTACAAGCATAACCATCAAAAACAACCACGACGTTCGCCCCAAAATGTCTCACTAGATAATTGGAATATGATGTACATATGTCCTTATATGACGACTGTTTAGGCCATACAACTGCCGTCAATAAAAATCCACCATCTACAACAAACAGAGAATGTTCTGGGATTTTAGTTTGCTCGGAACCGTATGTTTTGAGGATCTTACCGAGCGTGCTTTTCTGTGTCTTCCTCATTCCAGCAGAATCAAACAATGCTGGTGGTTTCGGGGCGAGTTCATATTTGAGATACTCTTCCATCTCTGCTTGTGACTGAATAACACATGTGATGCGGTTGAACAGAATTGTGGGGTCAATCACTACCTTACTTCCACGGACTTTGATGCTATTTGCCATCGATGCGAAAGACTTCACAGTGTCAACACGTCGTAGTTTGATGCTGTTGAACGTTTTGCTTACACCATTCGATACGCAACATTCACCAATTTTGCGAACTTTGTCACAGTTCACAGTTTCGTCGGCCACAAGCCCGGTCGCTATAGAGACTAATTGTAGTGGATTTCTATTCTGAAAGGGGGAATGCACTCTGAGCCAGTTCAATAATTTGGTGATATCATTGGCATCAGTCAATTGTGAACTTTGACGGAGATCCCGATGTTGTTCGCCATGACCAGTGTGAACATGAACAAAATTTTCGAGAGCATTACATATCGGAAGGCAAAGAGGTAGTCCATGTACCCATTTCGCAACAGTGCTGTCGGTTATTCCCCTGCCATGTGTGAGACCACCAGGGAGCTTGAACATTCTCATTAAACACTGCTCTATGGTCTGATCAGAATATATCCCGTCCCAGAATTTATCTGAGCGCCTTATGGTAAAGTAACCTTTCTCAGTGAACAACTTCAAATCATCCTGTTGCATTATTTCTGTTAGCTCATTCATCTGCTGCAAATAGAGATGAGAACTTTTTGCGTATGCAAAATGACCACCTGCGTGAAATACTGGAATCATATTGCGAACACAATATGTGTGGAGTTCCCAGTCGCCTGTGCGCTCTGCTCTCAAGAACAACTGGAGAAGACCTATTTGCTCGTAGTATTATACCCAAAGCTTTCCTGTGCGTCATACGGACGCATTCTGGAGCAGTTCGTGTAATTTTGACAGTAGATGGTTGACACTTTCTTGATTGACAGCGTCAGCTGTTGTACAGTCACCTCTGGCAAGTCCACAGAATATTTCATTGACTTCTGTGCAGTCTATGTTATCTAGTGTTCGGCTTTCTTCAAACACAAGTTTTGTAATGGCAATTTGTGTTAGCAAATGGGCACGAACTGCTCTTGAATATGCATGACCACTGATCAAATGATGGATTGACCCACCAGCATAAACAGTCCCCCAAAGTTCATCCAAGCCGCTACCAGCCATGATCGAACCAATTGCCCCTAAATATGACATAATCATATGGAAGCCGCCGAGTCTAACGAAAACTTTTGTCAACTTATCTGACGAAGACACAATCTCCACTGCTTTGATATAAAGTGGTTGGTCAAACGTCACTGGACAAACGTTCAGTCCCTGTTTCTCACATTCAGTTTGCATCTTGAGTGTAGGCGAACACCACATTATGTGATTTAATCGAACATGGAAATTGAAACAATGATGCTATAATACGGTATTTGAATGAGAAAAGTCGATGCCGTTTGAATTTGAGTTTAGGGGGTATGGTTAATATTTCACACGTTTCACCAGTTCATTATGGAATAAATGACTATTGTTATATATCATTATAAAGCCACTGCTTTTCTGCAATTTTTGATATATAATTTAACTCCCAAAGTAGTCGTAGATTTGATTTAATGGACGTTGTGTACCGTTGTGTGTATGAAAACAATAAATTTTTTTTCGTAATTTTGTACATTTTCGTGAATATTTCACCATTGAGTGTGAGGATTAGTACAAAGTTGGCATTTTCTGTTGGGGATATGTATTCTCAATATAATTCAGCACGATATTTATGATTCTCACCCTACTAAGGCGAATAAGAATGAGAAATATGGAGCTGGGTCGATTTTTTTTTAAAAAAATTTTTTTTCATCAAAAAAACGCTATAACTGAAAAAGCTCAACTCGGATTCGCGGGGACTTTTCACCCTTTATCCGCAATGTGTGTCCCGGAAACATATAAAAAAAATCAGCTTTCTCCGATTTTTTTCCTTACTTTCTCATTTTTATGTCTAATGTGCCTGGACTATAAATAAATTTATAAATGAGTTGCGTTTTTTACTATAACCAGACTCATTAATATTCCAAATACATCACCCCAAGGCCTTCAACTAAGGCATGCCATGATAGTAGTAGAAGATGTGGAGATCGGCCCAATTCAGGGGGAGGGAATGGGGAGGGAGAAGTGAAGTCATAGTCACGTGATCCAGTGGCGCCATGTTTGGCTGTCATGGTAGCCCGCGTGAGCGGCCATCTTGTGACGTCATCCCCATAGTGACTTCAGTAACAACCCGATATCTTATTTGGAGAATTTGGGATATGTATGTCCTGGGGTGGCCCAGAAGGCTGGGCCAAATATGTAATAGTATCCTTTGATAAGTATCCTATAAAAAGTATCCTCAAATAATACAATACCAGGCCATAGGTATCCTCAAATACCGAAATGAGTCGAATAGCTGTATGTGCGAGTCACTCGAACGAGCAATTGCGCTATAACTCATTTGCTCTATAAGATTAGAGTCTTTCGAGCAATATGTCGAGTCACTCGATCGAGCAATTACTCTAAAGCTCATTTACTCGATGGGCCTCGAGTCGTTCGAGCAATGACTTCAGTAACAACTCGATAGTTTATTGGCTTTGGGAATGATATAGGCTTTTGTTATACACAAGGGAAATAACTCTGCATACAGATTATGGGAAATCAAGCAATCTGATTGGTTAGTTAGCGCCAGTAAAGTGAACTGATTGCGTGAACTAGATAAATGAAACAACAAGAGTACTCGGAATAGGGTCAGAACTAATAAGAACAGACCAGAATAGCTAAATATAGTAACAATAAGCAAAGCTGTTCCGGCTGATAGGCTCTTCTACTCTACTGGAGTATACTCTAGGACAAACGAACACTATTGCTTAGATAGATAGAAGCAAAGAATTATGAAAGAATTCGAAATAGTACAACTTGTCGGGTTGTTTGTGGTAATTCTGTGAATCGGGAAATTACGCTTGTACAAAGGAACATACCCTCCGAACATACCCCCATCCCATTACAGAAAATTGGGTAACATAGCAACCACGTGCTACCATAGGAACCAAGATTGCGGCCTCCAGTGTACAAAATGGCCGACGGAAACACGTATCACCCTAGCAACACGCGCTGCGCATTAACACCACGTATCACTGTGGGGATGACGTCCCAAGATGGCCGCTCACGCGGTCTACCATGACAACCAAACATGACCATGACGTCACTTCTCCCCTTCCATTCCCTCCCCTAAACTGGGCCGATCTCAACATCCCCTATTACTCATGATGATGTAGTTGAAATATAATTTAAAAAATAGGTGATATTTGATAAAAGTGAGATATATGAAGAGATATATTAATATTTTCATCAAAAAGACAGTTGAGGCATTGCACTGTGACATCTGGTGATTTCAGCGATAATTGGGTGTCTGACAAGCACACATTCCACACACTGAGCTGTAGAAGACATAAACGGTCAGTCAGAGAATTTACCACATTCAGTCCGAGACCTCAATACCTTGTAAATCCTCCTCGGTTCGCAAGACAAGCGCGGATCCGACGTGGCATACCCCTCACCAAACTTCCAATATCAGCTTGACTGATGTTATTCCATTCTTCATGCAGTGCAGCGGCGAGGTCCTGGACATTGGTAGGGGAATGTTGGCGTTGTCATATCCCAGCGGTGCTCGATTGGTGAATGGTCTGGACTCAGTGCTGGCCAAGGCAGTGTAGTGATGTTCTGCTCCTGTGGGAACTCAGTAGCAACACGGGCCCTGTGTGCTCTTGCATTGTATCTTGGAAAATTAATCGACGACCGTGAAGTCACTCAAATGGCACCACATGAGCTGACAAAGCTTTTCGTGGTAGTACTGCCCTGTGACACGCCCTTGGCTGACATGTAATGCTGTTCTGCCTGTCGTGGTTATGCCTCCCCACACCATAACCGATCCACCATCAAAAGGATCGTGCCGCCTAACGGTTACGTATCGTTCGTTCCGCTGCCGCCACACTCTGTTTCGCCTGTCGCGGAAGCCGAGAGTGAACCACGACTCATCGGAAAACATGACGTTGCTCCACCGACTTTTGTCTCGGCGCTGTCATGCTCCGCACCAATTACGCCTAGCTGCGATGTGACGTTCAGTTAAACATGGAATTATTCGAGATCGTCGAGCGTACACATTCCAGCTGTGTAGGCGATTTCGGATAGTCTGACCACTGATTCGCACATCTGTCGCTCGGTACAGCTGCTGCCAAGTTTCTGAGGCACTTTGATGGCGGTTCGGATGAAACGATCCTGGTTTGCAGTTGTCGCCCTTGTACGACCTGACCGACGCCTGTCATCAATATTGCCTTACGGTAGCGTGACCACAACCTGCTGATCACCGATCCAGTAACGTTGAGAATTTGAGCCACTGCAGTCTGTCTGTTGCCATCTTCCTACATGCCAAAGGCACGTAAACGTTCGTTACGTGTCCGTCTTCGCATACCTCAAAAGTTACGTTTCGACCAGAAACTATTGATAAACGAGTTTATACCAAGAAAAGAACGATAAGACCTCCGAAAAAGCCCGCCCAGTACAAATGAACATTTCAAAACGTACCCCACAGACATTAACGCGGCGCTCGTGCGAAAAATCTGCACGAAGATTTCGGCCCTTGACATTCATAATCCAAATTAAACTTGCTAACATATAACTTCCGGTTTACTAGACGGACACGAAATTTCTCGGGAAGGAATGGAAATTGTAAATCTTCATTAATCTACAAAATAAGGAGGCATCAAAATGAAGTTTATAAATATAATATTGTTGTTGGGTTTCTAGAACATTAATTTATTGCCATTTTTTCCTGTAATTTATTGTTTTTTTCACATTTATTCTCATATCTATCTCTGACCGAAATACATCGAAATTCAATATGGCGTTCCTGACATCGAATAGAAAAAATGACTTTATTGAAGAAAATTAAAAAAGAATTAAGTAAATTAGAAGACAAAGAAGAGGAGGATGGATTGTTAGAAAGAAGGAGGAAGGTATTTCTAGTAGCAGATATCAAGGGAAAACGACTGTATTCTGAAATTAAAAGACAGGATTGTGTACCAGTAAAAATAATCGCTAAAAGTGGGGCCACCACAACACGAAAAATAGTTATCATTGATCACCTGTTACATAATATTAGGTCAGAAACAAAGCCAGTCATAATATTTTGGTTTGGAACATGTGAGATATCACCTAAAAGGGGAAATGTTATAAACCTTGAATCTACTTTTTCTGTTGGAAATACTATAGATGAATTTACAAATCTACGACGAAAGGTTCTTCGTGTCAATCCAAGATCAGAAGTAATTTTTCTTGAATGTCCCTTTTACTCATTAGACAGATGGAACACAAGTAGTTCCCACAGGGAAACTGAAGGCCAGGAGACACAGGACAGTGAATTGCATAGAAGGGTAGACGATCTCAATAAAGAATCTAAACAACTGATTAGGATATCTACTCCAAAAATCAGCCAAGACCAGGTAGAGATCACAAAAACAAACAATAAGAAATCTAAGAGACATATTAACACAAGCCTACTAACAGATTTTATCCATCCCAATAAACTATTTGCAAGACTGTGTGAATCTACAGAATGATACCTTAAATTTAATTCTCTTAAACTGTTCTTATGATTGGAAGTCGGGATAGCTCCTTATTCCAAAAATCACATAGGAAAACCTAGAGAAATCGGGATTGCCCTTTTTCTCTGTAAGATATTTGATTGTTCATAAACACTTGTTCATAAACACTCAGAGAAATCGGGATTGCCCCTTTTCTCTGTAAAAATAGTTAAATTGTTCATCATCACTTTTTGTGAGGGAAATTAGATTTACCCCTTTTTCTCAACCATAAATGATGGCTGCAAACAAAGATAAAGAAGAAAAATATTGGACGTGCAAAAAATGCAACAACAAATTTACGGAAGATAAAGCAGATGTCTTAGAGTGTGAATTATGTACAGGACACTACTATAGAAAATGCTTGCAAATTACCTCAATTGAATATAAAATGCTGAGCAAAAGATGAGACCTGCACTGGTTTCCCCCTGAGCAATGTGAGGAAAAAGCAATGAAAAGCGGCAAATTAGAGAAAGAGATAGAAGAAAGGTGCAATACATTTTTGGAAAAAATTGAAAGCCTTATAATATCTCTCGAAGAGAAAATAGAAAAGAAAATAGATAAGGAAGAGGTACAGCAAATGCTGGGTGCAAAAAAAAAACCCAGATGGAATCAACTGAAAATGAATATCGATACAAAGATATCAGAATTGAGAGAAAGCGATGCTAGGAGAAATAATATTATTATTTATGGCGTAAAGGAATGTGAATCGGCCGATGGCATGGAAAGAAAAATGGAAGACACAACATTTATAGGAGAGCTTTGTAAAATTCTGGAGGCTGAACCAAGCGAAGTAAAAAATGTTATTAGATTGGGAAAACGTATAACAGAAGAAGAGGTGACAAAATGCAGGCCCATAAAAGTCGAATTTAAAGAAGAGAATGGCGAAAAAAAAATTATGAAAAATCTGAAAAATTTGAAAGATGCGAAGGATAAATTTAACAAGATCAGCATTGAACACGACAGGACAAAAAGGGAAAGAGCAGACTACAAAGAAAGGAAAATTGAAGCGAGGAAATTGAATGAAGAAAATAAGTCGAGGGACTTCAAGTTTGTGGTCAGAGGACCACCATGGGACCGGCGCGTCACGAAAGTAAAAATAAGGAAAGCCTGATAAAGAACAAGGAGGATTTTGAAATTGTAAATCAACCACAAGTTAAGGTGATTCTAAAGTCATGGCTGCCAACATGGAAGCCAGAAACACAGAAAATGTGAACATTTCATTGAACAATAACTTGGCAACGAAACAGCCTTGCCCTTGGATACCAGGGTTGGGGGGGGGGGGATGGTCATGTCACATAGAACGTGATGGGACCCGCAAAATATGCATTTAACAAATTTACGAGTCATTTGGAGACATTAGAAAATGTGTACTGTCAAAAAGTCGGAAATGGCGTGGGCAGGATTTCAAGAAATAGCGAGACGCCTCACCTTCCAATGAACAACCAACGTGAACTATCAATAATGTACTGCAGCAGTTGAGTCTTAATTTTTAATAAAACACATCGAAGATAGGACTAAGCACGTTGTCAACCTGGGTCGTTTCAGTCTCAAAAGTGTCTGCCATGTTTACGGTGGGAAATTCAAAACACTGAAGGTTGTGGGCAACATTGCGACAAAAGATCTCGCCATATGTCCCGTAAATTCTCATGACAATGCCACTGCTGAAGTTCTGATTGTCGATACATCTCAAGGGAAGCAGACTAATAGAGGCAAATTGCATTGATTGTCTGTTCTATGTAAATATTCTTCCCTCACCAACTGAAGCAATAAATTTGTTTACATGGATCGACCTTGCCATTAGTTTGTATTCATGCACCAAAATTACCAACAGAGAACAAAAATTTCAATTTTCTTTAATTAACAAAACGGTGACATATAGTGGAATTAGAAAACCATGTTGTATTCTTTCGCTGTTGAAATATTCGTAAACTGGTTGCTTTTTCACTTCTTTTAATCGCAAATCGGGGGAACTATTGTTCGTCATGTAATATTGATGGTTAACTTTATTGGTCTGTCATTCGGTCCCGTTTCGGTGAGTTCCAGAAATAATTCTCCTAATTTTGCGATCTGGTGTGATTTACATTACGAATCATTGTAAATGGTGTATTATTTGTTTGCAATCCACAAAGATCATCGATAATTTCGAATAATATGTGGGCTGTTAGACTCATGCCTGCAAGTATTTGTTGATCGAAGTTGTTGTCACCGGAAAGTCGCATGCGTTGGTAAGTCGCTTGTTCAAAGTGCGAAAAATAATATTTTTTTCTTTCTATCCACCCCACTAGACCTCCTAATCACAAATAAAATATGACAGAAGTGTGAACATGAAATTTTTCTCTAGAAAATTATTTTATCAGTCGTTGCATAGAAATTCTCAACGAAAGTGAAGTATGGCAACACATACAAGGCACAATCGAGCATCAAATTTTTGGGAACGGGTCAACTCGCCACCGGGTCAAGTCGGCACGGGTCAACTCACCACCAAAAAAAAAAATAATACAAGGTAGGTTTCTGACACAACATGAGTTTGTTCATGATCCAAAACATAGCATTTGGCACATGAAAAATACTTTTATACATTAAGCACCTTATCGGATTTTTTTCAATAATTGGACGAATATTTTATACTTTGAGCACTGTAAGTATTGGTCAATCGATATGACTTATTGGCGGAATTCAATTCCATAACTTCCATTCGAGCCTGCGTGTAGTCCTGGTAGGTGATTCCAGTGTCACACTTTTTCAACTTTGAAAACTCCTTTTTTTAGTTTCCAACCAATAACTTGAGCTGTAATAATTGACAGAATTAAATAAAATTTGTTGTGTGGGTGTATCAAAATAAAATGCAGGTCAAGTCAGATCAGGATTTGATCCGACAATTTTTGCCAGAGTTATGTCCCTTTTTCAATTTCGAAAAATTCAATTTTTTGTGATGAGGGAGGGGGAGGGGGGAGTGGGGGGGGGGGGGGGGGGTAGCCACGCAGTCTTTTATTTTCTATTATTGGGATTTGACGATACACTTTCAACAGGGTCATTTCATGTCAAGACAGTTTTACTTGTGGAAGAGGGCAGAACAGACATATCACTTGTATGGCTAATATTTCCAGGGGAGGTCAACTAGATTACTGATTAATGTGGTGTGCCATACTTTTGAACTGTAAATAGTTCCCTGTGAAAAAATGGCTGGACCAGTGCATGCAGTGGTCCTTCAAAAATTTAAATAAACATACAATTGGATTTATTTTTTAAAAAGTTATGACTCAACTGTTGTTCTTCAGTGCACATAGAAAACATATTTTTCAATGTGAGATTCATATTTTAAGTTTTGGTGGCAGGAAGTTGACCGTGAGTTAGGGATTTTTAAAAGCATTTTTTTGGTGAGTAAATTCTTTTTTTTAAAAATTTTATCACATTTTTGTAATCTATTAGGTAGGAAGCAATCATTCATGTATTAAATAACCATTACTATTGAAAGGTAATGAAAAAAAACATCATGTTTTCGACCTGTCCACTCAAACTACAATCTTCAGTTTAGAATCACCTTAAGAATGTATATAAGTTAATGGGCGAGGGTTTTAATAAAACAGAAAAAGATAAAAAAAAGTTTAGTTTGCCTGTTCACAAATGTAGACAGTCTATTGAATAAACTGGCAGAACTGAGAACAAGAATTTTATCGGATGCAGATAAACCAGATATAATAACAGTTACCGAACTACTGCCGAAGAATCGAAGATTTATCCGACGCAGGCTGAATTCCAAATTGAGGGATATGACCTAGCAATAAACACATCAGATCAAAATAACAAAAAGGGGTATAGCTATATACTCAAAGACAGAATTGGCTGCCGAAGAAGTAAATATACAAGCAAACAACAAATTTGAAGAGAGTAAATGGATACAAATTAAAATAAATAAAACAGACAGACTACTAGTGGGATGCATTTACAAAAGCCCCAACACGAGTGAGGAAAATAACAGGAACCTAAGAGACCTACTTACTACGACAAATTACGACTTAAAAAAATGGATTTACACATGTAATGGTCACAGGTGACTTTAAATTTCCAAAAATAAATTGGGTAACATATACCTCCAAGGATGATGAGGGATCAGCTTTTGTGGATTGTATTAAAGATTGTTTTTGGACACAACATGTAAACAAACCTACTAGATGTCGAGGAAGCAACGAACCAAATATTTTATTTAATCTTGACATATGAACAAGAAGTGATTGAAGACATTAAATATGAGAGCCCACTTGGAAAACGTGACCACTGTGTACTGAGATATACATTTAAGTGTGCAACTGAAGAAAAGAAATGTAGCATCAGCCGCAGAAATTACACACGTGGAAATTATACCAAAATGAATGAAGAATTTAATATTGATTGGGAAAGTATGCTCACCGATGACGACTCTGATGTTTTATTCAACAAAGTTTTGGTAAAATACAGAAATTAATTGCAGAAAATATCAAGTCGAACCCGAAACAATTCTGGCAGTATGTGAACTCTAAAAGAATAAGGAAACAGACTGCCCCGGGAAGTTTACAATGTCTAAAACAGATGAGGAGAAAGCAAATGCCTTGAAGAGATTTTTTGTGAGTGCATTTACTGAAGAAGTAGAGAACGAGACTCAAAGGCCAACATTACCACGAACTCCAGATTTACCGGACATAGATGAGAACTACTACTCTGAAGAAAAATTCACAAATCTTTTGAAAGAACTGAATATAGAGAAATCGCAGGGACCAGATGGAATTCACCTCAAAGTGTTAAAAGAATGTTGAAATACACTGAGTAAACCAATACAGATTATCTTCAATACACTCCTACACAGTGGAAAAGTGCCATCTATGTGGAAGGAGGCCAATATCAGTGCCTTATTCAAGAAGGGGGAGAAGTCAGATCCAGGAAATTATAGACCTGTTAGCCTGACAAGCATAATGTGCAAATTAATGTAAAAACTTATAAGAGAAGAAATTGTAAACCACATGAAAAAGTTAAGCTATTCAGCAAGAAACAATATGGGCTCATATCGGGTCGATCTACATGGATTTTATGAAGGCTTTCGATAAGGTACCACACATAAGGCTCGTCAACAAATGCAAAGCTATGGGATCACAGGCAAACTAAAAACATGGATAACAAACTTTCTGGCGGAAAGAAGACAGCGGGTTATGGTTAAATGGGTATTATTCCGAATGGAAGTCAGTAACAAGTGGTATACCTCAAGGGAGTGTCTTAGGGCCTATTTTATTTGTGATATATATAAATGATATGTCACATTGTGTTGAGTCACCATTATACCTTTTTGCTGATGATACAAAAATCTACAGGGAAATAATAAATAAACAGGACGAAAGGATTCTACAAAAAGATTTATCAGCATGGCAGCAAAGGTCGGATACATGGTTGCTAAAATTTCATCCAAACAAATGCAAGATAATGACAGTATCAACCAAACAAAAGAAGCTGCACGATTGTGAAAAAGAATATTTCTTAAACAATAATGATGGTGTTAAGATAATATTAGGAAAATCCATAAAAGAAAAAGACATTGGAGTGGTTGTCGATAACAATATAAGTTTTGAAGAACATGTTATGGCACAGACATTGAAGGATAACCATATCATGGGGATTATCAGAAGAGCATACACCTACCTAGATGATAAAAGCTTCAAATTTCTATATCAAGCACTCGTTAGACCGAACTTAGAATATGCAGCCTGCATTTGGAACCCTTATAAACAGAAAGACATAACAAACATTGAAAAAGTTCAAAAGAGATCAACAAAACAGGTACCATCATTAAAAGACTTACCATATTCAGAAAGACTAAAAAAAATAGACATACCCACCTTGAAATATCGAAGATTACGTGGGTATATGATCGAATTATTTAAAATAAGCCATGGTATATATGACGAAGAAGTAACCTCAACAATGTTAGAATACAGTACAAATAAGACCTCAAGAGGACATAACTACAAACTGATGAAGAAACACAGTAACTCGGAAATCAAGAAGAATGCCTTCTGGAACAGATCAGTAGAAATATGGAATGGCCTACCAAAAGCACTGATGAACTGCAAAACAGTAATGAGCTTTGAAATTAAATTTGATCGCTTTTGGTCGGAGATAGATATGAAATACAATTTTAAGGCAGATTATGTAAAACCGGATAAGACAATTAGTAGGAACACAGATGCGGATATTGAGGCAGAACCTGTCTGCGTCCACTAGAAGATCCTAATGTATATTGATGTGTCCAATCACGCGTACCCAATACCATTTTCCGAAAATATCAACATCAGTTTGGATATCCCCCACTTTTTTGAACAGCATATTTTATTCTAAAGGTACTCTGGGCACCCCGATTGGCTTCAAAAGATAAGTTTCCTCGGGGAAGACACTGAGCCTTCACCTAAGTGGATACAGCTCTTGACCCTGTTTGAGGTGACATGAAATTGGGGGAAATATTTTGTCTCCTACACTTGATTTAGCCTATGTCCATACTGGTACCGTGTGGGGGATGGGGTGGAGGGAAAATGCATTTGAAAACAAACGACTTTGTTTCCTATTAATTATCTCCTGCGAACAGAACATTCGTTATTCAGCGATTTTAAATGTAAATTATCACATCTTGGTGACCCAGTTCAAAGAAAACTAAATAACATTTAAATAATGAGATTCGAACACGCAAACTTGAGATCTGCAAGTTTTTTTTTAAATCAGGCGTGTAGCCAGGTTTCTATAACAGGGGTGCCCTAGCGAGTTGTTTTTTTTGGGGGGGGGGGGGGGGTGGGGAGGTGGCACCCGGGTCAAACATGATATTTGGAAGGCCGTTGTAGGGTTGAAGGCCTCCTCCCCTATTCTTAACTAGGACCCTCTGGTTGTAACTCCTTCCTTTGGGAAGTTGGAGGAGGAGGTAACAGCCAGAGCGTCCTAGTAGTCATGCAGGAATAGGCCTGCCACCCTCAAGAAACTTTTGCAAAATTCAGTTCTCTAAGAGCAAATGTGGGGGGCATTTATAGAGTGTTTAGCCCTATATTGGAAACCAATTTAGAGTTCTATATGTTGTGTGAAAGCTGCATTGGGCCAATGTTGTTTATTTTTGGTGCTCCCAGAAGGCTGGTTTTGAACAAACTTCGAAATATCCCTTAACTGGTAGAGTGCCGGAAGCCCATATTTGGGCTTTAATCTTAAGTGCTGGTATCACAACTTGAAAGCTTCACATTTTGTGAATGCGGTTCATCTAATTTTTGAAGTGAAGTATTTTAGTCTGGATTGATTTGCTTTGTTACACGTTAAGGGCGAGTGCCTTTAGGCACTCTCCCATAACATGTAACAAGGCAAAGACATGTGAACAAATTTTGATGACCAAAAATAATCTAGCACTCGACCAGTTAACCAATGACATTTAACAAACATGGAGGTATATGAAATAGTCATTTTCAAGAGACAATTTTAAAAATGTACTCTCCATTACCTATTGTGTTAAAATCATAATGCAAAACACTCCTAAATATAACACTTGAACAGACCTGTGAATACACCCCCGAAAGATGTTATATGACAGATATGAAAGTTTTCGGAGCTGTGGTTCAGAAGCTCTTTTAGTGTTTTACCCATTACCCAGAGTGTTATATGTTGAGCCCGGTATTGAGCCCCCTTCACCAAATAAAATAGATTCTTTTTAGCACTCTGTTATACCTAAGGGGTATAATAGAATGTAATGGAGCATCATAGCAGGTCACCAGTATCTGATATGTGAAGGTCAGGGTATATAGAATATTATTTTTAATTCTATTTTCAGCTCTGTTCAATGCTCAATACTGCATGATTTGGAAAATTACAATTTTGGGCAGGGTTGCAAATTTTACCCTACCTGAAGACAAGCCTAAATATTCCCCGAAAAAGTTTCTCTGAACATCTTTGAAACTTTCATCCATTAGGGAAATTCGAAACAAATGTCAAAGCATTGTGAATAATGGTTTATGAGAACAAGATTTTTAAAGAATTTGGGGCTTTTGGGGGGAATTACTCCCACCCCATTGGAGGTAGCAACATATCCACCAAAGATACTGTATCCATAATGAGTTTGGGTTAGCGTTTCGGAAGAAGACTGAATTACACAAGTTTTAAGTCTTTTCCCATCATGCACTAGAAAAAAATTTGTTATTTTAATTATTTAGTTTTATAATTTTTCAAACAATTTCAACAAAACCATATCATGTGAATCCTCACTGAAACTAGCTCGATGTACTCGTTCCAACGAGGTGTCACATGACATGGTTTTGATGAATTTTTTTTCCAGTGGCTTGTGCATTACACAGGTAAATGCGTTGGGTAAAGGGTTAACAGGCAAAAGATGAGAGAGGTAAGATGACTGGCAGACGAAAATTCACTATTAACACAAACCAGATGATAAATCTTGGGCAGTATGTGATGTCCAATAAATTTGCTCTTATTTACCAGGCTTGAACAAGTTATATGTGTTGTAAATGGAGTGATACAAAACATCTTCAACATAACTGAGATATTTCATTACTATTTATTGGTGTTTAAGGCCACTTTCAACATCTGTGAACATGTCAAAGCTCTCAAGCCACCAGTCTAATTCGACAAGGAATTTGCTGCTGTTTTCGCCTGGTGAAGAATGGTTGTGCGCGCCGAAGGCCTGGAATCAGTCTAGCCCTTAAATAGTCCATCACCCATGTTTACATTAAATCATCTGGAATATTTCAGTTGATTGGTTAAGCAAAGTCACTATTCACTTTTCCAACAAACTGAAAAATTCCAGATGATTTAATCTAAAAATACCATGAGGATACATTTTCTTTGAATCAATGCATGAAATGTTTCTCAAGCAAGACATGATTTGACGGAAGCTTTGATGACATTATCATTATGAATGAAGATTCACGTGGCTTTTTTATGATTATACTTGTGTAGTTCCACAAACTGTTTTAATATCTGGATGTTATTAAGGTGAATTAACACTCTGCACTGTGATGTCAAAATACCAAAGTTTTCAGCAGCAAATGTTTCCCACAATGCAACTGAGAGTTTAATAAATCATATCTTTGAGCTCTGTCAAACAAGATATAATTTGTTAAATTATTCATGCTGCATGGGCAATATGGGTTCAATGACGAAAAATGTGAAATACTACCAGTGCTAGGAGTTAAATACTTATCGACTGAAATATCTATAACTAGAGCAAGAAAAAATATCTGTATCTGCGAGTGAAGAGACATCATATTGTATCAATGGTCATCCGTGCACAAACTCCACGAAAAGTTGGTAAACAAACCGGCGTTGAACAACGTTGAAAATCCAAACATAATTAGACTGGTGGCCCATGGGATACGGCATGACCGCAACACAAGTATGAAGGTAGGAATAGCCACCAGGGACATACTGGCCCAAGAAAGTTACCGGGAAATGTACCAAGGGGCTACAGACCCGGAGAAAATTTTGATTTGTCAAACTGAATGAACGTGGCTTCCTTGCATCTGAGTGATCAATGGCAATCCACCTAGTGGACATTTCGGTGGAATTTTTATATCATCTTCACCGATAATTCGGTAAAAATGGTTCCACCAGGGGTGGGGGTGAGTATGTGGGAGAACCCATCAAGAAGACCATGGTTCGACCCAATCAGAGAAAATGTTGATTTCTGAAACTAAAGGAATGCTGTTTCCTTTCAGCTGAGCGATCAATGGCAGACTGGACTGCTGGTATATCAAAATGTCCTTCACGTGGACTGCCAATAGCAGTCCACATATAGAACATTTCGATATACCAGCGGTCTATGCAATCAGATCCATTTCGCCTTTTGGTCATTTTCATGAAATTTCATACACCAACAGGTGTGGGCAGCATAAATTATGGGGGCCCCAGGAGGAACCCAATAGGGAGTCCACCTGGAATTGCCCAGGTGGACCATACAGCCAGTCTTCCCCTGAAAGCCACTATTTATACCAGTGCTGCCCATTCTAGAGTAATTACATGCCAATTGTTGATGATCAGTAAAACAGAACTTGTTTATCATAGTAACCAAGCACTACCCCACTTCCCAAGGTTTCCACACAGAGAGATATAAACCAGAATCATTGAAGTTGATGATACTGTATTACACTAATTTAATAACAACTAATATTAGATGTATATATTATATGATTTATTTATTATTTAAAATCAATACATTATGTAAGTCATTGCACAGATTTGATCCATCAGGGATACAAAGTGACAAAAATAGCTTGATATACAATAACAGAAATGGCACATTCAGCATCAACACAACTAATATCATTAACAGTAAAAACATTCTAAAAAATCTGAGTGTAGGGTATTGTGAAACTCAAATTTTGGTTCGATTGAATCAAATCCCAAATCAAATCAGGCTGAGGATTTCAAATCTCAAAATCGAATCATCACCGTCCTTTAAATTTTATATATCATACATTCTTACAGCCATAAATATTGCCTGTCTGCACTCATGTCTTGCTTTCTATGGTAGCCTGTCTGACTGGACAAGTCAAACAAAGAAGTATTATTATTATTATTATTTAATTGCGCTTAAGGTCACACACACTTATGCACAATGGCTAATCGTGACCGTGGCAGTTTTACGGGCGGGGGAAGCCGGAGAACCTGGAGAGAACCACCAAGCATCGACGAACAACTGTCTGCTCCTCACATTCTAACTCTGCTCAAGCTCCTCTCAAGCAGGGTTACAGCGGTTGAAGACATGTGCACCATCGACGCGCAGTACGCCTTAGTACACGGTGTCACAGTGCCCCCATGTAGGCAATCAGGATAAAGTGCCTTACCCAAGGACATCCTGGACGGGGATCGAACTCGGGACCTCTAGCATAGAAGTAAACAAAGAAGTAACATTTTCTGGAAACAAAATCAAAGTAGTTTCAGAAGCAGGACCTCCATGAACACTTCTTTTATCATCAGGTCCCAGACCTGATGATAAAAGAAGAGTTCAAGGAGGTTCCACTTCTAGAAGAAATTAATCAAATTTGCTCAGTACTATACACAAAAGTAACTATTCAAATTTGGTTATTTTATCATCCAAAGCATCATTTACGATCCCTCGTTGGAATGAGCCCATTACAATTTATTTATTTACTTATTGGGATTTAATGCTCCTTTTGACAGCCAAGGTCACCTTGTATTGGACAGTTTTATGGGCGGAGGAAGTTGTCGTACCTGGAGAGAACCACTGAGCAGTGTCAAGCAACTATCAGACTCCCCAACGTAAAACTCCACCCAAGCAGGGTTAGCATTGATTGGTTGAAGACAAACACACCATCAACATACACTGCGCCTTCACACACAGAGCCACCATGCCCCCATGTTGGCAATCAGGATTAAGTGCCTTGCCCAAGGATTCAATGCAGTTACCCCTGGAGGGATCGAAACGTGGATCTTTTGGTTTAAAGTACAATGGAGTAACCACTGAGCCACTGCACTCCTGAGCCCATTATAAAGAGCTGTCATAAGTAAAGCCTGTGGAAACAGAAAACTAAATTTGTGTTTCTAACTTATGATAAAATATTGGAATTTTTGACGTGCACTTTTGTCAGGTAAATATTAAACTTTGTAAAAGTTATGTTCATTTTATATATTGGAAACAAAGTTCTTCCATTAACGGGTTTAGTGCTGGAGTCCAGATTCATGCAACCTTCCATAAATTGTAACAAGACAAAAAGGGCAACATGAAGTGTTACATATGCCACCTCCTGCAATATCATTGCTAGCGTATGCTGCTCATTGGGCTCATTTCTCAAGATGGCATGACTGTCTGCCATCTTAACAAACAAATGAATACAAATGCAGACTTACTCAGTTAAACCTGTCCAAGAAGAGACTGAACTAAATAGAAAGATCCAGTAAAGCCAAGACATTCACTCAAGTTTCTACAGAAAAGATATAACACCAAAGCTACATATGAAATCTGAAAAAAAGTCGGGTGAGGGATGGGGCCTGTTGGGTGTGATAATGGAATTGTTGATTATTTATCTCCAAATCCAAGATGGCTGCTGGCAGCCATGTTTTTCAACAAAATTCATTTATATTCAATAGCTCCCATCTTGACTTCACACCAAAGTTACATATGAAATCTGAAAAAAAGATCGGGCGAGGGATGCGGCCTGTTGGGTGTACTAATGGAATTGTTGACAATTTATACGCCAAATCCAAGATGGCCACTGGCTGCCAAGTTTTTCAATGAAATTCAGTAAAATTTGACAACTCCCATTTAGACATCATACCAAAGCTACAAAAAAAAAATTGACAAAATCGGGTGAGAGGTTCGGCCTGTAGGGTGGGCTAATAGAATTGTTGACGATTTATATGCCAAATCCAAGATGGAAACTGCCGACCATATTTTTCAACGAAACTCAGAAAAAATTGATAGCTCACATCTAGATATCATACCAAAGCTAAATATGAAATTCGAAAAAGATCGAGTGAGAGTTGCAGCCTATAGGGTGTGCTAATGGAATTGTTGACAATTTATATCCAAATCCAAGATGGCTGCTGGCGGCCATGTTTTTCAACAATATTCAGAAAAATTTGATAGCTACCTTGTAAACATCACACCAAAGATGGGCAGCCGTCACGGTTGACAGATCATATGAAATTTGAAAAAGTTTGGGTGAGAGATGTGGCCTGTAGGCTGTGCCACTGGAATTGTTGACAATTTATGCCAAATCTAAGATTGCTGCTGGCGGTCATGTTTTTCAATGAAATTCGGAAAAATCTGATAGTTCCCATCCAGACAATGCCCCAAAGCCATGTATGGAGATGGGGACTGATCGGGTGAGAGTTGCGGCCCGTAGGGTGTGCTAAAGGAATTGTGGACAGATGGACATACAGACATACGGCAGATCGCAACCCATCCCAATAGCTCATACTTGACGTTGTCAAGTTGAGCTAAAAATGATTCACATGGAAAAAACAACAATGTTAAACAAAAAGTTCATATGGACAGTGCAAGTCTAACATGGAGCATCACTGTGGTAGGTTTGCGTGAAAAAAAAACACACACAATATGTGGATATCCTTTCTTCCACACTGGTCTATCACCATACCACACAACATCAGAACTCGACAACTTATGCTTCAGTTATCATAGGGACAGTTCTGTAAGTATAACAAGGGACATAACTCTGGAACATATGCATAGACAAAGCTTGCAATATGTGGAGCCCTTTCTTGTCTTTCAGCATACCATAGAACATCCAAAAGTTGACAACCGATGCTTGAGTTATAATGCAAAACGTTTGTATGGGATTTTTCTAAGTGTAACAAAGGCCGTAACTCTGGTTGGTATGGATGGATGGACAAAACCCCAAATATATGCATGTCCTTTCCCCCATACTGTAGGGATGTGAATCGGACCGCAAAATGAAAGTGTCAATGACACTGTAGCTTAACTTGTCTGTGTGTTATGTTTGACGAAAAGGATAATGTTCAATGTTTATGAAAGGATTATGAAATTAGACAAGAATTGTGGTAATTGGGAATATGTTAATTTCTGTTCCCTGTATGCTGTTTTCAATAAAAATAATATGAGGTGTAGACTGAACTACAGAATTGAGGGGTGGGTTAATGTGGCCCTCACAATTAATGTATGTGGCCCTCAAAGTTAATATATATCAACGAAAGTTACCAATTTACAGTGAAATTATTCCAAAACGAGTCATCCTATCAAGTTACAATGAAATCCCTTCATAAATACGGCCTGTAGACTGTGCTAAAGGTTTTTGGGATTCGGGCCTGTGTAGCCATCACGGTTGACTGATCGCAACCAAAAGGGGACGTCCGCGTCTAGACATTATACTGAGTCATCCTACCAAGTTACAATGAAATCCCTTCATTAATATGACCTGTTGTCTGGGCTAAAGCTTTTCGTGTTTTGGGCTCGGGCTGCCGTCATGGTTGAATGATCGTGACCAAAAGGGGACAGTCTCATCTCGGCATTATCTGGAGTCATTCTACTAAGTTACAATGAAATCCCTTCATAAATATGACCTGTAGACTGTGCAAAATGTTTTCGGGCTTCGGGCCCCTGTAGCCATCACAGTTGACCAATCGCGACAAAAAGGGGACGTTATCATGTAGACATTATATGGAATCAACCCACAAAGTTACAATGGAATCCCTCTATAAATATGACATGTAGACTGTGCTAAAGGTTTTGGGGTTTTAGGTTCGGGCAGTCGTCACGGTTGACAGATCGCGACCAAATGGGGGGGGGGGGGGGGGGGTGTTCTCATCTAGTCATCATACAGAGTCATCCTACCAAGTTACAATGAAATCCCTCCATATTAAATATGACCCGCAGACTGTGCTAAAAGGTTTTGGGTTTCGGGCTTGGGCAGCCGTCACGGTTGACAGATCATAACCAAAAGGGGACGTTCTCATCTAGATATTATATAGAGGCATCCTACCAAGTGACAATGAAATCCCTTAATAAATACGACCTGTAGACTGTGCTAAAGGTTTTCGGCTTTTTTGGATCGGGCAGCCATCACGGTTGACCGATCGCGACCAAAAGGGGGCGTTCTCATCTAGACATGACCCCAAACCTGCATATGAAATTTCGTGACGATCGGATAAGAACTGCAGGGTGTAGCCTGTGCTAAATGAAAATGTGAACAGACTTACAGACTCAGAGGTCCGCGCGCGTGATGGCAATAGCTTATCTTGACTTTGTCAAGTCAAGCTAAAAAACGGTACGGTCTGCGGGCCAGGATCGGACCGCGAACAGGGCCGCCGCCATTGGACCACTTTGGACCGGTCCACACATGGCGGTCCGGTACTGGACTGGTTCGCAGACTTTAATACATAGACGTATGTCTAGCTTTAGCACTGGGGTTATCTGGTACGGAAATCCGAAGCTCCAATCACCAGTCAATAGACCCAATACAGTGTCGAAATGTCTGGTCATCTGGTGTGAGATCTCATAACAGATCGTCAGATACATTCTTTGATGTCGGTGACATCAAATGACAGTGACTAACGAGTACCGCCTCTGTCTTTTGATTCCACCGACTTCAGAGAATGCCCTGATTGGAACGCGTTTGGCTTAGTTACAAACTAACTAACAATCGATGTCAAAGGTTCACTGACTTGAGTGTTGGGCCTTTGGCAGATGCCAGCTAGATGGTTCCAAATAAATTACCTACCGGTCGTTTGTTTAAAATATAGCATAACCAGTTGTTAACATTTAAAATAATAATGTAGCCTTCTAGAGAGTCGAATGATACTCAATCTAGTGAAATTAGTGAATCGCCGGGTAATTCTAATACAGCGACAAGTACAGGAACGATACCAAAACACAGGACACTACGGGACTCGCACCTGGCAAAATACTCTTTCCTAGTATATGGGTATCTGTATTCAGACAAGAATGTTGCAGCTGGTGTTTTCCGATGTGCAAAATGTGAGGAAAAAATAAAGAAATGTGATGGTGGCCAGTCCAACTTAAAAAAACATTTTTAAGAGGCACCATAAGGACATTTTCGATACAGTGATTGAACCACCAGCCAAAAGACACACGTCCATGTTGAAGTATGTAAAAAATACATCCTTAACTGCATCATTATCCGAATCTATCCCGCTTCCACAAGGAATTGCAGTCGGTGAATCCGAGTTCGGGTCAGAAATACTACAAAGGAAGACAGTCTTCGATACGCGCAATGTAAACAGAATCTCGCCGAGATATGTTCAGATATTCAGCCTGTATCAAAAGAGAATGACCCAGGATTTCTACAGTATTCTTACACATTAAATCCAAGATTCATAGTTCCTTCGAGATACACAATGGACAATGAGATCAGAAAAATATACGACGATATGAAAGTTGCAGTGCAGAAACTATTTGGACATCTAAGGCAATGCATTCATATATCAGTTTGACTGCACATTTCATTTCAAATTCATGGGAATTAGAGAGTGTTAGACTTGGAGCTGTATCATTTCCCGGAGAACACTTGGGAAAGTAGCGCTAACAAAGTTCTCGAAATGCTGGACACATGGGAGCTGCCAAGAAACAAGTTAGTTGCAGCAACATGCGACAATGTCAGTTCGAACATAATGTTGCAGAGACTTCTTAACGATTTCCATGCCTCGGCCATGTTTTGAACTTTGTTGTACAAGATGGACTTAATGTGCGAGGAGTAACTGAAGCCATAGACCGGTGTAAGAAACTGGCAATGCATTTCCGCAAGAGCAAGGTCCTGCTTGATAAAATGGAGGCTGTACAATGAGGAAAGAAACTTAAGACATTGAGACTCATTCAAGATGTATGTACCCGATGGAACTCAACGTATTTAATGTTGTCAAGACTTTTTGAACTTGAAGACATTATAACCATCATTGTAGATGATACCCTACCACACAGGAATGCCCCAAAAGGCACTTACTTCCCCACTGATGTTGAGTAGAATCTCGTCTCCGAGCTAATTTTACTACTACGACCATTTCATGATGTGACAGTTTGGATGAGTTCCTCTTCGTATGTGACAATATCGGCGATTGGACAAGCTGTAGCAATGTCAGGGCAACACTTGGAAATGAAAGTAAACGAATCGCCCAGAATCAAGAAATTCAAGGAACAAGCAAAACTGAAGATGAACAAATACTTCAATATGAAAGATGGAGAAAATCAAGTGGACATGAGGTCATATGTGGACCCGCGTTTCCGTGCCTTCGGTCACAAGTTGGAGGCGAGATCGACTATTGAGGCAAAGGTGACGCCAGAACTTACGGGGCTAATCGGGTGTATAAAACTGCAGGCACCAGATACTTGTGGAAGTGATTCTGTGGTGCCTGGTGTTGGGGATCCGACAGAACCGACACCATACGAAGAAAAAGGACTTGGCACCATGCTTGGAGCATACGTGTCACATAATTCGAGCAATTCAGACATTGCAATGACAGAAATAAGTACAATACCCTGCCAAGCGCTGGGATAAATATAAGACTCTTGATTTGTAGAAGTTACATAAAGATACGCTTCCATACATGTCTGAATTGGTGAAAAAGTTGATGTGCATAGTTGCTACTAGTGTGCCAACATTATTGCTTGTTCAGTGTTACAGGAGACATTATTACTTTCAATACGAAATCGCCTATTACCCGATACAGTAGCCAAGTCATCGTTTTTGTAGAACAATGTTGGGATGCGCTACCTTCTCCAATACCAACGGATGCATAGTTTGTGCAACTGTGGGAATTGCAAGCGTCTTGTCCAAGAAGAAGAATTTGAAAACCTATGAAATGCCTGACTGACAAGGAATACATGTGTATTGTGTTTACTGTTTATGTGACTCCCGTGTGACAATCAACAATCAACATGATGCAACAAGTTAACAATTGCAAGTGTTTTGGAATTATTTTTCTGTTTATAATTGCACATTGGCAAGTGACCAGTTTACAATAATTATGCATTGCTAATTACACAAATAAGAGACGATAGTCATAGTTTTATTTTGGCTGGCGCAAATGGGCAAGCGACGATGTAGTCTGCAATATACATTATCGATTACAATAAGCCGTTTTAGTCAGACATTGCCGCTTTAGAGGTTAGATGTTTAGCGAGACACTTTCAAAAACGCGTTTCATACAGCCATCTTCACTAACTTGACAGCTTGCATCCGGGACAAAAACAACGATACTTACTGAAACGAATAAGCGTTTTACAGAAATACCCTTCCTCTTTTACCTTTGATGTCTGAAATGACAATGTCTGAAATTACGAAACCGCTTATACAATTACCATGTTCTCGACATTTGGGCCTACACCTGACACAATGGGTAATTTGGGTAATACCCAATGTGTCAGGTATAGGCCAAAATGTCGAGAACATGGTAGTTGTATAAATGGTATCGTAATTCCAATGGGTAAGGGTATGCATATTGCTAGTGACAATGACTGATGTCAGACAAGATAGCGAATTAGAATTACCACGTCAAGTTGTCAACTAACCCTCATGGGCTCATATACATTTCAGTGCACGGAGGATAGGTTGCAAATCGCGATATAGCCTATAGTTGGCAATATCTAACTCCAAGTCACTGAATCCAATACCGAATACCGGTGCGCATACCTGCATGTTGGAAATTGACCCATCTATCTGGAATGTGTCAGGTGCCAATACTAAGAACAAAACGTTTTCGTGCTGAAAGACTTCGAGTATTTGCACTATCTGCCTTTAAGTTCTTAACCCAATCATATTCTATATGGTATATAGTATATGATTGGGTTAAGAACTTAAAAAGATAGATAGTGCAAAAAGTCTTTCAGCACTAATAACATTTAGTCTGTAGTTCACGTTTCCGCTATCCTGCACATGTTATGTGACATATAGCATGTGCAGGATAGCGGGAAACGTGAACTACAGACTCCACAGTGAGTCACAGTCGCAAGTTGAAAGCACATTTATTCGCTCTCTAACTTCTCTATAATGATGGATATGAGAAAATATTTCAAAATACACTACACATTTCCACAATGTGCGTACAGCGGTACAATGTATTATATAACATGCCCAAAGTTACCAAGCTTGTCCGTCAGATGGCAGTAACTTGATGATTTCTTTAACACAAACACGTATACCAATTCAACCATGTAAAATATCTTAAATAAAGCAAATGTGTTAAAATCTTAATTTGGTATTGCCAAAAGTAAGATTTTAATACATTTCACTTCATTTGAGGTATTTTATAATGATTGGACCGGTCCGGAACTGGTCCAGGCAAGAATATTGGACCACCTAGGGTTGGACCAGACTAGACTGGACCACCTCTCCTCTGGACTGGACCACCACTGGCGGTCCAGTCCCGGTCCGCATCCCTACCATACTGGTCTGTCACTATACAAAAGGATATCAAAATCTGATAATCGATGCTTGATTTATAATGCAAAATGATTATACGGAAAGTTTTCTGAGTGTAACAAGGCACTTTCCGCTAGGTCAAAAACGATGAGGCCGTTTCTGACATGAAAATACAAGAGCATCTCCATTACCATGCCTTGCAAAAGAGAGTACTATTATGTAATCTGCCCAGGATAACTCAGTTCTCTCACACGATTTTAAATCGTGTATCAACAGATGATGTTCTCATCATTCTTGAGAGCTGGTATCAGTGAGCTTTTCTCACGGAATAAAATCATCTCTCAGTGTACTTGGCTACCATATCAGCAAATCTTGGGCTTTCTCTTGCAGAACCACCAGGTATTAATACGTCTTCCCGCAGGCAATGTTTTGCAGCAGCAAAACATTGCCATCGGAAAGACGTATTTAATACTTTTGCAATTTCTCTATGCGTCCCCAGAAAACAATAGCCATTACTAAATTAAAAACCAAGCTTGTTATAAGATGTAACTCCATAATAGGGAAACAGTTGATTTGGGCAATGAGGCCGCCAAGCGGACATTCTGCTCCCTAGTGGAAACCCTGCAAGATCATAACTCATGTACATGTAGGCATTCATGGATGAAACTTGCATTGTGTGGATATCCTTTCCCCCATACTGGTCAATAACCATATCAAAGGACTTCAAAATCCAACAACCGATACATGAGTTGTAATACAAAATGTTCATGTGGAAGTACGGAGGTATGGAAGCACAGATGGAAACCTTGGTTATACGACCACAAAAAACCCTCCTACAGAGATTGGGGTGGGGATGGGTGGCGCATAACAAGGTAAAGGCATGTCAACAAATACAGATGAATGCACTGTTTTGAGAATGTGAGTTGCATGAAACTGTTTGCGGCTCAAAAAATTCTGGTGACTTCAAGTTTTGACTAACCAAATTGGAAAAAAGAGTAAACTGGAGTACATTAACAGGAATGCACCACCAACTTATTAATGTTTTACCTAATGCATTGGTCACACACAGTGGTTTAATTAAAACTGAGCAGTTGAAGAACGCATGCAAATCATTTTCTTTATAGGTGCCTATGATGGTAACTGGTGCCGACAAGCCAGGAATAAGGCTTGGCAGTTGGTTTGAAATTCCTGTAATAGGTACTAAGTTTGGGATGACTGCAGGAACAGAACTGTCGGTACCCAAGCCTGAAAATAAGCAATCTGTCATTTGCAGAATGAGGTCCCCAGAGAGTGAATTTGCTGATGCTGCCCCATACAGTGGGCCAATTTATCCTCTGGGTACATCTTTCTGTTCAGGTTTGAGACCTTGATTTGGATTGAGGTTCACAGAGGGTAAATTTAGTGATGCTACCCTGCTGTGCAGGGTAGCATCACCAAATTCATCCCCTGGGAACCTCATTTTGCAGTTGACAGTCTGCTTATTTTCTGGCTTGCCAACTGCATACTGTCAATATGACAAACAATATGTATTTTTGTCAAGAAGCTGAATGAAGCGTGAAATTGTTGGGCAGAAGACGTTGCATCTTTGATTGATTCAATGAAGCCTTTAAGTATTTTTAAACTCTACCTGTCACCATGAGAGGTAAGGAATGGTTTATGTCTGTCAATAAAATTCTGTCTATCAGTTTTCCTTATAAATTCCAAGGGTGAATTTTTTAGCAACAAATGTATTAAAATGCAAACACATGTTAACTGTATATTTAGTCTATTAGTGGCATAGAAACAACGGGGGTTGAAGAAGATGCCTGCAAAATGGAAAGAGAATTATTGTTGAATTTACAGTAGGTAGAAATTTGGCTGCTCAATTGGAAATCTATCAAAACAGTTTGCATTTGCCCCTCCCCTCCCCTCCCTGACCCCAAAGAGTCAAAAACTATCTGTGCCACCGGATCAAATTAACTAGTTCAGAATTGGAAGCCCATATTTGAGCTTTATCCTGAAATGTGGGTACCATAACTTAAAGACTTCATATTCTGTGAATGTGGTTCATATTATCTTAGAAGCAAATATTTAGTCTGTATGGATTTGCCTTGATACCATTTAAAGGCACTCTCCCATAAATTGTAACAAGGTAAAACATGTGAACACATTTTGACGACCAAAAGTGAGCAGAGGGTTAGATTACAAATGTTTAAAAAACATTAAATATAAGATGTGTACAAAAGCGTATTAGTGCCATTGAAATTTAATATTCTAAATTGTTGAACTAGTTAAATTGTTATAATGGTTCACTAAACTGTTATAACAATTTAATCAATCTGGAAGCATATTAGCACTATTGTAATTTAATATGTTAACCCTTCACCCAACGCAGACGATTTCAAAATTTATTATTTTAAATATCATTTTTTAAATTTTTTCAAAAAATTTCAACAAAACCATATCATGTGACCCCTCTTTGGAACAAGCTCACCGAGCTTGTTCCAAAGAGGGGTCACATGATATGGTTTTGTTGAAATTTTTCAAAAAATAATATTTTTTCAGCTGCTGAATTTGCATATTATGCGGGCGGATGTGGGCGATTCGATGGGAAAAGGGTTAAACTGTTATAAAATTTCAATGGCCCTAATATGCTGCCATAGATGTGGTGTTTTGAAATGTATGTTCATATAAAAGTATATTCAATTTCCAGAAATAGTTCTGGTCATTATGCCTGTTGTACATATAAATTGTGCCTTCTAGTGACCATGACAGGATGCTTATATTTACAGGTTAGAAGCTAATAATATGATGTTTTTGACACCCTGTTGTAAAAAGCTCATTCCACTGGGGGATCAGAAGCTATGTTTTTGAGGAAAGAAATGAAAACTGTTTTGTCATTCCAGAATTTTTATGCAAGTACCGTCTGCTATGCTTGTTTGGTACAGGCGAGGGTCTCATGCAGAAAGGAGCTATTTCTATTCTTTATCAATTTTATAATGAAACCCCCTTTCTGCATGAGACCCTTGCAGGGTTAAGTGATAACATGAATCGCACAAACATAAAAATTCACCTCTAATTTTACACCAAACATCCACATCCGGTCAGCATTATTCACAAAAAATTACCTATTCAAACTTTATTATTTTTAAAAATGTTTGTCTCCAAAACACAGCTTACAACCCCTCTTTTTGGGACCAAGATATGTTTTGGAGGTAAAAATGAAATTTTTTCAGCTATTCAAAAAACAAATTTTGCGGGTGTCATCTGCTAGTCGTGTTAGGTGACGTGTTGAGTCCTCACGTCCAACTTTGACAAAACCTAATGATCTGATGTGCAATAATGAAAAGGTTTTCAAGTTACAGTACTCAGGGATGAAAATGGTATTTAACAAAATTTGGTGAAATTAGAGAAAAATTCACACATTTTATGCCAAATTTGTGAATATTAGGTTTCTTAAAAAATAACTGAACACAGAGTGAAATGGTTGGTGGACAGATATTGTATTTTTATAAATTTTTTAAAGAAATCTTTTAAGACCATTTTCATTCAAATTTAAGGAAAGAGTTATTTATTTATTGATATTTAAGGTCACATATGTCTGCACAATGGATAATCACGGCAGAGGAGATAAAGTCAAGTCCAGCCAATCATTTATACAATGTTGCCCATTTGAGAGTACTTCCACCCTAGGCCTGGTGACCGGGTCCTATTGTACCAGTCAAATAGAGCTTGTTTACCACAGTAAACAAGCACTGCTTCACTTCCCAGATTTCTCACAGTGAAAATTTATAGAAATAAAATTTCAGCATTTTAGGCACAAAATCACTAAAATCTGCAAATTTGCTGAAAATTCTCGTGATCCCTGAACAAAAAATGTCGACCAGATCATGATTTGGTTGAAATTGTAAATCTGCTTCCCTCACCACAATGCTGTAAAATCTCCCTTGGCGAAAAAGAAATATGAGGACATTGGTTCTCATGTTATTTTATTTATTTTTGTTATGATTTTGTCTTAATTTCACATTATTATATTTCTAAGATCTCGACTGAATAACTGTATCACAACAGATAATGACTAGACCAAGAAAGAAAGAACTTTCATGATCACAGTACTGTACATGTAATTATCCTGACTGGTTGCTCTTCAGTCAGACTGATATCAAATTGTCATAGCAGTGGTTGCAAGTGAAGACATAGCTATCTACATGCAAACCTGTAAATAAGGAATCTGTCATTTGCACATTGAGTCCCCCAGAGGGGTTTTTGCTGATGGCATCCCATACAGTAGTCTAGAATCCCCCAATTAATCCTTTGGATACCTCTTTCTGTTTAGGCCTGTGACCTTGATTCAGATTGCAGTACACAGAGGGTAAATTTAGAAATGCTACCCTGCTATGCAGGGTAGCATCATCAAATTCACCCTCTGGGGACCTCATTCTGAAGATGACATTCTGCTTATTTCCAGGCTTGTCTATATGGGTAGGGCCTAAAAAAATAAAAAATCTGTTTCTCAGGCCCTCCCGCATGGTCCTTTTGCTGCCGCATGCTCTCTTTTTATAACCAATTTAAACTTGAAAAAAAATTAAAATTAAATGGTTTATATCTGATATTTTACCCAACTTAAAAAGAGTAATGAATTTGTCCCATGAGTGCAAGAAGGCTTTGCAATGCTTTCGCATTGAAAAGCCTTCTTGCACTCAAGGGATGAAATACAAAACCACCCATGCTATTCTGTAGATTATGAGGCCTAAAACGTGAACCAAGAACATGAACTTTTGATGGCAAAGAAGTAATTGTTTGTTTGTTGGTGGTTAACGTCACATATTTATGCACCATGGCTAATCGTGACACAACATGGAGATGAAGTCAAGTGTAGTCAATCGTTGATCAACATGTTGCCCATTTTAGAGGACTTTCACCCCAAGCATTGGTGACTGGGTCCTATTTTACTAGTAAAGCGGAACTGGTTTACCACAGTAAACAAGTGCTGCTTACTTCCCGGGGTTCCCACGGGGAAAAGAAGTAATTACTGAAATAAAAAAATAAAATAAAAAAACCGCTCGCCCGCATGTAATTTTACAAATAATGGCCTGAGAAACAGAAGATCTACTTTGTGTGGCCTAGCCTATACTTGATTACATGTAATAACCACTGTGGATCACTAGATTTACATACTGAGGAGTCGTGAAAATTCAGAAAGGAACTGTCAATGCCTTAAGGACCATGAGACCGTGATTTTGGGTGCCCAGTTTTGCTGCTTATCTGTTCTGTAAATGTTCATTTTGTTGGCAAAGGGAGTTGCTGAGAGACAGGACTAGGCAATTCCCGGTGTATGTATCATCTGTATCCATCATAATGAATGATTATTCCATGGTGCCTAGTTGTTTATTAACCCTGAAAATTTAAATTTGCAATTCCTGAAAATTGCTCCTCATTGCCCTTAAAGATTAAATAAAGATTGGTATTTGAAAATAATGATGAAGCTGCCTCACATCCCTTGATGTGTTTGTTTCATACATCAAGAATACTCCTAATCATTTTTGTTCAAGATATTTGGGTAAGCAATGGGAGTTTCCTTCAGAAACATAGCTTATTATCCTTCAATAATTAAACACAAATTATAGAATACATTATACATAAACAAGAGAGAGAAATATTTTCTGAGCAAAGGGTTATAAATTTAATCAGTCTGTGACTTGGGAAAAGTGACTGGTAAAAAGTTAATTCACATCACAAATGCTTTACTCATATATTACTGTAAGCTTCAAGCCTTGCATTTTGTAATAATATCAGGGTCTACCAGTAGGTTCTCTAAAATGGACTTTCAGACCTACTTTGTGTCATAGGGGCCTATTTTCATTCACTAATTGAGTGCTAGAAGCCACTATCATGGCTCTATTGAAAAGTGCTAGAAGCCACTATAGTGGCTTGACAATGTATGCATTCGCTTGTTGTTTGCTCAGCATTAGAAGAATTTGTTTTATATTAAACCCAACAGTATTTACAGTACGTTGCCTATCTCTATGTTGAAGGGGGCGCGGTGGCTCAGTAGGTAGAGGTGCAGGCTGCAAGCCGAGAGGTCCTCGGTTCGAATCCCACCTGCGGCAACCGCGTTGTGTCCTTGGGCAAGACACTTCACCCCCATTGCCCATGTGGGGGGCACGATGACGCCGTGTACTAAGGCGTAGTGCACGTCGATGGTACGCATGTCTTCAACCAATCTAACCCTGCCTGTGCTGCAGTGCGGAATTACGATGTTGGGGAGCTGGCAGCTGCTCGTCGTTGCTCGGTGGTTCTCTCCGGGTACTCCGGCTTCCTCCACCCGTAAAGCTGTCACGGTCATGATTAGCCATTGTGCATAAATATGTGACCTTAAACATCAATAAATAAATAAATAAATAAATATCTCTATGTTGAAAACAAAAAGTCTGATTACTTTGGTAGTTGTTTCAAGTGCAATTTCATTTGCCTGAGCAGGCAGATAATGCTTGAGTAGAAACAACTGCTTGGCCACAAGTTTTGACTAATTTATTTATTGGTGTTTAACCCTTTACCTAACATGAAAAGCAGACGACACTTCCAAAAAAATCCTTGTATAACTAATTTTTTTCATTTTTAGTCTCAAAAACATAGGTTATGACCCCTCGTTGGAACAAGCTCAATGAGCTTGTTCCAACAAGGGGTCATAACCTATGTATTCAAGATAAAAAATGAAAAAAATAATGAAAATTAATTGACAATTTTTGAGAACAGCGCTGGCCGGTTTTGGCCGTTACGTTGGGTAAAGGGTTAACCCTTTACCCAACTCAGACGATATCAAAATTTATTATTTTAAATATCATTTTTTAAACTTTTTCAAAAAATTTCAACAAAACCATATCATGTGACCCCTCATTGGAATGAGCTCAATGAGCTTGTTCCAGAATGAGGGGTCACATAATATGGTGGTTTTGTTGAAATATTTTGAAAAATGTAATTTTTTTGCCTCAGGGTGTATGAGTTCCCAAAGCAGTGTAAATTCCCATACACCCTGGAAAACCCTAGGATAACTAACAGCACACCATACATAATGAAATTCTGATAACTATTGTTCAATTTTCTGCATAAACAATTTTCTGGACAGATGGATGTAATGATGGGTGGACATATAGAGCCATTCACTATATCCCTTCCCTGTGGGGGGAATAATTACTGAATTAACACAAGTCTCAATTAAACAGGGAGTTGCTCATTTGACTGGATATTACAATGTGGAGATAACCTGACCATTTAGACTATTATATCTTGTTTGACCGAGCCGATGGAGTTTCGAAAAAACAAGATATAATAGATTAAATGACCGAGTGGGATGCACTGAGGTCAAATAGGTGCGTAAACAAGTGCATTAGTTGATTGTTAGGGTAATTTCTTGACCTATTACAAGATTTTTTATTCAATTAACAAGAGTTTTCTCAATAACATATATGCAATTAACAGGTTAAATAGGTACTGAAGGTATCCTAAATGGTTTTGTGCTTGGTAATTATATTCAATTAACTGGGTTATTCATTTAAGAGATATTCAATTAAGTGGGACCCACTGTATCATTTTCCAGGTTACTGTGAGTTATATCACTGTAAGTTTTAGTAAGGTCAAGTAAGTTATCATTTCAAGTAAGTTAGTCTTTTTTCAAAATATTACTGAACCATGTTCTAACAATTCTTGAAAAATAAATCATGGCATTAAAATCAATTTATTGAATTTAAAATCTGGTACTATTCATAAAATATTTTGTTATATAACCAAGCCTGGAAATAAGTATTCTGTCATTTGCAGAATTAGGTCCCCAGAGGGTGAATTTGCTGATGCTATCTCATACGATGGGCCAATTTAACCTGTGGGTACTGCTTTCTGTTTAGACTTGAGATCTTGATTCAGATTAAGGCTCACAGAGGGTAAATTTAGTGATACTACCCTGCTGTGCAGGGTAGCATCACCAAATTCACCCTCTGGGGACCACATTTTCCAGACTTGGAACTTATAACTAAACAAAGCTTGAACTGTCACTGGCTGTGAATAATAATTGTTATTTTAATTTTCAGAATGCACCTCTGTATGTAAAGGCAAATAGCAAGAGAAAATGCACACACAACAATTGGTATATATGACAGATATTTCTCATGTAAGTTCAAGAGGAGATAATTTGCTGAAAATTGTCAGAACCTAAAAAGTTTGGGACTATCGGCTTGTTTACTTTGTGTTGATAATGTTTATGAATTTCAATGAAATCAGTTCTTGAGAAGGAACAGCACACACATGAATTATTATGGACAAAGAATATCTGAATTTTGAATTCTAATTCAAGAGGAGATAAATGTATATTATCACCATTATGTTCATGAACAAAATGTTGTACAAGAGTCAAGCTCTTGTTTCTAAGGCCATATCTCGAAGTCCAGATATCACCTTAGAAACAAATGCTTGACTCTGCTACAACATTTTGTACATAAACATAACTGTGATGATAGATTTATCTTACAATTCTGAACTGTATTAACTTGATTAACACTTTACCTAACAAATCAGCTGCATCCTCCCATGTTGTTTACAAACGGAGCAGTTGAAAAAACATTATTTTTCCAAAAATTAAAAAAAAACATATCATGTGACCCTCTCATTGAAACGAGCTCAACGATGTGGGGTAAATGACATACTTTTGCTGAAATTTTTAGAAAATATTTTTTACAAAAAATAATTAAAATACTACATTGTAATATTGTGTGTGTTGATTAACCCTTTACCCAACCTAACGGCCAAAACCGGCCAGTGCTATTCTAAAAAATTGCCAATTAATTTTCATTGTTTTTTCATTTTTTGTCTAAAAAACATAGATTATGACCCCTTGTTGGAATGAGCTCAATGAGCTCGTTCCAACGAGGGGTCATAACCTATGTTTTTGAGACAAAAAATTACTTATACGAGAATTTGTTTTGCAAGTGTCGTCTGCTTTTCATGTTAGGTAAAGGGTTAAAGGGTAAACTGGCATTATAATGTTAGATTTCATTTTCAGTTTCATAAAAATGTTTGTTGTTTCGGTTTAAACTATGCATCTGATTTGAACTTTTGCGATCCTCCTCTAAACTTATTGAGTGCATACAGTGCATGTTCAACACTGCAAAAGACTGTGCACTTTAATACTAAACAGTATAACTGCATGTATTGTTCCAGCTCAAATATTTCCAGTGATTCAGATACAAAAGCACAAAAGCAATATCGTTCCATAATTGTTTCTCTTTGAGAAACGTACAAGGTCCCTTGCAAATGCATTTCAAAAGCTTGTAATGTTTTATAAATAGTAACATTAGCAAATTGTAACCAAGCATGCAGTTGTATGATGCAGTTGCAAGATACAGATTTTGTATCAGGGCCCTGATACACACTGTATTCGAGTAATTATGGACACAGTAATACTCATTGTAAGATAAAATATTTTAACAACATAAAATGTAGGTGTATGCATTTATCTTCTTTGTACTGATCACATCTGAAAATTTAATTGAAACTGATTCAAAAATACAGTAGGAGCTGCACACAAAGGGGTATAGCAAACGGTTGTTTAGAGTGCTGTGTCCCACACACAACCAGTCGTACAAATGGACAGCTGAGGTATCCAATTTGAGCAGTTTGGGGACCCAGCATGACCACTTTGGAGGGCAGTACATGTTAATTAAACAAAAAGTTGTGTCACAACTATCTGATTATATTTTATTTATCCAGAAATAAATTTCCAGTCCATAAAATTCCTGACTCACTAATATCCCAACTACATCATTAAGGCATGCCTTCGATGAAGGCATGCCTTGATGATGTCGTTGGAATATTTTAACTTTTAAATGCTGCTAGTAGGGTGTTATATTCTTCAGTTTCGTGCACCAATCAATCATATATAATTTTCCATTGAAATGTCTGTCGGTGTTGAAACTGAGCATGACTAATTTTTTAATACGGATAAAATAATTTATAAATTATTATTCACGCGGGTTCTTCACACTAGTTTTCATCTTGAGTATTGGAGACTGTGTGTATTGGCTTATGTTAAAATTGATACAACTGCAGTGGTATAAATGGCAAAGACTTCAATCCTCTCAGAATGCATTATAATTCAAGCAACCACTTTTAAATTCAATTATAAGAATTGAAATGAATTATTTGTCATTTTATCAAAGTATGATTGTGGAAGGGTGTTTCAAGTTTTGTATGAAGTGCTACACACTTCATACAATTTAACATGCCAGCCCCACATTCATAGTTCAATAAATCAACAGATAATTTATTTCAATTCTTATAAACATGTATTCCAACCAACAATATCTGTAACTGACACTTCCCAAACCTCAGCTCATGTCCTTCAGAGAGCTTGTTCCAATGAGGGGGACATAAGCTATGTTTTAGAAAGAAAACAATTTTTTTAGTTATTTACTTGGAAAAAATGACTGTTAATATATCTGCAAGACACATTAAGCATAGGGTTAAAATATAATGAATCATACAGTTACTCTATTCAGATAGGGTATGCATCAGAACTTGATTATCTTTGTTTATAGAATGATGGAAATGACTCTTCAATACTTTAACCCTCTGCACATTGATGTCAAATAATGGAATCTCAGGCTAGAAATCTTCCCATAATACAACTCGGAATTTAACCAATTCAATCTTGTATAATTTAATTTTCTGTAATTATATCTGATATGCTTGCATATGATTGGTTAAGGAGAATTGTTCATAACTCGATTAATAATTTTCCTATTGTATAAATATTTTTGGTTTGTCCCACCCATTTGTCAAACCATAAAAGATGGGAGTGTCCAATTTTGCAGTTGTAAATTAAACTATAAATGCTGCTAGTTGGCTCTTAGTTATTATTCATATGCGCTCTTGTGCCAAGAAGGGGTTAAGGGGGGGGGGGGTGGTCGGGGGTCAACTGGCCCAGGATTTTTTGTCTTTTAAAAAAGTGTAGGTTGACCTCTCGATATGCCTGAGTTGGGGAAAGGCTTTCAGACGGGCCTCTGACAATGGTGGAGGTGGCAAGAGTATGTAGTTGCATTACTGACCAGGTTTCTGACACGATTGGACCCTGGCTGTCAAAAGGTTCCATTCATATAAAAAAAACCCCACTTGTTCCAGTTTGTTGGTTTTCCACCAGTCTTTCCTACATCGTGGTGGTCACGATTATCACTGGAGAAAAAATGTACCATACACACAAAAATACAGGTAATAAATTACCAAAATTGTAAGGAAATAATTGAATAGATATTGTCAAAAAAATGCAGGAGAATACTTCTCCCAGCACGAATTAAAAACATTTTCTGAGGGAAGACTTCCAGACCCCCTGCATATCGCTTTGTGCCTTCAGTGCTTGCACTTAGGGGCATGCATGTGTGTTGTTCACATTGGGTTTTTTCTTCAGTACCGTATTTGACAACGTGTGTATTAGCCTATATCCAAAATAATAAAACTGTCGTCTGCCCAAAAGTGGATATGACTGTAATGATATAAATGAAAGAGACTTTGGCCACAAAAAGGTACATTATAATACAAGCAAACACTCTGAAATAAATTATCGGTCGCTTTATTGGAGTATGAATGTGGGAGGGGCATGTTAAGTTTTGTATGAAGTGATTGGTATTTCATACAACTTAACACACCCATTCCACATTCATACGCCAATAAAGCAATAGATAATTCATTTGAATTCTAATTTGATTGAGCTCTGTCAAACAAGATTGTATTTCTTAACCCTCAAGGGCCTAATTCTGACTTTGATCTCTTTTACTGAAGCAGAACAGGGGCCCCAACATGCAGTCTCAGGGTTAACTCACAAGTTAAATTCTAAATTTGTTGGCAGTTGTTTTTTTGGCAAGTCTTGGCTTCCTATACAGGCAGCCAAGACCTGCCTAAAAGATCTGCAAAGCCAACAGGATGTAGACTGTTAGTTAGAGTGTAGTGAAATATTTATCAAAATCTGCAGGCCTTGACGGTTAAATTCCTTGTTGCATTTACAAGCCTGGAAATAAATAATCTGTCATTAGCAGAATGAAGTCCCCAGAGGGTGAATTTGCTGATATTATCTCAAACAGTGGGTCAAATTAACCCATGACTACCACTTTTTGTTTAGGCTGAGACCTTGATTCAGAATGACAATCACAGAGGGTAAATTTAGTGATGCTATCCTGCTGTGCAGGGTAGCATCACTAAATTCACCTTCTCGGGACCTCATTTTGCAGATGACAGTCTGCTTATTTCCAGGTTTGTGCATTTATATGGGAAAATTGCAGGTTGAAATTTTAATATTTTGACATCAGTGTGCAGAGGGTTAAAATGTGTGAATATAGTTCACACAGCTGTATCTTTCTTATTAGCCCAATCTTTAATATAAAAGTCTGATTGTCGGTAACCCCGAGCTGGAATTGGCATTATGTTCTCTGTTGACTGATGACAGTTATTGTCCATTTCTTCACTAGCTAAATTATCATATGCACTAGGTACCCGAGGTGATTGAGGTCCACTACTACCCTCACTAGAGCGGGATTTACGAGTCTTGTTAACTATCGCATAGTCATCACTTCCAACAGTAAAATGATCAACATCGCTGTTCAGTCTCATTTTAGTAACAGCGTTATCGTCAAAAATTTCCAAATCACTTGGAGGTTTTTTACGACTGTTCACATTTTCATATAGATTTGTTGGTCTATTAATTTCATTTTTCTCTGCCTCGAGAGAGTTAATACTGGTGTATGACGCATAAGGGTCATATCCATTACATTCTTTAGGTTGTGAATAATGGCTGCCTCCAATCATTGTTGGGCCACCATTAATCTGTGGCCGTCGGTTAAGTAAGCAATGGTCGCCCGGTTGCATGTGAACAGTTGCAATCACTTCCCTGTCACATTCACCATAGGCCTGACCATTTTCACATTCCAATCTTGTGATGTGAGTTTCCTGACTTGATTCTCGAATGGTGTCCATCTGAGTTTCGTCCTTTCGACACAAAGCTTCTTTTTCAGCACATCTTGATCTGTAATTTTTTCCATAGTTTAGATATCTGAAAAAGAAAAAAAGTCATTTGAAACCTATGATATTTTGATCACCTGAAACTGTACACCTATAGATTGAGGTAGGCAGTCCAGAAGCCCATCTCTCACAATTTTCTAACAAGGTGGGGCGACACTTAAAAATTTTCTGGCAATCTTTCTGTAACTCAATATACTTTGTTAAAATAATAATAAAGGAAGCAGGTCCAAAATGTTTGTTTATTATTATTATTTTCAAGAATTACTTTCATTTAAATAATAATAATAAGGCCCCCACAAAGTAGATCTTCTGTTTCTCAGGCCATTTTTTGTAAAATTGCATGCAGGCGGGCATTTTTTTATTTTATTTTTTATTTTTTTGTTATGATTTCTTTCTTATCAAAAGTTCATGTTCTTTGTTTATTTTATGTTTTAGGCCTGATAATCTACAGAATACCATGGATGGTGGTGTATTTCGTCCCTTGAGTGCAAGAAGGCTTTGCAAAGCTAAAGCACTGCAAAGCCTTCTTGCACTCAAGGAGCAAATTTATCAATTTTATTAACTAAAAATATCAGACATAAACTATTTAATTTTTATTTTTTTAAGTTTGCATTGGTTATAAAAAGAGAGCATGCGGCAGCCAAAAGGACCATGTGGGAGGGCCTGAGAAACAGATTTTTAACTTTTTAGGCCTAATTAAACCTTTTTCATATATGTGACTACTTGATTTTCATATACTTTTTACTTGCACTTTCATACAAATGTTATCTGAAACATAAGTGTATTCTTGCATAATGAAAATTGCAGTTTTTTAAAATAGTCAACTTTTTTCTCCCAAATTTCAGAGGAAATGCTAGTGTTTAAGCGGCTAACAATATTTCCGACAGACAACAAAAATTACTGACAGACAGGGTCAAGGGGGGGGGGGGGGGGGGGCAGGTATGTAGAAAGAGGGTCTTCAGTGGGGGTGTGATGAGTTAGATTTCTAACTGGGGTTGGGGCCCCCAGCATGGTATGCCGTAGGCATGTCCTGAGGGCGACAGGCCCATGTTGGGGGAGAGAATCATCGTCTCGATGGTAAGGGGAGGAGTGGTTGGGTTTTGCCATGGGGAACATTTTTAATTTTTAAACCCCTGAGATGGATTCTGAGGTCCCCCTCTGGCTTAAATATAGTCATTTAATCCTCAAGAAAAATACATCTTCCCAGGTAGGTTCATGAGTTTTTTCTTACACTGATCAGGTTACACAAGGACTATAGACTAACAGCTATTCGGCCAATTTAGCCAACTGTCAGTCAGTTGGAAGGAGTAGGTATTGGCTGAATAGCTGTCAGTCTATAGTCCTTGTGTAGCATCCTCTTTGTGAGGGAAACAGAGCAATGAATTTAAAAAGAAAGGACCGGTATCAGAGTCGTATCAGACTTTTGGAAAATTTTGTCACCTGATTGGACATGTTGGAGAATTTGATCGAAAACTGCATTCACAGATTGAAAATTCAAATAAATTGGCTTCTCCCCCCCCCCCCCCCCCCCCCAACACACACATCCCCACTGCTACGTGACTGGCAGACCCCCAGCTCCCCACCTAGCCTTCGGTCTAGAGATGAATGTTTGCCACCAGTCTCTTTTGCCTGACTGATTAGAGAGTATAAGATCAATCGGTAAATACCAATTTGAAAAATTCCCGAAAAAACTTTAAAAATCTAAAATCTCTCTTCACACAATGAATTTAATAGAAACACTGAACCTCTTTAACCCTGGAGGTTTTCCTGACTAACTGTGACACCACACCATGTCAGTCAAGATGCATTTCAGTAATTTCTAGTATTGGCTGCCTCTAGACTTGACTAGAAATAAAAACCACTGCAATGGTAATAGGAGTATTGTCTGTAGGACTTCTTGATTATGTCTCAGACATTGTAACCTCCAAAAAACAATTCAGAGAAATTGAGGTTAATTTACAGGGAAATTAGGTCTTAGTACAGGCGTTGAACTAAAAAAAGTGGTGTTACCTGGAAAAAATTTGATACAAGCTGATTTTGGTGTCATTCGACGCGGAATTTATCTGGGAACAACATATCCAAAATCCGCTAAAATCCGCCTTGGGGAAAATTTTTCATGGCGTCTCAACTGAGGGTGGGGTGGTGGCCATTTTTACCAATTTCCCGATGTCATTTTCCAGGCGGTTCTGTATTAAGGGCAGGAATTTTCATATCAGAGCAAGTGATCAGATTGAACATCCCATCCCCGTGCGTCACGTTTGACCAACCTTTATGGTTGAAGGCAAATGAGATAATAATTGATCAATCCATGAACATTGTCTGCAGGTTGGGTGGTTTCCACACAATCATGAGCTTTCTCGGCAGTATCGGCTCGATGATGGCTGGATCAGGTCTTGATGAAGCTTTGCAAGAAGTTTATGGTCCACTAGCAGTTCGGTCGATGTTGACCAGCAAAGCTGTTTCCAGAGCTATGCAAGGCCACCTCCTAGTAGAAGCTGCACTGACGAATAAATTATTGGGTGCCATAACCACATCCGAAATGAGCGCGAATGTTTCTCCTCCGATGAGCCCACCCACTGTTGAGAGTGTACAGATAAACCAGAGGGACTTAGATGGTGTGAAGGAGTCATACAAAGGTGTGCTTGAAGGCGCGGTCACCCTTTCTGATGTTAGCAGCTCATCAGCTCTCGTGACGGTGAACACTTGCCTTGACAACTACAAAGCCAAACTGTCAAGAGAAATCACGCACCGCTAAGCTATGGGTACAATATCTAGAATATATTCAGGTACTGAAAATGTTCATCCGTGGAGAACGTCTTGGCGATTGGAATCTCCATCTCATTGCTGTTGGTAGAATGCTGAACCTCTTCGCCGCAACAGGGCATGTACACTATGCCAAGAGTTGCAGAGTCTATCTGCAAGTGATGCTTGAACTACCAGAAAAACATCCTTGGTTGTATGAGAGATTCTACTGTGGCAGCTTTCTATACGTCGAAGTTCTAGGATTTGGGCAGGCCTCTCTAGTGATCTTGTTATTGAGCAAGTTCTTATGCGTTCAATTAAAAGTCGGGGTGGGTTGACGCGAGGTCGTGGCGTGACGGAATCTGTACGACAGGAGTGGATTTACACGATGCATAAATGCGCAGAGATACATGAAGCCATGACAACGTTGACCGACCTAAAGCTCAATACCAGCGAACAGCATGTAGATATGGGCACATCCTGTCGAAAACGAGACAACTTAGACATGGCCAGAATACTAGAGTGGTTTGACACACACAACCCGTTCGATGGAAACGAACGATTGCATTCTCTGTCATCTGGTTTGTTAGCTTCCGAGGGAGATGGTATCAACTGCGATGTCACTGAGTCTGTAGGGGCAGAGATACACGCTAGATTAGACAACACTATTGTTTCCAATGCCACTATCAAATGAAGTGATCAAATCCGTACCCTAGCTCACCTCACCCCCGGGTTGAAGCTAGATGACCAGAGGGTGACAATTGACCCCTCAACTTTGTTTACCAGACTGGTTGCTATTGCCCAGAGAGAGCAAGACATGGCACAGTTCTTTGCGTATGAACTAACTGTAATGCCAACAGCCCTCTTCAAAGATTTTTTCCTCAGAAAAGCAAACAAGGCGGACCTAGCAACTGCAATAACTGATGGCTTATCCCTTACTAAACCACCATCTGATGGTCTGTACATACTCGACGGGGGCGCTCTCCTCCACAGAGTTAAATGGAAGACAAACACCACTTACTTGGAAGTGGCAAACCAGTATGTTGGATACGTAATGAAGAAATATGGGCGGAATTGTCGAATTGTCTTCGATGGTTATGGTCAACAACCAACAAACAAGACTCAGGAGCAGAGAAGAAGAGCTCTCCACGTTTGTGCTGATATCCGTTTGACGAACAACACGACTGCCCACAAAAATCAGGAACTGTTCTTATCGAATGGAAATAATAAAATGCAGTTTATAAAAATGCTTTCCACATCACTGAGAGAGGCTGGGCATATTGTTGAATGCAGTTCTGGAGATGCTGACACTAACATTGTTGACAATGCAGTTCAACTTTCGTCCCAGGGAAAAACAGTTGTCATTGTTGCAGATGATACAGATGTACTAGTTATGTCCGTATACCATTGGGATCGTACTTGGTCTGATATCTATTTCCAGTCAGAAGCACGGAAGTCACACAGGGGTGGAGATGCATGGAAAATCGCAGATATAGTAGAGAAGATTGGAGAAACAACTCAGAAGAACCTCCTCTTCATTCATGCATGGAGTGGGTGTGATGTCACATCAGCAACGTTTGGGCACAGGAAAACGTTGCTTCTCAAGAAGTTAGAGAAGTCATTGCCTATTCAAAATATATCAGAAGCAATGCCTGACAGTACCATTTCTCAGACAGAGGTTGGGAAAATGGGGACTGAACTGTTCGTTATGTTGTACTCTGGCAAACATTCAGACACTTTGAATGGTTTGAGATATTCAAAATTTATGACAATGGTCACTTCCAGCAAATCGGGAATTGAACCACAAAAACTTCCCCCGACTGAGCGTGCAGCACATTTCCACAGCCTGCGAGTTCACCAACAAATAATGGTTTGGAAACTATTGGATAACGATGCCCTAGATCCTGAGGAGTGGGGCTGGGAAAGTCGTGGGAATGAGTTGATACCTGTGATGACTGACCTGGGTGCAGCGCCTGAGGCTCTTCTCAAAGTTATCCGCTGCAAATGCAAAATGACATCCAAAAAGCCATGCGGAACAAACATATGTTCTTGTAGAAAGAATGCGCTCAAATGCTTGTCTGCCTGTGGAGACTGTCGGGGTGAGAATTGCTTCAATGCCGAGCCGATTGAGGTCGGGGAGGAAATCGGCGACAATGAATAACCGTGAAGAACACCAACAAATGTCTTGTTAGACCTCATCATGTAGTTAAATTCCTGTTATTATATTGGACCAGTCAACATTATCTGCACCTCATTGTATGCGAAAACATCGATCAAAGAACCATTTCTAGTTTTGTATTCTGTGCAGAAGTATCTTAAATCGGGAGTGAAAATTTGAGAAAAAAATGTGATTTTTGGGGTTATTAACCCTTTTTCCTCATAAAAAGTGTGAGGATTTCATCAGGCAATTGCCTCTCAATATAATTAACATTTGTATCTGGTCGCCTGCGACACAAAATAATATATAAAACTCAATCTGTGACATATAAACGGCTGAAACCCCAGAAACACAATTTTCCCCCTTCACGAACAACCCCCTGACAGGAAATCTGACATGAAAAATTTTCCCCAAGGCGGATTTTTGCGGATTTTGGATATGTTGTTCCGAAATAAATTCTGCGTCGAATGACACCAAAATCAGCTTGTATCAAATTTTTTCCGGGTCGAACCCTACTACGCCTCTACTATCTGTTATGATTAATTAACTGGTAGAGTGCTAAATTATTTTTGGTAATCAAAATTTGTTCTCATGTCTTTGCCTGGTTATGATTTGTGAGAGAGTGCCTATGAGCACTCTACCATAAATTGTAACAAGGCAATGCTTGCAGACTAAATTATTTCACTTTAAGGGCAATATGGAGCTCGTCCGCAGAATATGAAGCCTTTAAATTGTGGTACCCACACTTTTGAGTAAAGCCCAAATTTGGGCTTCCAGCACTCAACCAGTTAAGAAGTTGACTAATCTCCTGAAACAACCATAATCAACTACAATATCAAAGTCAATGATTATAGGTTTTTCATCACTTCTTGACTAATGAATTATTAGTTATTACCCTCCTCCCCATCCTGCTCATAAGAAGTGTCGGAAGCTGTAGAATATCAAAATACATTGTAATTGCTATGGGAAAGATGTATAAAGATGCAACACATGACACCAGGTCTGGCAATCTAGAAAGTATGGGAGTACAAATAATTGCCCTTCTCAGTTTGCCAAGGAATGCAATTGCCTTCTTAAATCTCAATGCAGCTATTATTAGACTCTTGACCACCTCAGGTCCAAACCTGAGTCTACACTCAAGTTTGGGCATGATATGGTCAGGAGTCTGAATTTTCCTTGGAGAGCAGTAAGCCTGCAGCATGCCTAAAGAATGTCTGGCCCAAGGAAACTAATGGCCCAAAATATTGGTTTCTATATAGTTATTTCTAGAGGTCACAGAGTAAGATTGAAGTCACCTTTACTCAATTATTCTTCAAAATGCTGTATGCAACCCGAGGGCTACCACTAAAATACGATCAAGGAGAAGTCTTCTCCCCGCAGGATACAACAAAACTGTTCAAGCTGCTGATAAATGTATTACCAAATAAAAATATGCTCAGAATATGTAAACATTTTTATTTTGGAGTTATGGTTCTACACTACTTATTTCAGCTGGTTCTTTGTCTAGCTGCATATTTAAACAGTATTCTATCCACAAGCATTGGAATCACAGCACAACTACACAATACATGTAAATGTCAAACTGTCAAAAATGTTTTCATTTTTTTGCAATTCTCCTACATTCAATTAACCCTCTGCACAGTGATGTTAAAATACTGAAATTTCACATAGCAATTTTTGCACGTAATGCAACTACAATTTGAACCAACTCAGTCTTGTTTGACAGAGCTCACTCTATCAAAGAAGTCTGAATTGGTTAAATTCCTGGATGCATTATGGGAAATATAAGCAACTTGAAATTTTGAGATTTTGATACCAGTGTGCATTGGGTTAAAGTATGCTGAGCAGCAACTGTAATTTGAAGGAAAGGGGAATTTAAAATATTCTCAGAAGTAATTAAACTCCCTCAAATTTCATTTGTTCAACTTCAGAACATTTCTTGCAGTTCACCTACAATTACTTCATGGCTGCTGAAGGGCAGAAATAAGTTGAATGAAACAGAAATTAAAGGAAATTTGTGGTCTCAGAACAAGTACTTTAATACATAATTTATATGTTAAAGTACTTAATCTGAGACCACAAATTTTGAGAAGTTGCATACTGGCCTACAATTTTTTGGTCATCAAAAATTTGGTCACATGTCATTACCTTGAAACAATTTATGGGAGAGCACCTGCAGGAACTCTCTCCCATAAACTGTAACAAAACAAATCCATACAGAATCAATAATTTCACTTAAAGAATAATTTGAAGCACATCCAGAAAATATGAAGCATTGAAGTTATGGTACAAGTACCTGTACTTCAGAAATAAATTATGGACAGCCACGAGGGGTGGAGGTGGGAAGGGTAGGACAAAAATTGCAGACATAATGTGGTATTTTTTGTTTTTCACATTTTTATGACTCACCCACCCCTATCTGCAATTTTTTTCCATAAATTTTTGGACACCAACCCCCTCCTGGAAACAAAAATCTGCTCTCCTAGCGTTGCATGATAAAATAGGTATGAAAACCATTGAGTATGCAAATTGTTGGAATTTCCAAGATAATCACCAGCTCTGTGCACGAAGAATAATTGCAAAATAAAACATGGATGATCCAGCTATTATATGTAATCCAGTATAACTCCAAAATCTCCAAGAGTGGATCTTCATGAAATCTTACATGCATGTTCAGTATGGCATGCTCTTTCAAGCACATTAGAGATGGTACTCACACATTCCACTAATGAGTTATGACACTTTTTCATTAATTAAATTTTCAGTCTGTCCTAATCAAACTGATGTCACATTGAGTGTTATATCACCGGAGCGTGTACAGACCATGATAAACTTTCGAAACAAAAAGACAAATTTACTGTTATTATATTGCATTCACAATCTACTTTTCGCATTTTGTCCAATTTAATTTCAATTGTTTCAAACTTGGAATATTTTTTCATTCGTCGTGTGACAGCAAGCCTCTCTCATAGAAGTTGTTAACAAGTTGCCTTTATTCACTGTTTCCCTCCATTGTTTATTTAAGCTCTATTCACTAAGTTAATAAGGCATTAAGACCCAGTGAAAGATTACTTTAATCTTTATATTAAGTAAACGTATTATAACATGACACACTTATTGTATTGTATATATAGCCTTGATCACAAGTAAGAAATTAGTTATAGTCTGCATTTCCGAACGTTACTCTGCTTCATGTTATTGGGAAATCCCACAAGCTATTACTATAATATTGTTAGGATATCCAAAAAGACCAGTTGTTAAATGTTTGTTGCTGTGAAATATTTGGAGTACCAGATTCAATATTGAATTGTTATCACCTCTAATTCACTTCCGAGTCATCAGTTGAACTCCAAAGTTACACAACAGACACCAACTGTCATATCCCCACGGTTATAGTTATATGATGGGTTGGGTGTACACCCATGGCAGTTGTCCAGTTCTGGTTTTACCTGACACATATTAATACAAAGTATGAGCAACAAAGTTTGTATGCGTAGACATACATTTAGGTCATCTTTAACTGGTACAGTGCTGGATGCTCATATTTGGGTTTTACAATGAAGTGCAGATGCCCTAGTTTGAAAGCTTCATATTCACTGGATGTGTATCATATTACCTATGAAATGAAATTATTTACTTTGTATGGATTTTGCTTACATACACTCTCCCATAAATTGTAATGAGGCAAAGACATGTGAACAAACTTTGACTGCCAAAAATAATTTAGCACTCCACCAATTAACAATGAGATAATTTGCTTAAATCTTTGAAAGGAATGATGGCTGTAGATTACATCAGCTAGACCACTCTCATTCAAAACTGGGATATTGAGACTATGAACAAAAAATATAGGCCCCAATTATTTCCACTTATTTTGGTTATCACACTGACTGATACTCTTGTAGAATATTTCATTTGAGACATTACAGGCTGCTGAGCCACAGAAGTGACCAAAAGAGCAGACCATCTACACTGATGTGACTTTTTTATTTCTTTTTGAAGTGGTAGGTAGCAGACATGAACACACATTTTTAGCTTAACATGACAAAGTCAAGATAAGCTATTACCATCACGCGTGCGGAAGTCTGTTAGTTCTTGTCCGATTGTCATGGAATTTCATATGCAGGTTTGAAGTCATGTCTAGATGAGAACGTCCCCTTTTGGTCACGATCGGTAAACCGTGATGGCTGCCCAAGCCCTAAACTTGAAAACCTTTAGCACAGTCTACAGGTCGTATTTATGAAGGGATTTCATGGTAACTTGGTAGGATGGCTGTATAATATCTAGATGAGAACATCCCCTTTTGGTCATGATCTGTCAACCTTGATGTCTGCCCAAGCCTGAAACCCAAAAACTTTTAGCACAGTCTGCAGATCATATTTAATATGGAGGGATTTCATTGTAACTTGGTAGGATGACTCTGTATGATGTCTAGATGAGAACTTCCCCATTTGGTCACAATCTGTCAACCATGATGACTGCCCGAAAACCTTTAGCACAGTCTACAGGTCGGATTTATGGAGGGATTTCATGGTAACTTGGTAGGATGACTCCATATAATGTCTAGATGAGAATGTCCCCTTTTGGTCGCGATTGGTCAACTGTGATGACTACTGGGGCCCGAAGCCCAAAAACCTTTAGCATAGTCTACAGATCAATATTTATGAAGGGATTTCATCGTAACTTGGTAGGATGACTCCAGATAATGTCTAGATGAGAATGTCCCCTTTTGGTCACGATATTTATCCATGATGGCTGCCCAAGCCCAAAACCTGAAAACCTTTAGCATAGACTACAGGTCGCATTTATGAAGGGATTTCATTGTAACTTTGTAGGATGACTCAGTATAATGTCTAGATGAGGACATCACCTTTTGGTCACGATCGGTCAACCATGATGGCTGCCTGAGCCCAAAACCTGAAAACCTTTAGCACAGTTTACAGGTCGTATTTATGAAGGGATTTCATGGTAACTTGGTAGGATGACTCTGTATAATATCTAGATGAGAATGTCCCCTTTTGATCATGATCTGTCGACCGTGATGGCTGCCCAAGCCTGAAACCCAAAAACTTTTAGCACAATCTACAGGTCATATTTAATATGGAGGGATTTCATTGTATGATGTCAGATGAGGACATCCCCTTTTGGTTGCGATCGGTCAACCATGACCGCTACGCAGGCACGAAGTCCGAAAACCTTTAGCACAGTCTACAGGCCATATTTATGAAGGGATTTCATTGTAACTTGATAGGATGACTAGTTTCGGAATAATTTCACTGTAACTTGGTAACTTTTAGTTGACATACATTAATGACACTTTCATTTTGAACACTTACACATACTGGTACATGGTTTGTTGCTCATCCTCTGTATGATCTTTGGAGATTGGAAACTCATTTTTTGGCTCAGGTTGAGCACACTTTCATTTATTTATATTGTCACATTGTAAAGTAACTTCCCAAAAGTTTTTATTCCTACCCTTTCTGTTGCTTTAACTGGCAGAGAGCTAAATTATTGTTGGTCATCAAAATTTGTTCACATGTCTTGGCCTTGTTACAGTTTATGGGAGATTGCCTTGACAAACCAAATCAAAACAGACTAAATAATTTTACTTCCAAGATAATTTAAACTATATCCACTGAGTATGGTGCCTTTATGTTGTGAGGCTTGTACTTTAGACTAAAGCCCAAATTTGGGCTTCCAGCACTCTACCAGTTAAATAATACAAAATACCACCTAGTTCTCTACAATGGAGCCTGAGCAGGCATTTGTGTCCTTGTACAAAAACATGGTAAAAATATAGAGGAGGGGATGGCAAAACAGGGTCAGTGTCACAAGTGAAGCATAGTGAATTAAGTCACCAGAGGTGGTGTCATTCAGTTTATTCCACACTAAAAACCCCAAGGAAATTATGTTAAAATTGGTTAAAACCATATGAACTACTGATTCAATAATAGCAATGACAGTACATTCCACAATGGGATTAACATTGGATGTCTTGTCACTTTGAAGCTACATTACTGAATGACAACAAAGGGAGATTGTCCGCCAGTGAGCATATCAAGGGGGATAATATGTTACAACTATACATTAACCCAACAGATGCCTATGTACACACTACAGGAAGACCACCAGTACAACAAAATGACCATCTACATGTGCATTTTCAATAAACTGTTCTGCATATTATTTCCCACTTTCCAACCAACACCCACCCGTCTCTACTATTAGTAGAATTCAGTCATAGTTTACACCAATACAAGGGTGAAAACTATTCACATTGCTTTATAATAGGCATTGGGACTAGCTTATATTATTGTGACCTTGTTTGATCTGAGAAAACACAGCCCCACATTTTGTCTACAATTTTTTCCTCCCCCTTTCCCTGGTGAAGAAATCCTTTTAGTACAGGGTTTCGCCATCAAAGTGAAATGGCTGCTGAGCTATATGGGGGCAAATGATCTCCTCTACCTTATTTAAAGTGGGTGTTAGTTCCCTTTCTTTGATTTTCAGAACTACAGGTTTGTCAAACTGTGAGTAATTCTTACCAACAAGTAAGGAAGTTCATTACTGGTGGACTGGTAGGCACATTAGACTTCTGATCAAGTGGTCATGCATGAACTTAAATCAAAAACATTTGATAAAAGCTCACTGGGATCAATCAAACAGTGATATATTTCAGCAGGTTTCAATTTTATCCAAGAAGGCACATGGGTTTCGAGCATGTGTTATCAGGGTTTGGTGCAATTTGGATTGGGAGGATATGGTAAACTACAGTAAATATTATTCCACTTAAACCCCTGCCCCTTCTCTCCCCCCCCCCCCACCCCACAACCACCTCCATCACTTACAAGGTGTGAAGGATACACTTCAGTTATAAAGTTTATCACCTTCTTTTCAAGAGCAATCCCAGGCAGTTGGGCTGTTAGCATAGACTAATTAGACCCTGTTATTTCACCAGGAAAAAATTACCAAAACTTTGTTGCCCCACTATGGAATGAAATTTTATTCTTTAGTGTTGGGATTTTCAAAATCAGGCAACACTAGGACTTTGATATAACCCTTTACCCAATGAATCGGCCACATCCACCCGCATAATATGCAAATTCAGCAGTTGAAAAAATATTATTTTTCAAAAAATTTCAACAAAACCATATCATGTGACCCCTCGTTGGAACGAGCTCATCGAGCTCGTTCCAACGAGTGGTCACATGATATGGTTTTGTTGAATTTTTTTGAAAAATTAAAACTAGAGGCTCTACAGAGCCTGTAATCGCTCACCTGGAACTACATATAAAAATGTGTTTTTCCATAGGCCTTCCATGGTAACAATGAGCTGCAATGGTGACCATGTTTGCAACATTACATCAACATTACATGAGGATCATTGGTAGAAGGTGTCCCAGTCCTCAATCACATGAAGTTTCAAAACATTTGAATCCATCAAACAGAATCATAGAATGTCTCTGGTGGCCATATGTTTTAACCAACGTGAACAAAAAGTGGATCGTTTGTGGAGGGCCTCCTATAGACCATTCCTGCCAAGTTTTGGTTCACATAATTCCAGAGAGAAGATGAAAATGGGATTTCCCGTAGGGTTTTTCTATAGTAACTATAAACCGCAATTGTGGCCATGTTTGCAACACAATAACATTAAATGAGGAACATTGGTAGAGGGTGCCCCAGTCATCAACCATGCCAAGTTTCAAAACATTTGGCCCTGTGGTTTCAGAGGAGAAGAGTTTTCAAAATTGACCAATCAGAATCAAAGAATGCTTCTGGCGGCCACGTTTTTCATCAAACAGGAATAAAATGAGTAATAGTTGTAGAGAACCTCTTATAGACCATGCATGCCAAGTATGGTTCACATTGGCTCAGTGCTTTCTGAGAAGATGATGAAAATGTGATTTCCTATAGTAACTGTAAGCCACAATTGCAGCCATAATTGCAACCCGATGAAGATTAAATGAGGATCATTGGTAGAAGAGGGTTACAGTCATTAGTCACATTAAGTTTCAAAACATTTGGCCTTGTAGTTTCGAAGAAGATTTCTTGAAAATGCACACATTTATGAATTCTGTTTCATCACAAAAAGCAGTAAAAGAAGGTTAAATATTTTGAAAATTACAGACAGTATTCTTTTTCAAATAGCTTTGGCTAGGTAAGGGTTACAGGAAACACATTTTACTCCAATTTTGTCATATCTTAAATGATTTATTAAATAAACAAAACTTCCATGCTTTTCCAAACACCTGCCATCAATCAGTATTTCAGATAAGTAACTTGAGAATTATAATGTAATTACTTCACTTGTTTACAGTAGTAGTCAAAATAAGTTGTAGGATAATCCTATAAACTATGTATCTTTTCTCTTCCTACACTGATAACACCAGAAGCTGACATCATTTTCTGGAAAGCTCTCACTGAAAGCTTTCCAGAAAATGTCAGATTCTGATCTTGTCAAGGCAGGAGCAATAGTTTACTTAGTTTATTGCCATTATGCTACAACTTATTTTGACTTGTACTGTATACACAATATTTTGGGTTTTTTTCCCAGTTCTCAGTGGAGAAAACTGGAACCAACCATTACCAGATTCTCAAAAAACAAGTATTTTGCTGACAGTATCGATCTTCATACAGACAGGAGAGGCATTGGGTTAAGCATTAGAATATAGCCTCTAGTGGCCACATATTTCCATCCTCTCATAGACCATGCCTGCGAAATTTGGTTCACGTTGGCTCAGTAGTTCCAGAGAAGAAGATGAAAATGTAATTTCCCATAGGGTTTCTATAGTAACTATAAGCCGCAATTGTGGCCATGTTTGAAACTCGATCAACATTAAATGAGGATCGTTGGTAGAGGGGGTTCCAGTCATCATTTATATAAAGTTTCAAAACATTTGGCCTGGCAGTTTCAGAGGAGAAGATTTTTGAAAATCTACCAACCAGAATCAAAGAATGCCTCTGGAAGCCATGTTTTTCGTCCGACGGGAATAAAATGAGGATCGTTTGTAGGGGACCTCCCATAAACCATTCCTGCCAAGTTTGGTTCACACCAGATCAGCGGTTACAGAGCAGAAGATGAAAATGTGAAAAGTTATGGACGACGGACGCCAAGTGATGAGAAAAGCTCACATGGCCTTTTAGGCCAGGTGAGCTAAAAATGATATTTAAAATAATAAATTTTGATATCATGTGCGTTGGGTAAATGGATAAGCTCTGATGATATGAATGGAATAGGTAGTAGTAATTGTGAGATAAATCTATATACTTACTTTTTACAAACTATAATTAGAGCTATTAATAATACTATTGCTACAGCAACAAGTACTCCACACACTATTATGGCCTCTGAAAAAAAAGGTTGCATACTCAGTTTCACAGTGTTATTGTTGTTTCATTTATTTGCTTAATCCTTAATTACTTATTTAATTATCTCGTTTTCAAATTTTTCCAAACAATTTCAACAAAACCATATCGTGTGACCCCTTCAATGGAACAAGCTTTATGAGCTTGTTCCAATGAGGGGTGACGCGGTATGGTTTTATTGAAATTTTTTGAAAAATTTGGTTTTGATCAATTTGTAAATTACGCAGATGTGATCAATCATTAGCTAAAGGGTTAAACACAAGTTGTGAGTAACAGAACTGATATTTGTCCTCAGTATCAAAGAAATATATTTTATGCTGACAATAATTATTGACTCCTAATACTGGAACAGACTTCATGAATCTTTTCAAAGGATGAATCATAAGATATATGACAAAAGTTAAAATAAGAGATGGGGACTGTGGTTACACGATGGTTAGAGCACTGTACTTTAAACAGAAAGATCAACAGTTCTATCCTAACCAGTGTGACGGCATTGTGTCATTGGGCAAGAACTGCAATCCTGATTGCCCACTTGGGGGCAGGGTGATGCTGAGTATGAACGCATACTCTTACCTAATAATAATAATATTGATAGGTGAATAATAGTGATGGTCAGGATATCTGATAATTTTTATTGAAAATTATAATAGTTATGGCATTTTCCCTCTATTTCCCATCGCCAAATAATAGTGACTGCTGGGATTTTTCTCCAAAATTAATAATGGTATTGACACTATAGTTTGGCAGGTGAGAGTACTGCACGTCGATGGTACACTCGCATTCAACTGCTGCTAGCTCTGCTTATGTGGAGTTAGTAAGTTGGAGAGTATGACAGTTGCTTGCCATTTGCTCAGTGGTTCTCTCTGGCTTCTCTAACCTGTACAACTATCCAACATGATGTGACCATGGTCAGGGATACCAAGAGCGAGGATGGGCCCAGAGGCAATGTGTAGAATGGCGTTATGGGTCCTGCGCGTGATGGCACAAAGCGATAATCAGGCACTGGGGGTCCTCTCCCTAAATTTTTTTTTAAATTAGTGTTAGGAGATGTATTCTCCTGCATTTTCTTGACAATATCTATTCAATTATTTCCTTACAAGTTGGGTAATTTATTACCTGCATTTCTGTGTGTATGATGTATTTTTTCTCCAAAGATAATTGTGATCACCATGATGCAGGAAAGACCGGTGGAAAACCAACAAACTGGAACTAGAGTTTTTTATATGAATGGAACCTGGTCAGAAATGCAACTATGAACCTCTACCAGCATCAGAGGCCTGTACCAAATACCTTCTCATGACTTTCAGCTTTTTAAAACACCAAAAATCCCAGGGCAATTGGGTTCCTAAACCACCCTCCCCTCCCTCCTCTTGGCACTGGTGACCATGGTTGTTGAAAGATTTGTTAAACCCCATTAACAAACAAACAAAAGTCAAAATGAGAGATAGATGTGATGCTAATTTTGTGTATTTTTTGTTTATTACTCTGGGTGGGTTGGCTCCTTAACTCTTTACCTGATATAATGGCCATAACTGCACATTACAACTGACAAAAATCACCATTCAAATTTTTTTATTTTGTAATTCAAAAGACATTGCTTATGACCCTAACTACAATAAAATACTTGAGACCAAACATGAAAATTGTCCGTTTGTCAAGAAGCATCATCTGTTATTCGTGTCAGGTAAAAAAGTTAACTGTTTCAATGCAGGTTGACACTATAAGGGCTATAGTGGAGAAATCTGGCACTGTTACAAGCATGTTCTTCATGATTTTTTGATACGCTTAAAAGAAAAGGATTTAACCCTTTGAACACTGGTGGTATCTTCCATGCCAGTTATATGGCAGAAATTGGAAGAATCCATATCCATTATTTGGGGGTAGAGCAATTAATATTTTCAACATGCAGCCTTCAGGCTGCACGTTGAAAATATTAATTGTTCTACCACACACATTCACTTAGTAGCCATCCTATTTAATGAAATTATGACGTATCCTGTTGCTGGACTGGAAAAGTGGTCTCTCATGTTGAAAGAGTTAACTGATGGAGTTCTCAATTATATTCCATCATCAAAATTTGTTCACTTGTATTTGCATTGTTACAATTTATGGGTGAGTGCTTGGGGGCTTTGTGCCTGTGGGCATTCTCCTATAAACTGTAACAAGACACATCCTAACAGACTAAATAATATCAATTCAAAGATAATATGAAGCAGTTCGATTGAGTGTGAAGTAGGGCCCGACAAATCATCATGTTTCACTTGAATCGAATCTTGAACTGAATCAAGCAAAAAGTTTGAAACTGATTGGAATCTCAAATCAAATCCACTTTTCAATTGTTATGATCTTACAGCCTACTGGTGCTGTCCATCTCTGTTGTGGACCCAATATCAATAGGCATACTAGATTATCAGAAAATTGACAGGAATCATAAAGGTGGTAGAAGAAAAATGTCATTTATTGTAGGGCTGTCATGATTAATCGATTAATCGATTGTCGATCGATCACGTCAAAATCAATTAGTATTTTTCGTTGTCAAAGAATCGGTAAATTTTATCCAGTTTCAGACGTTTAATAATTAAAAAAAAAATTGATGAAAAAACTATTTTTCTAAAGGTAAAAAGTCAAGAACGTCCACGTTAAACCTCAAGAAACTGTTAGAAGAATTTGTCCTTTAGGTACATTCAAAGCTTTGATGTTCTGAACTTTTGAACCGTCAGTGTAATAATCAAGACCGGTTGGCAGTTGCGAACTTCGCAACTGCCGACCGGTCTTGATTATTACACTGACAGTTCAAAAGTTCAGAACATCAAAGCTTTGAATGTGCCTAAAAGAGGATCGTCCTCGTTGTTTACTTGAGGTAGGTCAGCTGACTTGAACTTCATTTTTGTATCTAGGTACGATTAATCAATTATTATCGATTATTTGCAACGATTAACCCTTTACCTAACATGAAAAGCAGACGACACTTGCAAAAAAAAATTCTTGAATAACTAATTTTTTTCATTTTTTGTCTCAAAAACATAGTTTATGACCCCTCATTGGAATGAGCTCGACGAGCTCGTTCCAATGAGGGGTCATAACCTATGTTTTTGAGACAAAAAATGAAAATATTTTGAAAATTAATTGGCGATTTTTTAGAATGCGCTGGCCGGTTTTGGCCGTTATGTTGGGTAAAGGGTTAATCGATTCCTAAATTAAAAACCCGGAGGTCCATTGGCTGAAACATTGCTTGTGTTTTTTGTCGATATATACAAAATTTGAAAGTTATAGCTTGGGTGATAACCCCATGCCGTGGGTGATTTAGTTACAATCCACTCTCCATGTACTGTAGCTGTTTCTCATGTCCCAGAAGTGTCGAAAGCAGAGGCGTAGAAAGGCAATATTTTGACAATATGTCACAGGAGAGAGTCAGAGAAGGTTTGCCTATGGGAACTGGGGGGGGGGGGGGAGGGGCTGAATTCAGCTTATTTGCCCTCCCCAACCCCTGGTTTATCTGCCACTGGTCAAAACATTTGGCTTGGAAGGAAAGAGAATGCATTTTTTAAAGTTATTTGTGATAAATTTTCTTGTATTGTCCTCTTGTAGTACTTCTATAAGGAAAGTGTTACAGCTTCAGATCTAGAAATCTATACCTGAACTGGTTGAATGTGCTAGAAAACCAGTTGATATATGGGGTTGGGTAGTGGTGTTATTAAGGAAGTGTGTGCTTCCTATGTTATAGCCATGTACAGAAGGAAGCAAGCTTGGAAATAAGCAATCTGTCATTTGTAGAATGAGGTCTCCAGAGGGTGAATTTGCTGGTGCTATCCCATACAGTGGGCTAAAATTCCCCAATTTATCCTCTGGGAACCTATTTCTGTTTGGGCATGAAACCTTGATTCAGAATGAGGTTCACCGAGGGTAAATTTTGTAATGCTACCCTGCACAGCAGGGTAGCATCACCAAATTTACCCTCTGGGGTATTATATAATTCACACTTCTTCAAACTGAAGCAATTGCCATACTGACCCCATATTGATAGAAGGATAAACTAGAGGCTCTAAAGAGCCTGTAATCGCTCACCTGGAACTACATATAAAAATGAGATTTCCCATAGGCTTTCCATGGTAACTATGAGCTGCAATTGTGGCCATGTTTGCAACATTACATCAACATTACATGAGGATCATTGGTAGAAGGTGTCCCAGTCCTCAATCACGTGAAGCTTCAAAACATTTGACTTTGTAGTTTCAGAGGGGAAGATTTTTGCAAAATCCATCAATCAGAATCAGAGAATGTCTCTGGAGCCATATTTTCCATCAAAAAGAGAACCATTTATAGAGGGCCTCTTACAGACCATTCCTGCGAAGTTTGGTTCATATCGGCTCAGTAGTTCCAGAGAAGAAGATGAGGAGCATTTGTAGAGGACCTGCCATAAACTATCCCTACCAGGTTTGGTTCACATCAGCTCAGTAGTTCCAGAGAAGAAGATGAAAATGTGATTTCCCATAGGGTTTCTATAGTAACTATAAGCCACAATTGCAGCCATGTTTGCAACCCGAGCAACATTACAAGAGTATCGTTGGTAGAGGGAGTCTCAGTCATCAACCACACAAAGTTTCTAAACATTTGGCCCTGTGGTTTCAGAGGAGAATAGTTTTCAAAATCCACCCATCAGCATCAAAAAATGCTTCTGGCAGCCATGTTTTTTGATACACAGTAACAAACATGAGGAGCATTTGTAGAAGACCTTCCATAGACTATCCCTACCATGTTTGGTTCACATCAGCTCAGTAGTTCCAGAGAAGAAGATGAAAATGTGATTTCCCATAGAGTTTCTATAGTAACTATAAGTTGCAATTGAAGCCATGTTTGCAACCCGATCAATATTAAATGAGGATCGTTGGTAGAGGGGGTCCCAGTCATCAACCATACAAAGTTTCAAAACATTTGGCCTTGTGGTTTCAGAGAAGATTTTTCAAAATCCACCAATCAGAATCAAAGAATGCCTCTGGTGGCCATGATTTCAAACCCATGGGAACAAAATGAGGATCATTTGTAGAGGACCTCCCATAGACTACCCTGCCAGGTTTGGTTCACATTGGCTCAGTAGTTGCAATTGCAGCCATGTTTGTAACCTGATCAACCTTACATGAGGATTGTTGGTAGAGGGGGTCCCAGTCATCATTTATGTGAAGTTTCAAAACATTTGGCCTGGCAGTTTTAAAGGAGATGATTTTTGAAAATCCAACCAGAATCAAAGAATGCCTCTGGAAGCCATGTTTTTCATCCGACAGGAACAAAATGAGGATCATTTGTAGAAGACCTCCCATAGACCATTCCTGGCAAGTTTGGTTCACACCGGCTCAGCGGTTACAGAGAAGAAGATGAGTATCATTGGTTGAGGGTGTCCCAGTCATCAATCATGTGAAGTTTCAAAATATTTGGCCTTGCAGTTTCAGAGAAGAAGAAAATTTCAAAATCGACCAATCAGACCAATCTAGCATGTTGGCAGGCATATGGGTGGGTGCGTGGGTGGGCAAGTGGATGGGAAGGCAATCTTTCAGGCACAGGCAGGCAGGCAGGCAGGCAGGCAGGCAGGCAGGCAAATGAACGAATAAATGGATGGACAGATGGGGACTGACAGACTGCATTTCATAATATTCCAGCCATAATTGCTGGAAATCCATATCTACTTCTCTGAAACCATATGTGCAGGGTTAAGTTAGAAATCAACAGTACCATAGTAATACTGTTTACCAAATAGTGCCAGCACTCATTTATGGATTCTGTTTCAATAAAAATCAGTAAAAGAAGGTTAAAGAACATTTTGAAAATTAGAGTTTTTTCAGGCAGTACTCTCTTTCAAAGAACTTTGGATACGTAAAGGGTTACACAAAGAACAACATTTTATTCAAAGGATTTGTCATTATGTCTATCTTGAATGAATGATTAAATCAAAAGAATAATAATGTGGAGAATGCTGACCAGTATAAAATTACACCTAGTTTTCCAAACACCTGTCACCAATCACAACTTGACAGTTTTTCTGATAACATACAGTAGCAAAGTTATTTCCAGTTACATCCCAACATACTGTACACAATATTTTATCATTGTCCCAGTTCTCAGTGGAGAAAACTGCTACAGTAAGTGGGGAGTGTATTATCACTAAAACCATCCATAGAGTGGAAATTCCACACAAGCAATAACTGCAAATTTGTTGCAAAGCATAACAATCACAAGCAAAGTTCCAACCAATGGACTTCCATGTTAAACCCAGCGGTCCATTGTCTGGCACATTGCTTGTGTTTTTTTTTGTCCAGATGTACACAATTTGAAACTGATACTTTGCTTGATTATTCCACTACACAGGTGATTTAGTTACAATCCACTCTCCATTTACTGTACTATTCAATCTACACTGCTGGCATAAGGTTTATATTTTCATAATAGCATATAACAGCAAAGTTTCAAAACATTTGGCCTAGCTGGTAGTTTCAGAAAACATAACTGACCAAAGAGAAAGAGAGAATGCCTCTGGCGGCAATGTTTTCCAACTGACAGGAACAAAAAGACTCTTAAAGAGGATTGTTTGTGGGGGACCTCCCATAGACCATTCCTGCCAACTTTGGCTTAACAGTTCGAGAGAAGAAGATGAAAATGTTATTTCCCATAAGGTTTCTATAGTAACTATAAGCTTCTATTTTGACCATGTTTGCAATCCAATCACATTAAATGAGGACCGTTGGTAGAGGATGTCCCAGTCATCAACCATGCAAACTTTCAGAACATTTGGCCCTGTGGTTTCAGAGGAGTAGATTTTTCAAAATCCACCAATCAGAATCATGTTTTTCGATGCACGGTAACAAAAATGAGAAGCATTTGTAGGAGACCTCCCATAGACTATCCCTGCCAGGTTTGGTTCACGTCGGCTTAGTTATTCCAAAGAAGAAGATGAAAATGTGATTTCCCATAGGGTTTCTATAGTAAATATAAGCCGCAATTACGGCCATATTTACACCCAGATTAACATTAAATGACGATCGGTGATAGAGGGGGTTCCAGTCATCATTTATTTGAAGTATCAAAAAATTCGGCCTGGCAGTTTCAGGGGAGAAGATTTATGAAAATCCACCAATCAGAATCAAAGAATGCCTCTGGCGGCCATGTTTTCAAACCCATGGGATCAAAATGAGGATCGTTTGTAGTAGACCTCCCATAGACTATCCCTGCCGGCTTTGGTTTATGTCGACTCAGTGGTTCCAGAGAAGATGATGAAAATGTGATTTCTCATAGCTTTCTATAGTAACTATAAGCCGCAATTGCAGCCATTTTGTAACCCGATCAACATGAAATGAGGAGCGTCGGTAGAGGGGATCCCAGTAATCATTTATGTGAAGTTTCAAAACATTTGGCCTGGCAGTTTCAGAGGAGAATATTATGAAAATCCCCCAATCAGAATCAAAGAATGCCTCTGGCGGCCATGTTTTCAAACCAATGGGATCAAAATGAGGATCATTTGAAGAGGACCTCCCATAGCCTATCCCTGCCAGGTTTGGTTTATGTCGGCTCAGTAGTTCCGGAGAAGATGATGAAAATGTGATTTCTCATAGGGTTTCTATAGTAACTATAAGCCGCAATTGCGGCCATATTGTTACCCGATCAACATTAAATGAGATTTGTTGGTAGAGAGTGTCCCAGTCATCATTTATGTGAAGTTTCAAAACATTTGGCCTGGCAGTTTCAGAGGAGAAGATTTTTGAAAACCCACCAACCAGAATCAAAGAATGCCTCGGGAAGTCATGTTTTTCATCCGACGGGAACAAAATGTGGATCCTTTGTAGAGGACCTCCCATAGACCATTCCTACTAAGTTTGGTTCATACCATCTCAGCGGTTACAGAGAAGAAGATGAAAATGTGAAAAGTTTACGGACGATGACGGGTGCCAAGTGATAACAAAAGCTCATATGGCCGTTTAGGCCAGGTGGGCTAATAAAGGAAAGATAACTTAGTTGTGTTTATGGTATACATCCAGTGAAATTTACAGCCATTGCTACCATGTACCATGCTTCATAAATGGACATAGTATCATTTAAAGAAAGAAATCCCAAAGAATGTAGAGGTTTCCGAAGAATCTTATGGTGGGCACTGCCCCTCCCCCCTCCCAATGGCCTAACGTATAGCTAGGATGCTATAGTGGAGAGGGGGGAAACTGCTAGCCAGTACATGGTGGCAGTGGGCGGCTTCAGAGTTACAGAAGTGAGGGGGTACAGTTGGGCATTGCCGAGCCAGGGTGGGTTTCGGGAGGGGTGTCCCCTCCAGAAGTTGAGAAAATTTTTAAAACTTACGTTGTAAATGGTGTTCACTGGAGCATTCTTAGGCAATTAAATTAAAACAGTTTTATCCTTTTGAAACTTATTGGCTAGGTCTTTCAGTTATAGAAAACATTGTACATGGTGACATTTTAACGGAAGAACGCTGTTGCAAAGAGCGAGCACAAAGTACCAAACGACACTCAAATTGAAAATGAAAGTAGGCTGCATTCCAAACGGATGCGTTGCACGCTCTCGATTCTGGCATTCCTTGAATACTCTTAAGCGGTATGTTTCAGACCGTTTGAACGCGGCACGCCTTGTTGCAATTTGGGCCCTCGACTCTTGTTTGTTGTTTGCAGCTAATGTGTGTGTGGGGGGAGTGGGGGGGGGGGGTGTGGCACACACAAACATAATTTAAAAACTTCTCTGATTTAGTTCATTTGGGAATATGGAATTAAGCAAACCCACCATTACACCGCAACGTTCAATACAAAAATTAAAATGATAGTATTTTTTTTACTACGCTTGGCGAAAAAAGGGGAGGGGTAAGTACCCCCCCATACCCCCCCCCCCATGGCGCCGCCACTGCATGATGGTTGCCCATCCTGATATGCCTATGGCATACCACAAATCTCAAAAGAGGGCGGCGGGCGCCATTTATAATAGGGGGTTCCGGATATTTAACCAGAACATTTTGCTAAATTCAACGCTCTGAAAGTGAATCTGAAGCCTGTTTGTGCTTTTCCCCTTATTTGAGATCATATTGGGTCTCTTATGTTATGTCAAACGTGTGTTGGTCCTATTTAGAGGGAGGCAAATATTTGAGCCCGGGCTGGGGGTATTACCGGCTGTAATGAAACGCCCAGATGGGGGGGGGGGGGGGCAGTGGTCCCTCTTACTCCTGGAGGGAGCACAACCATGACCTTTCCTGCGGCAATCAGATATGCTGTGTTTAAAGGTACAATATCGTTAATCGCCGATTTTTGCAACGTTCAAAAGAGTACTTGTTTTTAATCCGATTCTTAAAAGTATCAACTTTATACTTAATTCTGAATTCTTGAAATAAAATCCGGATGAAATATTGAAGAGAAATTTAGTGAGACACTGCTTCGTTGAACTAATCCTTGCGACGTGATCATTGGCCCTCGGTGCTACATATATCCAAATGAAACATTCTGACCATGTGTCGAGGTTGTCCTCCCAATTTGGCTTGCCACCCACCCACGGTTTTCAAATCTTCCATCGCCCCTGAACTGCGGTGTAGCCTTGGCCTACGTCACAAATATGACAATGCTTTCGAAAAATTCAAAGACACCAAAAGCTAAAAAATCCGGATTAATTCAATAGACACATTGCCCTTTCATTTTATGAACATAAAATATGTGAAAAACTGCGCTAGTGGAAAGTCGAATATAGTGTGAGATATTATGAATCTGTATTACGATGTACCTGCCCAATCTAAAATTATTTTATAAAATAAACATTCGAACGAATGTCACACGAACAGAAATGCTGGAAAAAATAATTCAGAGTTACTTCCCTTAGGCCAGTGCCGAAAATCCTGAACAAATTTCAAGGTGGTCTCTGCAATCCGTTTTTCCCATATAAAATAGCACTGTATTTCAATGGTAGAAGCTATTGCCCAGTACCAAAACATTTGGGCAGGGTGGTGGTGGTGGTGGTGGTGGTGGTGGTGGGGGGGGGGGGGGGTAAATAGTGCCAATTATGCACTACCAGAACAGGAACTCTTGAAACTGACAATTGATATCTGAGAGATCAGTAGCTCAATACTACCATGGAACGGCACTGGAAGTGTTTCTTCAATAAGTTAAAGTTTCAGTCTAACGGTGGATGACAGGGAGATAGCCAATCTGGCCATGTCTTCCCTCCAACAGAATACATTCAAAAAATACAAACGGTCATTCATTACTGACAAACATGTTGAAATTGTGTATATTGAATTTTTCAACGTGATAGTGTAACTAAATGATTTACTATGTGCATTTTTTTAATAAATAATCTAATCTATAATCTCCTGCCTGTATTAATTATCTGCCCTCCAGGTTAAAAAATGGTCTAGACAACTTCAAAGAGGAGCCCAACCGATCAGAATTAAACAATATTCTGATTCCGATGCCCACCCCCCCCCCTCCCCCCCCCCAACAGAAACAACAACAAATAAGTAATTGTCTGGGATTTGTATATAAGTTTAATTGGTTGAGTGGTATATTATTTTTTGTGATCTAAATTTGTTCATCAAAATTTGTTTATTACAAACTATTGGAGAGTGCCCATAGGCACTCTCCAATAATTTGTAATAAAACAAACTTATATAAATCAAATATTATTGGTATTTGACTGAATATGAAAGGAAACATGAGCAAGGAAAATGTTGGCTTTTGCTCCGGTACCCTCATTTTCCTGAAAGCCCCGACAGTGGCCTCTAGCACTCAACCAGTTAATATAACATAAAAATAACCAAAAAAAGTGTTTGACCCATTATCATCATGCCTACCCTGTGTCACCGACACACCATCCTATCATCATCTTCGGTCTACGCTATATCTTTAACGTCTTGAGATATGTTAGAGTCCCTAGACTGCCCACAATAGTGAGCACTGACTGCGGGTAGAAACCAAGAAGAAAAGTCCCACAACCGATAATCTGGCTCATCATCGATGCAATTCCGTTAGTGGCCAGCGCCAACGGTGCATCCTGAGTGTACACACATCTTCATGTACAGTGAATGGTGGCGTTTTACTTTGGAATAAATTTACTTCCAATAAATACGTTCGCTTTCAGACAAGCGGATTTTGAGATAAGAAAATAAAATGCAGTACACTTGAATCAGATTTGCAATAAAGTGTCTAGAAAAGGTCTTTGAGTTGGTCCACGCTCTTGCGTGCGTTTAGCCGCGCCTCTGGTCATCGCGGACTCTGAAAAACTAGCATAACTGAAAGCTCCAAAAGCTACTTAAAATCCGCACTCAACTCCGTCCCTTCAATGAAAGCACTCGTGTAATAGGACTTTTGCACGCAGCTGTTTACTTTTGCACACCATCCTTATCGACCACAACAGGGGCGGCGCCAGGATTTTCCTGATTTGAGAGTTAGTTTAAACAATATTTTATTTCCAAAAGAAAGACAGACAAGAGGGCAGACAATAATAGATTTACATCACGAACATCTTGAACATGGAAAGAGGATTCATCAGCAAGCTAAATGTATATTCGAGGCCGTCCCCTAGTAGTTGTATGTTACAAAATAATGGCTGTTACAGAGATGATTTGGTCTGTATAATAAGATAAACATATACGCACGAAAATGCAATAATAGGTGAGTAGCGGGGGTGGAGGTGGGGGTAAGGAGAAGACAAAAGTGGAAGAGAGAGAGAGAGAGAGAGAGAGAGAGAGAGAGAGAGAGAGAGAGAGAGAGAGAGAGAGAGAGAGAGAGAGACGTGGTGACTGGTCTGCTTTTAGTCGTTGAAAGCATCGCAATACAAAACTGAAGAGATGTTACTTACTTGTGGACTATAATATACTCAGCAAAACCTTTGTGATAATAGGATAAAATCGTGGGCTTTCTCGAAGGTTAGTCTGTTCATTACGAGTGTTCAGATCCGAACAGTAAGATGTCGGTTGCAACTTGAGAGTTCGGTCTGGTGGGAGAAGTTTTTGTTTTAATTGGCGAAAAGTAGCAATATCCGTGACTCTAGAGGCTTTGCGAGAGTCAAAACGCCTCCCCCCCCCCAAAAAAAGAAATAAATAAATAAAAATAAAATAAAAATGAAAGTGTCAATGACACTGTAGCTCAACTTGTGTAAGACATGTACATGTATATTATGTGACACAGCAATGACACACAAAGATATCCAAGAAGTTTCGTAAAGATCGGTTCATAAATACGACCTCTCGCCCCAGCCGTATTGGCATTTGCAGTTACAGTGCTGAAAGTAACACTAAATAGATCAAAGTTAGTCTAATTGGCATAATTTATGCACGAGAAAAAAAACCCCGTATTATATGTGATGTGTCCCATGGTACTAAACATTCACACAAAAAATTATTCAAATCAGCGCTTTCATATGGAAGTTCTGCGCAAAAATCTGATTGCACCAAATTTTGTACAAAATGGCTGCCAGCGGCCATCTTGAATTTCAGACCGGACCCCAAAACACTCGTTCTCGTCCCACGGCGATAACAAAGGTATCAAAGAAGTTTCGTAATGATCGGTTCATAAATACGGCCTCTAGCCCGAGCCGTATTTGCATTTGCACTTACAATGCTGAAAGTAACACTAAATAAATCAAAGTTAGTCTAATTTGCATAATTTACGCACGTGAAAAAAACCTGTATCATATGTGATGTATCCCATGGTACTAAACATTCATACAAACAATTATTCAAATCAGAGTTTTCATATGGAAGTGCTGCGCAAAAATCTGATTGCCACTAATTGTGTACAAAATGGCTGCCAGTGGCCATCTTGAATTTCGGACCGGACCCAAAAACATTCGTTCTCGTCCCACGGTGATAACAAAGGTAGCGAGAAGTTTCGTAAAGATCGGTTTATAAATACGGCCTCTAGCCCGAGCCGTGTTGACGGCGCGACGGACGGACAGACAGACGGGCCATGACAATACCTCAAATTTGGCTTCGCCAAAGTTGAACTAAACATTGTGGCTTGTGGAACTAGGGTGTCGAAAACGGGTGTCACCCAGTTCCACAAGACACAGATTTATTAAGTAGATATAAATCACAGTAGAGACGAGATGCACGTCGACCAGTGATTATGCAGAAAGTTTCTGATATTGCACTAAAATAGAACTCTGGCAATGTAATTAGCTATGCCCATGCCACAGTGATTATATAACCATCGGGTTATTTCTATTGCGCACGTGTATTGGGTCTTCGAAAGTATTATCTCTGTGGTGTTTGCATAATTTTATCTCCACGACGAATTTAGCCGAATTCTCAGACGGGGTGGGGGTGTGGGGCTCTCTCCGACGGGGGGGGGGGGGGGGGGGGGGGATAGCTCAACCCACCCCTAGATCACAATTACTAACGAATGGTTTATATCGCCATTTAATGCTTAATTTGATTACATGTTTGGCTATTCTTATAAAAATAATAAGCTTACCCAGTTTAGTATCATCATGAGAATCATTCTGTGTATCAGTATTATCTGTCGGTGCATCTGTTGTTTGAACACCTGTAATGAAGAAAATAATATAACTGCATCATTACATTCTCAGTCACAATAATCACAACAATAACAAATACTTACGGCGCCTATTTGCTAAAAACACAAAAACTCTTAACTTGTTTGTTTCCAAAATATGTCCTTGACGCTCAGACTGTTTATTATCTGCTGAATCTATACCCATCTCGGGATGCTGTGGAATGTGGGAACAAACCCGACCATACATCCTCGTTACGTGTAAACATTATTATTATTTATTTATTATTTATTTATTTATTTATTGGTGATTAAGGTCACATATTTCTGCACAATGGCGAATCGTGGTCGCAACATGGAGATAAAGACGTGTAGTCAATCGGTTAACCCTTTACCCAACGAATTGGGGGCATCCGCCCGCGTAGTATGCAAATTCAGCAGCTGGAAAAATATTATTTTTCGAAAAATTTCAACAAAACCATATCATGAGACCCCTCTTTGGAACGAGCTCGTCGAGCTCGTTCCAAAGAGGGGTCACATGATATGCTTTTGTTGAAATGTTTTGAAAAAAATTAAAAAAGGATATTTAAAATAATAAATTTTGAAATCGTCTGCGTTGGGTAAAGGGTTATACCCATGTCGCCCGTTTGGGAGGCCTTCCACCACAACCATAATTGGTGACTGGGTCCTATTTTACTAGTAAAATTGAGCTTGTTTACCACAGTAAACACGCGGTATCGTTACGTAACGCACTATTTATAAATTTATTTATTGAGGTTAAACATTTTCGACAGCCAGGGTCACCTCGTGTTAGACAGTTTTGCGTGTGGAGGAAGCTGGGGTACCCGGAGAGAACAACCGAGCAGCGCGAGCAACTGTCAGCCTCCCCAACGTATTAACTCCAAACTGGTAGGGTTAGCATTGGTCGAAGACAAGCGCACCATCAGCGTGCAGTAGTCCTTAGGACACGGCGCCACCGTGCCCTCAGGTGGGCCATCGGGTTTAAGAGCCTTGACCGAGGACACAAAGCAGTTACCCCTGGCGGGGATTGAACCGTGAACCTTTCGATTTGAATTTCAATACCGTAACAACTGAGCCACCGCGCCTCCCACGAAACACACCAAAATCTTATTAACACTTTTAGTTTAAACAATATTTATTTGAAAAATTAAGTTATATGTATACACACTATCTAAAAATACAACAAAGAGAAATAAAAATTAACAAGTTGGAATACAGCGTTATACAATATAACAAATAAGATGATTGACAGATTGCCGAGGAATGGAAGTATTCGACAGTAAGCTAATTAGCTTATAGCTTATGTTAAGTCGTCTCCCTCGTGTCTGTATCATTTACCTCATATTCACCCTTTTAAGAACGGTACTCGCAAATTACGGCATTTAACTTTATGGGTCTGAGATGTTTTATTCATTTTTGTTATACCATCACAGTCAACATCCTGTGACTTAGTTTATTCTAGGCAAGTCTTGGCTGTTTGAAAAGGCAGCCAAAATTTGCCTAAAACAACAGCTAAGGTACTTAGAAGGCAACTTTCATATTTACCCAGTGACTGCTTGTTGGAGCACTTGCTGTAATGAAAAGTGATCAGAGTCGCAAACAGGCCCATAAGGGTTAAAATGCCCCGCACAAATTGAACACGACGTGACCGATACGATAAACACTAATTAACTTTAACGATTTTTCTTCTTTTATTGTAATTTTTACATAATAATGATCCATCCAACTGATCGATCCATTACTTAAAACTAGTGGGTGGGACTCGAACTGCGCATGTTTTTCTTTTTGATAGGTGGCATTTCGAGTTACTTCCCTTCTCTCACCACTTCATCCTCAAATACATTCCAGCCCTCTTGAATCACAAATAAAAGATCAAACAACCCCATTTTGGTTAAATCATTTCGATACACTGATGCCAAAGAGACTTGATATCTTTATTTTTTACGGGAATGGCAGGAAGACAGCCGTGTAGGCTATGCCATTTCCATGCTGTATACTAGCTTGTGTTCTGTTGTAATGTTGATCAATCTATACGACTCAAAGTTTGCTAAGCACCAAGTGTATCCAACTACCTGTTTTACGTTTTAGTTGAAATATTGTAATGAAAAGTGAATATATTTTTTATTTAATTATATCTTTAATGATTTAAGTACAGAAATTAAGATTTTATTTGTGTTTGACATTATTTTTTTATCTTTTGAATACGATAACCATGGAAAATGGATATTATTGGTAAAAGAGGAAATTTTTCAATTTACCAAAAAGTTGACGGAGCGAACTGGTATGGGTTCAATATCGAGTATGAGACCCATCACTGTTAATTACAGCTTGACAACGTCTTCTCATGCGCCCAATCAGGATCCTGGTGGTCCTTTATGGGATGTTTTTCCATTCTTGGACCAGCATGGCACCAAGCTCCTGGACATTCCTTGGCTGGGCTGGACGGGCTGAAATTGCAAGCTGCAACTCATTCCAGACATGTTCGATTGGATTGAGGTCAGGGGATCTTGCTGGCCAGTCCATACGCTCAATCCCCTCCCTCTGTCGGTACGCCCCGACAGCATGGGCAACATGAGGACAGGCATTATCGTCCATCAGAATGAATCTATCATCCACTGCACATGCATACAATCTGGCGTGGACATCCAGGATCTCATCAATATACCGCTGTCTAGTCAATGTACCACGTTCAAGGACACAGAGCTCTGTACGTCCATCCCTGCTGATGCCGCCCAGACCATGATTGACCCTCTACCATAGTGGTCATTCTCAGCAAGGTTGGCGGCATGGAATCACTCCCCTGGTCTTCTCCATACCCCAGACCGCCTATCTGTGTGGTCTAGGCAGTACCTTGACTCATTTGTTAAAAGGACAGGTCGCCAATCTCCTCTGGTCCATCCACCGTGGTCCATCCCCCATTCATATCGCGCCTGGCGATGGGTCTGGGACAGCGGAATGCGAATACATGGTCTTCTCGATCGGAGACCACCTTCGCGCAACCTTGCCCGGATAGTCTGCGTCGAAACAATTACCCCGGATGCATTCTGAAGGTCACTGCAAAGCTAGGTTGCTGTGGTAAAGCGATTCCTACGGGCCTGAATGATCCAAAAACGGTCTTCAGCTGCAGATGTTGCCCTGTCTCTGCCACCACCATGCCGTCTTACTGGTGTGCCATACTGCTGAAATCTTGCCCAGGCTCTGGTGATCACAGTATGGTGCACACCAAGGGCTTCACCAACCTGACGATGCGTAGCCTCTTGCTCCACAATCACTACAGCCCGCCACATTTCTGCTTCAGACAAATGTCTTCTTACATTTGCATTTGCCATATTTAATCATTAAATCACAAGGGTTTGTGTTGAGATGGAGACTGAATACCCTACACATGTCATGTACATGTAGACAGTACACGAAAACATCATGAAAATCAAGGGGTACATGCTTTCCATGACTGTCACGAAAAGTCTGTCTGTCAAGAGAGCAAATGTAAACAATGGGGACCATCTCAATACATTCCTCAATCATATCCACCAAAGATATCGCAAATATGTCACGAGCAAATTTCCCAATGATGTGTCAAATGTTTGGTGCTTAGCAAACTTTGAGTAGTATATATATATTTCTCCCCCATTGCATGTATAACATACGTGTGACCCGGGTGAGATAGCAGGGAGAGACAGATGTATCCTACCCCACCCACGTGACGTTAAATATTTATAACGTTATTATGACGTTATGCATATCGTATCAGTTTCTTGCTACCAACTAATTCATATTGACGTCATCGGAATGCAGTGTGATCAAAGTTCGATGCTCTAAAACTCTTCAACCCTCATGCTGCCACCGTTCCTAATCGATTTCGTGGTATATACCTAACCTGTGCATGCTCTTTCCGATGGTGTTACCAGCTTCTCAAAACAACGAATACAAAATGAGTTGACTGAATCAGCACGTGAATCCCGATTACCTCTGGCTAACGTAATCGCTGCATGGTGGGGGGGGGGGGGGGGAGGGGGGGAGTCATCCTCGATGAGTCTGAAGGTGGGAATGGGGAAATCTCACCCTCAGGGCAAGATATTTGAACCAGAAATATCTTGCCCCTCGGGTGAGATTTCCCCATCCCACCTCCAGACTCATCGGGGATCATAATAATCTCCCCCCTATACCATAGCACGCTCGGAATCATAAGATTATAGTAAAAATACTTGAGCTCTGCTGTCAATTGGGGGGTGATTGAGCAAAATGGTTAGAGCACTGAATATACAATCGTAAGGTCGACGATTTGGTCCTGGTAAGAGCGTTGTGTCTTTGGGCAAGACACTTAATCCCAATTGCACACGAAGGGGCATGATGACGTGTGAAGGCGTACTGCGCGTCGATAGTTCGGTTTCCTTCAACAGTCAACCGCTGCTAACCTTTCTTAGGGTTCCTCAACCCGTAAAACTGTCCCACATGATGTGACACCTGGCTTTTGAAAGTGTCATAAACCCTAATATATTTAATTATTTATTGGTGTCGAAGGGCACCTCGTAACATAGGCCTTCCACCTTAGGCATTGGTTGCTGGGTTATATTTTACCAGTAAAGCAGAGATTGTTCACTTCCCGGTGTTCCCACAGGGATTTAAACCCTAATGAATGAAAAAAAGAAAGAAACCAGTAATGGTAAAATCGGGAGAAATGTCCGAAAACGCAATCACTGAAAATAATTTTGACGCGACGACACTTTGCGCAGGTTATAATAAGTGATTTTATGTTTTAATTATAGCATATTGCAGGCCTGGAATATGATTTCCGCCTATATAAATATCAACAAGTAACGCGCGATAAGCGAGATCGCACGTTAGTTTTAAGGAAGGATACAGTTATTTATTTATTGGTGTTTAAGGTCATATACTTCTGCACAATGGCCAATCATGACCACAACATGGAGATAAAGTCAAGATCAGTCAATCGTTTATACCCCATGTTGCCTATTTTAAAAGACTCGCACCATAAGCATCAGAGACTGGGTCCTATTTTACCAGTGAAACAGATCGTGTTTACCTCAGTAAACAAGCACTGCTTCACTTCCCGGGGTACCCGCGCTGGGAAGGAAGTACATGATTACTATCAAGAGAGAATTGATACCATAGACCCCAATCCTAACGAATATGTCCCGACTGGAAACGTTGTGGAAGGAAATATTACCCCCCCCCCCCCCGACATCCACTTTGCGACAATCCCGAACATCGCTCTCACGAAGACCTGAGAATATCAAGAAAATGTTATTTTTGTTGATCTATTCTTCTTATCCTTCCAGCCAAAAAACAAGGCAGATTCAATGCGTCTTAAACATTGTGCTTGCCCCTCCCACCCACTCTCATAGAGCTTGAGTCTCTTCTGTTTACTTGCTGTTGCTCAATGTTTCTCTTCAGTCAGTTCGACTTTTACAGGTTGGCCTTGAGCGTTGAATCATAACAAGCAAACTATAAACAAAAGGTACTTGCTATTCTCAGATAACTTCTTTGAAATCAAAAACAAACGATATTTTATGACCCGAGCTAAGTTCATTTGTGGACATTTGAAGATAATACACCCACAAGCCACTGTCGGTAAAAGCCCGTAAGAACAATCACTTGCTTGAGACATTAAATCACACGTTTTGGTGGTGATGGTGTGTGCGCGAGGTTAATCTTGTAATTGGTGTAAATGTGAGAGACACGCTTGAATCTAGACCTTCAAAATAGAGGACAGAGAGTGAAACGAGGACGTCCTCGGTCTGTAAATCGCACGCTTAATCCGCCGAAAGTCCGCACTCTACACACTCTAAAATCAGTCGGGTTAAAAATTAACACAAATCAACTGTGTTGAGCGAAAATGAACCAATTGGGTTCATTCATATTCACTCAACCAAGTTGATTTAGGCTGATTTGTACCCTCTGTTCAAATTTGAGCGTTTTCTAAAAGGACCACGGTTTTGGATAAAAAAAAAATCCTTACACACGATTTGTGTCCTCTCTGTGTTGTCGAAGAACTGGTACAATGGTCCACGCTTGACACTGCATATACGTGCATATACAAAAGAGTGAGTGTGTGTGCTGGAGAGGGGTGGTGGGCGGGGTCCATTCATATTCTGAAAACTGCTCATTCCTTTCACGAGTAATGAAAATACAAAATCTAACATAAAAATAATAAGAAATCAAGTGTCTGGAAAGTGTGAGAATATTTCATTATAATTTGTTCTATATATGAGAGAGTTCAGTGAACTTCATGCGTCCATTACTAAAGCATTTGTCGTGTGAGTCACACAGTTTATTTAGCTTCATGACTCCACTTGAGGTGTACCTTCATGGAATTAAAGTTAAAACACATGATGTTTCCTGTTGCGTCACAAGCTTTGATTCAGTTCCGTTCACACACGTTGAAATCATTTCACTTGAAAACCCTTTACCAGAAACACCTACCATATCCATCAAAAGTTCAAAAGTTGAATGCGCCCCCTGACGGAGAATATTTTTCATTTTCATTTTCAGTCAGAACGTGTGATGGCTTTATGGAACAGACCGAAAACCAAGTTTTACAAACGGTTTACAACTTTGATGTTTTTCGAGCTACAATTAAATCGAGAATAGCGACAATTAAGCGACGTAGCTAGAGGATCTTCAATGGGGGTGTGATCAGTTAAATTTCTAACTGGGGGTTGAGGCCCCTGCACAATATGCCTTAGGTATGTCCCGAGTGCCGCTGGCCCGAGTTGGGGGAGAGTTCGAGAGGGGGTATCTTCCCGGCCGATTTTGGGTCCCCGGAGGGAACCGCACTTCGCCCCCCCCCCCCCCCTGATTTTTGAATCTTTAAGATTGGATTCTGAGGCCCTCCTCTGGCTTAATGTATCTTAATCGAAATTTTTAAAATTAAGGTGACCTCAAGTTAAGCACTCACGACTATATCATGGTCACAACACAAGTACAGAGTGAAGTTGGGCGAATCGTTTATACTAATTCTGTTCAGTTTAGGCATGGCTGACAATTTTCGTCATTGGAAGAGGTTTACAGGAAAGTTAGCTCCCCCTTAATTTTCTAAAGTTGTCAGTAAATTAACACTAAAGTTATTGGGATTCTATAAAAAAATATTGAAATTTCGAAATATTAGTGGATTTGTATCATCAATATGCGTAACCAGTTCACAAACTTGAGACATTTACCTGTACAGTAGTATAGAAATACAGAAGCTGGCTTGTTACAATTTTTTTCCACCTTTAGTTTGAACGTTTGACTTATTCGCATTGAAACTCATTTAAAAACAAGAGGTCCTAGGGGGCCTGAAGGCGCTCACCTGACATGGTAGTCTAAATATCAAACCAGGGACTTGACTTGAATAAGCTGCATACGCCCCTCCTAAGAAAAGCATATACCAACTAGATGAAGCGATTGTGCCCACACAAACTTTTTGCCCCTCCTTTAACATCATCAAATATAGCCCCTCGAACTTCTCTTGAACAAACTTGAGTCTACACCTCAAAAGGAAGCTGCATACCAAATATCAAGTCTCTGCTGTTGCTGGTTCTTGAGAAGATTTTTTAAGAATTGGAGCATTTTTGCCCCATCCCTCTGCTCAATATGAGCCGAAACCTAATTTGACAAAAAATCAAAATGCCCTTATATAACCCCTACTCACATGAAATTTCATTAATATGCGGCCAGTGGTTTGGGAGAAAAAGGCCCATAAACCACCTTCACGACGGACGACGGACGACGGACGAAAAGTGATCAGAAAAGCTCACCCTGACTTTCAGTCAGGTGAGCTAATAGGAAAACAGGGTCTTCATCATCTTTCGATGTTCTGTAACTTTTTCTGTTCATTATATACTGAGTCAAAAAAGAAAGTATAATGGAAACAAATGTGAAAAATAGCATAAAGGAGGAAATAAAATAGTTCTAAGTTCATGTTTGTGAACAAGAAGTCGTGCAAAGAGTTTAATGACATATTGTTGTTGTCCACCCAACCGTATACAGTTTTGCTACGGGTTTCAAAATAGCACGTGCTACCCGAGAGTGTCAAATTTAATGGGTGACCGACGATTTTTTTGTGTTATGTTGGTCAAAAGAGCCTGGGTTGTTGAGAAAACACGCTAGTTTTTGTCTTCCGACATTTTAAAAAATGCCAAGGTTAACCGAAAATTAGAGGTTGCGTGCCATTGGAATGCATGAGGCTGGGGGTACCTCCAGACGACCTCGCTGCTGAGTTCGGAGTCACTGTGGCCACTATTTACCATCTCATTGGAAGGTATAGAACCACTGGATCCACTGCCGTCCGACCGCGTTCAGGTCGACCAAAAGTTACGACCCCTGCACAAGACCGACACATCAGGACTTCTCACCTGCGGGAACGCTTCCTTCCGGCGACGAGGACAGCAGCAATTACTCCTGGTAGAACTAACAATAGAATCAGTGCACAAACTGTCCGCAACAGATTCGCTGAACATGGCATCCGCAGTAGGCATCCATACCACGGACCAATCCATACCCAACGTCATCGTACCGTCAGAATGGAATGGGTACGTCAGCATGTTCGCTGGACTCAGCAGCGTTGGAGCTCAGCTCTTTTTAGTGATGAATCACGATTTTGTCTACGACGCGCTGACGGTAGGGCAAGAGTGTATCGCCGACGAAGAGAACGGGTTTTTGATGCTTGTATGCGGGAATGCGACGTTTCGCGGGGCTAGTGTAATGGTTTGGGCATGAATTTCCTTGCACCATCGAACGAAGTTGATCTTCATCGATGGTAATCTGAATGGACAGCGATATAGGGACGAAATTCTTAACGCTGTTGTTGTCCCGTTGTTCAACGCTAACGTCTGATTGCAGTTATTCCAGTAAGACAATGCCCGACGTCACGTGGCGCGTATCTGTCGTGACTTTTTTGAGGAGCAGAGCATCTAACTTCTTCCATCGCCCTCACTTTCACCAGATTTGTCGCCAGTCGAGCATCTTTGGAATCAACTGGACCGTCGGGTACGACTTCATGATCTTCAGACGTTAGGCCATTTACGTAATGTTCTAAGGCAGGAGTGGAATGCAATACCACACGGTGACATCCAGAGGCTTATCAGGTCCATGCGCCGTCGATGTCTTGCCATCGAAGAGGCAAACGGTGGACATACACTCTATTGACTGCATGTGTTAACTTTTCATTTCACCCCATGTCTGAATTGCGACGTCCTGACGTGACGCTGGCAACAGTAAGAACATGAAATTATGCAAATTCATACAGCTAGACGCGAAATATGAATTTACAATAGTTTATTTGGGATTAAAGTCGTTAATACGAAAAACAATTGCTCCTCAATGTTTATTATACTTTCTTTTTTGACTCAGTATATCAATAGTGTGCGCATCGTGACATATAATACAGACATTGTCTTTTTCATTAACCCTTTACCTAACATAGCGGTCAAAAACGGCCAGAAAATTAACCAGAATAAGCCTACCACAGCCAAAATATATCGGAAGATTCTCAATAAAACCAAACATATATGGATATCATTAGAACCAGCTCGTAGAGCTGGTTCCAATGATATCTATATTTGTACGGTTTTATTGAAAAATTGTGAAATTTGTTTTCGAACAATGTGAAATTTAATTTATCTTTTAAAAATACTGTGTTAGGTAAAGGGTTAATATAAAAGTCTGGGGGTGAGATTTTCTAAAAAAAAAAATGTCCGGGAAGAACAAAAACTTGCAAATTACTGTAAAAACACATTCGCAAACAAAGAGAAAAAGTGGGCACTAAGTGTTGGCAGGTGTGATACCGATAATGACAGATTATCTGTGAACTAGTTGCTTGCCACAAAAAGCCAGGTTTCCTTTTATTAATTTTAATAAACGAAAACAAAAGACTTGGCCTTATTTTCTACTGATGTAATCGGTGTCTTTATTTTCTACTGATGTCAGAGATGTTTGTTTCCTCAACAGTAACTTACTTCTTAATTGGACCTTCCTCGCTCATCCAGTAATTTCAAGGGAGATAACTTCATCGAAAGTCCATTTTCAAGACGATACAAGTGAGGGGTGGAAGTTATTATTAGAAACCTTGTCCTTCAATATCCATACCCTATATCCGCCACGGATAACCCATGCTTTGCAAGAAAAAGGAACACTGTGCAAATTAATTGTCTACCAACGCCAGCGGGTAATTCTGCCATTTTTTCTGCTGACTGCGTGACCTTTCAATTAGTTGTTGCAGTGTTGCGGTTGTAGTCGGTGGCACACACAGAGGCTTGGCCGATGGGGCGACCTCAGACACACTAAACATTTCATTGGCAATTTTGAAATTTGTTGGATTGTTGTATTACATGACTGATTTGTTTTCAGTAGGAAACGGTGATAAGATTATGACATTTCCAACATAAAACTAGCGCTACAAAATATGGCCGCGTGTCGATTGTGAGAGGCGGCGACGCTTTTTTTCCATCGCTATATTCTGTCGGAAATTTATTTGTCTCGATTTCAACCACAAAAGGTTTCCTGCACCACTGGCAGTTGCATTCTTACCCTAATCACTTAACCCTTTGAACCATGATGGTATTTTTCATGCCAGTTCAGACACATCAGCTGGTAGAGTCTATATTCCTTACTATGGGGAAGACCAACCAATATTTTCAACGTGCAGCCTTCGGGCTGCACGTTCAAAATCTTGATTGGTCTACCACACAAATTCACTGAGCAACTATCTCCTTTTTGAATTGATGGTGTATCACGATCCTGGACAGGAATAGCGGCCTTTCCGGTTCAAGGGGTTAACCTTTTACCCAACAAAATGGTATCCAAATTTATTATTTTAAATATTATTTAAAATAATTTTTTTTAAAATTTCAACAAAACCACGAGCTTGTCCCAATGAGAGGTCACGTGATATGGCTTTGTTGAATTTTTTTCGAATTTTTTTTTTTTCAACAGCTCAATTTGTATATTACGCGGACGGAGGTGACCGATTCGTTGGGCAAAGGGTTAATGGGCAATCGCTCTGTATCAGAAGAGAATCTTTCATCTGTTTTGAACAAGAGGTTGAATACCGAGATGTGTCGTATTTGGAACTTGGAGTGTTCAAAAGTACTTAATCTTTAACAGCTGAGATCTTTCTAATTCCACCTGGATCGACTTATTTTAGAATGCGTGCTGTTTCATTACTGCCTGCAAAATAACGTATTTCGAATGTCACGCAGACCTTTAGGCAAGAACAGCGACTTTTATTTAAAATAGAAACACATTTTCGTAAATTAGTTTGGCACCCATCATAACAGCTTCCAAGATTGCGTTTCCTTCATTGCTCAAGCTTTCATCTAATTGAAAGGTATTGGGAGAAGGTTGTAAATAGCAATATATTTATTCACCCCTTTTTGTCGTTTAATAACAACTGAATGAGGAAATTAGTTAATACGCTAGATTGGTTGCGAAGTATCGCACGCCCTGAGGTATACACTAGATTGGTTGCGAAGTACCAGACGCCGTTAGGTACCGACTTTGTCCAGAAAAAAAGAAAAAAGATAAAAAAAAGAAAAAAAGACAACAAAAGGAAATCAAGACATTTTTAAGTCGTCTCTTGAGTTCAACAAGGAGCTGTCTGCAATGCTAAAGCACTGCAAATGGCACCTTGTTGCACTCGAAGGACGAAGTTATAAGAGAACAAAATGAGACATTGTGGTTTCCAACTTGACTTTGTGTGGATAAAGGTTTAACCCTTTACCTAACGTAACAGCCAAAACCTACCAGCGCTATTCTCAAAAATCGGCAATTAGTTTTCATTACTGTTTCATTTTTTGACTCAAAAACATAGGTTATGACCCCTCGTTGGAACGAGCGCGTCCAGCTCGTTCCAATGAGGGTCATAACCTATGTTTTTCTGACAAAAAATGAAAAAAAAAGTTATTCAAGTATAACTAATTGCAAGTGTCGTCTGCTTTTCATGTTAGGCCAAGGTTTAACTTGACATACGGATGCAATCTATATTTATTTAACATCACTTCCAGCATCTATAGCTATACTGCTACCACAAAACAAATATAAAGTCAAATTTAGCCAATCGTTTTCAATTACACTCTTCACTTTGGAGGATTCTCCCCCCCCCTCCCCCCAGGTGTTAATTACAATACTCCGGACCTATTATGCCGATTCCAGGTCCAGGTGCTGTTCTGGCTGTTCCACCATTCTGCAAAGTTCTAGCTACACCTAGCCATCGCTGCCCCTAACCCCGTGCTAGTCTCAGTAGATTCACTCAGACTGCTCGTTTCGTCTAATTACAGTCCACTATCATTAGGCCTACATACTGTTCCTAGACCTAGACCTGTCAGTTCGTCTTTCATCGTATGAAGCCACAAGAGCCGTGAAACAATCCCCGAATAAGGTCATGGTGATCTACTATCCGATAATACTTAACGGAGAATACTGCCCGAAGAAGCCTGTGGCTTCTACACTTATCGCAACGAGGCCACGAGGAAACCACTGAATGTGGTATAATCTATCTTCCGTGGGTGTTTATGGCCAGTATCCTCATATACTACATCATCCCGTCGCGAGGATCCTTAAATACACAGACGAGAATATGAGGGAAGATAGAGATTACACCTCATTAAGAGATTTCCCGATATCGTTCGTGGCCAATACGCCTCCCTAAAGTTGCGACCACAATGAAACAGTCATCGTATGTAACCCTTTACTAACGTAACAGGCAGAGGTGGCAGAGCAGGAGGTGTGTGTGTGTGTGTGTGTGTGTGGGGGGGGGGGGGGGTCACAGAGTCACGTGTCGCTTTTCCCTCAAGAATAGGAAGATCGAGTGGTGGTGCTCCTCCACTTTTCTCCACATTTTTACCTACAGTGCAACTTTAAACTTGCAGACAGAAACATAACATTGCTTTGTGTTGCATGTTCCCAAATAAATAAAGACAATCGAATCATTAGCGGGACCGAACTCAATTCTGACACTGCATATTTGGATACAATACTAGTACCTGCCCCAAGGGCGTCATATAAGGACAGACAGCAACAGCATTATTTCTAGTTCAATACGTGTTCAATGTTCAACCAACGAGGTTCTTATCGCCTAGTGATTCACCCCCAAAGTTCCCAAATGCTTGAATTGAAATTGGCATGGTGTAGCCAGGGAGGGGGTGGGGGTGGGGTCTGTCACCAGGCCAAGAAAAAACCTACTAAAAATATAATATTCTAGTGTTGAATTTCACCCAAACCTTCCCCCAAATCCACCAGATGCAATCGGAGTGAGTCTAGTTTTCAAAATGTTACAAACCCCTCACCTACGGGATGGCAGCTCCTTCCGTAGATGGGAGTCTGGAAGATTTTGAAAATTAGCCATGCTCAGGTTAACTATATATTTCGACCTGTGTGAACACTCCCCCCTCCCCCCAAGAAAAAGAAAAAAAGAAAAAAAAAACCTGGGCTACACTACGCAGACATATCCTACGTCATTTAACGAGGAAAAATGCCCCATTTTTGGATCCACATTTAACAAATGTTTTTGAGATTTCGTAAATATGGAGCCACAAATGGTGCATTTTTCCCAATGTAGAGGCGCTTTCGTCCCAAGCATAGCTTTGTACCATATCACTAAGGTACATGGGCAATCGCTGATAAACATCAGTGTGTGAGTGTGTGGGAGACCTTCTATATGACCGTACCCACAGTTTGAAATGCTTCCCACGCTTCTACCTGTATAAAGTCAAGTCACTCAAGGAAAGTGAAAGCAGATTTGCTGGAATTTAGTTCGAAGTGAAATAGAACCCAACAAGCTAGCACGAAAGATCCACGATGCATCATGAAGTACGTACCGTATTTTAATTACCGAAACGAACCAATTGTAGCTCTTATGATCATATTTTTGTCCGGTAGTCTCGTGATTGGAGCTGCACACTGCCATGTACAATTTTTTGTCGTCTTGATTTTCATCCGCGGAATTTATGATGCTTTCGATAAAAGACTGGTAATGTGATGATACCCCTTGAGGCGGTGCAACTAAAATGAACGGGAGAAACTAATTTTGTCCACCTTTGCCCCCAAAACATAGATTATAATACCTCATTGGAACAAGGTAGTTTAAATCAGGGATTTTATACTGTCATTTTGAGGCATAGAATGAAATTAATTAGTTAACCCAGAACTGTTGACATGTCATCCCCTGAGTTCCTACGCGTTCTTTGTGCCTCCTGGCATATAGAACATATTGGAAATCAGGCGACAAGTGTCTAAAGCTATTCATTTGAGGCAGAGGGTAAAATAATAAATAATTTATTGCTGATTAAATTTTATGTTCATAAAAAGTAGGGGGGGGGGGGCAAAATATATGATCTGAAAAAGTGGGAGCAGCCCTCCTCCAAACCTACCTCCGCCCACCACCACTGACTACCCTATTCGTCAGATGGCAGTGTTTGTAGTGATAATATGCACAATCAGCTGGAAAGGTAATAATAAACACTACTACAGCTGTAGATGAGAGATACTTGACCTGAGTTTATTGAATGTTAAGTTTACCCGACATATGTTTCATATCGATTGACAGAAAAATTAAGAGTATCAAACTTGATAATATTGAGTTTCATAGATCACGAGTTACCCATTTCCCGTCATAATTTATAGCAACCGTTACCGTATGTATAATGCAAATACCACTATAAACACCATTCTCCCTCCACAACATAGATTATTGTCTCTCACTGGAACGAGGAAGACGAGATCTCCCCCCCCCCCCCCCTACTGCGGAACAGACCTTCAAATTGATTTATTTTGGGCACATCTTTTTCAGGGCTTTAACTGGTTGAGTGCTAGAAGCCACTGTCAGGGCTTTCAGAAAATGAGGGTACCAGAGCAAAAGTTGACATTTTCCTTGCTCATGTTTCATATTCTATCAAATGCAAATAATATTTTGTTTATATACATTTGTTTTATGACAAATTATTGGAGAGTGCCTGTGGGCTGTGTTTATGACAGGATTATGAAATAAGACAAGAATTGTGATAATTGGGAATATGTTAATTTCTGTTCCCTGTATGCTATGTTTTTAATAATAATATGAGGTGTACACGGTACTAAAGAGCTGAGGGGCGGGTTAATATGACCTCACAGTTAATGCATGTGGCCCTCACAGTTAACGTATGTCAATTAAAGTTACCAAGTTACAGTGAAATTATTCCAAAATGAGTCATGCTATCAAGTTACATTGAAATCCCTTCATAAATATGGCCTGTACACTGTGCTAAAGATTTTCGGGCTTCAGGCCTGTGTAGCCATGACGGTAGACCGATTGCAACTAAAAGGGAACGTCCTCATCTCGACATTATACTGAGTCATTCTACTAAGTTACAAAGAAATCCCTTCACAAATACGACCTGCAGTCTGTACTCAAGTTTTTCGGGTTTTGGGCTCGGGAAGCCATCATGTTTGAATGATCGCGACCAAAAGTGGGCGTTGTCATCTGGGCATAATCTGGAGTGATCCTACGAAGTTACAATGAAACCCCTTCATATATATGACCTGTAGACTGTGCTCAAGGTTTTCGGGCTTCGGGCCCATGAAGCCATCACAGTTGACCAAAAAACGACCAAAAGAGTATGTCATCATCTAGGCATTATATGGAGTCAACCTAACAAGTTACTATGAAATCCTTCCATAAATACGACCTATAGACTATGCTAAAGATTTTGGGGTTTTGGGCCCGGGCAGCCATCAAGGCTGAATGATCGCGATCAAAAGGAGACGTTCTCATCTAGACATTTCTTGGAGTCATCCTACCAAGTTACAATGGAATCTCTTCATAAATATGACCTCTAGACAGTGCTAAAGGTATTCGGGCTTCGGGCTCCTGTGGCCATCACTGTTGCCCAATTGCATCCAAAAGGAGACGTTTTCATCTAGACATTATATGAAGTCAACCTACCAAGTTACAATGAAATCCCTTCATAAATATGACCTGTAGACTGTGCTATAGGTTTTCGGGCTTTGGGATCAGACACCCACCATGGTTGAATGAGCACGACCAAAAGGGGACATTCTCATCCGGGCATCATCTGGAGTGCTCCTACGAAGTTACAATGAAATCCCTTCATAAATATGACCTGTAGACTGTGCTCAAGGTTTTTGGGCTTCGGGCCTCTGTAGCGGTCACAGTTGACCAATCATGACCAAAAGGGGAAATTCTCATCTAGACATCATAAGGAGTCATCCTACCAAGTTACAATGAAATCCCTCCATATTAAACATGACCTGCAGACTGTGCTAAAAGTTTTTGGGTTTCGGGCTTGGGCAGCCAGCACGGTTGACAGAGCATGCCCCAAAGGAGATGTTCTCATCTAGGCATTATACAGAGGCATCCTACCAAGTTACAATGAAATCCCTTCATAAATACGACCTGGAGACTGTGCTAAAGGTTTTTGGGATCGGGCAGCCATCAAGGCTGAATGATCGCGACCAAAAGGGGACGTTCTCATCTAGACATTATTTGGAGTCATCCTACCAAGGTACAATGAAATCCCTTCATAAATATGACCTGTAGACTGTGCTAAAGGTTTTCGGGCTTCGGGCCCCTGTAGCCGTCACAGTTGCCCAATGGTGTCCAAAAGGGGCTGTTCTCATCTAGACATTATATAAAGTCAACCTACCAAGTTACAATGAAATCCCTTCATAAATATGACCTAAGACTGTGCTAAAGGTTTTCGGGCTTCGGGCTCGGGCAGCCATCATGTTGAATGATCGCAACCAAAAGGGGACATTCTCATCTAGACATTATTTGGAGTCATTCTACCAAGCTACAATGAAATCCCTTCATAATTATGACCTGTAGACTGTTCTAAAGGTTTTCGGGCCCCTGTAGCCGTCACAGTTGCCCAATCGTGTCCAAAAGGAGACGTTCTCATCTAGACATTATATGAAGTCAACCTACCAAGTTACAATGAAATCTCTTCATAAATATGACCTGTAGACTGTGCTAAAGATTTTCGGGCTTCGGGCTCGGGCAGCCATCATGTTGAATGATCGCAACCAAAAGGGGACATTCTCATCTGGGCATCATCTGGTGTGATCCTACGAAGTTACAATGAACCCTTCATAAATATGACCCGTAGACTGTGCTCAAGTTTTTCGGGCTTCGGGCACCTGTAGCCGTCACAGTTGACCAATCACGACCAAAAGGGGATGTCATCATCTAGGCATTATATGGATTCAACCTAACAGGTTACAATAAAATCCTTTCATAATTATGACCTTTTGCCTATGCTAAAGGTTTTTGGGCTCGGGCAGCCATCAAGGCTGAATGATCGCGATCAAAATGGGACGTTCTCATCTAGACATTATTTGGAGCCATCCTGCCAAGTTACAATGAAATCCCTTCATAAATATGACCTGCAGACTGTGCTAAAGGTTTTCGGGCTTCGGGCCCCTGTAGCCGTCACAGTTGCCCAATCAAGTCAAAAAGGAGACTATCTCATCTAGACATTCTAGGAAGTCAATCTACCAAATTACAATGAAATTCCTCCATAAATATGACCTGTAGACTGTGCTAAAGGTTTTCGGATTTTGGGCTCGGGCAGTCGTCACGGTTGACAGATCACGCCCAAATGGGGAAATTCTCATCTAGACATCATACGGAGTCATCCTACCTAGTTACATTGAAATCCCTCCATATGAAACATGACCTGCAGACTGTGCTAAAAGTTTTTGGGTTTCGGGCTTGGGCAGCCATCACAGTTGACAGATCATGCCCAAAAGGGGACGTTCTCATCTAGGCCTTACACAGAGGCATCCTACCAAGTTACAATGAAATCCCTTCATAAATACGACCTGTAGACTGTGCTAATGGTTTTCGGGTTTTGGGGTCGGGCAGCCATACCGGGTGGCCGATCACGACCAAAAGGGGACGTTCTCATCTAGACATGACCCGAAACCTGCATATGAAATTTCGTGACGATCAGACAAGAACTACGGGGTGTAGCCTGTGCTAAAGGAAAATGTGAACAGACTCACAGACTAACAGACTAACAGACTTCCGCACGCGTGATGGCAATAGCTTATCTTGACTTTGTCTTGAAAAAAAAATACAAAAACTTGAGAAAAAAAAACAAAAAAAACTTGAAAATATAAAAAATAGGAGCCATGGCGCAAAGGCCGGAGACTCCAGTTAGGACTAGCCCACCTCCTCCCCCCCCCCTCCCCCCAAGATAATGTTGCAAAATTTAGTGCTCTAAGCGAATCGGAGGCATTTGATAGGTGTATAGCCCCTATATTGGAGACCATTTTGGGGCCCTATCTTGTGTAAAACTTGCATTAGGCCAATGTGTTTCGAAGGGGTAGCAAACATTTTTAGGAAGGCAAGCCCCCCCCCCCCCCCCCAGCTCCCCTCTAGGTACGAGACTGTTCTCGACAGCCAACTGTGACGGAACTTGGACATTTTCATCATATATCAGGTCATTCTGCCAAGTTTCAATAAAATTGATGTATAAATACAACCTGTAGGGTGTGCCGAAGAAATCCAAAATAATAATAATAACACTTTGGCCAGCCGCTGATTTGTCGCGATTCTCGGACGAGAAGGCCATGGTTACCCCTGTACTCCCAACTGCCTCCCTATTCCCACGCTTCTCCTCTCCTCCCAACACTCAGAGACGAACTGCTTGATGATATCCCTTGTCCCATTCTTCCCAATCTCTCCGATTAGCATATTAACCCTCTCCTTTGAGTCTCCCCCTAACCACATGTCCTTCATTCTCCCATCCCACTTCCCCATTATACTCCCAGTGAATCTCATTCTTTTAGGCTGATACTTTGGGCATTCAAGAAGAAAGTGTTCCAGGGTCTCCACCATGTCCAAGTTACACATCTGGCACTCCCTTTCACCGTCTTTCCCAATTTTTCCCCTCAGCTCCAGGGATCGCGACCTCAGCTTGAACAACAGTGACCCCCCAAAGGTGCCATCAAGGTACTCTTCAAAACATGGCTTCTCTTTATCACGCAGGCCACCCAAAGACCTCTTTGATTTGACCCCCTCTCGCCAATTACGGTTACAATCTTCCATGACCCTTTCTCTGACGATTTTTTTTACCCTGGTTTGCCCCAACGTCCAGGTCCGAGATCTCCAATGAGTAGTTCTCTACTAGCTCCCTCATTTGGACCATCCACCCCGTTTTGATATTTGAGTTGAAAATTCTCAGGAACATTACTTTACACCATCGGCTGTCGGGGAGATTTACCAAATAATTAAGATAACCGAGCTTCAACAGGTCTATCCTGTCCTTGATCCTCATCCACCCAAGCTCACCCCTGATTGCTTCTAGCGCTGCGGCATTACTCGCCCGTTATCCATCGGCCTGCATCGTTCTGCAGGATTTCCAAGCTCTTTACGGCCGTCTGGTTTAGGGGTACCACTTCCGTACCGTATGTTATACTTGGCAGCCCCACCATTTCCCAAATGGTTTTCCCCACGAAAACCTTATTGAAACTGTTTCTCCCTATAAGTTTCATTTGGTTAAGGATTCGCTTCCCCTTCAAAATCAATTTATTTGTGTGGTTCCGGTAGATGCCTCTTCCTGTAATGTTTATCTTTACCCCCAAATACTCGTAATCACCCGTCTCTCCCACATTGAGAAGTTTGCTGCTCCCTTCCGGAATGCAGAACTCACCCACTCTCCACCTTCGAGTGGGGTCCACTTTGCGGCCCACAGGTATAACTTTGCTCTTGCTTTCATTAAGTTCGAGTCTCCATTTGCTCCCATATTTCCCAACAATTCCCAGCATTTTCGTTAGCCCCTCTTCGCTCTCTGACACTAGAACCATATCGTCTGCAAAAAATAGCCCTGGGATCTTCACGTCACCAACTGCTACCCCCTCCTCACTACGCAGGAGTTCATCTCCTAAGCCTTTGGTGTACAATGCAAACAGGATCGGCGAAAGGATACACCCCTGTTTTAGGCCTATCTCCATAGGCACACGTTTCGTTGTAATGTTTCCCAGGCTAAGTTCACTCTGTACATCTTGATATAATGCTTTCATAATTCCAACAAACTCGCGTCCTAAGCCCATAGCCTCCAGCTTGCGCCACATACCTTCCCTCCATACTCTATCGTATGCCTTCTTGATATCCAAAAAGGCCATAAACATCTTTTTCTTTTTTGCTTTCGCGGATTCTATCATTTGGGATAGTGTGAAAAGATGGTCAGTAACTCTCCTTCCCTTCCTGAAGCCATTCTGGATTTCTCCCAAAAAACCCTTCTCCTCAATTACCTCCTCTAGTCTCCCATAAAGGACTTTACAGAAAACCTTTCCAATGTTGCTACTGACAGAGATCCCTCGATAGTTATCCAAAACGTCTTTTTCCCCCTTTTTGTGAATAAATGTCACTTTGCTTTCCCTCCACTCCTTTGGGACCTCTTGTTCTTCTATGGCTAAATTGAATAGGGCAGTTAGGCTTTCCAAGAGTTCCTCTCCCCCTTTTTTGATAAACTCGATAGGAATTTCGTCCACCCCTCCCGCTTTTCCATTCCTCAATTTTGAGATCACCCTTCGCACCTCCTCAGTTTTGATTTCGCTGCACACGAAGTCCGAAAGATTTTCCTCGACCTGGTTCGGACACTCCGGTGGGTTCCCCATGCCCCATCGCTTATCGTTTACCTTTTCCCAGTGCTTGACTAGTTCTAATGCGATTTGATCTCGCTCTTCTGTAACTCTGCCATCTACTTTAATGCTCTGTTGGTTATTCCCTTTGTTACGTTTGTTCACCCATTTCCAAAATACGCTCGAACTCGACCCCCCTGTCGTTCTTATCGTCCTAATAAGACTGCTATTTCGCACTCTCCGGTTGTCGTCTTTTATCTTGTTTACTTTATTTCGTGCTTGTTGGTATTCTTCCTTTGCTACCATGGCCTCATTGCTTTCCACCCCCTTAAGTTTTCTACTTCTCCTGTATGCAGCACATTTAGCTTTTCTAACCTTTATGGCCCTTTTCAGTTCTTCGTTCACTCTGTACCCAAGTTCCCGTGTTGGCACCCTAATCTTTCCTACACTTTCCTTCCCTGCCTCCACTAGGCTCGCAACTATGGCGTCGGCCATCTTCTGGACACTACCCCCCTTGTGTACGGCTGCAAGCTTTGGTTTCAGTTTTTCTTCGAACTTCACCCAGTCGGCATCCTTTTTGAGTTCCCAAATATCCTTGAAGCTTCCTTTCCTTTTCTCTAGGTTTTTGGCCCTCATCGTCACTGTAATCAAGTTGTGATCACTATCCAACTCCATTTTGCCCTCATCATCCACTTCTACCCTTATCACCTCCCTCCATAAATTCATATCTATGAGAATGTAGTCAATTATTGATTTTCTGTCGTTTCTCTCCCAGGTCCATTTCCCCTTACATCTAGCGTCCCTGTTCAGAATCTTCAGACCGAGCTCATTTCAACAGCTTCCTTCCATTCCTGTTGACTTTCTTGTCCCCACCCTCTATGCCTTCTTCCTTGTCACCTATGTGTCCATTAAAGTCGCCCATCAGAATTATACCGAGCCCCCTGTTTTCTAGTTCAGTGATATTGGACCTTAGTGTTGAGTATATCGAGTCATTCCACTCGGGTTTACTTCCCTCCACCGCACAGTACACAATCCCAAGGGCAATACTTTTGTTTCTCAGACTGATCTTTACCCATCCAATTTCTTTTGACACATCAGCCGAGGTGATAATATCTTCCAGATCTGTAATCAGCGACGGTTTTAAATCCTTTTTAATGTACATGCCTACCCCTCCCCCCTTTTTCTGGCCTTCCGTTCGCCCTACACCTATCCACACACACCCGCTTACTTGGTCTACCCGTTCCTCGTGTCTTACCCACGTCTCGCTTAAGCCCATGACATCAAACTCCTCTGTCACGATCAATGTAGCAATTTCACTTACTTTCCGGTGGAGACCCTGGATGTTGCTATAACCCACTTTCAGGGTACCGAGGTTCATTGCCTTCCGCCTATTGGGCCCATTGTTTTCTGGTGCTAGTCTTGGTAAACTTATTCTGTCCCCCTCACTCTTGTTCACCCCACCTATGTCCACTCTCGTTATCCTTGCCTCTGACCTCCCACCCCGCTCCTCTCCAAAAAAGGCTCTGCTACCCGTAGAATTTTATCCCCTAATACCCGTTTCCCCGCCCTGCTAAGATGCAGCCCGTCACGCCCGTACATGCTCCCATTGCCCCAAAACGTGTCCCAATGGTCGATAAAGGGAATTCCCAGATCAACACAGTAGTCCTCTAACTCTTCATTTAGCGCCAAAATCCTTGAGTTCCGTTCGTCCCCACCTCCAAGGACAGGAAGGACCCCGGATACGACTACCCTTGCATTCCTACTTAGCAGTTTGCCGACTAAGCCTCTATACGACTCCACCAAACTTACTGACCTTCTCTCCCTGATATTGTTGGTCCCCACATGGACCACCACTACCGGTTCCGGTCCTGACCCTGCCACAATGCCATCCACCCGGTCCCTGAGATCCTCCACCTTCGCCCCCGGAAAGCACAAGACTGTTCGATTGGAACTATCAGGACCACAAACTACATTGTCAATCCCACGTACAATGCTGCTCCCCGCTACCACTAATTTTCTTCTTCTGGCCCCAGTTCCTATATCATCTGCACCTCCTCTCGTTTTGCAAGCTCCTGGCCTCCTCTTTCTCTTGACTGCCCTCCTTACCCCGACTGGCCTATCATCATCAACAACCATCTCACCCCCCACACTTTCCCCCTCACTCTCGTCCCCAGGGGTATCAGAGTCTAAAACACTAAACCTGTTTTCTAAACACCGCCTAGCAACCTTGGCAGCCTTACGCCGACTCTGGCTTCCGGACTCGACGCAGCCCTGACCTGACGCCACCTTCCGAATTTTCCTACTAGAACCCCCCTCCTCAGTTACACCACCCACATCAAGCATTATTCCCCCACGTATCCTGCTTCCCAGTTTCCTCCTTGAGTCCACAACGACCTTCCACCCACCTTCCACCTCACCATCGTAGGTAACCTTCAACGGGGTAACTCCAGATACACCGACCCTCCCCAACCTCCCTCTCAGCTCTGCAATCTCCCGCTCGAATCCAACACACTTCTCTAACAACTGTAAAATATCCCTGCAATTCGCACATACCACACTACTCTCCATTGACCGACCACCACCATACCTCATATTACACTGTCTGCATGCCTCCGAATCCTCACTCTCCCCCACCTGCACCCCTCGACTCACCTCCCTCAGACCTCCCTTAACACCCATACTTACCTCCGTCTGAACACCCGTCGTACACTTACCACTCATGAATACAAATAATTACAAAGCCAAAATTACAAAGAGGAACTAAAAATTTGAGAAAGCGGTCGAAAACGTAAACACAACAAAACAAAACACCGAAAATGACCCGCGCGAAGATAGGGAACACGCCACTAAAACCCGTCAGAGAAACTAAACTAAACACTAATATAACTATCTTTTATTACAAATCACACCTATACAACACTAAAACACTATATCGATCAGCAAAAACACCTGGAAGAAAAGTATGAAATTATTAAAGCTAAATTTTGACAACTGAAATGGCTATACTCCCTGTTGGTTTCCGAGATGGACACACTCAATGATGGCCATTGAGCATGGCTGAAATTTTACATTCTTATTTACTCATTACACTAAGACATACCGTCAAACTTCAATAAAACTGGTGCATAAATGCAACTTGTTGGGTGTGCTTAAGGAATCTAAGATGGCTGCCGTGGCAGCCATTGTGTGTTCCCGACCATGAGCAAAATATGACATATTTATCTGCTCTTCAAACTAAGTCATCCTGCCAAGTTTAAGAAAAAATTGCTGCATAAATACGATATACAGGGCTTTTTGAAGAAATCAAAGATGGCTGCTGTGGCAGCCATTTACCATTTACCTAACGTAATGGCCAAAATCGACCAGTTCTATTCTCAAAAATCGCCAATTATTTTCAATATTTGTCTCAAAAACATAGGTTATGACCCCACTTTGGAACGAGTTCGTCGAGTCGTTCCAATGAGGGGTCATAACCTGTTTTTGAGACAAAAAATGAAAAAAATAGTTATTTAAGGATTTTGTTTCCAAGTGTCGTCTGCGTTTCATGTTAGGTAAAGGGTTAAGGACAGCCGAACGTTAACAAAATAGGACGTACTCATCTACTCATATTATTTAACCCTGCCAAATATCAAGAAAACGTCTGTATAAATGCGACCCGTAGCCTGAGGGATGTTCCTGTGGCAGCCATTGTGTGTCTGACCGTTACCAACATAGGATGTTCTCATCAGTTCGTCATACAAAAACATGCAGCTGTATTTCTGAAGAATTCTAAGATGGCTGTGTACCAACCACTTTTGTAATAAAATTTATTACAAAAGTGGTTAACGCGTACCAACCACTTTTGTAATAAAACCACTTTTGTAATAAACTAACCATTATTGTAATAAACTAATTTCGGTGATAAATCACGAACGTCAATTTTATAGTCGGACATTGGGGTGGGGCGAGGGACTAGTTTACCTAAACATGTATGTGTGTCGTTCGATGGTATAACGTGTCCATTCACCAGTTAAAACACGGTAGTGACTGAAGAAAGTAGGCAACCACTTTTGCAATAAACTTTATTACAAAAGTGGTTATCGCGTACCAACCACTTTTGTAATAAAACCACTTTTGTAATAAACTGACCATTATTGTAATAAACTCATTTCGGTGATAAATCACGGATGTCCATTTTATTGTCGGACATTGGGGTGGGATGAGGGACGAGTTTACTTAAACATGTTGGTGTGTCGTTCAATGGAATAACGTGCCCATTAACCTGTTGAAACTTGGAAGTGACTGAAGAAAGTAAGCAACCACTTTTGCAATAAACTTTATTGTATAATAGGTTAGGTTTGTCATTAAACGTAACCGATGACGTAATAAATTTATTGCACCATAGGTTAGGTTTGTCATCCAAAGCAACCGTCAATTTAATAAATTTACTGCATAATAGGCTAGATTTGTCATCCAAAGCAACCGATAATGTAATAAATTTACTGCATAATAGGTTAGGTTTGTCATCCAAAGCAACCGATAATGCAATAAATTTACTGCATAATAGGTTGGGTTTGCCATCCAACGCAACCGATAATGTAATAAATGCATTGCATAATACATTAGGTTTGCCACCTTAGGCAACCGATAATGTAACAAATTTATTGCATAATAGGTTAGGTTTGCCATCCAACGCAACCGATAATCTAATAACTTTACTGCATAATAGGTTGGGTTTGCCATCCAACGCAACCGATAATGTAATAAATTCATTGCATAATAGGTTAGGTCTGCCATCTTACGCAACCGATAATGTAATAAATTTATTGCATTTGCAGTTAAGTTGTCCATGCAAGACAACCGCTGATGTATTAAGTTTATTGCATTATAGGTTAGGTTTGCCATCCAACGCAACCAATAATGTAATAAATTTATTGCATAATAGGTTAGGTTTGCCATCCAACGCAACCGATAATGCAATAAATTTATTTGCATAATAGGTTGTATTACACTGCCGGTTGTAACACTGCTTATCGAGTGGATTGTGTGGGTAATTAAAAATCGCGCAGCTCACGATACATGGTAAAATAGACTGCTGTATTGTTGGGTCAGAGGGGGTATGTCTACCACAGCATATGTCTGGCGGTGTAATTCCTATAACGAAAAAAAAAAATAAAAAGGAAAAACAAGTTACACAAGTTATCAAAATCTGTTTAATTGGTCACTCGAAAAAGACAGGACGTTTACATCAGTTGGACAAAACTTCAGTGTACAGCTGACTGGCTTTCTCGACTAAACATTCCATGTCAGCAGGATTGGCACATAAGGAGCTTTGTGTTGCCAAATGCGGTAATGAAAGCGTTAATAATATTAATCTAAAATGGAATAAACATCTTTTTTATATCTGGTCACGGGTTTTGATGCGCTGATCCACTTTGCATTCGGGGGCCAATGTTCCATGTAAAGCAAGATATTCAATTGGTTGGTAGCACATGGAGGGATTGCGTCAGATTGACCATGAGTGGTCACTGTTACTATTCTGCATTAAGCATAGGTTATTTCTTTTCAAGAACGATGAAAGTGCAGACACGATTATTGCTACGGATAAGTTAACCGTTGCTAGGTCCGTCCATGCGGCACAAGATCAGGGGCATGCGTAACTGGTTTCGTGTTATGTGGAAGGACTAGATCAGAGAAAATAAATTTCTTTTGACTACTATACATTTGCCAACTGTTATATTGCCAACTGAAACACTCATCCTTCCGGTATGGCAATATACAAATCGGCCCGTAGTCAATTGTTACAATGCCAAATTAGGTTCATGAAAGTTCAGACTCAGATGTTTGATAAGATTACATGTGCGACTGCACGTAATTTATTACTCCGTTTCAGAGCGAGCAATCGGGCCAGTGGTGAATCCTTTTCATGGATGCAAAGGGATCAAAGTTGAATCCAGTTTAGCACCAGCGTCCAAGTTGCGCCATTCTTTCGTGTACCAAAAAGCAAAAGGGCATGTTTTACTTGTCTTGTGGCACGCGGAGAGACAAGACTAGAGGGATAACGTGCAGTTGAGTTTACTATTGAATACTAAATATCTGTGATATTTGTTATGTTCATTCAAAAAAAACAAAAACAAAAACAAAACGGCGAAAGTTTAGATTCATGTGTCAGAAGTGATATGATGTGAGCCCCTTTTCACGGCTGCAGAGTCAGACCTGCTATCACATCCCTAAGAGCCGCCGTTTAGTACAGCAGTAGACCAGCCAAAGGCCCCTCTTGTAATTCAGATGGATCTTGGAAGTCACGTCATGTCACGTGACTGCGGGCGCCCATGTTGTGTTGACCAATGTACGTGGTTATGTTGTGACGTCATTGCCATAGCGATACGAGATTCGAATGCGCGTGCGCAGCTTGGGTGTTTATGGGGACACGTGTTTTGGTCGTCCATTTTGTGTATGGGGCGCCATCTTGATTTCTCATGTGTCACGTGGTTGCCTGGTGACGAAACCTTACCTCTTGGTATAAAATCGGGGGGTATATTTTGGGGGTATGTTTGATTCGAGGGGAGTATGTTCCGGTAGTATAGAATTACACAAATGAACCCGACTTTCGTGTATTTTAGTGGATTTTACTCTGGTAACCATGTTAATGTTGTAGCTGGGACATGGAAATGTTCCGGATCCAATGTTTGTACGGAGTGTGTTTTGGGAAAACATGGAATTACCCCAAACGACCGATATTAAATATAGAATTACCCAAAACAGCATGACAAGGTCTAAAAAACTATCCATGGATGGAATTTTTTCTGAAAATATCGCGTCTTCCAGACACGATGGACGGCAGCGACAGGGGCAAAGAGGACCAGGAGCTCTCGGGATGAGGCGGCAGGGAACCAGAGGCTCTTGGGGTATGGGCGGCAAGGGGCAGGGGCGGTCAGGTAGCAGAAACCGGGGGGCTAGGGGCACTAGAAGTGGCGGAGGCTCCTCTTCTTCCATTTTCCCTCTCTGTTTATTGTTTAAAAAGAGTTATCTCCATTGAAAGCAGAAAGTGCCTGTATGTAAAATGATTTTCCCTTAGAATCCATTTAATGAGTCCTAGTTAGTGACTCGGTGGATCCAAAAATATCAAAATGAGGCTATGATACATATGATTTTGCACGCATTGAACTCATTTTCATAATCTTCATTTTGAGACATATGATTTTGCGCGCAATGTGCTCATTTTCACAGCATTCATTGTTCAATTCGACGAAAAACGGTATTCAGTGGGTCTATTTATTTATTTATTTATTTATAATTTATTAATTAATGTATTTATTTATTTATTGGTGTTTTACGACACTTATATAGTCTGAGTCATTTTGTGTCGATGACAGTTTTTTGAGTGGAGGAAGAGAACCACCAAGCAGCGACGAGACCCTATAACCTCTTCAACGTCACATAAGCCAAGACTACACTACGCACTGTACATCAGTACTACGCACAGCACAACACAGTCAGGATAATTAAGGTTAAGACGCGTGCACACCAGTCCATCTCAGAACACCGTCAGCTTCCCCACCCGCTCCACATGCGAGCAGTTGAGGTAAAGTACCTTGCCCAAGGGCACGAAGTGTTAAACCAAATCAATCACTGAATGGTCACCCCATCAATAGACTAACCGGGTTCAACGGAGCTTAACTTCAGCGATGTTGGTGGCTGATGCACGTCTACATGTATTGTGATAATTTACTAACACCAGTCAATAGTGTGTAATAAAATTTCTAATTTTCTCGCCTCATTTGGGGTTAACAGTGTGCGGAAGAATTCAACCCGACCTATAAAAAGGGACCAACAAGATCGATAGGAACTACGGGGTTTAAGACAAACTGCGCCCGTAGGAGGAATTCTGGCAGACATATCAAAAGTGATAGACGTCAAACCCAGCTTTCCCCATCCATCCGTGTGCAGTAAGATTTTAGCGCCCACCAAATTTGGGAATAGATTTGACGCTACTTTGTACTACCCCCTCTCCAAACAAACACACCGCCCGGCCATAAAATGGATGTCCATGATTCATCACAAAAATAGGTGTATTACAATAATGGTTAGTTTATTACAAAAGTGGTTTTATTACAAAAGTGGTTGGTACATGTGTACACTTTATTCCATTGAACGACATACAAACATGTTTAAGTAAACTAGCTCTCAACCCACCCCAATGTCCAACTATAAAATGAACGTTCGTGATTCATCACAAAAATAGGTGTGTTACAATAATGGTTAGTTTAGTACAAAAGTGGTTGGTACGCGATAACCACTTTTGTAATAAAGTTTATTGCAAAAGTGGTTACTTCAGTCACTTCCAAGTTTCAACAGGTGAATGGAATGGACACGTTATTCCATTGAACGACATACAAACATGTTTAGGTAAACTTGTCCCTAACCCCACCCCAATGTCCAATTTTAAAATGGACGTCCGTGATTTATCACCAAAATGAGTTTATTACAATAATGGTTAGTTTATTACAAAAGTGGTTTTATTACAAAAATGATTGGTACGCGATAACCACTTTTGTAATAAAGTTTATTGTAAAAGTACTTTCGTACTTTCTTCAGTCACTACCAAGTTTCAATAGGTGAATGGACACGTTATTCGACTGAACGACACACAAACATGTTTAGGTAAACTAGTCTCTCACTCCACTCAAATGTCCGACTATAAAATGGATGTCCGTGATTTATCACCGAAATGAGTTTATTACAATAATGGTTAGTTTATTACAAAAGTGGTTTTATTACAAAAGTGGTTGGAACGCGATAACCACTTTTGTAATAAAGTTTATTGTAAAAGTGCTTTTGTACTTTCTTCAGTCACTACCAAGTTTCAATAGGTGAATGGACACGTTATTCTATCGAACGACACACAAACATGTTTAGGTAAACTAGTCCCTCACCCCACCCCAATGTCCGAATATAAAATGGACGTCCGTGATTTATCACCGAAATGAGTTTATTACAATAATGGTTAGTTTATTACAAAAGTGGTTTTATTGCAAAAGTGGTTAGTACGCGTTAACCACTTTTGTAATAAATTTTATTGCAAAAGTGGTTGTATTACAAAAGTGGTTGGTACATGTCGTAGCAGGTTTTATAGTCGACCAACCGTTACCAAAATATGACGTTCTCATCTGCTCGCCGTACTAAGTTACCCTGCTAAATTTCAAGAAAATCGATATAATGCAACTTGTAGGTTGCGTTGACGTAAAACAAGATGCTGCTGCGGTGGCCACTGCGAGTTGTAACCATGACCCACATCGGACGTTCTCTTCTGCTCATCAAACTAAGTCATCCTGTCGAATTTCAAGAAAATTGCAGCATAAATGCGACCTACACGGAACAGTGACTGAAGAAATCCAAGACGGCTGTCGTGTTAGCTATTACGGGCGGTCAACCGTCACCAAAATAGGACGTTCTTGTATACTCAGCATACTGAGCCACCTGCTGAACTTTACGAAAACTTGTACAAATGTGACCTGTAGCCTATGCTGAAGAAATCCAAGAATTTGGTGATGATCAGTGATGATCGGAAAAAAACTGATTGCTGAGTGAATTGTGGACAAGCGGACTGAGAAATTCTGGATGGATGGCAGCATCAATTTTGTGTAGCCGACCGTGATCAACACAGGGCGTCATCTTACCGAGTATCGAGAAAATTGTATAAATGCTACCTGCATGCTGTTCTGAAGAAATCCAAGATGGATGCCGTGGCTACCATTATGAGAGGCCAACCGTAACCAAAATAGGACTCATTGTACTAAGTCACACAAGAGTTTCAAGAAAATTGATGCATGGAAGCGACCTGTGGCCTGTGCTGAAGAAATCGAAGATGGCTGCTGTGGTGGCCATCGTGTGACCATAATGGGACATTCTCATCTGGGCATGAACCTAAACATCCATTAGAAGATTGGTGATGCTCGGAAAAGAATTGTAGGCTGCAGCCCGTGTTGAACAAATTGTGGACAGGCGTAGAGACTCACAAACTGACAGACATCCGCGCGCGCCATGACAATATAACTTACCTTGGCTTCGTCAACTTAAGCCAAAAATAATCAGAACTGACGACTTCTGTATCGCCCCTTTAGTGCAACAAGTGCCATCTGCAATGCTTTATCACTACGAATGGCGCCTTGTTGCACTCAAGATACGTAATGTTGCTACGCAAAGCTGTTTTTGTGAGGGCTCAGTCAGTGATGATGATAACATTCTAAAATTAACCGAGGCTTACCTGCAAGGTGATTTTGATTGGAATTTTGCAGACTCATAAAGAGAAAGGAGGCTATGCGAGATTAGCGCATGCGCACTGATGTCCTATTCAACGCTCGTGAGGTCGTGTAGTGTGTATTGTAGGGCGGGAAATTTCCTAAGGCATGCATATCAGTGAACGGATGGGCGCTTAGCCTACTTTGTTTTCACAAGTCGGTAAAATTCCAATCAAAACTCACCTTACGGGTAAGTCTCGTTTAATTTTTGAATTCTATCTCCTCATTCCGATTACAGGAGACTGCGCGAGACTTCAAAGCCCACAGGACCGAACGTGGAAGATGATGGGAAAAGCAAAACTTTCCCAAACAATAATAATAGAGAATTCGATGTATCACCTATAGCGCCAATTGTTAGCAATATGCACGGATAAAGTACAATTCACATACCTTTCTAAGATCTTGAAGAATAGTGTGTAAACTTGAGTTGAAATAAACGTTTAAGAAAAGTAAAATTATCGCGAGTAAGTTAGTTGAAGAACAATCCAATTGCAGGAACGCTAAAAGAGGACATCCGTGCGCAGGCGCTAATCTCGCGTAGCCTTCTATAGTCGGAATGAGGAAGTAGAATGGAAAATACTGCCGCATTAGACGTACTCCTTTCGGCCAAAGAGTGACTTCATACAGCCGTGACGCTTGTTATTGCTGCCCAATTGCGCATGTGCAGTTATACATTTATACATGCACTATGCGTATACCCACAAATGTTCTACAGCAATAGCGTCCAGAAATAAACGAAATATGGAGGCATAAGTTTCAGACCGGTTCATAATTATCTTCTGGACGTAAATAATATTCCCAATACAATATTTATTCATTCGTACCTGTTCTTTCTGCCTCACGGTATCATATTGCAGCTGTCAACTTAATATGCATATCACACTTTGCAATTGATTCACGATCAGGTACGGAGTTGATTTTGTTAACCTAACACGAATAGCAGAAGACACACACACAGATTCTCGAATAACTAAAAAGATTTTCTTTTTTTCCTCAAGAACATAGTTTGTGCCTCCTCATTGGAACAAGCTCAACGACGCGAATGCCTTTCATATGGAACGATAAACCAAACCCGGCCATGCGACTTGCGTACAGTGTCTGTTCTGTTCTTTTATTTGGAAATTCTTCCGTTAACTTTTAGGAGCACCTTATCAGTGGTGGCGCCAAGGGGGGTTGGGGGGGGGGGGGGGGCTACAGCCCCCCCCCCGTCGGAGAGGTCCAGCCCCCACCCCCAATTCCCCGCCGCCTCCCCCACCCCCACCCCCGTCGGAGATTTTTAGTCAGTCCGTCGGAGAGTCTCGTAAACCCGACTTCACGAGAAATTTCCGACAATCGAATGTAGATATTTCGTCTTGTGTCGATCAAGAACGAGGTATATGGTTCTTCTTTGTAAGTTCACAGCCTCATGATGTTGGGTATTCACCGATCAAGAAGCTGTAGCATTGATTTGAATGTTGAATTAAACATGTGTAAGTCGAAGTTTCCAAAATGCAAAATTTCTTTGTAAACTGTGTGCTTGAATCAAGTTGAATGGCATTTGTTACGCACAAGTTGTGTGCAGGACGTTAAGATTTATTTTATTTTATTTCCCTGTGAATGTCGGGATATTATTGTTTGTTTTATCTATAAAACCAGTTTGACGAACGACATCAATGAAACTCACGAGAATAGAGAATAGTGATTCTCACGAAATTCCTTAATGTCGTTCGTCAAACTGGCTTTATAGATGAAATATTTCCCGACCTTATTATAATGTTTACGTTAAATAATCAATAAACATACTCAATTTGCTTCTATTTTGGTTCTCCAATTTACCAATTTTCACTCATTTTCCTTCGTTTGGGAGGTCAAATATTATAGCCCCCCCCCCCCCCCCCCCGTTGGAGAGGTCAACCCCCGTCGAGAAATCCCTGGCGCCACCCCTGCACCCTATGTGAACCCCACATCTTCAGAATCATCTCAGGTATATTTCGTTTGGAGTGAAGCTGCAGTTCGCGTCTTATACCCGTTTTATTCCTGTAGTTGCACGATTCAATGCAGTCACTCCTCCGCTGATTTTTCGGAGGACCCTGACTGATTCATTGCGGGGGGGTTCTTTATACAGGTAATGAACAAGGGGGGAATCGGGCAATGCCGAGCTGCAGCTCTTTTGCCACAGTAGGGTTCTTTAACGTGCACAGTAATTACTGCACACGGAACAGCCACGGGACAGCCATTTACGTCCTCATCCGATACGACGAGCATAGTACCATCCCCGAACATGGCACTATGGAGGAGCAGTGTGGTTTTTGAATCCACGCCGATATTGCATTACGTTACGTTTCCCCGACTGGGCTTGGAATATATGATCAGGTTCCAAAGGGTTAAGCTGTGGAAATCAAAAGTACGACAATAAAGAGGTATTATGTTTATTCGGAAATCTCGTTTTATGTCTTGAGATTTCTATCTTATTTCTTTTATCCGGGAGTTACATGTTCGTATCTCTAGATCTTGGCCTAAATAGAATATTCAGACTGTTAATCGATGTACAAGGGAAACTACAGTAAATGTGACCCCAGTAAGAATTTCCTCTCGTCATTCGAGTGAGGTTCATTCCCGAATGCGTACAAGCATTTCCGTTGCGGGTATGTGTGTTCACGTAAAGTGGTTTCAAGCGGCGCAAGACCAATGCGTTTATCTGATCTCTCCTAGAACAGATTTTTTTTCAGTCAACAGTCGCGAAGCAAATTCTAAAACAGTTTTTAGAAGCCTCGTTAATTTTTGGCAGGAAATGTGCACCCGTGATCCTGGTTCTAACACCATTCGGTAAACCCAAATCAAAATACAAACGAATAAAACAACCGACGTACCAAAATATGATACCTCTCACAGAATGATGTTATCCATTTTTATTGGGGTTTAACGACATTTTAGACAGCCAGGGTCACCTAGTGTCGGAAGTTTTATGGGTCAACTGTCAGATTCACCAACGTATTAACTCCACACAAGTTGAAGATAAATGCTCCATCAACATGCAGTACGCCTTAGTACACAGCGACACCATGCACCCCCACGTCGTGGGTAATCGGGGTTAAGGGCATTGCCCAAGGACACAGTACAGTTACGCCTGGTGGGTTTCGAACCGTGCACCTTTCGGTTTGAATTTCAATGCCATAACCGCTGAGCCACCGTGCTCCCCGATTTTACCCATACTTTATAGCAAACCCTGGGACAATTTCAGCAAACTACTCGAGTCAGGATCGTGATGTCTCAAAATCTCCAATGCTTACCAAGACAGATCCTGTTAAAAACGACGGCTTAACATCGTTAACACTTTACCTATATAACGTGATCGGTGACGACCCTTGATGAATTTTTTTTGAGAATCTTAAACTCTTCATTTTTCGTAAATAAATATAGCTTATGAACCTTCATTGGCTTATGAGTGGTCATAAGCTTTGTTCTCTAGAGTCAGGTTTCCATATTTCAGTTTTTCTTCAATGTTGTGATATCTGGGAAGCGCGGTAAATTTTTAATTGATAACCCATTTGATTATTTTTATTTATTGGTGTTTAAGGTGACTTTAAGCACCCATGACTATATCATGGTCCCGGCACAAGTACAGAGTTAAGTTAAGTGAATCATTTATACTAATACTGTTCAGTTTAGGCTTGGCTGACAATTTTCGTCATTGGAAGAGATTTACAGGAAAGTTAGCTCCCCCTTAATTTTCTCAAGTTCTCAGTAAATTTAACACTAAAGGTATGGGAATTTCTTTTACAAATTGAAATTTTGAAATGTTAGCGAAGTTTTATTATCGATGTGCGCATCATGTCACAAACTTCAGGCATTTTCTAACAGCAGTATAAAAATACAGAAGCTGGCTTTTTACTATTTTTTCCCAATCAGTTTGAACGTTTGCCTAGGATTCTCTGTTGAAACGTATTTAAAAACAAGAAGAATGTTACTAAGGTAACACATGCCCCCCCCCCCCCCCCCCCCCGCCCCCCAGAATCGGCGGAAACTATTATACGCGACACACATTCTGACTGTCCTTAACATTTGTAAAAAGTTTAACAATTGTACTATGATTAGTTTCTGAGTTATGGCTGAGACACGAATATTGACCGATTTTTAGTATGACCTTGAAATGTGACCTTGACCTTGAAGGTACAAACCCGGTTATGGTGTGTGACACATCCTCCCATGGTTATTCATAATTGTGTGAAGTTTGATGACTGTGGCCCTAACCGTGTTCAGTGTGACCTTGAAATGTGACCTTGACCTTGATCTTACGGACCTGACTGTGGTGCGTGACACATCCACCCGTTGTACATTATAATTGAGCGATGTTAGATGATTGTAGCCCTAAGGAGTTATGCTTGAGACACGATTTGTGACCCATAACATATGAAGGTCAATTGTGACCTCCACCTTGCAGATGTGGCGGAAACTATTATAAGCGACACACTTTCTGACTGTCCTTAACATTTGTAAAAAGTTTAACAATTGTACTATGATTCGTTTCTGAGTTATGGCTGAGACACGAATATTGACCAACTTTTAGTGTGACCTTGAAATGTGACCTTGACCTTGAAGGTACGAACCCGGCTATGGCGTGTGACACAATTCCTCCCATGGTCCTTTATAATTGTGTGAAGTTTGATGACTGTGGCCCTAACCGTTTTCGAGTTATTGGCTCACACGGACACACGGACGGACGGACGGACGGACGGACACACGCACACTTCAATCACTATACGCCACCCGACCTAAGTCGGGGGGCATAATAAAAAAACGACACACTCACCATCTTTTGATGTTCTGTAACTTTTTATGTTCATTATATCAACAGTGTGAGCATCGTGAAATACAATACAGACAAATTCCTTCCCATTAATATAATAATAGTCTACGAGGTAAGATATACTAAGTTTTTTTCCCCGGGAAAAATAAAAACTGGCAAATTAACCCTTTACCCAACGTAACGGCCAAAACCGGCCAGCGCTATTCTCAAAAATCGCCAATTAATTTTCAAAATATTTTCATTTTTTGTCTCAAAAACATAGGTTATGACCCCTCGTTGGAACGAGCTCGTCGAGCTCGTTCCAACGAGGGGTCATAACCTATGTTTTTGAGACAAAAAATGAAAAAAATTAGTTATTCAAGAATTTTTTTTGCATGTGTCGTCTGCTTTTCATGTTAGGTAAAGGGTTAATGTAAAAACACATTCACTAAACAAAGAACCAAAGTGGACATTTACTCACTTGCTGCTAATTGATTTGCCATAAAAAGCTATGTTTCTTTTGTTACTTTTAATAAAAGAAAAACAACAGACAACTATGAGAGCTGACTGTTGTTTTCTTTTATTAAAAGGAACAAAAGGAAACTTCGCTTTATTTTCTACTGATGTCATGGGTGCCTCTAAATTGGACCTTCCTCGCCCATCTAATAATTTCAGGGGAGATAACTTTATCGAAAATATACTTTCATGTCGAGATAACTCAGGGATGATATTTATTAATTGATGTTTAAGGTCGAATATGTCAGGGATGATAGCTCGTACACATTTTTGATACAATGACATACAAATACACCCTTTTCCTTGTGAAGAAAATATCATTTTTTTTGTATCCATCATCCTTTCCAAAATTTCCTCGCAATGAGGAGGAAAGGGAGAGATAGGACTCTTTTGGTCTCACTCAATAGCGAGCCACATGCTGCGTCATTCTACGATGGTGATGTATCCTCGCTTCCGGTTGCACAACTGCGTTCGTCCCCTGTTCCTTCGGCCATCCCCACTTTTTAGGTCACCACTCCAGACCACGCAAGGAAAGGTGGATGGAAATCTACTTCCAGACATTTATATCACCCCGTTCACAAAATTACGTATTTGTCATTCTCCACGAAATAGCACTTAAAGAAATTAACTCAAAGAGGATTACATCTAAATTTAACATGTACAATTATTTTCATTTAATTCGAGAAAATATTTAAGGAAAGATTTTCAAAAGAAATGGTTGGTACAGATTTTCTCATCATATCAAGTCACAACTGCTCTTCTGCTGAAATGACTTGATCGACAATGAAACGTTAGAAATGCTAGAAACTCGCTTTAATAGCAACCCTTCATCTAATACAAGGTGGAACCAAAATTAATGATAGATATCTAGGTCTAAAAATCTGAAGAAAAAATTCTTCTAAACAATAGTCTTTCACTCTTGGAGGAGTAATCTCGATGACATGGTTGCCACAGGTTTCTGAAAATAAAATTCAAGGACTTTCAGGACCTTTTAAGCCAAAATTCAAGGCCCTTCAAGGGTTTTTCTGTCAACAAAACATTCATTGAAGTGCAAATTTAAAAGGATCATTGTTAGCAGTCAGATTTCGTGATAGTGCTTCTGATTGTATGTCTACTTTCACTTAACACATAAAGGACTGGGAATTTTTCACATATTATTTGACTACACTATGGCAGTTTATGTTCCTCAAATTTACAGTTGTGTTTAGGCAAGTCTTGGCTGCCTATATAGGTAGTCAAGACTTGTCTAGAAACAACTTCCACTGTACTTAGAAACATGCCCTGCAAAAACTGCATTTTGGGGAACCTAGTCTAACGTTGTGAAAATGTACCAAAAGCTGGAAATAGTTCGTTAAGGGTTAATAGGGAGACTACTATTAGGATCAAGCCTTCATGTACTATATTTATTATCCTTGCAGATCATTGCAACAGCCCAACTATTGCAGTGTGGCTCATTGTTTAATAAACAATTTTGTTTGCTGTAACTATTGCATTACAATTCATTGGAGAAAACCAGCTGGAACACTCCAATAAATGATATTAGAATAGCTTACATGTTTATTGCTGGGGGTGTGGGCTGTACTGCAAGAATATTATACAATTATGGACCCTTATAGTGGTGAATATCGTGTGATATGAACCTAAAAAACTTATATTGACCGTCAGCCTTCTTATCACGTCACATTTACCAGCACAAAAGTCCACAGCTGTTTTATTATATACACCATCCTAAAAAAACCCAATCTTCTATTTAATTAAAAGTTCAATTATATCAACCAGAAATACTTTTATTTAACAATAAAATAATTATCATCTGCAGAATAACATAAAAATGAGACGGAAGTCAGGTTGACTGCACATGCACATCGATTGAAATAGAACCAGACAGGGGATTTCCAAAAGCTATATTTAGAAAGTTGATATTCACTGGAAACCTGGTGTACATGGATTTTTGAGTACCAAGTCACGTGTAATCTGATTACCGACCCTAGTACCTATTTATTCTATATTTCAGGCGATTGTTTTACTTAAATATGGCGCTAAAACGGTTAATGTTTAATAGGTTCACACTCGTGTAGGTCTAAGGTGCAGGCTGGTGAAACCTCTTTGGTCCCATCAATCAACCATACTCAGTGTTTTGGTTGCAATTGGTTGCATTTAACCTACGTAGCTGTCGTGGAACTGTCATGAAGATCTAATCCAAGAGAAACATGCACCTTTTTAGTTATTTAGTTATTTGTTATACTATTATTCTCCTTCTTTATATTATGGACAAACGCATTTTTGTATTTCTTTTGATGATGCCATACCTTTTCGATGTATTATGGCTGTGCAATAAAGTATTCTGTTTTATTCTATTCTAATCAATTCGAAGGGATTGGAGATTCTGAGGAGGACTTTTGGACCCCTTTCAAGAACACTCCATGACCCTTTCCACACAAAGCAATTTACCAGGACTTTCGAGGTCTTGAAAACTAATTTGGAAATGCAAGGACTTTCAAGATTTTCAAGGACCTGTGGCAACCCTAGATGAATTCGTTGCGACGAGGGATCAGAAGTTATTGTTTTGGGCGGTGTTTGTTAGGTGTGTGTGGTGTGGGGGGGGGGGGGGGGGGGGTATGTAAATGACGAATGTTGCCTCTCAAGTGGTGTGAATTTTGATATCAAAACAACCTACGTCTGGTACCATAGCAATCTTAAATGCACCGTCACGATCTACAGTTATGAAATCATTTCTGGAAGTTAACAAGGGTCCAACTAAACTGCGCTAGCTAGGTTAAGCATCAACATAAACTACAGGAATCGACAAGGATTTTTCTTATTTAACCTTCTGCACACGGAGATCAAAATATCATAATGTCAACCTGCAAATTTTCCCAAAATACAACTTGTAATTCAACCAATTCAAACCAGTTTGACAGAGCTCATCAAACAAGATTGAATTGTTTAAATTTCTAGCTGAATTATAGGGAAAAAAATGCAGCGTGAAATTTCGGTGTTTTGATATCAAAGACAACGGTCAATGTTGATGCCAACCTCTTCAGGCCACCATTTTGAACCTGTAAAGAATTTAACGCTCTTATGACCTATTTGTTTACCCACTTTTTGTGGGAGTTTGCGCGCAGAATACCATTCATGTAATGTGATGTTCCTCCACTCACTGAGATATCGAGCTATTCTATCGAGGTACAGTTGTAGATGTTCCAACCAATAAGTATTTAATTCACCGTTAAACCATCAAGATATTAATACAATTAGTGGAAACACGCGGCATAAACGGCTGTGATGAGTCTTCAATCCTATTGGTAATGTCATAAAAAATTCGGTCAAATCATTTCTCCATTGGCCAACATTTCTGGCATTGATTCAAAGAAAATGAATGTTTATTGCATTTTCTAGATTTATTCGCCTGGAATATATCAGTTGGCCGAAAAGCGAACCACAGGTTCGCTTTTCCGACCAACTGAAATATTTCAGACGAGGGGAATAAACATAGACGATCGAGTATTCAAGGACTAGACTGGTTGCAGGCCAGAACAGCATCGAATAAGACTTTTTCGAAACTGCCATCTTGGCTTTTAATCTATGCAAGGTCACGGGTCGCGGGGCGTAAACAAAGCGAGTTCCATGCTTGTCGCGTTAAGTTCTGTGTCAGACCAAGACAACTAGTTTTGTGAAAATATCAGTTTAAATTCGTAGAAACTATGTCATCATTCGAATTAACTTCAGTGGCAACCCTATGCGACTTTAAACAATGAGATACCGCAGGTTTAAAGACTTTTTTTTACGGAGGCGAGGGACTTGTTTTGAATGGCAACAAGGGAACACGCGTTGAACGCAGTTTCTCGGCTTGGGAAATACCCGAAAGTTGTTGAAACAGTGCCGACGGCCACAGAGCCATGAAACGGCGTGCATTCATCATCATTGAAGTCGATAGGAACTCAATTCGAAATAATGGAAGTTCTCATACAATATTGCCACTGTCTTAACCAAATGGTAGCCTTGGCTAAATGTTTTTTGAATAAACGTAATGGGGTCCGAAGCACTTCACCTGCTCTCTTCTCCCGCTGCTAACAACGTGTTTTCTTGAAATGTTTTACACCTCGCGACCTGTAACCTCGCATAGATTAAAGGCCAAAATGGCAGTTTCGAAAAAGGCTTATTCCTTACAAGATTAAACTTGTGGCTTGAGAGCTTGTAATCATACCTGGTCTCTGGCGATGACTTGTTGAATCTTTCCAAGGGTTAATGTCTGAGGAGATTGCAACAGCGAAGAGTAAGTGTTTCCAGTGGCTGTTGTTTACTTCATTTCGGTTGGTATTCTGCGATTACAGTACCCACTTGCCTTGTTACCAGCTATTGATCTATCCACGGCAAATATATTAATTTAGCGTTCTGAACCTGTGGCCCTTTCACCAGATTCAACTCGGATAGCACTACAGGTTAAATATCACGTCAGCTGTTAATTCAATTATTTTATTATCGAGAAATATTTTGAGGTGAACATTAATGATGTGTAAATGTTTGAGAAACGCGTCCGCCGAAAAAGTGGTGAAATATTAATACTCTTCATTTAACAGCGGCAGATGAAGAGCATGTGATTACGTTATGTGTATCAGACATTATAAGAGAAATGGTTCCCAGGTCAAACATGTGACTTAAATACCATCCATTCTATTATTCAAAAGCACAGAAAAAGCACTCACTAGGTTTAAGCTGAGCTCTCATACATTAGGCACTAAAAAAGGAAGGGGTTTCAACATGCCAGCGCAGATGAACGTATATATGCTCTGAATGCGGGTTTGTTGACGGCGAGGAACATCCCTGTACACTATAAGACCCTTACTACCGAAAGACAAGAGCTACCGAAAATGTAGCAGAACATATGACCCATTTTAATCAGATGACAGATAATGAAAAACTTGTATCAATTGTGGATTGCCAAGAGGACAAAAATGTTAAACAGCTTGGCTAAATTTATCCATGCTGTATCAAAAAAGAAAGGTAAATGGTTTCCCACTGGGATCAAATGCCCCAGCCTTAACTAGTCATGTGCTGGAAGGCCTCTATGGCTGGCCTACGCAATAATTCTACAGACTTCTGAATATTGTAAGCTCTGGTTTGTTTATGTAAGCCAAATCACCATCTGTTATGCTTGAAATATCTACTCTTACATCTTATATTTTTTGTATCTCACAACAAACATATGTGTAAATTTGACCAGGATTGGGTGTAATAGTACAAAAAAGAATACATATTCAATTATTATTCGCTGTGTTTCAAGATAACAGCCAGCATTCTTGGCATTTTAACACAACGCAAGAATAAAGTCAAGTTTAGCCAATTACGTAAACAGATGTACCCTACCCCGATACCACACAAAAAGGCGATACAGATCCCATTGTACCACAAAAACAGAACTTGTAGACAAGTACTGCTCGACTGAGCAGGTTGTTCAAGGTGAAAATACAATCCTTTATGTGGGAATCCTTGAGAGTTTTCTCTGTCTGTTCACAAAAATATTGATTATTCTGTTGACTGGAGATTGAAGAAAATGATAACTGGTACTCTGAGGTGTACATTCTGTGTGTTGCAGCGTGTGTCCCCCCCCCCCCATCCCCCCCCCACCAAAAAAAAATATTTGCCCTTTCGAGCAGTAGTAGGACAGAGTATCATTGCCCAATGGTTAACATTTTCAAAAACCGTCACACAGGCCAAACTGCCACAGGTCACATGCAGTTGGTTGCCCGTCTGGTGATATGAGAGTCGGATCAGCCTTAGAAATTACCCAGGGCCGCCGGAAATGCAGTGGGGAAAAGCTTGGCAATTGTCTATTGTCGAGGCTAAATGCGATGATTGTAGCCTCTTTGTCTAAAAATCTAGTCGAAACGCATTGGTAATGTGTACATCAGAACCTTCGGGCAATTTCCTGTTATGGGCGTGCAACTTGCATCCAGGGTCATAGTCCCCCCCCCCCCTCCCACACACACAGACCATTGGCCTCGCCATATATATTACGGCTTATACTACCACCTAATGTCTTGGCTGCTGCTTACCTAAAATGGCAACATGCCTGAGCGGCTGAATTTAGAAATCATTGAGACTGTTATAGACTGGGGAAAATGCGAGCGTTGCCTCCCATACTGATGCCACCTACGTTGCAAAAACGGTAGGTTCTATATAGAACTTAAAATTGGTTCCATACTTTGTCAAGTATAGGAAATCAAAAATAAAACCCGAAATAGAACCAAATAGAAAATAGTTCCATTGTAAAAATCCAATAAAACCATCTTTAATTGCTTCCATTATAGAATCAAAATTGGATTTCATGCGATGCCACGTATAAGGAACCAAAAATAGAACTTAAAATAGAACCAAATTTAATTGGTTCCATTTTAGAACCAATATTGGTTCAATATTCTTGTCAAGTACAGGGGTGGCAAGGAACTGCCACCGAATAGTGCATGGGAATGTTGCGGTGGCCATCTTGGATTTTCCCACCATAGGTTTAGACGTATTTTATTCTCCAATCCATTTGCATTTTATTGCAATAAAATATGTTTAAATCAATAGTGGGACAAATCCAAGATGGTAACCACAATCGCCCTTTTTCTCGAAACGTTAGGCATGAAACGTAAAGAAACTCGGCTGCTCAGATCTGGATGACATTTGAACAAGCATATGAAATTTGAAAATCATCGTTTGAGAGATACGAGCTGTGGGTTGCACCACAGGATTCAACGGTGAAATCAAAGATGGCGTCAGTCTAGGATGAAATACAATAGATCACATTTGGTTCTCAGCCTGACCTAAATAGGGAATAACGCACTGATCAAATGAGGGATACGGGATTGTTGGGGAGTACAAAAAGATTGTCATTAAATAATTGGCAAAGTCCAAGGTAGCAACCACGTCGGCCATTTTTTATTGAGGAGGCAAAGTTCGATAGCCCACACCTACATGTCGTCGTTCTGTAAAAGCAAAAATGTGGAGTTTTAAAATCATCCGTTGAGGGATGAAAGCTGTAGGGTGTGTAAGAGAATTTAGAAGCGAAATAAAAAATAACCACCAGCGCCCGAGTTTTTTTAAGCTGAAACTCCACAACTAACACCAAGATACAATGCCAAACTATCACGCACACATTTCATAATTTCAAGCTGATCGGATGACTGGGGGCGCGGTAGCGTTGCGATAACCGGTTCTCGTCAGATCACCGAAGTTAAGCAACGTCCAGCCCGGTTAGTCCTCGGATGGGTGACCGCCTGAGCGATCGATTCGGACTCCCGCGTTGTGTCCTTGGGCAAGGCACTTAACCCCGATTGTCCACATGGGGACACGATGACGCCGTGTACTAAGGCGTACTGCACGTCGTGGGTGCGCATGTCCTTCAACCAATCTAACCCTGCCTGTGCTGCAGTGCGGGAGTTACGATGTTGGGGAGCTGGCAGCTGCTCGTCGTTGCTCGGTGGTTCTCTCCGGGTACTCCGGCTTCCTCCACCCGTAAAACTGTCTCGGTCATGATTAGCCATTGTGCATAAAAATGTGACCTTAAAACACCAATAAATAAATAAATAAATAAATAAATAAATAAATAAATCGGATGACTGTATTGAGTGATAGGTGGTCACGGGAATTTACAGAGCCTAACCTCTTGTGAAGCCTGCATATCGTATAATGAATAAGCCCATGTTCGTACATGGTAAGGAATATGGCAAAAAGTTGCTATCTCTTTACTGATAAGGAAGCGATAGGGGTGGCTCCAAGATTTCTCCGACGTGGGGGTTATGATACACGACAGGTGGCTAGAGAGTCTCAGGGCCAATCCTGGCTCAGCCCGGTGTGAGATATGTTTGTTTTAATTGGGAAAAATTCGCAATATCCTGACTCTAGAGGCTTTGAGAGAGTCAAAATGAAACGCAAAATAATGAAAAGAAATGACTTGTGGGTGGAAACTAGGGTATCAAAATAAGGTGTCATGGCGATTCGCCGTGACACCTGTTTCTGTTTTTGATACCCTCGTTCCACAAGCCACAAATTTAATAAGTACCATTTTACCCTTTACCCAACGAATCGGCCACATCCGCCCGCGTAATATGCAAATTTAGCACTTGTAAAAAATAATTGTTTTTTCCAAAAATGTCAACAAAACCATATCATGTGACCCCTCGTTGGAACGAGCTCGTCGAGTTCGTTCCAACGGGGGGGGGGGGGGGGGGGGGGGGGGGGGTCACATGATATGGTTTTGCTGAAATTTTTGAGAAATTTGAAAAAATGATATTTAAAATAATAAATTTTGATATCGTTTGCGTTGGGTAACAGAGGCTAGATGTGTGCCAACAAGTGATTGTGCAGAAAGTTTCTAGTACAGGCTAAATAAAATAGAACACTCGCAATGTAATTAACTCTTCTGCCTTTGCCACAGTGATTAAATGCCCATCGGTTTATTCATATTGTGCACGGTGTCGGGAATATAATCTATATCTTCATGGTGTTTGCATAATTTTATCTCCCCTACGAACTTGGCCAATTTCCCCGAGGGGAGCGATAACTCTTCCGATGGGGGTGGTGGTGGGGTGGGGGGGGGGGGGGTGGTACAGTAGTCACCCCCCGAAGAAAAATAGTAGCGTCCTGCATGAGGCCCTCGATATATACGTTCCTTTTTATATGGACTGTATGCTTGAAATAAGCCAAGTTTGATGAAGATCGGCCTAACGGGCGTTTGAGAAAAGGTTATTTGTAATCACGACGAACGACGATTGATTAGTAACCCCTCCCCCTGAAATTTCAAGTAAGCTAAAAGCGGAAACAATGAATTCCCGCCCCCACCCCCGGTTCCATTAGTACAACGTATCCCATGTGAAACTTCAAAGTTCATCTTATTCAGAGATGGCACCTCGGGGGAGGGTCAGAGACTGGATAACCCCCCCTTCTCTAAGGAATATCCAGTCCCCTACCGTTGTGGAGGTCTAGCCTGAGTCCCAAAGCTAATAGAGGCCGGAAGCCCCCCCCCCCCCCCCCCCACACACACCCCATGGCCATATCTGTCAAATTTGTTTGTTGTGTCGGACAAATATTGTTGGTTGCTTGAATACCAAAAATTTGCCTGAAAGCCACTTATTTGAAATGAAAGTGTCAATGACACTCTACCTCAACTTGACAAACTTAAACTTCGTAAGTCATAATTGAAATGGCGAAATTGAAGATCATTGGTTTCAATGTTATTTGGTGAAACTTCAACATAACAGCATTGTGTGTGCACAATGTCAGAGCAATCCACGCATTTTTTAAATGTAAACTGTAAGGCTGGCTAAAGGAAGAATGTTGATACACAAATGCAGTAAGTTTAAAGGTCATTGTAAACGGCAACTTTTTTTTTCACAGAAATGAATGCTAATCGATAGCTCTTATCTAGAGGTCTCACCTAATGAACACACCAAGTTAAAAAAACAATCCTATAATAAATGT